>OX465595.1:353248269-354498269 GCA_950022295.1 Bromus sterilis
CCAGGCCAATGGCTCATTTAATAATAAAATAAATTAGCAAAAGAGTTTAGAAAAACCCTAAACTTTTTGTGGTACTCTAGGAATATGCTCTACTAATTATGGAACCAAAATGGCATTATATAAAAATGCCTAAGCCATTTAAATAAATGCTAACAGAATTTTACAGGAAAAGAAAAAAGAAACAAAAAACAAAAAATAATAATAATAGAAAACCTAACTACCGCCCAGGGCACAGCCCACCACCAACCCCCAGCCCACCTCCACCCCGTTCCCCTTTCCCCTACCTCCCGCTACAGGAACCGGAGCCATGGCGTGGAGGCCATCCCGCGGCTCCACGCCCATCGCCATCACCGTGGCGGCAATCCCGCCGTCACCAGTGGGGATAAGAACGCCTGCACCCCCCCTTGGAACCCTAAATACGCCCCTTGCTCCATTCCCCCCCTCCTCCTCTTGTGCCTCGGCCGCCCGACGTGGTCGTTGCCGCCATGGCCGCCACCTCGAGCCCGCGCGGCCACTAAGCTCCTCCCGCCTCCCCGTCGTGTCCATCGAGTGCGCAGTCGTCGTCTTCGCCATCTCCCGTAGGTAATCGGGCCCGGACGCCCTCAAGAACCCGCCATCTCCATCGTAGTCGCCGCCGGCCGGCAAGCTTTGCCGCGCGATTCCGACCGCTTCAGCCACTCCCCGAGCCCACTGCCATCCTCAACGTGCTCCCGGTGAGCCTACGCTCGTTTCCCCCCTCTCCCCGCTCCTTTTGACGCACGGGAGCACCATCCCCGTCGGCCCAGTGCTTCGGTCGCCGTTGTGGACTTCGTTCCGGCGAGCACAGCCCGCCCAGGCCGCGATAGTGGTCCCAGTAGGAGCGCGGGGCAACCCCCAGTCGAACGGTACCCTCCACCGTACCCAGGGTCGCCGGAGCGCGACTCCGGCCTGGCGCCGCCGTGCAACTGGCTGCCGGCGACTAGCCGCCGACACGGCTCGGCCTAACCACGGGGCTAATCCCCAGTTTAATCCGTACCCCCCCCATACAGTATGACATGTGGGCCATGCCCCTTAATTAACCTGTAAATTAAAACAATAAGAAAAATTATTAGAGTTAATAAATAAAACTGCTAATTAAACATGTGTGACTTACATGTGGGACCCCACTGGTTAATCCCATTTTAGATTAAATTACTTAAATCCAGAGTATGACATGTGGGCCCTCTGGAATATTAGATATAAATAAAACATTTTTATTAAATACTGTGTATGAGATGTGGGACCCACTGGTCAGTAGGCCCCACATGTCAGTTGACTGGTCAACCCTCTCTGTTGTGGATAATGTTTGGAATTTAATAATAAAATAAATCAGAAATTGATTTAAAATGATTTAAACTTTGAATTTGAATATCTTTTAAACCGTAAGTCAGATTCAAAAACTTTATACATGAAAATTGATCAGAAAAATATAACGAATACGGATACGCTATCCGTATGTCTACCCCACCCCCCCTAACACACCGATCATCGACATTCCCCCCTCCGGGATGTCTGTCGATAATTCCCGGTGCCGGTAAAGACCTGCCGGATGAATTTATTCCGAACACGAAAGTTGTCCGGAATGGTTCAAATAACACGGATACACCCTCCTTATGCTTGTCGGGTACCCACGACACCTCCGGCATTATACCTTCCCCCTCTGGACACCCTGTCCGGTAACTACCCGGAGCTGGCATATCATCCCCGGATGAATTCCCGCTCCGAGCCTGATACATCGTACTGCGTTAGAACACCGACGTCGATACATTTGCCATGTCATTCATATGTTTGCATTGCTTGCTTTGTATTTACTGTTTCTTCCCCCTTATCTCCGATAGACCCCGCTGCTACCGCCGACTACATCGCCGCCGGGTACGACTACTTCGTCGACGACCCTACTGCTACCGTCGAGCTTCCAGGAAAGCAGAGCCATTATCTTCCCCAGATATCGCCTACCTTTCCGTACTTTCTTGCACTAGGAATTGTTACTGCTGCTGCTACGATTACAATCCTATTCAATTGCATAGCCTGATTTTGTCGCCCCTTGATGTACATTTCTTATCCTATGCTGCATGTTATAATTATGCATATATTCAGCAGTGAGCCCTGCGCATTGTTAGCTAGGACTAGATAGCGGGCCGTGATCACTTAGGGGAGTGAACACGGATACCGTATATACAACTGCACAGGTACGGAACAAAGCAGACACCGCCAAAGGCCCCTATCTGGGTTATGCCTAGTCACCTGAAGTGTGAGCTATCCAGAAGTAATCCTTGTACTCCACTCGAGGCTGACTTTGTCTTGCCGCCATAGGGTCCTGGACCGCGGTTGTCCTTAAAGGTAAGAAGTCGGGCGACCCAACGGTGCCCGCGAGCGGTATATTGTCGGGAATGACAGGGAGGGTACGACTGACGTTACTGGCGTGCTTGGACCCTGCTCGTATCTCGCGAGAGTTACCAAACCACGAAAGTCGAGCTCTACCAAGAGAAAACGCGAGACAAGGTAAGGAGACGGTTCACCTTGTTGGTAACCGCAGTGACTTGGTGGGACGACAGGGCAGGCACCGATGTACTGGTGGTCCTCACTGCTGTCGTTGACCGCGGGTCGGTTAAGTCGAGGCAACGATAATGGTTGTCACGCAGGTTAATTAAAATGCTAAATGGTTCTGCAGATGACTTGAGTAGCCTTTTGGCTTGTACGCACTACCTACACGTAGTCTCGTTCGAGGGTCTTCAGACGTCAGCAGTACCGCGGGCTGATTTCCGGGAAGTGGTGTTGTCTGCTCTTGCTCGAGCGGTGTATTTGTTTTTGCTTTGATTTTGCTTCACCGGCCTGTCACGCACCGTGCAGGAGTACGTTCGGGTTAGGGTCCAAAGCCCGGCGTACATAGGATATAGTCCGGCGGATGACCTCTCTGTTGATTGCCGAAGCATGGGCTACTTTGTGTCGGATAGCTTTGGTGGAGCGTTCCCTGACAAGGTTCCCGCCACCCTGGAGATCCGAGCGTCGTAGAGTCACGCCAGTGCACCCCTGCAGGGAAGATTAATCTATTCGAATAGCCGTGTCCACGCTAACAGGACGCTTTATGCTGAAGCTGGATCTTACCACTAGAAACTATTACTATTAAACTTTATGGTTCCGGGTCTTCTTCCTCGCAGGGAGTTGAGGAAGGGAACTCGGAGGCATTCTTATTATTAATCATTACAACTTATATTATTCAATGTTGCAGCAACTTCTGCTTCATTGTTACTTTATTGCTTTATATAAACTGTTGGCTGATTCTTACCTCATGCTGCAAGACATTGTCGGAAGATGCTAGTCTTCGATAGGCCTAGCTTCTTACCCTTGCTCTGGATTTCTGTCTTTCAGTCCACTATATACAGCCTCTTCTTTCCATTGATACAATGCATAATGCTTAGTAGCGGACGTAAGACTCGCGGGTATGCTAGATACTCACCTTTGCTTTATTTCCCCCTTTATGTTTTGCCTGATCGGCCGCTGCAGTCGACGTTGGAGCCCAGGAGCAGGAGTACCCCGGAGGCGGATAATACTACGTCGAGACCCCCGCTGACCAGGACCAGGAGTAGTTTCGGAGGCTCCCAGGCAGGAGGCCTTGCCTTTTCGATCTGTATCTCTGATGTTATTTGTGCTAGCCTTCTTAAGGCATAACTTGACAACTATGTCTGTACTCAGATATTATGGCTTGTATAACTTATGTATTCGGGTCCGCGTGACCCCCCTTTATTGTAACATATTGGTTTATCCTTTTGTGTTTAGTGTTCTGCTGTGATATTCTCACCGTGGCACCCTAATCTCAGCCGTGTACCCTGCGTGTTTGATTACTGTACACGGATTGATTTTGGGGGCGTCACATCAGTGGTGGGTCACTTACAAGGGCTCGCTAGATGAAGGGACTGTCGTCACCTGGAATGACTTCAAGACTGCCTTCCGACCTCGTTATGTCCCCCAGGCGATTATGAACCGTATGAAGGCTGAGTTCCGCAACCTCGTTCAGGGCAACAAAACTGTCGAGGCATACCAAAGGGAATTCCTCCGCCTCTCCCGCTATGCTGCAAGTGACCTCCCAAATGATGCAAGTAGGCAAGAGAAGTTTCGTGATGGACTCAACCCAGATCTCCAGCTTGCACTGGCTTTGTACGTCTTCCACGAGTTCGCAACCATGGTGAACCAAACTATCACTCTTGAGACCGCTCAGCTTAAGTTCGCTGGTTCACCGATGCGCCCCCGTGGTGCTGGCTCATCTTCGGGCACAGCACAGAAGCAACGTGTTTGGCTTCCACATAGTCTTATGCGTCCAACTGCCCCTGCAACAAGGCCGTCGTATGTTGCACCTCGTCTGCCTCCGCACCCGCCGAGACAGCCGAAGACCGAGACTGCACCCCTCCGTCCTCAAGATGGCCTGTATTTCAAGTGCCGTCAGCTAGGCCATATTTCCAGAGACTGCCCTCAGCGACAGAATAAACTGGTAGTTCACCCTGCTGGCCGCGGAAATGGCCGTGGCAATAATGGGACCCTCAACTATAATACTGGGTCAAATACTCATGCTCGTGGTCATGCTGACAACATTGATGTTGAAGCAGCTCAGGAACAGCCCGCTACTGTGATGGGTACTCTCCTCGTTAACTCAATACCTTCTACTGCTTTATTTGATACAGGAGCATCACATTCATTTATGTCTGGAGCATTTGCATCTAAGCATGGCATATACCACGAAAATATGCGCACCCCCTTGGCCGTTAAAACACCCGGCGGCATGTGTCACGTTGACATGATGGCACCTAACATCACCGACGAGATCTAAAGGATTGAGTTCCTTGTCTCCCCACATATTCTGAAAACATCCACTATTGACCTTATCTTGGGTATGGATTGGCTGAAAGCCCACGATGCCGCACTTTATTGTGGCACCAAGGTCATCCAACTCTATCATCCTTCTGGCGCGATTGTGAGTCACACTGCCATTATGTCGATGAATGCGGAAGCTCGTATATATTCTCTGAATGCATTGAATGTCGCACCTGTCGAAGGGATTGAGAAAGTCCCAATCGTTTGTGATTTTACCGACGTATTTACAGAAGAACTGCCGGGGATACCCCCGATCAGAGAAGTTGAATTCGTCATCGACTTGAAGCCCGACACCGTCCCTATTGCCAAGTGCCCATATAAGATGCCACCTCACCACCTCCTTGAATTGAAGAAGGATATCGACACGGCCCTCAAGAAAGGATTCATCCATCCTAGTTCCTCTGCTTGGGGAGCACCTTCGCTCTTTGTCAAGAAGAGTGATGGCACGAACCGTTTGGTCCAAGATTACCGACCTATCAACCAGGCCACGATACAGAACAAGTACCCCCTCCCTCGAATCAACGATCTTTATGATCAACTTGCTGGATCCACGCTGTTTTCAAAACTCGACTTAAGGTTGGGTTATCACCAAATCCGGGTCCGTGATGAGGACATCCCGAAGACCGCATTCATTACTCGCTATGGTTCATACGAGTACACTGTCATATCCTTTGGCTTGACGAATGCACCAGCCACCTTCTCCAGATTGATGAACTATATATTCATGGAATACCTCGACAAGTTCGTCGTGGTTTATCTGGATGATATATTGATCTACTCCAAGACCGATGCAGAACATGCTGAACATCTTCGTCTTATACTGGAAAAGCTTCGAGAACACAAACTCTATGCTAAGTATTCAAAGTGTGTGTTCTGGCTTCCTGAAGTAACTTACCTTGGTCATGTGATTTCCAAGGATGGCGTTGCCGTCAACCCCGAACGTATCCAGGCTATACTTGACTGGACTCCGCCCAGGACTGTCAAGCAAGTCCGCAGTTTCGTCGGCCTTGCCAGCTATTGCCGCCGTTTTGTTGAGAATTTCTCCAAGATTGCCAAGCCTCTGACTAATCTGCTTCACAAAGGCGTCAAGTTTGAGTGGACTGATAAATGTCAAGAAAGTTTTCAAGCTCTCAAGGACAAGCTCACTTCACCCCCAATGCTTGCTCCCCCTGATACTCAGAAGGACTTCGTGATATATTGCGACGCGTCTCGTCAAGGATTAGGCTGTGTCCTAATGCAAGAGCGCAAAGTGATTGCTTATGGCTCTCGTCAGTTGCATGCTCACGAAGAAAACTATCCAACTCATGATCTCAAATTGGCAGAGGTAATTTATGCATTGAAGCTGTGGCGACATTACCTCGTCGGTAATTGTTGCGAGATCATCACCGACCACCAAAGCCTGAAGTACCTGTTTACGCAACCCGACCTGAATCACCGCCAGCAGAGATGGCTCAAGACAATAGCCGACTACAACATGGGAATTTCTTACACCCCTGGCAAAGCTAATGTGGTGGCCGATGCCTTAAGCCGCAAAGCCTACTGTTCTGAACTTGAAGTCCAGATAGAGCAGCCACTTCTGTATGAAGAGCTCCGCAAGTTGAACCTTGAAATTGTTCCGCAGGGTCATGTTAATAACCTTGTTGTTGAGCCGGACCTCGACAGCACCATCAAGTGGATACAAACATGTGACTCTGATGTCGAGAAGATCAAGAAGTATATCGCTAGAGGAAAGCCATCATGCTTCACTGTTGCTGATGATGGTACATTGTATTTCGAGAATCGTTTAGTGGTCCCTAGGAGTAAGCCCAATCTAAACTTGTCCCCGCGCGTCATGAAAGAAGCTCATGATACTCCTTTGTCGATTCACCCTGGTAGTACCAAGATGTACCAAGACCTTCGTCAGCGGTACTGGTGGTCTAACATGAAGCAAGGCATTGCTCATTATGTTGAAGAGTGTGACGTTTGTCGTCGCGTCAAGGCAGAACACCAAAGACCTGTTGGAACTCTGCAACCACTTTCTATTCCTGAATGGAAGTGGGACAAGATCGAGATGAACTTCGTCACTGGTTTTCCCAGATCGCAGAAAGGCGACGATGCTATCTTTGTCGTCATCGACCGATTCTCCAAGGTTGCTCATTTTCTGCCTCTCAAGGAGACGATCTCTGCTAGTCAGTTGGCAGACTTGTATGTTTCTAGAATCGTGTCGCTCCACGGTATTCCGTTGGAGATCAGTTCCGACCGAGGCAGCATTTTCACCTCGAAGTTCTGGGATAGTTTCCAAGAAGCTATGGGCACTCACCTAAATTTCAGCACCGCTTATCACCCCCAGTCGCAAGGACAAGTCGAACGCGTGAATCAAGTGCTTGAAGACATGCTTCGAGCTTGTGTCATTTCATTCGGTAAGAAATGGGAGGAATCTCTTCCATTTGCTGAGTTCTCGTACAACAATAGCTATCAGGCTAGTCTGAAGATGGCACCCTTTGAAGTTCTCTATGGACGTAAGTGTCGAACCCCTCTGAATTGGTCAGAGACTGGAGAACGAACTCTCATTGGTCCGGACATCATACAACATGCAGAAGATCAGGTTCGCGTTATCCGTGAACATCTGAAAGCTGCTCAGTCCCGCCAGAAGAGCAACTATGATCGCAAGCACAAAGAAATGGTCTATCAACCTGGCGAATACGCGTACCTCCGTGTCACTCCAATGAGAGGCACTCATCGTTTCGGAATCAAAGGCAAGTTAGCTCCTCGCTACATTGGCCCGTTCCGTATTCTCTCCCGAAGTGGACCAGTGGCATACCGTTTGGAATTGCCGTCAAACCTCTCTCAAGTCCATGATGTTTTTCACTTGTCGCAACTCCGTCGCTGCTTCAAGGACCCTATCCGCGAAGTGGAAC
Source organism: Bromus sterilis (assembly GCA_950022295.1). NCBI lineage: Eukaryota > Viridiplantae > Streptophyta > Magnoliopsida > Poales > Poaceae > Bromus > Bromus sterilis. The sequence goes on from OX465595.1 coordinate 353,256,051, forward strand.
ATGATATGATTGAGCTGCAGCAAGACTTGACTTATCAAGAACATCCGAGCCGCATTCTTGATCAGTCTGAACGCAAAACCCGCAACAAGACAACCAAGTTCCTCAAAGTTCAGTGGTCGAATCATTCTGAAGATGAAGCCACTTGGGAACGCGAAGATCGTCTTCGTGAGGAATACCCCGATCTTTTCCCCTCGACCGCTTAGATTCTCGGGACGAGAATTCTTGTAGTGGGGGAGATTTGTAACACTCTCACTGTCAGTGAACAGTAATCACCATTACTGTTTATCACTACTGTTCAAATGTTTTTGCTTTGATCAACTGGTTCAGTTCAAATTCAAATTCACCTTTTGATGTTGTTAAGCAATGTGAACCATGGGCCTTGATCATAAAAATTCAACACAAGTCCAATCCCATAACCAATTGCAAACAAGGAAAAGCTTGAAATGCTTTTGGTTGTATATTAAAAATATGGTAACAATAAAAATCTTTTCCAAAAAGCTTGGAACCACTTTTATAAAATCCCAAATAATCATTGGACCATGCCAATGTGGTCATGGGTATTTATTGTGCTATGGAAAATTACAAACAAATAATAACAGTAGCAATTCCAGGCCAATTACTCATTTTATAATAAAATAAAATATCAAATGAGTTCAAAAAACTCTCAAACTTTTTGTGGCACTCTAGGTATATGCTCTACTAATTATGGAACAATAATTGTATTATACAAAAATGCCTAAGCCATTTAAATAATTGCTAACAGAAAAGAGATAAAAAAACTAAATCTACCTCTCGCTGCAGGCGAGGCCCACCACCACCTTAACCCAACCCCCCCGAACCGTTATCCCCGGCCCAAGTCACCCCGTCGTCCTCCCCTGTACACGGTCGTGCGGTGGCACCCCATCCCGCCGGCCACGCACGCCACGGTCGCCGTGGCGCCCATCCGGTGAGCCACCGGCGGGGATAAGAAGCCGCTACCCCCTAGAGCAACCCTAGCCTCCTCGACCTCCCTCGCAGATCTAGCCCCCCATTCACCCCAGTACCCCGCGTCTCCCCTGGATCTCGCGCCCCCTGTTCGTCTCGCCCGCCCCGCCCGAGCTCGCCGTGGGCGCAGCCCCGTCGACGACGCGACCACCGGCCACCTTAGGTCCAGCTAACGTGTCCAGGAGGCGCGCGGAGGACGTCTTCATCGCCTCGAGGCTCAATTGCCGCCGGGAGCCTCCACGTCGAGCGCAACTACGACTTCATCCCCGCCGGCCCCTACGAACTCCGACGAGGAATTACGGCTACTACCACCCTCCACCGAGCCAGCTTAAAAGGCTACGCCCCCCCTGTGAGCCGCTCTTCGCTTCCCCCCCACTACTTGTTCGATCTGGCGCACCGGAGCGCCGTGGCCGCGCGCACCTGCTCCGGCCGCCGCCGGTGCCTACTGTGGCCGTGGCCAGGGGCCAAATTTGGCCGCCCTCATGTCCCCAAGTTGTGCAGCGGGCTCGCCCTGTTCGGTTCCCCCCGACCCCCGTGCAGTTGGCCGCCGGGCTGCTCGCGGAGACCTCTCAGGTTGTTATTGATGATACTAATGCATCTGATGAGGAAAAGTCTGTTGTTACCAAGGAACTCCTCAGGTTGAAAGATTTGTTTGAAACAGGATTGTTCAAAAGTGTTCAGGACACCAGTACCTTTGTGATATCCTGGAGAAGGCTCTCCTTCACAGGAATCCTAGGAAGGAAGGTGTTGGCTTTGAAAGGAAGCTAAACCCTGATAGCACTTATTGGGAACCTGTGCAGTATCCAAAAACTGTATGTGTGTTAGCGAAAGAAAAGCCTATAGATATTGCTAACCTTTCAGGTTTCAACTGCAAAATTCTTAAGGCAATTGTTGATGAATCACTTGATTCTGACTACAAGCTTATCAAGAACTAGGAAGGAAAGGTTTCGGCCGAATACATTGGTTCCCCTCCAAAGAATGGTTTCTATAAGAGACAAATTTGGGTGCGCAAGTCACTCGTTGAGAAATTTCCTGCTAACCATTCTATGCAGGGAAAGTCTTTGGTACCACCGAAACACTTATACTCTCTCGAGGAGAGAAATGATTCACTGGTTCCCGAATCAAATGTTCCTCAAAAGGAATACTATCGTACTGGTCGTTATACTTATCGACACCGTGATAATAATGATAAGATTGCGTATGCTCATTCATACCCTAACCCTTCACAGAGGAATTACATTTATGGTGTACTTGATGTACCCCCTTGTCAATATAATCATGTGCGCTTTAATACCGCTGCTTCAACAAGTGCTTCATGTCTTCTCAGTCACCTGCTCGTTTGTGGGTGGTTAAGAAGAACTAATTCTTCTGCAGGGCTATGTCTCCGGTGGATCTGAATGGGTCATGGAAAGTGGTTGCACTAATCAAACGACTGGAGACAAGGAGTTTTTCACCGAAGAAAAAATATCTCCATCTTCTCAGAAGTACATTACTTTCGGTGACAACAATAATGGTAAAATTCTAGGTTTGGGTAAGGTTTCCATATCGAAGGATAAGCATATTGAAAAAGTTATGCTTGTTCAATCTCTTGGATATAATCTCATGTCTATTTCAAAGCTATGTGATATGGGTATGCTTGTTCTATTTTCTGCTTCACGCTGTGTTGTATTTTCATAGGATGACTTTACATTTGTCTTCGAGGGCTACCGAAAAGGATATTTATACATAGTTGATTTTTCTCCGGGCCCTTCCATACCCACTTGTTTAATGGCAAAAGCTTCGTCTGGATGGTTATGGCATAGAAGACTTGGTCATCAAAGGACGAGGAATCTTCAAACTCTAGTGAAGAAGAAGCGTGTCCTTGGCCTTAGCGAAGTAAAATTCTATAAGGATCGTCTCTGAAGTGCCTGTGAAGCTGGAAAGATTACGAAGAAACATCACTCAGTGAAGACAATCATGACTACTACTCATCCTCTTGAATTGCTTCATATGGATCTTTTTGGTCCTCAAAATTATGCAAGACTAGGAGGCAACAAGTATGGTCTAGTTATTTTTGATGATTTCTCTCGCTATACTTGGGTTTTCTTTCTGGATGATGATACGTCCAAAATGCATCACTATTTCATATAGTAATTCATCCCTATTCATTTATATATTTCATGTTATGATGCTATTCTTATGTTGTTTTGGCTTGTTTTGCACAGTTTGCAACTTTCCGATGCCGAAGCAGCAGACGCAGGATTCAATGGTAAAAAGTGGATGCAGAGTTGCTGAATCAAAAGACCTCAAAATTACCTGAAAATAGACGGAGGACGTTTTCCAGAAGAATTACAAGGACACGCAAAATGGGGACCAAAGGGGGCCCACCTGGAGCCCAGGCGCCCCCCCTGGTGGGGCCCCACCCCTCGCCGCGCCGGGTGGCCGCCTGGACCCCTCGGGCCACCCCAGGCTCCCCCCTCTGTCCTATTTATCCATCGTCGTCCGAAAACCCTTAAACCAAAGGAGTTCCGCGAGTTCCGCCGCCACTCCGTGGCGGAAACGTACAGAGAAGAAAAGACATCTCTGACGGGGAGATTCCGTCTGGGAGAACACCTGCCGGAAGGGGAGATCATGGCCATCGTCATCACCATCGTCACGGGCATCATCGAGATCATCATCAACATCATCCCCAACATCAGCACCATCTCCACCACCATCCTATCTCATCTCACAATTGCAACTCATGTTGTAATCCATACTATCTATCCCCTCTACTCTATCGGTGTTGATTACTACTTTGTGGTGAATGCTATTGAGTTTTCTTGGAGAAATATGATTGTGTCCAGATTGTTTATCATCTATTTATCCCCACTGATCATGATCTCTTTTATGTCTTGTGAGTAGTTACTATAGTTCTTGAGGACATGGGAGAAGTCTAGTTGCTAGTAGTCTTATGATGTTGAAGTAATATGTGTTGTTTGATATTTAAGTTGTGTTGTTATTTTCCTAGTGGTTTTGTGTGAGTTGAACACTCAACACTTTTCCTTATTAAGGACCTAGGGGAATGCATTGTGTATAAAGAATGCATACGGTGCGTTGCCGGAGTGACAGAAACCTGAATCCCAGTTCGCATGCTTTTGCACAAGGGAATAATGGGTCCCTGATCGTACTGTTGTGGTTAGGCTTTTTCCTTAATTACTATCTTGTATTTGCAGATGCTTGCAAAATGTTTAATCATAAGAGTGCACTTATCTTAGTCTAGAAGGTGTACTATCATATATCCACCCACTCAACACTTATCAACACAACACATAGTATCGATACGGAGTATGGCGAAAGCACGTGACTATCTCTCCCGCGTGTCCTCAAGAACGCTTTAGCCTTTATAAGTTCAGTTGCAAGGCTTATCCTTTGCTCAAAAGGATTGGGACACTTGTTACTCCTCAATACCTTTTACTTTGCTTGTTTTTACCTTCTCGTTGCTTATACCGAAAACCCCTAAAAAGTTATCTTCCAGTGCCTGCTGTTATTTCTTTACCAAAGTCACTTACCAATACCTTCTGCTCCTCGTTGGGTTCGACACTCTTATTTATTGAAAACGCTACAATCGATCCCCTACAGTTGAGGGTCATCAAGTACTGTTTTCTGGCGCCGTTGCCGGGGAGCGTAGCGCTATTAGTAAGTGAAGCTGGTAAGAAATCTTTTATATTTCTGTTTTTATTTTGATGTTGCTACTCTTTGTTCTTATGGACACTTCTAGTCTTGGTTCGTTGCTTATGGGGAAATGCCCCACTACTTTGGTGGACACTCCTACCCCTACTGAATTTGTGCCTTATAAAATACCAGATGGTATTATTGATTATGTCTTGGCTAATCGTTATGCAGGAGACAGACATCCAGATGAACACTTGCTATATTTATCACAACTATGTTAATTATTCAAGCTTGCAGGTGTGTCAATGGGGGTTGTCATGAAGAAATTATTCTCCGTATCACATATAGATAAAGCTTCAGATTGGTATAAGCTCCTCGATAACTCACATTTGCTTAATTGGCAAGAGCTTATGACTCTCTTTTATACAAAGTTTTATCCTCTTCATGAAATGCATCGAAACAGGAACTACATCTATAACTTTTGGTCTCGTGACGGAGAGAGCATCGCTCAAGCTTGGGGGAGACTGAAGTCCCTAATGTTCAAATATCCTATTCATGAAAGCCCCAAAGATATTATACTTACAAATTTTTATGCTAGTCTTTCTCGTCAGGATAAGAAGATGTTGGATGCATCCTCTAGCGGGGTATTACAAACAAGAAGTGTTGAATAAAGATGGAATCTCATTGAGAGGATCCACAAAAACACTGAAGACTAGGAAATCGATAAAGGTATTGAACCCGCTATAAATTATGAGCATGATTATATTGGGAGATATGTGAAAACTGATTACTTTAATACCTTTTTCTCTAAGATTGGTCTTGATTCCCTGCTTATGATTGATTTTTGTAAGAACTTTTCCTCTCACATTGACTCTTCTAAAGAAGAGAAGGATCAGTACCATAAACCCTTTAAAGAATTACCTTTTGATATAAATGTTGCTGACCCTATTTTTCCTCCAGTTATGTATGAAAAGCCCCCTTTTCCCACAAGGATAAGGGAACACTCTTTTGTGATTGGCATAATAAACAAAAGTGAGAGAAGAACTGATGAGCTTGAGGACCAGATCAAGGTCGATCCTCAAGTTGCGGTGGTTAAAGATCTAGTTACTAATGATGTTTTAGATTCCAATATAAATTTTGTGCTCTTTCAAATAACATTGTTACAACCAAGAATAAAGGCCCAATTTCAGGTACACCAGTTGTATCTGTTAAAATCAGAGATCACAATTATTACGGGCTATGCGATTTGGGATCAAGTGCTAGCGCTATTCCCTATACACTCTATCAGGAGATGATGGATGAGATTTCACCCTATGAACTTGAAGAGATTGATGTTACTATTTATCTAGCAAACAAAGAAACTATTTCTCTCATTGGGATTGTGAGAGATGTTGAAGTCCTATGTGGAAAGGTAAAGTATCCTACCGAATTTCTAGTACTTGGTTCAGTGAAAGATAGTTTCTGCCCTATTATCTTTGGTAGGCCTTTCCTCAACACTTGTGGAGCTATAATAGACTGCAAAAAAGCTAAAGTTTCTGTTGAATTCAATGGTGAGCCATATGAATTTAATTTTTCTAAGTTCTCTAAGCAGCCTCGTGGTAATGATTTACCTAGTGATGATAAAATTATTGAAGATATTGCTTCCATTGCTATTCCTCCTAATGATCCTTTGCAACAATATATGGAAGACCACGAGAATGATATGCATATGCAAGAGAGAAATGAGTTAGAAGAAATATTCACAAGACAAACTGCTATCCTGAAGCACAACCTTCCGGTTGAACCTTTAGGAATCCTAGCAAAACCAAAAGAAGACCCGGAGTTTGACCTCAAACCACTTCCCGATACGCTCAAGTACGCTTCTTTAGATGAAAAGAAAAATATATTGTTATTATAACCTTTCAGGATTTGAGGAAGAGCGATTATTGGAGACACTTCGTAGACACCGTGGCGCCCTTGGCTATACCCTTGATGACCTTAAGGGGATTATTCCATCGATTTTCCAACATACTATCAATCTTGAGCCTGATGCTAAGCCAGTTGTTGATCATCAACGACGGTTGAACCCAAGGATGAAGGACGTGGTTAGGACTGAAATTCTCAAACTTCTAGCCGCAGGTATCAGCTATCCTATAGCTGATAGTAGATGGGTAAGTCCCGTTCATTGTGTTCCAAAAAAGGAGGTATGATTGTTGTTCCTAATGATAAAAATGAACTAATACCTCAAAGAGTTGTTATTCAATATAGAATGTGTATTGATTACAGGAAGTTAAACAAAGCAACCAGGTAGGACCACTAGCCGCTTTCCTTTATCGATTAGATGCTTGATAGGTTGTCCAAAAACACCCACTTTTGCTATCTTGATGGGTACTCTTGCTTCTCTCAAATTCATGTCAATACTTCCGATCAAGAGAAGACCACTTTCACGTGTCCTTATGGTACTTATGCTTATAGGCGTGTGCCTTTTGTTTTATGCAATGCACCTGCTACTTTTCAGTGAGGCATTTCTGCTATTTTTCATGGTTTCTGTGAGGAGATTGTGGAATTCTTCATGGACAATTTCTCCATCTATGGAACTTCCTTTGACCATTGTCTCCACAATCTTAGTAAAGTTTTGCAGAGATGCGAGGACAAAAATTTAGTTTTAAACTAGGAGAAGTGCCACTTCATGGTTAACGAAGGGATCGTTCTTGGTCACAAGATTTCCGAGAGGGGAATTCAAGTGGACAAGGCGAAGATTGAAGCTATTGAAAGGATGCCCTATCGAAGGGACATTAAAGGTATTCGTAGTTTTCTCAGTCATGCTAGTTTCTATAGAAGATTTATTAAAGACTTTTCTAAGACTTTGAGACCCCTCACTGATCTTCTCCAGAAGGATGTTCCTTTTGTATTTGATGAAGATTGTAAGGAAGCCTTCGAAGTTATTAAGAAAGATTTAATAACCGCTCCTATAGTACAACCACCTGATTGGAAATTTCCCTTTGAAATTATGTGTGATGCTAGTGATTTGCCTATTGGAGATTTTTTAGGACAAAGGGTTGATAAGAAATTGAATGTTATACATTATGCTAGCAAAACCCTTGATAGTTCTCAAAAGAATTATGCTACTACTGAGAAGGAATTCTTAGCAGTATTGTTTTCTTTTGATAAGTTTAGACCTTATATTGTTGATTCCAAAGATATTATTCATACTGACCATGCTGCTCTTTAGTACCTTATGGCGAAGAAGGATTCCAAACCAAGACTCATCCGGTGGGTACTCCTTCTTCAAGAGTTTGATTTACAGATTGTTGATAGGAAAGGAGCAGATAATACGGTAGCGGACAATCTTTCAAGAATGGAGGATATACCGCATGACCCCATCCCAGTCAACGACAGTTTTCCAGACGAACAACTTGCCGTTGTAAAAGTACAATCTCTTTCCGATCCTTGGTTTGCAGATTACGCTAATTTTATCGTTGCAAAGTATTTGCCTCCAGGTTTAACATTTCAGCAAAGGAAGATGTTCTTCCATGATTTGAGGCACTACTTTTGGGATGACCCTCATCTTTTCAAAGAAGGTCCGGACGGGATCGTGAGAAGATGCATACCGGAACACGAGCAAAAGGACATTCTCATACAATGTCACAATAGTCCCTATGGAGGACATCATGCCGGTGAGAGGACCGCACATAAGGTTCTCCATTCAGGTTTTTATTGGGCTACTCTCTTTAAAGATGCTAGAAATTATGTTTTATCTTGTGATAAGTTTCAGAGAGTTGCTAGTATTATTAGGAGGAATGAGATTCCTATGAATTACTCTCTAGTGATTGAGCCTTTTGGTTGTTGGGGTTTTGATTTTATGGGTCCTTTTCCTCCCTCACACAAGTACACTCACATTTTAGTAGCTGTTGATTATGTAACCAATTGGGTGTAAGAAATCCCCACTGAGATTGCTGATCACAAGACATCTTTCAAAATGCTCAAAGATGTAATTTTTCCTAGGTTTGGTGTACCGAGGTACCACATGACTGATGGAGGATCACACTTCACGCATGGAGCTTTTATAAAAGCTTTAGCGAAGTACAATTTCAATCATAGAATTGCTTCACCGTACCATCCTCAAACTAGTGGGCAAGTAGAGCTCACCAATAGAGAGATCAAGTTGATCTTTCAAAAGACAGTCAACAGTTCTAGGAAGGAATGGTCAAAGAAGTTAGGAGATTCCTTGTGGGCGTATAGAACTGCTTATAAGAACCCCATGGGCATGTCTCCCTTTAAGATGGTCTATAGCAAGGCTTGCCATTTGCCATTAGAGTTAGAACACAAAGCATTCTGGGCTGTTAGAGGGCTTAATTCCGACCCAGAGTTGGCCGATGAAAAGCGCCTCATGAATTGACTTATCTAGAAGAGTGGAGAAGTGAAGCTTACGAGAGTGCTAAAATGTTTAAGGAAAAAGTAAAGAAGTGGCATGATAGAAGGATTCTGAAACGTGAATTTAATGTTGGTGATAAAGTTTTGTTGTTTAGATCTCGTTTCACGTTTTCTCCAGGTAAATTACTTTCCAGATGGGAAGGGCCATTTCATATTGAAGAATTCTACCGTTATGGTGCAATAAAGATTAACAATTTTGATGGCACCAAACCTCAAGTTGTTAATGGAAAAAGACTAAAGAATTACATGGCGGGAGACCCCGTCAATGTTAACTTAATATGCACAACAACTCATGAAGAATATGTTGCAGCCCGGTTTCAGACACCAGCAGAAGCAGAATAAGAAAAGGTATGTATTACGGTAAGGAAACATCACGAACCGCCATACAAGTTCCATATTACGAGTTTTTGCAAAATTAGGAAAATTTGAAGCCTAATTGAAGCCGGGGAGGAGCTCTAGGGGGCCTAGGCGCCCACTGGCGCGGCCTACCTCCTGGCCGCGCCGAGAAGCCGCCTGGGCACCTGAAACGTCCAAAACGTATCTATCATTTCTGCTTGCTCCATGCCTATTTTGTGTGATATTGCTATGATATTGATGAACTTCCATACACTTTTGATCATATTTGGACTAACCTATTAACTCAGTGCACACCAGTGCCAGTTCCAGTTTTCTGTTGTTTTTGTAGTTCAGGTTTTCCCATTACTTAAAGTGCCAGAAAAATTCCGAGAAAAATATAGGAAAAATCGGCGTACAGGAAGCTTCGCGAAGAGCCCGAGTGGGGCCAGAGGGGAGCCAGGGGTGGCCCAGGCGGCCACCTGGCGCGGACACCCCCTTGGCCGCGCCAGGGGGGTGCCTGTGGCCCCTGGTCCACCTCTGGCTTCCCCCCTTCGCCTATTTATCCCTCTTGTCCCTAAACCCTCGAGGACAGAACCCTTTTTCCGTTCTCTCATCTATTCCGCCGCCGCCGCGCTTCCAAAATCGGGAGAACCAGGAGAGCTCTTCCCAGCACCCTGCCGGAGGGAGGAACCACCTCCGGGAGCTTCTCCACCACCATGGATGCTTCCCGGATGAACCGTGAGTAGTCCACCTTGGACCATGGGTCCATGATCAGTAGATATGTGATGTTCTCCTCCTCTCTTTGTTCTTCATGGTTTAGACCTCGTGAGCTGCCCTACATGATCGAGGCACATATGTAATCTTTCTGCTGTTTCTATGCTGAGTTTGCTGGGATCTGATGGATTATGAGACTATGTTCAGATTGTGTTTGAGTAATATATTTGATTCGCCTCTTTTATATTTATGTTCTTGAGTAATTCTTGCATGTTCTCTGTTGCTGTTTATTTCTTTGGCCAAGTAGTAGGTAGTGACTCCAAGAGGGAGCGTTATGCATGATTGTGGGTTCATGCCCCCTAATGACTAGCTTGAGTGACAGAAACATGAGTCTAGGGGATGTGATGTTGCCACAAGGGAGAAAACAACTGTGCTTGTACTTGCAGGTACAAGAATTGTTTACTTTACGCAAAGTTCTTTAATGCAGTTGTCTATTGCTATGAGTTTACACTTTGGGTGGGATTCGCAACTTAATACCAGCGAGATGTTCTGGATAGATATGTCAAGGTAGATGATTAGTAGGTAGATGCAAATGGATTTCGGTCTACTTGTCTTGGCGTACTGCCCATGCTTTTGAGCCTCTTCCTTTCTTTATAGAATAGTTAGCATTGGTTTGCGCACATAATCCTGTCAATTTCCCAGCTGTAATTTGTTTACCTCGCATGGATATTTTATCGTATTTTGGGAGAGAGACATCACTAGTGAACATCATAGGACCCCGGTCCATATTTCCAACTCTGTTTACACCCACTATTTATTTTCCGTTTTATTTAATTTTCAGTTGCTATCACTATCATTATTATCCCGTGCGTTTGATCCTTTGTGAAAAACAAGGCCGGAGGGATTGACAACCTCTCTGAACTCGTTGGGAGCAAAGTTATCTGTTGTGTGTGAAGGTCCACGTCAACCTCCTAATTTCTGGCGCCGTTGTCACCTTCCTGTCGTTCTCGGAGTCCTACTGGAGACAAACCTTGGTATCTTCACTGAGGGAAATTTGTTGCTGTCTACATCTCAACCTTCCACTTTGGGTAACCAACGAGGGGCGAGAAGCCATCAAATCTAATTTCTGGCGCCGTTGCCGGGGACTCCGCTCTTCAAGATAGGGGAGTTGCACACTATCTTTTATCTTTGCTTTTTAGTCTTGTTAGTTTACCTTTCAGTTTTTTGCTTTAGTGTCCTATATCAAAAATCAAAAAAATTGTTATCTTGCTTGCTGCTGTTATGGGTTCCTCCGAGAACACCAATTTGTGTGACTTCACTAGTCATAACAACAGTGACTTTATCTGCACTCCTATTGCTCCACCTGCCACTTCAACATCTTCTTATGAGATTAAACGTGCTTTGCTGAACCTTGTTATGAAAGATCAATTCTCCGGTGCTGGAGATGATGCTGCTTTGCACTTAAATAATTTTGTTGAGCTCTATGATATGCAAAAGTACAAAGAAGTATATGATGATATTGTTAAGTTTAAGCTTTTTCCTTTCTCCTTGAGAGGAGGAGCTAAAATCTGGTTTCAATCCTTTCCTAGGAATAGCATAGATTCTTGGGATAAGTGCAAGGATGCTTTTATTGGGAAGTACTACCCCCCAGCTAAGATTATACAATTAAGGAGTAATATTATGAATTTTAAGCAATTGGATAATGAACACGTTGCCCAAGATTGGGAACGCATGAAATCTCTTGTTAAGAATTTCCCTACGCATGGTTTGACTACTTGGATGGTTATCCAAACTTTTTATGTCGGCTTGAACTTTACCTCGCGGAACTTGCTAGATTCGGCCGTGGGAGGAACCTTTATGTCAACAACGCTTGGTGCTTCCACAAAACTACTCGATGGTATGATGACCAACTATTCCCAATGGCACACCGAAAGAGCTCCAACAGGTAGGAAGGTAAACTCCATCGAGGAGATCTCCTCCCTAAATGAAAAAATTGACTTGATTATGTCTCTACTTACCAAGAAATCTTCTATTGATCCTCATGATGTTCCTTTAAATTCTTTGATTGCTAAAGATGAAGTAGATGTGAACTTTATCTCTAGAAACAACTTCAATAACAATGCTTATAGGAGTAATTTTGGTAGCAATCCTAGACCGTTCCCCTCCAACAACTATGGGAACAACAACACTTATCCTAGCACCAAGAACTCCACTTCTGAATTAGAGAGTATGCTTAAAAACTTCATCACTACCCAAAAAGCCTTCAACAAGAGTGTAGAGGAAAAACTAGACAAATTATACAATCTCTCGGCGAAGGTGGACAATTTATTCCATGAAGTAGAATTGCTTAAAATTAGAACTTCTCCTCTTGAGGAGAGGAAGGTCACTCCTATGAACGCTCTTCAAGTGAAAATTAATGAAAACATTAGGATGATGGCTAAACTTAAAAAGAGATGGGCTAGAGAAAAGGAGGAAGAAGATAGAATTAAGATCCTTCCTACACACCATACCGTTGCTACTATCGAATTTGTTGAGGATATCCAAACTCTTAGCACCCAATGCACCCCTAGTCCCATATGACCTATTAATGGTGATGCTATGACCTCAACCGTAGAAGAAGAAACTCCTATGACTATAGAAGCTACCAAAAAAGTGAGCCTAAAGGACACCACTACCACTTTACTTGATAGTAGTGACCTTGATTTTGATAATTGCACCCTTTCTCAAGTTATTCGTTTCCTTCACAAGATGTCTAGAGACCCCCACACTAGCACACTTAATCTTGCCTTCACGGAGCATATCACTAATGCTCTCATTAAAGATAGGGAGGAGAAGCTTAGGGTAGAAGCCTCCATACCTAGAAAGCTATAAGATGGTTGGGATCCTATGATTAAAATTAAGTTGAATAACTTCTCTTGCTATGCTTTATGTGATGTTGGAGCTAGTACCTCCGTTATACCCAAAAGAATGTATGATATGTTTGAATTGAAACCTTTTGATCCTTGTTCTTTTGGTGTTCGTCTTGTTGACTCTTCCGTAAAGAATCCTTTGAAGAAGATCGATGATGTTCTTATCATTGTCAATGACAATTACGTTCCCGTTTATTTTACTATTATGGACATTGAATGTGAACCTTCTTGTCCAATTATTTTGGGACGTCCTTTTCTTCGCACCGTGGGTGCTGTTATTGATATGAAAGAAGGGATTATAAAATTCCAATTCCCTCTCAAGAGAGGGATGTAACACTTCCCTAGAAAGAATATTAAGTTACCTTTTGATTCCTTCACACGGGCTAGTTATTTTCTTGATAAAACTTGATCTTATTGCATTAAGCCTAGCTAATGGCTTTAAAGAAGCGCTTTCGGGAGGCAGCCCGCAACGAATTTAGGTTTTCCTTTTTGTTTTTCTTATGTTTTTAGTGGTCTTGATTATTTTTACTACTGTAGCAACATCATTGTATCTTTACTTTTCAAGCTTTGTGCCAATTATAGCCTCATATGATAAGGGAAGTGAAAGTTGTGACATGCTGTCCAGAAAACAGATTCTGTCCTCGTGACGGGAAAAATCATAGAAAAATCCAAGTTCATCTTTTTGAGCTGAATTTTTTACAAAGCGTGCTATATACAATTACGGAACTTTCGTATGTTCTGAGTTTTTTAATTTGAGTTCCAGAAGTATCCCTAAAAAATCCGTTACTACCTGCTGGTCTATTTTACACAGATTCTGTCCTGTTTTTCCTTTTCTTCGTTTTGCAAACCTTAAGATTGCTTTTTCTTTGCAAATTTCTTTTAAAATCTTTAGAAACAGTAGATCTTCAATAATATCCTTATTTCCAGTATAGAAAAATTTATTTTATTATGGGTACTAACCTCGCTAATCAGATTATGATGAGTTATGTATGAAGGGAGTTTTCAAGTGTGCGAGGGAAGATCATAAAAGAAGATTCAAGAGTGTCAAACGCTCAAGCTTGGGGATGCCCCCGTGCACCCCCAAGAAATATTCAAGAAGACTCAAGCGTCTAAGCTTGGGGATGCCCCCGTGCATCCCCTTCTCCATCAATAATTATCAGTTCGGCTTTCGTTCCACTATATTTTTATCACTTCATGTGTTATGTGCTATGTTTGGAGCGTCTTGCTCTTTATTTCTTTGTTAGTTTTCTTTAGCTTTGCTTGATGTTCATAACAAGTTAGAACCCAACTTTCTTTGTGTGGGAGAGAAACATGCTCCACTTCAACCTAGAACAGAACATAGGATTTTCATGCTTATCTTTGCTGTGTGTGTTCTTTATCTTTTTCATAGCTACTATCATGTTTAGCTCTTAGTTTCATGCTTATCTCTTTAAGAGCTTTTTTTTAGTTTGTTTCTGGAACTCTCTTGAGTTTTCATGTTTATTTTATTTAGAGAGTTTGCCTGTTGCACTGAGTTTTGTGTATTGACTTGAAGTAGGTAATTGAGGTCGCTATTCAATTGTAGTAGTATCTTGCAATAGTTTTGAGGTATTTCCTTGAGTAATGTTTGAGCTTTTGGTGTCAAGAGATTTATCCTATTAGTGATAGATGTCGTATTTTGGGAAATCCGTGTTTATTTTCGAAAAACCTACAAAATTAGTTGAGAATTTTAGCTACTAGATGGATCACTAATCTTTGGAGGGATCGAATATTAGAGAACACTCACGTACCATGATTCGAGGATGTGCAAGGATAACCAAACCCCCATACACTCCTCCTCGGGGTACTTGTCTCTTTGTGAACCTCCTAATTAATTAGATTGAGAGTTACCGATAATAAGTGCATGAGTTCTTCGGACTAATGTGAGTATTCGAAAGTTGACACTTCCACCTAGCCATATTTTTCTAGCCTCTTCAGTACCGTGCATTTCCCTTTCTCGCCTCGAGAGTTGGCTCATACTTCGCCGGTGCATCCAAATCCTTGGCACGATAAGCTCTGTCATCATAAACCTCCTTATATCCTTCCTCAAAACAGCCACCATACCTACCTATCAAGGCATTTCCATAGCCTTTCCGAGATACATTGCCATGCAACATCCACCTTCTCATGACTTGATCTTCATGTCATACATGCTTTTTCTTGATCGATGAGCCGCATGCTAGTTGGGCCTTTCCCTAATCATTGCTACATGACGCACTAGTATCATTGCATATCCTGCTACACTGGCAGGGGCATACATTTGCATACTTCATGATAGTTTCATTTTCTTTATGTTGAGTACTTTTGTAAAGTGTGAAAGATCTTCTATACTTCTTGTAATATATAGAGTGTTGACCCTAAAGAGGACAAAATCAAAAGATTCCAAAGAGGACAAAATCAAAAGATCCCAAAGAGGACGAATTAGAGAAATAGAAAGAGCCATTGAGGCCACCAAAATAATACCTAATATAGAAAAAAGAGAAAAAGAAAAATAAAAAGAGAGAAGGGGCACACTACTATTCCTTTTGAGAGATCCGCACTCGTACTCCATCTTATATCTTGTACTCCATAGAGATTATCATTCATGCATATAGCTATGTGGGGACCTTCACACTATAGAACTTGGCTTGTATATTCCAGTGATGAGCCTCCTCAAATGAGCTCTAGGTCTTCTTGAGCGAGCAAGTTGGATGCACCCCCACTAGTTCCATTGGAGAGCTTACCTTAGCTCATATGTGCATCCGTTGCATGGCAATACCTACTCCTCACATCATATCTATCATTTGGCTTTCTCTCTACTATGATTATCCTCATTGATGTGAGCCTTTCACACCCTTTTTGTCTTCGTCCTCCATCATTTTTCTCTCTTTTCCATCCTAAGTGTCAATTTCTTGCTTACGCTCATCCATTGCATGAGTGCTCAAAATGTCGAAAAGGAGTGGATCATTTTGACTTGTACCTGGCTAGTGGTCTGGGGATGAGTCAAGATAAGATTCCAAAGAAGACCAAGTGTGGAACTTTAGTATATTGAGTTCTCAACACAAAAATACTTGTTTCTCGTATATCCCTATCCCCTTTCTTGCACACAAACACCATTTGGAGACATTCGAGTCACGGAAAGCGAGAGATCTTGCACCTTTATGTTCTTATGTTGCTTGTTTCAATGCTAATATAGACTCTTGCATGTTATGACTTGAATTGAATTACATGCCTTGATTGTTTTAATCAAAATTTCTTATATGGTTGGTAGCATGTCACCACAGAAATTATATTTGTTATCATTTACCTACTCGAGGACGAGCAGCAATTAAGCTTGGGGATGTTGATACGTCCCAAACGTATCTATAACTTCTGCTTGCTCCATGCCTCTTTTGTGTGATATTTCTATGATATTGATGAACTTCCATACACTTTTGATCATATTTGGACTAACCTATTAACTCAGTGCACCCCAATGCCAGTTCCTGTTTTCTGCTGTTTTTGTATTTCAGGTTTTCCCATTACTTAAAGTGCCAGAAAAATTCCGGGAAAAATATAGGAAAAATCAGCGTACAGGAAGCTTCGCGAAGATCCCGAGTGGGGCCAGAGGGGAGCCAGGGGTGGCCCAGGCGTCCACCTGGCGCAGACACCCCTAGGCCGCGCCAGAGGGGCGCCTGGGGCCCTTCGTCCACCTCTGGTTGCCCCCTTCGCCTATTTATCCCTCTCGTCCCGAAACCCTCGAGGACAGAACCTTTTTTCGCGATCTCTCCTCTGTTCCGCCACCTCCGCACTTCCAAGATCGGGAGCACCAGGAGACCTCTTCCCGGCACCCTCCTGGAGGGAGGAACCACCTCTGGGAGCTTCTCCACCACCATGGATGCTTCCCGGATGAACCGTGAGTAGTCCACCTTGGACCATGGGTCCATGATCAGTAGCTATGTGATGTTCTCCTCCCCTCTTTGTTCTTCATGGTTTAGACCTCGTGAGCTGCCCTACATGATCGAGGCACATATGTACTCTTTCTGCTGTTGCTATGCTGAGTTTGCTGGGATCTGATGGACTATGAGACTATGTTCAGATTGTGTTTGAGTAATATATTTGATTCTCTTCTTTTATATTTATGTTCTTGAGTAATTCTTGCATGTTCTACGTTGTTGTTTATTGCTTTGGCCAAGTAGTAGGTAGTGACTCCAAGAGGGAGCGTTATGCATGATTGTGGGTTCATGCCCCCTGATGACTAGCTTGAGTGACAGAAACATGAGTCTAGGGGATATGTTGTTGCCACAAGGGAGAAAACAACGGTGCTTGTACTTGCGGGTGCAAGGACTGTTTACTTTACGCAAAGTTCTTTAATACAGTTGTCTGTTGTTTTGAGTTTACACTTTGGGAAGGATTCACAACTTAATACCAGCGAGATGTTCTGGATAGATATCTCAAGGTGGATGATTAGTAGGTAGATGCAGATGGATTTTGGTCTACCCATCTTGGCATACCGCCCATGCTTTTGAGCCTCTTCCTTTCTTTATTGCATAGTTAGCATTGGTTTGGGCACATAATCCTGTCAATTGCCCAGTTGTAATTTGTTTACCTCGCATGGCTATTTTATCGTCTTTTGGGAGAGAGACATCACTAGTGAATATCATAGGACCCCGGTCCATATTTCCAACACTGTTTACACCCACTATTTATTTTCTGTTTTATTTACTTTTCTGTTGCTATCACTATCATTATTATCCCGTGCGTTTGATCCTTTGTGAACAACAAGTCCGGAGGGATTGACAACCACTCTGAACTCGTTGGGAGAAAATTTATCTGTTGTGTGTGGAGGTCCACGTCGACCGCCTAATTGCTGGCGCCGTTGTCACCTTCCTGTCGTTGTCGGAGTCCTACTGGAGACAAACCTTGGTATCTTCACCGAGGGAAATTAGCTGTTGTTTACATCTCAACCTTCCACTTTGGGTAACCAACGAGGGGCGAGAAGCCATCAGCACCCCGGAGTCCGTCTCCGACCCCGCTTTGGCTCATTACTTTCCTTCAGTTTCAGACATTTTTGCTGTATATTTGCCCGGATAGTCCCGGCACCGTATCTCGCGATTTCGTGTGTTTCTTTTCGAGCTGTATCTGCCAGGACAAAAATGCATTATTAGAGATGTCTTCTTGCGCCTCAAGCGGAGAAGACTTCTTGGGACGACGTTTACGTCAAGTTCAGCATGATCTAAACCAAGGGAAGTACATTTATTGGGCTACAGAAGAAGAAATCGATGCAAGACAAGCGGAGATGGAGCGCTCCGTGAGAGAAGAAGTCAATATTACCACCGCTCAGCAACTAGGGGGTCCATCAACACAAGGAGGAAGATCAAGCAACCCCACCATGGTGGGGAGTGTCCAACCTCATTATGATCTTTCTCTTAAGCTTTCAGGAACGGACCCTTCACTTGAAGATCAACGCATGACTTCCACCATGTCTGAGGCTTACCGCATTACCAATCAACTCTGTGAAGATTTCCCTAGACATGGTACAAGTGGAAGTCTTGGAGTCTGAAAACCGAACCCTTCGCCGCGTCATCAGGGATCTGAAGAATCAACAATAACAGTAATGAGGAGTGAGATCTCCTCGGGTAATGGCATCCCCTTAGCTTGTTCCAAGCTTGGGGAGTGCCCGGTATCTTTATTTTATCTTAGCCTTTTAGAGTCAACTAGATTCGTATCATGTCTAGGGAAGTTATTATATGAATAGGTGTTTGCATTGAGGTATATCACTCCTTTGTGGAGAGTTTGTATCCGTGAGTGTGGAGTTGTCTATGATGGAATATTAATGAGAAGTCTATTGGTTCCTTCGCTGCACTCGGTATCCTCTCCATGCAATCGACCTTATATGATGATTCTTATGGGGAGTATTGACTTTATATCAGGTATGGCTTTGAAAATTTTATTTAATTTGGGCAAACATAGCTTTGGTCATGACAACATGCATGTTTTCTCAAGTAGCGACATAGCCAAAACCTTTATGTTATTATGCTTGAAGTGTTATGTTGACAAGGAAGACAACTTGATGTGTTATGCTTACCTTAATGTTTATGCTTTATATGCTTTGCATCTAAGTTACCATGAATTGTCTCTTCTCTCAAATCCTTTGCTAGCCAAACTCTTTGCCGAGCAGATTTCTGCTTGTGCATCCATACCCTAAAAACCAATATCTTCCATATGAGTCCATTATACCTTCCTATTCTTGGTATTTCCCTACCACTCCTAAAAGTATAGGATTTATGTGTTATCCTTAAATGTTCAAAATTTTATATTTGTGCCTCTTGTTTAGCTCATGAGGAAGTAGTAGGTAATTCACGATCTTCTTAAGTTGGAAAAGTTTTACCCCGGGATTGCATGTCTAATCTGCAAACCCCTAATACGAGGAGGAACTGGCATGAGTGCACCCATCTCGTAAGATAATACAACAAACAAACCCACCTTCACGCTTGGTCTATGAGAGATCAGAAACTTTGGCAGTGATAAACAAAGGAGATTAAGGGGATGTGATCGTCCCCACTTGGGAGCCGTTCCTCGAAACTTGTCCAGCTTGAGAAGTAATTGAGCTATCTATTAGTATTGGTTGACAAACTATGCACCTCCCAAAACTTATTTTCATTCTGTTTGATTTAAGGATAGCGCATGAGTTTTCCATGCTTGCCTTTAACAAGGCTTGTCCTTTACTTTTATGTTGAGTCAGTTCTTCCCACTTCCTTCTTTTTCCCAAAGAGAACAGGCATTTGATGTTGATGAGGATTCATTCATATAATGTTGCATTAAGTGTTTCCATGCCACATCCTTGTTGACATTATCTTTTGTTAAGTAAGTTGTTTGCGAAAGATTATGCCAAGCAAGCATCTTCCTTTCTGTGAGCATTTTCACTTCATGACTAATAACATGTTCTTTCAAAATCTTCAAATTGTTTCATTATAAAGTGAAAGAGCACAAGTAAAAGTTATTAGTTGTCCTTTGACCAAGGATATGTTTGCCATAATTTGATGAGTTTCCTTGGCCCTATTTTCGATTATAATTGTTATTACTTTCTCATAAGGACCTTATGAGTTGAGGTTATTGTTGAGGATGCTTGAGTTTGGTGAAGAAATTATGATGCTTCTTGTCCGTATTCTATTTATCGACACTTCACTCTCTAAACTTGTGGACAGGTTTACCGAGCTCAGCATTCGCTTGGGGACAAGCGAGGTCTAATCTTGGGGGAGTTGATACGTCCAAAATGCATCACTATTTTATATAGTAATTCATCCCTACTCATTGATATATTTCATGTTATGATGCTATTCTTATGTTGTTTTGGCTTGTTTTACACAGTTTGCAACTTTCCGATGCCGAAGCAGCAGACGCAAGATTCAGCGGTAAAAGTGGATGCAGAGTTTTCCTGAAAATTGACAGAGGCCATTTTCCAGAAGAACGAAGAGGACACGCAAAACGGAGACCAGAGGGGGGCCACCAGGAGCCCAGGCGCCCCCCCTGGCGCGGCCCCACCCCTGACCGCGCCGGGTGGACGCCTGGACCCCTGGGGCCACCCTAGGCTCCCCCCTCTGGCCTATTTATCCATCATCGTCCGAAAACCCTAAAAACGGAGGAGTTTCGCGAGTTTTTTCCGCCGCTCCGTGGCGGAAACCTACAGAGAAGAAAAGACATCTCCGGCGGGGAGATTCCGCCGGGGAGAACACCTCCCGGAAAGGGAGAACATCGCCATCGTCATCACTATCATCACGGGCATCATCGAGATCTTCATCAACATCATCACCATCTCCACCACCATCCTATCTCATCTCACAATTGCTACTCATGTTGTAATCCGTACTATCTATCCCCTCTACTCTATCGGTGTTGATTACTACTTTGTGATGAATGCTATTGAGTTTTGTTGGAGAAATATCATTGTGTACAGATTTTTTATCATCTATTTATCCCCACCGATCATGATCTCTTTTATGTCTTGTGAGTAGTTACTTTAGTTCTTGAGGACATGGGAGAAGTCTTGTTGCTAGTAGTCATATGATGTTGAAGTAATATGTGTTGTTTGATATTTAAGTTGTGTTGTTATTTTCCTAGTGGTGTTGTGTGAGTCGAATACTCAACACTTTTCCTTATTAAGGACCTAGTTGAGTGCATTGTGTATAAATAATGCTTGCGGTGGGTTGCCGGAGTGACACAAACCTGAACCCCAGTTTGCATGCTTTTGCACAAGGGAATAATGTGTCCCTGAACGTACTGTTGTGGTTAGGCTTTTGCCTTAATTACTATCTTGTATCATAAGAGTGCACTTATCTTAGTCTAGAAGGTGTACTAGCATAGATCCACCCACTCAACACTTATCAACACAACACATAGTATCGATACGGAGTATGGCGAAAGAACGCGACTATCTCTCCCGTGTGTCCTCAGGAACGCTTTAGCCTTTATAAGTTCAGTTGCCAGGATTATCCTTTGCTCAAAAGGATTGGGCCACTTGTTACTCCTCAGTACCTTTTACTTTGCTCTTTTTACCTTCTTGTTGCTTATACCGAAAACCCCTAAAAAGTTATCTTTCATTGCATGCCGTTATTTCTTTACCAAAGTTACTTACCAATACCTTCTGCTCCTCGTTGGGTTCGACACTCTTATTTAACGAAAATGCTACAAATGATCCCCTATAGTTGAGGGTCATCATATGACAAGCGAAAAGTTGTTGAAATCTTCAAGTCATTCGCTAAGAGAGCTCAAACCGAATATGAATTATCTCTGAAGCACATCTGATGTCTACGCACGCTTCTATTCTTGTAGACTATGTTGGGCCTCCAAGCGCAGAGGTTTGTAGGACAACATCAATTTCCCTCAAGTGGATGACCTAAGGTTTATCGAACTCAGGGAAGTAGAGGTTGAAGATGGTCTCTCCCAAGAAACCCTGCAATTAAGATACAAGAAGTCTCTTGTGTCCCCAACACACCTAATACAACTAGGAGTTGTATAGGTGCACTAGTTCGGCGAAGAGATGGTAAAATATGGGTGATAGGTGTGGTAAAACAAAGTAATATAAATCTGTAATAAAAAGTACAGCAAGCAAACATGTGACAAAAGTGAGCACAAACGGTATAACAATGGTGGAAACAAGGCCTAGGCTTCATACTTTCACTAGTGGCAACTCTCAACAACATTAACATAGTCTAATCACATGATATTTCCCATAAAACATGCAATGGAGACATACTCGGAGGTCATTCCTTTGTGGTCAAGAGAGGTCGGGAATTATGTAGGGCTACAAAAGCACACCTCAGAGTTCGTAGTTCTCAATCTATGGATTTCCCAATGTCACCGCGGCCATCCAAAGAGAGTACCACAATCACCACAACATATCTCAAGGATAGTCAAAGACAAGCACCAAGAGACTCTCAATCTTCAATCAACACACAAAACAGGAAATCACTCATGAAAATATTCTTCTAATCCATGTCAAATAGACCGTTGTCACCATGGTATCGGGGATTATAATAGATAATATCAAGTGAGTACATCAATCCAATACATAAAAGAAGGGGAAACATCATGGGATCATCCTAGATTAACATAGCTTATGATCACAACGAAGATCACATCATGGGAGAGAGAGAAGAACACATAGCTACTGGTAGAAACCTTAGCCCCGAGGAGGAACTACTCCCGCTTCATGGAGGGAGGAAGCAATGTCGGTGGAGATGAATCCGGGGGCACTTCCCCGTCACGGCAGGGTGCCGACACAGGAATTCTGGTCCCCCGAAGCTTGTCAGCGATGGCGGCGGAGATCGGAATTTTTTCTGGAGAAAAAGGGTCTGGAATCAGGGTTTCCTCGACGGGAGAATAAATAGGAGCCAAAGGGGGCACCGGGGGGGGCACCAGTCTCCCAGGAGGGCGCCTGGGGGCTGTGGGCCACCCCATGGCTCCATCCTTCGGCTGGAGGACTCTTCTAGAACGCTGATTTTTATATATTTTTCCCGGAATTTTCTGAGCAATTTTAATAATGGGAAAACCTGAAATACAAAAACAGTAGAAAATAGAAACTGGCACTGGGGTGCACTGAGTTAATAGGTTAGTCCAAATATGATCAAAAGTGTATGAAAGTGTATCTAGATCATATCAATATCACACAAAACATGCATGGAGCAAGCAGAAATTATAGATACGTTTGGGACGTATCAACATCACCAAGCTTAATTCCTGCTCATCCTCGAGTAGGTAAATGATAATAAGAACAATTTCTGTGGTGGCATGCTAACAACCATATAAGAACTTTGAAAGTAAATCAATCAAGTTATGTAATTCAATTCAAGTCATAACAGGCAAGAGTCTATATTAGCATTGAAACAAGCAACGAAAGAACATTAGGTGCAAGAGTTCTTAGCTGTCTGTGACTCGAATGTCTCCAAATGGTGTTTGCGTGCAAGAGAGGGGATATGGGAATACGAGAGAAAAAATATTTGTTGAGAACTCAATTTACTAAACTTTCACACTTGGTCTTCTTTGGAATCTTATCTTGACTCGTCCCTAGACCACTAGTCAGGTACAAGTCAATTTGATCCACTCCTTTTCGATATTTTGAGCACTCATGCAATGGATGAGCGTAAGAACAAAAGTTGACACTTAGGATGGCAAAGAGAGAAATATGGTGGAGGAGGAAGAAAAAAAGGGTGAGAAAGGCTCACATAGATGAGGAAAATCATAGGCGAGAGAAGGCCAAATGATAGATATGATGTGAGGAGTAGGGATTGCCATGCAACGGATGCTCATATAAGCTAAGAAATCTCTCCAATGGAACTAGTGGGGGTGCATCCAACTTTCTCGCTCATGAAGATCTAGAGCTCTTTTGAGGAGGCTCATCCTTGGAATATGCAAGCCAAGTTCTATAGTGTGAAGGTCCCCACATAGCTATATGCATGAATGATCATCTCTATGGAGTACAAGGATAAGAGGGAGTACTAGTGTGGATCTTTCAGAAGGATAGTAGTGTTGCCCCTTTCTCTCTTTTTATTTCTTTTTCTCTTTTTTATATTTTACAAGAAGATATAGAAGATCTTTCACACTTTACAAGGTACTCAAACATACAGAAGATGTAGCTATCATGGTGTATGCAATGTATGCCTCTGCCAGTGTAGCAGGAACATGTATGACATGAAGATCAAGTCATGAAGAGGTGGATCTTGCATGGCAATGTATCTCGGAAAGGCTATGGAAATGCCTTGATAGGTAAGTATGGAGGCTGTTTTGAGGAAATATATAGGGAGGTTTATGATGACAGAGCGTATCATGCCAAGGGTTTGGATGTACCGGCGAAGGTGGACGCCAACTCTCGGAGTGAGAATAAGGCAATGCAGGGTACGGAAGAGGCTAGAAAATATGAGGAGGTGGAAGTGTCAACTTTCAATACTTACATTAGTCCAAAGAACTCATGCACTTATTATCGGTAACTCTCAATCTAATAAGGAGGTTCACAAAGAGACAAGTACCCCGAGGAGGAGTGTATGGGGGTTTGGTTATCCTTGCGCATCCTCGACTCATGGTACGTGAGTGTACTCTAATATCCAATCCCTCCAAAGATTAGTGATTCATCTAGTAGCTAGAGTTCTCAACTAGTTTTGTAGGTTTTGAAAATAAACACGGATTGCCCAAAATACGACACCTATCACTAATAGGCTAGAGCTCTTGACACCAAAAGTTCAAACATTACTCACATCAATACCTCAAAACTATTGCAAGTTACTACTAAAATTAAATAGCAACCTCGATTACCTACTTTCAAGACAAGACACGACTCACTGCAACAACAAACTCTCTTAACAATATAAACATGAAAACTGAAGACAGTTCCAGCAATAAACTAAACAAAAGCCAAGGCTCTTGCTAAAGACAAACTAAGACTAAAACTAAACATGGCAGTAGCTACGAAAAGATAAAGAACACACAACAGCAAAAACATAAGCATGAAGAATCCTATGATGTGTTCTAGATTGAAGTGGAGCGTGTTTCTCTCCCACACAAACTAAGCTGGGGTCTAACTTGTTATGAACAGCAACAAAAGCTAAAG
Source organism: Bromus sterilis (assembly GCA_950022295.1). Classification (NCBI taxonomy): domain Eukaryota; kingdom Viridiplantae; phylum Streptophyta; class Magnoliopsida; order Poales; family Poaceae; genus Bromus; species Bromus sterilis. The sequence goes on from OX465595.1 coordinate 353,281,119, forward strand.
AAAACTTACAAAATAAAACCTAAGAGCGAGACGCTCCAAGCATAGCACATAACGCATGATGTGATAAAAATATAGTGAGACGAAGGATGAACTGATGATTGTTGATGGAGAAGGGGATGCACAGGGGCATCCCCAAGCTTAGACTCTTGAGTCTCCTTGAATATTTATTGGGTATGCATGGGGGCATCCCCAAGCTTGAGGGCTTGACACTCCCGAATCTTCTTTTATCATCTTCCATTGCACACTTGTAAACTCCCTTCATACATAACTCATCATAAGTTGATTAGAGAGGTTAGTACCCTTAATAAAATAATTTTTTCCCACTGGATATAAAGGTATTCTTGAAGAGCTACTGTTTCCTAAGATTGAAAAAAAGTTTTTTCAAAGAAAAAGCAAGCTTAAGGTATGCAAAAGTAAGGAAAGGCAAAACGTGGCAGAATCTGTGAAAAACAGAACAGCAGGTAGTAAATAATTTTTTCGGGGTACTTATGCAACTCAAATCGAAAAACTCAGAACAGACGCTCGAAAGTCCATTGTATGGATCACGTTGTAAAAAAAAATCAGATAAAAAAGATGATCTGGTGATTTTAGGCTAATTTTTCCGTCCAAGGACAGAATCTGTTTTCTGGACAACATGTCACAACTTTTGAACTTTCTTGCAATCGGAGGCTAAACTTGGCACAAAGCTTGAAAAGAAAGATACAATGATGTTGCTATAGTAGTAACAATCATCAAGACCACTAAAAACATAAGGAAAAACTCAAAGTAAAGATAACAAGGGTTGTCTCCCTAGAGCTCTTTCTTTATAGTCATAAAGATAGGCTTAAGATTTTAGTGATGCTCTTGTAGGAATAAGAGTTGAAGAACAAAAGAGAGCATCAAGAAGCAAATACCAAACACATTTATGTCTAACATGCTTCCTATTCAAAGGGATCTTGTAGAGAAATAACTTATTGAAGCATAAAGATATTAGCATAGGAAGGCAAAACAACTACAACTTCAAAACCTTCAACATAAAGAGAGGGAAATTGATATTATTGAAATATCTATAAGCATATGTTTCCCTCTCATAATAATTTTCAGTGGGATCATGAATAAACTCAACAATATAAGTATCACATAAAAAATTCTTATCATGATCCACAAGAATAGAAAATTTATTACTCCCCACATAAGCAAAATCCTTCTCATTAGTAATAGTGGGAGAAAACTCAAGAAAATAGCTATCACATGAATCATTCTTATCATGATACACCTGCAAACATTTATTCTTTATAGCATAAGTGTCATCACAATAATCATCATAGATATGAGGCAAAGTATCATCAAAATAAATTTCCTCATCAAAACTTGGGGGGCTAAAAAGATCATCTTCATTAAATGTAGCATCCCCAAGCTTATAACTTTTCATATCATTATCATCAAAGGTATTCAAAGAAGACATACTAGTAATATTAGAATCATGAAGAGTATGCAAATAAAGTTCCATATGTTTTTTTATTTTCTCTTAAAACAATTCATGTCCCAATTCAAGGTAGAGCTCATAAAGCTCTCTCATTTTGTTGTTGTTTTCCATAAGCTTAACGAGTGAAAATAAAAACAAGAAACGAAAATATTTAATTGCAAGATCTAAAGATATAACTTCAAACGCTTACCTCCCCGGCAACGGCGCCAAAAATATCTTGATGTCTACGCACGCTTCTATTCTTGTAGACTATGTTGGTCCTCCAAGCGCAGAGGTTTGTAGGACAACATCAATTTCCCTCAAGTGGATGAACTAAGGTTTATCGAACTCAGGGAAGTAGAGGTTGAAGATGGTGTCTCTCAAGCAACCCTGCAATTAAGATACAAGAAGTCTCTTGTGTCCCCAACACACCTAATACAACTAGGACTTGTATAGGTGCACCTGTTCGGCGAAGAGATAGTAAAATATGGGTGATAGGTGTGGCAAAACAAAGTAATATAAATATGTAATAAAAAGTGCAGCAAGCAAACATGTGACAAAAGTGAGCACAACCAGTGTAACAATAGTGGAAACAAGGCCTAGGCTTCATACTTTCACTAGTGGCAACTCTCAACAACATTAACATAGTCTAATCACATGATATTTCCCATAAAACATGCAATGGAGACATACTCGGAGGTCATTCCTTTGTGGTCAAGAGAGGACGAGAATTATGTAGGGCTACAAAAGTACACCTCAGAGTTCGTAGTTCTCAATCTATGGATTTCCCAATGTCACGGCGGCCATCCAAAGAGAGTACCACAACCACCACAACATATCTCAACGATAGTCAAAGACAAGCACCAAGAGACTCTCAATCTTCAATCAACACACAAAAGAGGAAATCACTCATGAAATGTTCTTCTAATCCATGTCCAATAGACCGCTGTCACCATGGTCTCGGGGATTATACTAGATAAGATCAAGTGAGTACATCAATCCAATACATAGAAGAAGGGGAAACATCATGGGATCATCCTAGATTAACATAGCCTATGATCACAACGAAGATCACATCATGGGAGAGAGAGAAGAACACATAGCTACTGGTAGAAACCTTAGCCCCGAGGAGGAACTACTCCCGCTTCATGAAGGGAGGAAGCAACGTCGATGGAGATGAATCCGGGGGCACTTCCCCGTCCCGGCAGGGTGCCGACACAGGAATTCTGGTCCCCCGAAGCTTGTCGGCGATGGCGGCGGAGATCGGAATTTCTTCTGGAGAAAAGGGGTCTGGAATCAGGGTTTCCGCGACGGGAGAATAATTAGGACCCAAAGGGGGGCACCGGGGGGCCACCAGTCGCCAGGCGGCCACCCGACGCGGGTGGGCCCCTGTCCACGCCAGGAGGGTGCTTGGGGGTTGTGGGCCACCCCAGGGCTCCATCCTCCGGCTAGAGGACTCTTCTAGAACGCTGATATTTATAAATTTTTCCCGGAATTTTCTGAGCACTTTTAATAATGGGAAAACCTGAAATACAAAATAGCAGAAAACAGAAACTGGCACTGGGTGCACTGAGTTAATAGGTTAGTCCAAATATGATCAAAAGTGTATGAAAGTGTATCTAGATCATATCAATATCACACAAAACATGCATGGAGCAAGAAGATATTATAGATACGTTTGGGACGTATCAACATCCGAAGTGATAATGGAACTGAATTCAAATATACTCATATTGAAGATTTTCTTGATGATTATGGTGTTACTCATGGGTTCTCAGCTTCTTATACACTGTCGTGGTTTGATTCCGACAATAAGAATAGGGGTCAGAACGGAGCATGATCTATCGAGATGCAAACGGGTGGACGCAGGTAATTTTATCGAGTTCAGGACTCTAGCGGAGGAGATAAAATCCCTACGTATCGTTCTCCCGGAGGAGCTTTTCCTTATCTTTGTATGAACAAGATGTACATGAGGTTCTTTCCATGGAAGAGGAAGAAGTGAGGGAGATGAAGAAGAAGAGGGTTCAACCCTCTTGGTGCCGTCGTGGGGGTGGCTTATATAGAGTTCGACATTCCCGCCTCTTCATTTTACATAATTGAGAATTAATGAGAGATTAGTGCCTAATAAATGCGACTGTTTCTAGTGCTACTTATTACAGGAAGTAATGCTTGGAGTAGTGGGATGTCTTCAGTAACTCCCCTTTTATTGCAGAGTTAATACATGCAGAGTTGCCACGTGCAGAGTAAATCCATCCGAGTTGTAGCATCCGAGTTGGACCATCCGATTTGCAGCATCCGAGTTGGTGTATCTGAGTAACACCTGACTCGGTTATATGTCATGTTGTCTTACTCTTATTGTCTCGTTAAGGGTACCCCTTGATTTGTGATACTTAAGGGTATGCCTTAGGTATGACCATGACAGTAGCCCCCAAGGCTCCGAGTAACTTCAAACTTCTTGAAGTTACTCGGAGTCTTTTGATTGGAGACTTTTTGTATAAATCCTTCCAGTGGGAGCACTTCTTAGTGCACCCACTGGGTGTAGCCCCCAAGGCTCCGAGTAACTTCTTGAAGTTACTCGGAGTCTTTTGATTGGAGACTTTTTATTAATTGGGATGATTGTTTTAATCAAAGGAGAGTGCTCTTCCTATTGATGACATATTCATAAGGTAGATGAAGAATAAACTCAATAAGAGGCCCGGAAGGACTTTACTGAAGTTTACACTTTTCCCTTATATGTGGGTCGGGCAAGTTAAAGGAAAAATCTGGCGACACTCAAGCGTCTCTCGAAAGAGGTGGATGATACGTCCAAAATGCATCACTATTTTATATCATACACTACAAGGAAAAAGCTTATAGGTAGAGGCTTAACAATAGCGCCCCTCTTCTGAGGGCGTGATACGTCCCAAACGTATCTATAATTTCGGTTTGCTCCATGCATGTTTTGTGTGACTTTGCCATGTTTTGCTTGAACTTTCATACACTTTTGAGCATGTTTGGACTAATCTATTAACCCATTGCAACCAGCTGCCAGTTGCTGTTTTCTGCTATTTTTGTATTTCAGGTTTTCCGGCCATTAAAAGTGCTCCAAAAAATCCGGAAAAATCAGCGACCCGGAAGCTTCCGGAATCACCAAGGTAGCGGGGGGGGGGGGGGGGCACCACAAGGAGACCAGGAGGGTCCCTGGCGCGGCCCCACCAGGAGGCCTCCTGGCTGCCTGGTGGGTCCCCTCGACACCCCCCTCCGCCTATATTTAGCCCTCGGGGTGGAAACCCCTAATATCGATCTCTTTTCTGCCGCCGCCGCCGTTTCAAGATTGGGGCTGCCTGGAGAAGCTGCCCCGGCACCCTGCCGGGAGGAGGAACGCCTCCCGGATGTGTCGTGTGTAGTCCCCCTTGGACCATGGGTCCGTGACCAGTAGCTATGTGATGTACCTCTCCCCTCTTTGTGCTTCCACTTTCGAGACCTCGTGAGCTGCCTCACATGATCGAGGTACTTTTGTAATTTCTTCTATTGCTATGCTGAGTTTGCTGGGATCTGATGGATTATGAGACTATGTTCAGATTGTGATGAGTAATATATTTGGTTCTTCTCTTTTATATTTTGTTCTTGAGTAAATTATTGCATGTTCTCCGTTGCAGTATTTTTCTTTGGCCAAGTAGTTTGCTTGCAACTCGAAGAGGGAGCGTTATGCTTGATTGTGGGTTCAGCCCCCCTGATGTTCTTTTAACGGGTGCACTGGGTGCAAGGATTGTTTACTTTACGCAAAGTACTTTTAATGTAGTTGTCTGTTGCTTTGAGTTTACACTTTGGGTGGGATTCGCAACTTAGTACCAGTGAGATGTTCTGGATAGATATCTCAAGGTGAATGATTCGTAGTAGATGCAGTTGGATTTTGGTCTACTTACCTTTGCGTACTGCCCATTGCTTTTGAGCCCTTCCTTTCTTTGCAGCATAGTTAGCATTTAGGTGCCTTCATAATTCTGTCAATTGCCGAGCTGTGATTTGTTTACCTCGCTATCACTTTTATTGTCTTTTGGGAGAGAGACATCACTAGTGAAAATCACGGGACCCCGGTCCATCTTCACATTATTGTTTACACACTTAGTTTACTTTCAGTCCTTACTTTCAGTTCCACTTTTATCTCTTGCGTTCATCCTTTGTAAACAGCAAGGCCGGAGGAATTGACAACTTCTCTGTACTCGTTGGGAGCAAAGTTATTTGTATCTGTGTGCAGGTCCACGTCAAGCGCCGTGACACCTACTTGTATCTCTTGGATTCCTACTAGTTCGATACTCAACCTTAGCATCTTTGCTAAGGGAAACTTGCTGCTACACTGCATCTCACCTTCCACTTGGGGTAACCAACAAGGAGAGTTGCCACTCTGTATCAAGCGAATTTCTGGCGCCATTGCCGGGGACTCCAGTCTACAAGATAGGGGAGTTGCACACTATCTTTTATCTTTGCTTTTTAGTCTTGTTAGTTTACCTTTCATTTTTTACTTTTGTGTCCCTTATCAAAAATACCAAAAATACCTGCTGCTATTATGGGTTCCAATGAAATCACCGAGTTGTGTGACTTCACTAGTCACAACAACAGTGACTTTATCTGCACTCCTATTGATCCACCTACCACTTCAGCACCTTCTTATTCTTGGGGTTCGCAACAAAAAACAAGTTTTTTTCTAACTAGCGTTCCCATAACCCAAGATCTAGCTAGCCGTATTACCATAACGGAAAGGAGTGCGGAAATAACATACCTCGGGGTGTAGTCCGTTGCGCGGGAAACGTTCCCCGCAAACGTGGTTGATGTAGCCGATCAAGTTTCACAGCCCCCTGGCTGTGTTGAGCACCCGGATGGGTGTAGTTCCACACGTGTAGCACCTCATAGTACTCGCACACGTACGAGACTCGATGAAGACCTCCGTTCTCCGATCCAGCGAAGGTGGCGGAAGCAGACCTCCGGACGGAGCTTCGGCAGCACGACGGCCTCCGATTCTAGCAGAGAAGCCTCAATTCCACTATAGGCTCACACTAGGGAGCCCACCGTGAAAGAGACAAGGGAGGGGAGAAGACCGGAGAAAACCGATCTCAATTCGGAGTAAATACTAATTTAATCCGATTTATTGTGTATTTGGCTTAATTAAATATGTGCACCATGGCCCTCTTTATATAGGGGTAGGGGAGGGAGTCAACCCCCCTCCCTTAGCAATGTGGGACTATCCCACATGCTAGGGGGGGGGGCGCCGGCCAAGGGGGGAGAGGGGCGCCACCCTCATGGGCCCTAGGGCCCATGGCGCCTCCCCCCCCCCCACTCCCTTTTTTTTCTTTTTCTTTTTCCCTTTTATTTCCTCCCCTAATGGGCCTTTTTCTCCAGTAAGGCCCATTGCACATATTAATTAGAAATTAAATGATTTTAATTATTAATTCAATTAATTAATAACTAAAACATAATATTCCATCTCCCGGTGCTCCGGAACACCTTCCGGTTCACTCCGAACTTGTTCGGTTCAACACGGTACTTCTCCGATGTTGTTTCCTTTATTCTCTGGTTACTCCGATGGTTCCGAAAAAGTTCTCCGATTTCATCGAGCCCTTAAGTGTGTTACCCTACGGTCCGAGAACACTCCTGTCATGAACGAGATGAGGCTACGGTCAATGATCATCAGCGGGACCTGGATGCCCATAATGACCCCTGTGCATTCCGGATATCAAACACCGATTGGACCTTACGCCGTATAGCATTCCCTTTGTCAGCGATACTGGATTGTTCCGAGATTCGATCAATGACATCCTATGTCTGGTTCAACCTCGTTCTGAACTAATCCTCATTCACTCGTTCCCGTGATATTCATCCCCGTGACCTAGTCACATGCTGCAGCTTTATGGATGGAATCTCACCGAGTGGGCCCCGAGTATCTATCCATTATATGGATTGACAAATCCCGCTCTTGTAACAATACTCCTCAACATATCTCCACGGAATACCCAAGATACAACCGTTATGACCCGCATATTTCAGTCAGGTGGTGGGATGTAGGTCAAAGCATCTGGGAAGATAGCAATTATGCACGTACTTACGGTCAAAGGAACGGTCTACCACATTTTGCAATTACAACACTGAACCTTCACATGATTTGATCATGCTGTAATGCTTACTTTGGGTAATGTTCATCACGTCACTTAACCAGTGAGGTGACCTCATAGTCAAGAGACTTAGTTGTCCATGATCGCGAAACCACGACCATCATGTTGACCATGAACTAGTTATCGATGTAGAGGCTAACTAGGAACTCTGGGGGTTTCTATACCACACCTGCATCATTGTTTCACTGACATAGTTCTAGCACGGTATGAAACTGGTTATGAACTTACTTAGATATATTGGAATAATCATATATTGTTTGCCTCTAGAGCATATATCCAACAGTCTCCCACTTGCACTAGAGTGCTAATAATCTAGCCGCATTTTTTCAATCATAATCATCTTATCACATAAATGTTCATTGATCATGCATGCTCATGGAAGAGGTTTCATCAACGAACTGCACCAATTCAGATTCGTATGTTTCCTTTGAAACTGGTACAGGTCAAAAGCTCTTTTGACATACCACTCATTATCATATAATGGTTGGATATAAGTTTCGCGGGAGAGTGAGACTATTATTTCACAGTATCCTCCAATGATCTCTTGGTTCAGTCTTTAGAAGACTCATCCATAGTCATATATACTGGGAAATACACTCAACCAGAAGTCCAATACTTCTAACGCTAAACTTTTATCCATACGTCTACTTTCTTAAGTAGTATTATGTTTGTAGTGCCGTGAATTTTGCTCACATTTCTTTCATGTCTTTGGTGATGTCTCTAATTCCATATAGACCCATAATATGGCTTGCAATTGTAATCTTGCATTACATTCAAGTCTATTATCCTTTCTATATTTTAGAGAATAGTCCTCTGTATTCCTCATATACTGAATGCATGGACTTTATTCAGATTCTCTGTTTTACTCCTAAAGCACATCGGAATCTGTTCTTCTTCCAAGAAATTTTTGAGTCATTCTGTTGTTGGTTTCACAATGCATGTTATATGGTAGAATCATATGTCAAGAACATATAAGATCACATGTCCAGTACATGGTCCATCTCTATTCTTCCATCAAGACATTGCTTGTGATATTTGGATTTCATCCATTATATAATTTCTAGCCACAAGAACCTGTATCTTGTCTAGAAGATTATTCCAACCTTCACTTTGTTTCATTATTCGTATCTTAATCTACTCATATAGATTTCAACGTGTAATGTGTTGGTATTTCACATAAAAGAAGATTCTTGCAATCTTGTATTTTATTTGCCTTATGCTCTATATATATCATAATGCACTTATGTATATAAGACGATTCTCTATATACACAATCAATGCATATCCATATATATACATATGAGATCATTCTTCACACATATCAATGCATATATGTTTGAGACAATGATCATGCTCCCACTCAAATATATCCATCATATACTCATATATTTGTGGTTCAGCTTTCATCAAGTCATTTTATTATTCACTATGTCACATAATGACAATGCTTCCAAAGCTCCCACTCAGAAACTGCCCTCTGCACTCCAAGTTTCCGGGAAGTCTTCAAAGCTCCCACTCAGTTTCATAAAACTGCAGGCCCCACTCAATATTTTGGTCATCACAAAATCACTTGATCAAATCAAGGTTGAGGGTTCCTGTCTTGAGGTACTATAGTCCATCCTTTTAACGAAATAACCTTCGTCATGCCCATTGCAATTCTCTTTCAAATCCCAAATTTAACTGAGATGAAATTTCAGGCTATGGTCCATCGTAGTGTAAATGAAATATTTTATTGCTTAAAGCATTCCTACGTTTCCGTAGTCAATTACCATTGAACTTTGGTCATAACCAAATAATTCCTTATGCCCATTACATTATTCTCAATAACTCTCTAGTTTGTCGAGAATATGAAATAACCGATTTATTTCACGGAACGTGAGCCATCCTATATGTAACTCAATATTATTTCATTTCTCCTCGTGTTCTAGGCTACCATCATTCCTTTGTGTCTCAAGCAATGTTATTCTTTATTGTTTTATTAAGAAGACTCATGATTATTGTTCTGTACAGAACGTATTCATGACAACCTTCTAAATTCAACAATGGCTTCAATTCATATACCAAGATCAATCATCTATGGCATATCCTTCCTTATACAGTGTCATTACAGCGGAACATGCTTCCGTTGCAATACTCTGATATTATGAAGGCAAGTTCCAATACCCCGGTCAAAGTTTCCATTATCTCCCATTGGATCCATGTCGAGAGACTTCTTCTCGCATTACCAATCAAGAAACACACATTTTGCTATTCGGGGAGAATATGTAATTTCAATTGCTTGTAGTTTTATTACAAAGAAATTCTTTCTTTTAAGAAACCTTATAACACCATCAGTTATGGAGCTATCATGTCTCGTTATATTCAGGATGGTTTCCTATTCATGAAGTGGGTGTTTTAACTTAATGAATTAAACAACCTTATTCGACAATAACTATAGTGCTAGGGGAAAGAACGTTTAGACCATACTACGGTTTAGTATGACTACGAATGGTTTAATTAGTCTAGCACTTTCATCTTCCATCGTAGTTTGTGGTACAACTTCCACAAGTCTCTCATTATGTCAATATCAATACTTATCACTTTGGATCGTAGCGTAGTGATATGTATCCTTGTATTCTTACTTCTCACTGTGATTCCTGAATCTCAGTTTTATGATCTCAATTGAATACAACTTTCAATTAATCATATGAAGTCTTTAATGATAAATCACGTGCCCATTTAGTACATCATTTATGTATAATGATTGGCACAAGTTCTACTTGCTAGAACCTTGTCATGGTTATATTTATTGCATAGGTTCATAGATCGTGTATCTAATCCATCTCATGCAATCAAGTTATGACTTTCATTTGATAATGAACTCACAAGTTAATAGATCATACATTTAATGAATTCATCAGTTATGAAGTCACCTGATGCAATCAGATCTTTGACTTGTTATAATCAAGAAAACTTTATCATTAAACATTGAATATTTCTTGACAATAATAGCAGTATTATAAATGCTTTCTATCATATCATAAATCAAGACGTAATCAAAGTATAAGCACACTTTTATTCATAAAGATGGAACAACTGACTTGTCTCATTACATGAATAACTTTGTCTCGCGAGATGCAAGACACACAACTAAGTGTTCATACTATAATGATTACATAAGATTTATCTAATACTCTAAGTATCTCCTATGATAGATGTCTCGGCGGATCCATGCTGGCCATCAACTGACTTGATATCCATCAATCCTTGATTTCACCTCTTCCCGTCCATGCAACGGCAGGTCCTGTTTTCATAAAACAGAATAAGTATCAGATACTCATTTACTGCAAATGTTGTATAAGGGAATAAACATTTATAAAGTATATCAAGTATATACCTTCTCCATCAACAACTTCTCCTTCAATGGGTTCAACCTCCAGGTACTGAAGTCTATCCATGAAGTCAGAGAACTCGAGGCTTTCACCTCTGCCGACATAGCCATGGACATGGTCTGTATAGCTCGGTGGAAGCGAGTGTAACACCGTGTATATCGCAGACTCATCTGTGGTCCCATAGTCAAAATCAGCTACGAGGCTCAGATGTATCTCATGCATCTTGGCCAAGTGTGCCTTCAGGCAAGAGCCTTCTTCCATCTTTGTAGAGAGAAACTCACTTTCTAACTCAAATCTGGCAACTCTAAACCGATGAAAGTTTGATGACTTCAGCTCATCGATCATATCATATGTATCCAAATCAGCATACTCCTCACGCAAAGGTTGCGGAATGCTGGTTTCTATGATACCCTTAGCTATGGCATATGTCCTTCGACAATACTGATAATCAATCGCCACTTGTGCATCCATGTCGTTTGCTGGAGGGTTTCCCACATGCTCTTTAGTTAAGAATGAAAGGTTGATTCTCTTGAGCACGGCTCTAAGGCGGAAGTACCAACTAATGAAGTTTGACCCATTTTCTTTAAGTCTTTCACCATGTAAGAAGGAAACCATTTCAAGGTACTGGGTACTATCCATTTTCTACAAACATAATTGCAAGGAACACAATTAAGACTAGTTCACAACAATGAGTTCATATAATCATATTATAAATGAGCTCGCACTAAAACAATTCATCCCTAGGAAGTTTAGTGATTACATGATCCAGATTCACTGCCCAACCTCGAATATCACACGGCCGACAGGTCAGTTTCAAAGGTAGACAACAACTTGTGCGATCACATTATCTTATATGTACTGTGACTCATGCTCGATCTTTCGATCTCTAGTATTCCGAGGCCATATCTGCATATGCTAGGCTCGCCAAATTAACCTCGATGTTATATGCTGCTCAGCAAGGCCATATCTGCATATGCCAGGCTTGCCGAACCCAACCTCATGCGAACTCCATTGAATATGTAGGACAACTCCGGTATGTACGGAGCATCAAGCCATATGGGAGAACCTTCCAGGCGGTGCACACTTCGGTAGAATACTTGTGTTTGGCTTTGTTAAGGGACCATCTTATCACATGCTACCGTCATGTATCCTATACTAGCAAGTATTAAGATGTCTGAGCTATGGCAACACTAAGTCTACAGTGTCTCCATTTTAGTTTGTTTTATGATGACGATTACTACTTACTAGTAACACATAGCAAAGCTATCGCTACATCACAAACAAACGAATGATGGCCCCCACTTAGCAATACAAGGTTTAGACGGTCTAGTTGTATATTGCAAGTTTTACGTGGCTTCTAGGGCTTTCATAGTTACACAGGTTTTAACCTACGATTCAACCACAACGTCAACCATACGATTGTCTCTATTACACCCCTCACGGGGCCCTCCATTGCAAATGCCACATCCGCTAAAGTAGAGAGATAGACACCCGCCAGCCACTCTATACGGTACAAGCCGTATGTCAAGCGTGGAACCAGTCTCGCGTAAGCGTACGCGTAAGGTCGGTCGGGGGCCGCTTCATGAAACAATGCCGCAGATGTGAACAAGTACACGAGGGAGGGTAACAATCATACAATCAACGCCCACATCCCCGATGTGTTCTATATGTACGGTAATACTAAGCATAGACCTAGCTCATGATACCACTATTGGCGTTCGCAGCTGAAAACACAAATTTTTCTAACTAGCGTTCCCATAACCCAAGATCTAGCTAGACGTATTACCGTAACGGAAAGGAGTGCGGAAATAACATACCTCGGGGTGTAGTCCGTTGCGCAGGAAACGTTCCCCGCAAACGTGGTTGATGTAGCGGATCAAGTTTCACAGCCCCCTGGTTGTGTTGATCACCCGGATGGGTGTAGTGCCACACGTGTAGCACCTCGTAGTACTTGCACACGTACGAGACTCGATGAAGACCTCCGTTCTCCGATCCAGCGAAGGTGGCGGAAGCAGACCTCCGGACGGAGCTTCGGCAGAACGACGACCTCCGATTCTAGCAGAGAAGCCTCAATTCCACTATAGGCTCACACTAGGGAGCCCACCGTGAAAAAGACAAGGGAGGGGAGAAGACCGGAGAAAACCGATCTCAATTCGGAGTAAATACTAATTTAATCCGATTTATTGTGTATTTGGCTTAATTAAATATGTGCATCATGGGCCTCTTTATATAGGGGTAGGGGAGGGAGTCAACCCCCCTCCCTTAGCAATGTGGGACTATCCCACATGCTAGGGGGGGGGGGACGCCGGCCAAGGGGGGAGAGGGGGCGCCACCCTCATGGGCCCTAGGGCCCATGGCGCCTCCCCCCACTCCCTTTTTTTTCTTTTTTTCCCTTTTATTTCTTCCCCTAATGGGACTTTTTCTCCACTAAGGCCCATTGCAAATATTAATTAGAAATAATATGATTTTAATTATTAATTCAATTAATTAATAACTAAAACATAATATTCCATCTCCCGGTGCTCCGGAACACCTTCCCGTTCACTCCGAACTTGTTCGGTTCAACACAATACTTCTCCGATGTTGTTTCCTTTATTCTCTGGTTACTCCGATGGTTCCGAAAAAGGTCTCCGATTTCATCGAGCCCTTAAGTGTGTTACGCTATGGTCCGAGAACACTCCAGTCATGACCGAGATGAGCCTATGGTCAATGATCATCAGCGGGACCTGGATGCCCATAATGACCCCTGTGCATTCCGGATATCAAACACCGATTGGACCTTACGCCGTATAGCATTCCCTTTGTCAGCGATACTGGATTGTTCCGAGATCCGATCAATGACATCCTATGTCTGGTTCAACCTCGTTCTGAACTAATCCTCATTCACTCGTTCCCGTGATATTCATCCCCGTGACCTAGTCACACGCTGCAGCTTTATGGATGGAATCTCACCGAGTGGGCCCCGAGTATCTATCCATTATATGGATTGAAAAATCCTGCTCTTGTAACAATACTCCTCAACATATCTCCACGGAATACCCAAGATACAACCTTTATGACTCGCATATTTCAGTCAGGTGGTGGGATGTAGGTCAAATCATCCAGGAAAATAGCAATTATGCACGTACTCACGGTCAAAGGAACGCTCTACCACGTTCTGTAATTACAACACTGAACCTTCACAAGATTTGATCATGCTGTAATGCTTACTTTGGGTAATGTTCATCACGTCACTTAACTAGTGAGGTGACCTCAGATTCAAGAGACTTAATTGTCCATGATCGCGAAACCACGACCATCATGTTGACCATGAACTAGTTATCGATGTAGAGGCTAACTAGGAACTCTGGGGGTTTCTATACCACACCTGCATCATTGTTTCACTGACACAGTTCTAGCACGGTATGAAATTGGTTATGAACTTGCTTAGATATATTGGAATAATCATATATTATTTGCCTCTAGAGCATATATCCAACACTTTTGAAATTAAACCTGCTCTGCTTAATCTTGTTATGAAAGATCAATTCTCAGGTGCTGGAGAGGACGCTGCCTTGCACTTAAACAATTTTATCGAGCTTTGTGATATGCAAAAGTACAAGGAAGTGGATTGAGACATCGTCAAGCTGAACATTTTTCCTTTCTCTTTGAGAGGAAGAGCCAAGGAGTGGCTGCAATCCTTACCCAAGAATAGTATCGATTGTTGGAGTAAATGAAAAGATGCTTTTATAGGGAAGTACTATTCCCCTACTAAAATTATTCAATTGAGGAGTAACATTATGAATTTCAGGAAATTGGATAATGAACACGTTGCCCAGTCATGGGAACGTATGAAGACGCTTGTCAAGAACTGCCCCACACATGGACTGACTACCTGGATGGTTATCTAGACCTTTTATGCAGGCTTCAACTTTACCTCGCGGAACCTGTTAGATTCGGCCGCGGGAGGAACTTTTATGTCAACCACACTTGGTGCTTCCACAAAGCTACTTGATGATATGATGCTGAACTACTCTCAGTGGCACACCGAAAGATCTCCAACTGGTAAGAAGGTAAATTCTGCCAAGGAGATCTCCTCTCTAAATGAAAAGGTTGACCTTATCATATCTCTACTTACCAAGAAATCTCCTATTGATCCTCAAGATGTACCTTTAAATTCTTTGATTTCTCAGGATCAAGTAGATGTGAACTTTATCTCTAGAAACAACTTCAATAACAATGCTTATAGGAGTAGTTTTGGTAGCAATTCTAGACCGTTCCCCTCCAACAACTATGGGAACAATAACACTTGTCCTAGCACCAAAAACTCCACTTCTGAATTAGAGAGTATGCTTAAAGACTTTATCACTACCCAAAAAGCCTTCAACAAGAAGGTAGAGGAAAAACTAGATAAACTAGATAACCTCTCGTCGAAGGTAGACAATTTAGCCCATGAAGTAGACTTGCTTAAAATTATAACTTCTCCCCTTGAGGAGAGGAAGGTCACTCCTATGAATGCTATCCAATTGCAAATTAATGAAAACATTAGGATGATGGCTAAACTTAAAGAGAGATGGGCTGGAGAAAAGGAGGAAGAAGAAAGAATTAAGAGCTTTCCTACCTACCACACAGTAGCCACTATCCAAGTAGTTGAGGATGTCCAAACTGTTAGCAACCATCACACCCCTAGTCCCACTGGACGTACCAATGGTGATGCTACCACCTCAACCATAGATGAAGAAACCTCTATGAACATAGAGGCTTTCAAACAAGTGAGCCTAAATGATACCACTACCTCCTTGATAGATAGTAGTGACCTAGACTTTGACAACTGCACTTTACCTGAAGTTATTGGTTTCCTACATAAGATGTCTAGAGACCCCCACACTAGCACACTTAATCTTGCCTTCACAGAGCATATCACTAATGCTCTAATCAAAGTTAGGGAGGAGAAGCTTAGACTAGAAGCCTCCATACCTAGGAAGCTAGAAGATGGTTGGGATCCTATGATAAAAATCAAATTGAATAACTTCTCTTGCTATGCTTTATGTGATGTTGGAGCTAGTACCTCTGTTATGCCCAAAAGAATGTATGATATATTTGAATTGAAACCTTTTGATGCTTGTTCTTTTGGTGTTCGTCTTGTCGATTCTTCCGTAAAGAAACCTTTGGGGAAGATAGATCATGTTCTTATCATTATCAATGACAATTATTTTCCCGTTGATTTTACTATTATGGACATTGAATGTGAACCTTCTTGTCCAATTATTTTGGGACGTCATTTTCTTCGCACAGTTGGTGCTGTTATTGACATGAAAGAGGGGAATATCAAATTCCAATTCCCTCTCAAGAAAGGGATGGAACATTTCCCTAGGAAAAAGATTAAGTTACCTTTTGAGTCCGTCACACGGGCTAGTTATTCTCTTGAAAAGACTTGATCTTCTGCTTTAAGCCTAGCTAACGGCTCTAAAGAAGCGCTTTCGGGAGGCAACATAGGAGCAACATCATTGTATCTTTACTTTTCAAGCTTTGTGCCTTTTATAGCCTCATACGACAAGGGAAGTGAAAGTTGTGACATGCTGTCCAGAAAACAGATTCTGTCCTCGTGACCAGAAATATCAGAGAAAAATCTCAGTTCATCTTTTTGAGCTGAAAGTTTTACACAGAGTGCTCTATACAATTACGAAACTTTCGTATGTTCTGAGTTTTTTGATTTGAGTTGCAGAAGTATCCCTAAAAAATTCGTTTCTACCTGCTGGTCTGTTTTTCACAGGTTCTGTCCTGTTTTTCCTTTTCTTCATTTTGCAAACCTTAAGCTTGCTTTTTCTTTGCAAAAACCTTTTGGCACTCTTGAAAAACAGTAGATATTCAATATTATATTTATTTCCAGTAGAGAAAAAATTATTTTAGTAGGGCACTAACCACTCTAATCAGTCTACAATGAGTTATGTATGAAGGGAGTTTTCAAGTGCGCGATAGTAGATGATGAAAGAAGATCTTGGAGTGTCAAACGCTCAAGCTTGGGATACCCATGTGCACCCCCAATAAATATTCAAGGAGACTCAAGTGTCTAAGCTTGGGGATGGCTCCGTGCATCCCCTTCTTCATCAACAATTATCAGTTCGTCCCTCGTTGCACTATATGTTTATCACTTCATGTGTTATGTGCTATGCTTGGAGCGTCTCGCTCTTTACTTTTATAGGTTTGTTTTTGCTTTATTTTCTGTAGTAACAAGTTAGACACCAACAAGTGAGGGAGAATTACACGCTCCTCTTGAACTAGAACTCCTCATAGGATTTGCATCCTTATTCTTTTAGCCGTGAGTTGTTCTTTTTCTTTTCTTAGCTGCTGCTCTGTTTAGTTGTAGTGCTTTAGTCTTTGTAGAGCTTTTCTTTTGTTTTAGGTTGAACTTTCTATAGGTTGCATGTTTTATCTTGTTAGAGAGTTTCCCTGTTGCACTGAGTTTTGTGTCTTGACTAGAAGTAGGTAGTTGAAGTTGCTATTCTCTTTGTAGTAGTAACTTGCAATAGTTTTGAGGTATTGACTAGAGTAATGTTTGAACTTTTGGTGTCAAGAGCTCGAGCCTAATAGTGATAGATGTCGTATTTTGGGAAATCTGTGTGTTTTTCGAAAACCAAAAACCCCTGTTGAGAACTCTAGCTACTAGATGGATCACTAACCTCTGGAGGGTTCAAATATTAGAGTACACTCAGGTACCATGAGTCGAGGATGCGCAAGGATAACCAAACCCCCATACACTCCTCCTCGGGGTACTTGTCTCTTTGTGAACCTCCTGATTAGATTGAGAGTTACCGATAATAAGTGCATGAGTTCTTCGGACTAATGTGAGTATTCGAAAGTTGACACTTCCACCCACCTATACTTTTTCTAGCCTCTTCGGTACCGTGCATTGCCCTTTCTCACCTTGAGAGTTGGCGCATACTTCGCCGGTGCATCCAAACCCTTGGCACGATCCTCTCTGTCATCATAAGCCTCCTTATATCTTTCCTCAAAACATCCACCATACCTACCTACAAGGCATTTCCATAGCCTTTCCGAGATACATTGCCATGCAACATCCACCTTCTCATGACTTGATCCTCATGTCATACATGCTACTTGCTTGATCGATGAGCCGCATGCTAGTTGGGCCTTGCCCCAATCATTGCTACATGACGCGGTAGTATCATTGCATATCCTGCTATCCTGGCAGAGGCATACATTTGCATCATGATAGTTATATCTTCTTCATGTGAGTACCTTTGTAAAGTGTGAAAGATCTCCTATATTCTTGTAAAATATAGAGTGTTGCCCCTAAAGTGAGGAAAAGATCCCAAAGAGGACAAAATCAAAAGATCCCAAAGAGGACAAATGAGAGTTAAATAGAAAGAGCCATTGAGGCCACCAAAAAAATACAAAAAATAGAAAAAAGAGAAAAATAAAAATAAAAAGAGAGAAGGGGGCACACGACTATTCCTTTTGAGAGATCCACACTAGTACTTCATCCTCTATCCCTTGTACTCCATAGACATTATCATCATGCATATAGCTATGTGGGGACCTTCACACTATAGAACTTGGCTTGTATATTCCAATGATGAGCCTCCTCAAACGAGCTCTAGGTCTTCTTGAGCAAGCAAGTTAGATGCACCCCCACTAGCTCCCTTGGAGAGCTTTTAGATCACATGTGCATCCATTGCATGGCAATCCCTATTCCTCACATTATATCTATCATATGGCCTTCTCTCTCCTATGATTGTCCTCAATGATGTGGGCCTTTCACACCTTTTTGTCTTCCTCCTCCACCTTCTTTCTGTTTCGCCTTTTAGGTGTCAACTTTCTTGCTCACGCTCATCCATTGCATGAGTGCTCAAAATATCGAAAGGAGTGGATCAGTTTGACTTGTACGTGGCTAGTGGTTTGGGAACTAGTCAAGATAAGAATCCAAAGGAGACTAAGTGTGAAACTTTAGTAGATAGTTGTTCTCAACAACCTTTTTTCTCTTTTTCCCAGTCCCCTACTTACACGCAAACACCATCTGGAGACATTCGAGTCACGGACAGCGAGAGCTCTTGGACCTTTTGTTCTTTTGTTGCTTGTGTCAATGCTAATATAGACTCTTGCTTGTTAAGACTTGAATTGAATTGCATGCTTTAATTGCTTTACTTAAAAGTCCTTATATGGTTGTTTGTCATGTCACCACAGAAATTATGCTTGTTATCATTTACCTACTCGAGGACGAGCAGGAATTAAGATTGGGGATGTTGATACGTCCCAAACGTATCTATAATTTCTGTTTGCTCCATGCATGTTTTGTGTGACTTTGCCATGTTTTTCTTGAACTTTCATACACTTTTGCAAATTTGTACTAATCTATTAACCCAATGCACCCAGATGCCAGTTGCTGTTTTATGCTGTTTTTGTATTTCAGGTTTTCCGGCCATTAAAAGTGCTCCAAAAAAAATACGGAAAAAACAAATAAAAATCAGCGACCCGGAAGCTTCGGGAATCACCAAGGTAGCGGGGGGGGGGGGGGCACCACCAGGAGACCAGGAGGGTCTCTGGCACGACCCTACCCTAGGCCGCGCCAGGAGGCCTCCTGGCTGCCTGGTGGGTCCCCTCGACACCCCCCTCCACCTATATTTAGCCCTCAGGGTGGAAACCCCTAATATCGATCTCTTTTCCGTGAACTCGCCTCTGTACCGCCGCCGCCGCCGTTTCAAGATCGGGGCTGCCTGGAGAAGCTGCCCCGGCACCCTGCCGGGAGGAGGAACCCCCTCTGGGAGTCCATCCATAGCCATGGACGCCTCCCGGATGTGCCGTGAGTAGTCCCCCTTGGACCATGGGTCCGTGACCAATACCTATGTGATGTACCTCTCCCCTCTTTGTGCTTCCACTTTGGAGACCTCATGAGCTGCCTCACATGATCGAGGTACTTTTGTAATTTCTGCTATTGCTATGCTGAGTTTGCTGGGATCTGATGGATTATGAGACTATGTTCAGATTGTGATGAGTAATATATTTGGTTCTTCTCTTTTATATTTTGTTCGTGAGTAAATTCTTGCATGTTCTCCGTTGCAGTATTTTGCTTTGGCCAAGTAGTTCGTTTGTAACTCCAAGAGGGAGCGTTATGCTTGATTGTGGGTTCAGCGCCCTGATGTCTAGCTTGAGTGACAGAAGCATGAGACTAGGGTATGTGCTATTGCCACCAGGGATAAAACAACGGTGCTTGTACCCGCGGGTGCAAGGATTGTTTAGTGTTCGCAAAGTTCTTTTAATGCAGTTGTCTGTTGCTTTGATTTTACACTTTGGGTGGGATTCGCAACTTAATACCAGCGAGATGTTCTAGATAGATATCTCAAGGTGGATGATTCTTAGTAGATGCAGTTGGATTTTGGTCTACTTACCTTGGCATAATGCCCATTGCTTTTGAGCCCTTCCTTTCTTTGCAGCATAATTAGCATTGCGGTGCCTTCATAATTCTGTCCATTTCCCAGCTGTGATTTGTTTACCTCGCTAGAACTTTTATCATCTTTTGGGAGAGAGACATCACTAGTGAAAATCACGGGACCCCGGTCCATCTTCACATTATCGTTTACACCCTTAGTTTACTTTCATTCTTTAATTTCAGTTCCACTTTTATCTCTTGCGTTGATCCTTTGTAAACAGCAAGGCCGGAGGAATTGACAACTCCTTTGTACTCGTTGGGAGCAAAGTTATTTGTATATGTGTGCAGGTCCATGTCAAGCGCCGTGACACCTACTTGTATCTCTTGGAGTCCTACTGGTTCGATACTCAAACTTAGCATCTTTGCTAAGGGAAACTTGCTGCTACACTGTATCTCACCTTCCACTTGGGGTAACCAACGAGGAGAGTTGCCACTCTGTATCAGGGCGCTACTGCTAATTAGCAGTAGCGTCTTTTATGGTCCCTCTACTGCTAGGACTTTATCAGTAGCGCCTCCTTCGGGAACCCACTACTGCTAAAGGTGGTCCCTACCAAACCAGCTGACAAGTTGCAGCAGTAGCGCCTCCCTGTAAAAGCACGCTACTACTATTGCCATAGCAGTAGCGCCCCAACATGTCACACGCTACTGCTAAAGTGGATCCAACGGTCCGCATATACCAGCAGCGCGTCTCTCTTGGGGAGCGCTGCTGCTATGGGCCACACATAACCGGCCTAACCCTCCGTCTCTCACATTTTTTTGTCTCTCTCTCTCTCCTTCTTCCCTCGCGTCGCCGCCCCGACCCACCACCGCGCTGCTCGTCCGCCCCGACCGCGTCGCCGCCCCGAACCGCCGCCCGCCTCCCCGACCCTCCGCCGCCCCGACCCGCCGCCTGCCTCCCCGACCCGTCGCCGCTCCGACCCGCCGGCCGCCTCCCCAACCCGCCCCGCTCCTCCACGCCGCCGCCACCCACTGGTGAGTCTCCCCTGCTCAATCCCCTCTCTCAATAATTCATATAATTTCTGTTAGATTGAAACATAATGTAGGGTTTTCGTTCGATTGGAACATAATGTGGATTTTTGTTAGATTTTTGTTAGATTGAAACATAATCTAGGATTTTTGTTAGATTGAAACATGGGCAAACAGTTTGAAAATTTTCTATTGCTATGAAAAATTGCTATTGCTATGGATGGATTGTTCGGGTTCATATTATTGCTAGGGAAAAAATCTTGTAACTTGAGCAGCACACAAGATCATTAGCGATCCTCCTCTAGTTTAAATATGTGTGTATGGTGCTTGTGTAGTTTAAATTGTCCTTTTCTTAGCATATTGAGTAATTAGGATCATTGTTTGCAGGATATGAGTGGCCTATGTTTTGCCGGAATGTCGATTTATTTCCGTTCCGGCAAATTTCAGGCGGTCGATATGTCGAATTTTTAGCAAATGTCATGCCAAAAATTTCCATGGATTTCGGCATGACTTGTTCTTGAAAAGTAGGACATATCGAGTTCTTGAGATTTGTCGAAACGGGAATTAAATGGTGTTTTAGCATGAAATTACTTTTAATCATTACTTTTTCTACTTTTTATGAATGCCAATGATATAAATATAGTGACATTTGCTAGAATCATTTTCCTACTTTTAGCAATGAAAGGTGGAAATTAGGATTTCTGGTTAGCATATTGAGGTAATTAGGACTTTTTAGAATTCCGATGATTTAAATATATTGTGACACTACTTCGCTGCCACACTTTCCCTGGAATTGCTTATGTGTCCAATCTAAATATGAGGCACTATTTCTCCTTTTATATAAATGCCAATGATTTAAATATATTGTGACACTATGTGACATCAGAGAAAGTGAAGAGAACCCTTGTGATAGGTACAAGTATGGAACTTGTGCATCCTATTTGGGTTCGCTGCCACACTCTCCCTGGAATTGCTTATGTGTCCAATCTAAATATGAGGCACTATTTCTCCTTTTTTAGAATGCCGATGATTCAAATAAAACTTTGTATTTTTTCTGGAAGTATTTTTGTCTTATTTTGTTAATTTGTTATTTAGTATAAATTTTTCTCTCGTTCATTTTAATAAAACTTTGTATATTGAATAAGTTCTCGACAACGATGCTTGGCCGGCCCGCATCCCCGTCGTCGCCGCGTCGGAGAGCACCTGCTTGATGGGATGGGCGATGTCCGGGACTGGGCTCCCCTGGGCTGGCACTGGGAGGTGATCTCCGAGGCGCGCCGCTTAGTGAGGAATCCGGGTCCTGTTGTCGACCCGGATCTTCTTTGGTGGCGGTCGCGTGGGCCACAATCGGTGCAAAGGCAAACGACCCCCGAGTGGATTGTACGCCGACGTGTGAGGGAGGAGGACGAGCACGTCCGTCGCTACTTGGTGGCGTTGGACACCGGGTCATGGAGGACCTGGAAGGTTCTTCAGGGATCTCACCCGAGCTAACAGTTCGTGGTGGTTCCTTCTCTTTGGGTGGCCACCATCCACACCTGACGTTGTTTAATGTATTATTCATGTATTGTATGTATGAGTCTTAAGATATATATGTATGACCAAGCACTACGCAAGTCACGTTGTTTATCGTTGTATTACTCGATATATATGTATGAGTGATATTAGAATTGCATTCGCTGATATTATTGTTCGTCATTATTTTCCTTCTTTTTAGAATGTCGATGATTAAAATACATTATTGTGACACTATGTGACGTTAGGGACGGGCCAATGATCATTGTGATATGCACAAGTACGGAACTTGTGCATCCTACTTTGGTCACTGGCTCCATCCCTAAAATCACTTGTGTGTGTCCAATGTAAGTATGAGACAAAAACTGATATGCCGATGATTAAAACACCGTTGTGACACCATGTGAAAGAAGGGATGGGTAAGCGAGCCTTGTAATATACACAAATACGAATCGTGTGCATCCTACTTGGCTCGCTTACGCCATCCCTGTAGTTGTTTGTGTGTGTTCAACCTAATTAAGTATGAGGAAAAAACCGATATGTGTGTTCCTTTTTTGCCTTTCGTTTTAAATGCCGAGGATTAAAACCATTCTGACACAATGTGACATCTGGGGAGAGCGTGCAGCTACCCTTGTGATATGTACAAGTACGGAACTTGTGCATCCTACTTGGGTAGCTGCCACGCTCCCCCCTGATTCGCTTATGCGTTCAATCTAAATATGAGGCACTAATTGGAATTGTATTATCCCATATTCTTTTTTGTTAATTTGTTAGTTAGTATAAATTTTTCTGAGCAGAAGGAATGTAGTGACATATGCTAGAATCATTTTCCTACTTTTAATCATTACTTTTGCTATTTGAGTTCATCTGTTTTTCCTTTTTTTTAAATGCCTAATTTTTTAATTATGAACACAGAAAATGGTAGACGACAATAGAATCCCCGAGTGCGACTATTGTGTCAATGACTCGGGTCGGTGCGACAAGTTTCCAGAGTTGGATGGGAAGGAAGAACGATACTTCTCCATCACGCTTAGGGAGGGCTTCGAATTTCAAACGGTATGAAACTTCATCGACATCTTCTTATTTAAGCATGCTTCGCTTACTTTTTGTTTTGACGTTTTTTTTATAATCAACTAGCACATCCCTTGATACGCAAGACCTCATGTCTGCGACTTTTTCAAAATCAATGAGTGGCGTGAGAATGCCAAAAAAAGATGTCAATATTAAGACGAAAGATGGTGTAACTGTAAAGGTCGAGGTCTGTAATGAACCAAATAGCACATATTTTGATTGTCCAAATTGGTATGCACTATGCAAGGCATATGCATTAGAGGATGATATGAAAATAACATTTGATCTTGGACTTCGTCGTCGAGATGGTCAAACATTTCGAAATAAGGACATTTGGATGCTAGTGGACGACATTAAGCTGGTTCTATCTCCACGTGAGTTTCTTAAACAACTTTGACTTGTTTACTTCCTTATTTTCTTGCTTCCTAAGTTGACAACTTATTTATAATTGTTAGTTTATCTCCAAGCTCCAAAATAAGTTCGGAAGATGTTTGATAATACTTTTCATAATGGTGGATTTGGCCTGACAATTGATGAATGATACACGCGATAACTTCTCGCCCTCGTTAGTTACCCCAAGTGGAAGGTGAGATGTAGCGTAGTGGCAAATTTCCCTTAGCGAAGATGCTAAGGTTTAGAGATTGTCTCCAGTAGGACTCCAACGTCGACAAGTAGGTGGTGAAGTGAACAATGGCGCCGTTCACAACTCAAGGTTGCTTACTTCACCTGGACCTGCACACACACAGATAGCTTCGCTTCCCAACGAGTACAAAGGAGTTGTCAATTCCTCCGGCCATGTTGTTTACGAAGGATAAAACACACGAGATAATTATGATAGATAGTGATAGCAATGGAAAAGTAAATACTAAAAGTAAATTGATAGCGTACACAGTGGTGGTAAATATGGACCGGGGTCCCATGATGTTCAAAAGTGATGTCTCTCTCCCAAAAGACGATAAAATAGCCATGCGAGGTAAAAAAATCACAGCTGGGCAATTGACAGGATTATGTGCGCAAACCAATGCTAATTATGCGAAACAGAAAGAAGAGGCTCAAAAGCACGGGCAGTACGCCAAGACAAGTAGACCGAAATCCATCTGCATCTACCCACTAATCATACACCTTGAGATATCTATCCAGAACATCTCGCTGGTATTAAGTTGCGAATCCCACCCAAAGTGTAAACTCAAAGAAACAGACAACTGCATTAAAGAACTTTGCGTAAAGTAAACAATCCTTGCACCCGCAAGTACAAGCACCGTTGTTTTCCCCTTTGTGGAAACAACACATCCCCTAGACTCATGTTTCTGTCACTCAAGCTAGTCATCGGGGGGCATGAACCCACAATCATGCATAACTCTCCCTCTTGGAGTCACAACCTACTACTTGGCCAAAGCAATAAACAACAGAGAACATGCAAGAGTTACTCAAGAACATAAATATGAAAGAAGAGAATCAAATATATAACTCAATTACAATCTGAACATAATCTCATAATCCATTGGATCCCAGCAAACTAAGCATAACAATAGCAGAAATATTACATATCTGCCTCGATCATGTAGGGAAGCTCACAAGGTCTAACCCATGAAGAACAAATAGGGGAGGAGAACATCACATAGCTACTGATCATGGACCCATGGTCGAAGGTGGACTACTCACGGTTCATCCGGGAAGTATCCATGGTGGTGGAGAAGCTCTCGGAGGTGGTTCCTCCCTCCGGCAGGGTGCCGGGAAGAGGTCTTCTGGTGCTCCCGATCTTGGAAGCGTGGCGGCGGCGGAACAGAGGACAGATCACGAAAAAGGGTTCCGTCCCCGAGGGTTTCTCATCACGGGGAATAAATAGGCGAAAGGGGGCAACCAGAGGTGGGCTAGGGGCTCCAGGCGCCCCCCCTGGCGCGGTCAGGGGCCTGGCCGCGCCCTCGGGCCGCCTGGGGCCCCCTGGCTCCCCTCTGGCCCCTCTCGGTATCTTCGCGAAGCTTCCGGTATGCTAATTTTTCCTATATTTTTTCTAGAATTTTTCTGGTACTTTTAATAAGGGGGAAACCTGAAATAGAAAAATAGCAGAAAACAGGAACTGGCACTGGGGTGCACTGAGTTAATAGGTTAGTCCAAATATGATCAAAAGTGTATGGAAGTTCATCAATATCATAGCAATATCACACAAAATAGGCATGGAGCACGTAGAAATTATAGATACGTTTTGGACGTATCAATGAACAATATGATTTCATCAATGTTCTTAAAGGTGTTCCTTCGTTCGTGAACTTGAATAATATTGGCGAACCTTATACACCATATGTTCCATTTGTTTTCAAGTTGTTTCCAGGACATGTAAAAGATAATAATATCATGGTAAGATTTTTTACTATTCTATCGCACTAGTCCATTTTCAGAAATATTTTGACCTAACATTAAGTATAATGTATTACTAAGTATTTTACTCGTATGTTTTCAACAGAGAATCCCGGCAGCATGTACGCCTAAGTGGATGCCTCCTCAAGGCGAGCTTACAGTTGTTTCTGCACGGGCATGGAATGTCCTCTTGAGCACTGACTACTCCATTGAAGCTGGAGAGGATGGCTGCGTAAGAATAAGAGGATGGAAAAGGATAGTGAATGGGATGAACATCAAACATGGAGACAAGTTGTTCTCCATATTACATAATGGAATGTGGGGTGTCATTTGTTTTTTTTTTCATTTCACCTTGTGGTCGCGATCAATAGGTTGGTTCGTAGTTGTTGTTAAACATTATGTTGTTGGATATTAGCGAAGTTAAACTAGGAAAAGTTGACCTTTGTGATCGATATTAACCTTTGTGTTGGATATTATGATCATGTGATAATATATATGAGATGATCGATTTAGACTATTGTCTGTGTATGAGATATTGAGGTGTGTATGTCTATAAATTGATGATACTATTCTGTGCATTATACTATGAAACCTGTACAAACAAATATGAGAAAATAGGAAGAAAAAGAAAAAAATTGAAAAATATTACTAGTAGCGCCTGACAGAGGCAGGTGCTGCCGCTATATCTATTAGTAGCGCCCAATCCTGGAGGCGCTACTACTAACCCTACGTAGCAGTAGCGGTTTCTAGCGCCCACTGCTGCTAAAAGTTAGCTGTAGCGTGCTATCAGTAGCGCGCCGTGGGGCGCCACTAATAATCCAATATGGGGCGCTACTACTAGCCTTTCTCCTAGTAGTGATAGTTCGTCCTTATTCATTGATATATTTCACATTACGATGATGTTCTTATGTTGTTTTTTTTGGATATATGCTCTAGAGGCAAATAATATATGATTATTCCAATATATCTAAATAAATCATGACCAGTTTCATACTGTGCTGGAACTGTATCAGTGAAACAATGATACTGGTGTGGTATAGAAACAACCAGAGTTCCTAGTCAGCCTCTCATGATGACTGGTTTATCGTCAACTGATGATTGTGGTTTCACGATCATGGAGAATCAAGTCAATTGACGGTAAGGTCACCTCATTGAATGAATGACGTGATGAACATTACCCAATGCAAGCATTGCAACATGATCAAATCGTAAAAGTTCAGTGTTGTAATTACAGAACGTAGTAGCCTATTCCTTTGACCGTGAGATCACACATAATTGCTATCTTCTGAGGATGCTTTGAGTGCATTAACCGTCACACTGAAACATGGTGACCATAAAGGTGTATCTTGGGCTATCCGACGGGATATGTTGAGGAGCGTTGATTCAAGAGAGGGATTTGTCAATCCATATAATGGAAAGATACTTCATGGCCACCTCGGTGAGATTGCATCCATAAAGCTGCGCAGCATGTGACTAGGTCACAAGGATGAATATCACGGAACGAGTGAATAAGATTTGTCGGTAACAAGATAGAACTAATGCATTGGATGCAGTGATCGAATCTTGGACTAATCTAGTATCGCATGACAAAGGGAATGGTATACAACGTGTACGGTTCAATCGGTTACTTCCGGAATGCACAGGGGTCATTATGGGCATCGAGGTCCCACTATTGATCATTGTCCATAGCCTTAGTCTCGGTCATGACTGGAGTGTTCTCGGACCGTAGGGTAACACACTTAAGGGCTCGATGAATATCGGAGACCTTTTCAAAACTATCGGAGTTACCGGAAAAGAGAGAAAGACGTACCGGAAAAGTTTCGTGTTGGTCCGAAGGACGTTCGGAGTGAGCTGGAAGGAGTTCCGGATTATCGAGAGATGAAATAATATGTATTATTTATTAATTAAGTGAATTAATAATAATTTATTTCAGATTAAAAAATGCAATGGGCCTTATTTGTGAAAGAAGCCCATTAAGGGAAGGAGGAAAAAAGGGAAAAGGAAAGAAAGGGGGGGCGCCATGGGCCTTGGGGCCCATGTGGGTGGCGCCCCACTTCCCCCCTCCTCCTAGCCGCACCCTCCCCCCTTGGCAAGGGATTAGTCCCACATTGCCAAGAGAAGGGGGGTTGACTCCTTCCGTCTGCCTATATAAAGATGGGCAGGGGTGCACTTCTTTAACACAGAAAAATTCGCAGAGAATTCAATATTACTCCGAATTGAGATCGGTTTTCACCGGTCTTCTCCCCTCTCTCGTCTCTCTCAAGCCGGGGTCCCCTTGTCTGGAACCTGTGCTGGGATTGAGGCTTCTCTGCTACGCGGACGCCGTCGTGCTGCCGAAACTCCAGTTCCGGGAGGTCTACTTCCGCCACCTTCGCTGGATCGGAGAACGGAGGTCGTCATCGAGTCCGTACTTGTGCGAGTACTACGAGGTGTTGCACGTGCGGCACTACCACCCAACAAGGCGATAACACAGCCAGGGGGCTGTGAAAGATTTACGGCTTCATCAACCACGTTTGCGGGAATGTTTCCAGCGCAACGGACTACACCCCGAGGTATGTTTCCGCAAGTCTTTCCGTTACGGCATTACAGCTAGATAGATCTTGGGTTAAGGGCGACGCTAGTTAGAAAATTTATTGTTTTTTGCTGCGAGACCCAACAGCGGTATCATGAGCTAGATATATGCTTCGTATTGCTGTACGGTTAGAACACATCGGGGATGTGGGCGTTGATTCTATGATTGTTACCCTCTCACGTGTACTTGTTATATTTGTGGCTTTGTTTGATGAAGCATACCCCGACCGACCTTACGCGTACGCTTACGCGAGACTGGTTCCACGCTTGACATACGGCTTGTACCGTATAAAGTGGCTCTGGGGGTGTCTATCTCTCTTACTTTAGCGGATATGGCATTTGCAACGGAGGGCCCCGTACGGGGTGTAATAGAGACAATCTATAAGCAGCGTTGTGGTTCAATGTTCGTAGAAACGGTTGATCTATGAAAAGCCCTAGCAGCAACGTAAAACATGAAATATACAAATATAGAGGCGTCTAACTTTATATTGCAGAGGGGGCTATTGTTGTTTGCTTAATCTTGATGTAGTGATAGCTTTGCTATGTGTTAATAGAAAGTAGTAAACGTTCATCATGATGAAACAAACTTAAATGGAGACACTATAGACTTAGTGACACCATGATCATGCATCTTAAAACTTTCTAGTATAGGATACACGACGGTAGCATTAAATAAGATGATCCCTTATAAAATGCCAAACATAAGTATTCTACCGAAGTGTGCACCACCTGGAAGGTTCTCTTTATGATAGGCAGGCAGTGACGATCGGGTGTCATACATACATTAGAGCTCGCATGAGGTTGGGCCTGGCAAGCCTAGCATATGTCGATATGGCCTTGCTAAGCAGCATATAACACTAAGGTCAATTTGGCGATCCAAACATATGTAGATATGGCCTCGGAATACTAGAGATCGAAAGATCGAGCATGAGTCACATATAGGATGTGATCTCACAAACAAGTTGTCTACCTTTGAAACTAATCCGTCGGCCATTGTGATATTCGAGGACGGATAGTGAATCTGGATCATGTAATCACTAAAACTTCTTAGGGATGATTGTTTTAGTGTGAGCTCATCTATAATATGATTATTATGAACTCATTGTTATGAACTAGTCTTAATTGTTTTCCTTGCAAATATTTTGTAGAAAATGAATCCAAATGAACATCGTGAATTGCTTTCTTTCATGGGTGGTGATAGACTTAAAGTAAATGGGTCAAACTTCGTTGATTGGTATCTACGCCTTAGGACTTCACCCAATAAAGTAAACATCTTGTTCATAATAGAAATCCATGTGGGATATCCTCCGGATAACAATGGATATGAACAAGAAATGATGGATTACTATGTTCGTCGACAGAAATACTTTCTGGTGAATAATTTTATGGAACACTCCATGTCAAATGAGTTGAGAAATCTGTTTAGGGAAACTAGTGCTTATGACATGATAGACACGCTAAAGTCATTGTTTATATGTCAGTTCATGTTGGGATACGGGGCAGAAAACACAAAATTTTCATACCTACGGTACCCGAACCAAAGATCTATGCGATGGCGATGTAAAGTAACGGAGGGAATCGGTGTTCATACCTTTGAAGACCGAAAGAGGGAAACATTCTTGCGAACGTGGCTGGCGTAGACTCGGAACTACGACCTCCCTGTCGTGTAGAAGACCACCACCTGCGAGGATGACTCCCGGTAAACCTCCATCGACGAAGTAGCACCACAGGTGTAGTGCCTCGAAGAGATTATACACGTACGGTACAATCGATGTTCCTCCCAGGCCCCGAACCAGGCGAGCAGCGGAAGAAAGACGGCTACGGATCCCGACTCCAGCAGAACGACGGCCTGCCTTATGGTGGAGAACTCCAATCCAGGTGCAGACTCCAAATCAGGGGAGTCCACTTCCGGGAAGGAGAAGGAGGAAGAACGAGATATTGGTGTGTTGGAAAAAGGAGGGTCTACCCCTCCTTATATAGGCCAAGGGGGTGCCATCCTCCTCCCCTTCCCCATGTGGGACTAAACTCCCAAAGGTGGGGGGGAGTGCGCCGGCCAAGGGGAGTGGTGGGCCCCACCCTTGGCGCCAAGCCTAAGGGGGGAGACCTCCTCCTCCATTAATGGGCCCCATGGGCCCATTTAGCCTTTTTCCATTTTTTTTAATTTATTTAATATGTTTTAAATATTTAATTCAGATAATTAAATAATAAAACATTATTAAAACAATTAAACTTTATTTTGAACTATTCAAAATGTCCAGAAATCATTCCGTCCTCCTCCAGTGATTCCTCCTATTTCACCGATTGATCCCGTAACGGTCCTATGCATCGATTGCCCTTAAGTGTAACACCCTAACGGTCCGGGAAATAGCAGACATGGTCGAGACTCTTCTCATTGACCAATGACTAGTCAGTTGGACCTGGTTACAATCCTTGACTGCCCCTGCGCTTCCATCGAATGAACTTCGATCGCTTTTTGAAACCGTTAACGATACGACGTAATCCCTTTGTGCTGCGGTACTTTGTTTGTCCGAGGTTTGATCGTCGGTATCCTACATACCGTGTTCACATCTCGTTCACAACAAACAACTTCTCTCGTCCATGATCATTGCATCTCTTGTGACCTAGTCACGTCCTTGCAAGGTGTTGATGCAATATCACCGAGTGGGCCCAGAGTACCTGTCCTGTCACAAGGACTGACAAATCCCTCTCTGATCTATTAACATACTCATCAACCATCTATTTCGGAATACCCAAAGTGCACCATTATAGCCAGCATATTTCAGTCAGGCGATGGGATACAAATCAAAGTCTCCTCATAGATGACAATTACGTATGATCGTTACGGTCTAAGGACTAAGCCATACTTTACAAAGTCATAGCAACGCTGAACTAGGTGACTCGATCACATTGCAATACTTTAGGTGGGTGTACGTCCATCACATCATTCCCCTTAACGATATGACCTCATTGTCAATGGACTTAAGTGTCTCCATGATCAGGAAAGCTTGATCAATCAATTGCCCAATGAGATAGTTTACCCGAGTTAAACTACGGACCATGTTTTATACTACACCTCTATTAGTATTTCCAAGTAATACAGTTATAGCACAGTATAAAACCTATTATGAACAAAACGGATATGTGACAAATATCTTTATTAATTTGTCTCTAGGGCACATATCCAATAGTCTCTCACTTGCACTAGAGTACAAATTACACTAGATTACATCAGTTATGTATCTAACACCAATGGTCTCTCGGTGTTCTTCAAACTTGCCATGTGGAAGAGGTTTAGTCATCGGGTCTGCTGCGTTCAGTTCCGTATGTATCTTGTGAATCCTAGTGTGTCCATCCCTGACGTAGTCTCGCGTCACATGGAACTTTCGGAGGATGTTCTTCGCTGTAGAGTGAGTTCTTGGCTCCTTCGCATTAGCA
This sequence comes from Bromus sterilis, assembly GCA_950022295.1. NCBI lineage: Eukaryota > Viridiplantae > Streptophyta > Magnoliopsida > Poales > Poaceae > Bromus > Bromus sterilis. The sequence goes on from OX465595.1 coordinate 353,313,414, forward strand.
ATGGCACCCGTGTTGTCGTAGAATATTCCCACGGGGTCAGTGCAGCTGGGAAAGACGCCAAACTCGATCACGATCTTCTTCAGCCACAGCGCCTCGTTTGACGATTCGCAAGCGGCAATATACTCCGACTCCATTGTAGATTGGGCGACGACCGACTGTTTGCCTCTCCTCCAACTAATTGCGCCACCGTTCAACATGAAAACATATCCCGTCTGGGATTTCGAGTCATCTAGATCTGAGCCGAGGCTTGCGTCAACGTAACCCTTTACGGTGAGCTCCTCATCAACTCCTCCATAAACAAGAAAGAGATCCTTGGTTCTTCTCAAGTACTTAAGGATGTTCTTTACTGCTGTCCAGTGAGCCATTCCCGGGTTACTCTGGTAGCGATTAGTCATACTAATGTCCAGCGCTAAATCCGGTCTAGTACATAACATAGCATACATGAGAGAACCTATGGCTGAGGCATAGGGCTTTGAGGACATCTCCTCCTTCTCTTTTGCTGTGGTTGGGCATTGATTCACGCTTAATTTGACACCTTTTATAACTAGAAAGAGGCCTCTCTTGGAGTTACCCATACTGAACCTTTTCAATATCTTGTCAATATAAGTGCTCTGACTCAAGGCCAACCTTCGATTAGGTCTATCTCTATAGATCTTAATCCCCAATATGTACGCAGCTTCACCTAGGTCCTTCAGGGAAAATTGTCCATTCAGATATTCCTTCACTTCCTCTAAGAATTTCTTATCGTTCCCTGTTAGTAATATGTCATCTACATATAACACAAGGAATGCAACAGAGCTCCCACTCAGTTTCTTATAGACGCAGAACTCTTCGACGTTTTGGACAAATCCAAAAGCTTTAATGACCTCATCAAATCGAAGATTCCAGCTCCGAGATGCTTGCTTCAACCCATAGATGGACCGTTGAAGCTTGCACACCTTACCAGCGTTCCTTGGATCGACAAACCCCTCTGGTTTCATCATATACAACTCTTCCTCAATGTTGCCATTTAGGAATGCAGTTTTCACATCCATCTGCCATATCTCGTAATCATGATATGCAGCTATTGCTAGTAGGATCCGAATAGACTTTATCATCGCTACAGGAGAGAACGTCTCCTCGTAGTCAACTCCTTGAATTTGTCGGAACCGCTTCGCGACAAGTCGAGCTTTGTAGACATATACGTTTCCGTCTGCGTCAGTCTTTTTCTTGAAAATCCATTTATTCTCGACGGCCTTGCGGTCCTCGGGAATATCCACCAAAGTCCATACTTTGTTGGTGTACATGGAGTCTATTTCGGATTTCATGGCTTCAAGCCATTTCTCGGACTCGGGTCCGTCCATTGCTTCTTTGTAACTTGTAGGTTCATCCGACTCATCAGCCGAGATTTCATTCACAAGCTGTCCATAAAACTCAGTAGGTTGACGCACTCTTGATGACCTACGGGGCATAAAAGGTTCATCTTCATTCTCATCATGATCATTATCAATGTCATGATCATTATGAATGTCGTTCTGGCCATTCTCTTCAGCTCCCACTGTGGAAAATGGTTCCAGAACAATTTCCGTAGCCGTTTCTTCCAATTGGAGTGATCGGTCAGTCACTTCATCGAGGTCTATTTTTCTCCCACTCAACTCTTTCGCGAGAAACTCCTTCTCAAGAAAGTGTCCCGTCTTGGCAACAAACGTTTTGCTGTCAGACTTGTTGTAGAAGGTATATCCACAAGTTTCCTTGGGATAGCCCACAAAGATGCACTTATCCGCCTTGGATTCAAGTTTATCAGGCTGTAGTTTCCTAACATAAGCCTCACAACCCCAAATCTTCAGGTGAGACAACTTAGGTTTCGTGCCATGCCATTCTTCAAATGGTGTTGTCTTTAAGGATTTGGATGGTGCCCTATTAAGAATATGAGCGGCAGTTTCTAATGCATACCCCCAGAATGACACAGGAAAATCAGTATGAGACATCATCGATCATACGCTATCCAATAGGGTTCGATTATGTCGCTTAGCCACACCGTTTCTCTGAGGTGTGCCTGCCGGCGTAAGCTGTGGTACTATGCCACAAGACTTCAGATGATTGCCAAACTCGTGACTCAAATACTCGCCACCTCGATCCGATCGAAGGTGCTTGATTTTCTTTCTGAGTTGATTTTCGACCTCATTCTGAAATTCCTTGAACTTTTCAAAGGTTTCAGACTTGTGCTTCATCAAGTAAATATACCCATATCTACTCAAGTCATCAGTAAAGGTCACGAAGTAACGAAGACCATTGCGAGTGGGGACGTTCATGGGTCCACATACATCCGTGTGTATGATCCCCAATAAGTCATCCGCACGCTCCATTATCCCATTGAATGGAGTCCTTGTCATTTTGCCCATGAGGCATTGTTCACATGTATCAAGGGATCCAAAATCCAATGACTCAAGAAGTCCATCCTTATGGAGCTTCTCCATGCGCTTTATACCAATATGACCAAGTCGGCAATGCCACATCTTGATGTTATCTTCATCATTCTTCAATCTTTTGGCCTCAATATTGTTAATGTGACACACGTCACCATCGAGATCAAGTACGAATAAACCATGCAACTCCGGTGCGTGAACATAAAACATTTCATCCTTATAAATCGAACAACCAATTGTATCAGACTTAAAACAATAGCGGTCTCGCTTCAAGCAAGAGCCACTAACGATGTTCACACTCAACGCGGGTACATAGTAGCAATTATTCAGAACTAAAACCAATCCCGAAGGGAGACTAAGATGCTTCGTGCCGACCGCCAAGGCTTCAATTTGACAGCCATTCCCCACGCGCATCGTCACTTCATCCTTGAGCAAGCGTCTCCTATTCCTTAGTCCCTAAATGGAATTAGAAATATGAGTGACAGATCCTGTATCAAGTATCCAGGATGTGTTCCCGGCGCTTGTCAAGAGAAGATCAACAATATGTATATCAAATATACCTTCGTCTCTCTTGGCGACCTTGCCAGCCTTCTTGTCCTTTAGGTACTTGGGGCAGTTGCGTTTCCAGTGACCTTCACCCTTGCAGTAGAAGAACTCCACTCCGGGTTTAGGCTTGGGTGCCTTGGGAGGAGCGGAAACTGACTTTCCATCCCTCTTGGGGCCACCTCTCTTGGCCTTCTCCCGCCTGCTTGACTTCTTGAAGTTCGTGCTCTTGTTGACCATGAAGACGGCGTGCTCCTTCTTAATCTCAACCTCGGCGCTCTTCAGCATGGCGAACAACTCAGAAGGGGTTTTGGTCATCCCCTGCATGTTGTAGTTCAGCACAAAGCCTTTGTAGCTAGGGGGAAGCGACTGCAACACCCTATCAACAGCAAGTTCATTTGGAATCTGGCATTCCAGAGCATTCAAGCGCTGAACGTAGCTAGACATTTTGACTACGTGCTCACTCACACTGCCATGCTCGTCCATCTTTGCTGAGAAGAAGGCTTCAGAAGCCTTGTACCGTTCAGCCCTGGCTTGAGGTGCGAAGACCGCCTTGAGGTCGGTGATAATCTCATATGCACCCATCCTCTCAAAGCGTTTCTGCAGCTCAGCCTCCATGGAGTAGAGCATGCCACTCTGGGCAAGGTTGTAATCATTAGTCCTGGAGAGATAGACATTCTTCTCGTCCTGACTGGCATCATCTGCTGGTGCGTCACCTAACGCGCCCTCTAGTACGTATGCCATCTTCAGCGGAACGAGGAGAATCCTCAGGGTGCGGAACCAGTTGGTGAAGTTTGTCCCATCTGTTTTTAGCTTATCTTTCTCTAGGAATGATCCTAAGTTGAACGAGGGGCGAGGTGCTGCCATCTACAAGGTTGATTCACAAGGATACATATTTAGACTTTTGTTCATAATGTGGAGTTTCAATTTAATCTCAAAATTCTAGAAAGCTCCCACTTAGATAAACACCTCTCAATTTAACTAAGTGATTACACAATCCCAGCCCCCATACCTCCCCCGATCGTCACGGCCATCAGATGCGAACCAGGTAGGCCTCTAAGCCAATCACATCAGGCATGTGACTCGTGCTCGACCTTTCGGTCTCCTGTGTTCCAGGCCCGCATCTACATACGTCAAGCCTGCCAATCGAACCTTGATGTTAGCTGTTCAGCAAGGTCATATCTACATATGCCAGGCTTGCCGAACCAACCTCATGCGAACTCCGTTGAATATGTAGGACAACTCCGGTATGTACGGAGCATCAAGCCATATGGGAGAACCTTCCAGGCGGTGCCCACCAAGGGAGAACACAATGTTAGTATTGTGAGAGATGGTCCTGTTTCGTGCTACCGTCGATATATCTAGCATACTAGCATAAAACATGAAGTAAAGCTGTAAATCATACAACCTATGATCCCCCTTCATGCAAAGAAAAGTTAAACTCATTTCTACTTTATCTTGTGCAAGTTTTACGTGGCTTCTAGGGGTTTCGAGAGAGAGAACCATTTCTATCCTGCGAAAAACATGCCACAACACCGTCTCCCATCCGTCTCTATTACACCCCTGTCGGGGCCCTACGTTGTAAACATCTTCGCATCGCTAATGCAGAGAGACAGAAACCCCCCCAACCACTTTATATGGTACCAGCCATATGTCAAGCGTGGAACCAGTCTCGCGTAAACGCGTAAGGTCGGTCGGGGGCCGCTTCATCAAACATTGCCGCAACGCTAAATGAGTACACGTGGGAGGGTAACGAATGAAGATTCGATGCCCACATCCTAGATGTGTTCTACCCGTACAATACATCTACAAATAGCTAGCTCATGATACCATAGTTAGGATACGGGGCAGAAAACACAAATTTTTAATACCTACGGTACCCGAACCCAAGATCTATGCTATGGCGATGTAAAGTAACAGAGGGAATCGGTGTTCATACCTTTGAAGACCGGAAGAGGGAACCGTTCTTGCGAACGTGGCTGGCGTAGACTCGGAACTACGACCTCCCTTTCGTGTAGAAGACCACCACCGGCGAGGATGACTCCCGGTAAACCTCCAGCGACGAAGTAGCACCACAGGTGTAGTGCCTCGAAGAAATTATAGACGTACGGTACAATCGATGTTCCTCCCGGGCCCCGAACCAGGCGAGCAGCGGAAGAAAGACGGCTACGAATCCCGACTCTAGCAGAACGACGGCCTGCCTTATGGTGGAGAACTCCAATCCAGGTGCAGAATCCAAACAAGTGGAGTCCACTTCCGGTAAGGAGAAGGAGGAAGAAGGAGATATTGGTGTGTTGGAAAAAGGGGGGTCTACCCCTCCTTATATAGGCCAAGGGGGGGTGCCATCCTCCTCCCCTTGCCCATGTGGGACTAAACTCCCAAAGGGGGGGGAGTGCGCCGGCCAAGGGGGGTGGTGGGCCCCACCCTTGGCGCCAAGCCAAAGGGGGGAGACCCCCTCCTCCCTTAATGGGCCCCATGGGCCCATTTAGCCTTTTTCCATCTTTTTTAATTTATTTAATATGTTTTAAATATTTAATTCATATAATTAAATGATAAAACATTATTAAAACAATTAAAATTTATTTTGAACTATTCAAAATGTCCGGAAACCATTTCGTCCTCCTCCGGAACTATTCCGGTGATTCCTCCTATTTCACCGATTGATCCCGTAACTGTCCTATGCATCGATTGCCCTTAAGTGTAACACCCTAACGGTCCGGGAAACAACAGACATGGTCGAGACTCTTCTCATTGACCAATGACTAGTCAGTTGGACCTGGTTCCAATCCTTGACAGCCCCTGCGCTTCCATCGAATGAACTTCGATCGCTTTTGGAAACCGTAAACGATACGGCGTAATCCCTTTGTGCTGCGGTACTTTTTTTGTCCGAGGTTTGATCGTCCGTATCCTACATACCGTGTTCACATCTCGTTCACAACAAACAACTTCTCTCGTCCATGATCATTGCATCTCTTGTGACCTAGTCACGTCCTTGCAAGGTGTTGATGCAATATCACAGAGTGGGCCCAGAGTACCTGTCCTGTCACAAGGACTGACAAATCCCGCTTTGATCTATTAACATACTCATCAACCATCTATTTCGGAATACCCAAAGTGCACCGTTATAGCCAGCATATTTCAGTCAGTTGGTGGGATACAAATCAAAGTCTCCTCATAGATGACAAGTACGTATGATCGTTACGGTCTAAGGACTAAGCCATACGTTACAAAGTCATAGCATCGCTGAACTATGTGACTCGATCACATTGCAATACTTTAGGTGGGTGTACGTCCATCACATCATTCCCCTTAACGATATGACCTCATTGTCAATGGACTTAAGTGTCGCCATGATCAGGATAGCTTGATCAATCAATTGCCCAATGAGATAGTTTACCCCAGTTAAACTACGGACCATGTTTTATACTACACCTGTATTAGTATTTCCAAGTAATATAGTTATAACACAGTATAAAACGTATTATGAACAAAACGGATATGTGACAATATCTTTATTAATTTGTCTCTAGGGCACATATCCAACAGTCCAGAGTGGAAAGATTTGAGTTAGAAAAACAGTTTCTTTCTACAAAGATGGAAGAGCACACTTTCCCGAGAGCCCACCTAGACAAGATGCATAGGATGTATCTGAGCCTTGTGGAAGACTTTGACTATTGGACAACAAATGAATCTACCACAGAGGAGTTTGCGATAAACACGGTGCTACATTCGCTTCCACCGAGTTATCAAGATTATGTCCATGGCTATGTCGAGAGAGGAGATAACATGCATCTCCAGGATTTCATGACTAATCTTCTTGATGCAAAGGTTGCACCCATTGAAGGAGAAATTGTTGATGGAGAAGGGATATATTTGATATACTCGTTATAAATGTTTGTTCCCTGATACAACATTTGCAGTTTAGTAAGTATTTGATTCTTGTTCTTTTTTATGAAAACAGGACCTGTCGTTGCATCGATGGGAAGAGGTGCGATCCAGGATTGATGGCAACCAAGACAGTTGATGGCCACCAAGATTTCACCAAGACATCTATCATAGGATTATACTTAGAGTATTAGATTAATCTTTTGTAATCAATCAAGTATGAACACGTCTTGCATCTCGCAAGAAGAAGTTATTCATGTTTTGAGACAAGTTAGTTATTCCAGTTTGATGAATAAAGTGTGCTTATACTATGATTGCAATTGAGTTTATAATATGATAGAAGCATTTATAAAACACCATACTTGTCAAGTGATATTCAATGTTTAATGATTAAGTTATTTTGAATAACAATAAAGTCAAAAGTCATAACTATATTAAACGCATGAGATGAATTCATAAATGACGAAGTCATTAGATACCTGATCTATTAACTCATGAATTTATTATCAACCAAGATGACTAATGACAGAGTTCTAGCAAAGTAGAACTTGCTCCAAACATTGTACATAAATGATGTATTAACCAAGCGCATCAATAATCATTAAAGATGCTTCGCATGATTAATTGAACAAGGCATTCAATTAAGATCATAAATATGAGATTATGGAATCACAGTGAAGTTGGATATAAGAATACAAATCACCATGATTTGATCAAAGTGATGAGTATTATAGTTGACATAAATGGGAGACTTGTGGAAATAATGCCACAAATTATGATTGAAGTTTAAAGTGCTCAAGCACCTGACCCATTCGTAGTCATACTAAAATGTAGTATGGTCTAAATACATTCCCCTCACGCTAATGCTATTTTGAATGAACAAAGTTGTTATAATTTATTAAGTTAAAACACCCACTTCATGAAATAAGGAAACCATTTTGAATTTAATGAAGCTGATGACTCCATATGATGATGGTGTTAGAAAGTTTCTAGAATTTTTATATGATATAACTTTCTTTGTATTAGAGTTGTGAGCAATTGTAAAACACACCTTCCCAAATAGCAAAACTTGTATTGCTTGAATTGGTGAATGAGAATATGGTTCTCAAGGAATAAACCAAAGGGAGAAAAGTGAATTCTTTGACCAGGGTGATTGACCCTGCCTCCAGATAACAGAGTAACGCAACGGAAAACGTTCCGCTGCAATGACTCCATGAAAAGAGGAAATATGCTATTGATGATGATCATGGTATATAAGTTAAAGCCTTAGTTTAAAAATAAGAAGATTGTCATGAAAAAGTTCTGTACAGAACAATAATCATGAGTCTTCTTAAGTGAAACAAAAGGGACACTGCTCATAAATTACGAAGAATTGATGGTTACCTAGGAAACGAGGAGAAATGAAATCATATTGAGTTGCATATGGGATGGATCACATCCTATGAAATAAAGTAGTTATTTCACATTCCGAATAACCAGGAAGTTATTAAGAATGATGCAACACATAAAGATTGATTTGGCACATAAAAGATATTATGGCTAAATTCAATAAAGATTGACTACGGAAGCGTAGCAATGCTAAATCAATATGGGAATTTCATTCACAAACACTATACTGGGACCATAGCCTGAAGAAAATTGCATCACATTCAAATATGGAATTTGAAGAGAAGTAGCAAATGGCATAACGAAAGAAATTATAGAAAAGTTCTGTGTTGGTCCGAAGGACGTTCGGAGTGAGCTGGAAGGAGTTCCGGATCATCGCGAGATGAAATAATATGTTTATTTATTAATTAAGTGAATTAATAATTAATAATAATTTATTTCAGATTAAAAAGTGCAATGGGCCTTATTTGTGAAAGAAGCCCATTAGGGGAAGGAGGAAAAAAAGGGAAAAGGAAAAAAAGGGGGGGGCGCCATGGGCCTTGGGGCCCATGTGTGTGGCGCCCCACTTCCCCCCTCCTCCTAGCCGCACCCTCCCCCCTTGGCAAGGGATTAGTCCCACATTGCCAAGGGAAGGGGGGTTGACTCCTTCCGTCTGCCTATATAAAGATGGGCAGGTGTGCATTTCTTGAACAAAGAAAAATTCGCAGAGAATTCAATATTACTCCGAATTGAGATTGGTTTTCACCGGTCTTCTCCCCTCTCTCGTCTCTCTCAAGCCGGAGTCCCCCTTATGTGGAACCTGTTCTGGGATTGAGGCTTCTCTGCTACGCGGACGCCGTCGTGCTGTCGAAACTCCTGTTCCGGGAGGTCTACTTCCGCCACCTTCGCTGGATCGGATAACGGAGGTCGTCATCGAGTTCGTACGTGTGCGAGTACTATGAGGCGCTGCATGTGCGGCACTACCACCCAACAGGGTGCTAACACAGCCAGGGGGCTGTGAAATGTTTACGGCTTCATCAACCACGTTTGCGGGAACGTTTCCCATGCAACGGACTACACCCTGAGGTATGTTTCCGCAAGTCTTTCTGTTACGGCATTACAGCTAGATAGATCTTGGGTTAAGGGCGACGCTAGTTAGAAAAATTATTGTTTTCTGCTGTGAGACCCAACAGTTTTGGCTTGTTTTACACAATTTTCAAGTTTCCGGTGCCAAAGCAGCAGACGCATGATTCGGCGGTAAAAAGTGGATGCTGAGTTGCTGAAGAAGAACACCTCCAAATTACCTGAAAATTTTGAGAGGATTGACGAAGACACGCAAAAGAGGGACCAGAGAGGGGCCACAGGGTGCCAAGCGGCCAGCTGGCGCGTCCCCCACCCTCGCTGCGCCGGGAGGGCGTCTGGACCCCTGGGACCACCCCAGGCTCCCCCCTCTGGCCTATATACTCTTCGTCATTCGAAAACCCTAAAATGATGAGTTTTTACGGAGTTCCACCGCAGCTCCGTGGCGGAAACTTACAGAGAAGAAAAGGGCTCTGCGGCGGGCAGATTCCGCCGAGGAGATCATCTCCCGGAAGGGGAGATCATCGCCATCGTCATCACCATCGTCACGGGCATCATCGACATCATCCCCAACATCGACACCATCTTCATCTTCATCCAATCTCATCTCACAATTGCAACTTATGTTGTAACTCGTACTATCTATCCTCTCTACTCCACCGGTGTTGATTACTACTTTGTGGTGAATGCTATTGAGTTTTCTTGGAGAAATATCACGATGACCAGATTGTTTACCACCTATTTATCACCTCTGATCATGATCTCTCTTATGTCTTGTGAGTAGTTACTTTAGTTCTTGAGGACATGGGAGAAGTCTTGTTGTTAGTAGTCATATGATGTTGAAGTAATATGTGTTGTTTCATATTTAAGTTGTGTTGTTATTTTCCTAGTGGTGTTGTGTGAGTCGAACACTTGCCAAGAACGGCCCCACACATGGACTGACTACCTGGATGGTTATCCAGACTTTTTATTCAGGCTTGAACTTCACCTCGCGGAACCTGTTAGATTCGGCCGCGGAACGAACTTTTATGTTAACCACGCTTGGTGCTGCCACAAAGCTACTTGATGAGATGATGCTGAATTACTCGCAATGGCACACCGAAAGATCTCCAACTAGTAAGAAGGTAAATTCTGTCGAGGAGATCTCATCTCTAAATGAAAAGGTTGACCTTATCATGTATCGACTTACACGGCAAGCTCCTATTGATCCTCAGAATGTTCCTTTAAATTCTTTGATTGCTGCGGATCAAGTAGATGTAAACTTTATCTCTAGAAAGAACTTCAACAATAATGCTTATAGGAGTAACTTTGGTAGCAACAATCGTAGGCCTTTCCCATCCAACAACTATGGGAACAACACTTATCCTACCACCAGCAACTCCTACAGCCATAACTATAGGGAAAAAGACCTGCCTAGCTATGAGAAACTTGTAGAAATAGAAAAGGCCACCAAAAGCTATATGCACACTCAGTTTGAACAAAACAAGGCCTTTTCTAGAAAATTAGATGAGCACTCCTCTATCCTGCAAAACATTAGCGAACAGCTTGAGAGCCTGAACGGTGACATTTCCAGTCTTCAAACTAGACTCACTGCCATCGAGACTTATGTTTCAAACATGTCTCATACCCAATCTACCTTGATAAACCAAATGGCAGCCTTTCTACCTACCACACAGTAGCCACTATCCAATTAGTTGAGGATGTCCAAACTGTTAGCACCCATCACACCCCTAGTCCCACTGGACCTATTAATGGTGATGCTACCACCTCAACCTTAGAAGAGGAAACCTCTATGAACATAGAGGCTTTCAAACAAGTGAGATTAAATGATATCACTACTTCCTTGGTAGATAGTAGTGACTTATACTTTGACAACTGCACTTTACCAGAAGTTATTGGTTTCCTACACAAGATGTCTAGAGACCCCCACACTAGCACACTCAATCTTTCCTTCACAGAGCATATCACCAATGCTCTAATCAAAGTTAGGGAGGAGAAGCATAGACAAGAAGCCTCCATACCTAGGAAGCTAGAAGATGGTTGGGATCCTATGATAAAAATTAAAATTAATAACTCTCTTGTTATGCTCTTTGTGATGTTGGAGCAAGTACCTATGTTATGCCCAAAAGAATGTATGATATGCTTGAATTGAAACCTTTTGATCCTTGTTCTTTTGGTGTTCATCTTGTTGATTCTTCCGTAAAGAAACCTTTGGGGAAGATCGACGCTGTTCTTATCATTGTCAATGACAATTATGTTCCCGTTGATTTCACTATTATGGACATTGAGTGTGAGCCCTCTTGTCCAATTATTTTTGGACGTCCTTTTCTTCTCACAGTTGGTGCTATCATTGACATGAAAGAGGGAACTATCAAATTCCAATTCCCTCTCAAGAAAGGGATGGAACATTTCCCTAGGAAAAAGATTAAAGTACCTTTTGAGTCCGTCACACGGGCTAGTTATTCTCTTGAAAAGACTTGATCTTCTGCTTTAAGCCTAGCTAATGGCTCTAAAGAAGCGCTTTCGGGAGGAAGCCCGCAACGAATTTAGGTTTTTCTTTTTGATTTTGTTCTGTTATTAGTGGTCTTGATGATTTTTACAACTGTAGCAACATCATTGTATCTTTACTCTTCAAGCTTTGTGCCAAGTTTAGCCTCATACGACAAGGGAAGGGAAAGTTGTGACATGCTATGCAGAAAACAGATTATGTCCTCGTGACTAGAAAAATCAGAGAAAAATCCCAGTTCATCTTTTTGAGCTGAATTTTTTACACAGCGTGCTTTATACAATTAAGAAACTTGCGTATGTACTGAGTTTTTTTATTTGAGCTGCAGAAGTACCTCGAAAAAATTCTCCTTTCTCTGCTGTTCTGTTTTTCTCAGCTTCTGCCCCGGTTTTTCTTTTCACAGTTTTGCAATCCTTAAGCTTGCTTTTTCTTTGCAAAAAATTTTGGGAAGGCAAGAGAAATAGTAGGTATTCCTGGAAATCTTTATTTGCAGTAGAGGAAAATTATTTTATTAGGGTACTAACCTCTCTAATCAGCCTACAATGAGTTATGTATGAAGGGAGTTTTCAAGTGCGCGATGGAGGATGATGAAACAAGATTCAGGAGTGTCAAACGCTCAAGCTTGGGGATGCCCATGTGCACCCCCAATAAATATTCAAGGAGACTCAAGCGTCTAAGCTTGGGGATGCCCCCGATGCATCCCCTTCTTCATCAACAATCATCAGTTTCTCCCTTGTTGCACTATATTTTTATCACTTCCTGTGTTATGTGCTTTGCTTGGAGCGTCTCGCTCTTTACTTTTCTAGGTTTGTTTTGCTTTCTTTGCTATAGCAACAAGTTAGACCCCAACTTACTCTTTTGTGTGGTAGAGATTCACGCTCCGCCTGAACTAGAACTCCTCATAGGATTTGCATGCTTATTCTTTTAGCTATGAGCTGTTCTTTTTCATTTCTTAGCTGTTGTTCTGTTTAGTTGTAGTGCTTTAGTTTTTCTAGAGCTTTTATTTTGTCTAAGGTTGAAGTTTCTATAGGTTGCATGTTTTATCTTGTTATAGAGTTTTCCTGTTGCACTGAGTTCTGTGTCTTGACTAAAAGTAGGTAGTTAAAATTGTTGTTCTCTTTGTAGTAGTAACTTGCAATAGTTTTGAAGTATTGACTAGAGTAATGTTTGAACTTATGGTGTCAAGAGCTCTTGCCTATTAGTGATAGATGTCGTATTTTGGGCAATCTGTGTGTTTTTAGAAAACCAAAAAACCCATGTTGAGAACTCTAGCTACTAGATGGATCACTAACCTCTGGAGGGTTCGAATATTAGAGTACACTCACGTACCATGAGTCGAGGATGCGCAAGGATAACCAAACCCCCATACACTCCTCCTCGGGGTACCTGTTTCTTTGTGAACCTCCTGATTAGATTGAGAGTTACCGATAATAAGTGCATGAGTTCTTCGGACTAATGTGAGTATTCGAAAGTTGACACTTCCACCCACCTATACTTTTTCTAGCCTCTTCCACTCACCTAGAGATTTGGCGCATACTTCGCGGTGCATCCAAACCCTTGGCAGTCATCATAAGTCTCCTTATATCTTTCCTCAAAATAGCCACCATACCTACCTACAAGGAATTTCCATAGCCTTTCCGATATACATTGCGATGCAACATCCACCTTCTCATGACTTGATCTTCATGTCATACATGCTACTTGCTTGATCGATGAGCCGCATGCTAGTTGGGCCTTGCCCTAATCATTGCTACATGACACGCTAGTATCATTGCATATCCTGCTACCCTGGCAAAGGCATACATTTGAATCATGATAGTTACATTTTGTTTATGTGAGTACCTTTGTAAAGTGTGAAAGATCTCCTATATTCTTGTAAAATATAGAGTATTGCCCCTAAAGTGAGGAAAAGATCCCAAAGAGGACAAAATCAAAAGATCCCAAAGAGGACAAATGAGAGTTAAATAGAAAGAGCCATTGAGGCCACCAAAAATAAAAATAAAAAGAGAAAAAAGAGAAAAAGGAAAAATAAAAAGAGAGAGAAGGGGGCATACTACTATTCCTTTTGAGAGATCCACACTAGTACTTCATCTTCTATCCCTTGTACTCCATAGAGATCGTCATCATGCATATAGCTATGTGGGGACCCTTCACACTATAGAACTTGGCTTGTATATTCCAATGATGAGCCTCCTCAAACGAGCTCTAGGTCTTCTTGAGAAAGCAAGTTAGATGCACCCCCACTAATTCCCTTGGAGAGTTTTTAGCTCACATGTGCATCCGTTGTATGGCAATCCCTACTCCTCACATCATATCTATCAAATGGCCTTCTCTCGCCTATGATTCTCCTCATTGATGTGAGCCTTTCACACCTTTTTGTCTTCCTCCTCCACCTTCTTTCTGTTTCGCCTTTTAGGTGTCAACTTTCTTGCTCACGCTCATCCATTACATGAGTGCTCAAAATATCGAAAGGGAGTGGATCCGTTTGACTTGTACCTGGCTAGTGGTCTGGGGACGAGTCCAGATAAGAATCCAAAGGAGACCTAGTGTGAAACTTTAGTAGATAGTTGTTCTCAACAACCTTTTTTCTCTTTCTTCCCAGTCCCTTGCTTGCACGCAAACACCATTTGGAGACATTTGAGTCACGGACAGCGAGAGCTCTTGCACCCTTTGTTCTTTTGTTGCTTGTGTCAATGCTAATATAGACTCTTGCTTGTTAAGACTTGAATTGAATTGCATTCTTTGATTGCTTTACTTAAAAGTCCTTATTTGGTTGTGTGGCATGTCACCACAGAAATTATGCTTGTTATCATTTACCTACTCGAGGACGAGCAGGAATTAAGCTTGGGGATGTTGATACGTCCCAAACATATCAATAATTTCTGCTTGTTGCATGCATGTTTTGTGTGACTTTTCCATGTTTTGCTTGAACTTTCATACACTTTTGAACCTATTTGGACTAACCTATTAACTCAGTGCACCCAGTTGCCAGTTTCTGTTTTCTGCTGTTTTTGTATTTCAGGTTTTCCGGCCATTAAAAGTGCTCCAAAAATTCAGCGCAACAGAAGATTCCGGAATCACCAAGAGAGGGAAGGGGGGCCACCACCAGGCAGCCAGGAGGGCAGGTGGCGCGGCCCCACCCTGGGCCGCGCCAGGGACCCTCCTGACTGCCTCGTGGGTCCCCTCGATGCCCCCTTCGCCTATATTTACCCCTCGGGGTGGAAACCCCTAATATCGATCTCTTTCTCGCGAACTCCACTCTGTACCACCGCCGCCGCCGTTTCAAGATCGGGGCTGCCTGGAGAAGCTGCCCCAGCATCCTACCGGAAGGAGGAACCACCTTCGGGAGACCATCCTTAGCCATGGACACCTCCCGGATGTGCCGTGAGTAGTCCCCCTTGGACCATGGGTACGTGACCAGTAGCTATGTGATGAATCTCTCCCCCCTTTGTGCTTCCCCTTTCGAGTTCGCGTGAGCTGCCTCACATGATCGAGGCATCTATGTAATTTCTGTTGTTGCTATGCTGAGTTTTTTGGGATCTGATGGATTATGAGACTATGTTCAGATTGTGATGAGTAATATATTTGGTTCTTCTCTTTTATATTTTGTTCTTGAGTAAATTCTTTCATGTTCACCGTTGCGGTATTTGCTTTGGCCAAGTATTTTATTTGCAACTCCAAGAGAGAGCGTTATGCTCGATTGTGGGTTCAGCCCCTTGATGTCTAGCTTGAGTGACAGAAACATGAGACTAGGGGATGAGCTGTTGCCACCAAGGATAAAACAACGGTGCTTGTACCTGCGGGTGCAAGGATTGTTTACTTTACGCAAAGTTGCTTTAATGCAGTTGTCTGTTGCTTTGAGTTTACACTTTGGGTGGGATTCGAAACTTAATACCAGCGAGATGTTCTGGATAGATATCTCAAGGTGGATGATTCGTAGTAGATGCAGATGGATTTCGGTCTACTTACCTTGGCGTACTGCCCATTGCTTTTGAGCCCTTCCTTTCTTTGCAGCGTAGTTAGCATTGCGGTGCCTTCATAATCCTGTAAATTTCCCAAATGTGATTTTTTTACCTCGCTAGCAATTTTATCGTCTTTTTGGAGAGAGACATCACTAGTGAAAATCACGGGACCCCGGTCCATCTTCACATTATTGTTCACACCCTCAATTTACTTTCAGCTTTTACTTTCCTTTGCACCTTTTATCTCTTGCGTTGATCCTTTGTAAACGACAAGGTCGGAGGAATTGACAACTCCTCTGTACTCGTTGGGAGCAAAGTTATTTGTTGCTGTGTGCAGGTGGTCCACGACAACACCCTAGTCAGGAAGAAATTTCTGGCGACGTTGCCACCTACTTGTATCTCCTGAGTCCTACTGGTTCGTTAACCTTGGTATCTTCACCGAGGGAAACTTGCTGCTGCACTGCATCTCAAACCTTCCACTTGGGGTAACCAACGAGGGGCGAGAAGCCATCAAACGCTGCAATAGATCCCTTACGGTTGTGGGTCATCAAGTACCGTTTTCTGGCGCCGTTGCCGGGGAGCATAGCGCTATTGGTAAGTGAAGCTGGTAAGGAAATTTTTATATTGTTATTTTTATTTTGATGTTGCTGCTCTTCGTCCATATGGAAAACCTAGTTATTGGATCGTTGCTTACGGGGAAACGCCCCACATCTGTGGTGGTTGTTCCTCCCCCTACTGAAATTGGGCCTTATAAAATACCGGCTGGTATTATCGATTGTGTTTTGGCTAATCGTTATGCAGGACACAGACATCCCAGTGAACACTTGTTATATTTGTCACAACTATGTTCACTATTTAAGTTTGCAGGTGTATCAATGGAGTTTCTCATGAGGAAATTGTTCTCCGTATCGCTTATAGATAAAGCTTCAGATTGGTATAAGCTTCTCGATAACTCACATTTGCTTGATTGGCAAGAGCTTATGTCTCTCTTTTATACCAAGTTTTATCCTCTTCATGAAATTCATCGAGACAGAAACTATATCTATAACTTTAGATCCCGTGACGGAGAAAGAATCGCTCAAGCTTGGGGGAGATTGAAATCCCTAATGCTCAAATTTCCTATTCATGAGCTCCCCAAGGAAATTATATTTACAAATTTTTATGGTAGACTTTCTCGTCAGGATAAGGAGATGCTGGATGCCTCCTCTAGTGGGGTATTTCAGACGAAAAGCGTTGAAGAACGATGGGATCTCATTGAAAGGATCCAGAAGAATATTGAATATTGGGAAATAGATAAAGGTATTGAACCCACTATAAATTATGAGCATGATTATATAGAGAGCTATGTGAAAACTGATTACTTTAGTACCGTTTTCTCTAAGATGTGTCTTGATTCGCATCTAATGATTGATTTTTGTAAGGACTTTGCCTCTCATATTAACTCTTCTAAGAAGAAGAAGGACCAGCATCATACACCCTTCAAAGAATTACCTATTGATATTCATGTTGCTGACCATATTTTGCCTGCAGTTATATATGAAAAGCCCCCTTTTCTCACAAGGATAAGGGAGCACTCTTTTGTGACAGGCATATTAATTAAAAGTGAGAGAAGAATTGATGAGCCTGAGGA
This sequence comes from Bromus sterilis, assembly GCA_950022295.1. Classification (NCBI taxonomy): domain Eukaryota; kingdom Viridiplantae; phylum Streptophyta; class Magnoliopsida; order Poales; family Poaceae; genus Bromus; species Bromus sterilis. Next base: position 353,330,790 of record OX465595.1, read on the forward strand.
CCAGATCAAGGTCGATCCTCAAGTTGCATTGGTTAAGGATCTTGTTACTAATGATTCTTTAGATTCCAATATAAATTTTTGTGTTGTTTCCACTAACCTTGCCACATCCAAGAATAAAGGCCCAATTTCAGGTACTCTAGTAGTATCTATTAAAATAGGAGATCAGAATTATTATGGGCTATGCGATTTGGGTCGAGTGCTAGTGCTATCCCATATTCACTTTATCAAGAGATCATGGGTGAGATTTCACCTTGTGAACTTGAAGAAGTTGATGTTACTATTCATCTTGCAAACAGAGCAACTATCTCTCCTATAGGAATTGTGAGGGACGTTGAAGTCTTATGCGGAAAGGTAAAATATCCTACCGATTTTCTAGTACTTGGTTCAGTAAGGGATAATTTTTGTCCTATTATTTTTGGTAGACCTTTTCTCAGAACTTGTGGAGCTATGATAGATTGCAAGAAAGGTAAGGTTTCTGTTGAATTCAACGGTGAGCCATATGAATTTAACTTTTCTAAGTTGTCTAAGCAGCCTCGTGGTACTAATTTGCCTAGTAACGATAATATTATTGAAGATATTGCTTCCATTGCTATTCCTCCTAATGAGCCTTTGCAGCAATATATGGAGGACCACGAGAATGATTTGCATATGCAGGAGAGAAATGAGCTGGATGAAATATTCTTAAGACAACCTGCTATTCTAACGCACAGTCTTCCAGTTGAGCCTTTGGTAATTTTATCGAAACCAAAAGAAGATCCAGTGTTTAATCTTAAACCTCTTCCTGATACGCTCAAATATGCTTATTTAGATGAAAAGAAAGTATATCCTGTTATTATCAATTCTAACCTTTCAGGGTATGAAGATGAACGACTATTGGAAGTACTTCGCAAACATCGATGTGCAATTGGCTATACCCTTGATGACCTCAAGGGGATTAGTCCATCTATTTGTCAACATAGCATCGACATTGAGCCTGATGCTAAACCAGTTGTTGATAATCAACGACGGTTGAATCCGAAAATGATGGATGTTGTAAGGACTGAGATTCTCAAGCTTCTAGCCGCAGGTATTATCTACCCTATAGCTGATAGTCAGTGGGTAAGCCCGTTTCATGGTGTTCCAAAGAAAGGAGGTACAAATGTGGTTCCTAATGATAAGAATGAACTAATACCTCAGAGAATTCTTATTGGATATAGAATGTGTATTGATTACAGGAAGCTGAACAAGGAAACCAGGAAGGACCACTACCCGTTGCCGCTCATCGACCAAATGCTTGAAAGGTTATCCAAAAATACTCACTTTTGTTATCTTGATGGTTATTCTGGCTTCTCTCAAATTCATGTTAACACTGCTGATCAAGAGAAGACCACTTTTACTTGTCCCTATGGTACTTATGCTTACAGACGTATGCCTTTTGGTTTATGTAATGCCCATGCTACTTTTAAAATGTGTATGTCTGCTATCTTTCATGGTTTTTGTGAAGAAATTGTGGAGGTATTCATGGAATATTTCTACGTTTATGGAACCTATTTTGACCATTGTCTCCACAACCCTAATAAAGTTTTGCAAAGATGTGAGGAGAAAAATTTGGTGCTTAACTAGGAGAAGTTCCACTTTATGGTCAACGAGGGAATTTTCTTGGCCACAAGATTTTCGAGAGGGGAATTGAGGTGGACAGGGCCAAGATCGAAGCAATTGAGAGGATGCCCTATCCAAGGGACATAAAAGGTATTCGTAGTTTTCTCGGTCATGTTGGTTTCTATAGAAGATTTATTAAAGACTTTTCTAAGACTTCAAGACCCCTCACTAATCTTCTCCAAAAGGATGTTCCTTTTGTTTTTGATGAAGATTGTAAGGAAGCCTTCGAAGTTCTTAAGAAAGCTTTAATAACCGCTCCTATAGTACAACCACCTGATTGGAATTTACCCTTTGAAATTATGTGTGATGCTAGTGATTTTTCTGTTGGAGATGTTTTAGGGCAAAGGTTTGATAAGAAATTGAATGTTATATATTATGCTAGCAAAACCCTTGATAGTGCTCAAAAGAATTATGCAACTACTGAGAAGGAATTCTTAGCAGTTGTAACACTCTCACTGTCAGAGAACAGTAATCACCATTACTGTTGATCACTACTGTTCCAAAATTTTGCTTTGAGAAACTTGGTTCAGTTCAAATTCCAATTCCCCTTTTGATGTTGTTAAGCAATGTGAACCATGGGCCTTGATCATGAAAATTCAACACAAGTCCAATCCCATAACCAATTGCAAACTAGGCAAAGCTTGAAATGCTTTTGGTTGAATATTAAAAATATTGTGACAATAAAATCTTTGCCAAAAATCTTGGAACCACTTTTATAAAATCACTAATAATCAGTGGACCATGCCAATATGGTTTTGGGTATTTATCATGCCATTGAAAATTCAAACAATTCATAACAATGGTAAACCAGTGGCATTTAATCCCTTTTAAATAAAACAAAATACAATTGGTTTTATTTGGGCACACAACTTTTTTTGGCATCTCAGTAATATGCAACAATATTATTGGATCAAGTATCATAATTCACAAAAATGCTAAAGCTAGAAAAACATAATAAACAGAAGGAAATGGCTAACAGAAATTACAGAATAAAATAAAAGAGGAAAACACTTACTCCCGCACTGGGGCGTAACCCACCTCCATCCCGGCCCACCCCGGCCCGTCCCTCCCGCTCGTCTCCAACCTTTGCTACAGGGTATGTCGACCGGCCATGGCGACAGTGCGCGTCCACGCCGCACCGGCTCGCCCTCCAGGTCGCGACAATGCTCCCCAGTGGAGATAAATATCCTCCGGCAAAAGTGGATCGCGGCCAGACGCCATTCTTCCCCCCCCCCAGCACTTTCCCCCACCCCGCTCGAGCTCACCCGGGCTCTGCCGCGGGCGCCGCCGCGCATCCTCGTGGCCCTTGTCCACCATTCACCGCACCACCACGTCCAGGAGGTGCGCCATCGTCGACTTCGTCACTCTCCTGAAGGAATCGGACCCGGTCGCCCTCAAGACGGCGCGAGCTCCATCGCCTTCAACCACGGCCGCCGGCGAACTCCGCGCGATTCCGGCCGGCCCCGTCCTCGCCGCGACTCCCTGAGCCCTCCCCTGCGCCCCACTGTGAGCGTCGTGCCTTTCCCCCCTCTCCCCTTCTTCGATTCGCCGCCGGAGCCCCCCCCTCCGTCGAGGTCCGCCACTGCTGCCCTTCATGGCCACATGCGCGCCCTCGCCATGCCCCTGGCTACGCGCACCGCACCCTGGGCACGCCCCAGCGTGCGCACGCACACGCGCGCGGGGCTGTAACCCCCCCCCCCCCACACTCGCCGCGGTCTTCACCGGAGCGGCCTCGCCGCCGGGCACTGCTCTCCGGTGGCGCGGTTGCTCAGCCATGGGCAAATACCCCCCCCCCCCCCACCCACTGACAAGTGGGATCGGCCTATTTTTAGTTAGAGTTAATCATCAATTAGCAAAATAACCCCCTGTTAAGTAATATGTGTGCATGACATGTGGGCCCAGTCCCTAATAACCCTCTGTCTAAGTTTAAATAAATGATTAGTTAAGTCACTTTCAATGACACCTGGGCCCCACTTGGTATTTAAGTTTATTAAATCTGATTAATAGATAACAGTGTATGACATGTGGCCCCCACTGCTATTTAAATTAGATTAAATGATTTATAAAACATGAGAGGCTGACATGTGGGACCCCATATCAGGTTTGACCAGTCAACAAACTTTTATGGATAATGTTACATTTTAATAATAAAGAAAATTCTAGAAATTGATTTAAAAATGATTGAAATTAAAAAATTCAATATCTTTTAAATCGTAAGTCTGATTCAAAAACTTTATACATGAAAATTGATCAGAAAAATATACTCCCTCCGTTCCTGTATATAAGGTGTATAGTTTTCTTAAAAAAGTCAAACTTTTTTAACTTTGACCAAATTTATAGCAAAAAATATCAATATCTATAATATTTGATAAATACAATATGAAAATATGTATCAAGATGAATCTAATGGTACCATTTTGATATAATTTATATTGATATATTTATCTACAAATCTGGTCAAAGTTAACTCAGTTTGACTTTTTTAAAGAAACTATACACCTTATATTTAGGAATGGAGGGAGTAAATAATATGAATACGCTATCCGTATGTCTACCCCACCCCCCTAACATACCGATCATCGACATTCCCCCCTCCGGGCTGTCTGTCGATAATTCCCGGTGCCGGTAAAAACCTGCCGGATGAATTTATTCCAAACACGAAAGTTGTCCGGAACGGTTCAACTAACACAGATACACCCCCCCTTATCTTTGTCGGATGACCACGACACCTCCGGCATGAACCCTTCCCCCTCCGGTCGCCCTGTCCGGTAATCACCCGGAGCCGGTAGTTCATCCCCGGATGAATTCCCGCTTCGAGCAACGTGCATTGCACTGCGTTAGAACACCGTTAACTTTGCATACGTCACGCCATGTATTTTTTTGCTATGATTGCTTTGTATTTACTGTGTTTATCCCCCTTATTCTCCGGTAGACCCCACTGCCGTCGTCGACTACACCGCCGCCGGGTACGACTACTTCGTCGACGACCCTACCCCTACAGTCGAGCTTCCAGGAAAGCAGAGCCATTCTCTTCCCCAGATATCGCCTATCTTTCCGTACATTTCTTGCACTAGGCATGTCTACTGCTGCTGCTACGATTACAATCCTATTCAATTGCATAGCCTGATTTTGTCGCCCCTTGATGTACCTCATTTAACCTATGCTGCCTATTATAATTATGCATTATTCAGCAGTGAGCCCTGCGCATTGTTAGCTAGGATTAGATAGCGGGCCGTGGCCACTCAGGGGAGTGACGCGGATACAACTTATTACAACTGCACAGGTACGGTACAATGCAGACACCGCCTAAGGCCCCCTAGCTCGGCTCTGCCGAGCCACCATCAAGTGTGAGCTATCAAGGATTAATCCTTGTACTCCACTTGTTGATGACTCTGTATAGCCGCTCTAGGTACCTGAGCCCCGGTTGTCCTTAAGGTAAGAAGTCGGGCGACCCAACGGTGCCCGCGAGCGGTATTGCGTCGGGAACGACAGGGAGGGTACGGCCGACGTTACTGGCGTGCTTGGCCTCTGCTCATATCTCGCGAGAGTTACCACACCACGAAAAAGTCGAGCTCTACCAAGAGCACACGCGAGACAAGGTAAGGATACGGTTCACCTTGTCGGTAACCGCGCACTTTGACGGGACGACAGGGCAGGCCCCTGATACTTCCAAAACGTATCTATAATTTATGATTGCTCCATGCATGTTTTGTGTGATATTGCTATGATCTAGATACACTTTCATACACTTTTGATCATATTTGGACTAACCTATTAACTCAGTGCACCCCAGTGCCAGTTCCTGTTTTCTTCTGTTTTTCTATTTCAGTTTTCCCCCATATAAAAAGTGCCAGAGAAATTCGGGAAAATTCAGATAAAAAGTCAGCGTGAAGGAAGCTTCGCGAAGAGCCCTAGAGGGGCTAGAGGGGAGCCAGGGGGGCCCAGGCGGCCACCCGGCGTGGCCCCACCCCTGGCCGCGCTAGGGGGGCGCTTGGGGCCCCTGGTCCACCTCTGGCTTCCCCTCTTCGCCTATTTATTCTCCGTCACGGGGAAACTCCGGAGATAGAACCCTATTTTGCAAACTCGCCTCTGTTCCGCTGCCGCCGCGCTTCCGAGATCGGGAGCACCAGAAGACCTCTTCCCGGCATCCTTCCGGAGAGAGGATTGACCTCCGAGCTTCTCATCTCCACCATGGATGCTCCCCGGATGTGTCTCGTGAGTAGTTTTCCTTGGACCATGGGTCCGTGATCAGTAGCTATGTGATGTTCTCCTCCCCTCTTTTATCTTCATGGTTTAGACCTCGTGAGCTGCCCTACATGATCGAGGCACTTTTGTAATATTTCTGCTATTGGTATGTTGAGTTTGATGGGATCTGATGGATTATGAGATTATGTTCAGATTGTGATAGAGTAATATATTTGGTTTTTATCTCTTATATTTTTGTTCCTAAGTAATTCTTGCATGTTCTCCGTTGCTGTTTATTGCTTTGGCCAAGTAGTAGGTAGTGATTCCAAGAGGGAACGTTGTGCTCGATTGTGGGTTCATGCCCCCCGATGACACGCTTGAGTGACAGAAACATGAGTCTAGGGGATGTGCTGTTGCCACAAGGGGGAAATCAACGGTGCTTGTAACCGCGGTTACAAGGATTGTTTACTTTACGCAAAGTGCTTTTTAATGCAGTTGCCTGTTGCTTTGGGTTTACACTTTGGGTGGGGCTCGCAACTTAATACTAGCGAGATGTTCTGGATAGATATATCCAGGTGGATGATTAGTAGTAGATGCAGTTGGATTTCGGTCTACTTATTTTGGCGTACTGCCTATGCTTTTGAACCTCTTCCTTTATTTTGTAGCATAGTTAGCATTGCGGTGCGTTCATAATCCTGTCAATTGCCCTTCTATAATTTGTTTACCTCGCATAGCAGTTTTATCGTCTTTTGGGAGAGAGACATCACTAGTAAACATCACGTATCCCGGTCCATATCCTTATTACTGTTTCCACGCTTTATTTACTTTTCCTGCTTTTACTTTCAATTGCTATCATTATCCCTTGTGTTTTACCCTTTGTGAACAACAAGATCGGAGAGATTGACAACCTCTCTGAACTTCGTTGGGAACAAAGTTATCTGTGTCTGTGTGCAGGTCCACGTCAGTCGCGCCGCTGACACCTACTTATCATCTCTGGAGTCCTACCAGAGACAAACCTTGGTATCTTCACCGAGGGAAACTTTCTTCTGCGCTACATCTCCGCCTTCCACTTGGGGCTCACCAACGAAGGGCGAGAAGCCATCAAGCGAATTTCTGGCGCCGTTTACGGGGACTCCGAGTGCTAAGATAGGGGAGTTGCACACTACCCTTTACCTTTGTTTTTTAGTCTTGTTAGTTTACCTTTCAGTTTTTATCTCAGTGTCCTTTATAAAAAACCACAAAAATACTTGCTACCTTTTGCCTTTGTCTTGCTTTGCCTATTTATGCTATCCTCACCATGGGTGATGAACCACCCAAATATGGTAGGATGGACATGTTTCACTTAGATCGTCTTCGATCAATTTGTGCTCGCGCTAAAAACCCGACCGACTTGGTTGAGGGAAAATCATTGGATGAGCATGCTCATTATACGCGGCACCGCCTATCTCAGAAAGGGAAACACTTATGGGATCAAATACATGTTTCTTATTTCCATGCTAAACTTTTGTGCCACGTTTATGATTTTACTTGCTGTTCTAATATAGATCATAAACACCTCCCTTTCCAATGTGAGTTTAAAGAAAATGAGATCTTATCTTCTTATGCTAAAGGTGTTTATGATTACTTTGATGTTGAAAAGATTGAAGAGTTTGTTGCTTTTAAAGGTGCCTATGAGATTGCTTCTTGGATTGAAAAGTATCACGATACTATTTTCGAGTCTGAAAACTTTGCAGTTCTTGCTTATTTCTTCGAGAATTATACTTCCAATTCTTATATTGAAGATTTTAAAAATAGAATGCTTGCTTCCCAAGAAGAGGCTATTGATTGCTATGAAGAGGAATCTTATGATTCCGAGGACTCACTTGATACTTCCCTTTCTGATGATTTTGATACTTGCTTTGTTGATGTCCATGATGCCACTATGGATGATGCCTACGAAGATGAACTTGCTATAGTTCCTTATGTTAAGCATGAAACTATTGTTGTTGCACCCACATTTCATCGCCCTATTATCCTTTTGAAATCTCCAACTATTCCGGAGTATTTTTCTCTTATCAATGCTCAATGTGATGGGTTGCATCTATCTTATCATCCTAAAAACCGTGTTGAAAACAATACACGTGTGCTTGTAGGTCATGAAAATATGATTTATATGATAGTTATATTCTTGATGGTGTTCATGATGCTACTGAAAATTACTTTGAGAGAGGGAAATTTGGTTGTAGAAACTTCCATATTACTAAAACTCCTCTCTTTATGTTGAAAGTTTTGAAGATGTTCCTGTTCCACCTTTCTATGCATGTCACTTTGTGCTTCTTTGACTTATTTTCTTATAAGACGCCTATGCATAAGAAGTGGGTTAGGCTTAAATTTGTTTCACATTTGCTTCTTGATGCTCTCTTTTTGCTTCAATTCTTATTCTCTTGTGAGCATCTTTCATAATCTTTAAGCCTAGCTAATGGCTTTAAAGAAGCGCTTTCGGGAGGCAGCCCGCAACGAATTTAGGAGTTTCTTTTTTCTTTTGTTGTGTCTTGATGATTGTTACTACTGTAGCAACATCATTGTATCTTTATTGTTCAACTTTGTGCCAAGTTATAGCCTCTTACGACAAGGGAAGTAAAAGTTGTGACATGCTGTCCAGAAAACAGATTTTGTCCTCGTGACCAGAAAAATTCCAGAAAAATACCAGTTCATCTTTTTGAGTTGAAATTTTTACACAGTATGCTCTATACAATTAAGAAACTTCCGTATTTTCTGAGTTGTTTTATTTGAGTTGCAGAAGTGCCCCTAAAAAATTCTTTACTACCTGCTGTTCTGCTTTTCACAGATTCTGCCACGTTTTGTCTCTCCTTAATTTTGCAAACCTTGAGCTTGCTTTTTCTTTGAAAATTTTTTTTGGCACTCTTGAGAAAAAGTAGCTCTTCAAGAATATCTTTATATACAGTGGGAAAAATTATTTATTAAGGGTACTAACCTCTCTAATCAGCTTATGATGAGTTATGTATGAAAGGAGTTTTCAAGTGTGCGATGGAAGATGATGAAAGAAGATCCAGAAGTGTCAAGCGCTCAAGCTTGGGGATGCCCCCATGCATCCCCTATAAATATTCAAGGAGACTCAAGCGTCTAAGCTTGGGGATGCTGTAACACCCTCAGATGCCTGTAACAGTAATAATCATCACTGTTGACTATCACTGTTTGTTAATCCCTGTTATTCCCTGACCTTAATCAAACTGTGCTTCTGCTCTATCCAAACCATGCTGGTTGGTAATCTAAACACAAAGCCCAATGCATTTTGCTCATCATGAAACCAAGCCCTAGTTGAAACTACCTCAAATGGAAATTAAAACAAAAGTGCTCAAATAAAGTTGTCCCAAAAATCATGGAACTATTTTTGTAAATTGCCTAAAATCATTAAAATGATGTTGGACCAACTTTGGTAATTTTTGGAGTCACAGAAAATTCTAAACAATTCTAACAGTAGGTTAAAACCCTAACTTTGGACATTTAATATTTAAAATAAATACCTAATGATTTTATTTTGCTTCAAAACTTTTTGTGGCACTGACTTATAATGTTATACTAATTTTGGGACACCTAACCCTTTTTACAAAAATGCAAAAGGCACTAAAGTAAAATACAAACCACAGGACAGTACAAAAAAACCAGAAAATGGAGAAAACACAATAACTCGCCTGGGGCGAGGCCCACCGCAGCCCAGCCCAACCCCCCCCCCCCCCTCCCCTTGTCTTCTTCCTCCAACCACCCCCCCCCCCACCTGCCCCGTACGACGCCCGCCGTGGCCACGCCGCTGCCATCCGGCCCCGCCCTCCAACTGCTCCCTGCCGCCGCTGTCGCGATAAGGATGACGCCCTCGACCCCCTGGACACCCCCGCACCTCCATTCCCCTCCTCCTCCTCTCGCCATCGTCGGGGAATGAATCACCCGAGCGCAGCCTCGCCGCCGTGTTGAACCGCCGCGGCCAACAGACTCCCCGAGCCTCGAAGACCTGTCCAGCGTGCTCCTCGTCGACGTCCTCGTCTCCGAGCGCAGGGAATCGAACCGTGGAGCCCGGCAGCGACGACTACGCCACCGTTCCCCTCCGGCGCCGCCGCGACATCGCTGTCGAATTCCCGCGTCGTCGAGCCTCCCCGAGCCCACTGCCTCCCACTACGTGCTCACGGTGAGTGTGGCCACCACCTGCAACTCCCTGATTCGCATCCCTCTCGCCGTAGCTCGTGTCGCCATTAGAGCCGTGGCCACCTCGCCGCCGCCGAGCTTTTCCCCGCGGCCTGGAGCGTGCATTTGACGCGGTAGGCGTTTCACTCTGCGTGCGCTGCTCCTAGGAGCCGAATGGTATAGCGCATGCCCTAGTTCCGCGGTAGAAGTTTCGTCGTCGTCCCTTCGTGCTCACGGGCCGCCGCCGCAGTCGTTGCCGTTGAGGATTCCGGCCGTCTCCGGCGATGCCTCTGGCACCAATAGACTCGCGCTCGTCTCCTCGTTCCAACGCGCATAGCCACGCCTCACCCCGTGCGCGGATTCGCCGTCCTCGACGTCGCCACCGTACGGGTCCCCGCCTCCATCGCCGCCGACGTCATTCCGGTGACCCCCCGACGACACCACCACCACCAGTGCACTCGCCGTCGTCTTCCGGTTCGAACGCACCAAGCCCCGAGGCGAACGGTGCCCCCTAGCCCGATTCCGACCCCCTCCCGTGTGCTCCGCCGCGTGGGAGCTCGCCGGCGTCTAGCCGCCGGTGTCCCCTGACGTGGCACCCCTGGGGCAACCCCCCAGGGTCGCTGCCAGTGGACCCCCTGGTCCCAGTTGACTGGGTTGACCAGTCAACTGTGCTGACTGGGCAACCCTAGTCACTGACAGGTGGGTCCCTCTGTGATAATTAAGCTTAATGATTTAGATTAATCAAATAATTAAAATTGAGTCACTGACATGTGGGTCCAAGGGTATTTTCTAATTTAATTAAATGTTTGATAAATAACAGAGGCTGACATGTGGGTCCCACATGTCAGCACTGTTTTGGATAATGTTGTGGATAATGTTTTTGATAATGTTTAATAAATAATAAAATAAAATCCAGAAAATCATTTAAATTGATTTAAACTTTGAAATTCAATAACTTTTAAACCGTAACTCGGATTCAAAAACTTTATACATGAAAGTTGATCAGAAAAATACAACGAATACGAATACGCTATCCGTATGTCTACCACACCCCTCTAACACTACGAATATCGAACATTCCCCCTCCGGACCGACTGTCCGATAAATTTTCCGGTACTGTTAGAGTGCCCGGATGAATTTATTCCGAACACGAAAGTTGTCCGGAATGGTTCAAATACCATGGATACACCCCCCCTTATGTTGTTCCGGTAACCACGACACCTCCGGCTTGATCCTCCCCCTCCGGACACCCTGTCCGGTAATCACCCGGAGCCGGTAGTTCATCCCCAGATGAATTCCCGCTCCGAGCATATTGCATTACACTGCGTTAGAACCCCGTTTACATTTCATCTGTCATGTCATGCATATGTCTGTATATTATTGTTGTGTATTTACTGTTTCCTCCCCCCCTTAATCTTCAGTAGACCCCGCTGCTGCCGTCGACTACACCGCTGCTGAGTACGACTACGTCGTCGACGACCCTACTACTACCGTCGAGCTTGCAGGCAAGCAGAGCCATTCTCTTCCCCAGATATCGCCTATCTTTCCGTACATTTCTTGCACTAGGCATGGTTACTGCTGCTGTTACGATTACAATCCTATTCAACTGCATAGCCTGATTTTGTCGCCCCTTGATGTGCCTTCCTTTATCCTATGCTGCCGATTATTATTATGCATTATTCAGCAGTGAGCCCTGCGCATTGTTAGCTAGGATTAGATAGAGGGCCGTGATCACTCAGGGGAGTGAAGGCGGATACTTATATTAACTGCACAGGTACGGTACAATGCAGACACCGTCAAAGGCCCCTATCTGGGTTATGCCTAGTCACCTCAAGTGTGAGCTATCAAGGAGTAATCCTTGTACTCCACTCGAGGCTGACTTTGTCTTGCCGTCATAGGGTCCTGTAAACGAGTGTCCTTCAGGTAAGAAGTCGGGCGACCCAACGGTGCCCGCGAGAGGTATTGCGACGGGACGACAGGGAGGGCACGACCAGTGTACCGGTGTGCTTGGCCCCTGATCGTTGGCCGCGAGAGTTACCAACCCCCGAAAGTCGAGCTCCTCCCGGAGCACACGCGAGACAAGGTAAGGAGACGGTTCACCTTGTTGGTAACCGCAGTGACTTGGTGGGACGACGGGGCAGGCACCGATGTACTGGTGGTCCTGGCTGCTGTCGTTGTCCGCGGGTCGGTTAAGTCGAGGCAACGATAACGGTTGTCACGCAGGTTAATTAAAATGCTAAATGGTTCAGTGAATGTCTTGAGTTGGCTATATGCCATGTACGCACTACCTACCCGTGGGAATTATGAGTTATGGGCTCCTCTCCTTCGTAGTGTCGTCCGAGGACTTTTCAGACGTCAGCAGTACCGCGGCCTGCGCCGGGAAGTGGTGTTGTCTTATTTGCTCGCGCGGTGTGTCTTATTTGTATTTGCTTTAACTTCACCGGCCAGCCTCGCACCGTGCAGGAGTACGTCGGGGCTAGGGTCCAAAGCCCCGCGTACATAGGATATAGTCCGGCGGATGACCTCTCTGTTGAGTTTGAAAGATGGGCTATGAAGTGTCGGATAGCCTCGGTGGAGCGTTCCCTAACAAGGTTCCCGCCACCCTGGAGATCCGTGCGTGTAGCGTAACACAAGTGCACCCCTGCAGGGAAGAATTGATCTATCGATAGCCGTGTCCATGGTAACAGGACGCTTTATGCTGAAGCTGGATCCTACCACTAGAAACTATTAATATTAAACTGTATGGTTCCGGGTTCTCTTCCTCGCGGGGATGTCGAGGAGGTGAACTCGGAGGCATTGTTAATTATTACAACTTATTATTATTCAATGTTGCAGCAACTTCTGCTTCATTGTTACTTTATTGCTTTATATAAACTGTTGGCTGATTCTTACCTCATGCTGCAAGACATCGTCGGAAGATGCTAGTCTTCGTTAGGCCTAGCTTCTTACCCTTGCTCTGAATTTCTGTCTTCAGTCCACTATATACAGCCTCTTCATTCCGTTGATACAATGCATAATGCTTAGTAGCGGACGTAAGACTCACGGGTATACTAGATACTCACCTGCTTTATTTCCTTTATTGTTTTGCCTGATCGGCCGCTGCAGCCGACGTTGGAGTCCAGGAGCAGGAGTACCCCGGAGGTGCCTACTACGACGTCGAGTTCCCCGTTGACCAGGAGTAGTACTGTGGATCCCAGGCAGGAGGCCTCGCCTTTTCGTTCTGTATCTCTGATGTGATTTGTGCTAGCCTTCTTAAGGCAAAACTTGACTAACTATGTCTGTACTCAGATATTTTGGCTTGTATGACTTATATATTCGGGTCCGCGTGACCCCCTTTATTGTAATATATTTGTTTCTCCTTTTGCGTTTAGTGTTGTGCTGTGATATTATCACCGTGGCACCCTAATCTCAGTCATGTACCCTGTGTGTATGATTACTGTACACGGTCTGATTTTGGGGGCGTCACAGATGCCCCCGTGCATCCCCTTCTCCATCAACAATCATCAGTTCGTCCTTCGTCTCACTATATTTTTATCACTTCATGAGTTATGTGTTATGCTTGGAGCGTCTCGCTCTTAGGTTTTGTTTTTAGTTTTCTTTAGATTTTCTTGCTATTCTTAACAAGTTAGATCCCTTCTTACTTTGTGTGGGAGAGAAACACGCTCCACTTTCAAAATTTAGAACACATCATAGGATTTTCCCTGCTTATCTTTTTGCTGTTGTGTGTTCTTTATCTTTTCATAGCTACTGCCATGTGTAGTTTTAAGTTTTAGTTTGTCTTTAGCAAGAGCCTTGGATTTTTCTTAGTTTGTTGCTGGAACTCTTTTTAGTTTTCATGTTTATCTTGTTAAAGAGAGTTGGTTGTTGCACTGAGTTGTGTCTTGTCTTGAAAGTAGGTGCTTGAGGTTGCTATTTAATTTTAGTAGTAACTTGCAATGGTTTTGAGGTATTGATGTGAGTAATGTTTGAACTTTTGGTGTCAAGAGATCTTGCCTATTAGTGATAGGTGTCGTATTTTGGGCAAGCCGTGTTTATTTTCAAAACCTACAAAACTAGTTGAGAACTCTAGCTGCTAGATGGATCACTACTCTTCTGAGGGGTCGAATATTAGAGTACACTCACGTACCATGAGTCGAGGATGCGCAAGGATAACCAAACCCCCATACACTCCTCCTCGGGGTACTTGTCTCTTTGTGAACCTCCTTTTTAGATTGAGAGTTACCGATAATAAGTGCATGAGTTCTTCGGACTAATGTAAGTATTGAAAGTTGACACTTCCACCTTCCCATATTTTGCTAGCTTCTCCCGTGCCGTGCATTGTCTTCTTCTCACTCCGAGAGTTGGTGTCCACCTTCGCCGGTACATCCAAACCCTTGGAATGATACGCTCTGTCATCATAAACCTCCTTATATCTTTCCTCAAAATAGCAACCATACCTACCTATCAAGGCATTTCCATAGCCTTTCTGAGTTATATTGCCATGCAACTTCCACCTCTTCATGACTTGATCTTCATGTCATACATGTTCCTGCTACACTGGCAACGACATACATTGCATACATCATGTTAGTTACATCTTCTTTATGATTTTGAGTACCTTGTAAAGGGTGAAAGATCTCCTTTACCTTCTTGTAAATTAGAGTGTTGCCCTTAAGTGAGGAAAAGATCCCAAAGTGGACAAAATAAAAGATCCCGAAGAGGACAAACGAGAGTTAAGTAGAAAGAGCCATTGAGGCCACAGAAAAATACAAAAAAATAGAAAAAATAGAAAAAAGAAATAAAAAGAGAGAAAGGGGCAACACTACTATCCTTTTGGGAGATCCACACTAGTACTCCCTTTATATCCTTTTACTCCATAGAGATGATCTTCATGCATATAGCTATGTGGGGACCTTCACACTATAGAACTCGGCTTGCATATTCCAAGGATGAGCCTCCTCAAACGAGCTCTAGGTCTTCTTGAGCGAGCAAGTTAGATGCACCCCCACTAGTTCCATTGGAGAGCTTCTTAGCTCGTATGTGCATCCGTTGCATGGCAATCCCTACTCCTCACATCATATCTATCATTTGGCATCTCCTGCCTATGATTGTCCTCACTGATGTGAGCCTTTCTCATCCTTTTTGTCTTCCTCCTCCACCTTATTTCTCTCTGTGCCATCCTAAGTGTCAACTCTCGTGCTTACGCTCATCCATTGCATGAGTGCTCAACATATCGAAAAGGAGTGGATCAAATTGACTTGTACCTGGTTAGTGGTCTGGGGACGAGTCAAGATAAGATTCCAAAGAAGACCAAGTGTGAAACTTTAGTAGATTGAGTTCTCAACACAAAAATACTTTTTTTCTCGTATTCCCTATCCCCTTTCTTGCACGCAAACACCATTTGGAGACATTCGAGTCACGGACAGCGAAAGACTTGCACCTAATGTTCTTTTGTTACTTGTTTCAATGCTAATATAAACTTGCATGTTATGACTTGAATTGAATCTCTAACCTTGATTGCTTTACTTTTCAAAGTTCTTTTATGGTTCCTAGCATGTCACCACAGAAATTATGTTGTTATCATTTACCTACTCGAGGACGAGCAGGAATTAAGCTTGGGGATGTTGATACGTCCAAAATGTATCTATAATTTCTTCTTGCTCCATGCATGTTTTGTGTGATATTGCTATGATCTAGATACACTTTCATACACATTTGATCATATATGGACTAACCTATTAACTCAGTGCACCCCGGTGCCAGTTCCTGTTTTCTGCTGTTTTTCTATTTCAGTTTTCCCCCATATAAAAAGTGCCAGAAAAATTCGGGAAAATTAAGATAAAAAATCAGCGTGAAGGAAGCTGCGCGAAGAGCCCGAGAGGGGCCAGAGGGGAGCCTGAGGGGCCCAGGCGGCCACCCGGCGCGGCCCCACCCCTGGACGCGCCAGGGGGGCGCCTGGGGCCCCTGGTCCACCTCTGGCTGCCCCCCTTCGCTTATTTATGCTCCGTCACGGGGAAACTCCGGAGAAAGAACCCTATTTCGCAAACTCGCCACTGTTCCACCACCGTCGCGCTTCCGAGATCGGGAGCACCAGAAGACCTCTTCCCGGCACCCTGTCGGAGGGAGGATTGACCTCCGGGAGTCTCCTCTCCACCATGGATGCTCCCCGGATGTCTCGTGAGTAGTTTTCCATGGACCATGGGTCCGTGATCAGTAGCTATGTGATGTTCTCCTCCCCTCTTTGATCTTCATGGTTTAGACCTCGTGAGCTGCCCTACATGATCGAGGCACTTTTGTAATATTTCTGCTATTGCTATGTTGAGTTTGATGGGATCTGATGGATTATGAGATTATGTTCAGATTGTGATAGATTAATATATTTGGTTTTTATCTCTTATATTTTTGTTCCTAAGTAATTCTTGCATGTTCTCCGTTGCTGTTTATTGCTTTGGCCAAGTAGTAGGTAGTGACTCCAAGAGGGAATGTTGTGCTCGATTGTGGGTTCATGCCCCCCGATGACACGCTTGAGTGACAGAAATATGAGTCTAGGGGATGTGCTGTTGCCACAAGGGGGAAAACAATGGTGCTTGTAACCGCGGTTACAAGGATTGTTTATTTTACGCAAAGTGCTTTTTAATGCAGTTGTCTGTTGCTTTGGGTTTACACTTTGGGTGGGGCTCGCAACTTAATACCAGCGAGATGTTCTGGATTGATATCTCAAGGTGGATGATTAATAGTAGATGCAGTTGGATTTCGGTCTACTTATTTTGGCGTACTTCCTGTGCTTTTGAACCTCTTCCTTTCTTTTGTAGCATAGTTAGCATTGCGGTGCGTTCATAATCCTGTCAATTGCCCTTCTGTAATTTGTTTACCTCGCATAGCAGTTTTATCGTCTTTTGGGAGAGAGACATCACTAGTGAACATCACGTATCCCGGTCCATATCCTTATTACTGTTTCCACGCTTTATTTACTTTTCCTGCTTTTACTTTCAATTGCTATCATTATCCCTTGTGTTTTACCCTTTGTGAACAACAAGACCGGAGAGATTGACAACCTCTCTGAACTTTGTTGGGAACAAAGTTATCTGTGTCTGTGTGCAGGTCCACGTCAGTCGCGCCGCTGACACCTACTTATCATCTCTGGAGTCCTACTGGAGACAAACCTTGGTATCTTCACCGAGGGAAACTTTCTGCTGCGCTACATCTCCGCCTTCCACTTGGGGCTCACCAACGAAGGGAGAGAAGCCATCATCCCCGACGTTACCGGTGGGCCTTGTTGCTGTTTGTTGTCCGTTCTGTTGTTAGTCAGATAGTGATAACGGTTGTCTGTGAGATAATATTAAAATGCTAAATGGTTCGGCGGATGACTTGAGAGACCCGTTGGTCTGTACGCACAACCTACACGTGGGATGACGGTGTGAGCCCTCCGCGTTGTAGTTCGTCTAAAAGCTCTTCAGACGTCAACAGTACTGCGGCCTGATCACCGGGAAGCCGTGTGGTCTTATTTGCTGCAGCAAGTGTGTTTGGATTTGCCTTTGCTTCACCGGCCAGACTTGCACCGTGCAGGAGCGTGCAAGGGTGAGGGACCTAGACCCCTTGGCGCATAGGATATAGTCCGACAGATGGCCTCTCTGCTGAGCCTAGGATGGGCTGCGTCATGTCGGATAGCCTCGGTGGGGCGTTCCCTAACAAGGTTCACGCCACCCTGGAGATCCGAGCGTGCAGGCTGAACAGTAGTGCACCCCTGCAGGGAGTTTAATCTATTCGAATAGCCGTGTCCACGATAACAGGACACTTTATGCTGAAGCTGGATCTTACCACTTCAAACTATTAGTATTAAACTGTATGGTTCCGGGTTTTCTTCCTCGCAGGGAAGTCGAGGAGGGGAACTCGGAGGCATTATTATTATTAATCATTACAACTTACTATTATACAATGTTGCAGCAACTTCTGCTTCATTGTTACTTTATTGCTTTATATGAACTGTTGGTTGTTTCTCTTCTCATGCTGCAAGACATCGTCAGAAGATGCTAGTCTTCGATAGGCCTAGCTTCTTACCCTTATTCTGATTCCTATCTTGCAGTCCACTATATACAGCCTCCCCTTTCGTTGATACAAATGCATATTGCTTAGTAGCAGACGTACGACTCGCGGGTATGCTAGATACTCACCTTTGCTTTATTTCCCCCTTTATGTTTTGCCTGATCGGCCGCTGCAGTCGAAGTTGGAGCCCAAGAGCAGGAGTACCCCAGAGGCGGATACTACTGCGTCGAGACCCTCGCTGACCAGGACCAGGAGTAGTTTCGGAGGCTCCCAGGCAGGAGGCCTTGCCTTTTCGATCTGTATCTCTAATGTTATTTGTGCTAGCCTTCTTAAGGCAAAACTTGACTAACTATGTTTGTACTCAGATATTATGGCTTGTATAACTTATTTAATCGGGTCCGCGCGACCCCCATTATTGTAACATATTGGTTTATCCTTTTGTGTTTAGTGTTGTGCTGTGATATTCTCTCCGTGGCACCCTAATCTCGGCCGTGTACCCTGCGTGTATGATTACTGTACACGGAATTATTTTGGGGGCGTCACAAATTGGTATCAGAGCCGACTGCCTGTAGGAAGCCACACAACCACTACCTGGTCGAAGTTGAGTCTAGACTTTGAAAAACTATTTTTCTATCTTAATGTTTGGCTTACGGGCCCACATCGATGTCACTACGTGTGGTATCTATGGTATTAGGATCCTTTTCTCCTTACCTATGCTCTGGGCATCTGCTCTCTTATCCTTGCTGGTAAGTTTTACAAACTCTGACATTAGGATCACGTTCTCTTGATTCCACGCGGCGTTTTGGTGCTTCCCCATTGATTGAGTCGTGTCGCAGGAGTTCTACCCCAGGTCCCAGACTGTGGATCCCATTCTCATTCTGGGCAGGCCGCGCGTCCTCTGGCATTAACTCCTGTGGCCAACAGTTTTTTTGCGGCGTGATTGACATAGTGGAATCTATGTCGCATCGTGTAATCCTTACCGCGGTCTGTGCGCCGCCTAGTGTGTCCTTTTTCCTTAATTTCTACGACGGTACGCTGCCCGATTTTCGATTGATTCTATGTGTGGATGTGTATGTCTTATATGACTACTCCTATATATCCGCGCCTCCTCTTTGATGTCGCTTGACCTCTTACTCGTTTTCGGCATCTCGTTAAAATTCTCATCGCTGAAATACCCCTGTTAAATTCTAGCAGGATGGCTGGTCGTGGTGGTCGTGGTCGTGGTCGTGGTCGTGGTGCCAACGATCCACCTCCGCCGCTAGACTACATGGCCACGATGATGCAGCAGTTTCAGATGAACCAGGTGTTTATGCAAGGAGTCATAGATCAGCTCCAGAACCAGAATCAGCACCAGAACCAACCGCCTGTGGTTACTCTGCGAGATTTCATGTGTCTCAATCCCCCTCTCTTCCACCAACCGGAACAGCCGCTGGATGCCGATGATTGGCTTCGTGACATCACTCGTCAGCTGGAGTTCGCTAATGTGAGCGCTGCTTATTACGTCAACTTCGCGTCCTATTTCCTGCGTGGTCCCGCTGCTCAGTGGTGGGACACCTACAAGGGCTCGCTAGCTGAAGGGACTGTCGTCACCTGGAATGACTTCAAGACCACCTTCCGTGCTCGTTATGTCCCCCAGGCGAATATGAACCGTATGAAGACCGAGTTCCGCAACCTTCTACAGGGCAACAAAACTGTCGAGGCATATCAGAGGGAATTCCTCCGCCTCTCCCGATATGCTGCAAGTGACCTCCCCAATGATGCAAGTAGGCAAGAGAAGTTCCGTGATGGACTGAACCTAGATCTCCAGCTTGCACTGGCTTTGCACGTCTTCCCCGACTTCGCCACCATGGTGAACCAGACTATCACTGTTGAGACTTCTCAGCTTAAGTTCGGTGGTTTGCCGAAGCGCCCCGTGATTCTGGCTCATCTTCGGGCACAGCACAGAAGCAACGCGTTTGGCTTCCACACAGTGTGTTTCGTCCAAATGCCCCTGCACCAAGGCCGTCGTATGTTGCACCCCGTCTGCCTCCGCCCCCGGCGAGACAGCCGAAGACTGAGACTGCACCACTCCGTCCTCAAGATGGCCTGTGTTTCAAGTGCCGCCAACCAGGCCATATTTCCAGAGACAACCCTCAGCGACAGAATCAACTGGTAGTTCACCCTGCTGGCCGCGGAAATGGCCGTGGCAACAATGGGACCCTCAACTATAATACTGGATTCAATACTCATGCTCGTGGTCATGCTTACAACATTGACGTTGAAGCAGCTCAGGAACAGCCCGCTACTGTGATGGGTACACTCCTCGTTAACTCAGTACCTGCTACTGTTTTATTTGATACAGGAGCATCGCATTCATTTATGTCTGGAGCATTTGCATCTAAGCATGGCATATACCACGAAAAGATGCGTAGCCCCTTAATAGTCCGGACTCCCGGTACCCAGTGTCGTTTTGACATGGTAGCACCTAACCTCACTGTCGAGATCGAAAGGTTTGAGTTCATGGTTTCTCCACACATTCTGAAAACCTCCACCATTGACCTTATCCTTGGCATGGATTGGCTGAAAACCCACGATGCCGCACTTTATTGTGGCACCAAGGTCATCCAACTTTTTCATCCTGCTGGCGCGATTTTGAGTCACACTGCTATTGTGTCGATGAATGCCGAAGCTCGTATATATGCTCTGAATGCCTTGAATGTCGCACGTCTCGAAGGGATTGAGAAAGTCCCAATCGTTTGTGATTTTACCGACGTATTCCCAGAAGAACTGCCGGGGATACCCCCGATTAGGGAAGTTGAATTCGTCATCGACTTGAAGCCCGGCACCGTCCCTATTGCCAAGCGCCCATATAAGATGCCACCTCACCACCTCCTTGAATTGAATAAGGAGATCGACACGGCCCTCGAGAAAGGCTTCATCCGTCCAAGTTCCTCTGCTTGGGGAGCACCTTCGCTCTTTTTCAAGAAGAGTGATGGCACGAACCGTTTGGTCCAAGATTACCGACCTATCAACCAGGCCACGATACAGAACAAGTACCCCTCCCTCGGATCAACGATCTTTATGATCAACTTGCTGGATCCACGGTGTTTTCAAAACTCGACTTAAGGTTGGGTTATCACCAAATCCGGGTCCGTGATGAGGACATCCCGAAGACCGCATTCATTACTCGCTATGGTTCATACGAGTACACTGTCATGTCCTTTGGCTTGACGAATGCCCCGGCCACTTTCTCCAGATTGATGAAGTATATATTCATGGAATACCTCGACAAGTTTGTCGTGGTTTATCTGGATGATATATTGATTTACTCCAAGACCGATGCAGAACATGCTGAACATCTTCGTCTTATACTGGAAAAGCTTCGAGAACACAAACTCTATGCTAAATATTCTAAGTGTGAATTCTGGCTTCCCGAAGTAACCTACCTTGGTCATGTGATTTCCAAGGATGGCGTTGCCGTCAACCCCGAACGTATTCAGGCTATTCTTGACTGGACTCCACCCAGGACTGTCAAGCAAGTCAGAAGTTTCCTCGGCCTTGCCAGCTATTGCCGCCGTTTTGTTGAGAATTTCTCCAAGATTGCAAAGCCTCTGACTAATCTTCTTCACAAAGGCGTCAAGTTTGAGTGGACTGATAAATGTCAAGAAAATTTTCAAGCTCTGAAGGACAAGCTCACTTCACCCCCGGTGCTTTCCCCTCCTGATACTCAGAAGGACTTCGTGATTTATTGTGACGCGTCTCGTCAAGGATTAGGCTGTGTCCTAATGCAAGAGCGCAAAGTGATTTCTTATGGCTCTCGCCAGTTTCGTGCTCACGAAGAAAACTATCCAACACATGATCTCGAATTGGCAGCGGTCATTTATGCATTGAAGCTGTGGCGACATTACCTCGTCGGTAACCGTTGCGAGATCTACACCGATCACCAAAGCCTGAAGTACTTATTCACTCAACCAGACCTAAATCTCCGCCAACAGAGATGGCTCGAGACAATAGCCGACTACAACATGGGAATTTCTTACACCCCTGGCAAAGCTAATGTCGTGGCCGATGCCTTAAGCCGCAAAGCCTATTGTAGTGAACTGGAAGTTCAAGTAGAGCAGCCACGTCTGTATGAAGAGCTCCGCAAGTTGAACATCGAAATTGTTCTGCAGGGATATGTGAACTCCCTGGTGGTCAAACCAGACCTCGACACTCGCATCAAGACGGTACAACATTATGAGTCTGACATTTGGAAGATTAAGCGTCGTGTCGCCAGCGGAGAGCCCTCATTCTTCACTATTGATGCAAATGATGATAATGCGGTGTACTTCAAGGGTCGTTTAGTGGTTCCGGTAGCCAAGGACAACCTGAATTACGCCTCTGATGTCATGAAAGAAGCTCATGATACACCTTTGTTGATTCACCCTGGTAGTACCAAGATGTACCAAGACATTCGTCAGCGGTACTGGTGGTCTAACATGAAACAAGACATTGCTCCTTATGTTGATGAGTGTGACGTTTGCCGTCGCGTCAAAGCCGAACATCAAAGATCTGCTGGTACTCTGCAACCACTCTCTATTCCTGAATGGAAATGGGACAAGATTCAAATGGACTTCTTCACCGGATTTCCCCGATCACAGAAGGGTCATGATACCATCTTTGTCGTCATCGACCGATTCTCCATGGTAGCTCATTTTCTGCCTGTCAAGGAGACGATCTCTGCTAGCCAGTTGGCAGACTTGTATGTTTCCAGAATCGTGTCGCTCCACGGTATTCCGTTGGAGATCAGTTCAAACCGTGGCAGCATTTTCACCTCGAAGTTCTGGGAAAGTTTCCAAGAAGCTATGGGCACTCACCTAAATTTCAGCACCGCTTATCACCCCCAGTGGCAAGGCCAAGTCGAACGAGTCAACCAAGTGCTCGAAGATATGCTTCGAGCTTGTGTCATTTCATTCGGTAAGAAATGGGAGGAATCTCTTCCATTTGCGGAATTCTCGTACAACAACAGCTATCAAGCAAGTCTGAAGATGGCACCCTTTGAAGTTCTTTATGGACGTAAGTGTCGAACCCCTCTGAATTGGTCAGAAAATGGAGAACGAAATCTCATTGGTCCGGACATCATACAGCATGCCGAAGATCAGGTTCGCGTTATCCGTGAACATTTGAAAGCTGCTCAGTCCCGCCAGAAGAGCAACTATGACCGCAAAGACAAGGAAATGGTCTATCAACCTGGCAAATACGCGTACCTTCGTGTCACTCCGATGAGAGGCACTCATCGTTTCGGAATCAAAGGCAAGTCAGCTCCTCGCTACATTGGCCCGGTCCGTATTCTTTCCCGGAGTGGACCCGTGGCATACCGGTTGGAATTACCGCCGAACCTCTCTCAAGTCCACGATGTATTCCACGTGTCGCAACTCCGACTCTGCTTCAAAGACCCTATTCGTGAAGTGGAACATGATATGATTGAATTGCAATAGGACTTGACTTATCAAGAACATCCGAGCCGCATTCTCGATCAGTATGAACGCAAAACCCGCAACAAGACAACCAAGTTCCTCAAGGTTCAGTGGTCGAATCATTCTAAAGATGAAGCCACTTGGGATGCGAAGATCGTCTTCGTGAGGAATACCCCGATCTTTTCCCCTCTACTTCTTCGATTCTCGGGACGAGAATTCCTGTACTGGGGGAGATTTGTAACACTCTCACTGTTAGAGAACAATAATCACCATTACTGTTGATCACTACTGTTCCAAAATTTTGCTTTGAGCAACTTGGTTCAGTTCAAATTCAAATTCCCCTTTTGATGTTATTAAGCAATGTGTGCCATGGGCCTTGATCATGAAAATTCAACACAAGTCCAATCCCATAACCAATTGCAAACAAGGCAAATCTTGAAATGCTTTTGATTGAATATTAAAAATATTGTGACAATAAAATCTTTTCCAAAAATCTTGGAACCACTTTTATAAAATCACTAATAATCAGTGGACCATGCCAATATGGTTTTGGGTATTTATCATGCCACTGAAAAATTCAAACAATTCATAACAATGGTAAACCAGTGGCATTTAATCCCTTTTAAATAAAACAAAAATACAATTGGTTTTATTTGGGCACAAAACTTTTTGTGGAATCTCAGTAATATGCAACAATATTATTGGATCAAGTATCATAATTTACAAAAATGCTAAAGCTAGCAAAACATAATAAACAGAAGGAAATGGCTAACAGAAATTACAGAATAAAATAAAAGAGGAAAACACTAACTCCCGCACCGGGGCGTAGCCCACCTCCATCCCGGCCCACCCCGGCCCGTCCCTCCCGCTTGTCTCCAACCTCTGCTACAGGGTATGTCGAGCGGCCATGGCGACAGTGCGCGTCCACGCCGCACCCGCTTGCCCTCCAGGTCGCGACAGTGCTCCCCCGTGGAGATAAATATCCTCCGGCAAAAGTGGATCGCGGCCAGACGCCATTCTTCCCCCCAGCACTTTCCCCCACCCCGCTCGAGCTCACCCGAGCTCTGCCGCGGGCGCCGCCGCGCATCCTCGTGGCCACTGTCCACCATTCACCGCACCACCACGTCCAGGAGGTGCGCCATCGTCGACTTCGTCACTCTGCTGAAGGAATCGGACCTGGTCGCCCTCAAGACGGCGCGAGCTCCATCGCCTTCAACAACGGCCGCCGGTGAACTCCGCGCGATTCCGGCCGGCCCTGTCCTCGCCGCGACTCCCTGAGCCCTCCCCTGCGCCCAACTGTGAGCGTCGTGCCTTTCCCCCCTCTCCCCTTCTTCGATTCGCCGCCGGAGCCCCCCCCCTCCGTCGAGGTCCGCCACTGCTGCCCGTCATGGCCATAGGCGCGCCCACGCCATGCCCCCTGGCTACGCGCACCGCACCCTGGGCACGCCCCAGCGTGCGCACGCACACGCGCGCGGGGCTGTAACCCCCCCACTCGCCGCGGTCTTCACCGGAGCGGCCTCGCCGCCGGGCACTGCTCGCCGGTGGCGCGGTTGCTCAGCCGTGGGCAAATACCCCCCCCCACTGACAAGTGGGGTCGACCTATTTTTAGTTAGAGTTAACCCCCCTGTTATGTAATATGTGTGCATGACATGTGGGCCCAGTCCATAATAACCCTCTTTCTAAGTTTAAATAAATGATTAGTTAAGTCACTGTCAATGACACCTGGGCCCCACTAGGTATTTAAGTTTATTTAATCTGATTAATAGATAACAGTGTATGACATGTGGCCCCCACTGCTATTTAAATTAGATTAAATGATTTATAAAAAATGAGAGACTGACATGTCGGACCCCATGTCAGGTTTGACCAGTCAAAAAACTGTTATGGATAATGTTACATTTTAATAATTAAGAAAATTCTAAAAATTGATTTAAAAATGATTTAAATTTAGAAATTCAATATCTTTTAAACCGTAAGTCTGATTCAAAAACTTTTTACATGAAAATTGATCAGAAAAATATAACGAATACGAATACGCTATCCGTATGTCTATCCCACCCCCCTAAAACACCGATCATTGACATTCCCCCCTCCGGGCTGTCTGTCGATAATTCCCGGTGCCGGATGAATTTATTCCGAACACGAAAGTTGTCCGGAACGGTTCAACTAACACGGATACACCCCCTTATCTTTGTCTGATGACCACGACACCTCCGGCATGAACCCTTCCCCCTCCGGTCGCCCTATCCGGTAATCACCCGGAGCCGGTAGTTCATCCCCGGATGAATTCCCGCTCCGAGCAACATGCATTGCACTGCGTTAGAACACCGTTAACTTTGCATACGTCATGCCATTTATTTGTTTGCTATGATTTCTTTGATTTTCTGTGTTTATCCCCCTTATTCTACGGTAGACCCCACTGCCGTCGTCAACTACACCTACAGTCGAGCTTCCAGTCAAGCAGAGCCATTCTCTTCCCCACATATCGCCTATCTTTCCGTACATTTCTTGCACTAGGCATGTCTACTGTTGCTGCTACGATTACAATCATATTCAATTGCATAGCCTGATTTTGTCGCCCCTTGATGTACCTCCTTTATCCTATGATGCCTATTATAATTATGCATTATTCAGCACTGAGCCCTGCGCATTGTTAGCTAAGATTAGATAGCGGGCCGTGGCCACTAAGGGGAGTGACGCGGATACAACTTATTACAACTGCACAGGTACGGTACAATGCAGACACCGCCTAAGGCCCCCTAGCTCGGCTCTGCCGAGCCACCATCAAGTGTGAGCAATCATGGAGTAATCCTTGTACTCCACTCGTTGCTGACTCTGTATAGCCGCTCTAGGTACCTGAGCCCCGATTTTCCTTAAGGTAAGAATTCGGGCGACCCAACGGTGCCCGCGAGCGGTATTGCGTCGAGAACGACAGGGAGGGTACGACCGACGTTACTGGCGTGCTTGGCCCCTACTCGAATCGCGCGAGAGTTACCAAACCACGAAAAAGTCGAGATCTACCAAGAGCACACGCGAGACAAGGTAAGGAGACATTTCACCTTGTCGGTAACCACGCGCTTTGACGGGACGACAGGGCAGGCCCCGACGTTACCGGTGGGCCTGGTTGCTGTTCGTTGTCCGTTGTGTTGTTAGTCAGACAGTGATAACGGTTGTCTGGGAGATAATATTAAAATGCTAAATGGTTCGGCGGATGACTTCAGAGACCCGTTGGTCTGTACGCACTACCTCACGCGGGATTACGGTGTGGGCCCTTCGCGTCGTCGTTCGTCCGAAAGCTCTTCAGACGTCAGCAGTACTGCGGCCTGATCGCCGGGAAGCCGTGTTGTCTTATTTGCTGCAGCAGGTGTGTTTGGATTTGCCTTTGCTTCACCGGCCAGACTCGCACCGTGCAGGAGCGTGCAAGGGTGAGGGACCTAGACCCCTTGGCGCATAGGATATAGTCCGACGGCTGGCCTCTCTGTTGAGCCTAGGATGGGCTGCGTCGTGTCGGATAGCCTCGTGGGGCGTTCCCTAACAAGGTTCACGCCACCCTGGAGATCCGAGCGTGCAGGCTGAACAGTAGTGCACCCCTGCAGGGAGTTTAATCTTTCGAATAGCCGTGTCCATGGTAACAGGACGCTTTATGCTGAAGATGGATCTTACGACTACAAACTATTACTATTA
The DNA here is from genome assembly GCA_950022295.1 of Bromus sterilis. Classification (NCBI taxonomy): domain Eukaryota; kingdom Viridiplantae; phylum Streptophyta; class Magnoliopsida; order Poales; family Poaceae; genus Bromus; species Bromus sterilis. The sequence goes on from OX465595.1 coordinate 353,357,930, forward strand.
AACTGTATGGTTCCGGGTTTTCTTCCTCGCATGGAAGTCGAGGAGGGGAAGTCGGAGGCATTATTATTATTAATCATTACAACTTACTATTATACAATGTTGCAGAAACTTCTGCTTCATTGTTACTTTATTGCTTTATATGAACTGTTGGCTGTTTCTCTTCTCATGCTGCAAGACATCGTCAGAAGATGCTAGTCTTCGATAGGCCTAGCTTCTTACCCTTATTCTGATTCCTATATTGCAGTCCACTATATACGGCTTCCCCTTTCCGTTGATACAAATACATAATGCTTAGTAGCGGACGTAAGACTCGCGGGTATGCTAGATACTCACCTTTGCTTTATTTCCCCCTTTATGTTTTGCCTGATCGGCCGCTACAGTCGACGTTGGAGCCCAGGAGCAGGAGTAGCCCGGAGGAGGATACTACTACGTCGAGACCCCCGCTGACCAGGACCAGGAGTAGTTTCGGAGGCTCCAAGGCAGGAGGCCTTGCCTTTTCGATCTGTATCTCTGATGTTATTTGTGCTAGCCTTCTTAAGGCAAAACTTGACTAACTATGTCTGTACTCAGATATTATGTCTTGTATAACTTATGTAATCGGGTCCGCGCGACCCCCTTTATTGTAACATATTTGTTTATCCTTTTGTGTTTAGTGTTGTGTTGTGATATTCTCACTGTGGCACCCTAATCTCAGCCGTGTACCCTGCGTGTATGATTACTGTACACGGATTGATTTTGGGGGCGTCACAGCAGTAGTGTTTTCTTGTGATAAGTTTAGGCAGTATATTATTTATTCTAAAGTTATTATTCATACTGACCATGATGCCATTAATTATCTTATGGAGAAGAAGGATGCCAAACCCAGAGTCATCCGATGGGTACTACTTAAGAATTTGATTTGCAGATTGTCGATAGGAAAGGAGCAGACAATCCAGTGGCGGATAATCTTTCAAGGATGGAAGTTATACCGCATGATCCCATTCCAGTCAACGACAGTTTTCCAGACGAACAACCAGCTGTTGTAAAAGTACAATCTCTCTCCGATCCTTGGTTTGTAGATTATGCTAACTTTATCGTTGCAAAGTTTTTGCCTCCAGGTTTAACATTTCAGCAAAGGAAGAAGTTCTTCCACGATTTGAGGCATTACTTTTGGGATGACCCACATCTTTTCAAAGAAGGTCCAGATGGGATCATGAGGAGATGCATACCGGAACATGATAGTCCATATGGAGGACATCATGCCGGTGAGAGGACCGCACATAAGGTTCTTCAATCAGGTTTTTATTGGCCTACTCTCTTTAAGGATGCTAGAAATTATGTCTTATCCTGTGATAAGTGTCAGAGAGTTGGTAATACTAGTAGAAGGAATGAGATGCCTATGAATTACTCTCTAGTGATTGAGCCTTTTGATTGCCGGGGTTTTGATTTTATGGGTCCTTTTCCTCCCTCGCACAAGTACACTCACATTTTAGTTGCAGTTGATTGTGTAACCAAGTGGGTAGAGGCAATCCCCACTGAAAGTGTTGATCACAAGACATCTTTGAAAATGCTCAATGATGTAATTTTTCCTAGGTTTGGAGTACACAGGTACCTCATGACTGACGGGGGTTCGCACTTTACGCATGGAGCTTTTAGAAAATCTTTAGCCAAGTACGATGTCAATCATAGAATTGCTTCACCGTACCACCCTCAAACTAGTGGGCAAGTTGAGCTCACCAATAGAGAGATCAAGATGATCTTACAGAAGAAAGTTAATAGAAATAGAAAAGATTGGTCAAATAAGTTAGGAGATGCTTTGTGGGTGTATAGAACCGCTTACAAAAACCCCATGGGCATGTCTCCCTATAAGATGGTCTATGGCAAGGCTTGCCATTTTCCAATAGAATTAGAACACAAAGCTTTCTGGGCTATTAGAGAGCTTAATGCTGACCCTAAATTAGCTGGTGAAAAGCGTCTCATGAACTTGACTTCTCTAGATGAGTGGAGAAGTGAACCTTACGAGAGCGCTAAAATGTTCAAAGAAAAGGTAAAGAAGTGGCACGATAGGAGGATTCTTAAACGTGAATTTAATGTTGGTGATAAAGTTTGGTTGTTTAGATCCCGTTTCAAGTTTTCTCCAGGTAAACTACTTTCCAGGTGGGAAGGGCCATTTCATATAGAAGAAGTCTACCGCTCGGGTGCAATCAAGATTAATAATTTCGAAGGCACAAAAACTCAAGTTGTGAATGGGAAAAGACTTAAGCATTACATAGCAGGAGACCCTGTCAATGTTGATGTGGATTTGGTATACACAACAACTCATGAAGAACATGTTGCAACCCTGTTTCAGACACCAGCAGAAGCAGAATAAGGAAAGGTACGTATTATGGTAAGGAAACATCGCAAACCGCCATAAAAAATCCCATATTAAGAGTTTTTGTAAAATTAGGAAAATTTGAGGCCTAAGTGGAGCCGAAGACAAGCTCCAGGGGGCCCAGGCGCCCCACTGGCGCGGCCTACCCCCTGGCCGCGCCGAGAGGCCGCCTGGGCACCCAGGAGTCCGTCTCCGACCCCACTTTGGGTCGTTACCTTCCTTTCTGTGCAGGAATTTTTGCTATATATTTGCCCGGATCGTCCCGACACCGTATCTCTCGATTTCGCGTGTTTTCTTTCTCGAGTTATTTCTGCCAGGACTACAAGTTGATTAGTAGAGATATCTTCTTGTGGCTCGAGCGGAGAGGACTTCTTGGGATGGCGTCTACGTCAAGTCCAGAAGGATCTTAATCTAGGGAAGCACGATGATTGGGCTACCGAAGAAGAGATTGCCGCAAGACAAGCGGAGATGGAGTGCCCCGTGAGAGAGGAAGTCAAGACTATCACTGCCCAACAACAAGGAGGTCCAAGCAATCCCATTATGGTGGGATATGTCCAACCTCAATATGATCTCTCTTTTAACCTTTCAGGGCCCTACACTTCACTTGAAGATCAACGCATGCTTTCCACTATCTCTGAGGCCTACCGCATCATCAACCAACTCTGTGAAAATTTCCGTGTACTAAAAGTACAAGTGGAAGTCTTGGAGTGAGACAACCAAACACTTCGTCGTGTCATCAGGGATCTGAAGAAACAACCACAACAAGATGAGGAGTGAAATCTCCTTGGGTAATGGCATCCCCTTAGCTTGTCCCAAGCTTGGGGGAGTGCCCGGTATCTTTACCTTTATCTTTGTCTTTTAGAGTCAAGTAGAGTCGTATCATGTCTAGGGAAGTTATCTTATAAAATAGGAGTCATCTATGATGGAATATTAATGAGAAGTCTATTGATTCCTTCGCTGCACTCGGTATTTTCTTCACGCAATTGACCTTATGATGATTCTTATGGGGAGTATTGACCTTATATCAGGTATGGCTTTGAAATTTTTATTTAATCTTGGCAAACATCGCTTGTGTCATAACAACAAGCATGATTTTCTCAAAGTAGCGTCATAGCCAAAACCTTTATGTTTTTATGCTTGAAGTGTTATGTTGACAAGCAAGACAACTTGATGTGCTATGCTTATTTTAATGTTTACGCCTTATATTGCTTTGCATACAAGTCATCATCAATTGTCTGTTCTCTCAAAGCCTTTGCTAGCCAAACCTCTGTACTAAGCGGATTTCTACTTGTGCATCCATACCCCGAAACCAATATTTTCCATATGAGTCCACCATACCTTCCTATTCGTGGTATTCCACTACCACTCCTAAAGTATAGAATTTATGTGTTATCCTTAAATGTTCAAAATCTTCTATTTTGTGCCCCCGTTTTAGCTCATGAAGAAGTAGTAGTTAATTCAGGATATTATTAAGTTGGACAGGTTTTATCCCGGGATTACATGTCTATCTGGAAACCCCTAATACGACGAGGAATTGGCATGAGTGCGCCCATCTCGTAAAGGATAATACAACAAAAATCACCTCCTTCACGCTTTGTTCATGATATATCAGAAAACTTTGGCAGTGATAAACAAAGGAGATGGCGGGGATTTGATCGTCCCCGTGTGGGAGCCGTTCCTCGAAACTTGTCCAATTTGAGAAGTAATTGAGTTATCTATTAGCATTCGTTGACAAATCATGCACCTCTCAAAACTTATTTTCATTCTGTTTGATTTAAGGATAGCACATGAGTTTTCCCTACTTCCCTAGAGCAGGGCCTATCTTTTAGTCTTAGGTTGAGTCAGTTATTCCTACTTCTTTCTATTCTCAAAGAGAGTAGGCACTTGATGTGACAAGGATTCATTCATATAAAGCTGCATTAAGATCTATCATACCGCATCCTTGTTGACATTATCATTTGATAAGTAAGTTGTTTGTTAATCCTGGCTGAAGAAAAAATCTTCCTCTGTGTTAACATTTTTACTTCATGCCTAACAACATGTTCTTTCAAAAGCTTCATTTGATCTCATCGAAATATAAAAAGAAAGCGCAAAAGTAAAAGCTATTAGTTGTTCTTTGACCAAAGGAGATGTTTGCCATGATTTGATTAGTTTCCCTAGCCCTAATCTTGATTATAATTGTTATTACTCTTTCATAAGGGCCCTATGAGTTGAAGATTGCTCTTGAGGATGTTTGAGTTTGGTGAAGAAATCATAATGCTTCTTGTATGTATTCTATTTATCGACACTTCACTCTCTAAATGTCGGGACCCGGGGTTAGCGTATGCAAGCCTCGCTACAACACAATCATATGGAGAGCCGAGAACCGTACCCACTTGTCTAAGCAGACAAGGCCAAGCACAGAACGTTCTCGGAAAGCATCGAACGTGAGGGGCATCCCATCCAGGACGGATGATCAACTGAAATGGGTCCTCATCGTCCGCACACAAGTCTAAATGATATGGATGATGAACTCCCATACTCATAGACAAGTCACCTCAACCATACTATCGATTGTATTATAACCCTTACATAGACTTACTCCAGCCCGATGACTTAGTCGGGGTCTAGGGCGGGCTCGATCATACATCAGAGTGTGCACGAGACGGAATCTCGAACAATCGCATCGCGATGCCCCAAGCTGCGCACATCTAAGGGCCACTTGGTGTATAAAAGACCGCCAGCCAGATCAAAACTAAGGTCTCGAAAACCCATACTAAGACATGCATGTTATAAAAATACACGCAGCACACATGTCTAGTATGAACAGTAGGTATCATTGCAATTCTCTACAATGTATACATCTTTATTAATAACTCTTACAGAGTGCACACAAAGATCACAAGCATGTGATCCAACATTACAACAGACAAGCGGAAGCAAAGTAGGTCTAAGTACAGACAAGTTTAACAAATGGCTTAGAGAAGCCTTATCTAAAAACAAGCCCTCCACGAGGGAACCAGTCGTCTGACTGGGAGTACACTAGCTTGGTCTTGGTCTGAGTCTTCATTCTTCGAGCTTCGGGTAGAAGCCACCATCGGGGTCGGTGGGTTCATCTAAAACATAGATTAAGCAAACGTGAGTACAAAATCGTACTCAGCAAGACTTACATAGGAGCTATACTACTCATGCATATGTATCAAGGTAAAGGGAGGTGGGGTTTCACTTGCAGAAGTGCCAGCTTTGACTTGGCTAGTCCTGAACTACGAGTACCAGACTTGAGGTAAGAAGCGTACGTGAGTCCACTACATCTCTTCAACCAATTACACCACTATGGTTACTTCCTCGACTTCCCCACGAGAAGCACACCATAGCACTCACGCTTATCTTGGTGTGTTTTAGAAGTATCCAGTTCAAGTTGTCTAATAATCAAGCTAAGCTTTCCAAGCAGTCCTTAACCGCGGACGCGGCTATTCGAATAGTTTTGTTAACCCTGCAGGGGTGTACTGCTACACACATGAAACCATCAGTTACCGCCTTTGTACTCGACACCGTTCAAGAGGTGCCGGCGAGGATAATTCCCACAACTTTTACCTCACAGCCAACTCAAGTTCAATGGAGACGCCTATCTGGGCTGGAATCCACATCGTGAACCCGGCCGGTTTACCGATGTGGTCCCAGAAGATGTGTGTAGGGTCCCAAGCCGGCCTGAATAGCCGTTCTTCCACTTCGCAGACCGTGCCACAGACCTACCAGAACTCCGAACTAATGCGACTCATTGAACTGAGAAGGGGTGAGTTAGTAGGTTGAGCGGGGGACCATGTGCCCAACATGTGGTAGTACTCTTCGTCTTGGATCACCACACAAGAACTCGGGCTTAGGGCGGTGTTCAACTAGACAACCCACTGTGTACACCTACACAGCCTCTCATCGTTCACCTTGTATTAGGGTAGATTCACCAACACATTTCACTTTCATCAACACCATGTTTATCATCATCCCGACTCACATCATAAGCAACCTCATTGTACCACTAAGCATGCAATAAGCAGTAATAGTTGCAGTGGCCACATGATATCAACCAACTCCTACATCTGCTAGGATTGTGGTTTGCTTACTACTGTGACAAGATGATAGGTCATGCAAAGGACATGGGTTCAACTATGCGGTAGAAACGTTATCATGGTGATCATCCTAAACAATGCATAAGCAAGACATGAGAGGGAAGTGGGATTTTATAGACATGATCAATGGGGGTTTGCTTGCCTTGCTGACGAGGTTCAATCACGGGGTCTTCAACGAAGGGGGTGATCTCGGATTCCGGCTCCACTTCTATTAGCAACATGACAATCATAGGATCAACATAATGTACAATGCACAATCACATGAATAAGATTGCAATGGTGATGTTCAAGGTACTGATGTGTTGAGCATTCCATTTACAAGGAGTATATTGCATTTGAAATGCAAATTCAAACTCCAATTTGAATTCAAACTTAGCCAAGCTACATGTGACATTGTTTGATCAATTTGAAACAATTTGAAATGTGTATGATATGCTTCTGATGTGTGATTTAAATGTAGCATTTTTCCATGGTTCAAGTTGCAAAAATATTTGAATTGAATTTGATTTAAATCCATTTAAATCAAATAGCAAATGCTATTGATCACATTTTAAACTCAACTCAAACAAAGTTGAAAGTTGGATATTTGGATAGGTTATTTTCTCCTGATCATTTTTCATATATTATTTGTCCAATTTGGAGTTGATATTAATTTTCTATGAATTTCCAAAGTTTGGGCTATTTTCTGGATTTTCTGGAATTTCTGTAATTCTTTTTAAATCATTTAATTTCTAGAAAATTCTTTATTGCGTCATGCTGACATCATGCGGGCGTGTGGGGGGGCTGACAGGTGGGCCACCACTGTCAGTGTCACTGGGGTTAACCCTCTGTTAATTAAGCCCCCTGGATTAGTTTAGGGGCACTGGGGCCCAGGGGTCAGTGGGTTAGGGGGGTTAGTTAGGCACGGGGTTAAGGCTAACCGGTCGGCGGCTAGCCGGCGGCAGCCACATACACGGCGGAGGAACGCCGGAGTGGCTTCCTGGCCACGGGGTGGCACGCGGAGGGCACCGGGGTGCTCCGCGTGCTCGCCCGCTTCACCCAGAACCCACGGGGAGGCTCGGGGGTGACCGGAGCCTCGCCGGCGTCGAGGTGCGGCGGCGGCCGTGGCTCGTGTTTGGTGGCGTAGTGCTATGGTGGACGGGGAGGAGCTGGGAGAGAGGGGAAACGACCTCTGGCTCACCAGGAAGGCAGTCGAGGTGACAGCGCGGCCGGGGAAGCTCTGTAGACGACGGAATCGTCGATGGCGTGCGGCGGCTCCGAAGAGTTGTCGTCGACGATTGCGACGGCTTGGAGTCGAAGAAGCTTCCGATCCTCTGCACGATGACGAAGCGGATGACTGCGGAGCGGCTGGACAAGGAGATAGGGCTTCTCGTCGTCGTTGTTCGCGACGGCGCACGACGGCGCTCTCTGCAGCCTCACGGTGGTGCGCGAAAACGGCGAGGGAGAGCGAGATGGTGTCGAAGGAGAGGGGGAATGGCCACGGGACGGTTCTGGGCATTGCGTGGCGTGAGGAGGAGGGCAGGGAAGGCCTAGAAGGCCCTCAACGGCGTCGAGGTGGCGCCGGCTCGCTCCCAGGCTGCCACCGAGCAGTTTGGGGAAGAAGACAAAGTGAGGGGGCTGGGCTGGGCCGGCTGGGGGCTTCAGTTGGGCCAGAATGGCCAGGGGGGGTCTTTTCCATTTTTTTTTCTTTCTGTAATTTTGTGGTGCCTTGATAATTAAATACCTAGGCAATTTAATAAAATGCCCAAATAGTTTTTAAAAACCCTAGGTGGTCAGTAGCAAACCACTTATAGAATTTGAGCACTTTTAAAATTCAAAACATTTGAATTTTAAATCAAATAGGGGTTTATTTAATTTTCTAAGGCAATGTTTGAAAATTAGAAAATTCCATGAGCTTGGGATTTCTCCCAAACCACTTTTAAAATGATCAGCACCATTTATAGGAATTTTCGAAATGTTCAAATGATTTTTGGAAAAAGATTTTTATCTGGCCATTTGATTTAATTTCTCAGGGCTTTTCTTTTGCCCATTTTTTAATTTCTTTTTGAAATTTTCACATGATGCAAAGGAGCACTTGATCCTAGCACATACCTAACTTGGGGTTGTGACAACTCGCCCCCACTCAAAAGAATCTCGTCCCGAGATTCAGAAGTCTGCGGGAGGGAAGGAGGGGTACTCCGCACTGAGACGGTCTTCTCTTTCCCACGTGGCTTCTCTCTCAGAGTGGTGTGACCACTGAACTTTCAGAAACTTGATCTTCTTTCGGCGAGTGACACACTCTGCGGAATCAAAATACGAACAGGGTATTCTCGATAAGAAAGGTCATCTTGGAGATCAAGCGTTTCATCGTCGACTTCGCGGATGGGGTCCTTGAAGCAACGCCTGAGTTGTGACACATGGATTACATCATGTACTCGGGAAAGGTGCGGGGGTAGTTCAAGTTGGTAGGCAACTTCTCCACGTTTAGCAAGAATGAGGAAAGGTCCGATGTAACGTGGGTCCAATTTGCCTTTGATACCGAACCGTTGGGTTCCCTTCAGAGGAGTAACCCGGAGGTAAGCCTTCTCGTCCAGATTGTAGCTCTCTGGCCTATGATGACGATCATAGTAGATTTTCTGACGAGACTGGGCTGCTTTCAATTGATCACGAACAATGCGAACTTGCTCTTCTGCTTCCTTGATCATATCCGGTCCAAAGAATTGTCTTTCACCGGTTTCTGACCAGTTTAAAGGCGTTCGACATCGTCGTCCATAAAGGAGTTCAAAAGGAGCCATGTTCAGACTAGATTGAAAACTATTGTTATAAGCAAATTCGGCAAATGGCAGAGATTTCTCCCAATTCTTTCCGAATGAGATAACACAAGCTCTGAGCATGTCTTCCAAGATTTGATTAACCCTTTCGACTTGACCGCTAGACTGAGGATGAAAAGCTGTACTAAAGGAGAGATGAGTTCCCATAGCACTCTGAAAGCTTCCCCAGAATCTAGAGGTGAAAAGGCTACCACGATCAGAATTGATTTCCAAAGGAACACCGTGAAGAGACACAATTCTAGAGACATACAAGTCCGCTAACTGGCTAGCAGTTATAGACTCGCGAACTGGAATTAAGTGAGAAACATTGGAAAGTCGGTCAATGACCACGAAGATGGCATCATTTCCTTTCTGGGTTTTTGGAAAGCCGGTGATGAAGTCCATACCGACTTTGTCCCATTTCCACTCTGGAATAGGCAAAGGTTGAAGTGTGCCAGCAGGTCTTTGATGTTCTGCCTTAATGCGACGACAAACATCACATTCGGCAACAAATTGAGCAATGTCTCTCTTCATCCTAGTCCACCAAAATCTCTGGCGTAGATCTCAGTACATTTTTGTGCTACCGGGATGAATTGAGAGGGGTGTGTCATGGGCTTATTTGAGGATGAGTTGCCTTAGTTCCCTATTCTTAGGTACTACCAAACGATTTCCAAAGAATAACGTTCCTTTACTATCTGTGGAGAAACATTTAGCAACTCTGCTAGCAATGTTCTCCTTGATCCGGCGAACACCTCGTGCACGCCTTTGGGCAACTATGATTTGATCCTCAAGGGTTGGTTTCGCCACCAAGTTGAAAAGAGATCCACGAGGAACAATCTCGAGATTAAGCTTTCGAAATTCCTCATGAAGAAGTGGTTGATACTGCTGTAACATGAGGTTGTTACAGTACGACTTACGACTTAGTGCATCAGCCATGACATTGGCTTTGCCTGGGGTGTAAGAAATTCCTAAGTCATAATCTTTTATCAACTCAATCCAGTGTCTTTGCCTGAGATTAAGATCTGGCTGGGTGAATATGTATTTGAGGCTTTGGTGGTCGGAATAGATCTCACAACGATTACCAAGGAGGTAATGTCGCCAAGTTGTTAGGGCATGAACTACGGCAGCGAGTTCAAGGTCATGGGTAGGATAGTTTTCTTCATGTGGCCGCAACTGGCGTGAAGCAAAAGCTACCACATGTCGATCTTGCAGAAGTATGCATCCTAACCCTTGCCGTGATGCGTCACAATAGATCTCGAAATCCTTTTTGGTGTCTGGAGGTGCAAGTACGGGTGCAGAAGTCAACCTTCTTTTTAGCTATTGAAAGCTTTCCTCGCACTTGGGAGTCCATAGGAATTTCTTATCTTTCTTGAGGAGTTCAGTTAGAGGCTTTGCAACTTCAGAAAAGTTCTCGACGAAGCGACGACAATAGCTGGCTAGGCCAAGAAAACTCCTAACTTGCTTAACCGATTCAGGTGGAGTCCAGTCAAGGACGGCCTGAACTCTCTCGGGATTCATAGCAATGCCTTTTGCAGAAATCACGTGGCCTAAGTAGGTCACTTCTGGTAGCCAAAATTCACACTTGGAGAATTTAGCATACAGGCGATGCTCTCTAAGTTTCATCAATACCAGCCTTAGGTGTTCGGCATGTTCTTCTTCGTTCTTCGAGTAGATGAGAATATCATCGAGATAAACCACAACAAATTTATCTAAGTACTCCATGAAGATCGAATTCATCATGCGTGAGAAAGTGGTGGGGGCATTGGTTAAACCAAAGGACATGACGGTGTACTCGTAAAGACCATAACGAGTAGTAAAAGCCGTTTTGGGAATGTCCTCGTTTCGGATTTTGATTTGATGATAACCTAATCTCAAATCCATCTTGGAGAAGACAGAGGATCCTGCAAGTTGATCATAAAGATCATTGATCCTGGGCAGTGGGTACTTGTTCTTTATCGTCGCTAAATTTAGCGGGCGATAGTCTACGCACATCCTTTCTGTTCCATCTTTCTTCGTTACGAACAGAAAGGGGCAACCCCATGGCAATGAGCTAGGGCGGATGAAGCCTTTTTCCAACAAAGCTTCTAGTTGGGTTTTAAGCTCAGCTAACTCATGTGGGGCCATTTTGTATGGGCTTCTGGAAATTGGTGCGGTTCCTGGGGCAAGATCTACAATGAACTCTACACATCTGTCGGGTGGCATTCCCGGCAGCTCTTCAGGAAAGACATCCGAGAAGTCACGAACCACCGGAACATCTTCAAGGTCGGGAAGGGGAAGCACATTCAAAGAATGCACCTGGGTTCTTGTTCTTGGCGAGGAATAAGCTATTGTCTGGCCTGAAGGATGTGCAAGTCTAATTGACTTGGCTTTACAATCAAGAAAAGCATGTTGTCTTGATAACCAATCCATACCAAGGATGACATCAATTTCTGAAGACTTGAGGGCTATGAGTGAAGCAAGGAATAATAAACCCTCAATTGCAATTTGATTGCCATGGCTTACTCTATTAGTTTGCCATTTTGAACCAGGAGTTTGAATGATCATAGGGGTGAACATTTCATCAAAGGATATCTCATGTCGAAGTGCATAACTCTCCGACATGAATGAGTGAGATGCTCCTGGGTCGAAAAGAACAGAAGTGGGAACAAAATTGACTGGGAGCGTACCAAGAATGACGTCAGAAGTACTATTAGTTTCCTCAACTGAGATTTGGTTCACACGTCCATGATTTTCTGAGGTGGATGGCTTAGCGGTGGAAACCTTCGGGGGTGGTCTGGCACGAACAGTGGGGTTTCCTTTGGCATGGGGTGGAGCATTTTGGTTGACGGGGCACTCACGAGAGTAGTGACCAGGCTGGCCATATCTAAAGCATGCTCCAAAGATAGTGCGGGGAGCTGGGTTGTTTGGTGGAGTTGGTGGACGGGGAGGCACAAGGGATGGCCTCGGTGGGTTGTTTTGGGGAAACAAACTGTTAGGAATCCAGATCATACGCTTCTGAGGGCGTGAACTGGAAGAAGGGGCAAGCTCAAGAGCATGCTTGCGAGACTTCTCGAAAACTTCATTGCCATGCTCAGCTCTGAAGGATCTGTTGACTAAATCCTCAAAGGTGGCAAATTCGATGAGGTTGAGATCATGATGAAGGATGGGGCTAAGTCCCTTGCGGAACCTTGCCTGCTTTCTGGATCGGTGGTGATCTCATCTTGGGCATAACGAGCAAGACGGTTGAATTCCCTCACATACTCATGAATAAATATCTCTCCTTGATTCAGATTGCAGAACTCTTCCTTCTTGCGTTCCATTAACTCATCCAGAATGTGGTACCCTCGAAAGGCAACACAGAACTCCTGCCAAGTCACTACGTGACCATCTGGCTGCATTGCAACATAGTTATCCCACCACTAAAGGGCAGCACCTTCCAAGAAGTATACCGCGAAAATAACTCGGTCATCGGGAGCAACATGTGCAGTATCAAGCTTACGCTCGATGGAACGGAGCCAATCATCAGCTTCAAGGGGCTCAGAAGAACATCGGAATACCGGTGGCTTGAGGAGGATGAAGTTCTGAATGCTGACCACCACATTACGATGGTGGGCGATATTCTGCTCGATGAGCTCCAGAAGGCGTGTCTGATCACATCTATTCCGCTCGGCTTCCATCATGATTTCCGCCGCAGAAGGCGGCGGTGGAGGTTCATCATCATTTCGATTCCGATCACGGTCTCGATTCCGAAGAACAACACAACGAGTTCCACCTGACATCCTGTATGATAAAAATCAACAATCAGAACAGGTTGTACGATGGAGGCAAGGATAAAAGTATATGATTTTAGAAGGAGAAGACTATAATGCAAAGGCAATGATTCAAAGAAACACGGGATAATTCCGGCAGCATAACGGCTACACCGGGATGGAAAACAAGACAACCTCGAGGAGATTGGACATAACTTCCTCAAGGAACTCAAAACACGAAGACTCTGGACAACCACAACCATCCTACGGCTATAAGGAGTCAAACAGCGAGATGTTCTAGTAAGACATAGATGAGCCTAGTCCTATCATCCCGTAGAAAGGGTAAGGGTGACTCAGAACTCAGATCGATGAGGGTAAGGAGAAAAAGAAGCCTTACGTTGTTCCCTTATACCCAGAGTAACTATATAACTATAGAATGCTAGACTCGACTTCGACCAAGGGTTTGATAATCCTACAGACAGTCCTGCTTTGATACCAAGTGTGTCGGGACCAGGGGTTAGCGTATGCAAGCCTCGCTACAACACAATCATATGGAGAGCCGAGAACCGTACCCACTTGTCTAAGTAGACAAGGCCAAGCACAGAACGTTCTCGAAAAGCATCGAACGTGAGGGGCATCCCATCCAGGCCGGATGATCAACTGAAATGGGTCCTCATCGTCCGCACACAAGTCTAAATGATATGGGTGATAAACTCCCATACTCATAGACAAGTCGCCTCAACCATACTATCGATTGTATTATAACCCTTACATAGACTTACTCCAGCCCGATCACTTAGTCGGGGCCTAGGGCGGGCTCGATCATACATCAGAGTGTGCACGAGACGGAGTCTCGAACAATCGCATCGCGATGCCCCAAGCTGCGCACATCTAAGGGCCACTTGGTGTATAAAAGACCGCCAGCCAGATCACAACTAAGGTCTTGAAAACCCATACTAAGACATGCATGTTATAAACATACACGCATCACACATGTCTAGTATGAACAGTAGGTATCATTGCAATTCTCTACAATGTATACATCTTTATTAATAACTCTTACAGAGTGCACACAAAGATCACAAGCATGTGATCCAACATTACAGCAGACAAGCGGAAGCAAAGTAGGTCTGAGTACAGACAAGTTTAACAAATGGCTTAGAGAAGCCTTATCTAAAAACAAGCCCTCCACGAGGGAACCAGTCGTCTGACTGGGACTACACTAGCTTGGTCTTGGTCTGAGTCTTCATTCTTCGAGCTTCGGGTAGAATCCACCATCGGGGTCGGTGGGTTCATCTAAAACATAGATTAAGCAAACGTGAGTACAAAATCGTACTCAGCAAGACTTACATAGGAGCTATACTACTCATGCATATGTATCAAGGTAAAGGGAGGTGGGGTTTCACTTGCAGAAGTGCCAGCTTTGACTTGGCTAGTCCTGAACTACGAGTACCAGACTTGAGGTAAGAAGCGTACACGAGTCCACTACATCTCTTCAACCAATTACACCACTATGGTTACTTCCTCGACTTCCCCACGAGAAGCACACCATAGCATTCACGCTTATCTTGGTGTGTTTTCGAAGTATCCAGTTCAAGTTGTCTAATAATCAAGCTAAGCTTTCCAAGCAGTCCTTAACCGCGGACGCGGCTATTCGAATAGTTTTGTTAACCCTGCAGGGGTGTACTGCTACACACATGAAACTATCAGTTACCGCCTTTCTACTCGACACCGTTCAAGAGGTGCCGGCGAGGATAATTCCCACAAATTTTACCTCACAGCCAACTCAAATTCAATGGAGACGCCTATCTGGGCTGGAATCCACATCGTGAACCCGGCCGGTTTGCCGATGTGGTCCCAGAAGATGTGTGCAGGGTCCCAAGCCGGTCTGAATAGCCGTTCTTCCACTTCGCAGACCGTGCCACAGACCTACCAGAACTCCGAACTAATGCGACTCATTGAACTGAGAAGGGGTGAGTTAGTAGGTTGAGCGGGGGTCCATGTGCCCAACATGTGCTAGTACTCTTCGTCTTGGATCACCACACAAGAACTCGGGCTGAGGGCGGTGTTCAACGAGACAACCCACTGTGTACTCCTACACAACCTCTCATCGTTCACCTTGTATTAGGGTAGATTCACCAACACATTTCACTTTCATCAACACCATGTTTATCATCATCCCGACTCACATCATAAGCAACCTCATTGTACCACTAAGCATGCAATAAGAAGTAACAGTTGCAGTGGCCACATGATATCCACCAACTCCTACATCTGCTAGGATTGTGGTTTGCTTACTACTGTGACAAGATGATAGGTCATGCAAAGGACATGGGTTCAACTATGCGGTAGAAACGTTATCATGGTGATCATCCTAAACAATGCATAAGTGAGACATGAGAGGGAAGTGGGATTTTATAGACATGATCAATGGGGGTTTGCTTGCCTTGCTGACGAGGTTCAGTCATGGGGTCTTCAACGAAGGGGGTGATCTCGGATTCCGGCTCCACTTCTATCAGCAACATGACCATCATAGGATCAACATAATGTACAATGCACAATCACATGAATAAGATTGCAATGGTGATGTTCAAGGTACTGATGTGTTGAGCATTCCATTTAAAAGGAGTATATTGCATTTTAAATGCAAATTCAAACTCCAATTTGAATTCAAACTTAGCCAAGCTACATGTGACATTGTTTGATCAATTTGAAACAATTTGAAATGTGTATGATATGCCTCTGATGTGTGATTTAAATGTAGCATTTTGCCATGGTTCAAGTTGCAAAAATATTTGAATTGAATTTGATTTAAATCCATTTAAATCAAATAGCAAATGCTACTGATCACATTTTAAATTCAACTCAATAAAAGTTGAAAGTTGGATATTTGGATAGGTTATTTTCTCCTGATCATTTTTCACATATTATTTGTCCAATTTGGAGTTGATATGAATTTTCTATGAATTTCCAAAGTTTGGGCTATTTTCTGGATTTTCTGGAATTTCTGTAATTCTTTTTAAATCATTTAATTTCTAGAAAATTCTTTATTGCGTCATGCTGACATCATGCTGGCGTGTGGGGGGCTGACAGGTGGGCCACCACTGTCAGTGTCACTGGGGTTAACCCTCTGTTAATTAAGCCCCCTGGATTAGTTTAGGGGCACTTGGGCCTAGGGGTCAGTGGGTTAGGGGGGTTAGTTAGGCATGGGGTTAAGACTAACCGGTCGGCGGCTAGCCGGCGGCAGCCACAGAACACGGCGGAGGAACGCAGGAGTGGCTTCCTGGCCACGGGGTGGCACGCGGAGGGCACCAGGGTGGTCCCCGTGCTCGCCCGCTTCACCCAGAACCCACGGGGAGGCTCAGGGGTGACCGGAGCCTCCCCGGCGTCGAGGTGCGGCAGCGGGCGTGGCTCGGGTTTGGTGGCGCAGTGCTATGGTGGACGGGGAGGAGCTGGGAGAGAGGAGAAACGACCTCCGGCTCACCAGGAAGGCAGTCGAGGTGACAGCGCGGCCGGGGAAGCTCTGTAGACGACGGAATCGTCGATGGCGTGCGGCGGCTCCGACGAGTTGTCGTCGACGATTGCGACGGCTTGGAGTCGAAGAAGCTTCCGATCCTCTGCACGATGACGAAGCGGATGACTGCGGAGCGGCTGGAAAAGGAGGTAGGGCTTCTCGTCGTCATTGTTCGCGACGGCGCACGACGGCGCTCTCTGCAGCCTCACGGTTGCACGCGAAAACGGTGAGGGAGAGCGAGATGGTGTCGAAGGAGAGGGGGAATGGCCACGCGGGGGTTCTGGGCGTTGCGTGGCGTGAGGAGGAGGGCAGGGAAGGCCTAGAAGGCCCTCAACGGCGTCGAGGTGGCGCCGGCTCGCTCCCAGGCTGCCACCGAGCAGCTTGGGGAAGAAGACAAAGTGAGGGGGCTGGGCTGGGCCGGCTGGGGGCTTCAGTTGGGCCAGAATGGCCAGGGGGGGTCTTTTCCTTTTTTTTTCTTTCTGTAATTTTGTGGTGCCTTGATAATTAAATACCTAGGAAATTTAATAAAATGCCCAAATAGTTTTTAAAAACCCTAGGTGGTCAGTAGCAAACCACTTATAGAATTTGAGCACTTTTAAAATTCAAAACATTTGAATTTTAAATCAAATAGGGGTTTATTTAATTTTCCAAGGCAATGTTTGAAAATTAGAAAATTCCATGAGCTTGGGATTGCTCCCAAACCACTTTTAAAATGATCAGCACAATTTATAGGAATTTTCCAAATGTTCAAATGATTTTTGGAAAAAGATTTTTATCTGGCCATTTGATTTAATTTCTCAGGGCTTTTCTTTTCCCCATTTTTGAATTTCTTTTTGAAATTTTCACATGATGCAAAGGAGCACTTGATCCTAGCACATACCTAACTTGGGGTTGTGACACTAAACTTGTGGACAGGTTTACCGAGCTCAGTTTTCGCTTGAGGACAAGTGAGGTCTAAGCTTGGGGGAGTCGATACGTCCAAAGTGCATCACTATTTTATATCATAATTCGTCCTTATTCATTGATATATTTCACATTACGATGATGTTCTTATGTTGTTTTGGCTTGTTTTACACAGTTTGCAACTTTCTGGTGCCGAAGCAGCAGACGCAGGATTCAGCGGTAAAAAGTGGACGTTGAGTTTCTGAATAAGAACACCTCTAAATTACCTGAAAATCAACGGGGGGTGTTTTTGAGAGGATTGACGAAGACACGCAATAGAGGGACCAGAGGGGGGCCACAGGGTGCCCAGGCAGCCACCGGGCGCGGCCCCCACCCTGGCCGCGCCGGGAGGGCGCCTGGAGCCCTGGGACCACCCCAGGCTCCCCCTCTGGCCTATATACTCTTCGTCATCCGAAAACCCTAAAAAGAGGAGTTTTTACGGAGTTCCGCCGCCGCTCCGTGGCGGAAACTTACAGAGAAGAAAAGGGCTCTCCCGCGTGCAGATTCCGCCGAGGAGATCACCTCCCGGAAGGGGAGATCATCGCCATCATCATCACCATCGTCACGGGCATCATCGAGATCATCATCGACATCATCCCCAACATCAGCACCATCTTCATCTTCATCCAATCTCATCTCACAATTGCAACTTACGTTGTAACTCGTACTATCTATCCTCTCTACTCCATCGGTGTTGATTACTACTTTGTGGTGAATGCTATTGAGTTTTGTTGGAGAAATATCTTTATGACCAGATTTTTTACCACCTATTTATCACCTCTGATCATGATCTTTCTTATGTCTTGTGAGTAGTTACTTTAGTTCTTGAGGATCATGGGAGAAGTCTTGTTGTTAGTAGTCATATGATGGTGAAGTAATATGTGTTGTTCGATATTTAAGTTGTGTTGTTATTTTCCTAGTGGTGTTGTGTCAGTCGAACACTCAACACTTCGCCTTATTAAGGAACTAGGGGAATACATTGTGTGCAAAGGATGCTTACGGTGGGTTGCCGGAGTGACAGAAACCTGAACCCCAGTTTGCACACTTTTGCACAAGGGATTAATGGATCCTTGATCGTATTGTTGTGGTTAGGCTTTGCCTTAATTTCTACCTTGTATTAGTGGATGCTTGCAAGGTGTTTAATCATAAGAGTGCACTTATCTTAGTCTAGAATGTGTGCTAGCATAGATCCACCCACTCAACACTTATCAACGCAAAACATGTTATCAATGCGGAATATGGCGAAAGCACATGACTACCTCTCCATGTGTCCTCAAGAACGCTTTAGTCTTTATAAGTTTAGTTGCTAGGCTTATCCTTTGCTCACAAGCATTGGGCCACCTGCTGCTCCTCAACACCATTTACTTTACTTTCTTTTGTCTTATTGTTGCTTATACCGAAAACCCCTAAAAAGTTATCTTTCAGTGTTTGCAGTTATTCCTTGTCCAAAATCACTTATCAATACCTTTCGCTCCTCGTTGGGTTCGACACTCTTACTTATCGAAAACGCTGCAATAGATCCCTTACGGTTGTCGGTCATCAGTGGACTGAGGCCCCGGAGGGCGTGTCTCGGAGTAAAAGGCCTTAAACTCCATATGAACCAGATTTGCAAAGTTTGATATTCTAAAGCATCATAAAATGAGATTTAGATCATACGGAGTGGGATATCAATTCTTTACCCCCTGCACCTTATCACACTAGTAATCTGGCAATCTACGTCAGAGACGGATTACTAGCGAATTAACTACTCGGAACTTTTCTCGAATAGCTAATGAATACAAGATTTTTCGTTTGCAGCGTATTCTGAAATATGGCTGCATTCATGCATGTCACTTAGTCTCGAGTATTATCACATTCGAAACTGTTTCATGCTTGAGAAATAGCCTCATTCAAAAATACTCCGAGTGATAACTTACTCGGTTATTATTTAGGTTATCGAGTGACAACTTACTCGGTTTTGTTGAGTATCCGAGTGGTAACTTACTCGGTACGTTGTTCTTCCGAGCGCGGAATGAAACCAAGGATATTTCCTTCATTGACCTGAAATAAAATGCAAACAGATAGAGAATGAAAGTATTGCAATATTCATACCCAAAAAACTAAGTGAAAACGCAGAACTCTAAACGTACTTTGCAGATAATAAATTGTAGAACTCTAACTTTGCAGATAGTAATGAATCTCACTTGGTTTATATATTTTCTCATGTTTAGACATTTAGCGAGTCAGTAGGCCATTAGCTTTTGCTCTTGCCAACCAGACAGTCAGGTTGCGACCGGGTTGGAGACGGAGAGTAGGCGTTTAGGTACCGAGCATGTATAGGTGTTTCACGAAGAATAAGAGAAACCCAAGTAAAAAACCTGCCGACTGGCAGCGCATCCACTGGGGGGAGAAAAGAGCCACCCATAGGGGTAAATGTGATTATAATCTAAGTTTTAGCGCCCGGGTGTGGCGTAGCCCCTGAGTGCGCTACAACCTTCAACGGCGGACCGGTCGGAAAACGAGAAAAATTAAATTGTGTTCTATCGAGTCAGACTCGGGTAAATGCGAGAAGTGGTTCCTGGGTGAAGCTCAGGAGAGAGGAACTCGCTAAAAAAAGTGTGGAGTTTGGTTGTATGAGAAACTTAGCTGTTTCCGCGTTGGGGAAGTAGTCGAAATCGATGAAACCATGAAATGACGAAGAGGAGTCCCTTGATTGTGCTTGAGGTTGGATGAGCGACGACATCGTTACGGGAGAAGCGCGTAGCTCATTCGAGTCGTGGCGGAGTTTGTCTCGGAAGGAGAACGTAACTCGTTCGGGTTGTGGAGTCGAGGCTGAGCACCGGAGGAGGTCCGAGTTGAGTCAAGGCCAAGTTGTCGCTCCGAGTTGGAACAGGAGACGACGTTCAGCTATTAACACGGCTCCGAATTTATTTTTACTCGGATGATTAGTACTGGCGCAATCCTGAGTTCATGTCCTATCTGAAAACAATTATTCGTGTACAACAAAAACGTAAAAGTTCATTCGTTTATGAGAATGTAAAATGAGAAAAACTGCTTAGCTGTTTAGAGGTTCCTGCTGAAGGCCATTATCTCAGCTAATGCCGATCTGTAGCGCATAGGGAAGGCCGGGGCGGCGCCCCTGGCGAGCGTAGGAGAGGTCGTGTAGCCGATCGAGGAGCCACCGAGTTAAAGCAGTTCGGAGACGATGCCGAATGCATACATGCAAAGCTAGCACAGAAACACGAGTACTTAGCCGGATTGCTGCCAGGTTGAAGCAGCAAGCGAGTCACTCGTTCGAGTCATCAGAGATGTCATCGCAGAGTTGCGGTTGAGTCACGGCCAGTCGTTGCAACAAAAAATTGCAGATGGAGCGTGTAGCTTGTCCAGGTCATCGCCGATGTCAATGCGGAAAGAAAACGAGCACGGTCAGTGCATACCTCGTCCGAGTCATCGGAGATGACATCGCGGAAGAAGTGTCGTGGAAGGAGCACGTAGCTCCAAGTTGCCGTTGAGTCGGAGCAGCACCGTCCGATTGTGGCGTAGCTAGCCGAATTGGAGTAGTGCAGACGCGCAAGGGCGCGAGCAGCTCGGTCATGGCGTCAAGGGAGTGTCTTGAGTCGTAGGCTTGTAGCAGCAGTCCGAGCTACGACCAGGTCAGCGTGCTAGCGAGTGAAGAGGATGGCGTCCGAGTTGTGTGTTACAGTCTTCGAGCTGAGCAAATCTGTAAGTTACTTCATCCGGCTAGACGAAAAATCTGGTGTCAACAAATAATTACGTTTTATGAATGTGGTAACAACAAATAAAAGCATTAGCGTGCAATTATGGGTTCCAGCGGGCATTAACATGCAATTATTGCCTAATGGGCTGCATGCTTCGGTTTTGCATGTAATTAATCATCCTCTCGTTCCGCCTTGACCGCTGTGATTTAACCACGATTAAATTACGCGAGAGTTTAACTTTATCAGCGCACTTTCAGCAGAGAGGCTCGAGGGAAAAAATGAGAAGAGATATTTTACTGGCTAAGACGGCCTCGTGTCCTCGCGGCCGATGCAGGGGAAGGAGTTGTCCGAGTTGGAGAGGACCCCTAAATTGTGCAATGAGAGGAGGTACTATTCATCCATCAGGCTACTGTTCATCCATCAAGAGGTTTACTTGTCTGCTTGTACGAGGTAGCCTGAGGTGATCGTTGCAACAGCCAAAGCACGCCCGAGTCGGAGAGAAGCGGAGGCGGTCGCGGCCAACGCGGCGGTGGAGGCGAGCACGGCGGCGGAGGTGCGACGCAGCCAACGCGCATAGCTGCAAGTCGTAGACCGTCGCTTGCAGGACACACAACATCTTTGTGTATTTGCTTGATTGTTCATCTTCGGGCTTGAAATAGATCATCCGAGAATTTCCTGTTCTTGGCAAAAACGTTGTGCATCAAGAGCAACAGAAAATAGGTGTAAGAGTGAATACAAACCGCTCGCATCTTGGCTCGATAGACGCCAAGCCCAAGGTGGGCGCCAACTGTCGTGGTTTTATTCCGACAATAAGAATAGGGGTTATAACAGAGCATGATCTATCGAGATGCAAACGGGTGGACGCAGGTAATTTTATCGAGTTCGGGACTCTCGCGGAGGAGGTAAATCCTTACGTCTCGTGCTCCCGGAGGAGCTTTTCCTTATATTTGTATGAACGAGATATACATGAGGTTCTTTCCATGGAAGAGGAAGAAATGAGGGAGAGGAAGAAGAAGAGGGTTCAACCGTCTTGGTGCCGTGGCGGGGGTGGCTTATATAGAGTTCGCCATCCCCACCTCTTCATTTTACATAATGGAGAATTAATGAGAGATTAGTGCCTAATAAATGTGACTATTTCTAGTGCTACTTATTATAGGAAGTAATTCTTGGAGTAGTGGGATGTCTTGAGTAACTCCCCTTTTAATGCAGAGTTAATACACGTAGAGTTGCCACGTGAAGAGTAAATCCATCCGAGTTGGAGCATCCGAGTTGTAGCATCCGACTTGGACCATCCGAGTTGCAGCATCCGAGTTGGTGTATCCGAGTAACACCTGACTCGGTTATATGTCATGTTGTCTTACTCTTATTGTCTCGTTAAGGGTACCCATGATATGTGATACTTAAGGGTATGCCTTAGGTATGACCACGACATACACCTCAACAAAATGGTGTAGTTGAAAGGAAGAATATAACTCTCATTGAAATGGGCAGAACAAGGCTTGCTGAATAAAAGACTCCTACCAGGTTCTGGGCTGAAGCAATTAACACTGCCTGCCATATCATCAAACAAGTTTACCTTCACAAGCTCCTGATGAAAACTTCACATGAGCTTATCACTGGTAACAAGCCTAATGTTTCATATCTTAGGGTATTTTGTGCTCCATGCTTTATTAGAGATATGAATCATAGCTCCAAATTTGCCCCTAAGGGACATGAAGGTTTTCTTCTAGGTTATGGTTCAAATTCTCACACTTACAGAGTGTATAACTCCCACTTTGGGAAGGTTATGGAAACTGTAAATGTGAGGTTTGATAAAACTAATGGCTCTCAAATGGAGCATTTGCCTCATGATCTAGATGAACCTCCTCTAGATGAAGTGAACGGGTCCATTGCTATTGGAGAGATTCGCCCTGTCGAAGCAAATCCTCATCAAGCTAACCAAGATGATGATGATCCAATGTTCCCACACCTAGCCCGGGGCGCTGGAGATCAACATCCTGAAGCTAATGATGCACAGGACGAAGGAGAACCCATTAACAAAGAGAATGGTGATCCTGAAGGAAATGTTTATCCTGAAGGAAATGTTGATCTCGAAGGAAATGCTAATTCTAAAGAAGAACCAGAGTCAGAAGCTAATGAAAATGCACTATCACGAGTGTGAAGAAGAGTTGATGTTGATTCAATCCTCGAAGAAATTCGTCAACCAGGACATCCCACTACTCGCTCTCGTACTCGTTTGGCTAACTTCTGTGTAAACTTTTCCTTTGTCTCCATGCTAGAACCATCAAAATTCGATGAAGACATGAAGGACCCTGACTGGTTAACTGCAATCCTCAAAGAATGCAACAAATTCGAGTGAAACAAAGTTTGGTCCTTAGTTGAAAGGCCTGATCCCACGAAGCATAATATCATTGGTACAAAGTGGATTTTTCGCAACAAGCTAGATGAAGACGGTATTGTGGTAAGAAACAATGCTAGACTGGTTGTACAAGGTTACACACAAATCGAAGGTATCAATTTCGGCGAAACTTATGCTCCAGTTGTTCGTCATGAATCAATTCGTGTCACGCTTGCTTTTGCCAATTCCAATGGTATTCTACTATATCAAATGGATGTCAAAAGTGCATTTCTTAACGGTGAAATAGAAGAAGAAGTGTATGTTATGCAGCCACCAGGTTTTGAAGACTCGAAGAACCCCGACATGGTGTACAGGTTGCACAAAGCTCTCTATGAGTTGAAGCAAGCACCTCGTGCTTGGTATGAAACCTTGAAGGACTTCCTCCTGAAGAAAGACTTCAAACCTAGAACAACTGACCCATCTCTTTTCACTCGCTCTTATAATGGTGAATTGTTTGTGTGTCAAATATATATATGATATTATCTTTGGCTGTACTAACCATGATACTAGAGAAGAATTTTCCAAAATGATATCAAAGATATATGAGATGTCTATGATGGGTGAATTGAAGTTCTTCCTTGGACTTCAAATCCGTCAACAGAAGAATGGCACCTTTATCTCCCAAGAAAAATATCTCAAGGATTGCCTGAAGAAGTTTGGACTCACTGATTGCAAAACGATAAAGACTCCATTGACTACCAATGGCTTCCTGGATGCTGATGAGAAGGGCAAACCCTTCGATCAGAAGAAATATCGGTCTATGATTGGTTCATTTCTATATTTATGTGCATCTAGACCTGACATTAGGATGTCTGTTTGTATTTGTGCTCGTTTTCAGGCGAATCCAAAGGAATCACATCGTATTGATGTAAAGCGAATTCTTCGAGATGTTGCTCACACACCAACCATGGCTTTATGGTATCCCAAGGGTGCTTAGTTTGATCTTATTGGCCATTCTGATTCGGACTGGGCTGGTGATCGTGTTGATAGAAAATCTACCTCACGCACTTGTCATTTCCTAGGTAGATCTCTTGTGTGTTGGGCTTCCAAGAAGAAAAATTGTGTCTCAATATCCAGTGCTGAAGCCGAATACATTGCTGCTGGATCATGTTGCACTCATATTATTTTGCTTAAGCAGACTCTAAAGGACTATGGAATTCATGTGAAGAAAATCCATCTTTTATGTGATAATGAGAGTGCTATCAAAATTGCTCATAATCCAGTATAACACTCTCGCACGAAGCATATTGATATTCGTAATCATTTTCTTCGTGATCATTTTTCAGAGTGAAGATATTGTGATTAATCATGTCAGAACTGAAGATCAATTGGCTGATATTTTCACGAAACCATTGGATGAGAAAAGGTTTTGTGCATTGAGATGTGAGCTAAATATCTTAGAATCACACAACGTTCTGTAAGACTGAAACTTTTCCTTCGTGTACATATTCATTTTCTTCATTTCAGTGTTTTGTTTCGCTTGGCGTTTTTGCTTCCAGTTCTGTCTCTTGATTTTGTTTCGTGTTCAAGTTTTTCCCCGATGCTTATCACCTTTAGCTTCGTTGGTATTTTTCTTCGAGGTGATAAGTTTCGGACCCTAACCCTTCTATTCTTCTTCATTCTCACTCTGTTTGTTCTAAAATGGTTAATCACATTTGAAATGGCAATTATTTTGTTTCGAACGTCATTGAGTTCCGAATCAATTCCGTACAACTTTATCAAAGTTTTTACTCAAGATCAAGACTTATTCTTTGGTCGTTAAGATCCTGTCAATTTCGGGACGTTGAGATTTTCTCGCGATTTGCCATCAATCCATGCCGTAGAATCCGGAGAGACGGTCACTTGGAGTCGTTCGATCTAATCTGATAGATCTTTCAAGTCAGCCCTATAAAAGGAAAACTCCCAGCGACACTAAACCACCTCATGCACTTCGTCTCTCCCACCGCAACCCTCATCTCCCCAGCGCGCTGCCGTGCACCTCCTCCTCGCTGTCGACTGTGCCGTTTCTCTGCTGGATAGCTTCCGCCGTGGACTTCCCCGCCGATGAAGAGCTCATCCTTGCCGCTCCCCAGCGCCGTAGCTGCTCGACGCCACCAAGTTAGGGTACGTCGGGCCTCTCGATCCAATCTTCCTCTTCCCATGTTCATCCTCCAGATTGGATTAGAGCTCGTAGGTTTTTCATTTTCTTTTCTTAGGTTTTTTTGATCTAGTGGATCTCTTGTCCCTTGGGAAACGTGTTTTAGGTCTTGTTCACCTTTCCCCTCCGATTCAGGTTAGAATCTAGCTAAAAGGCGTAAAAAAAGCGCTAGTTGGGAGGCAACCCAAGATTTTTTTATTTCTGTTTTTAGTGGTCTTGGTGATTGTTACTACTGTAGCAACATCATTGTATCTTTATTTTCAAGCTTTGTGCCCAGTTTAGACTCCGATTGCAAGAAAGTTCAAAAGTTGTGATATGCTGTCCAGAAAACAGATTCTGTCCTTGGACGGAAAAATTAGCCTAAAATCACCAGATCATCTTTTTTATCTGAATTGTTTTGACAGCGTGCTCCATACAATTGACTTTCGAGCATATATTCTGAGTTTTTTGATTTGAGTTGCAGAAGTACCCCGAATTTTTTTTACTACCTGTTGTTCTATTTTTAACAGATACTGCCACGTTTTTCCTTTCCTCCCTTTTGCAAACCTTAAGCTTGCCTTTTCTTTGCAAAACCTTTTGGGAAATCTTGAGAAACAGTATCTCTTCAAGAATATCTTTATTTCCAGTAGAGGAAAATTATTTTATTAAGGGTACTAACCTCTCTAATCAGCTTATGATGAGTTATGTATGAAGGGAGTTTTCAAGTGTTCGAGGGAAGATGATGAAAGAAGATCCAAGAGTGTCAAACGCTCAAGCTTGGGGATGCCCCCATACATCCCCAATAAATATTAAATGAGATTCAAGGGTCTACGCTTGGGGATGCCCCCGTGCATCCCCTTCTCCATCGACAATCACCAGTTCGTCCTCCGTCTCACTATATTTTTATCACTTCATGCATTATGTGCTATGCTTGGAGAGTCTCACTCTTAGGTTTCCTTTTTAGTTTTCTTTAGCTTTGTTTGATGTTCATAACAATTTAGAACCCAGATTACTTTGTGTGGGTGAGAAATACGCTCCACTCCAAACTAGAACACATCATAGGATTTTCATGTTTATCTTTTTTCTGTTGTGTGTTCTTTATCTTTTCGTAGCTGCTGCCATGTTTAGCTCTTAATTTTCATGTTTATCTTTTTCAAGAGATTTAGTTTTCGTTTAGTTTGTTGCTGGAACTCTCTTTAGTTTTCATGTTTATCTTGTTAAGAGAGTTGGTTGTTGCATTGAGTTGTGTCTTGTCTTGAAGTAGGTAATTGAGGTTGCTATTCAATTGTAGTAGTAACTTGCAATAGTTTTCAGGTATTGTTGTGAGTAATGTTTGAACTTTTGGTTTCAAGAGCTCTAGCCTATTTGTGACGCCCCCAAAATCAATCCGTGTACAGTAATCATACACGCAGGGTACACGGCTGAGATTAGGGTGCCACGATGAGAATATCACAGCACAACACTAAACACAAAAGGATAAACCAATAATTTACAATACCAGGGATCACGAGGATCCGAATACATAAGTTATACAATCATAATATCTTAGTACAGACATAGTTAGACAAGTGTTGACTTAAGAAGGCTAGCACAAATAGCATCAAAGATACAGATCGAACAGGCGAGGCCTCCTGCCTGGGATCCACCGAACTAATCCTAGTCAACGGGGAACTCGACGTCGTAGTAGTCACCTCCGGGGTACTCCTGCTCCTGGGCTCCAACGTCGACTGCAGCGGCCGATCAGGAAAAACAAAAAGGGGGAAATAAAGCAAAGGTGAGTATCTAGCATACCCGCGAGGCTTACGTCCGCTACTAAAAAATTATGCATTGTATCAAATGGAAAGGGGAGGCTAATATAGTGGACTGCAAGATAGAAATCAGAATAAGCGTAAGAAGCTGGGCCTAACGAAGACTAGCATCTTCCGACGAGTCTTGCAGCATGAGGAGAGAATAGCCAACAGTTCAATGAAAGCATAAGTAACAATGCAGCAGAAGTTGCTGCAGCATTGTATAATAGTAAGTTGTATTATATAACAATTAACAATGCCTCCGAGAATCCCTCCTCGACTTCCCTGCGAGGAAGAAACCCGGAACAAATCTGTTTAGTAGTAGTAGTTTGTAGTAGTAGAGTTTGGCTTCAGCATAAAGCGTCCTATTACCGTGGACATGGCTATCCGAATAGATTATCATCCCTGCAGGGGCTGCACTACTGTTACCCTACACGCTCGGATCTCCAGGGTGGCGTACACCTTGTTAGGGAATGCCCCACCGAGGCTATCCGATACGCTGAAGTCCATCCTTCGAGCTCAACAGAGAGGCCATCCGCCGGTCTAAATCCAAAGTACAAAGGAACTTTGGACCCCTTCCCTTTGTACTCCTGCACGGTACGTGGCTGGACGGTGAACCAGACCCACTTCCCACTACCGGAGTAAGCGGTCCAAGCCCGGCAATCAGCCCGAGGTAAAGCTGACGTCTGAAGAGCCCTCGAACGAGGGTACAACGCAGAGGGCCCACACCGTAATCCCACGTGGATGTAGTGCGTAAAGGGCACGACGACCCACTCAAGTCATCCACCTGACCCATTAAGCATTTTAATTATTATCTATCGGAACAACCGTTATCATTTTCCTTATTTAGGTGAGCCGTGGACAACGACAGCAGTCAGGTCCACCCCCATTACCAGAGCTAGTGGCCGCCTGCCCTGTCGTCCCACCAACTCGTGCGGCTACCAACAAGGTGAACCGTCTCCTTACCTTGTCTCGTGTTTGCTCCGAAGAGCTCGACTTTCGTACAACAGAGTATCTCTCGGCCATCGAACAAGTACCAGGCCCGCCGCACACCAGTGGAATACACCTGTCCTGTCGGTCCGATATGATACCCTACGCGGGCACCGTTGGGTCACCCGAGTCCTTCCCTTTAAGGACACCCGTGGATCAGTACCCTAGGCCGGCTATACAAAGTCAACCTTGAGTGGAGTACGAGGATTACTCCTCGATAGCTCACACTTGAGGTGGCTCGGCAGAGCCGGGGTAGGGGCCTGTATCGGTGTCTGCTCTGAACCGTACCTATAGCAGTTCAATATATATTGTATCGTTTCCACGATCACTCCTAGAGTGATCACGGCCCTCTATCTAATCCTATTGACTAACAAGGCGCAGGGCTAACTGGTGATTATAAGATATATATATATATATATATATATATATAGGGCAGCATAGGATAGCGGAAAAGTAACCAAGGGGTGACAATGATAAGCTATGCAGTTGAATAGGATTGTAACGTAGCAGTAGCAGCAACGCCTACTGCAAGAAATGTACGGAAAGATAGGCGATATCTGGGGAAGAGAATGGCTCTGCTTGCCTGGAAGCTCGATGGTAGGGGTACGGTCGTCGACGAAGTAGTCGTACTCAGCGGCGGTGTAGTCGGCGGCAGCAGCAGGGTCTACCGGAGAATAAAGGGGGGGGGAGAAACATTAAATATAAAGCAAACATATGCAAACAGATACATGACATGACAGATGAAATGTTAACGGTGCTCTAACGTAGTACGATGCAATATGCTCGGAGCGGGAATTCATCCGTGGATGAACTGCCAGCTCCGGGTGATTACCGGACAGGGTGTCCGAAGGGGGAAGGTACCATGCCGGAGGTGTCCTGGACATCGGACAAACATACGGAGGGTGTATCCATGTTAGATGATCCATTCTGAACAACGTTCGTGTTCGGAATAAATTCATCCGGATAGTTTAACGGTATAGGGCAATTATCGGACAGATGGCCCGGAGGGGGGAATGTCAATGTTCGTTGTGTTAGAGGGGGTGGTTGACATACGGATAGCGTATTCGTATTTGTTATATTTTTATGATCAATTTTGACGAATAAAGTTCTTGAATCTGACTTACCGTTTAAAATATATTCAATTTCAAAGTTTAATTCAATTTAAATCATTTTATAATTTCTTTTATTATTTAAATAAACATTATCCACAGAGGGGTTCACCAGGTAAAACTTGACTAGTGGGTCCCACTGGTCAGCCTCACATATTGATAAATCATTTTTATTTAATAAAACAGAAGGGTGGCCCACATGTCATACGCTGTTATTATTATATATTCATTTTATTTAAATACTTACAAGTGGGGCCCAGTTGTCATACACACATAACTAAATATCTATTTAGTTTCATTTTAAAAGGCATGGGGCCCATCTGTCATTGAGACCAAGGGTTATCTCCAATTAATATTAACAGAAGTAATTAATAGGGCGTGGGGAGCGTTGTTAGTGAGGGAGGGGGTTAGTTTAGCACTAATCAAGTTGCTGACATCGCGGGCCCACCTGGCAGTCGCCCAGGTCGACGCCGGCGACGACAGAGCGGCCGGCGGCGAGGTTGCACTCGGTATAGGGCTTGGGGGAGGCGTGGCCTGGCGCATTCGATAGAGGGGCTCGCCGTGCGTCTTCTGGTGGTGGTGCTCTCGCCGGGGACTTGCCGGAGCGACGACGGCGTCGAGCGCGGCGGCGGCTGATACGTCCCAAACGTATCTATAATTTCTGCTTGCTCCATGCATGTTTTATGTGACTTTGCCATGATTTCCTTGAACTTTCATACACTTTTGAGCATATTTGGACTAATCTATTAACCCAGTGCACCCAGCTGCCAGTTGCTGTTTTTTGCTATTTTTGTATTTCAGGTTTTCCGGCCATTAAAAGTGCTCCAAAAAATCTGGAAAAATCAGATAAAAATCAGCGACCCGGAAGCTTCCGGAATAACCAAGGCAGCGGAGGGGGGCACCACCAGGAGACCAGGAGGGTCCCTGGCGCGGCCCCACCATAGGCCACGCTAGGAGGCCTCCTGATTGCCTGATGGGTCCCCTCGAAACCCCCCTCCGCCTATATTTAGCCCTCGGGGTGGAAACCCCTAATATCGATCTCTTTTCCGCGATCTCACCTCTGTACGGCCGCCACCGCCAATTCAAGATCGGGGCTGCCTGGAGAAGCTGCTCCGGCACCGTGCCGGGAGAAGCTACCCTCTCCGGGAGACCATCCATAGCCATGGACGCCTTCCGTATGTACTGTGAGTAGTTCTCCTTGGACCATGGATCCGTGACTAGTAGCTATGTGATGTTCCTCTCCCCTCTTTGTGCTTCCACTTTCGAGACCTCGTGAGCTGCTTCACATGATCGAGGCACCTTTGTAATTTCCTGCCGTTGCTATGCTGAGTTTGTTGGGATCTGATGGATTATGAAACTATGTTCAGATTGTGATGAGTAATATATTTGGTTCTTCGCTTTTATATTTTGTTCTTGAGTAAATTCTTGCATGTTCTCCGTTGCGGTATTTGCTTTGGCCAAGTATTTTATATGCAACTCCAAGAGAGAGCGTTATGCTCGATTGTCGGTTCAGCCCCTTGATGTCTAGCTTGAGTGACAGAAACATGAGACTAGGGGATGTGTTGTTGCCACCAGGGATAAAACAATGGTGCTTGTATCCGCGGATGCAAGGGTTGTTTACTTTACGCAAAGTTCTTTTAATGCAGTTGTCTGTTGCTTTAAGTTTACACTTTGGGTGGGATTCGCAACTTAATACCAGCGAGATGTTCTGGATAGATATCTCAAGGTGGATGATTCATAGTAGATGCAGTTGGATTTTGGTCTACTTACCTTGGCGTACTGCCCATTGCTTTTGAGCCCTTCCTTTCTTTGCAGCATATTTATCATTGCCGTGCCTTTATAATCCTGTCAATTGCCCAACTGTTATTTGTTTACCTCACTAGTGAAAATCACGGAACCCCGGTCTATCTTCATATCATTGTTTACACCATCAATTTACTTTCAGTCTTTACTTTCAGTTGCCACTATCATTATCTCTTGCGTTGATCCTTTGTAAACAGCAAGGCCGGAGGAATTGACAACTCCTATGTACTCGTTGGGAGCAAAGTTATTTGTATCTGTGTGCAGGTCCAGGTGAAGTTAGCTACCTCGGTTGTGAACGGCGCCATTTTTCACTTTACCACCTTCTTGTATTTCTGCGAGTCCTACGGGATACAAACCCTATCCTCTACATAGGGGAAATTTGCTGCTACGCTACATCTCACCTTCCACTTGGGGTAACCAATGAGGAGTTAGAACTATCCTCACCGTATCAAGCCAATTTCTGGCGCCGTTGCCGGGGACTCCAGTGTATAAGATAGGAGAGTTGCACACTATCTTTTATCTTTGCTTTTTAGTCTTGTTAGTTTACCTTTCAGTTTTTACTTTTGTGTCCCTTATAAGAAATACCAAAAATACCTGTTACCTTCTCAGTAGTTACCACTATGGCTGGTCCTTTTGCCTTTGGTGAGGCAGAAGTACTTACCTTTTTTCAAAGAGGTGGTGAAAGTTTGAAATATGCTTGGTATAGAATTAATGATTCTCAAAAAAGAGCCACCAAGAAGCAATCCACTACTATCTTGCTTAGAAATTTTTATGTTGGGATCACTTCTCGGAATAGGTTTCTTTTAGACACTTCTATCAATGGGAACTTCATAGAGGCCCCAGTTTGGGAAGCCCTTAACGTTATTGAAAATCTTGTTGGAAGTCTCCCAGTTGTTAGTATTAAGGAGGATATTACTTTAGCTCACATTATGAGAAAAATTGAAAAAATAGAACTAGAATCCATGCAGAAAATTGTCAAAACTTTGGAGACTATTAAATCCCTTGATGAGAAGTCTTCTAGGATAGAAAAGATTGAGGAAGTTATTGAAACTCTAGGAACTACCTTTTCCTATATCAAAACCAAAAAGGATGAAACTCCGGCAAAGAAGGAACCTAAGCTTGTTTACGTCCCCAGGGTTCCTCGAGCTAAAGCAAACACACCTATTGCCAAGAGAGTTGAAACGGTGAAAACTTTGGAGGAGACACCTATCTTTAACTTTAATGAAACTCCAATTAATTTCCCTCCTTTTGATTTTATTCCAAGAAGCATTTTCATTCGTCCTTTATTTGAGAAACCTATTTATACTAGTTGTACTGTTGAAGATCTTTTTGATGATCATGATGATGGTTCAATGGATACAACTTGATCTATCTACTTTAAGCCTAGCTAATGGCTCTAAACAAGCGCTTTCGGGAGGCAGCCCGCAACGAATTTAGGTTTTTATTTTTGCTTTTCTTCTGTTCTTAGTGGTCTTGATGATTTTTACTACTCTAGCAACATCATTGTATCTTTACTTTTCAAGCTTTGTGCCTTTTATAGCCTCATACGACAAGGGAAGTGAAAGTTGTGACATGCTGTCCACAAAACAGATTTTGTCCTCGTGACTAGAAAAATAATGGAAAAATACCAGTTCATCTTTTTGAGCTGAGTTTTTTACACATCGTGCTCTATACAATTACGAAACTTTCGTATGTTCTGAGTTTTTTTATTTGAGTTGCAGAAGTATCCCTAAAAAAATTCTTTACTATCTGTTGTTCTGTTTTTCACAGATTCTGCCACGTTTTGTCTCTTCTTACTTTTGCAAACCTTAAGCTTTCTTTTTCTTTGCAATTTTTTTTCAAAATCTTGAGAAGCAGTAGCTCTTCAAGATTATCTTTATTTCCAGTACATAAAAATTATTTTATTAGGGTACCAACATCTCTAATCAGTCTATAATGAGTTATGTATGAAAGGAGTTTTCAAGTGTGCGATGGAAGATGATGAAAGAAGATCCTGGAGTGTCAAATGCTCAAGCTTGGGGATGCCCACGTGCACCCCCAATAAATATTCAAGGAGACTCAAGCGTCTAAGCTTGGGGATTCCCCCGTGCATCCCCTTCTTCATCAACAATTATCAGTTCGTCCCTCGTTGCACTATATTTTTATCACTTCATGCGTTGTGTGCTATGCTTGGAGCGTCTCGCTCTTAGGATTTATTTTTAGTTTTCTTTAGCTTTTTTTGATTTAGTAACAAGTTAGATCCCAGCTTACTCTTTTGTGTGGGAGAGGTACACGCTCTGCTTGAACTAGAACTCCTCATAGGATTTGCATGCTTATTCTTTTAGCTGTGAGTTGTTCTCTTTCTTTTCTTAGCTGCTGCTCTGTTTAGTTGTATTCCTTTAGTTTTTCTAGATCTTTTCTGTTGTTTTAGGTTGAACTTTCTATAGGTTGCATGTTTTATCTTGTTAGAGAGTTTGCCTGTTGCACTGAGTTTTGTGTCTTGACTAGAAGTAGGTAGTTGAAGTTTCTATTCTCTTTGTAGTAGTAACTTGCAATAGTTTTGAGGTATTGACTAGAGTAATGTTTGAACTTTTGGTGTCAAGAGCTCGAGCCTATTAGCGATATATGTCGTATTTTGGGCAATTCGTGTGTTTTTCAAAACCAAAAAAACCCCTGTTGAGAACTCTAGCTACTAGATGGATCACTGACCTCTGGAGGGTTCTAATATTCGAGAACACTCACGTACCATGAGTCGAGGATGCGCAAGGATAACCAGACCCACATACACTCCTCCTCGGGGTACTTGTCTCTTTGTGAACCTCCTAATTAGATTGAGAGTTACCGATAATAAGTGCATGAGTTCTTCGGACTAATGTGAGTATTCGAAAGTTGACACTTCCACCCACCTATACTTTTTCTAGCCTCTTCGGTACCGTGCATTGCCCTTTCTCACCTTGAGAGTTGGCGCATACTTCGCCGGTGCATCCAAACCCTTGGCACGATACGCTCTGTCATCATAAGCCTCCTTATATCTTTTCTCAAAACAGCCACCATACCTACCTACAAGGCATTTCCATAGCCTTTTCGAGATACATTTCCATGCAACATCCATCTTCTCATGACTTGATCCTCATGTCATACATTTGCATCGTGATAGTTATATCTTCTTTATGTGAGTACTTTTGTAAAGTGTGAAAGATCTCCTATATTCTTGTAAAATATAGAGTGTTGCCCCTAAAGTGAGGAAAAGATCCCAAAGAGGACAAAATCAAAAGATCCCAAAGAGGACAAATGAGACTTAAATAGAAAGAGCCATTGAGGCCACCAAAAAAATACAAAAAAATAGAAAAAAGAGAAAAATAAAAATGAAAAGAGAGAAGGGGGCACACTACTCTTCCTTTTGAGAGATCCACACTAGTACTTCATCCTCTATCCCTTGTACTCGACAGAGATCATCATCATGCATATAGCTATGTGGGGACCTTCACACTATAGAACTTGGCTTGTATATTCCAATGATGAGCCTCCTCAAACGAGCTCTATGTCTTCTTGAGCAAGCAAGTTAGATGCACCCCCACTAGTTCCCTTGGAGAGATTTTAGCTCACATGTCCATCCGTTGCATGGCAATCCCTACTCCTCACATCATATCTATCATATGGCCTTCTCTCGCCTATGATTGTCCTCATTGATGTGAGCCTTTCACACCTTTTTCTCTTCCTCGTCCACCTTCTTTCTGTTTCGCCTTTTAGGTGTCAACTTTCTTGCTCACGCTCATCCATTGCATGAGTGCTCAAAATATCGAAAGGGAGTGGATCAGTTTGACTTGTACCTGGCTAGTGGTCTGGGGACGAGTCAAGATAAGAATCCAAAGGAGACCAAGTGTGAAACTTTAGTAGATAGTTGTTCCCAACAAACTTTTTCTCTCTTTTTCCCAGTGCCATGCTTGCATGCAGACACCATCTGGAGACATTCGAGTCACGGACAGTGAGAGCTTTTGCACCTTTTTTTCTTTTGTTACTTGTGTCAATATAATATAAACTCTTGCTTGTTAAGATTTGAATTGAATTACATCCTTTGATTGCTTTAATTAAAAGTCCTTTTATGGTTGAGTGGCATGTCACCACAGAAATTATGCTTGTTATCATGTACCTACTCGAGGACGAGCAGGAATTAAGCTTGGGGATGTTGATACGTCCCAAACGTATCTATAATTTCTGCTTGCTCCATGCATGTTTTTTGTGACTTTGCCATGATTTGCTTGAACTTTCATACACTTTTGAGCATATTTGGACTAATCTATTAACCTAGTGCACCCAGCTGCCATTTGATGTTTTCTGCTGTTTTTGTATATCAGGTTTTCCGGCCATTAAAAGTGCTCCAAAAAATCTGGAAAAATCAGATAAAAAGTCAGCGACCCGGAAGCTTCCGGAATAACCAAGGCAGCGGCGGGGGGCCACCACCAGGAGACCAGGAGGGTCCCTGGCGCGGCCCCACCCTAGGCCGCGCCAGGAGGCCTCCTGGCTGCCTGGTGGGTCCCCTCGACACCCCCTCCGCCTATATTTAGCCCTCGGGGTAGAAACCCCTAATATCGATCTCTTTTCCGCGATCTCACCTCTGTACCCCCGCCGCCACCGTTTCAAGATCGGGGCTTCCTGGAGAAGCTGCTCCGGAACCCTGCCGGGAGACCATCAATAGCCATGGACGCCTCCCGTATGTACCGTGAGTAGTTCCCCTTTGACCATGGGTCCGTGACCAGTAGCTATGTGATGTTCCTCTCCCCTCTTTGTGCTTCCACTTTCGAGACCTCGTGAGCTGCCTCACATGATCGAGGCACCTTTGTAATTTTCTGCCGTTGCTATGCTGAGTTTTTTGCGATATGATGGATTAGGAGACTATTGTTCAGATTGTGATGAGTAATATATTTGGTTCTTCTCTTTTATATATTTTTCTTGAGTAAATTCTTGCATGTTCTCCGTTGCCGTATTTTACTTTGGCCAAGTGATTTGTTGCAACCCCAAGATGGAGCGTTATGCTTGATTGTGGGTTCAGCCCCTTGATGTCTAGCTTGAGTGAGAGAAACATGAGACTAGGGCATGTGTTGTTGCCACCAGGGATAAAACAATGGTGCTTGTATCCGCGGATGCAAGGATTGTTTACTTTACGCAAAGTTTTTTTAATGCAGTTGTCTGTTGCTTTGAGTTTACACTTTGGGTGGGATTCGCGACTTAATACCAGCGAGATGTTCTGGATAGATATCTCAAGGTGGATGATTCGTAGTAGATGCAGTTGGATTTCGGTCTACTTACCTTGGCGTACTTCCCATTGCTTTTGAGCCCTTCCTTTCTTTGCAGCATAGTTAGCATTGCGGTGCCTTTGTAATCATGTCAATTTCCCAACTGTGATTTGTTTACCTCGCTAGCACTTTTATTGTCTTTTGGGAGAGAGACATCACTATTGAAAATCACGGAACCCCGGTCTATC
The DNA here is from genome assembly GCA_950022295.1 of Bromus sterilis. NCBI lineage: Eukaryota > Viridiplantae > Streptophyta > Magnoliopsida > Poales > Poaceae > Bromus > Bromus sterilis. Next base: position 353,394,721 of record OX465595.1, read on the forward strand.
TTCATATCATTGTTTACACCATCAATTTACTTTCAGTCTTTACTTTCAGTTGCCACTATCATTATCTCTTGCGTTGATCCTTTGTAAACAGCAAGGCCGGAGGAATTCACAACTCATCTGTACTCGTTGGGAGAAAAGTTATTTGTATCTGTGTGCAGGTCTAGGTGAAGTTAGCAACCTCGGTTATGATTGGCGCCATTGTTCACTTTACCACCTTCTTGTATTTCTGCGAGTCCTACGGGAGACAAGCCCTATCCTCTACATAGGAGAAATTTTCTGCTACGCTACATCTCACCTTCCACTTGGGGTAACCAACGAGGAGTGAGAACTATCCTCACTGTATCAGCGACATTCTTCGGACCTCGACGGAGGCTTGGCTACAGTGCACGGGAAGGGCAGGGCGTGCGTGCGTGGTATTCCTCGTTGTACCAGGAGCGCGTTGGCGTGCTCGGTAGCCACGCGCGTGCTCTACGGACACGGGGGCGAACCCCATCACGGCGGCCGGAGCGTGGCTTCGATGAGATGGCGACAGGAGGCAAGAGGGGGGGGCGCCAGGCGAGTGGAAATGGGGTCGCGCTCACCGTGAGCGTAGGGGAAAGGTCTGGGGGGCCGAGGGGGCGTCGGAGCGGGGCGAATCGGCGGTGGAGGTGGCGGACATCGACAGAGAAGAAAGGGGGCGGGCGACGTGCTCGGGGCCCCTGGCGTCGATTCCGCACGCAAGGAGACGAGGTCGTCTTCGGCGGCCCGCCTGGACACGTCGGCGAGGTACGGGGGGCTTGGTGGCCGCGCGGGCGCCGGAGCCGTGGCCGCGGGCGCGCTGGACGTGGACGAGTAGAGCGGGAGGGAGGCGATGGTGGGGTGTTCTGTGAGGGGGGCTAGGGTTAGGGTTCCACGAGGGAAGCAGGGGCGAGGGGGCACTTAACGACGCCGGTGAGCCGCCCGATGGCCTCCACGGCGACAACCGTGGCCGTGGCGCCATGGATGGCGTCCACGCACGGGGTGAACAGGGGAGGGGAGGGGAGAGAGGCCAGGGTGGGCTAGGTGGGTTCGGCCTGGGGTTAAGTTGGGCTGGCCCAAGGGGAACAGGGGGGTTGGGCTCCCTTTTGCTTTATCCCTTATTTTATTTGTTTTCTGTTTTCTTTCAATACTGTTTTATTTTTTTTGGCACACAATGAATTTTGGCAGTGATGAAACTTGTTTGTAAATTGGTGTTGAACTATGTAGGAGTGCCACAAAAAGATTGGGGCACCAATAAATCCATTTAGTATTTTAATTAAATATTAAATGGTAAAAAGGGGGTTTTCCAGCTACTGTGTGATTTTTTGCATTTGTTTTAAAGCTTAATAAATTCCCAAAACCACATGGGCATGATCAAGATATTATTGTGCATTTTACAAAATTGTATTCAAAATCTTTGGGCAAAGTTTTATGTGTCACATATTTTTAATATTCAACAAAAGGGAAATTTGACTTTAAATTGGTCCAAGATTATCATGGTTGATCAAAGCAAGAATTTTGGAATAGTAACCATCATTAGTAAAAGTGGTTCTCAAGTGGCTTTTGGAACAGTAACCATCATTAGTAACCATCAAAGCAAATATCTCCCCACTACAAGAATTCTCGTCTCGAGAATTTAAGTGGTAGTGAGGAAAAGATCGGGGTATTCATCGCGAAGGCGATCTTCGATCTCCCAAGTGGCTTCTTCTTCAGAATGATTCGACCACTGTACTTTGAAGAACTTGACGGTCTTGTTGCTGGTTCGACATTCAGATTGATCGAGAATGCGGCTCGGATGTTCTTGATAAGTCAAGTCCTGCTGCAGCTCAATCATATCATGTTCCACTTCGCGGATAGGGTCCTCGAAGCAACGACGGAGTTGCGACACGTGAAAAACATCATGGACTTGAGAGAGGTTCGGCGGCAATTCCAATCGATATGCCACGGGCCCACTCCTGGAAAGGATTCGGAACGGGCTAATGTAGCGAGGAGCTAACTTGCCTTTGATCCCGAAGCGGTGAGTGCCTCGCATGGGAGTGACACGGAGGTAAGCATATTCGTCAGGCTGATAGATCATTTCCTTGTGCTTGCGGTCATAGTTGCTCTTCTGACGAGGCTGAGCGACCTTCAGATGTTCACGGATAACGTGAATTTGATCTTCAGCATGTTGTATAATGTCCGTACCAACGAGTGCTCGTTCCCCAGTTTCTGACCAATTCAGAGGGGTTCGGCACTTACGCCCATAGAGAACTTCAAAGGGGACCATCTTCAGACTAGCTTGATAGCTATTGTTATATGAGAATTCAGCAAACGGAAGAGATTCCTCCCATTTCTTGCCGAAGGAGATGACACAAGCCCAAAGCATATCTTCAAGCACTTGATTGACTCGTTCAACTTGGCCTTGTGACTGTGGATGATAAGCAGTACTGAAGCTTAGGTGAGTGCCCATAGCTTCTTGGAAACTATCCCAAAATCTTGAGGTGAAAAGGTGTGACGCCCCCAAAATCAGACCGTGTACAGTAATCATACACACAGGGTACACGACTGAGATTAGGGTGCCACGGTGATAATATCACAGCACAACACTAAACACAAAAGCATAAACAAATATGTTACAATAGAGGGGGGTCACGCGGACCCGAATACATAAGTCATACAAGTCATAATATCTGAGTACAGACATAGTTAGTCAAGTTTTGCCTTAAGAAGGCTAGCACAAATCACATCAGAGATACAGATCGAAAAGGCGAGGCCTCCTGCCTAGGATCCACCGAACTACTCCTGGTCAACTGGGAACTCGACGTCGTAGTAGGCGCCTCCAACGTCGGCTGCAGCGGCCGATCAGGCAAAACGGTAAAGGAAATAAAGCAGGTGAGTATCTAGTATACCCGCGAGTCTTACGTCCGCTACTAAGCATTATGCATTGTATCAACGGAAAGAAGAGGCTGTATATAGTGGACTGAAAGACAGAAATCTAGAGCAAGGCTAAGAAGCTAGGCCTACCGAAGACTAGCATCTTCCGACGATGTCTTGCAGCATGAGGTAAGAATCAGCGAGCAGTTTATATAAAGCATAAAGTAACAATGCAGCAGAAGTTGCTGCAACATTGTATAATAATAATTTGTAATAATTAACAATGCCTCCGAGTTCACCTCCTCAACATCCCGCGAGGAAGAAAACCCGGAACCACACAGTTTAATAATAATAGTTTCTAGTGGTAAGATCCAGCTTCAGCATAAAGCGTCCTGTTACCGTGGACACGGCTATTCGAATAGATTAATCTTCCCTGCAGGGGTGCACTTGTGTTACGCTACACGCACGGATCTCCAGGGTGGCGGTAACCTTGTTAGGGAACGCTCCACCGAGGCTATCCGACACTTCATAGCCCATCTTTCAAACTCAACAGAGAGGCCATCCGCCGGTCTAAATCCTAAGTACGCCGGGCCTTGGACCCCAACCCGAACGTACTCCTGCACGGTGCGTGGCTGGCCGGTGAAGTTGAAGCAAATCCAAAAAAAACACCACCGCGCGAGCAAATAAGACAACACCACTTCCCGGCGCAGGCCGCGGTACTGCTGACGTCTGAAGAGTCCTCGGACGACACTACGAAGCAGAGGAGCCCATAAACTCGTAATTCTCACGGGTAGGTAGTGCGTACATGGCATATAGCCAACTTAAGACATTCACTGAACCATTTAGTATTTTAATTAACCTACGTGACAACCGTTATCGTTGCCTCGACTTAACCGACCCGCGGACAACGACAAAAGCCAGGACCACCAGTACATCGGTGCCTGCCCTGTCGTCCCACCAGGTCACTGCGGTTACCAACAAGGTGAACCGTCTCCTTACCTTGTCTCGCGTGTGCTCCTGGAGGAGCTCGACTTTCGTAGTTTGGTAACTCTCGCGGCCAACGATTAGGGGCCAAGCACACCGGTACACTGGTCGTACCCTCCCTGTCGTCCCGTCGCAATACCTCTCGCGGGCACCGTTGGGTCGCCCGACTTCTTACCTGAAGGACAACCGTTGTTCAGGACCCTATGGCGGTAAGACAAAGTCATCCTCGAGTGGAGTACAAGGATTACTCCTTGATAGCTCACACTTGAGGTGACTAGGCATAACCCAGATAGGGGCCTTTGGCGGTGTCTGCTTGGTACCGTACCTGTGCACTTATAATACTTGTATCTGCGTTCACTCCCCTGAGTGATCACGGCCCTTTATCTAATCCTAGCTAACAATGCGCAGGGCTCACTACTGAATAATGCATAATAATAATAATGGGCAGCATAGGATAAAGGAAGGCACATCAAGGGGTGACAATGACAGGTTATGCAATTGAATAGGATTGCAAACGTAGCAGCAGCAGTAAAAATGCCTAGTGCAAGAAATGTACGGAAAGATAGGCGATATCTGGGGAAGAGAATGGCTTTGCTTGCCTGGAAGCTCGACGGTAGTAGTAGGGTCGCCGACGAAGTAGTCGTACTCAGCAGCGGTGTAGTCGACGACAGCAGCGGGGTCTACCAGAGATTAAGGGGAGGAAGAAACAATAAATACACAACAATAATATACAAACAATAGCATGACATGACAGATGAAATGTTAACGGGGTTCTAACACAGTGCAATGCACATTGCTCGGAACGGAAATTCATCTGAGGATGAACTACCGGCTCCGAATGATTACCGGACAGGGGTGTCCGGAGGGGGAAGTATCAAGCCGGAGGTGTCGTGGGTACCGGAAAAACATAAGGGGGGTGTATCCGTGCTAGTTGATCTATTCCGAGAAACATTCGTGTTCGGAATAAATTCATCCGGGCACTATAACAATAACGGACAATTTATCGGACAGTCGGTCCGGAGGGGGATGGTTCTATGTTTGTTGTGTTAGATGGGTGTGATAGGCATACTGATAGTGTATTCGTATTCGTTATATTTTTCTGATCAATTTTCATGTATAAAGTTTTTGAATCCGAGTTACGGTTTAAAAGTTATTGAATTTCAAAGTTTTAAATCATTTAAATGATTTTCTGAATTTCCTTTATTATTTATTCAACATTATCCAGAACATTATCCAAAACATTATCCAAAACATTGCCTGACATGTGGGACCCACATGTCAGCCTCTGTTTATTTATAAAACATTTTATTAAATCAGAAATAGCCTCTGGGCCCACATGTCAGCCACTGGAATTTCTTTTAAATTCTTTAAAAATCAAACTGGCAAAGGGGGCCCAGGTGTCATTGACTCCAGTGCTAATTAAACTTGTTTAATTAAGTTAAATGGCCAGGGCCCACTATCAGTGAGACATATTAACCAAATGGTTATTTTTCTGTTTGTCCCAGCAGAGATAATTAGAAGGAGGTGGGGCCCGGTTGTCAGTGACTCATTAGCCACTAACAGAGAACCCGACAGGCGGGGCCCAAGGGTCAGCCTCACCGGAGGTTAGCCGGCGGCAGAACGCCGGCGAGGTTGATGCCGCCCTCGCTGTGGTGCACGGGAGGAGGCGTGGCGGGTACCAATCGACGCGGACGACCACGGGAGGAGTTTGGTGGCGGTGCGGTGGCTTGGGGTGGACAGGCACAAGCTCGAGCTCAACAATAGCGGAGGGGGTTCTCGGGCTCCAATCGCACTTTGGTACAGGCGAAGAAATCGAACGCTCTACGGGGTGGGATCGACCATATGGTCCATGGGGATCACGCGGGTGTCATTGGCGTGAGCTGGGACGGACCAGGTCGACGGCTATGACGACGAACCACGGCGGCCGGAGCAAGCAAAAGGGGGGTTTCGTCTACGGCGCTATCGGACTCAACGGGCGGTTGGGGGTGGTGAGGGTGCTCACCACGAACGCATCGGGGTTGGCAGCGGGCTCGGGGAGAGCTTGGAGCTGCCGGAATCGGACGACGACCTCGGCGGGTGGAGCTTGAAGACGACGAAGATTCCGAGGGCTGTGGTGACTCCCGGCGGCAACGGGCTGCACTGGAAGACGGGGTCGACGGCGGCGAGTGTGACGGACACGATGGCTTGGGCTAGTTCGTCGAGTGGCCGCGGGTGGCCACGACAGTGAAGTGCGGCGGCTCGGGAGGATTTTCCCCGAGGCGTGCGAGGCGGAGGGGAATGGGGATGCGGGGTTGTCCAGGGGGTCGACTGGGGTGGCCTTATCCCGTCGGCGTCGGGAGGGGGCAGGTGGAGGCGGGGCCAGCTCGCCAGCGTCGCGGCGAGCTCAGCCGTACGGGAGCAGGTGAGGGGGAGGTGGTTGGGGGAAGAAGACAAGGGTGGGGTGGGCTGGGCTGAGGTGGGCCTCGCCCCAGGCGAGCTTTAATCCTTTTCCTTTTTCTTCTAATTTTCCCTTCTGTTCTTTTCTGTTAGTAATTAATTTAGTGTCTTTTGCATTTTTGTAAAATGTGTAACCTCGTCCATAATTAGTAACATATATTCCTACGTTGCCACAAAAAGTTTAGGCTTAAAATAAAACCATTTACTATTTCTTTATAATATTCAATTGTCAAATGGTGTTGTTTGCTTGGGGTTTGAATTGTTTGAATTTTTCAAAGGCATAATAAAATACCATAACCACATGGGCATGACCCATTCATTATTTGTGATTTTATAAAAGTGGTCCCATGATTTTTGGGCAAAGTTTAATTGCAACATATTTTTCATAGCAACCAAAAGGCTCTTTTTTGAATATGATAAAATGGAAGTGGATCATGGCAAGGTTTGCATAGGGATTAGCAACAGTGATTAGTCCATAGTAAAAGTGATTACTGTTACAGGCAACTCAGGGTGTTACAAATCTCCCCCACTACAAGAATTCTCGTCCCGAGAATTTAAGTGGTAGCGAGGAAAAGATCGGGGTATTCATCGCGAAGGCGATCTTCGCGTTCCCAAGTGGCTTCATCTTCAGAATGATTCGACCACTAGACTTTGAGGAACTTGACGGTCTTGTTGCGGTTTCGACGTTCAGACTGATCGAGAATGCGGCTCGGATGTTCTCGATAAGTCAAGTCTTGTTGCAGCTCGATCATATAATGCTCCACTTCGCGGATAGGGTCCTTGAAGCAGCGACGAAGTTGCGACACGTGGAATACATTGTGGACTTGGGAGAGGTTCGGCGGCAATTCCAACTGGTATGCCACGGGTCCACTCCTGGAAAGGATACGGAACGGGCCAATGTAGCGAGGAGCCAACTTGCCCTTGATACCGAAGCGATGAGTGCCCCTCTTGGGAGTGACATGGAGGTAAGCGTATTCGCCAGGTTGATAGACCATTTCCATGTTCTTGCGATCATAGTTGCTCTTCTGACGGGACTGAGCAGCTTTCAGGTGTTCACGGATAACGTGAACCTGATCTTCGGCATGCTGAATAACGTCCGGACCAATGAGAGTTCGTTCTCCAATTTCTGACCAATTCAGAGGGGTTCGACACTTACGTCCATAGAAGACTTCAAAGGGTGCCATCTTCAGACTAGCTTGATAGCTATTGTTGTATGAGAATTCAGCAAATGGAAGAGATTCCTCCCATTTCTTACCGAATGAGATGACACAAGCTCGGAGCATATCTTCAAGCACTTGGTTGACTCGTTCGACCTGTCCTTGCGACTGGGGGTGATAAGCGGTGCTGAAATTTAGATGATTTCCCATAGCTTCTTGGAAACTATCCCAGAATCTTGAAGTGAAAATGCTTCCACGGTCTGAACTGATCTCCAGCGGAATACCATGGAGGGACACAATCCTGGAAACATACAAGTCTGCTAACTGACTAGCAGAGATCGTCTCCTTGACTGGCAGAAAGTGGGCAACCTTGGAGAATCGGTCGATGACGACAAACATGGCATCATGACCCTTCTGCGATCGGGGAAAACCGGTGACGAAGTCCATCTCGATCTTGTCCCACTTCCATTCAGGAATAGAGAGTGGTTGTAGAGTTCCCGCAGGTCTTTGATGTTCTGCCTTGACGCGACGGCAAACGTCACATTCAGAAACATATCGGGCAATGTCTTGCTTCATGTTAGGCCACCAGAATTGCTGACGAATGTCTTGGTACATCTTGGTGCTTCCAGGATGAATGGACAACGGGGTATCGTGAGCCGCTCTCATGACCTTCGGGGTCATATCCAGGTTCTCATGCCTGCCCTTGCTGTGAGTAACCACTAAACGGTTTTGGTAGAACACCGCACCTTTGCCATCAATGGTGAAGGGTGAGGGTCTCCCATTGGCGATATCGCGCTTAATCTTGTGTACGAAATCATCATAAAACTGTATACCCTTGACGGATTTGACGAGATCCGGTTCGATAACCAGGTTATTTGCATAACCTTGAGGAACAATCTCGAGGTTTAACTTTTGAAAATCTTCATACAGAGGTGGTTGGTCTAGTTGCAACTCAAGTTCACTACAGTAAGCTTTACGGCTCAATGCATCGGCCATCACATTAGCCTTGCCAGGGGTGTAATGAATATCCATGTTGAAATCGGCTATTGTCTAGAGCCATCTTTTTTGGCGAAGATTCAGGTCGGGCTGAGTAAACAAGTACTTCAGGCTTTGGTGGTCGGTGTAGATCTCGCAACGATTACCGACGAGGTAATGTCGCCACAGCTTCAATGCATAAATTAATGCTGCCAATTCGAGATCATGTGTTGGATATTTGTCTTCGTGAGCACGCAACTGACGAGAGCCATAAGCAATCACTTTGCGCTATTGCATTAGAACACAGCCTAATCCTTGACGAGACGCGTCGCAATAAATCACGAAGTCCTTCTGAGTATCAGGGGGAGCGAGCACCAGGGGAGAAGTTAGCTTGTCCTTGAGTGCTTGAAAACTTTCTTGACATTTATCTGTCCACTCAAACTTGACTCCTTTGTGAAGCAGATTAGTCAGAGGCCTGGCAATCTTGGAAAAATTCTCGACGAAACGGCGGCAATAGCTAGCGAGCCCGAGGAAACTGCGGACTTGCTTGACGGTCTTGGGAGGAGTCCAGTCAAGAATAGCCTGGATATGTTCTGGGGTGATGGCAATGCCATCCTTGGAAATCACATGTCCAAGGTAGGTCACTTCGGGAAGCCAGAACTCACACTTAGAATACTTAGCGTAGATTTTGTGTTCTCGAAGCTTCTCAAGTATAAGACGAACGTGTTCAGCATGTTCTTCTTCATTCTTGGAATATATCAATATATCATCCAGATAAACCACGACGAAGTGGTCGAGGTACTCCATGAAAATATAATTCATCAATCTGGAGAAGGTGGCTGGAGCATTGGTTAAGCCAAAGGACATGATAGTGTACTCGTATGAACCATAGCGAGTAATGAAGGCAGTCTTCGGAATGTCCTCATCACGGACTCGGATTTGGTGATAACCCAACCTCAAGTCGAGTTTAGAAAAGACCTTGGATCCGGCAAGTTGATCATACAAATCGTTGATCCGGGGAAGTGGGTATTTGTTCTGGATGGTGGCTTGGTTAATGGGCCGATAATCTTGGACCAATCGGTTTGTCCCATCGCTCTTCTTGACAAAAAGCGAAGGTGCTCCCGAAGCTGAGGAACTGGGGCGAATGAATCCTTTCTGAAGTGCCTTGTCGATTTCCTCCTTAAGTTCAAGGAGTTCATGTGGCGGCATCTTGTAAGGACGCTTGGCAATAGAGGTGGTGCCGGGCTTCAAGTCGATGACAAATTCGACTTCTCTGATCGGGGGTATTCCCGGCATTTCTTCTGGGAAGACGTCGGGAAAATCGCGAACGACCGGAACATGCTCGATGCCTTCGAGGGGGGCGACATTCAAAGCATTCATTATAAATATCTATGTTTCAGCATTACGGGTCACTCGGGTGGTGTGGTTAACAATCTCGCCGGAGGGGTGAAAAAGTTGGACAGACTTGGTGCCACAATAGAGTGCGGCATCGTGAATTTTCAACCAGTCCATTCCCAGAATGAGGTCTATGGTGGAAGACATCAGGATTATGGGGGAAGCATGGAATTCCACTCTTTCAATTTCAACGATGGTTTCGGGCACTATCTTGGTGGTTCGACATTGGCCTATCGGGGTGCGAACAACCATCGGTGGGTTCATCTTTTCCAATGCGAAGTTATGCGACAATGCAAATGCTTCCGACATGAATTAATGAGATGCTCCTGTATCAAATAAAACAGTAGCAGGTACGGAATTAATGAGACGGGTACCCATCACGGTAGCGGGTTGTTGCTGAGCTTCTTCAACATTGATGTTGTTAGCATGTCCACGAGCATAAGCAGCAGACCCAGTATTATAGTTGGGGGTCCGGTTGTTGCCACGACCATTTCCACGGCTAGCGGGGTGAACGACCAGTTGCTTCTGTTTCTGAGGGCACTCCCTGGAATAATTCCCCGGTTGGCGGCACGTGAAGCATAATCCATCCTGAGGACGAAGGGGTGTAGCATTGGGTGGTGCAGGCAGAGCTCTTGGCATCTGCGGTGGCGGAGGCAGACGGGGTGCAGCATAAGACGACCTTGGAGAAGGGACAGCTGAATGGGTCACACTGGTAGGGAGCCAGATACGACGCTTCTGCGTTGCGCCCGAAGACGAGCCAACGTCACGATAATGCTTCAGAGAGTTCTTGTGCTCCATCTGGGCAGTCTCGACGGTGATAGCCTTGTTCACCATGGTGGCGAAGTTGGCGAACTCATGAACGGCAAGAGCGAGCCTGAGGTCTGGGTTGAGGCTACGACGGAACTTCTTCTGCCTGCGAGCATCAGTGGTGATCTCTCCTTCCGCATAGCGAGAGAGGTTGAGGAACTCGCGCTGGTAGGCTTCTACAGTCATGTCGCCCTGAGTGAGGTTACGGAATTCTTCCGCCTTACGATCCATGATCCCCTGAGGAATGTAGCGGGCGCGAAAGGCAGACTGAAATTCATCCCAAGTGATGACTTCTTCAACTGGCAGGGAACGCTTGTGGGTGATCCACCACTGAGCAGCGGCGCCTTTCAGATGATAAGACGCAAATTTCACATAGTCGGCTGGATCGACATTAGCGGACTCCAGCTCGTGCGTGATGTCGCGAAGCCAGTCATCAGCATCCAACGGCTGAACAGTGTTGCGGAACATAGTGGGGTTGAGGCGGGTGAAGTCGTGCAGAGTCACGGTGGCATGTTGATCGTGGTGCCCATTCTGATTCGGCTGGGGGAACTGAGCCATGATATTCTGCATGAACTGATGGTTCATCTCGAACTGCTGCATCATCGCGGCCATGTAATCCGGCGGCGGAGGTGGGTCGTTGGCAGCACGACCACGACCACGACCACCACGACCAGCCATCCTGCTAGAATTCAATAGGGGTATTTCAGCGATGAAAATTTAAACGAGATACCGGAATCAAGCCTGAAGTAAAACGACAACGAAAAAGGAGGCGCAGATATGAATAGGAGTAGTCATATAAGACATACACATTTACACATAGAGTCAATCGAAAATAGGACAGCGTAACGTCGTAGAAATTAAGGAAAAAGGACTCACTAGGAGGCGCGCAGACCGCGGTAAGGATTACACGACGCGACATAGATTCCACTATGTCAATCACGCCGCAAGAAAACTGTTGGCCACAGGAGTTAATGCCAGAGGACGCGCGGCCTGCCCAGAATGAGAATGGGATCCGCGGTCCGGGACCTGGGGTATGACTCCTGCGACACGACTCAATCAATGGGGGGAAGCACCAAAAACGCCGGGTGGAATCAAGAGAACGTGATCCTAATGTCAGATTTTGTAAAACTTACCAGCAAGGATAAGAGAGTAGATTCCCAGAGCATAGGTAAGGAGAAAAGGATCCTAATACCATAGATATCACACGTAGTGACATCGATGTGGGCCCGTAAGCCAAATGTTAAGTTAGCAAAATAATTTTTTCAAAGACTAGACTCAACTTCGACCAAGTAGTGGTGGGGTGGCTTCCTACAGGCAGTCGGCTCTGATACCAACTTGTGACGCCCCCAAAATCAGACCGTGTACAGTAATCATACACACAGGGTACACAACTGAGATTAGGGTGCCACGGTGATAATATCACAGCACAACACTAAACACAATACGATAAACAAATATGTTACAATAGAGGGGGGTCACGCGGACCCGAATACATAAGTCATACAAGTCATAATATCTGAGTACAGACATAGTTAGTCAAGTTTTTCCTTAAGAAGGCTACCACAAATCACATCAGAGATACAGATCGAAAAGGCGAGGCCTCCTGCCTGGGATCCACCGAACTACTCCTGGTCAACGGGGAACTCCGGGGTACTCCTGCTCCTGGGCTCCAACGTCGGCTGCAGCGGCCGATCAGGAAAGACAGTAAAGGAAATAAAGCAGGTGAGTATCTAGTATACCCGCGAGTCTTACGTCCGCTACTAAGCATTATGCATTGTTTCAACAGAAATAAGAGGCTGTATATAGTGGACTAAAAGACAGAAATCCAGAGCAAGGGTAAGAAACTAGGCCTATCGAAGACTAGCATCTTCCGACGTTGTCTTGCAGCATGAGGTAAGAATCAGCCAACAGTTTATATAAAGCATAAGGTAACAATGCAGCAGAAGTTGCTGCAGCATTGTATAATAATAAGTTGTAATAATTAACTATGCCTCAGTGTTGACCTCCTCGGCATCCCCGCGAGGAAGAAAACCCGGAACCATACAGTTTAATAATAATAGTTTGTAGTGGTAAGATCCAGCTTCAGCATAAAGCGTCCTGTTACCGTGGACACGGCTATTCGAATAGATTAATCTTCCCTGCAGGGGTGCACTTGTGTTACGCTACACGCACGGATCTCCAGGGTGGCGGGAACCTTGTTAGGGAATGCTCCACCGAGGCTATCCGACACTTCATAGCCCATCTTTCAAACTCAACAGAGAGGCCATCCGCCGGTCTAAATCCTAAGTACGCCGGGCCTTGGACCCCAACCCGAACGTACTCCTGCACGGTGCGTGAATGGCCGGTGAAGTTAAAGAAAATCCAAATAAGACACCACCGCGTGAGCAAATAAGACAACACCACTTCCCGGCAATCAGCCCGCAGTACTGCTGACGTCTGAAGAGTCCTCGGACGACACTACGAAGCAGAGGAGCCCATAACTCGTAATTCCCACGGGTAGGTAGTGCGTACATGGCATATAGCCAACTCAAGACATTCACTGAACCATTTAGCATTTTATTAACCTGCGTGACAACCGTTATCGTTGCCTCGACTTAACTGACCCGCAGACAACGACAACAGCCAGGACCACCAGTACATCGGTGCCTGCCCCGTCGTCCCACCAAGTCACTGCGGTTACCAACAAGGTGAACCGTCTCCTTACCTTGTCTCGCGTGTGCTCCTGGAGGAGCTCGACTTTCGTGGTTTGGTAACTCTCGCGGCCAACAATCAGGGGCCAAGCACACCGGTACACTAGTCGTACCCTCCCTGTCGTCCCATCGCAATACCTCTCGCGGGCACCGTTGGGTCGCCCGACTTTTTACCTGAAGGACAACCGTTTACAGGACCCTATGGCGGCAAGACAAAGTCAGCCTCGAGTGGACTACAAGGATTACTCCTTGTAGCTCACACTTGAGGTGACTAGGCATAACCCAGATAGGGGCCTTAGACGGTGTCTGCATTGTATCGTACCTGTGCAGTTATAATATCGGTATCCGCGTTCACTCCCCTGAGTGATCACAACCCTCTATCTAATCCTAGGTAACAATGCGCAGGGCCCTCTGAATAATGCATAATAATAATAATAGGGAACATAGGATAAAGGAAGGCACATCAAGGGGCGACAAAATTAGGCTATGCAATTGAATAGGAATGTAATCGTAGCAGCAGCAGTAACAATGCCTAGTGCAAGAAATGTACGGAAAGGTAGGCGATATCTGGGGAAGAGAATGGCTCTGCTTGCCTGCAAGCTTGACGGTAGTAGTAGGGTCGTCGACGAAGTAGTCGTACTCAGCAGCGGTGTAGTCGACGGCAGCAGCGGGGTCTACCGGAGATTAAGGGGGGAAGAAACATTAAATACACAGCAAGCATATACAAACAGATGCATGACAAGACGGATGAAATGTTAACGCTGTTCTAACGCAGTGCAATGCACATTGCTCGGAACGGAAACTCATCTGAGGATGAACTACCGGCTCCGGATGATTACCGGACAGGGTGTCCGAAGGGGGAAGGATCAAGCCGGAGGTGTCGTGGGTACCGGAAAAACATAATGGGGGTGTATCCGTGCTATTAGATCTATTCCGAACAACATTCGTGTTCGGAATAAATTCATCCGGGCATTCTAACAGTACCGAACAATTTATCGGACCGTCGGTCCGGAGGGGGACGGTTCGATGTTCGTTGTGTTAGCGGGGTGTGGTAGACATACGGATAGCGTATTCGTATTCGTTATATTTTTCTGATCAATTTTCATGTATAAAGTTTTTGAATCCGAGTTACGGTTTAAAAGATATTCAAATTCAAAGTTTAAATCCTTTTAAATAAATTTCTAATTTATTTTATTATTAAAACATAACATTATCCAGAGAGAGGGTTGACCAGGTCAAACTGACAGAGGGGACCCACCTGTCATCCTCTAGTTATTTAATTAAATCTTTATTTTTATTCCAAAATCCTCTGGGACCACATGTCATACACAGTACACTAATAAATCAATTAATTTATTTAATTAACCCAGGGGGGCCACTAGTCATACTCAGTGGGGGTTTTATCTCCTCCATTAGTGCTAATCACTCGGGCGGGTCCCACCAGTCAGTGAGCCAGCCCGGGCTGTGCTCGCCGGCGGCGACACAGGACGGCGGCGAGGTTGGCCCTGCTGTCGACCGGGGCCACGGGAGGGGCTGGGCGCGTTCGACAGAGGGGAGAACAGCGCGTCGAATGGTGGCCGTAGCAGCGACCGGGGGTGGCCGGGGTGAAGCTCGCCGTCGACAATTGTGGAGGCAGCGCTCGGGTCAAATGGAAATCGGGGGTACGGGGTGAAATCGAGCGCGCAACTCATCTTAACCGAACCTATGCTCTACCAGGAACACAGTGGTGCAAGCGGCGTGAGCTGAAGCTCACTGGAGCGAGCGCACGTCCTTCCTCGGCAGAGACGTGCTCGGCTCCAATGGCGGCGGCCAGTACAAGGGGAGAGAGGGGGCGCGAGTACATGGGGAAGGTGACCCGGCTCACCTAGAGACGGTAGAGGAGGGCAGCGGGCGCGGTGGTGGTCCGTAGCGGCCGGAATTTGGCCGGAGGCACGCCGGAGTCGAAGATGAAGCCGGCTCCGATTCGCTGCGTACAGGGGCTCCGGGCACGGCTTCTCCTCCGAGGTGATGAATTCGCCGTCTGCGCTCCCGATGGACACGTTTTCGTGGCCCGTCGTCGTCGATGGCCGCGAGTTGGCGCGGTAATGGCGACGGTGGCCTCGGGCGGTTCATTCCTCGTCGAGCGCGAGGTGAGGGGGAAGGGGAAAAGGGGTGGGGGTTTTCCAGGGAGCTTCTGGGGTTGGCCTTATCGCCTCCCCGGTCGTAGGGAGCAGGTGAGGGAGGGGAGGGCTCCAGCGGCGCCCGTGGCCACGGCGTCGAGCAGTTGGCCGACGTGACGGGAGCAGGTGGGAGGTGGAAGACGGGCCGGGGTGGGCCGTGGTGTGGGCTTCGCCCAGGGGCGACAGGTAAGTCTTCGGTTTGTTTTATTCTTTTCCTCTGCTTTTGTTTACTGTTGTAATTAAATTAATCACTTCTGCATTTTATTTAAATGTGTTGGTGGTTTGTAAATTAGTTGTATGCCACCTGTAGGTTACATAAAAGATTTGGTGCATTTTAAAACTCAGTGGGTATTTATTTTAAATATTTTAGGATTAAAAAGGGCCTTATAAGCTACTGTTATAATTGTTTGGGATTTTCCATAACTTCAAAAATTACCAAAGTGGGTCCAACATGATTATAATAATTTTAGGCAATTTACAAAAATAGTTTCATGATTTTTGGAACAACTTTATTTGAGCACTTTTGTTTTATTTTTCATTCAAAGAAGTTTCAACTAGGGTTTGGTTTGTTAGATGAGCAAGGTGCATTTGGCTTTGGGTTTTGATCCCAAGGGCCCAAGTACATGGTGCATGGGGTGTTGATCAACCACAGCAAGGTTTGATCATTAGCATCACAAAGTTTTATCAAGGACAAGGGAGATCAATCAGTGATAATCCAACAGTGATGATCAACAGTAATGATGGTTACTGTTACAAGCAACTGAGGGCGTTACACAACTCTCGAGGTGAGAAAGGGCAATGCACGGTACCGAAGAGGCTAGAAAAAGTATAGGTGGGTGGAAGTGTCAACTTTCGAATACTCACATTAGTCTGAAGAACTCATGCATTTATTATCGGTAACTCTCAGTCTAATTAGGAGGTTCACAAAGAGACTGGTACCCCGAGGACGAGTGTATGGGGGTTTGGTTATCCTTGCGCATCCTAGACTCATGGTACGTGAGTGTACGCTAATATTCGAACCCTCCAGAGGTTAGTTATCCATCTAGTAGCTAGAGTTCTCAACATGGGTTTTTTGGTTTTCGAAAAACACACGGATTTCCCAAAATACGACATCTATCACTAATAGGCAAGAGCTCTTGACACCATGAAACATTACTCTAGTCAATACCTCAAAACTATTGCAAGTTACTACTACAAAGAGAATAGCAACTTTAACTACCTACTTTCAGTCAAGACACATAACTCAGTGCAACAGGAAAACTCTCTAACAAGAGAAAACATGCAACCTATAGAAAGTTCAAACTAAGACAAAAGAAAATCTCTAGAAAAACTAAAGCACTACAACTAAACAGAACAGCAGCTAAGAAAAGAAAAAGAACAGCTCACAGCTTAAAGAAATAAGCATGCAAATCCTATGAGGAGTTCTAGTTCAAGCGGAGCGTGAATCTCTCCCACACAAAAGAGTAAGTTGGGGTCTAACTTGTTACTACAGAAAAGAGAGCAAAACAAACCTAGAAAAGTAAAGAGCGAGACGCTCCAAGGAAAGCACATAATGCATGAAGTGATAAAAATATAGTGCAACGAGGGACAAACTGATGATTGTTGATAAAGAAGGGGATGCATCGGGGGCATCCCCAAGCTTAGACGCTTGAGTCTCATTGAATATTTATTGGGGGTGCACATGGGCGCCCCCAAGCTTGAGCGTTTGACACTCCTGAATCTTCTTTCATCACCTTCCATCGCGCACTTGAAAACTCCCTTCATACATAACTCATTGTATTCTGATTAGAGAGGTTAGTACCCTAACAAAAATAATTTTCCTCAACTGCAAATAAAGATTTCCAGGAAGAGATACTGTTTCTCTTTCCTTCCCAAAAAAGTTTCCAAAGAAAAAGCAAGCTTAAGGATTGCAAAACTGCGAAAAGAAAAACCGTGGCAGAAGCTGAGAAAAACAGAACAGCAGAGAAAGGAGAATTTTTTCGAGGTACTTCTGCAACTCAAATCAAAAAACTTTAAACAGACGCCTGAAAGGTAATTGTATGGAGCATGCTGTCAAAAAATTCAGATCAAAAAGATGATCTGGTGATTTATTGAGAATTTTTCCGTCAAGCAGACAGAATTTGTTTCTGGACAGCAAGAACCAACTTTTGACCTTTCTTGCAATCTGAGACTAAACTTGGCACAAAGCTTGAAAAGTAAAGATACAATGATGTTGCTACAGTAGTAACAATCATCAAGACCACTAAGAACAGAAGTAAAAACATCTTGGGTTGCCTCCCAACAAGCGCTTTCTTTTACGCCTTTAAGCTAGGCATAAAGATTATAAAAGATGCTCGCATAAGAATAAGGACTTGAAGCAACATAGAGCATCAAGAAGAAAATATGAAACACATTTAAGCCTAACCCACTTCCTATGCATAGGCATATTATAAGAAAATAAATCAAAGAAGCACAAAGTGACAAGCATAGGAAGGTGGAACAAGAGCAACTTTTAAATTTTCATCAGAAAGAGAGGTGTTTTTGTAACATGAAAGATTTTAGAACCAAGCTTTCCTCTCTCAAAGTAATTTTCAGTAGTATCATGAACAACATCAAGAATATAACTATCACATAAATCATGTTGTTCATGACCTGCAAGCACACGTGTATAGTTTTCAACACGGTTTTTAGGATCATAAGATAAATGCAACCCGTCACATTGAAGTTTAATAAGGACAAAACTCTCCGGAATATTTGGAGATTTCAAAAGGATAATAGGAGAATCAAGTGTGGGTGCAATAGAAACAATTTCATGCTTAACATGAGGAACTATAGAAAGTTCATCTCCGTAAGCATCATCCATAGTGGCATCATGGCCATAAGCATAGAAGGCATCAACTTCATCAAAAAGGGATATTTCAAAAGAATCCATAGGATCATAACACTCATATAAGGTAAGATTCAAAGAGTTACTCTAATTAGAAGGTAGACATGGATGGCTCCATTCTTTCTCCTTTTGTTCATCACTCTCCTCCTCTTTTTCATCCAAGGAGCTTTCGGTTTCATCAATTTCTTCTTTAATAGAGTCCTGCAAAACATTAGTCTCTTCCTTTGGGGGAGAGATTCTCTCAAGATGATCAGTAATATAATAATTTGCATCATAATTTTCCAAACAATAGTTAAGTATAGCAAGACTCTCAGATTTGTAAGGGGCATCATTAATATTTCTAAGAAGAGAAGTAATTTCATAGGCACCCTTATAAGCAACAAATTCTTCTATTGGCTCTGCATCATAAAAATCATAGTTTGCCTTAGCATAAGAAGCTAAGGTTTCATCATCATTGTACTCACATTGGAAAGAAAGGTCTTTGTGCCTCATAAAGCAACAAGATTCATCCCTGCAGAAAGATATATTATATATTGAGCACAAGTTTCTAGCATACTCATACAACTGGTGTATTTGTTTCCATAAGTGTATCCCCTTTTGAGACAAGCGGTGTTCCTTGTACCACTTTTGTTGATCCTTGGTGAATCCTCCATGCCAATAAGATCTGGTTTCAAAGAAGTCTGAAATTGATTGGCAAGTAAGGAACGAGACATACTATTTTTTTGGATTTTTGATAAAGGACACAAAGACAAAAACTGAAAGGTAAACTAACAATACTAAAAAGCAAAGGTAAAAGATAGTGTGCAACTCCCCTATCTTGTAGACTTGAGTCCCCGGCAACGGCGCCAGAAATTTTCTTGATGGCTTCTCGCCCCTCGTTGGTTACCCCAAGTGGAATGTTTGAGATGCAGTGCAGCAGCAAGTTTCCCTCGGTGAAGATACCAAGGTTATCGAACCAGTAGGACCCAGGAGATACAAGTAGGTGGCAACGTCGCCAGAAATTGCTTCCTGACTAGGGTGTTGTCGGGGACCTGCACACAACAACAAATAACTTTGCTCCCTACGAGTACAGAGGAGTTGTCAATTCCTCCGGCCTTTTCGTTTACAAAGGATCAACGAAAGAGATAAAAGGTGCAAAGGAAAGTAAAAGCTGAAAGTAAATTGAGGGTGTGAACAATAATGTGAAGATGGACCGGGGTCCCGTGATTTTCACTAGTGATGTCTCTCTCCCAAAAGACGATAAAAGTGCTAGCGAGGTAAACAAATCACAGTTGGGCAATTGACAGGATTATGAAGGCACCGCAATGCTAACTATGCTGCAAAGAAAGGAAGGGCTCAAAAGCAATGGGCAGTACGCCAAGGTAAGTAGACCGAAATCCATCTGCATCTACTACGAATCATCCACCTTGAGATATCTATCCAGAACATCTCGCTGGTATTAAGTTGCGAATCCCACCCAGATATCTATCCAGTACTC
The DNA here is from genome assembly GCA_950022295.1 of Bromus sterilis. Classification (NCBI taxonomy): domain Eukaryota; kingdom Viridiplantae; phylum Streptophyta; class Magnoliopsida; order Poales; family Poaceae; genus Bromus; species Bromus sterilis. Next base: position 353,414,517 of record OX465595.1, read on the forward strand.
AAAAGAACTTTGCGCAAAGTAAACAATCCTTGCACCCGCAGGTACAAGCACCGTTGTTTTATCCCTGGTGGCAACAGCACATCCCCTAGTCTCATGTTTCTGTCACTCAAGCTAGACATCAAGGGGATGAACCCACAATCGAGCATAATGCTCTCTCTTGGAGTTGCAAATAAAATACTTGGCCAAAGCAAATACCGCAACGGAGAACATGCAAAAATTTACTCAAGACCAAAATATAAAAGAGAAGAACAAAATATATTACTCATCACAATCTGAACATAGTCTCATAATCCATCAGATCCCAACAAACTCAGCATAGCAACAGTAGAAATTACATAGATGCCTCGATCATGTGAGGCAGCTCACGAGGACTCAAAAGTGGAAGCACAAAGGGGGGAGAGATTCATCACATAGCTACTGGTCACGGAACCATGGTCCAAGGGGGACTACTCACGGCACATCCGGGAGGCGTCCATGGCTATGGATGGTCTCCCGGAGGGGGTTTCTCCTTCCGGCAGGGTGCCGGGGCAGCTTCTCCAGGCAGCCCCGATCTTGAAACGGCGGCGGCGGCGGTACAGAGGGGAGTTCGTGAGAAAGAGATCGATATTAGGGGTTTCCACCCCGAGGGGTAAATATATGCGAAGGGGGGCATCAAGGGGACCCACGAGGCAGTCAGGAGGGTCCCTGGCGTGGCCCAGGGTGGGGCCGCGCCACCTGCCCTCCTGGCTGCCTGGTGGTGGCCCCCCTTCCCTCTCTTGGTGATTCCGGAAGCTTCTGTTGCGCTGATTTTTTATATATTTTTCCCGGAATTTTTGGGGCACTTTTAATGGCCGGAAAACCTGAAATAGAAAAACAGCAGAAAATAGAAACTGGCAACTGGGTGCACTGAGTTAATAGGTTAGTACAAATAGGTTCAAATGTGTATGAAAGTTCAAGAAAAACATGGCAAAGTCACACAAACTTGCATGGAGGAAGCAGAAATTATAGATACGTTTGGGACGTATCAATAACCCAACCTCAAGTCGACTTTTGAGAACACCGTGGATCCAGCAAGTTGATCAGAAAGATCATTGATCCGAGGAAGTGGGTAATTGTTCTGGATGGTGGCTTGGTTGATAGGTCGGTAATCTTGGACCAAACGGTTTGTACCATCACTTTTCTTGACAAAGAGCAGAGGTGCTCCCCAAGCTGAGGAACTTCGGCGAATGAAGCCTTTCCGAAGTGCTTCGTCGATCTCCTTCTTAAGTTCAAGGAGTTCATGCGGCGGCATCTTGTAAGGACGCTTTGCAATAGGGGTAGTGCCGGGCTTCAAGTCGATGACGAACTCAACTTCTCTGGTTGGGGGTATTGCCGGCAGCTCTTCTGGGAAGACGTCGAGGAAATCACAAACGACTGGAACATTCTCAATGCCTTCAAGAGGTGAGACGTTCAAAGGATTCATCGTATAGGTCTGCGCTTCAGCGTTTTGGGTTATTCGGGCGGTGTGGTTAACAATCTCGCCGGAGGGGTGGAAAAGTTGGACAGATGTAACAATCTCACTGTCAGTGAACAGTAATCACCATTACTGTTGATCACTACTGTTTAAAATTTTTGTTTGATCAACTTGGTTCAGCTCAAATTCAATACCCCTTTGTTATTGTTGAATGCAATGTAAACCTTGGGCCTTGATCATCACGGGTCAAAACAAAGTCCAACCCATAAACATTTGAAATCAAATCAAATCTCAAAATGCCTTTGGTGGAATATTAAAACCAATGTGCAAAATAAACTTTCTCCAAAAATTCTGAAACTACTTTTCTAAAATCACAAATATTCAGTGGACCAAATCCAAATGGGTTTGGGTATTTATTGAGTTATAGAAAATTCTAAACAATTCAAACATTAGGTTAAAACCCTTACTTTGGGCATTTAATATTTAAAAGAAATATCTAATGATTTTCTTTTGCTGCAAAAACTTTTTTGGCACTGCTATATACTGTTATTCTAATTTTGAGGCACCTAACATATTTTAAAAAAATGTTAAACTAATAAAAGAAATGCAAAAGAATTTAAACAGAAAAAAAGGAAACTAAAAAGAAACAACCTAATCTAACCCACCCCTCCCACTGGGCCAGCACCCAGCCCACTACCCCCACCCATCCCGAATTGAGCCCAACCAGCCCACCCGGGGCTCCCCCTTCCCCCTCCCCTGTTCAACTGTGCCGTGGCACGCATCCATGGCGCCACAGCCGCAACCGTCGCCGTGGCGGCCATCGCGCGGCTCGCCGGCGAGATTTAGGTCGCCGCCCGCGCCCTCTCCCAAAACCCCAACCCGAGCCGCCCCCGTTCCACTCCCCGCATCCCCCCCTCGCTTGACCTCGTCACACCGAGAATCCGCCGCCGCCGGTAGCCATTGGCGTGGCCAACGGCCAAGTCGAGCCGCGCCGGCGTGTCCAGGCGAGCCGCCGTGGACGGCCTCGTCTCCCTGCACGCCCAATTTCTCCCGGGAGGCCCCGAGCGCGTCGCCCCGGCCGTCTTCCTCGCCGACGGCTGCCGTTGTTTCGCCGCCCGATTCAGCTCCGCCCCGACCAACCCGGCACGTCCGAGCACATCCCGAGCTCCCTGGTGAGATCCTCGCCATGTTGCTCATGTCCGCACTCGATCCCGCGCCCTGTAGTTCACCACCCCGCGAGCACATGCTCCGGCAGCCGCATGTCGCCGCCAGTTGCTCGAGGTAGTCGTCGTTTTAGTCTACCACGACGTTCACCTCGTGCCCCAACATATGCACCGCGTTTCCCCCGTTCGATTCCCCCCCTTCGCCCGCCTTTTGGTCGCCGGAGTGTGCCACAGTGGCCTCGTCGCCGGGCCTCTAGCCTTGGTCGCCGCCGTGTCCGCACGGGGCTAACCCCCCTAGTTTAACCAGTAACCCCCCCCCTTGTACAATATGACATGTGGGCCAGTCCCCTTAATTAACTGTTTAGCTTAAATTAGTTAATTAATTAAACATGTGCCTATGACTTGTGGGCCCCACCGATAGTTTAACTAAAATGGAATTAGATTATTGATTTGAGTATGACATGTGGGTCCACTTGTTTAATTAGATTTAGTTAAAACATTTTTATTAAACAGAGGCTGACCAGTGGGACCCTCTTGTCAGGTTTGACTGGTCAACCCCTTGTGGATAATGTTTATTTAAAAAATAAAATAAATCCAGAAAATGATTTAAAATGATTTAAACTTTAAAATTCAATATCTTTTAAACCGTAAGTCAGATTCAAAAACTTTATACATGAAAATTGATCAGAAAAATATAACGAATACGAATATGCTATCCGTATGTCTACCACCCCCCTCTAACGTACCGAACATCGAACCGCCCCCCTCCGGGCCGTCTGTCCGATGATTCGTCCGGTACTATAAAAGTACCCGGATGAATTTATTTCGAACACGAAAGTTGTTCGGAATAGATCAACTAACCCGGATACACCACCCACACTTGTGTCGGAGGTCCACGACACCTCCGTCATGATAACTCCCCCCTCCGGACACCCTGTCCGGTAATCACCCGGAGCTGGCAGCTCATCCCCGGATGAATTTCCGCTCCGAGCCTGATACGTCGTACTGCGTTAGAATACCGACATCGATGCATTTGCCATGTCATTCATATGTTTACATATGTTTGCTTGATATTTACTATTTCTCCCCCCCCTTTGTTCTCCGGTAGACCCCGCTGCTGCCGCCGACTACACCGCCGCTGAGTACGACTACTACGTCGACGACCCTACCCCTACCGTCGAGCTTCCAGGCAAGCAGAGCCATTCTCTTCCCCAGATATCGCCTATCTTTCCGTACATTTCTTGCACTAGGCATTGTTACTGCTGCTGCTACGTTACAATCCTATTCAATTGCATAGCCTGTTTTGTCGCCCCTTGATGTACCTCCTTTATCCTATGCTACCTATTATTATTATTATTATTATTATTATGCATTATTCAGCAGTGAGCCCTGCGAAATGTTAGCTAGGATTAGATAGAGGGCCGTGATCACTCAGGGGAGTGAACGCGGATACAAATATAACTGCACAGGTACGGTACAATACAGACACCGCCTGAGGCCCCCTAGCTCGGCTCTGCCGAGCCACCATCAAGTGTGAGCTATCAAGGAGTAATCCTTGTACTCCACTCGTTGCTGACTCTGTATAGCCGCTCTAGGTACCTAAGCAACGGTTTTCCTCCAGGTGAGAAGTCGGGCGACCCAACGGTGCCCGCGAGAGGTATTGCGACGGGACGACAGGGAGGGTACGACCAGTGTACCGGTGTGCTTGGCCTCTGATCGTTGGCCGCGAGAGTTACCAAACCCCGAAAGTCGAGCTCCTCCGGGAGCACACGCGAGACAAGGTAAGGAGACGGTTCACCTTGTTGGTAACCGCAGTGACTTGGTGGGACGACGGGGAAGGCACCGATGTACTGGTGGTCCTGGCTGCTGTCGTTGTCCGCGGGTCAGTTAAGTCGAGGCAACGATAACGGTTGTCACGCAGGTTAATTAAAATGATAAATGGTTCAGTGAATGTGTTGAGTTGGCTATATGCCATGTACGCACTACCTACCCATGGGAATTACGAGTTATGGGCTCTTCTGCTTCGTAGTGTCGTCCAAGGACTCTTCAGACGTCAGTAGTACCGCGGCCTGCGCCGGGAAGTGGTGTTGTCTTATTTGCTCGCGCGGTGGTGTCTTATTTGGATTTGCTTCAACTTCACCGGCCAGCCACGCACCGTGGAGGAGTACGTTCGGGTTGGGGTCCAAGTCCTGGCGTAATTAGGATTTAGACCGGCGGATGGCCTCTCTATTGAGTTTGAAAGATGGGCTATGAAGTGTCGGATATCCTCGGTGGAGCGTTCCCTAACAAGGTTCCTGCCACCCTGGAGATCCGTGCGTGTAGCGTAACACAAGTGCACCCCTGCAGGGAAGATTAATCTATTCGAATAGCCGTGTCCACGGTAACAGGACGCTTTATGCTGAAGATGGATCTTACCACTACAAACTATTAATATTAAACTGTATGGTTCTGGGTTTTCTTCCTCGCAGGGATGTCGAGGAGGTGAACTCGGAGGCATTGTTAATTATTACAACTTATTATTATACAATGCTGCAGCAACTTCTGCTGCATTGTTACTTTATGCTTTATATAAACTGTTGGCTGATTCTTACCTCATGATGCAAGACATCGTCGGAAGATGCTAGTCTTCGATAGGCCTAGCTTCTTACCCTTGCTCTGGATTTCTGTCTTTCAGTCCACTATATACAGCCTCTTCTTTCCGTTGATACAATGCATAATGCTTAGTAGCGGACGTAAGACTCGCGGGTATGCTAGATACTCACCTTTGCTTTATTTCCATTTTTTCGCTTTGCCTGATCGGCCGCTGCAGCCCACGTTGGAGCCCAGGAGTAGGAGTACCCCGGAGGCGCCTACTACGACGTCGAGTTCCCCGTTGACCAGGAGTAGTTCGGTGGATCCGAGGAAGGAGGCCTCGCCTTTTCGATCTGTATCTCTGATGTGATTTGTGCTAGCCTTCTTAAGGCAAAACTTGACTAACTATGTCTGTACTCAGATATTATGGCTTGTATTACTTATGTATTCGGGTCCGCGTGACCCCCTCTATTGTAACATATTTGTTTATCCTTTTGTGTTTAGTGTTGTGCTGTGATATTCTCACCGTGGCACCCTAATCTCAGCCGTGTACCCTGCGTGTATGATTACTATACACGGATTGATTTTGGGGGCGTCACAACAGACTTGGTGCCACAATACAGTGCGGCATCGTGAACTTTCAACCAATCTATTCCCAGAATGAGGTCTATGGTGGAAAACTTCAAAATGATGGGGGAAGCAAGGAAAACAATTCCCTCGACTTCAAAGATGGTATTGGGCACTAACTTGGAGGTTTGGCACTGGCCTATCGGGGTGCGGACAACCATCGGTGGGCGCATCTTTTCAAGCGTGAAGTTATGTGACAATGCAAATGCATCCGACATCAAATAAAACAATAGCAAGTACTGAATTTACGAGAAGGGTACCCATCACGGTAGAGGGTTGTTCTTGAGATTCCACAACATCAATGTTGTAAGCATGTCCACGAGCATGAGCAGCAAACCCAATATTATAGTTTGGGGTCCTGTTGTTTCCACGACCATTTTTGCGGCCAGCAGGGTGAAGTACCAGTTGATTCTGAGTCTGGGGGCAGTCTCTGGCAATGTGACCGGGGTGACGACACTTGAAGCACAGTCCATCCTCAGGACGGAGGGGAGCAGCATTGGGTGGTGGGGGCAGAGCTCTTGGCCTTGGTGGTGGCGGAGGCATACGGGGTGCCGCATACGAAGGCCTGGGACCAGGGACAGGTGCCTGGGCCACACTAGGAGGGAGCCAAATGTGACGCTTCTGCGTTGCGCCCGAAGATGAACCAACGTCACGATAGCGCTTCAGCGAGTCTTTATGCTCCATCTGGGCAGTCTCGACGGTGATAGCCTTGTTCACCAAGGTGGCAAAGTTGGCGAAATCATGAACGGCAAGAGCAAGCCTGAGGTCTGAGTTGAGGCCACGACGGAACTTCTGCTACTTGCGAGCATCAGTGGTGATCTCTTCTTCTGCATAGCGAGAGAGGTTGAGGAACTCGCGTTGATGGGCTTCAACAGTCATGTTGCCCTGAGTGATGTTGCGGAATTCTTCCCGCTTGCGATCCATGATCTCCTGAGGAATGTAGTGGGCGCGAAAAGAAGTATGGAATTCATCCCAGGTGATGACTTCATCGACTGGAAGTGAACGTTTGTGGGTGCTCCACCAATGAGCAGCGACACCTTTTAGGTGATAGGACGCAAAGTCCACATTATCGACTGGATCAACATTAGAAGACTCCATCTCGTGAGTGATGTCGCGAAGCCATTCATCAGCATCCAACGGCTGAACCGAGTTGCGGAACATAGTGGGGTTGAGGCGGGTGAAGTCGTGCAGAGTCACAGTGGCATGCTGATGCTGGTTCCCATTCTCATTCGGCTGAGGGAACTGAGCCATGACATTATTCATGAACTGACGGTTCATCTCGAACTGCTGCATCATCGCGGCCATGTAATCCGGCGGTGGAGGTGGGTCGTTGGCACCACGACCACGACCACCACGACCAGCCATCCTGCTAGAATTTAACAGGGGTATTTCAGCGATGAAAATTTAACGAGATAACGAAAACAAGCAGGAGGTAATGCGACAACGAAGAGGGGGCGCGGATATATAGGAGTAGTCATATAAGACATACACATCCACACATGGAATCAATCGAAAATCGGGCAGTATAACGTCATAGAAATTAAGTAAAAATGACACACTAGGCGGCGCGCAGACCGCGGTAAGGATTACACGACGCGACATAGGTTCCACTATGTCAATCACGCCGCAAGAAAACTGTTGGCCACAGGAGTTGATGCCAGAGAACGCGCGGCCTGCCCAGAATGAGAATGGGATCCGCGGTCTGGGACCTGGGGTAGAACTCCTGTGACACGACTCAATCAATGGGGAAGCACCAGAACGCCGGGTGGAATCAAGAGAACGTGATCCTAATGTCAGAGTTAGTAAAACTTACCAGCAAGGACAAGAGAGCAGAGTCCTAGAGCATAGATAAGGAGAAAAGGATCCTAATACCATAGATATCACACGTAGTGACATCGATGTGGGCCAGTAAGCCAAACATTAAGTTAGCAAAATAGTTTTTCAAAGACTAGACTCAACTTCGACCAAGTAGTGGTGGGGTGGCTTCCTACATGCAGTCGGCTCTGATACCAACTTGTGACACCCCCAAAATCAATCTGTGTACAGTAATCATACACGAAGGATACACGGATGAGATTAGGGTGCCACGGTGAGAATATCACAACACAACACTAAACACAAAAGGATAAACCAATAATTTACAATACCAGGGATCACGAGGATCCGAATACGTAAGTTATACAATCATAATATCTGAGTACAGACATAGTTAGCCAAGTTTTTCCTTAAGAAGGCTAGCACAAATAGCATCAGAGATACAGATCGAACAAGCAAGGCCTCCTGCCTAGGATCCACCGAACTACTCCTCGTCAACGGGGAACTCGATGTCGTAGTAGTCGCCTCCGGGGTACTCCTGCTCCTGGGCTCCAACGTCGAATGCAGCGGCCGATCAGGCAAAACAAAAAGGGGGAAATAAAGCAAAGGTGAGTATCTAGCATACCCGCGAGTCTTACGTCCGCTACTAAGCAATTATGCATTGTATCAAATGGAAAGGGGAGGCTATATATAGTGGACTGCAAAATACAAATCAGAATAAGGGTAAGAATCTAGGTCTAACGAAGACTAGCATCTTCCGACGAGTCTTGCAGCATCAGGAGAGAATAGCCAACAGTTCAATGAAAGCATAAGTAACAATGCAGCAGAAGTTGCTGCAGCATTGTATAATAGTAAGTTGTATTATATAACAATTAACAATGCCTCCGAGAATCCCTCCTCGACTTCCCTGCGAGGAAGAAAACCCGGAACCAATCAGTTTAGTAGTAGTAGTTTGTAGTAGTAGAGTCTGGCTTCAGCATAAAGCGTCCTGTTACCATTGACACGGTTATCCGAATAGATTATCATCCCTGCAGGGGTTGCACTACTGTTACCCTACACGCTCGGATCTACAGGGTGGCGTACACCTTGTTAGGGGATGCCCCACCGAGGCTATCCGATACGCCGAAGTCCATCCTTCGAGCTCAACATAGAGGCCATCCGCCGGTCTAAATCCTAAGTACAAAGAAACTTTGGACCCCTGTCCTTTGTACTCCTGCACGGTACGTGGCTGGCCGGTGAAGAAGACCCACTTCCCACTACCGGAGTAAGCGGTCCAAGCCCGACAATCAGCCCGAGGTAAATTTGACGTCTGAAAGAGCCCTCGAACGAGGCTACAACGCAGAGGGCCCACACCGTAATCCCACGTGGAGGTAGTGCGTAAAGGGCACGACGGCCCACTCAAGTCATCCACCTGACCCATTAAGCATTTTAATTATTATCTGTCGGAACAACCGTTATCGTTGTTCTTATTTAGGTGAGCCGCGGACAACGACAGCAGTCAGGTCCACCCCCATTACCAGAGCCAGTGGCCGCCTGCCCTGTCGTCCCACCAACTCGTGCGGCTACCAACAAGGTGAACCGTCTCCTTACCTTGTCTCACGTTTTCTCTAAAGAGCATGACTTTCGGTACAACAAAGTACCAGGCCCGCCACACACCGATGGAATACACCTGTCCTGTCGGTCCAATACGATACCTTGCGCGGGCACCGTTGGGTGACCTGATTCCTTCCCTTTAAGGACACCCGTGGATCAGTACCCTAGGTCGGCTATACAAAGTCAGCCTCGAGTGGAGTACAAGGATTACTCCTCGATAGCTCACACTTGAGGTGGCTCGGCAGAGCCGAGGTAGGGGCCTGTATTGGTGTCTGCTGTGAACTGTACCTATAGCAGTTCAATATATATTGTATCGTTTCCACGATCACTCCCAGAGTGATCACGGCCCTCTATCTAATCCTATTGACTAACAAGGCGCATGGCTAACTGCTGATTATAAGATATATATATATATAGGGCAGCATAGGATAGCGGAAAAGTAATCAAGGGGCGACAATGATAAGCTATGCAGTTGAATAGGATTGTGACGTAGCAGTAGAAGCAATGCCTACTGCAAGAAATGTACGGAAAGATAGGCGATATCTGGGGAAGAGAATGGATCTGCTTGCCTGGAAGCTCGACGGTAGGGGTACGGTCGTCGACGAAGTAGTCGTACTCAGCGGAGGTGTAGTCGGCGGCAGCAGCAGGGTCTACCGGAGAATAAAGGGGGGGGGGGAGAAACAGTAAATATAAATCAAACATATGTAAACAGATACATGACATGACAGATGAAATGTCAACGGTGCTCAAACGTAGTACGATGCAATATGCTCGGTGCGGGAATTCATTCGTGGATGAACTGCCAGCTCCGGGTGATTACCGGACAGGGTGTTCGGAGGGGGAAGGTACCATTCTGGAGGTGTCGTGGACATCGTACAAACATACAGAGGGTGTATCCGTGTTAGATGATCCATTCTGAACAACTTTCGTGTTCGGAATAAATTCAGCCAGATAGTTTAACGGTATCGGGCAATTATCGGACAGACGGCCCGGAGGGGGGAATGTCGTTGTTCGTTGTGTTAGAGGGGGGTGTTTGACATACGGATAGCGCATTCGTATTCATTATATTTTTCGAATCAATTTTGATGTATAAAGTTTTTGAATCTGACTTACGGTTTAAAATATATTCAATTTCAAAGTTTAATTCAATTTAAATCATTTTATAATTTCTTTTTTATTTAAATAAACATTATCCACAGAGGGGTTGACTAGGACAAACCTGACCAGTGGGTCCCACTGGTCAGCCTCACATATTGATAAATCATTTTTATTTAATAAAACAGAAGGGTGGCACACATGTCATACACTGTTATTATTATATATTCGTTTTATTTAAATACTTAATAGTGGGGCCTAGTTGTCATACACACATAACTAAATATCTGTTTAATTTTATTTTAAAAGGCATGGGGCCCATCTGTTATTGAGACCAGGGGTTATCTCCAATTAATATTAACAGAAGTAATTAACAGAGCGTGGGCCCATTGTTAGTGAGGGAGGGGATTAGTTTAGCACTAATCAAGTTGCTGACATCACGGGCCCACCTGGCAATCCCCCAGGTCGACGGCGGCGACGACAGAGCGGCCGGCGGCGAGCGTGCGCTCGGTATAGGGCATGGGGGAGGCGTGGGCTGGCGCATTTGATAGAGGGGCTCGCCGCGCGTCTTCTAGTGGTGGTGCCCTCGCCGAGGACTTGCCGGAGCGACGACGGCGGCAATCTTCGGACCTCGACGGAGGCTTGGCTACGGTGTGCGGGAAGGGCAGGGCGTGCGCGCGTGGGATTCCTCGTTGTACCAGGAGCGCCTTGGCGTGCTCGGTAGCCACGCGCGTGCGCTACGGCCACGGGGGCGAGCCCCACCACGGCGGCCGGAGCGTGGCGTCGACGAGATGGCGACAGGAGGCAAGAGGGGGGGTGCTAGGCAAGGGGAAATGGGGCCGCGCTCACCGTGAGCGTAGGGGAGAGGTCTGGGGGGGCCGAGGGGGCGTCGCAGCGGGGCGAATCGGCGGTGGAGGTGGCGGTTGCCGACGGAGAAGAAAGGGGGCGGGCGACGTGCTCGGGGCCCCTGGCGTCGATTCCGCGCGCAGGGAGACGAGGTCGTCCTCGCGGCCCGCCTGATCATGTCGGCGAGGTACGGGGGGCTCGGTGTCCGCGCGGGCACCGGAGCCATGCCCGTGGGCGCGCTCGGACGTGGACGAGCAGAGCGGGCGGGAGGCGATGGTGGGGTGTTCTGCGAGGGGGGCTAGGGTTAGGGTTCCACGAGGGAAGCAGGGGCGAGGGGGCACTTAATGATGCCGGTGAGCCGCCCGATGGCATCCACGGCGACAATCGTGGCCGTGGCGCCATGGATGGCGTCCACGCACGGGGTGAACAGGGGAGAGGAGGGGAGAGAGGCCAGGGTGGGCTAGGTGGGCTCGGCCTGGGGTTAAGTTGGGCTGGCCCAAGGGGAACAGTGGGGTTGGGCTCCCTTTTGCTTTATCCCTTATTTTATTTGTTTTCTGTTTTCTTTCAATACTGTTTTTTTATGGCACACAATGAATTTTGGCAGTGATGAAACTTGTTTGTAAATTGGTGTTGCACTATGTAGGAGTGCCACAAAAAGATTGAGGCACCAATAAATCCATTTAGTATTTTAATTAAATAGTAAATGGTAAAAAGGGGGTTTTCCAGCTACTGTTGGATTTTTTGCATTTGTTTTAAAGCTTAATAAATTCCCAAAACCACATGGTCATGATCAAGAGATTATTGTGCATTTTACAAAATTGTATTCACAATTTTTGGGCAAAGTTTTATGTGTCACATATTTTTAATATTCAACAAAAGGGAAATTTGACTTTGCATTGGTCCAAGCTTATCATGGTTGATCAAAGCAAGAATTTTGGAACAGTAACCATCATTAGTAACAGTGATTATTGTTCACTGACAGTGAGGTTGTTACAAATCTCTCCCCACTACAAGAATTCTCGTCCCGAGAATTTAAGTGGTAGTGAGGAAAAGATTGGGGTATTCATCGCGAAGGCGATCTTCGTGCATTGCCCTTTCTCACCTCGAGAGTTGGCGCATACTTCGCCGGTGCATCCAAACTCTGTGCATGATACGCTCTGTCATCATAAACCTCCTTATATCTTTCCTCAAAACATCCACCATACCTACCTATCAAGGCATATCCATAGCCTTTCTGAGATATATTGCCATGCAACATCCACCTTCTCATGACTTGATCTTCATGTCATCTATCTATGTTCCTTCTACACTTGCAGAGGCATACATTTGCATACATCATGATAGCTACATCTTCTTTATGATGAGTACCTTGTAAAGTGTGAAGATCTTCTTTGCTTCTTGTAAAATAGAATGTTGCCCTTAAGTGAGGAAAAGATCCCAACGAGGACAAATGAGAGTTAAATAAAAAGAGCCATTGAGGCCACCAAAAAATACAAAAAAAATAGAAAAAAGAAAAAAATAAATAAAAAGAGAGAAGGGGGCAACACTACTATTCCTTTTGAAAGATCCAAACTCGTACTCCCTCTTATATCTTGCACTCCATAGAGATGATCATATATGCATATAGCTATGTGGGGACCTTCACACTATAGCACTTGGCTTGTATATTCCAATGATGAGCCTCCTCAAACGAGCTCTAGGTCTTCTTGAGCGAGAAAGTTGGATGCACCCCCACTAGTTCCATTGTAGAGCTTTTCTTAGCTCATATGTGCATCTGTTGCATGGCAATCCATACTCCTCACATCATATATATCATTTGGCCTTCTCGCCTATGATTTTCCTCATTGATTTGAGCCTTTCACACCCTTTTTTCCTTTCTCGTCCACCATATTTCTCTCTTTGCCATCCTAAGTGTCAACTCTCGTGCTTACGCTCATCCATTGCATGAGTGCTCAAAATATCGAAAGGGAGTGGATCAAATTTCTTGTACCTGGCTAGTGGTCTAGGGACGAGTCAAGATAAGATTCTAAAGAAGACTAAGTGTGAAACTTTAGTAGATTGAGTTCTCAACAAATATATTTTTTCTCTCGTAATCCCATCCCCCACTTCTTGCACGCAAACATCATCTGGAGACATTCGAGTCACGGACAGCGAGAGCTCTTGCACCTTTATGTTCTTTTGTTGCTTGTTTCAATGCTAATATAGACTCTTGCTTGTTATGACTTGAAATGAATTACATACCTTGATTTCTTTACTTCCAAAGTTCTTATATGGTTGTTAGCATGTTACCACAGTAATTATGCTTAATATCATTTACATACTCGAGGACGAGCGGGAATTAAGCTTGGGGATGTTGATACGTCCCAAACGTATCTATAATTTATGTTTTCTCCATGCATGTTTTGTGTGATATTGATATCTTTTATATACACTTTCATATACTTTTGATCTTATTTGGACTAACCTATTAACTCAGTGCACCTCAGTGCTAGTTCCTGTTTTCTGCTGTTTTTCTATTTCAGGTTTCCCCCGTATTAAAATTGCTCAAAAAATTCCGGTAAAATACAATAAAACATTACCGTACCGGAAGATTCGGGGATCACCTAGGAGGGGCCAGAGGGGACCCACCAAGGCCCCAGGCGCCCTCCCAGCGCGCCCTAGGGTGGGGCCACGCTAGGGAGCCGCCTGGACCCCTGGTGGCCCCCCTGGCTGCCCCCTTCGCCTATATATTCTCCGTCACGGGAAACCTCGGAAGACAGAACCCTTTATTGTGATCTCTCCACTGTTCTGTCGCCGCTGCACTTCCAATATCAGGAGTACCAGCAGACCACTTCCCGGCACCCTGCCGGAGGGAGGATTGACCTCCGAGAGCTTCTTCTCCACCATGGTCGCTTCCTGGATGATCCGTGAGTAGTCTACCTTGGACCATGGGTCCATGATCCGTAGCTATGTGATGTTCTACTCCCCTCTTTTTTCTTCAAGGATTAGACCTTGTGAGCTTCCCTACACGATCAAGGCATATACGTAATTCTTTCTGCTGTTTCTATGCTGAGTTTGCTGGGATCTAATGGATTATGAGACTATGTTTAGATTGTGATTGAGTAATATATTTGGTTCTTATATTCTATATTTTTTTCTTGAGTAATTATTGCATGTTCTCCATTTCTGTTTATTGCTTTGGCCAAGTAGTAGGTAGTGACTCCAAGAGGGAGCGTTATGCTTGATTGTGGGTTCATGCCCCCTGATGACTAACTTGAGTGACAGAAACATGAGTCTAGGGGATGTGCTGTTGACACAAGGGGGAAAACAACGGTGCTTGTAACCGCGGTTGCAAGGATTGTTTACTTTACGCAAAGTTATTTTAATGAAGTTGTCTGTTGCTTTGGGTTTACACTTTCAGTGGGGCTCGCAACTTACTACCAGCGAGATGTTCTGGATAGATTTCTCAAGGTGGATGATTAGTAGTAGATGCAGTTGGATTTTGGTCTACTTATTTTGCATACTGCCCATGCTTTTGAGCCTCTTCTTTTTTTTGTAGAAGTCTTGGTACTGATCCCGATGACTCAAAATCCTAGACGGGATACGTGTTTATGTTGAAAGGTGGTTCTATTAGCTGGAGGAGCAGCAAGCAGTCAGTCATCGCCCAATCTACGATGGAGTAGGAGTATATTGCCGCTTGCGAAGCGTCAAACAAAGCGCATTGGCTGAAGAAGTTCATCATCGAGCTTGGCATATTCCCTAGTTGCACTGACCCTGTTAGCATTTATTGCGACAATACGAGTGCCATTGCTAATGCAAGGGAGCCGAGGACTCATTCTACAACCAAGCATATTCTCCGGCGTTTCCATGTGACGCGGGACTACGTCAAGGATGGTCATACTAGGATTTTAAAAATACATACGAAGCTGAATCCGTCAGACCCAATGACTAAACCTCTTCCACAATCCAAGTTTGAACAACACCGAGAGACTATTGGTGTTAGATACATACCTGATGTAAACTAGTGTAATTTGTACTCTAGTGCAAGTGGGAGACTGTTGGATATGTGCCCTAGAGGCAAATTAATAAAGATATTTGTCACATATCTGTTTGTTCATAATACGTTATATATTGTGCTAGAACTGTATTAATCGGAAACATTCATACACGTGTGATATATAACAACCTGGTCCCTAGTTAAACTCAGGCATACTAGCTCATTGGGCAATGGATGATCAAGGTTTCCTGATCATGAGAACATAATAGTCTATTGACAATGAGGTCATATCATTAGGAGAATGATGTGATGGACACACACCCACCTTAAGCATTGCAGTGTGATCAAGTCACATAAGTTCAGCATTGCGATGACTTAATAACATAGTGACTGAATCCTTAGACCGTGATGATCATACATAATTGCTATCTATTAGGATGCTTTGAGTGCATTAACCGTTATACTGAAACATGGTAACTGAAAAGGTGTATCTTGGGTATTCCGAAGTAGATATGTTGAGGAGTATGAAATAGATCAGAGCGGGATTTGTCAATCCGAGTGACGGATAGGTACTCTGGGCCCACTCGGTGGTGTTGCATCAATAGCTTGCAAGCAAGTGACTAGGTCACAAGAGATGTAATATTTACAGACGAGTAAACATGTTACGTCGGAGATGAGGAAGAACTAGGTATTGGATACCGACGATCATACCTCGTGCAAACATAGTACCGAAGCACAAAGGGATCAAGTCATATTGTTAACGGTTCAACAGCGATGCAGTTTATTCGATGGAAGCGTAGGGGCACATCAAGGATTGTAGCTAGATCCCACATGATGGTCATTGGTCAGAGAGTGTCTCGATCATGTCTACTGTTTCCCGGACCATAGGGTGTCACACTTAAGGGCAATCGATGCATTAAGGATTGATTCAAGACCATCGGTGAAAAGAGAGAAAACACCGGAAATGTACTGGGAGGTGCCGAAAGCTGTTCCGGATATTTTGACAGTTTCAAAATAATATATATTAATGTTTAAATATGTTTTATTATTTAATTGACAGAATTAAATATTAAAAATGATTTAAATAAATAATTAAAAAGGTGAAAAGGTATTTGGGCCATAAAAGGCCCATGGGGGGAAAGGGGAGCCTCCCCCCTTGGGCTTGGCGCCAAGGGAGGGGCCCATCCCCCCTCCTAGCCGCACCACTCCCCACCCTTGGGGGTTTAGTCCCACATGGGGGAAGGGGAGGGGGTGGAGCCCCTCCTTGGCCTATATAAGGAGGGGTGGGGGTGCCTTTTTAAACACAACATTGAGTTTCTCTCTCTCTCTTTCTCCGACCTAGAGCGGACTCCCCTGGTTTGGAGTTTGCACCTGGTTGGGGGTTTCACCATCATCCAGATGCCGTCGCGCTGCCGGAATCGGGATCCGGATCAATCTTCTTTCCGCTGCTCTTCTGGTTCAGAGACCGGAGGGACGTCGGTTGCACCTTACGTGTGTAATCCCGCGAGGCACTACACGTGTGGTGCTACTTCATCGTCGGTGGTTCTTCAACACGACAGGGAGGTCGTAGCATCAGAGTCTACGCCAACCACGTTCGAGGAACGTTTCCCTCTTTCGGTCTTCCAAGGTATGAACATCGATTCCTTCCGTTACATACATCAGCATAGCATAGATCTTGGGTTCGGGACTCGTAGGTAGGAAATTTTTAGTTTTCTGCGCCGATCCCCAACAGTGGCGTGCTATCAGTAGCGTGCCGTGGGGCGCTACTAATAAGCCAAAATGGGGCGCTACTACTAGCCTTTCTCCTAGTAGTGCTAGTTTCTATTTTCTGATGTCTTTTTATTTCAGGTTTTCCCGTTACGTAAAATGCGCGTAATGGAAGTTTCCAGAGTCCCGAAGGGGGGCCAGAGGGGCCCCACCTGGTGCTCAGGAGGCCAGGTGACGTGGCCTAGGGTGGGGCCGCGCCGGGAGGCCGCCTGGACACCTGGTGGCCCCCTGGCTACCCCCCTTCGCCTATATATTTCCTTCGTCCCGAAACCCCCGAGGACAGAACCCTTTTTCGTGTTCTCGCCTCTGTTCCGCCGTCGCCACGTTTCCAAGAACGGGAGCACCAGAAGACCACTTCCCGGCACCCTGCTGGAGGGAGGATTGACCTCCGAGAGCTTCCCCACCACCATGGACGCTTCCCGGATGAACCATGAGTAGTCCACCTTAGACCATGGGTGCATGATCAGTAGCTATGTGATGTCCTCTCCACCTCTTTGTTCTTCATGGATTAGACCTTGTGAGCTTCGCTACATGATCAAGGCACATATGTAATTCTTCGTGCTGTTGTTATGTTGAGTTTGCTGGGATCTGATGGATTATGAGACTATGTTCAGATTGTGATGAGTAATATATTTTGTTCTTCTCCTTCCATATTTGTGTTCTTGAGTAATTCTTTCATGTTCTTCGTTGGTGTTTATTGCTTTGGCCAAGTAGTAGGTAGTAACTCCAAGAGGGAGCGTTATGCTTGATTGTGGGTTCATGCCCCCTGATGACTAGCTTGAGTGACAGAAACATGAGTCTAGGGGATGTGTTGTTGCCACAAGGGGGAAAACAACGGTGCTTGTAACCGCGGTTGCAAGGATTTTTTACTTTACGCAAAGTTCTTTAATGCAGTTGTCTGTTTCTTTGGGTTTACCCTTTGGGTGGGGCTCGCAACTTAATACCAGCGAGATGTTCTGGATAGATATCTCTAGGTGGATGATTAGTGAGTAGATGCAGATGGATTTCTTTCTACTTGTTTTGGCGTACTGCCCATGCTTTTGAGCCTCTTCCTTTCTTTTGTAGCATAGTTAGCATTGGTTTGCATCTGTAATCCTGTCAATTGCCCAGCTGTAATTTGTTTACCTTGCATGTTTGTTTATCGTCTTTTGGGAGAGAGACATCACTAGTGAACATCATGGGACCATGTTCCATATTTCCACCACTATTTACACCCTCAATTTACTTCCTGTTTTACTTGCTAGTTGCAGTTATCATTACCTTTTATCCGTTGCGTTTGACCCTTTGTAAACAGCAAGGCCGGAGAGATTGACAACCTCTCTGTACTCGTTGGGAGCAAACTTATTTGTATATGTGTGCAGGTCCAGGAAAATCAAGTGATATCTATCAAACGGAGCATCACTTGCCGAAACCCCTACTTGTCGTCGATGAAGTCCTACGGGAGACGATCTTAAACCTTGGTATCTTTGCGAAGGGAAAATTGTTGTTGTGCTACATCTCAAACTTCCACTTGGGGTATCCAACGAGGAGCACTATTTCAGTTCCATCAACCGTCTCCGACAAACACTCCATCACATCTAATTAAGGACGACGACAACCTTGATGATAGCGACCTCGACATTATCGCCTCGAAGAATTTTGAAGCTCTTCCATCGCCTACATCTGGAGACGAATCTTCTGGCGATGAATATTCTTCGGGGGAATCTTCTCCAAGTCGCTCTGCTTCGCTGGGCTCTCAGGGTGCTGCTCGTGCGTAAGACTCTCTCATTTTATGTTGCCACCTTTTGTCCAATCATTGACACAAAGGGGGAGAATGTGCATCGATGAGTTAGTGCTGCATCAGGGAAAGGTGTTTTGCATTCATATTTTTCTTCCCGTCTAAAGTTGCAACAAACATTCCTTTCCATTCGATTGGGTTGTAACTTAAGTCCTACCGTGAACAGTTATGCTACACTGAAGTCTTAATAACCCCCTTTGCTTGCAAGTATTGCTTCGTAGTCTATATCTTGCAGGTGGTTATTATTCATAAGTTCACAGGTTATTCAAGAGGATTGCACACATTTGGAATTCTATCTGGAAATGCAATCCCACTCGCTAAGATGATATTTTGCTCTCCACCGAAGAACTCTATTCAAGCATCTACTTCAACCTTATTTAACTTCGATGCTTACATTCAGGGGGGGAGTCAAAATATCAAATCTTACAGTTTGTTCTCATCACTTCACAAAAACTTCAATTTCTTTATCGATGCCTGTTTTGTCCACAATAGTCCAAAAAGGAGGGATTGTAAGAGCAAAGTGTTGCCCTCATGTGTTTTGGATATTGTTCGAAAAGACAGTAGAGGAACTAACAAAGTTTTCGAGTATAAACAGTTACTTAGGTTCCTGAAGGACAAGCTAGGTGATAAAGCTTCAAGGAAGATTTTCAAGTTATCAAATAATAACCCTATGAGCGAAGTTTTATCACCGAGGATGACCCCTAAATATGATGGTTCCCTCAAGCTGAACTCATCGAAGGAAATGAAGAAGACGGAAGATGACCCACAACTGTAAGGGATCAATTGAAGCGTTTTCGATAAGTAAGAGTGTCGAACCCAACAAGGAGCGAAAGGTATTGATGAGTGATTTTGGACAAGGTAAAACTGCAAGCACTAAAAGATAACTTTTTAGGGGTTTTCGGTATAAGCAACAATGAGACAAAAGCAAGCAAAATAAGTAGTGCTAAGGAGAAGCAAGTGGCCTAATCCTTTTGACAAAAGGATAAGCCTAGCATCTGAACTTATAAAGACTAAAGCGTTCTTGAGGACACATGGAGAGGTAGTCAGGTGCTTGATGGCTTCTCGCCCTTTCGTTGGTTACCCCAAGTGGAAGGTTGAGATGTAGTGCAGCAGCAGTTTTCCCTCGGTGAAGATACCAAGGTTTGTCTCCAGTAGGACTCCAGAGATGATAAGTAGGTGTCAGCGGCGCAACTGACGTGGACCTGCACACATACAAAGATAACTTTATTCCCAACGAAGTTCAGAGAGGTTGTCAATCTCTCCGGTCTTGTTGTTCACAAAGGATAAAACGCAAGGGATAATGATAGCAAGCAAAAGTAGTAAAGTAAATATAGCTTGGAAATAATAATGAGGATATGGACTGGGATACGTGATGTTCACTAGTGATGTCTCTCTCCCAAAAGACGATAAAACTTCTATGCGAGGTAAACAAATTACAGAAGGGCAATTGACAGGATTATGAACGCACCGCAATGCTAACTATGCTACAAAAGAAAGGAAGATGCTCAAAAGCACGGGCAGTACGCCAAAATAAGTAGACCGAAATCCATCTGCATCTACTACTAATCATCCACCTTGAGATATCTATCCAAAACATCTCGCTGGTATTAAGTTGCAAGCCCCACCCAAAGTGTAAACCCAAAGCAACAGACAACTGCAATAAAAAGAACTTTGCGTAAAGTAAACAATCCTTGTAACCGCGGTTACAAGAACCATTGTTTTCCCCCTTGTGTAAACAACACATCCCCTAGACTCATGTTTCTGTCACTCAAGCGTGTCATCGGGGGGCATGAACCCACAATCTAGCACAACGTTCCCTCTTGGAGTCACTACCTACTGCTTGGCCAAAGCAATAAAAAGCAACGGAGAACATGCAAGAATTACTTAGGAACAAAAATATAAGAGATAAAAACCAAATATATTACTCTATCACAATCTGAACATAATCTCATAATCCATCAGATCCCATCAAACCCAGCATAGCAACAACATAAGTATTACAAAGGTTCCTCGATCATGTAGGGCAGCTCACGAGGTCTAAACAATGAAGATCAAAGAGGGGAGCATAACATCACATAGCTACTGATCACGGACCCATGGTCCAAGGAAAACTACTCACGAGACATCCGGGGAGCATCCATGGTGGAGAGGAGACTCCCGGAGGTCAATCCTCCATCCGGCAGGGTGCCGGGAAGAGGTCTTCTGGTGCTCCCGATCTTCAGAAGCGCGGCGGCGGCGGAATAGAGGAGAGTTTGCGGAATAGGGTTCTTCTTTTGGAGTTTCCCCGTGACGGAGAATAAATAGGCGAAGGGGGGCAGCCAGAGGTGGATCAGGGTCCCCAGGCGCCCCCCTGGCGCGGCCAGGGGTGGGGCCGCGCCGGGTGGCCGCCTGGGCCCCCCTGGCTCCCCTCTGGCCCCTCCCGGGCTTTTCTCGAAGCTTCCTGTACGCTGATTTTTCCTGTATTTTTCCCGGAATTTGTCTGGCACTTTTTATATGGGGAAAACTGAAATAGAAAAACAGCAGAAAACAGGAACTTGCACTGGGGTGCACTGAGTTAATAGGTTAGTCCAAATATGATCAAAAGTGTATGAAAGTGTATCTAGATCATAGCAATATCACACAAAACATGCATGGAGCAAGCAGAAATTATAGATATGTTTTGGACGTATCAACATCCCCAAGCTTAATTCCTGCTCGTCCTCGAGTAGGTAAATGATAACAACATAATTTCTGTGGTGACATGCTAGCAACCATAAAAGAACTTTGAAAAGTAAAGCAATCAAGGTTAGAGTTTCAATTCAAGTCATAACATGCAAGAGTCTATATTAGCATTGAAACAAGTAACAAAAGAACAATAGGTGCAAGAGATCTCGCTGTCCGTGACTCGAATGTCTCCAAATGGTGTTTGGGTGCAAGAAGGGGGATAGGGAATACGAGAAAAAGTAATTTTTGTGTTGATAACTCAATCTACTAAAGTTTCACACTTGGTCTTCTTCTGGAATCTTATCTTGACTCGTCCCCAGACCACTAGCCAGGTACAAGTCAATTTGATCCACTCCTTTTCGATATTTTGAGCACGCATGCAATGGATGAGCGTAAGCACGAGAGTTGACACTTAAGATGGCAAAGAGAGAAGTATGGTGGAGGAGGAAGACAAAAAGGATGAGAAAGGATCACATCAATGAGGACAATCATAGGCAAGGGATGCCAAATGATAGATATGATGTGAGGAGTAGGGATTTCAATGCAACAGATGCACATACGAGCTAAGAAGCTCTCCAAAGGAACTGGTGGGGGTGCATCTAACTTGCTCGCTCATGAAGACCTAGAGCTCGTTTGAGGAGGCTCATCCTTGGAATATGCAAGCCAAGTTCTATAGTGTGAAGGTCCCCACATAGCTATATGCATAACGATCATCTCTATGGAGTACAAGGATATAAAGGGAGTACTAGTGTGGATCTCACAAAAGGATAGTAGTGTTGCCCCTTTCTCTCTTTTTATTTATTTTTCTCTTTTTCTATTTTTTTGTATTTTTTGTGGCCTCCATGGCTCTTTCTATTTAACTCTCATTTGTCCTCTTTGGGATCTTTTGATTTGTCCACTTTGGGATCTTTTCCTCACTTAAGGGCAACACTCTAATTTACAAGAGGGTAAAGGAGATCTTTCACACTTTACAAGGTACTCAAAACATAAAGAAGATGTAACTATCATGAAGTATGCAAGGTATGTCGCTGCCAGTGTAGCAAGAACATGTATGACATGACGATCAAGTCATGAAGAGGTGGATGTTGCATGGCAATATAACTCGGAAAGGCTATGGAAATGCCTTGATAGGTAGGTATGGTGGCTGTTTTGAGGAAAGATATAAGGAGGCTTATGATGACAGAGCGTATCATGCCAAGGGTTTGGAAGTACCGGCGAAGGTGGACACCAACTCTCGGAGTGAGAAGAAGGCAATGCACGACACGGGAGAGGATAGCAAAATATGGGAAGGTGGAAGTGTCAACTTTCAATACTTACATTAGTCCGAAGAACTCATGCACTTATTATCGGTAACTCTCAATCTAATAAGGAGGTTCAAAAAGATACAAGTACCCCGAGGAGGAGTGTATGGGGGTTTGGTTATCCTTGCGCATCCTCGACTCATGGTACGTGAGTGTTCTCTAATATTCGACTCCTCAGAAGAGTAGTGATCCATCTAGTAGCTAGAGTTCTCAACTAGTTTTGTAGGTTTTGAAAATACACACGGATTGCCCAAAATACGACACCTATCACTAATAGGCAAGAGCTCTTGACACCAAAAGTCCATACATTACTCACATCAATACCTCAAAACCAATGCAAGTTACTACTAAAATTAAATAGCAACCTCAAATACCTACTTTCAAAACAAGACACAACTCAGTGCAACAACCAACTCTCTTTAACAAGATAAACATGAAAACTAAAAAGAGTTCCAGCAACAAACTAAAAAAAAGCCAAGGCTCTTGCTAAAGACAAACTAAGACTAAAACTAAACATGGCAGTAGCTATGAAAAGATAAAGAACACACAACAGCAAAAAGATAGGCAGGAAAAATCCTATGATGTGTTCTAGATTTTGAAAACGGAGCGTGTTTCTCTCCCACACAAAGTAAGACGGGATCTAACTTGTTATGAACAGCAAGAAAAGCTAAAGAAAACTAAAAACAAAACCTAAGAGCGAGACGCTCCAAGCATAGCACATAACGCATGAAGTGATAAAAATATAGTGAGACGAAGGACGAACTGATGATTGTTGATGGAGAACGGGATGCACGGGGGCATCCCCAAGTTTAGACGCTTGAGTCTCCTTGAATATTTATTGGGGATGCATGGGGCATCCCAAGGCTTGAGCGCTTGACACTCCTGGATCTTCTTTCATCATCTTACATCACACACTTGAAATCTCCCTTCATACATAACTCATCATAAGCTGATTAGAGACGTTAGTATCCTTAATAAATAAAAAATTTCCACTAGATATAAAGATATTCTTGAAGAGCTACTGTTTCTCAAGAGTGCCAAAAAGTTTTTGCAAATAAAAAGCAAGCGTAAGGTTTGCAAAAGTTAGGAGAGACAAAATGTGGCAGAATCTGTGAAAAACAGAACAGCAGAGAGTAAAGAATTTTTTAGGGGCACTTCTGCAACTGGAATCAAAAAACTCAGAACATATGGAAGTTTCGTAATTGTATAGAGCATACTGTGTAAAAATTTCAGCTCAAAAAGATGAACTGGAATTTTTCTGGTCACCAGGACATAATCTGTTTTCTGGAGAGCATGTCACAACTTTTACTTCCTTTGCCGTAAGAGGCTATAACTTGGCACAAAGCTGAAAAATAAAGATACAATGATGTTGGTACAGAAGTAACAATCATCAAGACACAACAAAAGAAAAAATAAAACACCTAAATTCGTTGCGGGCTGCCTCCCGAAAGCGCTTCTTTAAAGCCATTAGCTAGGCTTAATGCAAAAAGAAGAATCAAGTTTTATCAAGAGAAAGAGAATAACTAGCCCGTGTAACGGACTCAAAAGGTAACTCGATTTTCTTTCTAGGGAAGTGTTCCATCCCCTTTTTGAATGGGAATTGGAATTTTATATTCCCCTCTTTCATGTCAATAACCGCACCAACGGTGCGAAGAAAAGGACGTCCCAAAATAATTGGACACAAAGGTTCACACTCTATATCCATAACAAGAAAATAACCGGGAACATAGTTTTCATTTACAATGATAAGAACATCATCCATCTTCCCCAAAGGTTTCTTTATAGACGAATCAACAAGACGAACACCAAAAGAACAAGGCTCAAAGGGCTTGAACTCAAACATATCAAATATTCTTTTGGGCATAACGGAGGTACTAGCTCCAACATCACATAAAGCATAGCAAGAGAAGTTATTTAATTTAATTTTGATCATAGGGTCCCAACCATCATCTAGCTTCCTAGGTATGGAGACTTCTACTCTAAGCTTCTCCTCCCTAGCTTTGATGAGAGCATTTGTGATATGCTCCGTGAAGGCAAGATTAAGTGTGCTAGTGTGGGGGTCTCTAGACATTTTGTGTAGAAAATTGATAACTTCTGAGAGGGCACAACTATCAAAATCAATATCACTACTATCAAAGGTGTTAGCAGTTTCATCTAGGCTCACTTGTTTGAAACCCTCTATGTTCATAGGAGTTTCTTTTTCTACGGTTGAGGTATTAGCATCACCATTAATAGGTCCAACGGGACTAGGAGTGCATTGGGTGCTAATAGTTTGGGTGTCCTCAACAATTTTGATAGTGGCAACTGTGTGGTGTGTAGGAAGGCTCTTAATTCTATCCTCTTCCTCTTTTTCTCTAGCCCATCTTTCTTTAAGTTTATCCATCATCCTAATGTTTTCATTGATTTGTTACTGGATAGCATTAATAGGAGTGGCCTTCTTCTCCTCAAGGGGAGAGGTTCTAATTTTAAGCATCTCAATATCAAGGGCTAAGCTTTCTACCTTCAAAGAGAGATTATCTATTTTAGCTAATTTCTCCTCTACATTTTTGTTGAAGGCTTTTTGGGTAGTGATAAAGTCTCTAAGCATGCTTTCCAATTCAGAAGAGGGGTTCTTGTTGCTAGGGTAAGTGTTGTTGTTCCCATAGTTGGATGGAAACGGTCTAGGATTGCTAGCAAAATTTCCCCTATAAGCATTGTTGTTGAAGTTGTTTCTAGCAATAAAGTTCACATCTACTTGTTCTTGAGCAACCAAAGAATTTAAAGGAACATCATGAGGATCAATAGAGGGTTTCTTGCTAAGTAGAGACATAATTAAGTCAACTTTTTCATTGAGGGAGGTAATTTCCTCGACAGAGTTTACCTTCCTACCTGTTGGAGCGCGTTCGGTGTGCCATTGGGAATAATTGGTCATCATTTCATCGAGAAGCTTTGTGGCAGCACCAAGTGTAGTTGACATAAAGGTTCCTCCCGCGGCCGAATCTAACAGGTTCCGTGAGGTAAAGTTCAAGCCTGCATAAAAAGTCTGGATAACCATCCAGGTAGTCAAACCATGTGTAGGGAATTTCTTAACAAGAGATTTCATTCGTTCCAAAGCTTGGGCAACGTGTTCATTATCCAATTGCTTAAAATTCATAATATTACTCCTCAATTGGATAATCTTAGAAGGAGGGTAGTACTTCCCTATAAAAGCATCTTTGCACTTATCCCAAGAATCTATGCTATTTCTAGGCAAAGATTGAAACCAGATTTTAGCATCTCCCCTTAAAGATAAAGGAAAGAGCTTGAGCTTAACAACATCACCTTCTACTTCTTTATAATTTTGCATATCACATAATTCAACAAAATTATTCAAGTGTAAAGCAGCATCATCTCCAGCACCAGAGAATTGATCTCTCATAACAAGGTTTAGCAAAGCAGGTTTAATTTCATAAGAGGTAGCTGAAGTGGCAGGTGTGGCAATGGGAGTGCAGATAAAGTCTTGGTTGTTGTGACTAGTGAAGTCACACAACTTGGTGTTTTCAGTGGAACCCATAGTAGCAGCAAGTGTGGCAGATTTTTTTGTAAATTTTGATAAAAGACACAAAGATAAAAACTGAAAGGTAAACTAACAAGACTAAAAAACAAAGGTAAAGGGTAGTGTGCAACTCCCCTATCTTAGCACTCGGAGTCCCCGGCAAAGGCGCCAAAAAACTTTGCTTGATGGCTTCTCGCCCTTTCGTTGGTTACCCCAAGTGGAAGGTTGAGATGTAGTGCAGAAGCAGTTTTTTCCCTCAGTGAAGATACCAAGGTTTGTCTCCAGTAGGACTCCAGAGATGATAAGTAGGTGTCAGCGGCGCAACTGACGTGGACCTGCACACAGACACAGATAAATTTGTTCCCAACGAAGTTCAGAGAGGTTATCAATCTCTCTGGTCCTGTTGTTCACAAAGGATAAAACGCAAGGGATAATGGTAGCAAGTAAAAGCAGTAAAGTAAATATAGCTTGGAAATAATAATGAGGATACGGACCGGGATACGTGATGTTCACTAGTGATGTCTCTCTCCCAAAAGACGATACAACTGCTATGCGAGGTAAATAAATTACAGAAGGGTAATTGACAGGATTATGAACGCACCGCAATGCTAACTATGCTACAAAAGAAAGGAAGAGGCTCAAAAGCACGGGCAGTACGCCAAAATAAGTAGACCGAAATCCATCTGCATCTACTAGTAATCATCCACCTTGAGATATCTATCCAGAACATCTCGCTGGTATTAAGTTGCGAGCCCCACCCAAAGTATAACCCAAAGCAACAGACAACTGCAATAAAAAGAACGTAAAGTAAACAATCCTTGTAACCGCGGTTACAAGCACCGTTGTTTT
This sequence comes from Bromus sterilis, assembly GCA_950022295.1. Lineage (NCBI taxonomy): Eukaryota > Viridiplantae > Streptophyta > Magnoliopsida > Poales > Poaceae > Bromus > Bromus sterilis. The sequence continues at coordinate 353,441,546 of OX465595.1, forward strand.
CCCCCTTGTGGCAACAGCACATCCCCTAGACTCATGTTTCTGTCACTCAAGCGTGTCATCGGGGGGCATGAACCCACAATCTAGCACAACGTTCCCTCTTGGAGTCCCTACCTACTACTTGGCCAAAGCAATAAACAGCAACGGAGAACATGCAAGAATTACTTAGGAACAAAAATATAAGAGATAAAAACCAAATATATTACTCTATCACAATCTGAACATAATCTCATAATCCATCAGATCCCATCAAACTCAGCATAGCAACAGCATAAATATTACAAAGGTGCCTCGATCATGTAGGGCAGCTCACGAGGTCTAAACAATGAAGATCAAAGAGGGGAGGAGAACATCACATAGCTACAGATCACGGACCCATGGTCCAAGGAAAAATACTCACGAGACATCCGGGGATCATCCATGGTGGAGAGGAGACTCCCGGAGGTCAATCCTCCCTCCGGCAGGGTGCCGGGAAGAGGTCTTCTGGTGCTCCCGATCTTCGGAAGCGCGGCGGCGGCGGAACAGAGGCGAGTTTGCGGAATAGGGTTCTTCTTTTGGAGTTTCCCCGTGACGGAGAATAAATAGGCGAAGGGGGCAGCTAGAGGTGGACCAGGGGCCCCAGGCGCCCCCCTGGCGCGACCAGGGGTGGGCCCCCCTGGCTCCCCTCTGGCCCCTCCCGGGCTTTTCTCGAAGCTTCCTGTACGCTGATTTTTGTTGTATTTTTCCCGGATTTTTTCTGGCACTTTTTATATGGGGGAAAACTGAAATAGAAAAAAAGCAGAAAACAGGAACTGGCACTGGGGTGCACTGAGTTAATAGGTTAGTCCAAATATGATCAAAAGTGTATGAAAGTGTATCTAGATCATAGCAATATCACACAAAACATGCATGGAGCAAGCAGAAATTATAGATATGTTTTGGACGTATCTGTGCTTTCGCCATATTCCGCATTGATAACATGTTTTGTGTTGAAAAGTATTGAGTGGGTGGATCTATGCTAGCACACCTTCCAGACTAAGAGAAGTGAACTCTTATGATTAAACAACTTTCAAGCATCCGCAAATAGAAGATAGAAATTAAGGCAAAGCCTAACCACATCAATAAGATCAAGGATCCATTATTCCCTTGTAGAAAAGTGTGCAAACTGGGGTTCGGGTTTCTGTCACTCCGGCAACCCACCTTAAGCATTTTTTATACACAATATATTCCCCTAGGTCCTTAATAAGACGAAGTGTTGAGTGTTCGACTCACACAACACCACTAGGAAAATAACAACACAACTTAAATATCAAACAACACATATTACTTCAGCATCATATGACTACTAACAACAAGACTTCTCCCATGTCCTCAAGAACTAAAGTAACTACTCACAAGACATAAAAGAGATCATGACCAGAGGTGATAAATAGGTGGCAAACAATCTGGACATAATGATATTTCTCCAACAAAACTCAATAGCATTCACCACAAAGTAGTAATCAACACCGGTATAGTAGAGAGGATAGATAGTACGAGTTACAACACAAGTTGAAATTGTGAGATGAGATTGGATGAAGATGAAGATGGTGCTGATGTTGGGGATGATGTCGATGATGATCTCGATGATGCCCGTGATGATGGTGATGACGATGGCGGTGATCTCCCCTTCCGGGAGGTGATCTCCTCGGCGGAATCTGCCCGCCGGAGAGCCCTTTTCTTCTCTGTAGGTTTCCGCCATAGAGCGCCGGCAGAACTCCATCAAAACTCTCTCTTTTAGGGTTTTCGGGTGACGAAGAGTATATAGGCCAAAGGGGGGAGCCTGGGGTGGTCCCAGGGGTCCAGGCGCCCTCCAGGCGCGGCCAGGGTGGGGGCCGCACCAGGTGGCCGCCTGGGCACCCTGTGGACCCCCTCTGGTTCCTCTTCTGCGTGTCTTCGTCAATCCTCTAAAAAACACCCCCCGTCGATTTTTAGGTAATTTGGAGGTGTTCTTCTTCAGCAACTCAACGTCCACTATTTACCGCTGAATCCTGCGTCTGCTGCTTCGGCACCGGAAAATTGCAAACTGTGGAAAACAAGCCAAAACAACATAAGAACATCATCGTAATGTGAAATATATCAATGAATAAGGAAGAATTATGATATAAAATAGTGATTCATTTTGGACGTATCAACTCCCCCAAGGTTAGACCTCGCTTGTCCCCAAGAGAAAACTGAGCTCGGTAAACCTGTCCACAAGTTTAGAGAGTGAAGTGTCGATAAATAAAATACAGACAAGAAGCATCATGATTTCTTCACCAAACTCAAAAATCCTCAACAACAATCTTCAACTCATAGGGCCCTTATGAAAGAGTAATAAAAATTATAATCAAGAGTAGGGCTAACGAAACTCATCAAATCATGGCAAACATGTCCTTTGGTCAAAGAACAACTAATAGCTTTCACTTTTGCTCTTTCTTTTTATATTTTGGTGAGATCAAATGAAGCTTTTGAAAGAAGATGCTGTGAAGCACGAAGTGATAATGTTAACACAAAAGAAGATGTTTGCTTCAGCCAGGCTTAACAAACAACTTACTTATCAAATGATAATGTCAACAAGGATGCGGTATGACAGATCTTAATGCAGCTTTATATGAATGAATCATTGTCAAATCAAATGTCCGCTCTCTTTAAGAATAGAAAGAAGTAGGAATAACTAACTCAACCTAAAACTAAAAGATAGGCCCTGCTCCAGGGAAGTAGGGAAAACTCAAGTGCTATCCTTAAATCAAACAGAATGAAAACAAGTTTTGAGAGGTGCATGATTTTTCAACGAATGCTAATAGATAACTCAATTACTTCTCAGATTGGACAAGTTTTGAGGAATGGCTCCCAAACGGGGAAGATCACATCCCTTCAATCTCCTTTGTTTATCACTGCCAAAGTTTTCTGATTTCTCATGAACAAAGCGTGAAAGAGGGTTTGTTTGTTGTATTATCTTTTGTGAGCTGGGTGCACTCATGCCAATTCCTCCTCGTATTAGGGGTTTGTAGATTAGACATGCAATCCCGGGGTAAAAGTTGTCCAACTTAAGAAGACCATGAATTAACTACTACTTCCTCATGAGCTAAAACAGGGGCACAAAATAGAAGATTTTGAACATTTAAGGATAATACATATATTCTATACTTTAGGAGTGGTAGTTGAATACCACGAATAGGAAGGTATGGTGGACTCATATGGAAGATATTGGTTTCAGGGTATGGATGCACAAGCAGAATTCCGCTTAGTATAGAGGTTTGGCTAGCAAACGCTTTGAGAGAACAGACAACTGATGTTGACTTGGATGCAAAGCAATATAAAGCATAAACATTAAAATAAGCATAGCACATCAAGTTGTCTTTCTTATCAACATAACACTACAAGCATAATAACATAAAGGTTTTGACTATGTCACTACTTTGAGAAAATCATCCTTGTTGTTATGACCAAATCTATGTTTGCCAAGATTAAATAAATTTTTCAAATCCATACCTGATATAAGGTCAATACTCCCCATGAGAATCATCATAAGGTCGATTGTGTGAAGAGAATACCGAGTGCAGCGAAGGAATCAATAGACTTCTCATTAATATTCCATCATAGACGACTCCACACTCACAGATACATAACTCTCCAAAAAGGAGTGATAGACCTCAATGCAAACACCTATTTTATAAGATAACTTCCCTAGACATGATACGACTCTACTTGAATCTAAAAGACAAAGATAAAGATAAAGATACCGGGCACTCCCCCAAGCTTGGAACAAGCTAAGGGGATGCCATTACCCGAGGAGATTTACTCATTCTTGTGGTTCATCAGATCTCTGATTATATGTCGAAGGGTTTGGTTTTCAGCTTCCAGGATTTCCACTTGCACTTTCAGTACACAGAAATCTTCGCAAAGTTGGTTGGTGATGCGGTAGGCCTCGGAGATGGTGGAAAGCGTGCGTTGATCTTCAAGTGAAGTGGAGGGCCCTGAAAGGTTAAGAGAAAGATCATATTGAGGTTGGACAGACCCCACCATGATGGGATTACTTGGACTTCCTTGTTGTTGGGCAGTGATAGTCTTGACTTCCTCTCTCACGGAGCGCTCCATCTCCGCTTGTCTTGCGGAAATTTCTTCTTTGGTAGCCCAATCAACATGCTTCCCTTGATTAAGATCCTTCTGTACTTGGCGTAGATGCCATCCCAAGAAGTCCTCTCCACTCGAGCCACAAGAAGACATCTCTACTACTCAACTTTCAGTCCCGGCAGAAACAACTCGAAAAGAAAACACACGAAATCGCGAGATACGTTGCAGGAACAATCTGGGCAAATATATAGAAAAAATTTATGCACAGAAAGGAAGGTAACGAGCCAAAGTGGGGTTGGAGACGGACTCCGGGGTGCCCAGGCGGCCTCCCGGCGCGGCCAGGGGGTAGGCCGCGCCAGGGGGGCGCTTGGGCCCCCTGGAGCTTGTCTCCGGCTCCACTTTGGCCTCAAATTTTCCTAATTTTACAAAAACTCATAATATGGGATTTTTATGGCGGTTCGCGATGTTTCCTTACCGTAATACATACCTTTCCTTATTCTGCTTCTGCTGGTGTCTGAAACAGGGCTGCAACATGTTCTTCATGAGTTGTTGTGTATACCAAATCCACATCAACTTGAGGTTTGGTGCCTTCGAAATTGTTAATCTTGATTGCACCCGAGCGGTAGACTTCCTCAATATGAAATGGCCCTTCTGAAATGGAAAGTAGTTTAGCTGGAGAAAACCTGAAACGGGATCTAAACAAAAAAACTTTATCACCAACATTAAATTCACGTTTCAGAATCCTCCTATCATGCCACTTCTTTACCTTTTCCTTGAACATTTTAGCGCTCTCGTAAGCTTCACTTCTCCACTCATCTAGAGAAGTCAAGTTCATGAGACGCTTTTCACCAGTTAATTTCGGGTCAGCATTAAGCTCTCTAATAGCCCAGAAATCTTTGTGTTCTAATTCTAATGGAAAATGGCAAGCCTTGCCATAGACCATCTTATAGGGAGCATGCCGATGGGGTTTTTGTAAGCAGTTCTATACGCCCACAAAGCATCTCCTAACTTATTCGATGTAACACCCTCACTGTCGTGAACAGTAATCACTTTGCTAATCAAGGATTACTATCGCTAATCACTATTGATTTTTCATCTTCAGATCATGATGGGGTTATTAAATCCAACGTACCCATCATGCCCTCATCAAACGTTGCAGTTGATCAGGTTCAATATCATAAGGGTTGATGTTAATAACCATGTGCCACGTGTTCATTGATCATCATTGTGAAAATCAAAGTACAACCCCCTTCTTTGAATGGATAATAAACACAAGTGGCAGATAAAACTTTAACCAAAAAAATTATAGTAGCAATTTTATAAAATGCCTAATAATCAATATGCCATATTAAAAGTGAATTGGGGTTTTATTAAAAAAATTAATATTATAAAGAATTAAAAACAGTAGGAAAGCAATGGCTTTTATTACCTTTTTAATAAAACCAATAATCAAATGATTTTTGTAAATCCCAGAAACCTTTAGTAATAAGTCTATATAATATCACACTAATTTTTGGGGCCAGTCTCATATTTACAAAAATACTAAAGTAGCTTAAACAAATAATAAAAAAATAGAAAAGTAAATAAAAAAAAGGAACTGGCCCAGGCCGCCTGGGCCTAGTGCCCAGCCAGCACAGGCCGGCCTGCCAGGACGCCCCACCCCACCTTGCCCCTAGACCTAAACGACTGGCCCGAGCCGCCCCCCCGTCAACTCTCTCTCTCTCGTTCGTCTCCTCCCTCCTCCCGACCCCCCTCCCCCCGATCTGGATCGAGCCCGCCATGGCCGTCGGTTTCCCTCGCCTTGCTGCCCCCCGGCGACACCCCCTCAACGCTGCACTGCCCCCCCTCTTGACGCCGCCTCCCACCGCATGGAGTCCCCGCCGCCGCTCCTCCTCGCGCTCCCCCCCCCCCCGGCCAACCCTAGCCGCCCCGCTGCCATGGCTGTCGGTGTACAGGCCGCCATGGCCTCGGCCGCCTCCGGGAGGTCTTCCTCGATGCCGCTCATGCTCGTTGCATGGCCGCGCCCCAAGCACCTCCCGGTTCTCACCTCCTGCATCTGCGTTGCCCCGAGCGCTCACCGGCCTCGCCCGTCCCCCTGGTGTCCACGGCCACCGCGCCACCGCCTGATTCGCGCGACCCGGCTCCCCTGAGTTCTCCTCAACCTCGATGTGAGCCTCCAAGTCAACCTCCCCTTCTCCCCCTTTCTCGCCGCACCTACTGGCGTTGTCGCCATGGGCGCCCGAACCCGTCCACCATAGCCGTGACTCCATCCGCCGGCGTGGCCGACCACCCCTTGATCACGCCCAGGGTCGCGCCGGTGCGTGCCCATCCACCGTGACCGCCCTCCCAACTAGCCAGGGCCGTGCTCCCCGCATGCATCTGCTACCCGAGCCCTACACCTCCCGGCTCGAACAACAACTGCTGCTGAAAGTGTTAGCTACTAAATGCTAAGTGCAGAATATTGCTGCTGGACACTATCTTTTGCAGCATCAAACAACAAACAAACGAAGTTTAACATAGCTGAAGTTTATGTAGATTGATACTACACATAACCAACTTTGAGTGGTTCCATTGGACCAAGTTCAGAAAATGCAAGAGTTAATTCCTATGAAAATCACAAAACACACATTTCTGTTGACAAAAAAATGGCAGAAAATATATTTATGTTCATAGCTAATTTAGAGAAAATTTGGACATGATGCAGAACACTATCACGGTATATAATGGCATGGCATTATAGAACACTTGTGGTGTATTAAACTACCTTTACGATTCACTCTCAAAGGAGCTAAAGATTCGATGCAATCATCAATCAAAGTTTGCTAAATTTATCAATTTCTGGAACTTACATCAAGTTGCACTTTTTCGTCAAAGATTTGATCAAGTAATGGAACTCTAATAAATTTGGCTTCCGTACCAGAGTAAAGATAACAGAAAATGGTTAAAATTTGATATAAGGCACTAACTTGGCGGATGAGCCGAACCCAAGACCGTAGCCTCCCGAACACGGCTAATGTATAATTATAACCGGGATTTCGAGACTTAGCCAATTTCGGTGAAATCCAGATATGGGGCAATGGCATTGTGGGACCCCTTGCACTGTTTATGTAAATAGATTATTTTGTAGAGCCCAGTCAATGACAACAGGGTCCCACCTGTAAGTTGATCAGTCAACCCCACTATTCCGGATAATGTTTGTTTACTAATAAAAGAAATTCCAAAAGGCATTTAAATATTACAAATTCAATATCTTTTAAACCGTAATTCTGATGAAAAAACTTTATACATCAAAGTTGATCAGAAAAATACAACGAATACGCATACGGTACCCGTATACCCACCGCACCCGTCTAACATACCAAACACGAGCCATTCCCCTTCGGTTGCACTATCCGATAATTCCCGGTGACGGTAAAACTTTGCCGGATGAAAATATTTTGAACATGAAAGTTGCTCAGAATGAATCAACTAACACGGATCCACTATCCACATGTCTGTCAGATGTCCCTAACACTGCAGACATGGAACCTTCCCCCTCCGGTCATCTGTCTGGTAATCAACCGGTATTGACGAGTCATCACCGGATAAATTTGTTGGATATATGCTCTAGAGGCAAATAATATATGATTATTCCAATATATCTAAGCAAGTTCATAACCAGTTTCATACCGTGCTAGAACTGCATCAGTGAAACAATGATGCAGGTGTGGTATAGAAACCCCAGAGTTCCTAGTTAGCCTCTACATCGATAACTAGTTCATGGTCAACATGATGGTCGTGGTTTCGCGATCATGGACAATTAAGTCTCTTGACTATGAGGTCACCTCACTGGTTAAGTGACGTGATGAACATTACCCAAAGTAAGCATTACAGCATGATCAAATCTTATGAAGGTTCAGTGTTGTAATTACAGAACGTGGTAGACCGTTCCTTTGACCGTGAGTACGTGCATAATCACTATCTTCCCGGATGCTTTGACTTACATCCCACCACCTGACTGAAATATGCGGGTCATAACGGTTGTATCTTAGGTATTCCGTGGAGATACGTTGAGGAGTATTGTTTACAAGAGCGGGATTTGTCAATCCATATAATGGATAGATACTCGGGGCCCACTCGGTGAGATTCCATCCATAAAGCTGCGCAGCGTGTGACTAGGTCACGGGGATGAATATCACGGGAACGAGTGAATGAGGATTTAGTTCGGAACGAGATTGAACCAGACATAGGATGTCATTGATCGAATCTCGGAACAATCCAGTATCGCTGACAAAGGGAATGCTATACAGCGTAAGGTCCAATCGGTGTTGATATCCGGAATGCACAGGGGTCATTATGGGCATCCAGGTCCCGCTGATGATCATTGACTGTTGCCTCTGCTCGGTCATGACTGGAGTGTTCTCGGACCGTAGGGTAACACACTTAAGGGCTCGATGAAATCGGAGACCTTTTCGGAACCATCGGAGCAACCAGAGAATTAAGGAGACAATATCGGAGGAGTACCGTATTGAACCGAAACAAGTTCGGAGTGAGCCGGAAGTGTTTCCGGAGCACCGGGAGATGGAATAATATGTTTTAGTTATTAATTAATTGAATTAATAATTAAAATCATTTTATTTCTAATTAATATGTGCTATGGGCCTTAGTGGAGAAAAAGGCCCATTAAGGAATTAAAGGGAAAAGAAAAAGAAAAGAAAAGGGGGGGGGAGGCGCCATGGGCCCTAGGGCCCATGAGGGGTGCGCCCCCTCTCCCCCCTTGGCCGGCCACCCCCCTAGCAAAGGGTTTAGTCCCACATTGCTAGGGGAGGTGGGTTGACTCCCTTCCCCAGCCCATATAAAGACAGGCAGGGTGCACATAATTAATACACAGAAATTCGTGAGAAAATAAATATAACTCCGAATTGAGATCGGTTTTCTCCGGTCTCCTCCCCTCTCTGGTCTCTTCCACGGTGGGCTCCCTAGTGTGAGCCTGTAGTGGAATTGAGACCTCTCTGCTAGAATCGGAGGCCGTCGTGCTGCCGAAGCTCCGTCCGGAGGTCTGCTTCCGCCCCCTCCGCTGGATCGGAGAACGGAGGTCGTCATCGAGTCTCGTATGTGTGCGAGTACTACGAGGTGCTGCACGTGTGGCACTACACCCATCCGGGTGCTCAACACAGCCAGGGGGCTGTGAAACTTGATCGGCTACATCAACCACGTTTGCGGGAACGTTTCCCGCGCAACGGACTACACCCCGAGGTATGTTATTTCCGCACTACTATCTGTTACGGTAATACGGCTAGCTAGATCTTGGGTTAAGGGAACGTTAGTTAGAAAATTTTGTGTTTTCTGCTGCGAACCCGAACAAAATTCCCGCTCCGCCGAAAAATACTTAACACTGCGTTAGAGCCCCGTTGCTTTGTATCTGCTATGTCATATTTTTTTATTGCTATTATTTCCGTGTATTTATTGTTTCTTCCCCTCTATTATTTTCCGATAGTCTCGACGTCCGCTGCGGATGTCCCTGTTTTCGACTACTTCGTCGACGACCGTACCCCTACCGTCGAGCTTCCAGGCAAGAAGAGCCATTTTCCTTCCCCAGATATGGCCTATCTTTTCCGTACATTTCTTGCACTAGGCATGGTTACTGCTGCTGCTACGTTACAATCCTATTCAATTGCATAGCCTGTTTTTGTCGCCCCTTGTTATACCTTCCTTTATCCTATGCTGCCTGCTATAACTATATATTATATTCAGAAGTGAACCCTGCGCATTGTTAGCTAGGTTTAGAATAGCGGGCCGCGATCACTCTGGTGAGTGAACGCGGATTGCAAAATATTATAACTGCAACAGGTACGGATCAATGCAGACACCCTAGGGAACCTACAACGGCGAGACCCTGCCGAGTCGCTTCGAGTATGACTTACGAGTGGATGGACTCGTATTTCACTCTCGTCGGCTCAGTAGCGTAGCATCGCTGGGATGATACGAGGGTATTCCTCTTTAGTTCATTCCGCTGATGTCTCTGTCGAACCTCTTCAAGTGTACCATCGAGGGTGATTCCTCCTGGTTTCACTTGATGGTAGGCACTCGAATCAACTGGTGTCCTTATAGGTAAGGAGTCGGGTGACCCAACGGTGCCCGCGCAGGGTATCTTAGCAGAACGACAGGTCAGGTGTATTCCACCGGTGTGCGGCGGGCCTGGTACTGTTCGTGGCCGAAGGATTTCCTGTTGTACGAAAGTCGAGCTCTTCGGAGCAAACGCGAGACAAGGTAAGGAGACGGTTCACCTTGTTGGTAACCACACGAGTTGGTGGGACGTCAGGGCAGGCACCGACGTTACTGGTGGTCCTGACTGCTGTCGTTGTCCGCGACTCATTCAATAAGGGGAAACGATAACGGTTTTCTCGACAGAAAAATAATAAAATGCTTAACGGGTTCGGCGGATGAATTGAGTAGCCTTTTGGCTTGTACGCACTACCTATACGTGGGATTACTCGTATGGGCGCCTCCGCAATGTAGCCTCGTTCGAAAGCTCTGAAAGACGTCCAGTTCAGCATTGCGGCAGGGACGGATCGCGCTGCAGCGTTGGAATTCACCCTCCTCGCAACGACCCGGAGAGCGAGGGGTGATAGGCCCATGACCCCCTTGCACTTAGGGTTGTAGACCGGCGGGGACCTCTATGATGAGTCGTAGGATGGACTGCGTTGTGTCGGATAGCCTCGGTGGGGTGCTCCCTAACCAGGTGTACGCCACCCTGGAGATCCGAGCGTGTAGTGTCACACTAGTGCACCCCTGCAGGGAAGATAATCTATTCGAATAGCCGTGTCCACGGTAACAGGACGCTTTATGCTGAAGCCAGATCCTACCACTAAAAACTACTACTATTAAACTGTTGGTCCCGGGTTTTCTCCCTCGCGAGGAAGTCGAGGGAGGGAACTCGGAGGCATTGATATTATTAATAATTACAACTTATTATTATACAACGCTGCAACAACTTCTGCTGCATTGTTACTTTCATTACTGTTATATTAAACTGTTGGCTGATTCTTACCTCATGCTGCAAGACTCGTCGGAAGATGCTAGTCTTTGATAGGCCTAGCTTCTTATCCTTGTTCTGAATTTCTACCTTGCAGCCCACTATATACAGCCTCCCCTTTCCATTTGATACAAATGCATAAATGCTTAGTAACGGACGTAAGACTCGCGGGTATGCTAGATACTCACCTGCTTTATTTCCCCTTTTTGTTTTGCCTGATCGGCCGCTGCAGTCGACGTTGGAGTCCAGGAGCGTGAGATCCCCGATGTCGACCACCGCAACATGAAGATCCCCGATGCCTTCTACGACGTCGAGTTCCCCTTTAACCAGGAGTAGTTTGGAGGTTCCCAGGAAGGAGGCCTCGCCTTTTTGATCATTGTTGATATTTGTGCTAGCCTTCTTAAGGAAACCTCGTATCCTTGTGTCTGTACTCAGATACTATTGCTTCCGCTGAATTTGTGCTCTCGAGCTGTTGTATTCGAGCCCTCGTGGCCCCTGTCTTGTATTAAACAGCTTGTATTATTTTATTTGTAGAGTTGTGTTGTGATATCTCACCGTGAGTCCCTGATCTCGATTGTGTACCTTGCGTGTATGATTACTGTACACGGTCTGATTTTGAGAGCGTCACATTCGACCAGTCTTTTCTATTTCTATTAACTATCTTCTGTAAGATCAACTTGATCTCTCTATTGGTGAGTTCAACTTGACCACTAGTTCGAGGGTGGTACGGTGAAGCAATTCTATGATTGGCATCGTACTTGGCTAAAGCTTTTCTAAAAGCTCCATGCGTAAAGTGCGAACCCCCATCAGTCATGAGGTACCTGGGTACTCCAAACCTTGGAAAAATTACATCCTTGAGCATTTTCAAAGATGTTTTGTGATCAACACTTTCAGTGGGGATTTCCTCTACCCACTTGGTTACATAATACACAACAACTAAAATGTGAGTGTACTTGAGCGAGGGAGGAAAAGGACCCATAAAATCAAAACCCCAGCAATCAAAAGGCTCAATCACTAGAGAGTAATTCATAGGCATCTCATTCCTTCTACTAATATTACCAACTCTCTGACACTTATCACAGGATAAGAAATAATTTCTAGCATCCTTAAAGAGAGTAGGCCAATAAAAACTTGATTGAAGAACCTTATGCGCGGTCCTCTCACCGGCATGATGTCCTCCATATGTACTATCGTGACATTGTCTGAGAATGTCCTTCAGCTCGTGTTCCGGTATGCATCTCCTCACGATCCCATCTGGTCCTTCTTTGAAAAGATGTGGATCATCCCAAAAGTAGTGCCTCAAATCGTGGAAGATCTTCTTCCTTTGCTGAAATGTTAAACCTGGATGCAAAAACTTTGCAACGATAAATTTAGCATAATCTGCAAACCAAGGATCGAAGAGAGATTGTACTTTTACAACAGCTAGCTGTTCGTCTGGAAAATTGTCTTTGACTGGAATGGGATCATGCGGTATATCTTCCATCATTGAAAGATTATCCGCCACCGGATTGTCTCCTTTCCTATCGACGATCTGCAAATCAAATTCTTGAAGGAGTACCCATCGGATGAGTCTGGGTTTGGCATCCTTCTTCTCCATAAGATACTTAATGGCAGCATGGTCAGTATGAATAATAATCTTAGAATCAACAATATACTGCCTAAACTTATCACAAGCAAACACTACTGCTAAGAATTCCTTCTCAGTAGTAGCATAATTCTTTTGAGCAATATCAAGGGTTTTGATAGAATAATATATAGCATTCAACTTCTTATCAACCCTTTTCCCTAAAACATCTCCAACAGAAAAATCACTAGCATCACACATAATTTCAAAAGGTAAATGCCAATCAGGTGGTTGTACTATGGGAGCGGTTATTAAAGCTTTCTTAAGAACTTCGAAGGCTTCCTTACAATCTTCGTCAAAAACAAAAGGAAGATCCTTCTGGAAAAGATTAGTGAGGGGTCTTGAAGTCTTAGAAAAGTATTTAATAAATCTTCTATAGAAACCAGCATGACCGAGAAAACTATGAATACCTTTGATGTCCCTTGGATAGGGCATCCTTTCAATTGCTTCGATCTTGGCCCTGTCCACCTCAATTCCCCTCTCAGAAATCTTGTGGCCAAGAACAATTCCCTCGTTTAGCATAAAGTGGCACTTCTCCCAGTTAAGCACCAAATTTGTCTCCTCACATCTCTGCAAAACTTTATTAAGGTTGTGGAGACAATGGTCAAAAGAGGTTCCATAGACGGAGAAATCGTCCATGAATACTTCCACAATTTCTTCACAAAAACCATGAAAGATAGCAGGCATACACCTTTGAAAAGAAGCAGGGGCATTACATAAACCAAAAGGAATACGCCTGTAAGCATAAGTACCATAGGGACAAGTAAAAGTGGTCTTCTCTTGATCAGCAGTGTTAACATGAATTTGAGGGAAGCCAGAATAACCATCAAGATAAAAAAAGTGAGTATTTTTTGATAACCTTTCAAGCATTTGGTCGATGAACGGCAACGGGTAGTGGTCCTTCCTAGTTGCCTTGTTCAGCTTCCTATAATCAATACACATTCTATATCCAATAATAATTCTCTGAGGTATTAGTTCATTCTTATCATTAGGAACTACAATTGTACCTCCTTTCTTTGGAACACAATGAACCGGGCTTACCCACTTACTATCAGCTATAGGGTAGATAATACCTGCGGCTAGAAGCTTGAGAATCTCAGTCCTTACAACATCCATCATCTTCGGATTCAACCGCCGTTGATGATCAATAACTGGTTTAACATCAGGCTCAAGGTTGATGGTATGTTGACAAATAGATGGACTAATCCCCTTAAGGTCATCAAGGGTATAGCCAATTGCACCTCGATGTTTGCGAAGTACTTCCAATAATCGCTCTTCTTCGTACCCTGAAAGGTTAGAATTGATAATAACAGGATATACTTTGTTTTCATCTAAATAAGCATATTTGAGCATATCAGGAAGAGGTTTAAGATCAAACACTGGATTTTCTTTTGGTTTCGATAAAATTCCCAAAGGCTCAACTGGAAGGTTGTGCTTTAGGATAGCAGGTTGTCTTAAGAATATTTCGTCTAGCTTTTTTCTCTCCAGCATATGCAAAGCATTCTCGTGGTCTTCCATATATTGCTGCAAAGGATCATTAGGAGGAATAGCAATGGAAGCAATATCTTCAACAATCTTATCGTTACTAGGCAAGTTAGTACCACGAGGCTTCTTAGAGAACTTAGAAAAGTTAAATTCATATGGCTCACCATTGAATTCAACAGAAACTTTACCCTTCTTGCAATCTATTATAGCTCCAAAAGTTATGAGAAAAGGTCTACCAAAAATAATAGGACAAAAATTATCCCTTACTGAACAAGTACTAGAAAGTCGGTAGGATATTTTACCTTTCCGCATAAGACTTCGGCGTCTCTCACAATTCTGATAGGAGAGATAGTTGCTCTGTTTGCAAGATGAATAGTAACATCAACTTATTCAAGTTCACAAGGTGAAATCTCACCCATGATATCTTGATAAAGTGAATACGGGATAGCACTAGCACTCGATCCCAAATCGCATGGCCCATAATAATTTTGGTCTCCTATTTTAACAGATACTACCAGAGTACCTGAAATTGGGCCTTTATCCTTGGCTGTGACAAGGTTAGTGGAAACAGCACACAAAATTATATTGGAATCTGAAGCATGATTAGTAACAAGATCCTTAACCAATGCAACTTGAGGATCGACCTTGATCTGGTCCTCAGGCTCATCAATTCTCCTCTCACTTTTATTTATTATGCCTGTCACAAAAGAGTGCTCCCTTATCCTTGCGGGAAAGGGTTTTTTTCATATATAACTGCAGGCAAAATAGGATCAGCAACATGAATATCAATAGGTAATTCTTTGAAGGGTTTATGATGCTGATACTTCTTCTTCTTAAAAGAGTCAATATGAGAGGCAAAGTCCTTACAAAAATCAATCATTAGATGGGAATCAAGACCAATCTTAGAGCAAAAGGTATTAAAGTAATCAATTTTCACATAGCTCTCTATATAATCATGCTCATAATTTATAGTGGGCTCAATACCTTTATCTATTTCCCAATCTTCGGTATTCTTCTGGATCCTTTCAATGAGATCCCATCTCGCTTCAACGCTTTTCGTCTGAAATACCCCACTAGATGAGGCATCCAGCATTTCCTTATCCTAACGAGAAAGTCTAGCATAAAAGTTTGTAAGTATAATTTCCTTGGGGAGCTCATGAATAGGACATTTGAGCATTTGGGGTTTCAATCTCCCCCAAACTTGAGCGATGCTTTCTCCGTCACGAGTCCTAAAGTTATAGATATAGTTTCTGTCTCGATGAATTTCATGAAGAGGATAAAACTTGGTATAAAAGAGAGACATAAGCTCTTGCCAATCAAGCAAATGTGAGTTATCGAGAAGCTTATACCAATCTGAAGCTTTATCTATAAGCGATATGGAGAACAATTTCCTCATGACAAACTCCATTGATACACCTGCGAGCTTAAATAGTGAACATAGTTGTGACAAATATAGCAAGTGTTCACTGGGATGTCTGTCTCTTGCATAACGATTAGCCAAAACATAATCGATAATACCAGCTGGTATTTTATAAGGCACAATTTCAGTGGGGGGAGGAACAACCACCACAGATGTGGGGCGTTTCCCTGTAAGTAACGATCCAATAGCTAGGTTGTCCATATGGACAAAGAGCAGCAACATCAAAATAAAAATAGCAATAATTTTTTTTCCTTACCAGCTTCACTTACCAATAGCGCTATGCTCCCCGGAAACGGCGCAAGAAAACGGTACTTGATGACCAACAACCGTAAGTAAGAGTGTCGAACCCAACGAGGAGCGAAAGGTATTGATGAGTGATTTTGGACAAGGAATAACTGCAAGCACTGAATGATAAATTTTTAGGGGTTTTCGGTATAAGCAACAATGAGACAAAAGCAAGCAAAGTAATTAGTGTTGAGGAACAGCAAGTGGCCCAATCCTTTTGAGCAAAGGATAAGCCTTGCAACTAAACTTATAAAGACTAAAGTAATCTTGAGGACACATGGAGAGGTAGTCATGTGCTTTTTCCATATTCCGCATTGATAACA
Organism: Bromus sterilis; assembly: GCA_950022295.1. Taxonomy (NCBI): domain Eukaryota; kingdom Viridiplantae; phylum Streptophyta; class Magnoliopsida; order Poales; family Poaceae; genus Bromus; species Bromus sterilis. Next base: position 353,457,769 of record OX465595.1, read on the forward strand.
TGTTTTGTGTTGAAAAGTATTGAGTGGATGGATCAATGCTAGCAGACCTTCTAGACTAAGATAAGTGAACTATTATGATTAAACAACTTGCAAGCATCCGCAAATACAAGATAGAAATTAAGGCAAAGCATAACCACAACAATAAGATCAAGGATCCATTATTCCCTTGTGGAAAAGTGTGCAAACTGGGTTTCAGGTTTCTGTCACTCCGGGAACCCACGGTAAGCATTATTTATACACAATGTATTCCCCTAGGTCCTTAATAAGGCGAAGTGTTGAGTGTTCGACTCAGACAACACAACTAGGAAAATAACAACACAACTTAAATATCAAACAACACATATTACTTCAGCATCATATGACTACTAACAACAAGACTTCTCCCATGTCCTCAAGAACTAAAGTAACTACTCACAAGATATAAAAGAGATCATGATCAGAGGTGATAAATAGGTGGTAAACAATCTGGAGATAATGATATTTCTCCAACAAAACTCAATAGCATTCACCACAAAGTAGTAATCAACACCGGTAGAGTAGAGAGGATAGATAGTACGAGTTACAACGCAAGTTGCAATTGTGAGATGAGATTGGATGAAGATGAAGATGGTGCTGATGTTGGGGATGATGTCGATGATGATCGCGATGATTCCCGTGACGATGGTGATGACGATGGCGATGATCTCCCCTTCCGGGAGGTGATCTCCTTGGCGGAATCATCCCGCCGGAGAGCCCTTTCCTTCTCTATAGGTTTCCGCCACGGAGCGGCGGCGGAACTCCGTAAAAACTATCTCTTTCAGGGTTTTCGGGTGACGAATAGTATATAGGCCAGAGGGGGGAGCCTGGGGTGGTCCCAGGGCTCTAGGCGCCCTCCCGGCGCGGCCAGGGTAGGGGCCGCGCCAGGCGGCCGCCTGGGCACCCTGTGGCACCGCTCTGGTCCCTCTTTTGCGTGTCTTCGTCAATCCTCTCAAAAACACCCCCCGTCGATTTTCAGGTAATTTGGAGGTGTTCTTCTTTAGCAACTCAGCGTCCACTTTTTACCGCTGAATCTTGCGTTTGTTGCTTCGGCACCGGAAAATTTCAAACTGTGTAAAACAAGCCAAAACAACATAAGAACATCATCGTAATGTGAAATATATCAATGAATAAGGAAGAATTATGATATAAATAGTGATGCATTTTGGACGTATCAACGGCGCAAGACTTAGATGTTTTTATGTAGTTCTTTGTATGTTCTTTGAGTCATAGGAAAAACCGTACTATTAAGAGGGGCTTAGTATGGGGACACCGAAGTTCATCTGAAAGTGCTCAGACCGAAAATAAACCAAGTGAGATGCCAGAGAGAAGAAATCTCATGCGCATTGATGAAAAATCCGACCGTTGTGGACACGCGTCAAGCTATCACTTCAGGTCAAACCAGTCATTTTTCACCTTGGGATCGCCACCTATAAATACGACGCCCCCACCTCAGTTGCGGTTGGCTGCTCTGAGATTATTCCCTGGGAGATACAGAAGAGAGCATCCCAAGAACGCCACTGAAGAAAAACCCAAAAGCCAAAACACCGAATCCAAAGTCCTATTGATCTGAGTAGATTCTCTATGACTTAGGTGAAACTTTGCTAGCCTTGTTATCTTGGATAACTGCAATTCTCCTAGATGGTTAGAGTGTCATATTCAGAGAGAGAAGAGTAATTGTCGCCTCGAAGTTCAAGTTTGTCAAAGGTTTCAGAGATTCCCTTGATAATCTACCCCGAGTCAGAACTGACCAAGCTCAAGGAGATTGGTGCAGTGGAGCAATGGACGAAGAGAGTTTTTCTCCAGGTGTTCAGTCACCAGTCGTAGTGCTTTGCAGATTGTGAACTGGTCGAACAAACCTCGCCGGGTCAAGAGTTCGTTTTACTTGCAGTACTTACATTATGCATCGTATTTTCTTCCGAGTTAAGCTTCACTATGATTTGACTCGCTATGTTTAGATTCGCTGTTAGTTTTTCTTCCCAATTCTTCTGTTTTGAGTTCCTTCCATGCTGAGATTCTATTTCACTTCGAAGTTTCTGAAGAAAAATTGAAGTGATCATTCACCCCTCCACCTCTAATCATATCCTTGGTCTTTCAGAATTCAACATAACTTTTACACAAAAGACCACCCGCCGGCGGTTCCAAGACCAGGACACGCCCCATTAGTCCTCAAAGCCCATATAGGGGGATACTACATGCCGCGAGTGTTCATGGACGGAGGAAGCAACATGAACATAATGTTTTTTTCATCTATCAGATCCACTGAGCAATCCTGAGTTACTAGGCCAAACACGATTAGTCCACCTGGTGAGAAGCTGACGCCATCACCTTATCCATCCCCTCCTCCACTCCATATACTAGCACTCTCCTGCTCACTATGCATCTACCAGGCCAGCGGCGATGGTTTCAGAAGCTCTGCTTCCTCTCCACTTAGGTCAGTTCCTTAGGTGGACCTTCACGAAATGAAGCTTCCCCACCCACATCTACTTAATCCTTGAGTAACAACATGCTACTGTTCCTCATTCGTTCCTTAAAATCTCAACCCAAATGATTTGTTCATTGGGGTTCAAGCTAATTCAAATTAACTTCAGTACCACATCTGCAACAATAGTAGTGCTTATGCAAGTAATTGAATAAGAATCAGACATCGCGTTGGTGATATTTCATATTTGTTTCTATAGGCTGATATGATGAAAGTGAAGAAATGTAATGTTTACGCTATCTTATAGTGTTTGAAGAGCTTTAGCAGTGCCTTACCAGTATAAAATATTCCTTACAATAAATTGATAGATAGATACACGCATGCTGCACTTTCTTCCACTATCTTCCTCTTCATTGTCAGCAAACTAGAACCACTGTTATTCTCATTTTTTTTATTATGATGGCACATAATATTTATTGCTATGTGCCTTGCTCACTGCAGACTAAATGATCAAATATTTCTATGTAACTTGCTTCGTAAAAGCAACGTAAATAACCTATCATAAACTTTATATCATGGTATTTGTAGAATGCTATGTAAAGACTTATGCCTGGATATATGTTTCCTTATGCTAAAATCATTGAGAAAATATTCTAAGGTGCATGGTCTGAATCAATGGTTTCCCTTCTTTGACGCCCGCAAAATCAGACCGTGTATAGTAATCATACACGCAAGGTACACGATCGAGATCAGGGACTCACAATAAAATATCACAACACAACCCTTAAAATAAAATCATACAAGTTGTTTAATACAAGCCAGGGGCCACGAGAGCTCGAATACAACAGATCGAGATACACAAAGTTAGCGGAAGCAAAAGTATCTGAGTACAGACACAAGGTACACATGATCTGCCTTAAGAAAGCTAGCACAAAAACAACAATGATCGAAAAGGCGAGGCCTCCTGTCTGGGAACCTCCAAACTACTCCTGGTCAACGGGGAACTCAACGTTGTAGAAGGCATCGGGGATATTCATGTTGCGATGGTTGAAATTGGGGATCATCTTCTCCTGGGCTCGTCGACTGCAGCGGCCGATCAGGCAAAACAAAAAGGGGAAATAAAGCAAGGGTGAGTATCTAGCATACCCGTGAGTCTTACGTCTGCTACTAAGCATTTATGCATTTGTATCAAATGGAAAGGGGAGGCTGTATATAGTGGACTGCAAGGTAGAAATCAGAATAAGGATGAGAAGCTAGGCATATCAAAGACTAGCATCTTCCGGCGAGTCTTGCGGCACAAGGAGAGAATAGCCAACAGTTTATATAAAGCATAAAGTAACAATGCAGCAAAAGTTGCTGCAGCATTGTATAATAGTAAGTTTTAATAACTAACAATAATAAATGCCTTCGAGTTCCCATCCTCGAATTCCCTGCGAGGAAGAAGACCCGGAACCATACAGTTTAATAGTAGTAGTTTGTAGTGGTAAGATCCAGCTTCAGCATAAAGCGTCCTATTACCATGGACACGACTATTCGAATAGATTAATCTACCTGCAGGGGTGCACTACTATTCAGCCTGCACGCTCGGATCTCCAAGGTGGCGGGCACCTCATTAGGGAATGCTCCACCAAAGCTATCCGACGCGCCGCACCCCATTCTAGGCTCAACAGAGAGGCCATCCGCCGGACTATATCCTATGCGATCAGGGGTCTAGGACCCTCACCATTCACGCTCCTGCACGGTGCGTGGATGGTCGGTGAAGGAAAAAGAAAATCCAAATACACTGTCCGGACGAAGAAGACACCAGTTCCTGGCGCAGGCCGCGATACTGCTGACGTCTGAAGAGCTTTCGGACAAACTACGACGCAAGGGAGCCCATAACTCCTTATCCCACGTGAAGGTAGTGCGTACAGACCAATGGGCCTCTCAAGTCATCCACCGAAACATTTAGCATTTTAATATTACCTCGCGGACAACCGTTGTCGCAGTCTGACTAACAACACAATGGACAACGAACAGCAACAAGGACCACCAGTAACGTCGGGGCCTGTCCTGTCGTCCCGTCAAAGCACGCGGTTACCACCAAGGTGAACCATCTCCTTACCTTGTCTCGCGTGTGCTCTTGGTAGAGCTCGACTTTTCGTGGTTTGGTAACTCTCACAGAATATGAGAAGGGGCCAAGAACGTCAGTAACGTCGGTCGTACCCTCCCTTTCATTCCCGACACAATACCGCTCCCGGACATCGTTGGGTCGCCCGACTCTTACCTTTAAGAATAACCGTTGCTCAGGTACCTAGAGCGGCTATACAGAGTCAGCAACGAGTGGAGTACAAGGACTACACCTTGATAGCTCACACTTGATGGTTACTCGGCAGAACCAAGCTAGGGGGGCTTAGGCGGTGTTTGCATTGTACCGTACCTATTACAGTTAATATATTGTTCCGCGTTCACTCACCAGAGTGACCACGGCCGGCTATCTAATCCTAGTTACCTAACAAAGCGCAGGGCTCACTTCTGAATATAGTATATATTTATAGGCAGCATAGGATAAAGGAAGGTACATCAAGGGGCGACAAAAACAGGCTATGCAATTGAATAGGATTGTAATGTAGCAGCAGCAGTATCAATGCCTAGTGCAAGAAATGTACGGAAAAGATAGGCGATATCTGGGGAAGAGAATGGCTCTGCTTGCCTGGAAGCTCGACGGTAGGGGTACGGTTGTCGACGACGTAGTTGTACTCAGCAGCGGTGTAGTCGGCGGCAGCAGCGGGGTCTACCGAAGATTAAGGGGGGGGAAGAAACAGTAAATACAAATAAAACATAACAAACAGAAGCATGAAATGATAGATGCAATGTTAACGGTGTTCTAACGCAGTGCAAAGTGTTAGGCTCGGAGCGGGAATTCATCCGGCGATGAAATACCGGCTCCGGGTGATTATCGACAGACGGGCTGGCGGGGGAAGGTCCTATGTCTGTAGTGACGTGAATATCTGACAGACCTGTGGATAGTCTATTCGTGATAGTTGATGCATTCCGAACAAATTTTATGTTCAGAACATTTCCATCCAGAAAGTTTTACTGGTACCGGGTAATTACCGGACAAACGATCCGGAGGGGGAAACTCTCGGGTTCGGTATGTTATAGGGGTGCGGTGGGTATGCGGGTAGCGTATACGATGCCCACTGCGTTCAGAGGGTAGACACCATGACGCACCCGGTTCACCACCAAAACAACCATTCGGGAAGCATTTAGCCCTGGTCCCTCCTTAGACAAGGCACGAGCCCCAGGATGCATTCCCTGCCCGCCCAGAGGTGATTTCTATTTAAGTTTGCTAGTCAAGTCATTAATCCTCACATAGCTCAATGATAACTCAACCAATCCCCGTCTCCAAAGCAATAGCAATATGTAACAACCACGATCCTAGGGCGACAATGAAATACAAGGTCAGAACATATGGCTATCCTACTAGGTTTAAATCATAACTAATATATAGTCCTACACATGCATAGAGTGATAACTTGCTACATGCATAATAGAAAATATAGGTTGAGGTATGGTCAAAGTGTAACTTTCCTTTTACATTCGATGAAGATCTTCGCTCTCACGGTCCAGACAACTCTACTCGTCACACTCCGAGAAATCTATCGCAAACGAAGGAACTCGAATAAGCAATCACACCGCAAGGACAAAACAAAAGGTCAACAAAACAATCACAAGGTTTTAGCAACAAAACCAAAAGCTTTGAAGTGCAAGGGTGTCGATGTGCTCGAAGGTGATCGGTGGAAGTGAACTCGAGAGAGTCAACAGATAAAAATTCATCGGTAAGGAATTTTGACTATGGGCATTGTGAATTCAAGGTGAATATCATGCCCACATGAAAAGTGTGTGAATCTTACCGACAACATGTCTCAGGTGATCCGATATGCAAAAAGAATCACGTGAAACGGAATACTACAACACAGGTCATAGCAAGTGCAAAATGAATTGAATTTGAATTTAAACAGATCAATAAACTTGGGAATTTTTGTATACACATGATATATACAGAAAGTACATGGAACGAGTGATCCAACGCAAAAAGAATCACTCGATTTGGATCAACGGTTTAAAAGATACGGCCACCGGAATTTGAATTTGAATTTGAAATAAATTCAAATTCAAAAGTGTGAAAAGTGTGCAAAAAATTATACCATGCTAAAGTACAGAACAACACGAGTGCGTAGGAAAAAGTTTCACCTCGGTCCGACTTACGGTTGCGGAGATATTGCCGGTGCGAGGTAAGGGGGTTTTCTGCCAAAAGGACTTGTTCGCGAATATAAATTTTCTGAAAAAGCAATCGGGTCCCTGCGGGGCAGTTGACCAGATCTGGCCGGTTTGACTCCGGCGAGGCGGCTCGGCTCCGGGGACTCCAAGGCGGGCGGCGAGGTGAGGTGGAGGTGGGGCGACGCGGGCTGGCGCGGTTGGCGGCGCGCGCGCGAGCGGGTGGGGGCGGTGCCGCGGCTCGGTTCCGGCGGGAGCTCCTCCGACTGGTGGCGGCGCCCGGGGCCGTGGGGCGGAGGCGGCGGCGCTCCGGCTCCCAGCCGTGGCGGCGAGGCCCTGGGGCTCGGCGGCGGGGCGAGAAGGCGGGGAGGCGGCGGCTCGTGGAGCTCGTCTCCAGCGAAGAGGCCGAGACGGTGGTGGCGGCGGTTTCCGACGAGCGGGGCCCGGCGGCGGCGGTTCCCGCGGCTAGGGTTTTCGGGTTTAATAAAAAAAAAGAAAAAGAAATTTCCTGGAAATTGATATATATACACATAGAAAAGAAAAAAAACTGGATTCGAGTCGGGCTCGAATTGCGCTCGCGGGCGGACATAAGCTATTGGGCGTACGGATTTTTCTTTTTATTAAAAATCCGCAACTTCAAACAATTAAATCAAATCAACCGTAACTCCAAAAAATATTAAACAAAATCCTAAATTCATCAAATAAACTAAAGAAAATTATTTAATGAATACATTTTCCAAAAAGGAAAATTAAAATAAAAACATTTTCTAAATGCTTTATGTAAATATAAAATACATTTCATAAATCAAATACAATCCAATAAATTATTAAAAATATTTTTATTTGGTCAAAAGCATTGACAAACCATTTCTAAATAATAAAATATAAATTTTAAAATTGTCACACCAATAAATAATTTGGTAAAATAAAGATATCCCATTGGAATACTTTTTTAACTCTTTTGAAATATTTAATAAATCATTTCAATGAAATAAAAAAAACCCTCTTAGCATTATAAAATCTCTAAAATAATTTTAGAGTTATTTATAATACTCATAATAAATTTTAAAAACTTTAAAGCAATATTCTAAATATTTTCCAACTTTATTAAAAAGGGGATAAGTCATTTTATATCCTCTCAAATGAATTTCCTTTAGTTGAAAAATGTTTTGAATATTCAGAAGAATTCCAATATGATTTTAAACATTTTCCAACATTTTAATATGTTGAAGGAGTCATATTACCTTCTCTCATTTTGTTTTGTTGGTTCTGTTTTTAATAATAAATTCCAAAACACCAATTATGAATATTAGGGAAAGTCCTTTTATTCCCTCTCTTTTTTAATATTCGATAAACTCCAAAAAGTTTTTAAATCACAAAGAAAGTCAAACACATCAAGCAAACAATCATTATCAATTTTATTTTATTAACATTCCAAAATTCGGAGAATTTTGGGATGTTACAGCTCCTGGTGCTCCCGATCTTGGAAGCGGCGCGGCGGCGGAACAGAGGAGAGATCGCGAAAAAGGGTTCTGTCTTCGAGGGTTTCTGGACGAGAGGGATATATAGGCGAAGGGGGGAAGCCAGAGGTGGACCAGGGGCCCCCCTGGCGCAGCCTAGGGGGTGGCCGCACCAGGTGGCCGCCTGAGCCACCCCTGGCTTCCCTCTGGCCCCACTTGGGCTCTTCCCGAAACTTCCTGTACGCCGATTTTTCCTATATTTTCCCGGAATTTTTCTGGCACTTTAAGTAATGGGAAAACTATACAAAAACAGTAGAAAACAGGAACTGGCACTCGGGTGCACTGAGTTAATAGGTTAGTCCAAATATGATCAAAAGTTACGGAATTGCATGAATATCATAGCAATATCACACAAAAGATGCATGGAGCAAGAAGAAATTATAGATACGTTTTGGACGTATCAGCCATCAGGAGGTGCCGGCGCCTCCAGGCGCGACCTAGGGTGGGGCCGCGCCCCTGGCCGCCTGGGCACCAGGTGCCCCCCCCCCCCAGGCCCTCCTTCGGGAATCTGGAAGCTTCCGTGTCGCTGATTTTTTATGTATTTAACCCGGAATTTTTCTAGCACTTTAAGTAGTGTGAAAACCGGAAATACAAAAATAGTAGAAAACAGAAACTGGCACTGAGGTGCACCGAGTTAATAGGTTAGTCCAAATATGATCAAAAGTGTATAAAAAGCATAGCAATATCACCCAAAACATGCATGACGCAAGCAGAAATTATATATACGTTTGGGACGTATCACCCCCCCCCCCCACACACACACACCGGATATCTTCTCGGGGTTCACGAATCGTCATCACAGCTCTCTAGGATCATCGATGTATTACTACAAATTGTCGTTGTCGTATAGTAGATTCGCCACCACCACAACACCGACAACCGCTCCACCCCGAACCACATCCCCATCCCTCGCCGTCGCAATTGAGATGCGCCGGAGAATCTCCCCGACACATGTATCTCAAGAACCCGTCATACCGCGCACCATCACCCCAACCCCCTCTTGACCGTCGGATATCTTCCCGGGGTACACTGGTCGTTAACGCAACTCTCCGAAGTCTTAACCGATGAGTAAAAAACAGTTAAAAATACAATAGGAACCCGCCATGACGTCCATAAAAACCACCCACACCCCCTCTCGACCGCCGGATATCTACTCTACGCAGCTCTCCGGGGTTCTTCCCGATGAATAAAAAGTATCTAAAAAACAATGGTAGATTTAAATCTAGCAAAAAAAAGAGATGAAACAAATCGTGGCAAATTTAGTGGAAACACCATGGTAATTTCAGTGTGAATAGCATGAGAACTTTTGGTCAAAAAAAAGTTGTCGAAACATGTCGATATGGGGTCTAGTTTTGAAGATCTCGTCACGACGGATTTAATGGTACAAACGGAAGTTTGAACGGATTTTTTATTTAAGAGATAAAACTCTTTAAAGTTGGAAAAAGGTTAAAAGATTATTTAATACGTAACGTGAGTGGGAAGTGGAGAGGTCGTGCGTGCGGGGCGACGCGGTTCCTATCGGGGGGATGGACTAAGAACATAACCTGGCAATAGATTTATAGGCCGACTCACGTAAAGAAGGCCCACAAGAGGAGACTTGGCCATGAGGCGGATGCGCCAAGCGTGAAGATCGAAGCCGTAGAAGGAATTCGACTTACCTTGTATAGCACGTAGTATGTTTGTAAAAGTAGAATAGGACTCCACTTCGTGTAGGAATCGGACTTGCGGAACCCCGGGACCCGGCGCTATTATAAGTCGAGGTCCACGGGATCCATCACCAACTAATTCAACCCAATTCAGGACTAGACACTTACGACACAACTTAAATCTCCCCGAGACCAAGGTTGTGATTCGACTCTATTGTAATTGATACATCGTCTCTTCTAACAGAGGAGTCGATACCCTCAATAATAGGAAGCAGGAGTAGGTCTTTACCTCGAGACAAAGAGGGGCCGAAACCTGGGTAAATCGCCAAGTCTCTTGTCCATGTCCACTCTCTCCTCGTATCCACCTCGCAGCAAAGGTCCCATGTCAAGTTCGACTCTTCGAACATCTGTCGTGACTTTCCCACGACAGTTGGCGCCCACCATGGGGCCTGTGCGTGCAGGTGTTGAGATTCTGGAGGGAGCTCTGCAAGGCATGGAAGGATTCGTCGCTGGAAAAATCACTAGAAGCCGACGCGGGAAGCTCTACATCGACGACTCGACTTGGGGACCTGAAGCCAATTCCGTCGAATCTAGATATCGGGTCCGGATCAGGTCTATTACCATCTTCATCGGTAGGATGGAAGGATCTGAGCCAGAGCTGGATCCTGAAGTACCCATCAAAACCTCGAGTCGGCGACATGCCGTCTCCAAGCATACTTTCGTCGGGTTCGTTGGCGGATCTCCAGAGCCAGAGCGCTCTGTCGAGTCCCCAATGCACGACGCTTCAGAGGAAGCAACTGATGTTGACTCATACCCTAGTGAGGGAAGCTTCTTAGATGATGGGTCCATCCGATCTATTGGGAGAAACAGACTCGGCACGGGTACGGTAGAATACAACCCGGATTACCCTCACTTTGACCTTCCATACTGGGTCACGGTGTTCATGGCTGACACCGGCGGACAGGGGAGTCAGGCGGCCCAGAACGCAACCCAAAATCAGGGTGCAGAGTTGGCTGCCAACATAGTCCCTAATCTAGATAGGGAGCTGACAGCCCTCTCATCAGAATAAGTTCTCACAGGAGCAGAAGCCCTCACCGATGCCTTGAATTCTCTCGACGAAGCTTTGGCCACGCCAATGACAGCGGAGAATCAGGAAGCCTGGAGGACAAGGGTGATACGTCCCAAACGTATCTATAATTTCTTCTTGCTCCATGCATGTTTTGTGTGACTTTGCCATGTTTTGCTTGAACTTTCATAAACTTTTGAGCATATTTGGACTAATCTATTAACTCAGTGCACCCAGCTGCCAGTTGTTGTTTTCTGCTGTTTTTGTATTTCAGGTTTTCCGGCCATTAAAAGTGCTCCAAAAAATCCAGAAAAATCAGATAAAAAATCAACGACACGGAAGCTTCTGGAAACACCAAAGGAGCAGAGGGGGCCACCACCCGGAGACCAGGAGGGTCCCTCGTGCAGCCCCACCCTAGGCCGCGCCAGGAGGCCTCCTGGCTGCCTGGTGTGTCCCCTCGACACCCCCCTTCGCCTATATTTAGCCCTCGGGGTGGAAACCCCTAATGTCGCTCTCTTTCACACGATCTCCCCTCTGTACCGTCGCCGCCGTTTCAAGATCGGGGCTGCCTGGAGAAGCTGCTCCGGCACCCTGTCGAGAGAAGCTACCCCCTCCGGGAGACCATCCATAGCCATGGACGCCTCCCGTATGTACCGTGAGTAGTTCCCCTTGGACCATGGGTCCATGACCAGTAGCTATGTGATCTATCTCTCCCTTCTTTGTGCCTCAACTTTCGAGACCTCGTGATCTGCCTCACATGATTGAGGCACCTTTCTAATTTTCTGCCGTTGCTATGATGAGTTTGTTGGGATCTGATGGATTATGAGACTATGTTCAGATTTTGATGAGTAATATATGTGGTTCTTATCTTTTATATTTTGTTCTTGAGTAAATTCTTGCATGTTCTCCGTTGCCGTATTTTACTTTGGCCAAGTGATTTTTTGCAACTCCAAGAGGGAGTGTTATGCTTGATTGTGGGTTCAGCCCCTTGATGTCTAGCTTGAGTGGCAGAAACATGAGACTAGGGGATGTGTTGTTTCCACCAGGGATAAAACAACAGTGCTTGTATCCGCGGATGCAAGGATTGTTTACTTTACGCAAAGTTCTTTTAATGCAGTTGTCTGTTGCTTTGGATTTATACTTTGGGTGGGATTCGCAACTTAATACCAGCGAGATGTTCTGGATAGATATCTCAAGGTGGATGATTTGTAGTAGATGCAGATGGATTTCGGTCTACTTACCTTGGCGTACTGCACATTTCTTTTGAGCCCTTCCTTTCTTTGCAGCATAGTTAGAATTGCGGTGCCTTCATAATCCTGTCAATTTCCCAACTGTGATTTTTTTACCTCGCTAGCACTTTTATCGTCTTTTGGGAGAGAGACATCACTAGTGAAAATCATGGGACCCAGGTCCATCTTCATATCATTATTAACACCCTCAATTTACTTTCAATCTTTACTTTCAGTTGCCACTATTATTATCTCTTGCGTTGATCCTTTGTAAACAGCAAGGCCGGAGGAATTGACAAATCCTCTGTACTCGTTGGGAGCAAAGTTATTTGTATCTGTGAGCAGGTCCAGGCGAAGTTAGCAACCTCGGCGCCATTGTTCACTTTACCACCTTCTTGTATCTCTGCGAGTCCTACGGGAGACAAACCCTATCCTCTACATAGGGGAAATTTGCTGCTACGCTACATCTCACCTTCCACTTGGGGTAACCAACGAGGAGTGAGAACTATCCTCACCGTATCAAAGGGTCAATGGCTCAAGGCACGGGTGACGAGCATACGGAGGTAAATCAACGCTGAAAAGGAGAAAATGGCAGAAATAGAAACCCGACTCGTCCAAGTAGCCAGGCGCCTTCGGGAAGAGTCGGAGCTAATATAGGCTCAGCGACTGAGCCTCGCCCATGCACACCCTGAGGGGCCGGCAAGTCGGATTCCCCCTGACTTCTGAGGATGAGTGATGTTCCAGAGCCCTCATCATCCGACCCCTCCAGGATACACACCGCCCAGGAAGCCGACTCCTCCGCCATAACCAGATCGGTTCCATACACCTCCTCATCACTTCAATAACCCCATGGAAAATGTCGTGGAGGAAACCCGGTTCCTCTCCAATGCACCAGTTCATGGAGATACTCCAGGGGACCACGCCGCTCGAGAAGCTATGGGCTTGCTCAAAACTGCGATTACACAGCAAGCCCAATACTCACAAGGACTGTCATACTTACATGGGACTCCATATCAAAGTATGAGATGACATGCAGATTCACTGGGTCCCGCAGCCTCGAGCAGTCATCGCCAGCGTAGAGCACCACCACCCCGGATCCTCAAGGGGCGGTGAGAATTCTAGATCTACCGGCTAATCCCCACCCAGAACACCGTGTGGAGCCGGTGACCCAATTCCCCCCACAAGATCAAAACACCGAGTTTTTTAGCAATTTGTGGGTAACCGACGTCTGGTGTCGGCTCTGCGGAACACACGCTTGCCACCAGATTTTAAGGGACCGCGTAAGATCTCAAACTATACAGCCGACATGGACCCGGAGATTTGGATCGAAAGCTATGATCTCGCCATGGATATGCTTCAAGCCAGCGAAGGAGTTTGTGCCCGTTACCTCACGATCATGTTGGAAGGGTCGGCTCGTACATGGTTTAAGAACCTCCCGGAGAACTCCGTCACCTCGTGGGCGGATCTCAAGGAAAAATTCATCTAGAATTTCCAATGTACTTTCCGGCGAGCCACCACAATTGTCGACTTGGAGCATTGTGTCCAGAAGGAAGGAGAGTCGACCCTGAGCTGGGCATGGCGAGTCACAGATATAGTCCATTCCTTGGACACTATTACTTCCCAAACAACAGTGGTCGTCCTGGAAAGAAACTGCAAGTTTGAGCCCTGATTACATAAACTCAGCTGACTCAAGAGTACGGTCAATAACATGGGAGAGCTCATGAACGCGGTTATCAAGTATGCCGAGTCAGACAAAACCAAGGATGTTGATTCGGAAGACGATAAAACCGCCCAAAATAAAAAGAATGGTGGCAAAGGATCCCAGAGCCAGAATCACCAGACCAAGCGCCGACTCGATCAGACTACTTCTTACTTGGTAACCAACACAAATGTCGGCTTCCAAAGGCACAAGGAGGGGGGTGATACGTCCCAAATGTATCTATAATTTCTGTTTGCTCCATGCATGTTTTGTGTGATATTGCTATGCTTTTGACACACTTTCATATCTTTTTATAATATATTTTTGAACTAACCTATTAATGGTTGCAAGAGTGCACAAGTTCTTGTTTTTGTACTTTATGTGTAGGAATTACTTGGATAAAGGAAAAATCACAAAAAGAAGCCTTGTAGGAGTTGGATTCTAACTCTCCCGAAATCTGTCCCCACCAGACAGGTTTTAAAGATCTCCTCGGAAACGCTAGAAGACGGCCTCACACAGAAAGACTTAAAAATATAAAGTTGTAGGGAATAGTTTTCTGGTAGATTTAGACATAAAATTCGGCCCAATCCGAGTTCGGATGCTCCCTGGAGCCCCGAAATACCGAAGACGTAATCTGGATGACGGGAATCCGAGAGTCAGAGGAAACCTAGGTCAAAGAGCACCACGAAAATTCCTCCCCCTTGGCAGCCGTCTTGAGGGGGAGATCCATCTAAAAACTAGCACCATCTCCAAGTAAGAAGAAGGGGGCCAAGGGCCGCTGCCCCCAAGGGCCGTGGCCGCCGCCGCCACTGTCTCCTTGACACCCTCCGGGCCGCACCTCTCCATCAACATCTCTCTCTCTTTCTCACCATGTCAATGTGTGAGTAGTTCTTCTCGGGGCTAAGTTTCTACCAGTAGCTATGTGGTCAATTCTCTCTCCCATGATGTGATCTTCGTTGTGATCATAGGCTATGTTAATCTAGGGTGATCCCATGATGTTTCCCCTTATTCTATGTATTGGATTTGATGTAGTCACTTGATATTATCTAGTGTAATCCCCGAAACCAAGGTGACAGCGGTCTATTGGACATGGATTAGAAGAATATTTTCATGAGTGATTTCCTCTTTTCTGTGTTGATTGAAGATTGAGAGTCTCTTGGTGCTTGTCTTTGACTATCCTTGAGATATGTTGTGGTGATTGTGGTACTCTCTTTGGATGACCGGGGTGACATTGGGAAATCCATAGATTGAGAACTACGAACTCTGAGGTGTGCTTTTGTAGCCCTACATAATTCTCTTCCTCTCTTGAGCACAAAGGAATGATCTCCAAGTACGTCTCCATTGCATGTTTTATGGGAAATATCATGTGATTAGACTATGTTAATGTTGTTGAGAGTTTCCACTAGTGAAAGTATGAAGCCTAGGCCTTTTTTCCACCATTGTTACACCGTTTGTGCTCAATTTTGTCACATGTTTTCTTTCTGCACTTTTTATTAAAAATTTATATTACTTTTTTTTGCCACACCTATCACCCATATTTTACCATCTCTTCGCCGAACTAGTGCATCGATACAACTCCTAGTTGTATTAGGTGTGTTGGGGACACAAGAGACTTCTTGTATCTTAATTGCAGGGTTGCTTGAGAGAGACCATCTTCAACCTCTAGTTCCCTGAGTTCGATAAACCTTAGGTCATCCACTTGAGGTAAATTGCTGTTGTCCTACAAACCTCTATGCTTGGAGGCCCAACATAGTCTACAAGAACAGAAGCGTGTGTAGACATCAGGGGGAAATAACTACCGTAAGTCGGAAGGAAATTTTCGCCCCCAAGCAGCTTTGAAGAAGCTCTGAAAAGGCCTTGCGCAACACATAGTAATCTCGGCCGTCCAGCCAATTACACATGGGAAGATTGCAACTTCAAGAAAGAGTTCGCACGGCATGTAAGCCAAGGACCTCCCGGGTCAGGTGGAGGAGCCGGCCAGAATAGCAACAACCAAAATTTTGGGCATCAGGGAGCCGGCGCCGCACCTCAACACCAAGGACCCAGGGGAGGAGGGCAGCAAAATCAGTCAGGGCTTGCAGGATTCAAGCAAACCCGAAACAACTTCAAGATCACTCAGCATATCATGTCTTCACCACCAGTAGCTGTCGGAGGGACAGTAAGCTGAAGCAGAGAGCCGCCAATTGTCATGGCTACGGAGCCAGCTTGTCCCAGGTGGCTCAATTGGTCTGAACATCCGATCACCTGGACAAGGGATGACCACCCCCCAGTGGTAGAGAACCCGGGCACTCTGGCTCTGGTAATTTCTCCACAAATTAGAGGATACACACTTGACAAAGTGCTCATGGACGGAGGAAGCAGCATCAACATCCTTTACAACGAGATTTTCTGCAGGATGAGATTGACTAAAAAACAACTGCAACCCTCCAACACAGTTTTCCATGGAATAGTCCCAGGCAAGTCGGCACGCCCGATAGGCAAGATCTACCTGGAGACAGCCTTTGGAAATGCTGAAAATTTTCGCCCTGAGATCATACCCTTTGAAGTGGTAAAACTCGAGAGCCCATATCATGCCATCTTGGGCAGACCAGCTTATGCTAGGTTCATGGCTCGACCATGCTATCTCTATCTGAAGATAAAGATGTCGGGTCCTTATGGCCCAATTACGGTAGATGGGAGCCGGTCCAGGATTACGGAGTGTGACAAACAACACGTCAAGTTTGCTAAATCGGCATGTGCCAAGGAGGACTTGTCAGCATACCAAGGGAAGGTAGACCCAGCAGACTCCACAATCCTGAAGAAACCGACTCCCGACACCAACCCCAAATTTCAATCGGCTTAGGATACAAAGAAAGTCGACCTTGTCCCTGGTGACGCTTCCCAGCAGTTCATCATTGGGACAAAGTTATCTGATAAACAGGAAAGTGCTCTCATCGAGTTCCTCCGTGAGAATCGGGACATTTTCGCATGGAAACCTTCTGACATGCCAGGTGTCCCGAGGGAACTCGTTGAGCATCACCTAAATATCGACCCAAAACTGAAGCCGGTCAAGCGATTTCTTTGCTATTTCAATGACAAAAGGAGAAACGCCATTGGGGAAGAGATAGCCCGGCTCCTTGCCGCCGGGTTCATCATGGAAGTTTTTTATTCGGAGTGGCTCGCAAACCCAGTCCTCGTTTTGAAAAAGAATGGGACTTGGCGTACGTATGTGTATTGACTACACTGACTTAAACAAGGCTTGCCCAAAGGATTCCTTTGCGCTGCCTCGAATTGAACAGATCATAGACTCGAGTGCGGGTTGTGAGCTCCTGTGTTTTCTTGATGCCTACTCTGGCTATCACCAAATCAAGATGGCTCTTGAGGACCAGGAGAAAACGGCTGTCATCACTCATTTTGGGATTTACTGCTATACTTCTATGCCTTTCGGCTTGAAGAATGCGGGAGCCACATATCAGCGAATAATGCAGAGTTGCCTCAAAGAGCAAATTGGGCGCAACGTACACGCTTATGTGGATGATATAGTGGTCAAATCTCAACTGGCCGAATCACTCATCAGTGACTTACAGGAAACCTTCAAGAATTTGTGCAAGTACCAGATGAAGTTAAACCCGGCCAAATGCACCTTTGGGGTCCCTGCAGGAAAGCTCCTCGGTTACATAGTATCTGAGAGAGGCATTGAGGCGAACCCGGAGAAAATCGATGCTATCATGGTCCTTCAGAAGCCGGCCTCGGTGAAGGGAGTCCAACGACTCATAGGGTGCGTATCTGCCCTAAGCCGGTTTATAAGCTGACTTGGAGAAAAGGCAATCCCCCTATACCGAATCTTGTGAAAGTCGGAAAATTTTGTTTGGGATGATGAGGTTGGTCAAGCTCTGGAGTCGCTGAAGAAAAAATTATCCCAGGCTCCAATCCTAGCGGCTCCTAAGCCAAAGGAACCTATGCTACTCTATATTTCATCCAACAATCGAGCAGTCAGTGTTGTGATTGTGGTTGAGTGGATGGGAGCAGATAAAGAGCACCCCTTGTAGAGGCCGGTCTATTATGTTAGTGAGGTCTTGAATTCATCGAAGCAACGCTACCCTCACTGGCAGAAGCTGGTCCTTGGTGTAATCATGGCAAGTCGAAATCTAAAACACTATTTCCAGGAGCACCCCATAACAGTAGTTAGTTCAGAACCACTTGCAGATATCATCCAGAATCGGGAAGCCACGGGGAGGATTGCAAAGTGGCCTATAGAGTTGGGGGCTTATCATATCAAGTATGAGCCGCACACGGCTATCAAGTCCCAGGCGTTGGTCAACTTCATCAACGACTGGACGGAAATCCAAGCACCTCTAGAGAAGACGATTACCAAGTACTAGACAATGCACTTTGATGGGAGTCGACAACTCCAAGGGTCAGGAGCCGGTGTGGTCCTTACCTCACCGAGATGAGAATTTTTTTGCTATGTCTTGCAATTGCAGTTTACTTGCACCAACAACGCAGTAGAGTATGAAGCCTTACTTCATGGGCTGCAGATGTCTCGTGAGATGAACATAAGCCGGATTCAATTCTACGGCGACTCCGATCTCGTTTCTCAACACGTGTCGGGAAAATGGAACTCCAAAGACGCCACCATGGCAGCTTATTAGCGAGATGTGAAAAAACAAGCCGGTTTCTTTTTCGGTTACTAGGTGGATTACGTGGAACGCAAACTAAATGAAGCAGCATATGCCCTGTCACGGCTTGGCTCTCAGCGAAAGCCGGTCCCTCCAAACATATTCTTGGATGTCCTAACAAAGCCATCTTTGCAACCACCGACGGAGCAAGACATAGTAGAGCCGGATCCAGAGCCGGCTCTGGTGGCTGCAATACATGCTACCCCGTCATGGGTTGTATCCTATTTGGATTACAAGACCCGGGGAATCCATCCTGCAGATGAAATACTGGTAAGGAAGATTGTCAGGAGAAGCAAATCCTTTCAGCTCATCAATGGTAAGCTCCATCGGCGGAGTCCTGCAGATGTTTTTCAAAGATGTGTCTCACCAGAAGAAGGTAGAGCCATCCTCAATGAAATACACTCTGGAGATTGTGGACACCATGTTGTCACTCGTTCGCTTGTAGCCAAGGCTTATCGACATGGATTCTACTGGCTCACAGCACATGCGGATGCGGAGGATATAGTCAAGAAGTGTGATGGATGCCAGCGTTATGCAAAGCAAGCTCATGTGCCGGCTCAAGAACTTAGGATGATCCCTATTACTTGGCCCTTTGCAGTTTGGGGGCTTGATATGGTGGGACCTTTCAAAAGGTCAGCCAACAAAATTACCCACTTATTAGTGGAAGTGGGTAAGTTCACCAAATGGGTTGAGGCAGAGTCGGTCAGTAAATGTGACGCTTTAACAACACTGAAATTGTTGAAAAAGATAATATACAGATTCGGCTACCCCCACAACATCATCACTGATAATGGATCTAACCTATCAGAAGGGGTTATGCAGCGATTCTGCCAGAACGCGCACATCCGACTCGACCTTGAGTCGGTAGCTCATCCACAGTATATTGGACAAGCCGAGAGATCCAACCAAGAGTTGATTCGAGGCATCAAACCCCCACTTTATGTCCCCTTGGAGAGGACGTCGGGTTGCTGGGAGGAAGAGTTACCCTCAGTACTATGGAGTATCAGGACGACTCCTAACAGGTCGACAGGCTACACTCCCTTCTTCCTAGTCTATGGAGCGGAAGCCTTTCTCCCAAGTGACATCCGTCACGACTCACCAAGAGTGACCACATAGGTGGAAGCCGACAATGAGAAGGAGAGGTAGGACTCCTTAGATGTTCTCGATGAAAAACGAGAACTGGCAGCAGCTCAGCCGGCTATCTACCAACAATATCTGCGACGATACCATAGCCGTCGCATCAGAAGTTGGACTTTCTAGGAAGGTGATTTAGTGCTCCGCCTCATACAAAAAAAGGATGGAATGCACAAGTTATCCTCTCCATGGGAAGGACCATTTGTGGCGAGCAAGAACCTGTACAATGGATCCTACTACCTAGTTGATATACGTGAGAAGGCAAAGTCACGCTCATCTATGGAGGAGACTCCCAGACAGTGGAACGTCGCACAACTCCATCCATATTATACTTGAGTAGAACAGGAACATTATTGTACATCTATATAAGACGACACTCGTCGCACTGGCTCTCGCCATATAATATATATATAAGTCGACTTCTGTCGCACTGGCCTTGGCCATATCCAATATATAAGTCGAGTTTCGTCGCACCAGCTCTCTCCACATTTAGCTGTTGTACCAACTCTTCTTTACTTTATTATTTTCATGTTTTCATCTTGAGGGGGGAAACAGTAGGGAAATACCCCCACTGCAGCTTTTACTTTATTAAAATTAACAAAAGTTTACATGGCTTAAGCTAAGCAAAGAGAGAAATAAAAGAAGAAAAAAGCAACAAAATAAAAAGTTATACTACAGATTCAAGCCATTCTTTGAATGCATCTGAATATTTGTTCTTGATCCTGAATCTCAAGAGTTTCAGCTCAGAGAAGTAGTGTTCGTTCCAGTGCAGCATGTGACCAATATTCTGAAGATTCTGTCATTTTTTCCATCCAAATGCACCAAGCAGCAATGACTATGATATCTACTGAGAATGGGACATTCAGTTTCAGCTTCATGTCAGCAATAGCTTCAAGAATTGAGACATTGATGATTCTGCTTGGGCATATGAAGTCCCAGCAAGAGGATGAAAATGGGCCTGTCCAGAACAGGTGATGCAGTGTTTCTTCAGTTTGGCAGTTGAGTGTTGCACAATTGTAAGATTGCAGATGGAAAGTTTTCCTTCTAAGGAGGTTCCTTGTGTTTAGTCTGTCTTGTATTAGCAACCAACAGAAGACTTTATGATTTGGTTGGCAACTGGTTGCCCAGATCCAATTATAGTGTGGTGGTACAGACTTAACTCCAATCAAGGAACTATAAGCTCTGGCAGTGTTGAACTGTTTGCCACCCCAAATGTAGCTCCATTGGTCATTATTAGTAGAGTTGCTGCTCAGATTGAATTCTTGACAAAGTGTGTCAATGGTCTGGAACTCCTGAAAAGCTTGTGTTGAAAGGGGGAGATGGAAAAGTTCCTCCATGTATTCAGTGGTCATGAACTCTTTAACAGAAATGGACTGGTTCTTGGAAAATGTGAAGATGTGAGGCAACTGAGTGAGTGCTCGAGAGGTCAAACCAAAAAGAGGCTGAGGCTCCATTTCCAATTATGCATTTAGCCATACATTTAAACTGGTCCAGGATTGCAGTCTGTGTTTTCCACCAAAAAGAGCCAACCACTTGATTACCTGGGAGATGTCCATTACTGTAGTAGGATTCCCAAACCAGCTTAACCCATGGGATGTCATGGTTGTTGAAGAACTTGTGTAGATTTTTCAGGAGCAGGGCATTGTTTTGGGCATTGATGTTTAGGACTCCAAGTCCACCCTGATTTTTAGGCCAACAAACTGATGACCATGCCACAAGAGCAGGTTTCTTATCCTCCATGTTTGAACAAAAGATTTCTCGAAATACTCTCCGTTGCCTGGTAAATCCTTTGTGCATACTGCCTTGCAGCTTCTTTTCACCATGCGGATAATTCCTTACATTTATCGAGGATCCGTTCATCCTCAGTGGTTCCTGTGATTCCCAAAATACTTTGAAATACTATTCGATCTTGCGAAAATCCTCCGTAGCCTACTGCTTTGGAGGTTCATCTTACCTGCTTGCACTATGATTAATCCCGTTTGTCTTGTAGTCTTCGATGACCTCCCTTGGCATTGCCATTCTGATCCGTTGAATCATCGTGTGTGCTAGTGCACGCAACCATCAGTTGACCCCTGTGAATTCATTCTTCCGGCTCAGACGTCATTCCAGACATGAGCTGGTTCTCGGTAAATCAAACCTTGATTGATTGTCCGTCTAGTTCTATTCAACTTTCTCATCTTTTGATCAGAGCGACTGTTTCCGATCCTTCGTTCTGGGGATCATAATTCCTTTGTATTCAACCATTGAATTGTCCGGATGTTTCTATGATCTGATACGTTTGCATTATTTTCTTTTACGGTTGAGTACCGATACTCATACCAGACTCTCTGTACGACACCTGACCTTTTGGTGGATTACTACCTGTCGTTCCCTTGTTCCATAAGTCATTGATGAATTTCCCCTCATGCAAAATGCCTCGAGCTAATGGTATCATCTACTTCGTGTCGTTAGCCTTCTGCTTTCAAACTTGTATCCCTTACTTCTGTTGTTTGTTGTATAGATTCGTAAATTGTCCCGATGGTTTGTATCTATGCTTCGACGATCTGTGTGAACCCCTAAACTTTTACAGGTTCTACTCTACTGGTGTTACGCTAAATTTTTTGAACACGACAACTTAATCGACAGCGAGAAGTAAGTGAAAGGTTATGCATTAAAGAAGTGGGATCCGACCTTGAACTTGTGTTCATGCCCGTGGATACGATGTAGAACCTATCATCAAAGCTTCTCGTAAAGATAATTATCCCTTTCGTATAAATTCTTCTGCACCTATGATCCTCCATTCTACTTTCGAGTACTACCCCGTCGTATCTCGAGGATATCATGCCTTTGCACTACACCTTATGAATTTTTGATGAATCCATGCCTCTCCCTGTCATAACCACTCCATTGGATTCTGGGTTGTCATCAACCGAGAACACTGAATGCCTTTTTTTCACCATCCATTTTCTTGATGTCGTCGAATTTCGATGTCATCCTCTGAAACCTCTGGACATAATGTGTCGTGGTCCTCATCAACATTTGGATTTTTTTCCAAGTGTCGATTGATTTCATGGTAAGAAATTCCATCCATGCCCCTCGATGATTTGTGATATCATCGACAAATATCCTTGACTCTCTTCCAATACAAACTTGGTCATGTATATCTTGCTTTTCTTTCCCTTGGGAAAGATATACACCTGATACTTGTGTATCATCACATTTTCCTTTCAATTGGTCTGTTAAAATTTCTTTAATATAAATTCTCTGAGCAGTGATAATATCCTGCTGATGTAAACACTTCGGTGTACTACTTTGTCTGTAGAACCTGTTACTATTGTCGATGAATTTTCGGTGACCACCGATGGACACGAACTTTGCCAATTGGTCCGCCTCGTCTTAAAGAGCAGGAAATTGGTTCTCTTTGTCCCTCGCCCTTGGCACTGATGTTGTTGCCGACATAGTTGACAAGCTATTATCTGAGAGACCTTGTGTCGTGATCACATAATATGTCACCACCACCCCTCATATCCATAAACCGCACTATGCTACAGTTCCAAGGGACCAAAACCTGACTCTCATGTACGTTCCTGTTCCCGAGGTTTATCCCTCTTGATTGACCTCGTATGCAATTCACGAGTCCCCTACCTTGTGATGTTCAGTACGATATCAGACGCATTACTTATGCCTGATGATCTGGACCAGTTTCCGTCATCCGTCATGGACATCGAATGCATGATTATTCGTTTGAAACCTCTAATATCCTCGTTTGTTTCTCTCGTTGTATTCCCCTGAGTTAAACTTGGAAGAGATACTTCGTACCCCATTCCCTCGGAAAACCTCGGTTGATTAACCGGGTACCAATCCGACCCCATTATATTTTCCTCCTAGCCTATTCATAGGTACGATGAAGCCTCTGCAGGAAGTATAACAACTCGTCGAGATGCAACGATGCAGAGAAGCGAAGACATCAACGAGAAGGATTAACTCCTTTGAGAAGGAAAACAAGACCCAGAAGATTTGTTACGATACGAAACCAGAACTCTATCCCTAGCACTACCTTGTAATTCTCGGGACGAGAATTCTTGTTAGTGGGGGGAGAATTGTAACACCCCGAGTGTCACGCTACTGTAATTGATACGTCCCAAATGTATCTATAATTTCTGCTTGCTCCATGCATATTTTGTGTGATATTACTATGTTTTATATACACTTTCATACACTTTTGATCATATTTGGACTAACCTATTAACTCAGTGCACACCAGTGCCAGTTCCTATTTTCTGCTATTTTCTATTTCAGGTTTCCCCCGTATTAAAAATGCTCCAAAATTCCAGGAAAATACAATAAAAAATCAGCGCTTCAGAAGCTCCGAGAATCACCGAGGGGCCATATGGGACCCACCAGGGCCCTAGGCGCCCTCCCGGTGCGGCTAGGAGTGGCGCCGCGCCAGGGGGCCGCCTGGACCCCTGGTGGCCCCCTGGCTTCCCCCTTCGCCTATATTTACCTGTCGTTCCGAAACCCTCGAAGACAGAACCACTTTTCGCGATCTCGCCTCTGTTCCTCTGCTGACGCGCTTCCAAGATCGGGAGCGCAAGCAGACCTCTTCCCGGCACCCTGCCGGAGGGAGGATTGACCTCTGGGAGCTTCTCCTCCACCATGGACGCTTCTCGGATGATTCGTGAGTAGTCTATCTTGGACCATGGGTCCATGATCAGTAGTTATGTGATGTTCTCCTCCCCTCTTTGTTCTTCATGGATTAGACCTTGTGAGCTGCCCTACATGATCAAGGCACATATGTAATTCTTTCTGCTGTTGCTATGATGAGTTTGCTGGGATCTAATGAATTATGAGGCTATGTTCAGATTGTGATTGAGTAATATATTTGCATCCTATCTTTTATATTTTTGTTCTTGAGTAATTCTTGCATGTTCACTGTTGCTGTTTATTGCTTTGGCCAAGTAGTAGGTAGTGACTCCAAGAGGAAGCATTATGCTTGATTGTGGGTTTATGCATGACTAGCTTGAGTGACAACAACATGAGTCTAGGGGATGTGCTGTTGCCACAAGGGGGAAACCAATAGTGTTTGTAACTTGAAAGTCCAAGTATGTGATCTGAGGGGGAGGGGTGAATGATCACTTCAAATTTTCTCATAAAACTCTGAAGTGAAGCATAACTTAGCAGCAAAAGTAATTCAACAGTAAGTTAGACAGTAAAGCAGAACTAGAGTGAAGCACAACATAGCGAATCAAAAGCATCGAATCAGTTGCATTGAATTAAATCACTGAAGCAATTGCAATACTGATGTCAGAACCCTCTGTTAGGTAATGTGCTAGGGTTAGCAAGTCACTTGCATCATGTTAAAAATTTCAAAAGAAATCATTGAAATCAAATTCAAAAGCAAAAGGGGAGAAGGAACCCCCCCCCCCAAATGAATTAATTCAAAAGGCCAGATAAAATTCTTCTCCAAAAATTCATGTTAGATTTTTGAAAAGTCTTATAAATGAGTGTGATCACATATCAAGTGATGTGGGAACCACCCCATGCTCATGGATTTTTCAAATATTCAGACAGTGCCTTGGAATTAATCAAAAACCCCTACTTGAGTTAAGATTCAAATTATTTGAATTTTAAAAATGTTCAAAATTTATAAGTGGCTAGTATATTTTTGGTGAGGCCATATAAAAATTATGAGCATTTAATAAAATGGTTTGCTAATTATTTAGTTAGCCAAAACAAATGTCAGAAAAGAAAAACAGAAAAGAAAAAGGCAGAGAACTTACCTCTCGCCTAGGGCGAAGCCCACCTCCTTCGGGCCGGCCCAGCCCACCCGAAGTCCTCTGTCGTCTACCTCCCCTGCCACCAAAGCAGCTCGCTGGAGAGGCCGAGCACGCCGTGGACGCGTACTCGATGCCCAGAGGCTTCCAGGCCTCCCCAGGACTCCAAAGTGCGCCACGGAGACGCCATGACTCCCTCCTCCATTTTCACCACGTCGGCTCGCTTTCCCCTCCCTCCCAGTGCGATTCCACCGACGCCCGCGAAGAACACAAGAGCACCCCGCCATGGATTCCGCGGCCAACGTCATCTAGAGATCGAACCAGCGTGTCCCCCGTGCTCGCCGTCATCGGCTTCGTCGACTAGCAGAAGGAGGCGCCCCAATTTGGACCAGAGACGACGCAGGCTTCTTCGAATCGTCGCCGGCCGCCGAAGTTTGAAGTCGTCTATTCGTCGCCACCAGTCCATCCCTGCGCCCGCTGACCTCTGCCTCGAGTCCGTGGTGAGCTTCTAAGATTTTACCCCAACCTGGCGCATTCCGGTTCGAGCTCTAGCCCATTCTGCCATGGTCGCCGGTGAGCAGTGCCGCCACGGTCGTCATCGGCAAGCCACCGTAAAGCACCGAGCCCGCAACCTTGTCCTTCGTGTTCCCCTTCCCCTTCTGCGTCGATCTAGCCTATCCCCGCTCCAAATGGCGTTCAGTAGCGAGCTTTGCCTTTCCGCCGTTCTTCTGCCGCCGCAAAACTCAACGCCGGCGTCACTCCGGTGGCCCCCGAGGTCGCCTGGACCTTCCCTGCGACGTGCGACTGCACGGGCTGCATTTTGGTACAAGAGGCGCACCAAATGGTGGCTGGGAACCCCTTCCCTGAGTGCGCCGCCGCGTACTGGTGCCACCGGCGGCTAGCCGCCGGCGAGGCCATCGGATTAGGGGCTAAACCCCCCCTGTTAGTTGACCCCAGGTCAATGACAGGTGGGGCCCCCAGCCCTTAACCCCTCTGTTATTTTTAAACAGAGAGGTATTAACCCCACTTTGGTTGACCACTGGACCCCACACGTCAGCCCCCCCCTGACGTCACCTTTGCGCAAGCCTGACGCAGTAATTCGAATAAATGATTTTATAAATTCAGAAAATTCCAGAAAAGGCAGAAATTACCCCAAACTTTGGAAATTCATAGAAAATTCATATCAACTCCAAATTTAACAAATAATATATGAAAAATGATCAGGAGAAAATAAGCTATCCAAATATCCAACTTTCAACAATGTTTGAGTTGAATTTAAATTGGGATCAGTAGCATTTGCTATTTTATTTAAATGGAATTAATTCAAATTCTTTTCAAATGCTTTTGCATTTTGAACCATATCAACATACTACATTTCAAACACACATCAGAGGCATATCATACACATTTCAAAATGGTTCAACTTGATCAAACAATGTCATATGCAACTTGACTAAATTGAATTCAAATTGGAGTTTGAATTTGCAATTCAATTTGCAATATACTCCATTTAAATGGAATTGCTTCACATATCAAAGCATATACATCAAGTTTCAACCTTCAACCATGTGATTGTGCATTGTATTTACTTTGCTACCTTGTTTGTTGTTTGTCGAGTAGAGGTGGAACCGGAACCGGAGGCCACCCCCTTCGTTGAAGACACTGTTATCGAACCTCGTCAGCAAGGCAAGCAAACCCCCATTGATCATGTCGATAAAATCCCAATTCCCTCTCATGCCTCGCTTATGTATTGTATAGGATGATTACCATGCTACGTTTCTACCGCATAGATGAACCCATTCCTTTGCATGACCTATCATTTGTCACAGTAGTAGGCAAACCACAATCCTAGCAACTGTAGGAGTTGATTGATATCATGTGGCCCTTGCAATTGTTACTTCTTATTGCATGCTTATAATGATACCATGTTGATACTGTTATGTGAGTCGGGATGGTAGTGATCATGATGATGATGGTAGAAAGGTGTTGGTGAATCTACCCTAATACAAGGTGAACGATGAGAGGCCGTGTAGTACACGGAGGGTTGTCTCGTTGAACACCGCCCTAAGTCCGAGTTCTTGTGTGTTGATCCAAGATGAAGAGTACAACCACACATTGGGCTCACTGACCCCTCTCAGCTTACTAACTCATCCCTTTCGATGTCTAGATGTCGCAATAGTTCGGAGTTCTGGTAGGTCTGTGGCCTGGCTGCTAAGTGAGAGAACGGCTCATCCGAGACTGGCTTACGCACCACGCACACATCATCTGGGTCCACTTCGGTAAACCGGCCGGGTTCACGATAGTGGTAGCCAACCCAGGTAGGCGGCTTTCTCGGACTAGATCGGCTATGAGGTAATAGTTGTGGTGAGCATCCTTGCTGGCACCCCTTGAATGGTGTCGAGATCAAAGGCGGTAACTGATGATCATGTGTGTGTAGCGGTACACCCCTGCAGGGTTAACAAAACTATTCGAATAGCCGCGTCCGCGGTTAAGGACTGCTTGGAAAGCTTAGCTTGATTATTAGACAACTTGAACTGGATACTTCTAAAACACACCAAGATAAGTGTGAGTGCTATGGCGTGCTTTCTCGTGGGGAAGTCGAGGAAGGCACCATAGTGGTGTAATTGGTTGGAGAAAGTAGTGGACTCGTGTACGCTTCTTACCTCAAGTCTGGTACTCGTAGTTCAGGACTAGCCAAGTCAAAGCTGGCACTTCTGCAATTGAACCCCACCTCCCTTTACCTTGATACATGTGCATGAGTAGTATAGCTCCTATGTAAGTCTTGCTGAGTACGATTTTGTACTAACGTTTGCGTAATCTATGTTTTAGATGAACCCACCGACCCCGATGGTGGCTTATACCCGAAGCTCGAAGAATGAAGACTCGGACCAAGACCAAGCTTGTGTAGTCCCAAACAGACGACTGTTCCCTCGTGGAAGGGCTTGTTTTGAGATAAGGCTTCTCTAAGCCATTTGTTAAACTTGTCTGTACTCAGACCTACTTTGCTTCCGCATGCTTATTGTAATGTTGGATCACAGACTTGTGATCTCTGTGTGCACTCTGTAAGAGTTATTAATAAAGATGTATACATTGTAGAGAATTGCAATTATACCTGCTGTTCATACTAGACATGTGTGCTGCGTGTATGTTTATAACATGCATGTCTTAGTATGGGTTTTCGAGACCTTAGTTGTGATCTGGCTAGCGGTCTTTTATACACCAAGTGGCCCTTAGATGTGAGCAGCTTGGGGCATCGCGATGCGATTGTTCGATACTCTGTCTCGTGCACATTTTGATGTATGATCGAGCCCGCCCTAGACCCCGACTAAGTGATCGGGCTGGAGTAAGTCTATGTAAGAGTTATGAGATAGTCGATAGTATGGTTGAGGCGACTTGTCTGCGAATATGGGAGTTCATCACCCATATCATTAGACTTGTGTGCGGAAGATGAGGACCCATCTCAGATGATCATCCGGCCTGAATGGGATGCCCCTCACGTACGATGCTTTCCGAGAACGTTCTGTGCTTGGCCTTGTCTGCTTAGACAAGTGGGTACGGTTCTCGGCTCTCCATATGACTATGTCATAGCGGAACTTGCATACGCTAACCCCGGGTCCCGACAGACTTGGTATCAGAGCAGGACTGACTGTAGGATTATCAGCCTTGGCCGAAGTCGAGTCTAGCCTTCTATAGTTATATAGTTACTCTGGGTATATAAGGGAACAACGTAAGGCTTCTTTTTCTCCTTACCCTCATCGATCTGAGTTCTGAGTCACCCTTACCTTTTCTACGGGAAGATAGGACTAGGCTCATCTATGTCTTACTAGAACATCTCGTTGATTGCCTCCTTGTAGCCGTAGGAAATTTGTGTCTGGTTTCCTAGCATTGTCGTAATGCTGATTTCTTACATCATATTATGTAAGTGATGTATCTACATTGAAACAAAATTGTTTTCTTGCAATTACAGCCGTTATGCTGTCCGAATCATTCCAGGTTTCTTCAAAATCTGATGCGTTTGCAAAATATTTCCCTCTATTTCGGATGTCCTTCCAGAAGTTTTCTAGGTGGCATGCCCGACAGTTCCATAGAGTTGTTGTAGTTGTTGTTATAGAAACCTATAGTGATTCATTTGCAACTCTTCCTTCCACTTTAGATGTCTTCTAGACAGAAGAACCACACTAACCATCGTGTTGGGGTACTTTTCTACTCTGACATATCTGTTGTAGCCCCTAGTAAACCTTGGTCATCCTCTAGGAAGCTATCCAGAGATCCAACCCCTTAAACCTAGCCACCCGACAGATGTGTAGAGTTTATAGTGGATCTTGTGCCAGGAACCGCAACAATTTCTAGACGCCCATACAAAATGGCCCCACGTGAGTTAGCTGAGCTTATAACCCAACTGGAAGCTTTGTTGGAAAAAGGCTTCATCCGCCCTAGCTCATCGCCATGGGGTTGCCCCGTTCTGTTCGTAACAAAGAAAGATGCAACAGAAAGGATGTTCGTAGACTATCGCCCGCTAAATTTAGCGACGATAAAGAACAAGTACCCACTGCCCAAGATCAATGATCTTTATGATCAACTTGCATGACCCTCTGTCTTCTCCAAGATGGATTTGAGATTAGGTTATGATCAAATCAAAATCCGAAACGAGGACATTCCCAAAACGGCTTTTACTACTCGTTATGGTCTTTACGAGTACACCGTCATGTCCTTTGGTTTAACCAATGCCCCCGCCACTTTCTCACGCATGATGAATTCGATCTTCATGGAGTAATTAGATAAATTTGTTGTAGTTTATCTCGATGACATTCTCATCTAGTGGAAGAACGAAGAAGAACATGCCGAACACCTAAGGCTGGTATTGATGAAACTTAGAGAGCATCGCCTGTATGCTAAATTCTCCAAGTGTGAATTTTGACTACCGGAAGTGACCTACTTAGGCCACGTAATTTCTGCAAAATGCATTGCTGTGAATCCCGAGAGAGTTCAGGCCGTCCTTGACTGGACTCCACCTGAATCGGTTAAGCAAGTTAGGAGTTTTCTTGGCCTAGCCAGCTATTGCCGTCGCTTCGTCGAGAACTTTTCTAAAGTTGCAAAGCCCCTAACTGAACTCCTCAAGAAAGATAAGAAATTCCTATGGACTCCCAAGTGCGAGGAAAGCTTTCAAGAGCTAAAAAGGAGACTGACTTCTGCACCCGTACTTGAACCTCCAAACACCAAAAAGGATTTCGAGATCTATTGTGACGCATCACGGCAAGGGTTAGGATGCATACTTCTGCAAGATCGACATGTGGTAGCTTATGCTTCACGCCAGTTGCGGCCACATGAAGAGAACTATCCTACCCATGACCTTGAACTCGCTGCCGTAGTTCATGCCCTAACAACTTGGCGACATTACCTCCTTGGTAATCGTTGTGAGATCTATTCCGACCACCAAAGCCTCAAATACATTTTCACCCAGCCAGATCTTAATCTCAGGCAAAGACGCTGGATTGAGTTGATAAAAGATTATGACTTAGGAATTTCTTACACCCCAGGCAAAGCCAATGTCATGGCTGATGCACTAAATCGTAAGTTGTATTGTAACAACCCTATGTTACAACAGTATCAACCACTTCTTCATGACGAATTTCGCAAGCTCAATCTTGAGATTGTTCCTCATGGCTATCTTTCTACCTTGGAGGCGAAACCAACTCTTGAGGATCAAATCATAGTTGCCCAAAGGCGTGCACGAGGTGTTCGCCGGATCAAGGAGAACATTGCTAGCGGAGTTGCTAAATGTTTCTCCACAGATAGCAAGGGAACGGTATTCCTTGAAAATCGTTTGGTAGTACCTAAGAATAGGGAACTAAGGCAACTCATCCTCAAAGAAGCCCATGACACACCCCTCTCGATTCATCCCGGTAGCACAAAAATGTACCGAGATCTACGCCAGAGATTTTGGTGGACTAGGATGAAGAGAGACATTGCTCATTTTGTTGCCGAATGTGATGTTTGTTCTCGCATTAAGGCAGAACATCAAAGACCTGCTGGTACACTTCAACCTTTGCCTATTCCAGAGTGGAAATGGGACAAAGTCGGTATGGACTTCATCACCGGCTTTCCAAAAAACCAGAAAGGAAACGACGCCATCTTCGTTGTCATAGATAGGCTTTCCAAAGTTGCTCACTTCCTTCCAGTTCGCGAGTCTATAACTGCTAGCCAGTTAGCGGACTTGTACGTCTCTAGAATTGTATCCCTTCACGGTGTTCCTTTGGAAATCAAATCTAATCGCGGTAGCCTTTTCACCTCTAGATTCTGGGGAAGCTTTCAGAATGCTATGGGAACTCATCTCTCCTTTAGTACAGCTTTTCATCCTCAGTCTAGCGGTCAAGTCGAAAGGGTTAACCAAATTCTTGAAGACATGCTCAGAGCTTGTGTTATCTCATTCGGAAAGAATTGGGAGAAGTCTCTTCCATTTGCCGAATTTGCTTATAACAATAGTTTTCAATCTAGTCTGAACATGGCTCCTTTTGAACTCCTATATGGACGACGATGTCGAACACCACTAAACTGGTCAGAAACCGGTGAAAGACAATTCTTTGGACCGGATATGATCAAGGAAGCAGAAGAGCAAGTTCGCATTATTCGTGATCAATTGAAAGAAGCCCAGTCTCGTCAGAAGAGCTACTATGATCGTCATCATAGGCAAGAAAGCTACAATCTGGATGAGAAGGCTTACCTTCGGGTTACTCCTCTGAAGGGAACCCATAGATTCGGTATCAAAGGCAAATTGGCCCCACGTTGCATCGGACCTTTCCGCATTCTTGCTAAACGTGGAGAAGTTGCCTACCAACTTGAACTACCCCGTACTTTCCCGAGTACATGATGTATTCCATGTGTCACAACTGAGGCGTTGATTCAAGGACCCCATCCGCGAAGTCGACCATGAAACGCTTGATCTCCAAGATGACCTTTCTTATCGAGAATACCCCGTTCGTGTTCTCGATTTAGCAGAGCGTGTCACTCGTCGTCAGAAGATTAGGTTTCTGAAAGTGCAATGGTCACACCACTCTGAGAGAGAAGCTACGTGGGAAAGAGAAGATCGTCTCAGTGCCGAGTATCCCTCCTTCCTCCCGCAGACTTCTGAATCTCGGGACGAGATTCTGTTGAGTGGGGGCGAGTTGTCAGAACCCTCTGTTAGGTAATGTGCTAGGGTTAGCAAGTCACTTGCATCATGTTAAAAATTTCAAAAGAAATCATTGAAATCAAATTCAAAAGCAAAATGGGAGAAGGAACCCCCCCCAGATGAATTAATTCAAAAGGCCAGATAAAAATCTTCTCCAAAAATTCATGTTAGATTTTTTAAAAGTCTTATAAATGAGTGTGATCACATATCAAGTGATGTGGGAACCACCCCATGCTCATGGATTTTTCAAATATTCAAACAGTGCCTTGGAATTAATCAAAAACCCCTACTTGAGTTAAGATTCAAATTATTTGATTTTTAAAAATGTTCAAAATTTATAAGTGGCTAGTATATTTTTGGTGAGGCCATATAAAAATTATGAGCATTTAATAAAATGGTTTGCTAACTATTTCGTTAGCCAAAACAAATGTCAGAAAAGAAAAACAGAAAAGAAAAAGGCAGAGAACTTACCTCTCTCCTAGGGCGAAGCCCACCTCCTTCTGGCCGGCCCAGCCCACCCAAAGTCCTCTGTCGTCTACCTCCCCTGCCCCCAAAGCAGCTCGCTGGAGAGGCCGAGCACGCCGTGGACGCCACCTCGACGCCCAGGGGCTTCCGGGCCTCCCCAGGACTCCAAAGTGCGCCACGGAGACGCCCTCTACTCCCTCCTCCATTTTCCCCACCTCGGCTCGCTTTCCCCTCCCTCCCAGTACGATTCCACCGACGCCCGCGAAGAACACCGGAGCACCCCGCCATGGATTCCGCGGCCAACATCATCTAGAGATCGAACCAGCGTGTCCCCCGTGCTCGCCGTCATCGGCTTCGTCGACTAGCAGAAGGAGGCGCCCCAATTTGGACCAGAGATGACGCAGGCTTCTTCGAATCGTCGCCGGCCGCCGGAGTTTGAAGTCGGTGATTCGTCGCCACCAGTCCATCCCCGCGCCCGCTGACCTCTGCCTCGAGTCCGCGGTGAGCTTCTAAGCTTTTCCCCCAACCTGGCGCATTCCGGTTCGAGCTCTAGCCCATTCTGCCATGGTCGCCGGAGAGCAGTGCCGCCACGGTCGTCATCGGCAAGCCACCGTAAAGCAGCCGAGCCCGCAACCTTGTCCTTCGTGTTCCCCTTCCCCTGCTGCGTCGATCTAGCCTATCCCCGCTCCAAATGGTGTTCAGTAGAGAGCTTTGCCTTTCCGCCATGCTTCTGCCGCCTCAAAACTCAACGCCGGCGTCACTCCGGTGGCCCCCGAGGTCGCCTGGACCTTCCCTGCGACGTGCGACTGCACGGTCTGCATTTTGGTACAAGAGGCGCACTAAATGGTGGCCGGGAATCCCTTCCCTGAGTGCGCCGCCGCGTACTGGTGGCACCGGCGAGGCCATCGGATTAGGGGCTAAACCCCCCTGTTAGTTGACCCCAGGTCAATGACAGGTGGGGCCCCCAGCCCTTAACCCCTCTGTTATTTTTAAACAGAGAGGGATTAACCCCACTGTGGCTGACCACTGGACCCCACACGTCAGCCCCCCCCCCTGACGTCACCCTTGCGCAAGCCTGACGCAGTAATTCGAATAAATGATTTTATAAATTCAGAAATTCCAGAAAAGGCAGAAATTACCCCAAACTTTGGAAATTCATAGAAAATTCATATCAACTCCAAATTTAACAAATAATATATGAAAAATGATCGAGAAAATAAGCTATTCAAATATCCAACTTTCAACCATGTTTGATTTGAATTTAAATTGGGATCAGTAGCATTTTCTATTTG
This sequence comes from Bromus sterilis, assembly GCA_950022295.1. Classification (NCBI taxonomy): domain Eukaryota; kingdom Viridiplantae; phylum Streptophyta; class Magnoliopsida; order Poales; family Poaceae; genus Bromus; species Bromus sterilis. The sequence continues at coordinate 353,492,096 of OX465595.1, forward strand.
ATTTAAATGGAATTAATTCAAATTCTTTTCAAATGCTTTTGCATTTTGAACCATATCAACATACTACATTTCAAACACACATCAGAGGAATATCATACACATTTCAAAATGGTTCGACTTGATCACACAATGTCATATGCAACTTGACTAAATTGAATTCAAATTGGAGTATGAATTTGCAATTCAATTTGTAATATACTCCATTTAAATGGAATTGCTTCACATATCAAAGAATATACATCAAGTTTCAACCTTCAACCATGTGATTGTGCATTGTATTTACTTTGCTACCTTGTTTGTTGTTTGTCGAGTAGAGGTGGAACCGGAACCGCGGCCACCCCCTTCGTTGAAGACACTTTTATCGAACCTCGTCAGCAAGGCAAGCAAACCCCCATTGATCATGTCGATAAAATCCCAATTCCCTCTCATGCCTCTCTTATGCATTGTATAGGATGATTACCATGCTACGTTTCTACAGCATAGATGAACCCATTCCTTTGCATGACCTATCATTTGTCACAGTAGTAGGCAAACCACAATCCTAGCAACTGTAGGAGTTGATTGATATCATGTGGCCCCTGCAATTGTTACTGCTTATTGCGTGCTTAGAATGATACCATGTTGATTATGTTATGTGAGTCGGGATGGTAGTGATCATGATGATGATGGTAGAAAGGTGTTGGTGAATCTACCTAATACAAGGTGAACGATGAGAGGCCGTGTAGGAGTACACGGTGGGTTGTCTCGTTGAACACCGCCCTAAGTCCGAGTTCTTGTGTGGTGATCCAAGATGAAGAGTACAACCACACATTAGGCTCACTGACCCCTCTCATCTTACTAACTCATCCCTTTCGATGTCCAGATGTCGCAATAGTTCGGAGTTCTGGTAGGTCTGTGGCTTGGCTGCTAAGTGAGAGAACGGCTCATCCGAGACCGGCTTACGCACCACGCACACATCATCTGGGTCCACTTTGGTAAACCGGCCGGGTTCACGATAGTGGTAGACAACCCAGGTAGGCGGCTTTCTCGGACTAGATCGACTATGAGGTAACAGTTGTGGTGAGCATCCTCGCTGGCACCCCTTGAATGGTGTCGAGATCAAAGGCGGTAACTGATGATCATGTGTGAGTAGCGGTACACCCCTGCAGGGTTAACAAAACTATTCGAATAGCCGCGTCCGCGGTTAAGGACTGCTTGGAAAGCTTAGCTTGATTATTAGACAACTTGAACTGGATACTTCTAAAACACACCAAGATAAGTGTGAGTGCTATGGCGTGCTTTCTCGTGGGGAAGTCGAGGAAGGCACCATAGTGGTGTAATTGGATGGAGAAAGTAGTGGACTCGTGTACGCTTCTTACCTCAAGTCTGGTACTCGTAGTTCAGGACTAGCCAAGTCAAAGCTGGCACTTCTGCAATTGAACCCCACCTCCCTTTACCTTGATACATGTGCATGAGTAGTATAGCTCCTATGTAAGTCTTGCTGAGTACGATTTTGTACTCACGTTTGCTTAATCTATGTTTTAGATGAACCCACCGACCCCGATGGTGGCTTATACCCGAAGCTCGAAGAATGAAGACTCAGACCAAGACCAAGCTAGTGTAGTCCCAGTCAGACGACTGTTCCCTCGTGGAAGTGCTTGTTTTTAGATAAGGCTTCTCTAAGCCATTTGTTAAACTTGTCTGTACTCAGACCTACTTTGCTTCCGCATGCTTATTGTAATGTTGGATCACAGACTTGTGCTCTCCGTGTGCACTCTGTAAGAGTTATTAATAAAGATGTATACATTGTAGAGAATTGCAATGATACCTGCTGTTCATACTAGACATGTGTGCTGCGTGTATGTTTATAACATGCATGTCTTAGTATGGGTTTTCGAGACCTTAGTTGTGATCTGGCTGGCGGTCTTTTATACACCAAGTGGCCCTTAGATGTGAGCGTCTTGGGGCATCGCGATGCGATTGTTCGAGACTCTGTATCGTGCACATTTTGATGTATGATCGAGCCCGCCCTAGACCCCGACTAAGTGATCGGGCTGGAGTAAGTCTATGTAAGAGTTATGAGATAGTAGATAGTATGGTTGAGGCGACTTGTCTGCGAATATGGGAGTTCATCACCCATATCATTAGACTTGTGTGCGGACGATGAGGACCCATCTCAGATGATCATCCGGCCTGAATGGGATGCCCCTCACGTACGATGCTTTCCGAGAACGTTCTGTGCTTGGCCTTTTCTGCTTAGACAAGTGGGTACGGTTCTCGGCTCTCCATATGACTATGTCGTAGCGGGACTTGCATACGCTAACCCCGGGTCCCGACAACTGAAAGTAAGTGCGGAATGTAAAACGAACTCTTGACTCGGCGATGTTTGGTCGACCAGTTCACACTCTGCAAAGTGCTACGTCTGGTTGGAGGGACTTGTGATTGAACACAGGAGCTAACCTCTCTCCGTCCGTTTCTCCACTTCAGCAATCTCCTTGAGCTTGGCCAGTTCTTCACTCGTGGTTGATTATTGAGGAAATCACCAAATCCTTTGACAAACTAGACTTCGAGGCGTCAATTACTCTTCGCTCTCTAAAGAACAACACTCTAACCATCTAGGAGAATTGCAGTTCTCCAAGATAACAAGGCTAGCAAACTTCTTCCTAAGTCATAGTGAATCAACTCAGATCAGTAGGAATTATGCTTCGGTGGATGGGTTTCTGTTTTGCTTCGGTGGGGTGCTCTCTCACTTAACTGTCAGAGAATAATCTGGGAGCAGCCACCCGCCAATGAGGGCGGGGGTGGCCTATTTATAGGTGGCGATCCCTAGGTGCGGAATGGCTGAAGTAACTCAATGCGACAGCTTGACACCTGTCCACAACGGTCAGATTTCTATTCACTGCGCAAATTTACTTGCGGAACAAGTAAAGCTGACTCACGGACTTGGTTAAGCTTCAGGAGCCGAAAGAACATAGTCTTCGCTGGTGAAGCATTACCAAGTGCACATGAGATTTCTCATCTCTGGCTTCTCACTGGTTTGGATTCGATCTGAGTCTTTTCACCAAAACCTTCGGAGTACATTTACTAATCCCCTCTTGATAGTACGGTTTTTCCTACGACTCAAAGAACTGAAAAAGAACTACGCAAAAACTACTAAGTCTTGCACCATCTTGATCATCTCCTTCGATGAGATGTGCTTCAGGATTCCTTATCTTTTTGGGGGTCGACATCCCTGATGAGCTTCGCTCCAGAGCATATGCTTCAGCGAATGTTTAAATCTACCTCGAAGCTTTAGCACCAACCTATAACTTCAGGAACCTAACCATCTGTTTTACACTAGAAAACTGTTTAGTTCCTTTAATGTTTTTTCCAACAATATCCAAAACTCGTGGGGCAAAAATTTGCTCTTACATAACTACGGTTGCAAGGATTGTTTACTTTACGCAAAGTTCTTTTTAATGAAGTTGTTTGTTGCTTTCGGTTTACACTTTGGCTGGGGCTCGCACCTTAATACCAGCGAGATGTTCTGGATAGATATCCCAAGGTGGATGATTAGTAGTAGATGCAGATGGATTTTGGTCTACTTATTTTTGCGTACCACCCATGCTTTTGAGCCTATTCCTTTCTTTGTAGTATAGTTAGCATTGGTTTGCGCCCATAATCCTGTCAATTGCCTAGCTTTGATTTGTTTACCTTGCATAGCAGTTTTATCGTCTTTTGGAGAGAGACATCACTAGTGAACATCATGGGACCCCGGTCCATATTTCCATCATTGTTTACACGCTCAAATTATTTATTACTTTCATTTTCCAGTTGCAATTATCACTTCTATTATCTGTTGCATTGATACTCTGTAAACAACAAGGCCGGAGAGATTGACAACCTCTCTGAACTTCGTTGAGAGAAAAGTTACTTGTTCTGTGTGCAGGTCCAGGTTAAGGGAGCAATATCTCAAACGGCGCGTTGCTCGCTTTACCACCTACTTGTCGACCTTGGAGTCCTACTGGATTGACTCTAAACCTTGCTATCTTTGCCAATGGAAACTTGCCGCTACGCCACATCTCACCTTCCACTTGGGGTAACCAACGAAGGGCGAGAAGCCATTATCATCTCTCGTGTATCAGTAATCACCTATAGAAATCACTTTTACTATTCCATGTCACCATGATTAGGCATGTGATGATCACCCTTGACCAAGGCTTGTTCGAATTAAACCCGATTACAAATTCCGAAACAAAGTGGCAATTAATTTTGAACCAAAAATTGTGGAACCAGTTTTATAAATTGCCTAATAATCAGCAGGTCATATTAAAAATGAAATAAGAGTTTATTATAATGTTTTAATAATTTAATCAAATCAAAACAGTGTCCAATTAGTGGCATTTAACCCCATTTAAATAAAACGAAAATGCAAATGGTTTTATCTAACAGCAAAACTTTTTGTGGCATCATTCTATGGTGTAAAAATAATACTAGAGCTAGTCACATATTTTACAAAATTCATTTGGTTGCCAAACTAAGTAAAATAGAAAGGAAAACAAAACAAAAAACAGAAAAAAAAAGAAAAAACTCTATCTAAAGCTTTGGGCAAAGCCCAGCAATCCAGCCCATCCTCCTCTTCTTTCTCCCTCCTCCTTGTTCACCCCATGGTTGCCATGGCACACCCGGGCACGTCGTCGCCACCGGACCTGCTCCCTCGCATCGGTACAGTGAACCGCGCTGGATAAGAGCGCCCACACCCCCAAGAACCCTAGATCGCCAGATTCCCCCTTCCTCTCTCTATTGCTACGAACTGGAGCCGCCCGAGCCCTGCCGTCGCCGCGCCGTTGCGCCGGCGTGGCCAACGGCCACATCTGGACGCGCTGGCGTGTCCATGAGGACCGACACCCTCCTCTAGTCCCTCCCCACCCTCAAGCTCGAGCCGAAGCACCCCCGCGACGCCGAATTCGCCATCCCCTCCCGCCACGGTTGCGACCTCGCGAACGACGAATTCGAGGCCCTCGGCCTCTTCCCCGATCCCACTTCCCCCTCTTCGTGCTCCTGGTGAGCACCCGCTTTTTCCCCATCATCGCAGCGCTCGAATTAGCGTCATCGTGGCCATTCTCGTTGGAGCCGTGCTCCGGATTCCACCGCGGTGCTCACCACGGTTGCGCGCCCTGCATCCGATGGCCACTCCGCCTCGGCCTATCGCTCCAGCCTGTCGCGCCGCGCCTGCCATCGCTCACCTTGCTCACTCCTGCTGTCGCCGCCCTTGCGCTCGCCGTGGCCGTCGGGCCCTGTTCCGGACGCGCCCTGCCGGTGTGTGCGCTCCCGTGCGAGGCTACCCTCGCCGTGCTGGCCTCCGCCGCCACGGCCATGCTCCCCGGCTAGCTGGCCTCTCCGCGCCGCCGCCGGCCACGGTCGGCCATGGCCATGCCGTGGAGTGGCTGGATAGCCACTGACCCATGGGCCAGCCCGGGATACTTAACCACTAACCCCCTAACCTCTATGACATGTGGGGCTAATCCCCTGTTAAGCCTACCCCCCCGCACTAACCTCACTAACCAATGGGCCCAAGGCCAACTATTTAAATCCAAAGTAACTGTTAGATTAGATACCCCCTGGGTCACTTACATGTGGGCCCTCGTCTTTAACTAGTTAAAATAGAAAAATTTAATGAGACTACTCAATGACATGTGAGCCCCATCTCTACTGTTTAAAAAAGAAATATTCTTTTAATTATCTAGAGGCTGACATGTAGGTCCCACCAATCAGTGTATTGTTCTGGATAAATATATGGATAATGTTGATTAAATAATAAAATAAATTCCATTAATTGCTAAAAATGAATTTAACTTAGAAAATTAATATCTTTTAATCCGTAACTCTGATAAAAAAAACTTTATACGTGAAAATTGATCAGAAAAATACAATGAATAAGAATATGCTACCCGTTTATCCACCACCCCCTCTAACACAACGAACACGAGACTTTCCCCCCTCCGGGTCGTTTGTCGATAATTACCTGGAGCTGGTAGTTCATCCCCGGATGGATTCCCGCTCCGAGCATAACACTTTGCACTGCGTTAGAGCATCATTAATATTGCATTTGTCATGCCATGCATCTGTGTTGCATATTGTTTGTTTTATATTTATTGTTTCTTCCCCCTTCTTCTTCGGTAGACCCCGTTGCTGCCGCCGACTACACCGTTGCTGAGTACAACTACGTCGTCTACGACCGTGCCCCTACCGTCGAGCTTCCAGGCAAGCAGATCCATTCTCCTTCCCCAGATATCCCCTATTTTTTCCGTACATTTCTTGCACTAGGCATTGCTGCTGCTATTACGTTAATTCCTATTCATTGCATAGCCTGTCATTGTCGCCCCTTGATGTACCTTCCTTTATCCTATGTTGCCTATTATGACATATCCAATATCCAGCAGTTAGCCCTGCGCCATGTTAGTAAACTAGGATTAGATAGCGGGTCGTGATCACTCTGGGGAGTGGATGCGGATACAATATATTATTACTGCAACAGGTACGGTACAAAGCAAACACCGCTAAAGACCCCTACCTCGGCTCTACCGAGCCACCATCAAGTGTGAGCCATCGAGGAGTAATCCCCGTACTCCACTCGCAGTTGACTCTGTATAGCCGCCCTAGGGTCCTGAAAAACGTTTGTCCTTAAAGGTAAGAAGTCGGGTGACCCAACGGTGCCCGCGAGTGGTATTGCAACGGGACGACAGGGAGGGTACGACCGGTGTACAGGTGTGCTTGGACCCTGATCGTTGTCCGCGAGAGTTACCAACCCACGAAAGTCGACCTCTTCCAAGAGCACCCGCGAAACAAGGTAAGGAGAAGGTTCACCTTGTTGGTAACCGCGTGCTTTGACGGGACGAAAAGGCAGGCACCGATGTACTGGTGGTCCTGGCTGCTGTTCATTGTTCGTCGTGTTAACTAGTCGGGCAATGATAACGGTTGTCCACGAGATAATAAAATGACTAAGGGTTTGGTGGATGACTGGAGTAGCCTTTTAGCTTATACGTGCTACCTACACGTGGGATAATGAGTTATGGGCTCCCTTGCTTTGTAGTCTCGTTCGAAGACTCTTCAGACGTCAGCAGTGTCGCGGGTTGATTTCCGGGAAGTGGTGTTGTCTTCTTTGCTCGAGCAATGTGATTTGTATTTTCTTTTGAGTCACCGTCCAGTCTTGCACCGTGCAGGAGTACGTCGGGGTTGGGGTCCAAAGCCCTGCGTACTTAGGATTTAGACAGGCGGATGGCCTCTTTGTTGAGTTTGAAGGATGGGCTATGGACTGTCGGATAGCCTCGGTGGGGCATTCCCTAAAAATTTTTACGCCACCCTGGAGATCCATGCGTTGTAGTGTAACAGAACAACACCCCTGCAGGGAAGATTAATCTATTCGAATAGCCGTGTCCACGGTAACAGGACTCTTTATGCTGAATCCAGATCCTATTACTACAAACTACTACATTACTAAAATGTTGGTTCCGGGTTTTCTTCGTCGCAGGGAAGTCGAGGAAGTGATCTCGGAGGCATTGATAATCATTAAAACTTATTCTTATACAATGCTGCAACAACTTCGGCTGCATTGTTACTTTATGCTTTATATAAACTGTTGGCTATTCTCTTCTCATGCTGCAAGAACCGCGTGAGGATGCTAGTCTTCCATAGGCCTAGCTTCTCATCCTTATTCTGTCTTTTTACCATTCAGTCCATTATATATAGCCTCCCCTTTCCATTTGATACAAATGCATAAATGCTTAGTAGCGGACGTAAGACTCGCGGGTATGCCTGATACACACCCTTGCTTTCCCCCTCCCCTTTTTGTTTTGTATACACGATTGCTGCAATCAGACGCGAGGAGTCCAGGAGCAGAGATCCCCGATGCCGACCACCGCAACGTGAAGATCCCCGATGCCGACCACCGCAGCGTGAAGATCCCCGATGCCCACCACCGCAACGTGAAGATCCCCGATGCCGACCACCGCAACGTGAAGATCCCCGATGCCTTCTACGACATGGAGATCCCCGACGACCAGGAGTAGTTTGGAGGTTCCCAGGCAGGAGGCCTCGCCTTTTTGATCGTTGTTGTTTCTGTGCTAGTCTTCTTAAGGCAACCTTGTATTCCTTGTGTCTGTACTCAGATAATTTTTCTTCCGTTGACTTGTGTATCTCGAGTTGTTGTATTCGAGCCCTCATGGCCCCTGCCTTGTATTTAACAGCTTGTATTATTTTTTATTACTAGAGTTGTGTTGTGATATTATGTCGTGAGTCCTTGATCTCGGTCGTGTACGTGCGTGTATGATTACTGTACATGGTTCGATTTTGGGGGCGTCACACGGCACCTATCATTCTCGTAAATTTAAGCATGCGATGATTACCACTTATTTTACTCCAAATTATTCATAATTCTTGGTATCCAAGATATTCATGACAATAGTTTTCATCACAACAACATGACACGGTGTTTTAAGGCAATGGAATGGGACGAATGAAGGTTGCGTTTGAAGGAGGATGGCAATCAGGACCACAAATGCATTCTTGACTGGCCCTGAAGCATACCTCTTGCTCCAGATCGCAACAAAAGCACAACCCATTTGGGCACGGTGAAGGTTTCTTAAAGCACCCGCACACTTGGAGCTTGCTGCTATCCACTTGATCAGTTGTGTGAGCTGCATGCACATAAATCTTTTCTCATTAAACTATGTATTAGGTAAATATATGCATAATTTCACACAGATTAGTAATGGCTCTCAACCGGATTTACACAAAATGACATTGAACTAACCAATATCAATACGAGAAGTTCACCCAATTGTTGTTGCGTACTTACCCAAAGAAACAATTATGATGCAAGAAAGGATAACCATCACGAGCATACTCATCTTTCTTCTCTCCATGGGAATATAAGTTCTTTGATATGAGTAGTCTTCTCTCGTACTTGCTAATTTCTACATGTTTCACATATATATATAGGGTATATATATATATATATATATATATATATATATATATATATATATCGAACCAATATGACCTATCTTTAGTAGCAAATAATTTTGCCGATCTGGCGGCTTGAATACAATATTAATTACTAGAAATAAAATCCTCTATATTTAGTAGCAATTAATTTTGCCGATCTGGCGGCTTAAATATAATATTAATTACTAGAAATAAAATCCTCTATATTTAGTAGCAAATAATTTTGCCCATCTGGCGGCTTAAATATAATACTCCATTAATTACTAGTAAACACGTCCATATCCTTCATATTATGTAGAGTAGATTATTCAACAATCAAAATAAAAATGAATACCCAAGGACTAGCCATTGGATGACATCCCCTAGAGTGGTGGAAGACTAGCCTGCTTGGTAATAAATTTCTCGATTTCATCGGTTTGTAGTGCTCCTGGTAGTTACCTAGGTGTGTACAATCATGATATGTTATGAGCGATAGGTAGTACTAGGACAATGCACATGCGTTGCAACGGGAATATTTTTTATCTTATGATAAAATAACTATGATGTAGGTAAAATTAAATTTATATATTTTTAAAAGGAACAAACGCATATAAAAAAAATTTAAAACGTGTGAACACTTTTCGTGAGTTTTTTTGTGGATACAATTTTTCGTGAGTTAGCTACATGTAGGATTTAGGAATAAATGACACAAAAATTAAAATTTTGTGAACATTTTATTTGCGATATATTTGGAGCAATATTTTTTAATAAAAATAAAGATTGCCTAAAATAACGGAAGCAAATTTTAATCTTATGATAAAGTACCTATGATGTACGTAAAATTAACTTAATATATTTTAAAAAGGCAAAAACGCATTTAAAATAGGACAAAAAATTAAACGTGTGAATAATTTTTCTGAGTTTTTACGCAGATACGCTTTTTCGTGAGTTAGTTATAGCTACATATAGGATTTTGGAATGAATGACACAAAAAATTAAAATCGTGTGAACATTTAAAAAAATATTTGGAGCAATATTTTTAATAAAATTAAAGATTGCTTAAAACTACGGGATAAAATTTGAATCTTATGATAAAACACCTATGATTTACGTTAAATTAACTTTATATACTTTTAAAAGGCGCAAACGCATTTAACATAATATGAAATATTAAAACGTCACGTCACACCCCCTCTCAACCTCTTCACTATCGAATCTTTTACATTTTAGGTTGCTCTAAAAATGTGGGTATCCAATTTTAAGTGTGTTGTAAAAGAAATGTTTTACTTTTTCCTCTAAATCTTCTTTCTTTTCTACCTAAAATGTATTTGGATAGTCAAAATTTGAATCTTCTATTTTATATGCCCTTAATGCCTGACCTATGGAGTGTCAGTCTTACAAAATCCAAAGCTAACCATGGGTCATGCAGTCCTTCCTTAAGTACGCTTCACACATGTCATCAATTTACTTTAATTAGGTCATGACACATATATAAAGGTTAATTAGCTAATCATGTAAGAGGGTGTGTCTGCGTACATTTTCCTGACATAGAATATAGCCCGTGCATTCCGACAAATGAATTTTGCATTCCACTTTTAAAAGAGCAAAGGCTAGATTTGTTGGCATGACAGTGAAAACAATAATGAAAAGAACAATATAAAGGATTATGAATGGAACAGAGGAATATATTTTTTTAATAAGAAAACGTCGAGTTTGTGCATTCACACATTTAGATTTTATATTTTATTTCCTTATGCTAATTAAAGAAATATATTATAAAAATATTTAATAGGAAAATCACTTTGGTAATTAGATTTATTTTCCACATATTAATTAGCCCGTGCGTTGTAATGAAGGAATCTAAAATTATTATTTTTTAAGAACAAAGGCTAGATTTTTTATCATGACACTGAAAACAATAATGAAAAGAACCATATAAATGATGCTGAATGATGGAACCTAGGAAGATTTTTTATTTTTTATTACAAAAATCATTGATCCGTGCATTCACAGGTTTGATTCTATTTCCTCTGTTCCTTAGTATATGACATTTTAGTAAGCTAATTTAGCTTGCTAAAACATCATATATTGAGGAATGGAGGTAGTATATTTATTTTCCACGTGCTAATTAAGAAAAAAATATAAAAATTATTTAATAGGAAAATCATTTTGGTAATTAGATTTATTTTCCATATGTCAGTTAGGTTTTATAATCTAAAACAATTAGAAAATTAAAAAACACTTACGAAGTTCTATCAGAGAGTCCGTTTAATATTGAAAGTTCTCCGTCAAATATGAAGGTCTCGAGCGATTTATTCCTCCTGCTTTACTTCATTATTTATTCCTTTCGGTCTCCTTGATTACCTGTTTGCTTTCCCACCTTTCCTTCTTATTTACTTGTCTCAATTTCTTTCCTTGAGATGCAAATGTATGACTGATGCTTTCCTTTCTCCTTATTTCTTTGTCTCAATTTTTTTTCATTCCTTGCCCAAACATATAATTGCTACTTTCCTCCCTCATTGATCGTCTTAATTTCTTTCCCACAACCTTCGCTTATTAATTTCCTAGACGACTTCTTGGTACCAAGAAAATTAAAAGCGTACATAAATTAGGAAGATTGGATGTATGGAGCCGAGGTGGAACAATTTGATAACTAAGTTTGACTTGTCTTCTAAATAATAATTAATTTCACTCACAATAAAATAATATAATAAAAATATTTTTGTTAACGAATCTTATATATAGTCCTATTTAAAAAAAATCTAGCTGAGTTGTCTTGGGTGAGCTATCAGTAAGTTTAGTATTAGTATTTAGTTTGAATTATAGCGTTTACGTTTATTTTTTAATTCGGGCAAAACGTGTGTGCGTAGTGGTGGGTAGACCATCTCTTATATATAGCACACAATTGGAGGCCCAGGAGTTTGGGCCGCAACACATGGTGAGAGGCTCCAGGAGTGTGGGATGCGACGGGCAAAGGCCCAGGCTGGCTACCTATCTTTTTTCTTTATATTTACTGCACTATAGGTTAATTAACAAAAAAAGGAGGGGCTTTTCTGCAAAAAACCTAAAACGGACTAAGAAATCCACTTCCCTTTATTATCAAGGTATAGATAAATATTATGGTGAAGGAGAGAAAAAAAGAAAAAACTTGCATATTCTTAATTAAGAGGCAAGCTATTATCAGCTATATCTCTCACCATATATATTTAGGTATACAATACATTGTCACTAGAAATAACACTAAGATATAATCTATTGTGCATAATATTTCCATATTCTGACTACATTCTTAAGATAAGATTGTCTTATTAATACCTTTACGTGATCTTAATTTTATTTGTTAGTATAATAATTATATGATTGAAGGAAAATAAATAACGGCTCTCCCACAATGCCTCCATGGTTAAAAGTATTATCTCAGAAACCTTGAAGGAATTGGAACCTTATGATTTGCCCCTATATATAGTGTTCATTTGATTGAAATGATTGAATGCTATATTATTCTTTACAGATTTGCTAAGGAACATCTAGATGTGTCTTAAGATAGAGCACATCTAAGTTCAATCAAACTAGAAAGTAAAAGAAAAAACATTCAAAAAATATCTACACAAATCTTCATATAAAATTAATAGTATATAACTTAGATGTGCTCTATATTAGGGCACATCTAGATGTGGCCCTAGACAAACCCCTTTAAGGACTCCTTTGCACAATTGGTGCACATGATATTGGAATGCTAGTCTCATAAGGTGACTAGATTGCGCTAAATGAGATGTAAACACACGAGTAAGTGTGCAAAAAAAGGCTATAATGTGTTGCCTACACATTGAAGAACTAGTGCACATGACATTGAAATATGATATTCTCAGAAGGTGACTCTAGATTGAGCTAAAGAAAATCTGAATACATGAGCAAGTGTGCAAAACGGTTATAATTAATGTGTTACCTACACATTGGAGAATTAGCTAGTATACACGACATTAGAATGCTTTTCATAAGGTGACTAGATCATTAATAGGAAATAGGCTATAGCCACCAGTTTATTACTGGCGAACAAGGAAAGTTGTACGCTAGCGCTACTATCGCCGGTGTACCAAAATAAACGGATGCAAGAGCCATTGCCGCCAGCTTTTTTTATTGTTTGTTCCTCAGAACTTGTACGCCTTGAGAACTCACCACTCTGAAGCATGCACTGGTTCTCCTTAACAATGATAGAATGGTATCTATTTGCACATACCACGATTTTACCAGATTGCGGATAGTCTTGATAGAGTATCTCTAACATAGCTATAGTGAATTATTTGCACACAGACCATGATCAGGATGGATCGCTTTTACTGGATTATTTGCTTTTTTTCCATATCCTGGTTTTTATTTTTTATTACAATAAATTAGTTTCTTTCTATTTCATATGTAGGCAGCCACATAATTAATTAATTTCCAAGATTGCAGTTTCACTTCTTTTTTCATTATTCTATTATAGTGAATGATAACATCGAGCTTTTTGATTCAATGGAGCTATATTATTAAGATTATTCATATGCATTTCTTTCAGGTCATGTTGAACTTTTGACGTATCAATTGATGTTGGCCAAACAAATTATCAGAGAACAACACATATATGTTTTACTCTATTGATTTACCTAAGAGCACTTTGTCGAATATGTGAGAAATTAGGAACTTTTTTTTACCGAACTATACCTCAACATGAGATTCAGTATTGTATGTGTTACTTGGGTAACTACTATATACCAGACATAGATCTGCAGTTTCAGCTAATGAAAGCAACTTGGAAGAACGTTGACATGTTAACCCCTTGAAATACATGTGTGCTATGTTAACCTTCTTCTATGCTAATGGCAAAGAGTGATACCAAATAAGTACATGATATAAGATATAACTTATTTGTATTGAATAATATTAGGTTGAAATTTGAACAAGAAATATATCCAATTTCAACCAAATGACTTAATATTTCAATTCAGTGTTGTGCTAAATGATGTTTCAGTTCAGTTTGCGCATGTTTAAAATTGTGTGCACGAGGGGGGAGGGTCACCAGTATCTGACTTTGTGTGAATTTCAGTGCATCTGCCTTTGTGTGAAATTTTAACGCAGGTACAAGGTGGAGATTAATCAGTGTGTGCACTGAAAGAGGATAATGGTAAAGGTAAGGCTGATTTATTCCCTAAAAAAACACCTAAACATATACATTGCTCAAGAAGCCAAGTTACAGGGAACCTCCTCCTACCAGTTGTTTGAAACTAAATTTTTATGTAGGTCTCATGGTGGAGATTGGCCAGACTTACATCGGGATGGTGCTTAGGAATCATCTGGGATCTGTGGCTCTAACGGCTGACCGACAGATCAATGGAAAGGAGCCGAGGAGGCGGAAGCGGACGCTCTGAAGTTTGCTCTGCAAGTTCTAGCCTATAGATTCCAAGGAGAAGTTATTACTAATTTGACGCATAAGCATTGTTCGAATTTGTATCATGTGCTGGACACATCATTCATCTTCACAAAGTTGGAAAACAGAAAATGTACAGTTATTCACATACAAGAGCCATCCTTTTTGCTGATTCGGATCTAACCTAAATAGAATAATACTATCTCACAAGTCACAATCTCAACTTGACCTATCAAGTGTTTGTGTTTATGCGCATAAGGCTTTTCATTTTCTATTTTGATTCTCTGTACTTTGCAGTTGAGGAGAAATCTGATAATACCCTGAAATCTTAAATCTTGACCACCAACTCTTCGTGTTTATGCCTACAAAGCTATTTAGTTCCTTTTTCAGTTCAATCATATATACTGCCATGTAACTTTTGTACGGACTTTTCTGATGATATACTCTATAGTGCAACAACTCAATTTAATTTGTGCATGATCGGTCACCTATAATAAAAATCCTCTATGAAGAAAGGCAAGGAAAACTCAAACAATGAGTGAAATGAAACATCATACTTGTATAATAAAAATTTCTGCAACGGACTATAATATTATTCAATGCATCAATGGTTATGGCTCACTCATATAGGGATGGATAACATATGTAAATATACTACCGCCAGCTTATCTGCCAAGACTACAGAATTGGAGACGAAAACAAATATAAGTGAAATTATATACATTATTAGATTACCAAGCATTTATTGCAATGACTAATAAGATGCTTGTTAATTCATTGAAATCTGCAAGTAAAGGTTCAAAAATCTTACATAAACACTACTCAACAAATATTTAGTTATTACTCTTGATAATTGATACGTAATGTTTTTGTATTGCCTCTTAATTAGGATGAAAAGGAAATTGTTTTCTACAGTCATACGTGCGTTGCACGTGCAAGCTTACTAATAGTATAGAACTTAGATGTGCTCTATCTTAGGGCACATCTAGATGTGTCCTAGACAAACCCCTTTCTTTATCTAACGACTTCTTTGCACAATTGGTGCACATGATATTGGAACGCTAGTATCATAAGGTGACTAGATTGCGCTAAATGAGATGTAAACACACGAGTAAGTGTGCAAAAAAAGGCTATAATATGTTGCCTACACATTGAAGAACTAGTGCACATGACATTGGAATATGATATTCTCAGAAGGTGACTCTAGATTGAGCTAAAGAAGATGTGAATACATGAGCAGGTGTGCAAAACGGTTATAATTAATGTGTTACCTACACATTGGAGAACTAGCTATATACACGACATTAGAATGCTTTTCATAAGGTGACTAGATCAATAGTAAGAAATAGGTTATAGCCGCCAGCTTATTATTGGCGAACAAGAAAAGTTGTACACTAGCACTATTATCGCCGGTGTACCAAAATAAACGGATGCGAGAGCCATTGCACGTATCACTAGCGTACATCTTATATCTACGCCAGCGGTACGTCTTGCCCCGGGCTAGCGAGCGCGACCGCTGGCGTACGAAAGCACCGCACGCCAGAGGTAAGCAAGATACCGCTGGCGGAATAACCCTTCCGTATGCCAGAGGTAAGTAGGCTAGCTGGCTAGCCAAGCCAACAATTATCTCTGGCGTGCACTTTTCTCTGTACGCTAGAGGTAATGAGAATACGTATAGCGTGCGTTACTCCCTGTCCACTAGCGCTATTTTACCCTAAATGGATGTAACGGGACCGCGCGCTGCTCTCGCTCTCTCTCTCTCTCTATCTATCTATCTCTCTCTCTCTCTCTCTCTCTCGGTACCTCTCTCTCTCATACTGCGCCCCGCTCCTCCACCGCTGCCGGCCGCCTCGCTCCTTGGATCCACGTCGGCGCCCTGCTCCTCTTCGTCCTTGCCAATTCCCTGCTCATCTCCCTCCTTGCCGGCAAACCCGCCGCTACCCACTGGTGAGTTCCCTCCTCAAATGTTGTTTTTTCTTTTTTTGTTAGTTGTCAATTACTTGTTAGTTAGGCTACTGTTTTAGTTAGTTTTTTTATTACCTACTTTTTGTGGTAGATAGTTAAGTTAGTTAGTGATATAGATAGTTAGTTGTACTCTTTACATTCCAAATTAGATGATTTGTGGTAGATAGTTAGTTAGGTTAATAAGAAGAGAAAATAAAACAGTGAAGGAGTTGTAGTTAAAAAAGAAGAAGAGAAGAAAAAGGAAAGGAGAAGGAGGAAAAGGAGAAGGAGACAAGAAGAATTCTTCTATTTTTTCCAACATATATGTGCCTTTACAAAAAAATATGGAATGTTGATATTGTTTGCAGGGATCAGAGTGGCCTATGTTTTGTTGGAATGTCGATTCATTTTCGTTCTGGCAAAATTTAGGCGCTTGATATGTCCAATTTTTTGCAAAGGTCATGACAAAAAATTTCGTGGATTTTGGCATGAATTGTGCTAGAAATTAAAGTAGGACATATCAAGTGCCCGGGATTTGCCGAAACAGGAAACAAACGGTGTTCCGGCATCAGATTACTTTTCATAATTACTTTCCTCTTTTAGAATGCCGATGATTGAAACACATTGTGGCACTATGTGACATCGTGGACGGGGCGAAGTGATCATTGTGATATGCACAAGTAAGGAACTTATGCATCCTAGTTGGGTCACTGTCTCCCCGTTCCCGAACGCTTATGTGTTTCCAATATAAGTATGAGGCACTATTTAAGATTACTTTCCTCTTAGTTAGTTATTTAGTATAAAATTTTCACCCATTTTAATAGAACTTTGTATTAAATAAGTTCTCGACGACGATGCTAAACCCACATCCTCGTCTCTAACTCGGCAGCGGGCACCTGCTTGATGAGATGCGACATGTCTAGGACTGGGCTCCGTCGGGCTGGCACTGGGAGGTGCTACCTTCCGGGAAGCGCAACTTGGTGAGGAATCTGGGTCTCATCGTCGACCTAGAGCTTCTTTGGTGGCGTTCACGTGGGCCACCATCGGTGTAGAGGGAGACGGCCCCCGAGGAGGTGGTATGTCGCCGTGTCAGGGAGGAGTACGAGCACGTCCATCGCTACATGGTTGCGTTGGACACCAGGTTCTCCAATACCTGGAAGGTCTTCAGAGATTTCACCCGAGATATGTTCCTGTGATTGTTCCTTATCTTTGGGTGTTTAGCGCCCGCGGCTCAGGAACCGCGAGTCGACGTTGAGTTTGACTGGGCGAGATGTATTAGTGATATAATTGTATGGTATTGAAACCACGGTCCTTCATGTGAGATACCCCAGTTGCAAGGAGATAGCATAATAACCTTCCTCAAAACGTCTGAAAATTTACCACATAATAGTTTTGCCTTATCACGGCGCCACGCAAAGTCTCAAAGATTTTCGATCAATTTTAAATTTTTTGGAATTTTAAAAAGCACTGACCTCAATGTTTCCCGATCGAAAGACGTGACCAAGGTGCCACATTTTCATTCCAATTCCATGTATGGGGGCTACACGTTAACCCGAGAGCACATACATGATTTTTAGCATACCTTTGTGCATTTTTTGTTGCACTTGTAGTTCAAATATAAACAAATTCATATCAACTTCACAATCTACACTTAATGACTTAAATACATCAAACACACCCCTTAAATGCTAAATTTTAACATGCCGCTCGCTGCCACATCATGAGCATATAACATGGACGTCCATTTGGGACACCTAGGTGCCTAGGCACCTTGCTTACAAACCATTGGATCATATCTTGATTTCGTTGATTAAAGAGGTATGCATTAATACCTTTTCAAGTAAGCTATGTATTAATACCTAGAATTAATTTACCTTTTTAAGTAAGGTATGTATTAGTACCTAGAATTAATGTAAATTTAGTAAAGAAAGCAAACATACCTTATATTAATCAAGGTGTCCAAGCACCTAGGTGTCCCAAATAATTTACCTATATATATATATATATCGTAGAGGCAAACATGTTATGATGTTATCTCCTTATGTATTCATGAGTTATTTGTATTGTCCTTGAACATCATCACTGATATGTATCAATAAGTATGTGACTTGTTGGTGAAACTATATATTCTATGATGATTATTCTAATGGTCCCTAGTTGATAAGGTTATGCGGACACATATCCTTGACTAGTATATGATTCGCTTGATGACTATGTTTCACAAGTCATGGGCATGGAGATGCTACCCGATAGTATGGACTTGGTGATGGGATCACTGAGATGGACAGAGACCCACTTTGAGACACAGCGAGATACTATCATCTGTTAGTGATATGGCATATTTCCCCTTTATTGCTTTTAGTGATTGATGATACTACATTTGCGGATAAACCGTGTGTCAATAAGCATATCAGATAATCATGGTCATGGCACAAGACAGTCAAGTTCCCCTTTGGTTATGGAGCATGAAGACGAAGTTTCCCTTTGATGTCTTTTTGTTATATTGAGTCGTAGGAAAACCGTACTATCAAGAGGGGATCCGCTATGGAATAGTGGGTGGAATCATCACACATACTCACTCTCTGCACCCACATAGTTTCCTTGGCGCCATGGAGGAGTTTGACATAGGTGACATTGGCTCCCTGGTTCTGCCAGGGCGGTAGTACCGTGCCGATCACGGTAGTACCGCGTTGCGGTAGTATCGCAACCTAGTACCACACTCACTACCGCAATCCTACTGGACATGGCGATAGTGTGCACGGCACTAAGCTGCAGTACTACCGCAGGGTGGTAGTACCATCCCGGTTGCGGTAGTACCGTGGCCTAGTACCGTATCCACTACCGCAATCCCACTGGACTCGGCGGTAGTAGGTGCGGTACTGAGCCTCAGTACTATCGCGGGGCAGTAGTACCGCACCAGTTACGGTAGTACCGCGCCACGGAAGTACCACGGTCTTAGTACCGCATCCACTTCCGCAACGTCTCTGGACTCGGCGGTAGTAGGTGCGGTGCTGAGCCGCTGTACTACCGTGGGGCGGTAGTACCGCTCCATTCGCGGTAGTACCGCACCACGGTAGTACCACCCTTGGAGCGGTAGTACCGTGGTTGGTAGGGGTCCAACGGTTGTTTTAATGCCCACCTATAAAAGGGGGTCTTCTTCCCCATTGAGACTTACCTCATTTATTGCTCTCACCTCCATTGACGCCCAAGCTCCATTCTTGCCCGGTCTCCCTCCCTAGCCATCAAAACTTGTTGATTCTCTAGGGTTTGGAAGAGGAGGCCCCGATCTACACTTCCACCGAAGGATATTTGATTCCCCCATTAATCCTGTGTGGATCTTGTTACTCTTGGGCGCGTTGGTGCCCTAGACGGAAAAGGTCACCTCGAAGCCACATTCCATTGTGGTGAAGCTTCGTGGTTTCGTTGGGAGCCTCCAATTAAGTTCTGGAGATTGCCCCAACCTTGTTGTAAAGCTTTGGTTGCCACCTTCAAGGCCGCCTCGTAGTGGATCACGGCATCTTGCATTGGTAAGAGAGTGAGGAGAAATAGGGTGGCCCTCGTTGGCTTAGTGTGAGCATAGTGCTCCTCACCCTCTCCAAACGGAGACGTATTTCTCGAAAGAGAAGGAACTTCGGTAACATATCCTTGTCTCCCGTGTTCCCTTTACCTTTACTTTGTGCAAGTTATTTTCATCGTATTTATATTTCTTGCTATTGTTGTGGTGCACTAGTTTCATATAGGTTGTTCACATAATTGCATATCTTTACAACCTATATTTATTGTTGAGCCTAATTTGTTAAGAAGAGCTTAAAAATTGTTAGTCGCCTATTCACCCCCCCCCCCTCTAGTCGACATTCTGATCCTTTCAATTGGTATCAGAGCCTCATCTCTTATTGAAGGCTTTACCGCCTTCACAGGATGTCGCAAGGGGATAAAACGAAAGAGGTTGAGTTACTAGGAGATACTTCAAACCTTCCCTTTTGGAAAGGGTTCCAAGTACCAAGGGCTTCACGAACACGTTCGAGAAGGATGACTCGTCATCTATCTCTCGACATTAGTACAATAAGGGCATGTCCGCCATTAAAGCCCACATGAATCAAGTTACTAATATGCTTAGTAGTCTCATGTCGAGGATGCCCGTGGAGAGCAACCCCACCATCACCCCAACATTCCAAAGTTGGATGGAGGAGATGTCATCTCCCAATCTAGTGATGGTGGTAGGAATGATAACCGTTCCATTCCTCGTCAAGGGAATGGATCGGGTATTCATTCCACGGTTGCTCCACCCGTTACCTATAACTCTTTACCTCTTCCCGAGCCTCATTTTGAACATGCAAGCATTACTCCCATCCTTAACAAAGATGCTTATCATGTTTGGGATCATCGCATGAAGAGACACTTGAAGGGATCCTCGATGGAACTGTGGCGCATCATTGAGGAGGGATTCAATCCTCGTGACCGCCACAACATGACCCCAAGAGAATATCGGACAACATCATCAACAGTCATGCCTTGCTTGTGATAGGAAATGGGTTGAAGGAAGAGAATGATAATCTTGTCCGGAAGTGTGAAACGGCCAAAGAAATGTGGGATATTCTTGATAAGACTCTCATGGGAAGCTCTAGCATACGGTGCTCGAAGTTTGACAAGATCCAAGATCAGGCCGACCACTTTGTTAGGAATGAAGGGGAGTCTTCTGAGGATGTTCATCAAAGGTTGGTGGCTCTTGCCAAATCCATGACGGATCATGGGAGCATGTACACCGATGATGTATGGATAAAAAGGAAGTTCATCATGGCTATGCTCCTACACAAGAAGCATATCACCAAGGTCATACGTCAAAGACCCGATTTTCGTGAGTTGACCTCCAACCAAGTCTTGGATGAGTTTGTTGCCATGGAGATTTTGGACTCCACGGCCGAGTTGAAATTGCTCGCCAAAGTGGCACCAAGATGTCGTCCCTCGCATTGAAGGCCAAGGAAGTTCAATTTGAGGAAGATGACGATGAAGAGGATGTTGGACCGGAGGACACCATGTATGCGTACAATGAGCACATGGCTCTTGCCTCAAGACAATATTGGGGTAACAAGAAGAACTTAAATTCCAACACAAGTAGCTTCAAGCCAAAGGGCCAAAGGATAAGGACTTGCTTCAATTGTGGCAATGTGAGTCATTTTGTTGCGGATTGCCCATATGATAAGAGAGAAGATCATGGTGGCAAGCTCATCCGGAAGGACAAGAACAAGTCACCATTGAACAAGAACTTTGTGAAGAAGAAGCCTCAACGTGTGTTGGTGGCTGATACGTCCCAAACGTATCTATAATTTCTTCTTGCTCCATGAATGTTTTGTGTGACTTTGTCATAATTTTCTTGAACTTTCATGCACTTTTGAGCATATTTGGACTAATCTATTAACCCAGTGCACCCAGCTGCCAGTTGCTGTTTTCTGCTGTTTTTGTATTTCAGGTTTTCCGGCCATTGAAAGTGCTCCAAAAAATCCGAAAAAATCAGATAAAAAATCAGCGACCCGGAAGCTTCCGGAATCACCAAGGTAGCGGAGGGGGGACACCACCAGGAGACCAGGAGGGTCCCTGGCACGGCCCCACCCTAGGCCGCGCTAGGAGGCCTCCTGGCTGCCTGGTGGGTCCCCTCGACACCCCCCCTCCGCCTATATTGAGCCCTCGGGGTGGAAACCCCTAATATCGAAGTACTTTTTCCAGAAGCGATTCCGATCTCCGCCGCCATCACCAATAAGCTTCGGGGGACCAGAATTCCTGTGCCGGCACCCTGCCGGGACGGGGAAGTGCCCCCAGATTCATCTCCATCGCCGTTGCTTCCCTCCTCCATGAAGCGGGAGTAGTTCCTCCTCGGGGCTGAGGTTTCTACCAGTAGCTATGTGTTCTTCTCTCTCTCCCATGATGTGATCTTCGTTGTGATCATAGGCTATGTTAATCTAGGGTGATCCCATGATATTTCCCCTTCCTCTATGTATTGGATTGATGTACTCAATTGATCTTATCTAGTATAATCCCCGAGACCAAGGTGACAGCGGTCTATTGGACATGGGTTAGAAGAATATTCATGAGTGATTTCCTCTTTTGTGTGTTGATTGAAGATTGAGAGTCTCTTGGTGCTTGTCTTTGACTATCCTTGAGATATGTTGTGGTAATTGTGGTACTCTCTTTGGATGGCCGCGGTGACATTGGGAAATCCATAGATTGAAAACTACGAACTTTGAGGTGTGCTTTTGTAGCCCTACATAATTCTCATCCTCTCTTGACCACAAAGGAATGACCTCCGAGTGCGTCTCCATTGCATGTTTTATGGGAAATATCATGTGATTAGACTATTTTAATGTTGTTGGTAGTTGCCGCTAGTGAAAGTATGAAGCCTAGGCCTTGTTTCCACCATTTTTACACCGTTTTTGCTCACTTTTGTCACATGTTTGCTTGCTGCACTTTTTATTAAAGATTTATATTACCTTGATTTGCCACACCTATCACTCGTATTTTACCATCTCTTCGCCGAACTAGTGCACCTATACAACTCCTAGTTGTATTAGGTGTGTTGGGGACATAAGAGACTTCTTGTATCTTAATTGCAGGGTCGCTTGAGAGAGACCATCTTCAACCTCTACTTCCCTGAGTTCGATAAACCTTAGGTCATCCACTTGAGGGAAATTGCTGCTGTCCTACAAACCTCTGTGCTTGGAGGCCCAACATAGTTTACAAGAATAGAAGCGTGTGTAGACATCAAGCTATTTTTGGCGTCGTTGCCGGGGAGGTAAGGTTTGAAGGTATATCTTTAGATCTTGCAATTAAATCTTTTCGTTTCATGTTTTTATTTTCACTAGTTATGCTTATGGAAAACTGCACTCTTAGTTCGCTGTTTGGGGAAGGCCGCTTTACCATGACCGTGGTAGAGAAGTCTCCTCCACCTACTGAATGTATCCCGTTCAAAATACCACTTGGGATAGTTGAAATAATTATTAATGATTGTTATGATGGGACATTCAATCCTAGTATTCATTTGTTGAAACTTACAGAACTTTGTGAGTTATTTAAGATTTCAGGTTTGACAAGAGGTGAAGTCATGAAGAAATTATTTTCCTTGTCACTAAAAGGAAAAGCATTGGAATGGTATAGGCTACTAGATGATTCTCACCTACGGTATTGGGAAGAGATACAGTCTCTCTTTTACTCCAAGTTTTATCCTCTTCATGAAGTTCATGAGAATAGGAATTATGTTTATAATTTCTATCCTCATGACGGAGAGAGAATATCTCAAGCTTGGGGGAGACTGAAAACTTTAATGCTAAAATGTCCTGACCATGGGCTCCCCAAAGATATAATTATTACTAATTTTTATGCGAGGCTCTCTCGACAGGATAAAGACTTGCTCAATGCTTCCTCTATGGGTTCTTTCACAAACGAAAAGATTGATGCTAAATGGGAACTCCTTGAAAGAATTCAACGCAATACTGAAAATTGGGAGATCGACAAAGGTAAAGAGTCAGGTATAAATTATGAGTATGATTGCTTTAAGTCCTTTGTTGAAACTGCAAGTTTTAATAAGTTCAGTGCTAAGTTTGGGATTGATTCTCAACTCCTTGTTGATTTCCTCAAATCTTTTGCTTCACATCTTAAAATGCCAAAGGAGAATTGGATCAAGCATCATGAACCTTTTAAAGAGATTTTCAAATAAAATGAGATTGTTCATGATGATTACAACATGCATGATCCAATTCCTGAAAATGAAGTTTTATATAAGCATGTTAATTTTTGTGGAGTGGATAGACCTTGTGAAAGGCCTATGATTGAAGAAGAGAAGTATTGTAAGCAACATAAGCATGAAAGAACAATCACTTGGGTCAAAGATTTAAATGAAATTGCTAGAGAATTGTGTGACCTTTATCCTTTTACTTGTGAACTTTGCTGCATAGAGGGTCACTTTAATTTTCAATGCATGAACTTTCAAAACATAACTGTTAATCAGTTGTGTGATAACATGATCACTTCTGATCTTTATGATGAACTTATGTTATTTTTGATGTGTGAAGAGTTATCAGAAAAGACTTCTTGGCTAGATGTTAATGCCTTAGGAATTAGCAACACTTTGCAAAATTGCCATCTCTATTGTGTTGTTAATTTCCATGAAAATGATTACATAAGTAAGATTAGAAAGGAGGGAACTTTACCAAAGTATAAAAATGTCTCTTATATCTCTACTAACAAAAAGGAGAGTTTCTCCCAAGTTTCCCCTATTGTTTCTAATGATAACCCAGGATATGTGGAGAAGCTTCATCTCCAACCACTCCCGGCCTACTAAGGTAAATAAGAAGAAAAAGAAGAGGAGGAGGAAGAGGAGAAAGAAGGAAGAAGAATGGGTATCAACCTGGCCTGAGCATATTCCTCGCATCAATTTTTATCCTAACGGACAGAAATTTTTGGAGGATGGTAGCTTGATTGCATTCATCATTATCCTGATGTTAAGTCCATAGGCACTATTGAATATGATCTTGATTATGATATGCATGTTACTTTTTGTGATTGGGAAAATGATGATAATGCTACTTATGATCTTGAAAATATTTTTGGTACCAACTCTGAGAGTGATGATATGGAAAGCTCTAAGCTTGGGGATGATAGGATTGCAAGTCCTTTACCCATTAGTGATGTGGTAATTGATAATTCTTTTGCTAGTAAGAATAAAGACATCATGTTTACAAATATAGTTGCTAGCAATGATAATGCTCTTCTCTACTATGATAATGTTATAACTCCTATCTATAGTGATTATAAAGGTACCTATGACATAAGGAGAAATTATCCTTAAGAAACTTGTCATAATCATGGAGGGAATTACTCCCTTGTTGAACACCATCTTCCTAATACACATTAATCTATAGTGTTGAAGTTGTTTATGATAGTCCTACTCCCACTATTACCAATGACAAAGATCATGCTTATGTTGAGAGTAAGAGTACCCTTTTGCATGTGGATCATGGGAACAATGCTTTATGTGATTCTTATATTGTTGAGTTTATTCATGATCCTACTGGAAATTATTATGAGAGGGGAACATATGCTTATAGATATTTCAATAATATCAAGTTCCCTCTCTTTATGTTGAAGGTTTTGAAGTTGCACTTGTTTTGCCTTCCTATGCTAATATCTTTATGCTTCAATGAGTTATTCCTCTACAAGATCCCTTTGCATAGGAAGCATGTTAGACTTAAATGTGTTTGTTATTTGCTTCTTGATGCTCTCTTTTGTTCTTCAACCCTTATTCCTTATTCCTATGAGAGCATCATTAAAATCTTAAGCCTATCTTTATGGCTATAAAGAAAGAGCTCTAGGGAGACAACCCTTGTTATCTTTACTTTGAGTTTTTCCTTTGAGTTTTTAGTGGTCTTGATGATTGTCACTACTGTAGCAACATCATTGTATCTTTACTTTTCAAGCTGTGTGCCATTTATAGCCTCATATGACAAGGGAATTGAAAGTTGTGACATGCTGTCCAGAAAACAGATTCTGTCCTCGTGACGGGAAAAATCATAGAAAAATCCCAATTCATCTTTTGGAGCTGAATTTTTTACACAGCATGCTCTATACAATCACGGAACTTTCGTATGTTCTGAGTTTTTTTATTTGAGTTGCAGAAGTACCCCTAAAAAGTTCATTACTACCTGCTGTTCTGTTTTTCACAGATTCTGCCACGTTTTGTCTGTCCTAACTTTTGCAAACCTTAAGCTTGCTTTTTCTTTGAAAAAACCTTTTGGAATTCTTGAGAAACAGTATATCTTCAAGAATATCTTTATATCCAGTGGGAAAAATTATTTATTAAGGGCACTAACTTCTCTAATCAGCTTATGATGAGTTATGTATGAAGGGAGTTTTCAAGTGTGCGATGGAAGATGATGAAAGAAGATTCGGGAGTGTCAAGCGCTCAAGATTGGGGATGCCCCCATGCATCCCCAAGAAATATTCAAGGAGACTCAAGAGTCTAAGCTTGGGGATTCCCCCGGTGCATCCCCTTCTCCATCAACAATCATCAGTTCGTCCTTCGTCTCACTATATTTTTATAACTTCATGCGTTATGTGCTATGCTTGGAGCGTCTCGCTCTTAGGTTTTATTTTTAGTTTTCTTTAGCTTTGCTTGCTGTTCATAACAAGTTAGACCCCGTCTTACTTTGTGTGGTAGAGTTACACGCTCCGCTTGAACTAGAACTCCTCATAGGATTTGCATGCTTATTCTTTTAGCTGTGAGTTGTTCTTTTTCTTTTCTTAGCTGCTGCTCTATTTAGTTGTAGTGCTTTAGTTTTTCAAGAGCTTTTCTTTTGTTTTAGGTTGAACTTTCTATAGGTTGCATGTTTTTATCTTGTTAGAGAGTTTTCCTGTTGCACTGATTTTTGTGTCTTGACTAGAAGTAGGTAGTTGAAGTTGATATTCTCTTTGTAGTAGTAACTTGCAATAGTTTTGAGGTATTGACTAGATTAATGTTTGAACTTTTGGTGTCAAGAGCTCGAGCCTATTAGTGATAGATGTCGTATTTTTGAAAATCCGTGTGTTTTTCGAAAACCAAAAACCCCTGTTGAGAACTCTAGCTACTAGATGGATCACTAACCTCTGGAGGGTTCGAATATTAGAGTACACTCACGTACAATGAGTCGAGGATGCGCAAGGATAACCAAACCCCCATACACTCCTCCTCGGGGTACTTTTCTCTTTGTGAACCTCCTAATTCGTTTGAGAGCTATCGATAATAAGTGCATGAGTTCTTCGGACTAATGTGAGTATTCGAAAGTTGACACTTCTACCCACCTATACTTTTTATAGCCTCTTCGGTACCGTGCATTGCCCTTTCTCACCTTGAGAGTTGGCGCATACTTAGCCGGTGCATCCAAACCCTTGGAACGATACGCTCTTTCATCATAAGCCTCCTTATATCTTTCCTCAAAACAGCCACCATATGTACCTACAAGGCATTTCCATAGCCTTTCCAAGATACATTGCCATGCAACATCCACCTTCCCATGACTTGATCTTCATGTCATACATGCTACTTGCTTGATCGATGAGCCGCATGCTAGTTGGGCCTTGCCCTAATCAATGCTACATGATGCGCTAGTATCATCACATATCCTGCTATCCTGGCAGAGGCATACATTTGCATCATGATAGCTATATTTTCTTTATGTGAGTACCTTCGTAAAGTGTGAAAGATCTTCTATATTCTTGTAAAATATAGAGTGTTGCCCCTAAAGTGAGGAAAAGATCCCAAAGAGGACAAAATCAAAAGATCCCAAAGAGGACAAATGAGAGTTAAATAGAAAGAGCCATTGAGGCCACCAAAAAAATAAAAAAAATAGAAAAAAGAGAAAAATAAAAATAAAAAGAGAGAAGGGGGCACACTACTATTCCTTTTGAGAGATCCACACTAGTACTTCATCATCTATCCCTTGTACTCCATAGAGATCATCATCATGCATATAGCTACGTGGGGACTCTTCACACTATAGAACTTGGCTTGTATATTCCAATGATGAGCCTCCTCAAACGAGCTCTAGGTCTTCTTGAGCAAGCAAGTTGGATGCACCCCCACTAGTTCCCTTGGAGAGATTTAAGCTCACATGTGCATCCGTTGCATGGAAATCCCTACTCCTCACATCATATCTATCATTTTTCTCTCTCGCCTATGATTGTCCTCATTGATGTGAGTCTTTCTCATCCTTTTTTTCTTCCTCCTCCACCCTATTTCTCTTTTTGCCATCCTAAGTGTCAACTTTCGTGCTTACGCTCATCCATTGCATGAGTGCTCAAAATATCGAAAAGGAGTGGATCAAATTGACTTGTACCTGGCTAGTGGTCTGGGGACGAGTCAAGATAAGATTCCAAAGAAGACCAAGTGTGAAACTTTAGTAGATTGAGTTCTCAAGAAATATATTTTTTATCTCGTATTCCCTATCCCCCTTTTTGCACGCAAACACCATTTGGAGACATTCGAGTCACGGACAGCTAAGAGCTCTTGCACCTTTTGTTCTTTTATTGCTTGTGTCAATGCTAATATAGACTCTTGCTTGTTAAGACTTGAATTGAATTGCATGCTTTAATTGCTTACTTAAAAGTCCTTATATGGTTGTGTGGCATGTCACCACAGAAATTATGCTTGTTATCATTTACCTACTCGAGGACGAGCAGGAATTAAGCTTGGGGATTTTGATACGTCCCAAACGTATCTATAATTTCTGCTTGCTCCATGCATGTTTTGTGTGACTTTGCCATGATTTGCTTGAACTTTCATACACTTTTGAGCATATTTGGACTAATCTATTAACCCAGTGCACCCAACTGCCAGTTGTTGTTTTCTACTGTTTTTGTATTTCAGGTTTTCTGGCCATTAAAAGTGCTCCAAAAAATCCCGAAAAATCAGATAAAAAATCAGCGACCCGGAAGCTTCCAGAATCACCAAGGTAGCGGAGGGGGGCCACCACTAGGAGACCAGGAGGGTCCCTGGCGCGGCCCCACCCTAGGCTGCGCCAGGAGGCCTCCTGGCTTCCTGGTGGGTCCCCTCGACACCCCCTCTGCCTATATTTAGCCCTCGGGGTGGAAACCCCTAATATCGAAGTACTTTTTTCAGAAGCGATTCCGATCTCCTCCGCCATCGCCAACAAGCTTCAGGGGACCAGAATTCATATGTCGGCACCCTGCCGGGACGGGGAAGTGCCCCCAGATTCAACTCCATTGACGTTGCTTCCCTCCTCCATGAAGCGGGAGTAGTTACTCCTCGGGGATGAGGTTTCTACCAATAGCTATGTGTTCTTCTCTCTTTCCCATGATGTGATCTTCGTTGTGATCATAGGCTATGTTAATCTAGGGTGATCCCATGATATTTCCCATTCCTCTATGTATTGGATTGATGTAATCAAGTGATCTTATCAAGTATAATCCCCGAGACCAAGGTGACAGCGGTCTATTGGACATGGGTTAGAAGAATATTATCATGAGTGATTTCCTCCTTTGTGTGTTGATTGAAGATTGAGAGTCTCTTGGTGCTTGTCTTTGACTATCCTTGAGATATGTTCTGGTGATTGTGGTACTCTCTTTGGATGGCCGCGGTGACATTGGGAAATCCATAGATTGAGAACTACGAACTTTGAGGTGTGCTTTTGTAGCCCTACATAATTCTCATCCTCTCTTGACCACAAAGGAATGACCTCCGAGTGCGTCTCCATTGCATGTTTTATGGGAAATATCATGTGATTGGACTATGTTACTATTGTTGGGAGTTGCCACTAGTGAAAGTATGAAGTCTAGGCCTTGTTTCCACCATTGTTACACCGTTTGTTCTCACTTTTGTCACATGTTTGCTTGCATCACTTTTTATTAAAGATTTATATTACCTTTCTTTGTCACACCTATCACTCATATTTTACCATCTGTTCGCCGAACTATTGCACCTATAAAACTCCTAGTTGTATTAGGTGTGTTGGGGACACAAGAGACTGCTCGTATCTTAATTGCAGGGTTGCTTGAGAGAGACCATCTTCAACCTCTACTTCCCTGAGTTCGATAAACCTTAGGTCATCCACTTGAGGGAAATTGTTGCTGTCCTACAAACCTCTGCGCTTGGAGGCCCAACATAGTCTACAAGAATAGAAGCGTGCGTAGACATCAGTGGAAAAAGAAGAAAACTACTCCGATGAGGAGGATTATGAAGAAGGGGGTGAGATTGTGGCAACCGCCATCGTTGCTATCGCCATCGAATCTCCCTCATCAACGTCTCTCTTCAAATCCTCCAACGAGAATCCTCACATCATCCACAAGTGCCTTATGACCAAGACTACCTCGGTAACTCCTCACTCTAAACCGTTTACTCCAACTAACCCATCTTTGTTGGATTGTGTGGAGGAAAATGAGGAGCCCAAGGTACATGAAGAAAATGAATTTGAGATATTCATGTCCAAGCTCAAAGGTGAAGCCAAGAGACACTTTGTGGCTCTCTTGGAACAATTAGGTGAAGCCCATGCTCACATTGTGCAACTTGATGAGACTATCACCGAGTTGCAAGGCCATTGTCACGACTATGCGGATGAGATAGGGGAGCTATCTCATTCTCTTGAAGAGGAGCGTGAGCTTAAGTTGTCTCTTGATGAGACTTATGCTAGTGATATCTCTAAGCTAAAACTTGACCTTAAACATTCTAATGCCATTGCTTGTGACCTCAATACTAAAAATGAAGAACTTGTTGAGGCTCATGAAAGACTTCTTGTGGACCATGAGAAAGTCGAAAAGGACCACAAGTCCTTAAAGCACGAACTCATGGATATCAAGAAGGCACATGAGGAAACTAATATTCAACTCACTAAGGAGATTAATACCTTTTCTCCTATTATTATGGTAGAGAAACCTAGTTCCTCTAATCCTTGTTGTGAGCATGTTCCTATCATTGAGGAAAACGCTAGGTTGAAGGCACAACTTGAGAAGGGACTTGTTTCATGCATTCAAGGAGAGAAGAACCTTAATTATCTCTTGAGTTCTCAAAAGGAGGTCATTGGAAAGGAAGGCATTGGTTTTGGTGCAATCTCATCAAAGAAGAAGAACAAAAATAAGAAGGGCAAGGCCCCTTCTCCCTCAAAGGATGTCACCTTTGTGAAGGAAGGGGAGAAGCCTCAAGAAAAGCTAGCAAAGGCCATTGAGGGTGGAGTGACCAAAGGGAGTGGTGCTATCCCAATGACTTTGCCGGACCAACTAACCCCTCTTACGTTCTTTGTTGCACTAATGATGGGCATGTTTATGCCAAATTTGTTGGTTAGTTTGATGAGTATATTGCATGGTCCATTTGGGTGCCTAAGACCCTTGTTACTAACGCGAGAGGACCCATTCGTGAATGGGTACATAAATCCAAGCATTGATCTCAGGTAGGTGGCGGCTTCCGGTGGAGGTTCATGGATACTTGATAGCGGGGCTACAAGTCATATTGCCGGAAGCAAGGACATGTTGGTAGACATTGATTTTGGACCATCTCGAACCACCCGTGTCCAATTTGGTGATGCAAACACGTCAAAGGTATTGGGTCTTGGCAAAGTAATAATTTCTCCGGATTCGTCCATTGAGAAAGTATTACTAGTTGAGACTTGTGCCTTTAATTTACTATCCGTTCGTCAAATTGCTATGATGGGCCTTTGAACTTTCTTTGATAAAGACATGGTCACCTTGACGTGGAGAAAAAGTCTTAAAGTATCCTTTGTTGGACATGTGGAGGACGGTATGTACGTGGTGAACTTTTCTAAAGTCCCCACCAAAACCTCCATGTGTCTAATGGCTAAAGTTCATGTGGGATGGCTTTCGCACCGCCGACTAGTCCATGTCAATATGAGGTCTTTGCATACACTTCTAAAGGGTGAGCATGTCATTGGACTAACAAATGATAGCTTTGGCAAAGATCGTGCTTGCAGGGCGTGCATTGAAGGGAAGCTACATGAGAAGAAAAATCTCGTCAAGAATGTCATCTCCACCAAGAGGCCTTTGGAGATCCTTCACATGGATATCTTTGGGCCTCCCTCATATGATAGTCTTGGCGGAAATAAATATTTCTTGGTTATTGTGGATGACTACTCAAGATATACATGGTTTTATTTCTTCAAGAAGAAAAGCGAGACCCAACAAACCGTCATCGAGTTTGCCAATGAAGCTCAACGTCAACACAACTCAAAGATATTGGCTATTAGAAGTGACAACGACACCGAGTTCAAGAACTACACCTTGGATGAATTCCTTGGAGATGAGGGGATCAAACATCAATATTCCGCTGCATATACCTCTCAACAAAATGGTGTTGCGGAGAGGAAAAATCGCACTCCGATTGATGCAGAAAGAACAATGATGGCGGAGTTCAAGAGTCCATAAAACTTTTGGGCAGAGGCCATCAACACCGCTTGTCATGCAACCAACCGTTTTTATCTCCTCAAGATCTTGAACAAAACTCCGTATGAAATCGTCACCGGGAAGAAGCCCAACACCAAGTATTTTCGGGTCTTCGGGTGTAAGTGTTTCATTATTAAGAAGGCTGCTCATGTGTCTAAGTTTGAGTCTAAGACAAATGAGGGCATATTTGTTGGTTATGCTTCAAACTCTTATGCATATAGAGTCTACAACAAGTCTTCCGTACTCGTTGAAGAATCTAGCAACGTGGAGTTCGATGAACATAATGGCTCCCAAGTGGGGCAAAGTGATCTAAACAATGTAGGTGATGAAATTCCTCCTCAAGCCATAAGAAGAATGGGTGTGGGTCATTTCCTACCCGTTGAGGAACCCCTTGTGGTGGAAGGAGGACAATGCTCTACGCATGTGGATCCATCACCTCCTCAAGATCAACAAGCAAACCAAGAACAAGATGAAGGCCCTCCCTCGCCAGAACAAGATCAAGGTCAAGATCCAATCATTGATGATGGTGTTGCACCAAATGATGACCAAGATCAAGTTCTCGCTCAAGGGCAAGCTCAAGATGATGAGCAAGTCCTTGATGTTGCTCCTTCTTCCAAAGATGGTCCTCTCGAGCCATCTCAAGATACTTTGGAGGAAGAAAGAGTTCGTCGAGCACTCAAGATTGCATCCCGGTTAAAATCAAAAGATCTTTCGGTGGATCAAGTGCTCGAAAGCATCCAAAAGGGGGTCACAACTCGTAGTCAATTGAGAAACTTTTGTGCCCATGATGTGTTTGTTTCTTGTGTTGAACCCCAAAAGGTAGGTGAGGCTCTTGAATACCCGGATTGGCTTGAGTCAATGAATGATGAACTCAATAACTTCAAGCGCAACAAGGTATGGTCATTAGTGGAGAGACCGAAAGGTGATCATAATGATTTTGGGACTAAGTGGATATTCAAGAACAAGCAAGATGCACTTGGTATTGTCATCCGGAACAAGGCAAGGTTGGTGGCACAAGGTTGTTCCCAAGTCAAAGGTATTGACTATGGTGAAACGTTTTCCCCCGTGGCTCGTCTTGAGTCCATTCGTATTGCTATTGCTTATGCTTCTCATCATAACTTTAAGTTATATCAAATGGATGTGAAGAGTGCCTTTCTTAATGGTCCAATTAATGAGTTGGTATATGTCAAGCAACCCCCCGGGTTCGAGGATCCCAACTTCCCTAATCATGTCTATAAACTCGACAAGGCGCTCTATGGCCTTAAGCAAGCACCACACGCTTGGTATGATCACATTACCGAGTTCTTAGTTGACTATGGTCACCTTCGGCGGCTATCATAGTCACCCAAAGTGACAACGGTGCTTCAAATAAGAACATTGGCAATGAACCCAAGATACATCTTTGTGGTGTCATACCAAAATAAGCTCAAACATGGTGGCTTCGGCCACCGCCCCTCCCCTTGGGAGGGTTGGTTCATTTTTGTGTGTTTTTGTCTTTTGTTTGGATTGCATTTTGATCCCTTCGAGATTGCTCGTGCATTTATTTGTTGGCGTTAATCTCGGAGTGTTTTCCATCCAGCTCTTGTTTTTCGAGTCTTCAACCCAAGCCCTTCCCCCTAAGACATTCGATGCAATTTCCCATGTTCTCTTGTAAGCTGGGTGTGTTGTCTACTGTTAGCGGTACTACCGATCTAGGTCATAGTACTACCGCTCGCGCGGTACTACCGTGCCAGGAGCGGTACTACCGCTGTCTCGAGAGGTTGCTTAACTGAAGGGGTACGGGGAGTTCCTCCCCATACCCCCATTCGGTTTCTCCTTGCTCCCCTCTGAAGCAGCGGCGCCCATCCCGGCGCCCACTCCCGGTGTGTCGCCTCCGTGCCTTCCTTCTTCGTTCTCCTCCGGTGGGATCGATCCCCACCCTCCCCGAGTGCCATGGACACCGGTGGTGGTTCTCGTCAACACCTCCAGCGCAAGGCCACGAGTCCCGGCCAATCTGGCCAGTCTGGCTCTCGCTCCGTGAAGACCACTGCACACAAGAAGAAGGAACTCTTCAAGACAGTGTTTGAGCTCCCACTACCAGAGTACAAGGCTTATCGCAAAATCAATCCTTATGACCAGCCCCAAGATCCGGATCTTAAGAATACCAAGTTCTGGAACAAGAATCAGCGTGACGTATACCATGTGATTCTGAAGGACAGAAAGAACTGCTTTGTTCCCCATGTGAAGTCTGTCCAGCTGCAGCATATGACGGAGAATCCAGACTATTTTGGTGAGGCTTATGCTCTTTGTCAGCGGTTTGGGATCTGCGACATCATCTCATTCAACAAGAACTTTGATGCTGATCTCCTAGCCCAGTTTTTTGCCACCGTCTACTTCACCAACAGGACTGACCGTACCATTGCCTGGATGTGCAATGAGGAGCTTGTGAGTTGCACATGGGAGTCTTTCATGCAGGCTCTGGGAGTTCCGGTCTCTACTCTAGAGGAGGCACTTGGTCTCCGCCCGCACACGAAGGAAGCTGCAAGGAACAAGTCTGAGTTGGCCCGATTTCAGAACACAATACATTACACTGATGCTAAGGTGAACGAGAAGTACCGTGTGGTCCTGACTCCGTTCCTGGATATCATGCATAGGATATTAAGAACTTCTCTGTTTCCCCGTGTTGGAGAGTTGGACAAGGTTCACAGCTACCTGGTGAACATGATGCTGCTTTGCATGGAGTACAAGGGGACCCAGATGACACTTGACGTTTTCTCCATTATGTGGGAGGAGATTTACATTGCTGTGATGGACCGCAAGGTCCCCATCTATGGGCCATATCTTCAGGTGCTCTTCGAGAAGACTTGGGAGGACATCTTTGAGTACGGTCGTCTTCCTGTTGGGGCACTCACCAGGCATGAGTTTGTGTAGCTGCGTATCAAGGATAGGTGGGCTGGGGGTCATGGTCCCACTCACGTTTTTCCAGCCGCCTCTGATGACGACATAGCAGATGAGATTGGGGCTGATGGTGATGATGAGGCTGCAGAAGGTGGTCACAGTGTTCCCCGCACTCGCTCTGGCACGAGCTTTGGGGTTGGTGGTATGTCCTCTGCCAGGGACCCTGTGCAGCCTGGCTAGGCTACCAAACTCACCAGGAAGGTGAAGAAACTCTTTTTCCTTCAGACATACATTCAGCACAGGACGTATGAGACCCACGGGAGGGAGAAGGAGAGCCGGAGGCTCCAGAAGTCCTTCTACAGGCACCAGGGTATGATAGTGGTGGACGGTTCTGAGAAGAACATCACTCCAGAGGATAAGTGGATATCCAAGTTCAGCGAGTGGGATCTCACTAATGATGTGTCTGGCTCTTCTTCCACCGCTCAGCAGCCAGCTACTTACGAGGCAGAGGCAGCAGTGCAGTCTGAGGCTTCTGATGAGTCCGAGGACGAGGACTATGACGAGGACGTCGAGTAGTCCATCACCATGGGGCGCTAGGTCGCTCTCTGCCTCTTTGGCGTCTCGATGCCAAAGGGGGAGAGCGTTTAGGACTCTGATTTGCATCTTCTCAGGGTTTGGCGAGTCACAAGCGTGTTTTATTTGTTTCATTTGCTCCGCTTGTGAACTCCGTTTATTTGCGTCGGTTTTCAGTCCGTCTTGTGAGACTTCCGTGATATATGGTGTGAGACATATGCTATCCTATGTTCGTACTCGTATTGTCTGGTTATGTGATGCTATGTTCTGACTTATTATCTTTATGCTCACATATGTGTTGTTACTAGCTAAGTATGGCCCAGCTTATAAAATATAGGGGGAGTGTCTTCCTTATGTGTGTGTCTTGCATTCCAAAAGCATATCTAAATTGATGCACACATCTAGGGGAAGCCTGTCTATATTTTGTAAATAAATGACATGTTTTAAATTCCCTAATTTTATATTGTGCAAATCTTGTGTTGTCATCAATACACCAAAAAGGGGGAGATTGATAGGGCATATTTCCCCATTGGACTCGGTTGTAGTAGGTGCGGTAATGAGCCTCAGTACTACCATGGGGCGGTAGTACCGCACCAGTTGCGGTAGTACCGCGCCACGGAGTACCACGGTCTTAGTACCGCATCCACTACCGCAAAGTCTCTGGACTCGGCGGTAGTAGGTGCGGTGCTGAGCCGCAGTACTACCGTGGGGCGGTAGTACCGCTCCATTTGCGGTAGTACCGCACCATGGTAGTACCGCTCTTGGAGTGGTAGTACCGTGGTTGGTAGGGGTCCAACGGCTGTTTTAATGCCCACCTATAAAAGGGGGTCTTCTTCCCCATTGAGACTTACCTCATTTATTTCTCTCACCTCCATTGATGCCCAAGCTCCATTCTTGCCCGATCTCCCTCCCTAGCCATCAAAACTTGTTGATTCTCTATGGTTTGGAAGATGAGGCCCCGATCTACACTTCCACCAAAAGATATTTCATTCCGCCCCCATTAATCCCGTGTGGATCTTGTTACTCTTGGGCTCGTTGGTGCCCTAGAAGGAAGAGGTCACCTCAAAGCCACATTCCATTCTGGTGAAGCTTCGTGGTTTCCCTGGGAGCCTCCAATTAAGTTGTGGAGATTTCCCCAACCTTGTTGTAAAGGTTTGGTTGCCACCTTCAAGGCCGCCTCGTAGTGGATCACGACATCTTGCATTGGCAAGAGAGTGAGGAGAAATAGGGTGGCCCTCGTTGGGTTAGTGTGAGCATTGTGCTCCTCAACCTCTCCAAATGGAGATGTACTTCTCGAAAGAGAAGGAACTTCGGTAACATATCCTTGTCTCCCGTGTTCCCTTTACCTTTACTTTGTGCAAGTTATTTTCATCGTATTTATCTTGCTTGCTATTGTTGTGTTTCACTAGTTTTCATATAGGTAGTTCACATAGTTGAATATCTAGACAACCTATATTTATTGTTGAGCCTAATTTGTTAAGAATAACTTAAAAATAGTTAGTTGCCTATTCACCCCCCTCTAGTTGACATTCCGATCCTTTCAGTTATTCTCAATACAATGTATATGCCATGTCCAAGAACTGAGGTCCTCGGATGTTCTCGGGATGAGGAATGACTCACTTAGGGACTATCAAATGCTACACCGTAACTGGGTAGTTATAAAGGTAGCATTGATGGATTCTCGCCCCTTGATGGTTACCCAAAGTGGAAGGTTTGAGATGCAGCACAACAACAAGTTTCCCTCAGTGAAGATACCAAGGTTTATGTCTCCAGTAGGACTCCGACAATAGAAAGTAGGTAACAACAGCACTAGAAATTGCTAGCACGAGTTGATGTGGACCTGCACACAGCAACAGATAACTTTTCTCCCAACGAGTACAAAGAGGTTGTCAATCTCTCCGGTCTTGTTGTTTAAAAAGGGTCAAACGCAAGGGTACATAGTACTGATAACTGCAATTGGAAACTAAAACAAGTAAATTGAGGGTGTAAATAGTGGTGGAAATATGGACCGGGGTCCCATGATGTTCGCTAGTGATGTCTCTCTCCCAAAAGAAGATAAACAACTATGCAAGGTGAACAAATTACAGTTGGGCAATTGACAGGATTACGGATGCAAACCAATGCTAACTATGCTACAAAAGAAAGGAAGAGGTTCAAAAGCATGGGAAGTGCGCCAAGATAAGTAGACCTAAATCCATCTACATCTACTACTAATCATCCACCTTGAGATATCTATCCAGAACATCTCCCTGGTATTAAGTTGTGAGCCCCACCCAAAGTGTAAACCCAAAGCAACAGACAACTACATTAAAAGAACTTTGCGTAAAGTAAACAATCCTTGCAACCGCGGTTACAAGAACCGTTGTTTTCCCCCAAGTGGCAAGAACACATCCCCTAGACTCATGTTTGTCACTCAACCTACTCATCAGAGGGCATGAACCCAAAATCATGCATAACGCTCCCTCTTGGAGTCACGACCTACTACTTGGCCAAGGCAATAAACAACAACGGAGAACATGCAAGAATTAATCAAGAAAAAATATAAAAGAGAAGAACCAAATATATTACTCATGAAAATTTGAACATAGTCTCATAATCCATCAGATCCCAGAAAACTCAACATAGAAACAACAGAATAAATTACATATGTGCCTTGATCATGTAGGGAAGCTCACAAGGTCTAATCCATGAAGAACAAAGAGGTTGAGAGAACATCACATAGCTACCGATAGTGGAACCATGGTCCAAGGTGGACTACTCACGGATCATCCAGGAAGCGTCCATGGTGGTGGAGAAGCTCCCGGAGGTCAATCCTCCCTTCGGCAGGGTGCCGAGAAGAGGTCTTCTAGTGCTCCCGATCTTGGAAGCGCGTGTTGGATATATGCTCTATAGGCAAATAATATATGATTATTCCAATATATCTAAATAAGTTCATGACCAGTTTCATACTGTGCTGGAACTGTATCAGTGAAACAATGATACAGGTGTGGTATAGAAACAACCAGAGTTCCTAGTCAGCCTCTCATGATGACTGGTTTATCGTCAACTGATGATTGTGGTTTCACGATCATGGACAATCAAGTCAATTGAAGGTAAGGTCACCTCATTGAATGAATGACGTGATGAACATTACCCAATGCAAGCATTGCAACATGATCAAATCGTAAAAGTTCAGTGTTTTAATTACAAAACGTAGTAGCATGTTCCTTTGACCGTGAGATCACGCATAATTGCTATCTTCTGAGGATGCTTTGAGTGCATTAACCGTCACATTGAAACATGGTGACCATAAAGGTGTATCTTGGGCTATCCGATGGGATATGTTGAGGAGTGTTGATTCAAGAGCGGGATTTGTCAATCCATATAATGCAAAGATACTTCATGGCCAACTCGGTGAGATTGCATCCATAAAGTTGCGCAGCGTGTGACTAGGTCACAAGGATGAATATCACGGAAAGAGTGAATAAGATTTGTCAGTAACAAGATAGAACTAATGCATTGGATGCAATTGATCGAATCTTGGACTAATCTAGTATCGCATGACAAAGGGAATGGTATACAACGTGTACGGTTCAATTGGTTACTTTCGGAATGCATAGGGGTCATTATGGGTATCTAGGTCCCGCTATTGATCATTGGTCGTAGCCTTTGTCTCGGTCATGACTGGAGTGTTCTCGGACCGTAGGGTAACACACTTAAGGGCTCGATGAATATCGGAGACCTTTTCGGAACTATCGGAGTTACCGGAGAAGAGAGAAAGACGTACCGGAAAAGTTCTGTGTTGGTCTGAAGGACGTTCGGAGTGAGCTGGAAGGAGTTCCGGATCATCGGGAGATGAAATAATATGTATTATTTATTAATTAAGTGAATTAATAATTAATAATGATATTTTCAGATTAAAAAGTGCAATGGGACTTATTTGTGAAAGAAGCACTACTGGAAAAATGGTCATTAATGGCCCACCTATTTTGGCTACTAATGGCGCACATTAGGTGCGCCATTACTAGCACGCCATTAGTAAGCGATAGTAATGGCGCACCCTTAGGTAGTAATGGCGCACCAAATGTGCGTCATTACTATCTCTTCAGGTGCGCCATTAGTAACTTTTTTTTTATTTTTTTCAATTTTTTTTTGAATTTGGAAGGCGGGAAAATACTAATGGCGCACATTCTAACCCTCAAGGTGCGCCATTACTATTTTGAATTTTGAATCTGGATCGCGATTTTTTTTCTTTTTTTTCTCGTTTTTTTTCTGCTCATTTTTTGCACGTTTTTTTTTCAAATTTCGTTCTCATTTTTGGATCTTGTATGTTCTCTTTGCTAGAGAGGAGTTCGCCGGAGAGGAGTTCACCGGAGAGGAGTTCGCCGGAGAGCAGTTTGCCGGAGAGGAGGGCCGAGGAGAGACCGTGAGCAGGAGAGGAGGTAGGAGGAGGAGGTCACCGGAGAGGAGCTCACCGGAGAGGAGCTCACCTACATCGCCGGAGGGGAGGAGGAGTTCGCCGGAGGGAGTTCGTCGGAGAGGAGTGAGGAGGAGCTCACCGGAGAGGAGTGGAAGGAGGTCACGGGAGAGAAGGAGGAGGAGGTCGCCGGAGGAGAGGAGGAGATGGAGTGGAGGAGAGGAGGGGAGATGGAGTGGAGGAGAGGAGGAGATGGAGTGGAGGAGAGGAGGAGAAAAATGAAGAGGTAAGGAAGATAGGAGGCCGGCCAGCCAATATATATGGCATAGTAATGGCGCACCTTGGTCAGGTGCGCCATTACTAACATTTTTTTAATTTTTTATTTATTTTGAATTTTTAAGGCGGGAAGATAGTAATGGCGCACCTTGGGCTGGTGCGCCATTACTAAGTTTATTTTTTATTTTTTGACATATTTTGAATATTGAAGGCGGGAAGATAGTAATGGCGCACCTTGGGCTGGTGCGCCATTACTAAGTGTTTTTTTTTTACATATTTTGAATTTTGAAGGCGGGAAGATAGTAATGGCGCACCTTGGGAAGGTGCGCCATTAGTAAGTTTGAATTTTTTTTTCATTTTTTTGCCCTCTAGATCTTAAAAGCCCCGTACCTTTTTTCTGTTAGGTTTTTGAGGATTCTAAAAATGATCAACGGGTTACACCCGGTTGAATTTGGATATAACTTTTCGAGTAGATGATTTTTCATATAAAAAACTTTTTCATCGGAGGTCGTATGCAAAAGTTATGCCCATTTTACACAATTCTCGAGAGATTTTGCAAAAAAAGTCAAAATTCATGTTTGTAAATTTTCCTAAGTACTAGATTACATATCACATGGGAAACCTATTTTATTTTATTTTTTTTGACATTTCTCTCATTTTCTTTTATTTTTTTAAACTGAAAAGGCGGTCCACGGGGGGGGGGGGGGGGTGCAGTTGGTGATTTTTTTGCCCACCTCAGAAAGTTAGTAATGGCGCACCTTTACAAAGTGCACCATTACTATGTCTATGACTGGGTCAAACGTTGGTCAAACCTTGGTCGAACATAGTAATGGCGCACCTATATAAAGTGCGCCATTACTATGTCAACTTACTAATGGCGCACCTATATAAAGTGCGCCATTACTATGTCCAGGAATGGGTCAAACCTTGGTCAAACATAGTAATGGCGCACTTTTCACCTGGTGCGCCATTACTGTTCGGGTTACTAATGGCGCACCAGCACAAGGTGCGCCATTACGAAATAGTAATGGCGCACCACATGAATAGTGCGCCATTAGTGTCAATATTATCTATAGCTGTTTTTCCAGTAGTGAAGCCCATTAGGAGAAGGAGGAAAAAAAAGGGGGGCGCCATGGGCCTTGGGGCCCATGTGGGTGGCGCCCTACTTCCCCCCTCCTCCTATCCGCACCCTCCCCCCTTGGAAAGGGATTAGTCCCACATTGCCAAGGGAAGGGGGGGTTGACTCCTTCCGTCTGCCTATATAAAGATGGGCAGGGGTGCACTTCTATAACACAGAAAAATTCACAGAGAATTCAATATTACTCTGAATTGCGATCGGTTTTCACCGGTCTTCTCCCCTCTCTCGTGTCTCTCAAGCCGGTGTCCCCTCGTCTGGAACCTGTGCTGGGATTGAGGCTTCTCTGCTACGCGGACGCCGTTGTGCTGCCGAAACTCCGGTTCCGGGAGGTCTACTTCCGCCACCTTCGCTGGATCGGAGAACGGAGGTCGTCATCGAGTCCGTACGTGTGCGAGTACTAAGAGGTGTTGCACGTGCGGCACTACCACCCAACAGGGTGCTAACATAGCCAGGGGGCTGTGAAAGGTTTACGGCTTCATCAGCCACGTTTGCGGGAACGTTTCCCGCGCAACGGACTACACCCCGAGGTATGTTTCCGCAAGTCTTTCCCTTACGGCATTACAGCTAGATAGATCTTGGTTTAAGGGCGACGCTAGTTAGAAAAATTATTGTTTTCTGCTGCGAGACCCAAGAGCGGTATCATGAGCTAGATCTATGCTTCGTATTGCTGTACGGTTAGAACACATCGGGGATGTGGGCGTTGATTCTACGATTGTTACCCTCTCACGTGTACTTGTTATATCTGTGGCATTGTTTGATGAAGCGGCCCCCGACCGACCTTACGCGTACGCTTACGCGAGACTGGTTCCACGCTTGACATATGGCTTGTACCGTATAAAGTGGCTCTGGGGGGTGTCTGTCTCTCTTACTTTAGCGGATATGGCATTTGAAACGGAGGGCCCCATACGGGGTGTAATAGAGACAATCTATAATCAGCGTTGTGGTTCAATGTTCGTAGAAACGGTTGATCTATTAAAAGCCCTAGCAGCCACGTAAAACATGCAATATACAAATATAGAGGCGTCTAACTTTATATTGCAGAGGGGGCTATTGTTGTTTACTTAATCTTGATGTAGTGATAGATTTGCTATGTGTTACTAGAAAGTAGTAAACGATCATCATGATGAAACAAACTTAAATGGAGATACTGTAGACTTAGTTCCACCATGATCATACATCTTACAACTTGCTAGTATAGGATACACGACGGTAGCATTAAATAAGATGATCCCTTATAAAATACCAAACATAAGTATTCTACCGAAGTGTGCACCACCTGGAAGGTTCTCTTTATGATAGGCAGGCCGTGATGATCGGGTGTCATACATACATTAGAGTTCGCATGAGGTTGGGCCTGGCAAGCCTAGCATATGTCGATATGGCCATGCTAACCAGCATATACCACTAAGGTCAATTTGGCGAGCCTAGCATATGTAGATATGGCCTTGGAATACTAGAGATCGAAAGATCGAGCATGAGTCACATATAGGATGTGATCACACAAACTAGTTGTCTACCTTTGAAACTAATCCGTCGGCCGTTGTGATATTCGAGGACGGATAGTGAATCTGGATCATGTAATCACTAAAACTTCTTAGGGATGATTGTTTTAGTGTGAGCTCATCTATAATATGATTATTATGAACTCATTGTTATGAACTAGTCTTAATTATTTTCCTTGCAAATATTTTGTAGAAAATTAAAATGGACATGAATCAGTATCATGGATTGGTTACTTTCTTACGTGGTGAAAGACTTAAAGATGATGGGTCAAATTTCGTTGATTGGTACTTATACCTTAGGACTGTGCTCAAGAGAGCTAACCTCTTGTTCGTGATACAAGAGCGTATGGGAGACCCTTCAGTAGACAACATGGATGAAAAAGTAATGCTTGATTACCATAATTGTCGAAGGACTTACGCCATGGTTCAAAGTGTCATAGAAACTAGCTTTCCGCAAGATTTACGTGAACAATATGCGGATATGGACACGTTTGACACAATCGACATGATGAAGTCATTGTTTATACGTCAGTTCAGAGTGGACAGATTTGAGTTAGAAAATGAGTTTCTTACTACAAAGATGGAAGAGAACAGTTGTCTGAAAACTCACGTAGCCAAGAGGCATTGGATACATCTGAAACTCGTAGAGGACTTTGACTATTGAACCACAGAGGAGTCTGCTATAAAAACGGTGCTACACTCGCTTCCACCGAGTTACACAGACTTTGTCCATGACTATGTCGGAAGAGGTGAAAGCCTTCAGTTCTTTGAGTTCATGGTCAACCTTCGAGATTCAGAGGTTGAACCCATTGAAGGAGAAATTGTTGATGGAGAAGGTATATGTTTCATATACTCGTTATAAATGTTTGTTCCCTTATACAACATTTGCAGTTTAATAAATATTTGATACTTGTTCTGTTTTATGAAAACAGGGCCTGCCGTTGCATGGACGGGAAGAGGTGCGATCCAGGATTGATGGCAACCAAGACAGTTGATGGCCACCAAGATTTCACCAAGACATCTATCATAGGATTATACTTAGAGTATTAGATAAACCTTTTGTAATCAATCGAATATGAACACTTAGTGGTATGTCTTGCATCTCGCGAGACAAAGTTATTCATGTTTTGAGACAAGTAAGTTGTTCCAGTTTGATGAATAAAGTGTGCTTATACTATGATTGCAATTGAGTTTATAATATGATAGAATCATTTATAAAAAACCATAATTGTCAAGTGATATTCAATGTTTAATGATTAAAATATTATGAATAACAATAAGGTCAAAAGTCATAACTATACTAAATGCATGAGATGAATTCATAAATGATGAAGTCATTAGATACTCGATCTATTAACTCATGAATTTATTATCAACCAAGATGACTAATGACGGAGTTCTAGCAAAGTAGAACTTTCGCCAAACATTGTACATAAATGATGTATTAACCAAGCGCATGAATAATCATTAAAGATGCTTCGCATGATTAATTGAACAAGGCATTCAGTTAAGATCATAAATCTGAGATTACAGAAT
Source organism: Bromus sterilis (assembly GCA_950022295.1). Lineage (NCBI taxonomy): Eukaryota > Viridiplantae > Streptophyta > Magnoliopsida > Poales > Poaceae > Bromus > Bromus sterilis. The sequence continues at coordinate 353,536,612 of OX465595.1, forward strand.
CACAGTGAAGTTGGATATAAGAATACAAATCACCATGATGTGATCAAAGTGATGAGTATTATAGTTGACATAAATGGGAGACTTGTGGAAATAATGCCACAAATTACGATGGAAGTTTAAAGTGCTCAAGCACCTGAACCATTCGTAGTCATACTAAAATGTAGTATGGTCTAAATATATTCCCGTTACGCTAATGCTATTTTGAATGAACAAAGTTATTATAATTTATTAAGTTAAAACACACACTTCACGAAATAAGGAAACCAGTCTGAATTTAATGAAGCTGATGACTCCATATGATGATGGTGTTAGAAAGTTTCTAGAAGTTTTATATGATATAACTTTCTTTGTATTAGAGTTGTGAGCAATTGTAAAACACACCTTCCCAAATAGAAAAACTTGTATTGCTTGAATTGGTGAATGAGAAGATGGTTCTCAAGGAATAAACCAATGGGAGAAAAGTGAATTCTTTGACCAGGGTGATTGACCCTGCCTACAGATAACAGAGTAACGCAACGGAAAATGTTCCGCTGAAATGACTCCATGAGAAGAGGAAATATGCTATTGATGATGATCATGGTATATTAGTTAAAGCCTTAGTTTAAAAATAAGAAGATTGTCATGAATACGTTCTGTACAGAACAATAATCATGAGTCTTCTTAAGTGAAACAAAAGGGACACTGCTCATAAATTACGAAGGATTGATGGTTACCTAGGAAACGAGGAGAAATGAAATCATATTGAGTTGCATATGGGATGGCTCACATCCTATGAAATAAAGTAGTTATTTCACATTCCGTATAACCAGGAAGTTATTAAGAATGATGAAACACATAAAGGCATGATTTGGCACATAAAAGATGTGATGATTAAATTCAATAATGATTGACTACGGAAGCGTAGTAATGCTAAATCAATATGGGTATTTCATTCACGAACACTATGAAGGGACCATAGCTTGAAATTGCATCACATTCAAGTTGTGGAATTTGAAGAGAAGTAGCAATTGGCATAATGAAAGAATGTTTCGATAAGATGGACCATAGTACCTCAAGGAAGAAACTCTCAACCTTGATTTGATCAAGTGATTTTGAAGTAATCAAAATATTGAGATGGACTGCAATTTCATGAAACTGAGTGGGACCTTTGGAGACTTCCTGAAAACTTGGAATGCAGAGAGCATTTTCTGAGTGGGAGCTTTGGGAGCAATATTATTATGTCTTACATAATTAGAATAGAAACTTAATAAAAGCTTACTTACAGATATATGTCAGATATATTTGAGTGGGAGCACAATGTCAATTTCATATATATACGATGATATATGTGAAAACAATCTCATATATATACGTTGATATACATGGAGATTAAGGCTAATAAGATGAAAGGATTACGAGAATCTTATATGAACGAAATACAGATGTGTCACACACTAAAATCTATAAGGATAGATTTGGACACGTGTAATGAACATCAAAAGGATTGGAATGATATCCTAAACTAGAAAAGGTTCTTGTGGCTAGGAATTATATAAAGGATGTAAAACCTTAATATCACAAAATAATGTTTTAATGGAAGAATAGGGATGCACTTTGTCTCAAGACATGTGATCCTATAGGACCTTTGACATATGATTCTACCATAAAACGGAAGTTGTGAATCCAATAACAGAATGAATCAAAGGTTCTTAGAAGAAGAACATGTTTCGATGTGCTTGGTTGGCAAAACACAGAACCTGAGCAAAGTCCAAGCATTCAGTATCTGAAGAGAAACTGAGGACAATAATCTAAAATATAGAAAAGATAATATACTTGAATGTAATACTGGATTACGATGGCAAGCCTTATTATGGGTCTATATGAATTAGAGATATCACCAAAAGGAATAGAAAGGAAATGTGAGCTATAATTTCACGAACCAAAACTCTACAAAATATAAATATCTACTTAAGGAAGTAGAATGTTGAATGAAGTTTAGTGTAAGAAGTTTAGACTTCTGGCTGAGTGTATTTTTCAGTATACATGACTATGGGAGTCCTAGGGACTAAAACCATTTTGTCATTAGAGAATACTGTAAAATAAGAAGTCTCACTCTCCCGCCAAACTTATAATTCAAGCATTATTAGATAATGAAGGGTATATCAAGCAAGTTGACCAATACCTGTTGCAAAGGAACATACAAATCTAAACGGGTACAGATCGTTGACGAAAACTCTTCCATGAGCAAGCATGATCAATAAACACTTATATGCTAAGATGATTATGATCGAGAAAATATGCTGCTAGATTATTTGATAACTAGTGCAAGTGGGAGATTGTTGGATATATGCTCTAGAGGCAAATAATATATGATTATTCCAATATATCTAAATAAGTTCATGACCAGTTTCATACTGTGCTGGAACTGTATCAGTGAAACAATGATACATGTGTGGTATAGAAACAACCAGAGTTCCTAGTCAGCCTCTCATGATGATTGGTTTATCGTCAACTGATGATTGTGGTTTCACGATCATGGACAATCAAGTCAATTGACGGTAAGGTCACCTCATTGAATGAATGACGTGATGAACATTACCCAATGCAAGCATTGCAACATGATCAAATCGTAAAAGTTCAGTGTTGTAATTACAGAACGTAGTAGCTTGTTCCTTTGACCGTGAGATCACGCATAATTGCTATCTTCTGAGGATGCTTTGAGTGCATTAACCGTCACACTAAAACATGGTGACCATAAAGGTGTATCTTGGGCTATTCGATGGGATATGTTGAGGAGTGTAGATTCAAGAGCGGGATTTTTCAATTCATATAATGGAAAGATACTTCATGGCCAACTCGGTGAGATTGCATCCATAAAGCTGCGCAGCGTGTGACTAGGTCACAAGGATGAATATCACGGAACAAGTGAATAAGATCTGTCGGTAACAAGATAGAACTAATGCATTGGATGCAGTTGATCGAATCTTGGACTAATCTAGTATCGCATGACAAAGGGAATGGTATACAACGTGTACGGTTCAATTGGTTACTTCCGGAATGCACAGGGGTCATTATGGGTATCTAGGTCCCGCTATTGATCATTGGTCGTAGCCTTTGTCTCGGTCATGACTGGAGTGTTCTCGGACCGTAGGGTAACACACTTAAGGGCTCGATGAAGATCGGAGACCTTTTCGGAACTATCGGAGTTACCGGAGAAGAGAGAAAGACGTACCGGAAAAGTTCCGTGTTGGTCCGAAGGACGTTCGGGGTGAGCTGGAAGGAGTTCTGGATCATCGGGAGATGAAATAATATTTATTATTTATTAATTAAGTGAATTAATAATTAATAATAATTTATTTCAGATTAAAAAGTGCAATGGGCCTTATTTGTGAAAGAAGCCCATTAGGGGAAGGAGGGAAAAAAAGGGAAAAGGAAAAGAAAAAAAGGGGGGCGCCATGGGCCTTGGGGCCCATGTGGGTGGCGCCCCACTTCCCCCCCTCCTCCTAGCCGCACCCTCCCCCTTGTCAAGGGATTAGTCCCACATTGCCAAGGGAAGGGGGGTTGACTCCTTCCGTCTGCCTATATTAAGATGGGCAGGGTGCACTTCTTTAACACAGAAAAATTCGCAGAGAATTCAATATTACTCCGAATTGAGATTGGTTTGCACCGGTCTTCTCCCCTCTCTCGTCTCTCTAAATACGGGGTCCCCTTGTCTGGAACCTGTGCTGGGATTGAGGCTTCTCTGCTACGCGGACGTCGTCGTGCTGCCGAAACTCCGGTTCCGGGAGGTCTACTTCCGCCACCTTCGCTGGATCGGAGAACGGAGGTCGTCATCGAGTCCGTACGTGTGCGAGTACTACGAGGTGCTGCACGTGCGGTACTACCACCCAACAGGGTGCTAACACAGCCAGGGAGCTGTGAAAGGTTTACGGCTTCATCAACCTCATTTGCGGGAACGTTTCCCGCGCAACGGACTAAACCCCGAGGTATGTTTCCACAAGTCTTTCCGTTACGGCATTACAGCTACATAGATCTTGGGTTAAGGCCGACGCTAGTGAGAAAAATTATTGTTTTCTGCTGCGAGACCCAACAGCGCGGTGGCGGCGGAACAAAGGCAAGATCGCGAAAAAGGGTTCTCTCCTCGGGGGTTTCGAGATGAAGGAAATTTATAGGCGAAGGGGGGAAGCGAGGGGTCCAGACAGCCTCCCGGCGTGGCCCCATCCTAGGTCGCGCCACCTGGCCGCCTGGGCACCAGGTGGGGCCCCTTTGCCCCCCCTTCGGGACTCTAGAAGCTTCTGTTGCGCTGATTTTTTATGTATTTTTCCCGGAATTTTTCTGGCATTTTACGTAATGGGAAAACCTGAAATAAAATACAACAGAAAACACAAACTGGCACTCGGGTGCACTAAGTTAATAGGTTAGTCCAAATATAATCAAAAGTGTATGAAAGTGTATCAAAAGCATAGCAATATAACCCAAAACATGCATGGAGCAAACAGAAATTATAAATATGTTTGGGACGTATCAAGATCCCCAAGCTTAATTCCTGCTAGTCCTCGAGTAGGTAAATGATAACAAGCATAATTTCTATGGTGACAAGCTAGCAACCATATAAGAACTTTTAAGTAAAGAAATCAAGGCATGTAATTCAATTCAAGTCATAACAAGCAAGAGTCTATATTAGCATTGAAACAATCAACATAAGAACATAAGGGTGCAAGAGCTCTCGCTGTCCGTGACTCGAATGTCTCGAAATGGTGTTTGCGTGCAAGAAGTGGGGGATGAGAATACGAGAGAGAAAAAATATTTATTTGTTGAGAACTCGATCTACATAAGTTTCACACTTAGTCTTCTTTGGAATATTATCTTGACTCGTCCCCAGACCACTAGCCAGGTACAAGTCAAACTAATCCACTCCCTTTCTATATTTTGAGCACTCATGCAATGGATGGGCGTAAGAAATAAAGTTGACACTTGGATGGAAAAATAGAGAGAGTTGGTGGATGAGGAAAACAAAAAAGGTGTGAAAGTCTCCCATCAATGAGGACAATCATAGGCGAGAGAGAGCCAAATGATAGATATGATGTGAGGAGTAGGGATTGCCATGCAACGGATGCACATACGAGATATGGAAAGTTCTCCAATGGAACTAGTGGGGGTGCATCTAACTTTCTTGCTCAAGAAGACCTAGAGCTCATTTGAGGAGGCTCATCATTTTAATATACAAGCCAATTTCTATACTGTGAAGGTCCCCACATAGCTATATGCATGTATGATCGTCTCTATGGAGCACAAGATACAAGAGGGAGTACGAGTGTGGTTCTCTCAAAAGGAATAGTAGTGTTGCCCCCTTCTCTCTTTTTATTTATTTTTCTCTTTTTTTCTATTTTTTGTATTTTTTTGGTGGCCTCAATGGATCTTTCTATTTAACTCTCATTTGTCCTCTTTGGGATCTTTTAAATTTGTCCTCTTTGGGATCTTTTCCTCACTAGGGGAAACACTCTATTTACATGGAGTATAGGAGATCTTTCACACTTTAAAAAAGTACTCAACATAAAGAAGATGAAGCTATCATGATGTATGAAAATGTATGCATATGCCAGTGTATCAGGAACATGTATGACATGAAGATCAAGTCATAAAAAGGTGGATGTTGCATGGAAATATATCTTGGAAAGGCTATGGAAATGCCTTGACAGGTAGGTATGGGGGCTGTTTTGAAGAAAGATATAAGGAGGTTTATGATGACAGAGCGTATCATGCCAAGGGTTTGGATGCACCGGCGAGGTAGACGCCAACTCTCGGAGTGACAAGAGGGCAATGCATGGTACCGAAGAGGCTAGCAAAATATGAGGAGGTGGAAGTATCAACTTTCGAATACTTACATTAGTCCGAAGAAATCTTGCACTTATTATAAGTAACTCTCAATTTAATAAGGAGGTTCACAAAGAGACAAGTACCCCGAGGAGGAGTGTATGGGGGTTTGGTTATCCTTGAGCATCCTCGACTCATGGTACGTGAGTGTACTCTAATATGCGATCCCTCCAAAGATTAGTGATCCATCTACTAGTTAGAGTTCTCTACTAGTTTTTTTTGTAGTTTTTAGAAAATAAACACGGATTGCCCAAAATACGACATCTATCACTAATACGCTAAAGCTCTTGACACCGAAATTTCAAACATTACTCACAAAAATACCTAAAAACTGTTGCAAGTTAATACTAAAATTGAATAGCAACCAAAATTACCTACTTCAATTCAAGACACACAACTCAGTGCAAAAAGCCAACTCCCTAAACAAGATAAAAATGAAAACTCAAGCGATTTCCAGCAACAAACTAAAAAAATCTCTTGAAAAAATAAGCATGAAAACTAAGAGCTAAACATGACAGCAGCTACGAAAAGATAAAGAACACACAACAAAAGAAAAATAAGCATGAAAATCCTATGATGTGTTCTAGTTTAAAGTGGAGCGTGTTTCTCTCCCACACAAATAAAGATGGTTTCTAACTTGTTATGAACAACAAACAAATCTAAAGAAAACTAAAAATAAAACTAAAGAGCAAGTCGCTCCAAGCATAGCACATAACGCATGAAGTGATAAAAATATAGTGGAACGAAGGACGAACTGATAATTGTTGATGGAGAAGGGGATGCTTGGGGGCATCCCCAAGCTTAGACGCTTGAGTCTCCTTGAATATTTCTTGGGGGTGCATGGGGGAATCCCCAAGCTTGAGCGTTTGACACTCCCGGATCTTCTTTCGTCATCTTCCCTCGCACACTTGAAAACTCCCTTCATACATAACTCATCATCAACTGATTAGAGAGGTTAGTACCCATAAATAAACAATTTTCCTCTACTGGAAATAAAGATTTTCTTGAAGGGCTACTGTTTCTCAAGACCGCCAAAAAGTTTTTTCAAAGAAAAATCTAGCGCAAGACATGCAAAACCGAGGAAAGAAAAAACGTGGCAGAATCTCTGAAAAAAATACGAGCAGGTAGTAAATAATTTTTTGGGGTACTTCTGCATATCAAATCAAAAACCTGAGAAAAGACTCTCGAAAGCTAATTGCATAGAGCATGATGTCAAAAAAATTAGATCAAAAAGATGATCTGGTGATTTATCGTGAATTTTTCCGTCCAAGGACAGAATCGGTTTTCTGGACAACATGTCACAACTTTTGAACTTTCTTGCAATCGGAGGCTAAACTTGGCACAAAGCTTAAAAATAAAGATACAATGATGTTACTACAGTAGTAAAAATCATCAAGAACACTAAAAACATAAGTCAAAACATCTTTGGTTGCCTCCCAACAAGCGCTTTCTTTTACGCCTTTAAGCTAGGCAAGAAGCAAAAATATCAAGTTTTATCAAGTGAAAGAGAATAGCTAGCCCGTGTAACGGACTCAAAAGGTAACTTAATATTTTTCCTAGGGAAGTGTTTCATCCCCTTTTTGAGAGGGAATTGAAATTTTATATTACCCTCTTTCCTATCAATGACAGTACCAACGGTGCGAAGAAAAGGACGTCCCAAAATAATTGGACATAGAGGTTCACACTCAATGTCCATAATAGTAAAATCAACAGGAACATAATTGTCATTGACAATGATAAGAACATCGTCAATCTTGCCCAAAGGTTTCTTTATGTAAGAATAAACAAGCCGAACACCAAAAGAACAAGGAACAAAAGGTTTCAATTCAAACATATCATACATTCTTTGGGCATAACGGAGGTACTAGCTCCAACATCACATAAAGCATAGCAAGATAAGTTATTAAATTTAATTTTGATCATAGGATCCCAACCATCTTCTAGCTTTCTAGGTATGGAAGCTTCTACCCTAAGCTTCTCCTCCCTAGCTTTAATGAGAGCATAGGTGATATGCTCCGTGAAGGAAAGATTTAGTGTGGGGGTCTCTAGACATTTGCTGTAGCAAGATAATAACTTCAAAAAGGGTGCAACTATCAAAATCAATGTCACTACAATCAAAGGTGGTAGTGGTGTCATCTAGGCTCACTTGTTTGAAAGCTTCTATGTTCATAGGAGTTTCTTCTTCTACGGTTGAGGTAATAGCATCACCATTAATAAGTCCAATGGGACTAGGAGTGTGTTGGGTGCTAAAAGTTTGGGTATCCTCAAAAACTTGGATAGTATCAACGGTGTGGTGTGTAGGAAGGCTCTTAATTCTATCTTCTTCCTCCTTTTTCCCTAGCCCATATTTCTTCAAGTTTAGCCATCATCCTAATTTTTTCATTAATTTGCATTTGGATAGCATTAATAGGAGTGGCCTTCCTATCCTCGAGGGGAGAATTTCTAATTTTAAGCATCTCAACATCAAGGGCTAAGTTGTCTACCTTCAAAGGGAGATTATCTAATATGTCTAATTTTTCCTCTACACTCTTGTTGAAGGCTTTTTGGGTAGTGATAAATTCCTTAAGCATGCTCTCTAATTCAGAAGTGGAGTTCTTGGTGCTAGGATAAGTGTTGTTGTTCCCATAGTTGTTGGATGGAAATGGTCTAGGATTGCTACCAAAGTTACTCCTATAAGCATTGTTGTTGAAGTTGTTTCTAGAGATAAAGTTCGCATCTACTTGTTCTTGAGAAACCAAGGAATTTAAAGGAACATCATGAGGATCAATAGGAGCTTGCTTGGTAAGTAAATACATAATCAAGTCAACTTTTTCATTTAGGAAGGAAATCTCCTCGACAGAGTTTACCTTCCTACCTATTGGAGCTCGTTAGGTGTGCCAATGGGAATAGTTGATCATCATCTCATCTAGTAGTTTTGTTTAAGAACCAAGTGTTGTTGACATAAAGGTTCCTCCCGTGGACGAATCTAACAGGTTCTGTGAGGTAAAGTTCAAGCCTGCATAAAAAGTCTGGATAACCATCCAAGTAGTCAAACCATGTGTAGGGCATTTTTTAACAAGAGTTTCATACGTTCCCAAGCTTGGGAAACGTGTTCATTATCCAATTTCTTAAAATTCATAATATTGCTCCAAAATTGGATAATCTTAGCAGGTGGGTAGTACTTCCCAATAAAAGCATCCTTGCACTTATCCCAATAATCTATGTTATTCCTAGGCAAGGATTGAAACCAAATTTTAGCTCCTTCCTCAAGGACAAAGGAAAAAAGCTTAAGCTTCACAATATCACCTTCTACTTATTTATACTTTTGCATATCACAAAGCTCAACAAAATTATTTAAGTGTAAAGCAACATCATCTCCAGCACCGACGAATTGATCTCTCATAAAAAGGTTCAGCAAAGCAGGTTTAATTTCATAAGAGGTTGCTGAAGTAGTAGGCGTACAAATAGGAGTGCAGATAAAATCATTATTGTTGTGACTAGTGGAGGCACACAACTTAGTGTTTTCAGTGGTACCCATAGTAGCACCAAGCAAGACAAACAATTTTTTGTGGTTTTTCATAAAGGACACTAAAGAAAGAACAGAAAGGTAAACTAACAAAACTAAAAAGCAAAGATAAAAGATAGCGTGCAACTCCCCTATCTTGAAGAGTGGAGTCCCCGGCAATGGCACCAGAAATTGCTTTGATGGCTTCTCGCCCCTCTTTGGTTACCCAAAGTGGAAGGTTTGATATGCAGAACAGCAGCAAGTTTCCGTCAGTGAAGATACCAAGGTTTATGTCTCCAGTAGGACTCCGACACCAGAAAGTAGGTGACAACGGCGCTAGAAAATGCTAGCACGAGTTGACGTGGACCTGCACACAGCAACAGATAACTTTTCTCCCAACGAGTACAGAGATGTTGTCAATCTCTCCGGTCTTGTTGTTTACAAAGGGTCAAACACAAGGGTAGATAGTAGTAATAACTACAACTAGAAAGTATAACAGGAAGTAAATTGAGAGTTTAAACAGTGGTGGAAATATGGACCGGGGTCCCTTGATGTTCACTAGTTATGTCTCTCTCCCAAAAGACGATAAACAACTATGCAAGGTGAACAAATTACAGTTGGGCAATTGACAGGATTACGGACGCAAACCAATGCTAACTATGCTACAAAATAAAGGAAGAGGTTCAAAAGCATGGGCAGTACGCCAAGATAAGTAGACCGAAATCCATCTGCATCTACTACTAATCATCCACCTTGAGATATCTATCTAGAACATCTCGCTAGTATTAAGTTGCGAGCCCCACCCAAAGTGTAAACCCAAAGCAACAGACAACTGCATTAAAAGAACTTTGCGTAAAGTAAACAATCCTTGCAACCGTGGTTACAAGCACCATTGTTTTCCCCTTGTGGCAACAACACATCCCCTAGACTCATGTTTCTGTCACTCAAGCTAGTCATCAGGGGGCATTAACCCACAATCATGCATAACGCTCCCTCTTGGAGTCACTACCTTCTACTTGGTCAAAGCAATAAAAAACAACGGAGAACATGCAAGAATTACTCAAGAAGAAAAATATAAAAGAGAAGAACTAAATATATTACTCATCACAATCTGAACATAGTCTCATAATTCATCAGATCCCAGCAAATAAACATAGCGACACAGAAAGAATTACATATGTGCTTTGATCATGTAGGGCAGCTCACAAGTTCTAATCCATTAAGAACAAAGAGGGGGAGAGAACATCACATAGCTACTGATCATGGACCCATGCTCCAACATGGACTACTCATGGATCATCCGGGAAGCGTCCATGGTGGTGGAGAAGCTCCCGGAGGTCAATCCTCCCTCCGGCAGTGTGCCGGGAAGAGGTCTTCTGGTGCTCCCGATCTTGGAAGGGCGGCAGAGGAGGAACAGAGGCGAGATCGCTAAAAAAGGTTCTCTCCTCGGGGGTTTCGGGACGAAGGAAATATATAGGCGAAGGGGGGTGATACGTCCAAAACGTATCTATAATTTATGCTTGCTCCATGCTTCTTTTGTGTGATATTGCTATGATATCTATGAACTTCCATACACTTTTGATCATATTTGGACTAACCTATTAACTCAGTGCACCCCAGTGCCAGTTCTTGTTTTCTGTTGTTTTTGTATTTCAGGTTTCCCCATTACTTAAAGTGCCAGAAAAATTCCGGGAAAAATATAGGAAAAATCAGCGTACAGGAAGCTTCGGGAAGAGCCCAAGTGGGGCCAGAGGGGATCCAGGGGTGGCCTAGGCGGCCACCTGGCACGGCCACCCCTAGGCCGTGCCAGGGGGGTGCCTGGGGCCCCTGGTCCACCTCTGGCTGCCCCGTTTCGCCTATATATCTCTCTCGTCCCTAAACCCTCGAAGATTGAACCTTTTTTCGCGATCTCTCCTCTGTTTCGCCGCCGCCGTGCTTCCAAGATCGGGAGCACCAGGAGCCCTCTTCCCAGCACCCTGCCGGAGGGAGGAACCACCTCCGGGAGCTTCTCCACCACCATGGATTCTTCCCGGATGAACCGTGAGTAGTCCACCTTGGACCATGGGTCCATGATCAGTAGCTATGTGATATTCTCCTCCCCTCTTTGTTCTTCATGGTTTAGACCTCGTGAGCTGCCCTACATGATCGAGGCACATATGTAATCTTTATGTTGTTGCTATGCTGAGTTTGCTGGGATCTGATGGATTATGAGACTATGTTCAGATTGTGTTTGATTAATATATTTGATTCTCCTCTTTTATATTTATCTTCTTGAGTAATTCTTGTATGTTCTCCGTTGTTGTTTATTGCTTTGGCCAAGTAGTAGGTAGTGACTCCAAGAGGGAGAGTTATGCATGATTGTGGGTTCATGCCCCCTGATGACTAGCTTGAGTGACAGAAACATGAGTCTAGGGGATGTGTTATTGCCAAAAGGGAGAAAACAATGGTGCTTGTACTTGCGGGTTCAAGGATTGTTTACTTTACGCAAAGTTCTTTAATGCAGTTCTCTGTTGCTTTGAGTTTACACTTTGGGTGGGATTCGCAAGTTAATACCAGCGAGATGTTCTGGATAGATATCTCAAGGTGGATGATTAGTAGGTAGATGCAGATGGATTTCGGTCTACTTGTCTTGGCGTACCGCCCATGCTTTTGAGCCTGTTCCTTTCTTTATAGCATAGTTAGCATTGGTTTGCGCACATAATCCTGTCAATTGCCCAGCTGTAATTTGTTTACCTCGCATGGCTATTTTATCGTCTTTTGGGAGAGAGACATCACTAGTGAACATCATGGGACTCCGGTCCATATTTCCAACACTGTTTACATCCGCTATTTATTTTCTGCTTTATTTCCTTTTCCGTTGCTATCACTATCATTATTATCCCGTGTGTTTGATCCTTTGTAAACAACAAGGCCGGAGGGATTGACAACCTCTCTGAACTCGTTGGGAGCGAAGTTATCTGTTGTGTGTTCAGGTCTACGTCAACCGCCTAATTGCTGGCGCCGTTGTCACCTTTCTGTCGTTGTCGGAGTCCTACTGGAGACAAACCTTGGTATCTTCATCGAGGGAAATTTGTTGTTGTCTACATCTCAACCTTCCACTTTGGGAAACCAACAAGGGGCGAGATGCCATCAAAGCTAATTTCTGGCGCCGTTGCCGGGGATTCCGAAGCGCAGAAAAAGAGTGGTCCCACCAACCGCCTAATTTCTGGCGCTGTTGCCGGGGACTCCACTCTTCAAGATAGGGGAGTTACACACTATCTTTTATCTTTGCTTTTTAGTATTGTTAGTTTAACTTTCAGTTTTTGCTTTAGTGTCCTTTATCAAAAATCAAAAAAATATTACCTTGTTTGCTGCTGCTATGGGTTCCACCGAGAACACCAAGTTGTGTGACTTCACTAGTCATAACAACAGTGACTTTATCTGCACTCCTATTGCTCCACCTGCCACTTCAGCACCTTCTTGTGAGATTAAACCTGCTTTGTTGAACCTTGTTATGAAAGATAAATTCTCCGGTGCTAGAGATGATGCTGCTTTACACTTAAATAATTTTGTTGAGCTCTGTGATATGCAAAAGTACAAAGAAGTAGATGGTGATATCGTTAAGCTTAAGCTTTTTCCTTTCTCCTTGTGAGGAGGAGCTAAAATCTGGTTTCAATCCTTGCCTAGGAATAGCATAGATTCTTGGGATAAGTGCAAGGATGATTTTATTGGGAATTACTACCCCCTAGCTAAGATTATCCAATTGAGGAGTAATATTATGAATTTTAAGCAATTGGATAATGAGCACGTTGCCCAAGCTTGGGAACGCATGAAATCTCTTGTTAAGAATTGCCCTACGCATGGTTTGACTACTTGGATGGTTATCCAAACTTTTTATGCAGGCTTGAACTTTACCTCGCGGAACATGCTAGATTCAGCCGCGGGAGGAACCTTTATGTCAACAACGCTTGGTTCTGCCACAAAACTACTCGATGAGATGATGACCAACTATTCCCAATGGCGCACCGAAAGAGATCCAACAGGTTGGAAGGTAAACTCCGTCGAGGAGATCTCCTCCCTAAATGAAAAAGTTGACTTGATTATGTCTCTACTTACCAATAAATCTCGTATTGATCCTCATGGTGTTCCTTTAAATTATTTGATTGCTCAAGATCAAGTAGATGTGAACCTTATCCCTAGAAACAACTTCAACAACAATGCTTATTAGAGTAATTTTGGTAGCAATCCTAGACCGTTCCCCTCCAACAATTATGGGAACAACAACACTTATCCTAGCACCAAGAACTCCACTTCTGAATTAGAGAGTATGCTTAAAGACTTCATCACTACCCAAAAATCCTTCAACAAGAGTGTAGAGGAAAAACTAGACAAATTAGATAATCTCTCGTCGAAGGTAGAAAATTTAGCCCATGAAGTAGAATTGCTTAAAATTAGAACTTCTCCTCTTGAGGAGAGGAAGGTCACTCCTATGAACGCTATTCAAGTGCAAATTAATGAAACCATTAGGATGATGGCTAAACTTAAAGAGAGATGGGCTAGAGAAAAGGAGGAAGAAGATAGAATTAAGAGCCTTCCTACACACCATACCGTTGCTACTATCCAAGTTGTTGATGATATCCAAACTCTTAGCACCCAATGCACCCCTAGTCCCATAGGACATATTAATGGTGATGCTATGACCTCAACCGTAGAAGAAGGAACTCCTATGACAATAGAAGCTACCAAACAAGTGAGCCTAAAGGACACCACTAACACTTTGCTTGATAGTAGTGACCTTGATTTTTATAATTGCACCCTTTCTGAAGTTATTCGTTTCCTTCACAAGATGTCTAGAGATCCCCACACTAGCACTCTTAATCTTTCCTTCATGGAGCATATCACTAATGCTCTCATTAAAGCTAGGGAGAGGAAGCTTCGGGTAGAAGCCTCCATACCTAGAAATCTAGAAGATGGTTGGGATCCTATGATTAAAATTAAGTCGAATAACTTCTCTTGCTATGCTTTATGTGATGTTGGAGCTAGTACATCCGTTATGCCCAAAAGAATGTATGATATATTTGGATTGAAACCTTTTGACCCTTGTTCTTTTGGTGTTCGTCTTGTTGACTCTTTCGTAAATAAACCTTTGGGGAAGATCGATGATGTTCTTATCATTGTCAACAAAAATTATGTTCCCGTTGATTTTACTATCATGGACATTGAATGTGAACCTTCTTGTCCAATTATTTTGGGACGTCCTTTTCTTCGCACCATGGGTGCTGTTATTGATATGAAAGAAGGGATTATAAAATTCCAATTCCCTATCAAGAAAGGGATGGAACATTTCCCTAGAAAGAAGATTAAGTTGCCTTTTGAGTCCGTCACACGGGCTAGTTATTTTCTTGATAAGACTTGATCTTTTTGCATCAAGCCTAGCTAATGGCTTTAAAAAAGCGCTTTCGGGAGGCAGCCTGCAACAAATTTAGGTTTTAATTTTTTCTTTTCTTCTGTTTTTAGTGGTCTTGATGATTGTTACTACTGTTGCAACATCATTGTATCTTTACTTTTCAAGCTTTGTGCCAATTATAGCCTCATATGCCAAGGGAAGTGAAAGTTGTGACATGCTGTCCAGAAAACAGATTTTGTCCTCGTGACGGGAAAAATCATAGAAAAATGCTAGTTCATCTTTTTGAGCTGAACTTTTTACACAGAGCTCTCTATACAATCACAGAACTTTCGTATGTTCTGAGTTTTTTTATTTGAGTTGCAGAAGTACCCTTAAAAATTATTTACTACCTGCTGGTCTGTTTTTCACAAATTCTGTCCTGTTTTGCCTTTTCTTCGTTTTTCAAACCTTAAGCTCGCTTTTTCTTTGCAAATTTTTTTTGAAAATCTTGAGAAACAGTAGCTCTTCAAGAATATCCTTATTTCCAGTATAGGAAAAAATATTTTATTATGGGTACTAACCTCGCTAATCTGATTATGATGAGTTATGTATGAAGGGAGTTTTCAAGTGTGCGAGGGAAGATGATAAAAGAAGATTCAGGAGGGTCAAACGCTCAAGCTTGGGGATGCCCCCATGCATACCCAAGAAATCTTCAAGGAGACTCAAACTCTAAGCTTGGGGATGCCCCCATTTATCCCCTTCTCCATCAACAATTATCAGTTCGTCTTTCGTTCCACCATATTTTTATCACTTCATGCGTTATGTGCTATGCTTGGAGCGTCTTGCTCTTTATTTACTTTTTAGTTTTCTTTATCTTTTCTTGCTGTTCATAACAAGTTAGAACCCATCTTTCTTTGTGTGGGAGAGAAACATTCTCCACTTCACCCTAGAGCACATCATAGGATTCTTCATGCTTATGTTTTCTGTGTGTGTTCTTTATCTTTTTCGTAGCTGTTGTCATGTTTAGCTCTTAGTTTTCATGCTTATCTTTTTAAGAGCTTTTGTTTAGTTTGTTTCTAGAACTGTCTTGAGTTTTCATGTTTATCTTGTTTAGAGAGTTTGCCTGTTGCACTGAGTTTTGTGTCTTGACTTGAAGTAGGTAATTGTGGTTGCTATTCGATTGTAGTAGTAACTTGCAATAGTTTTGAGGTATTGCCATGCGTAATGTTTGAACTTTTGGTGTCAAGAGCTTTATCCTATTAGTGATAGATGTCTTATTTTCGGAAATCCGTGTTTATTTACGAAAAACCTACAAAATTAGTGGAGAACTTTAGCTACTAGATGGATCACTAATCTTTGGAGGGATCGAATATTAGAGTACACTCACGTACCATGATTCGAGGATGTGCAAGGATAACCAAACCCCCATACACTCCTCGTCAGGGTACTTGTCTCTTTGTGAACCTCCTAATTATATTTAGAGTTACCGATAATAATTGCATGAGTTCTTCGGACTAATGTGAGTATTCGAAAGTTGACACTTCCACCTACCTATATTTTTCTAGCCTTTCATGTGTCGTGCATTGCCTCCTTCTCACTCCGAGAGTTGGCGTCCACCTTTGCCGGTACATCCAAATACTTGGAACGATACGCTCTATCATCATAAGACTCATTATATCCTTCCTCAAAACAGCCACCATACCTACCTATCAAGGCATTTCCATAGCCTTTCCGAGATACATTGCCATGCAACATCCACCTTCTCATGACTTGATCTTCATGTCATACATCCTTTAGCTTGATCGATGAGCCGCATGCTAGTTGGGCCTTGCCCTAATCATTGCTACATGACGCACTAGTATCATTGCATATCTTGCTACACTGGCAGAGGCATACATTTGCATACTTCATGATAGTTTCATTTTCTTTATGTTGAGTACTTTTGTAAAGTGTGAAAGATCTTCTATACTTCTTGTAATATATAGAGTGTTGCCCCTAAAGTGAGGAAAAGATCCCAAAGAGAACAAAATCAAAACATCCCAAAGAGGACAAATGAGAGAAATAGAAAGAGCCATTGAGGCCACCCAAAAAAATACAATAAAATAGAAAAAAGAGAAAAAGAAATAAAAAGAGAGAAGGGGGAACACTACTATTCATTTTGAGAGATGCACACTCATACTCCCTCTTATATCTTGTACTCCGTAGATATTATCATTCATGCATATAGCTATGTGGGGACCTTCACACTATAGAACTTGGCTTGTATATTCCAATGATGAGCCTCCTCAAATGAGCTCTTGGTCTTCTTGAGCAAGCAAGTTGGATGCACCCCCACTAGTTCCATTGGAGAGCTTACCTTAGCTCATATGTGCATCCGTTGCATGGCATTCCCTACTCCTCACATCATATCTATCATTTGGCTTTCTCTCGCCTATGATTGTCCTCAATGATGTGAGCCTTTCACACCCTTTTTTTGTCATCCTCCCCCATCATTTTTCCCTCTTTGTCATCCTAAGTGTCAACTTTCTTGCTTACGCTCATCCATTGCATGAATGCTCAAAATATCGAAAAGGAGTGGATCATTTTGACTTGTACCTGGCTAGTGGTCTGGGGATGAGTCAAGATAAGATTCCAAAGAAGACCAAGTGTGAAACTTTAGTAGATTAAGTTCTCAACAATAAAAACTATGTTTCACTCTCTAGTATATCCCTATCCCCTTTCTTGCACGCAAACACCATTTGGAGACATTCGAGTCACGGACAGCGAGAGCTCTTGCACCTTTATGTTCTTATGTTGCTTGTTTCAATGCTAATATAGACTCTTTCCTGTTATGACTTGAATTGAATTACATGCCATGATTGCTTTACTTAAAAGTTCTTATATGGTTGGTAGCATGTCACCACAGAAATTATGCTTGTTATCATTTACCTACTCGAGGACGAGCAGGAATTAAGCTTGGGGATGTTGATACGTCCAAAACGTATCTATAATTTCTGCTTGCTCCATGCTTTTTTTGTGTGATATTGCTATGATATTGATGAACTTCCATACACTTTCTATCATATTTGGACTAACCTATTAACTCAGTGCACCCCAGTGCCGGTTCCTGTTTTCTGCTGTTTTTGTGTTTCAGGTTTCCCCATTACTTAAAGTGCCAGAAAAGTTCCGGGAAAAATATAGGAAAAATCAGCATACAGGAAGCTTCGGGAAGAGCCCAAGTGGGGCCAGAGGGGAGCCAGGCGTGGCCCAGGCGGCCACCTGGCGCGGCCATCCCCTAGGCCGCGCCAGGGGCCCCTGGCCCACGTATGGCTGCCCCCTTCGCCTATATATCTTTCTCGTCCCGAAACCCTCGAAAGAAGAACCCTTTTTTGCGACCTATCCTCTGTTCCGCCGCCTCCGCGCTTTGATACGTCTCAAACGTATCTATAATTTCTGCTTGCTCCATGCGTGTTTTGTGTGAATTTGCCATGTTTTTCTTGAACTTTCATACACTTTTGAGCATATTTGGACTAATTTATTAACCTAGTGCACCCAGCTGCCAGTTGCTGTTTTTGTATTTCAGGTGTTCCGGCCATTAAAAGTGCTCCAAAAATGCAGGAAAATCAGATAAAAATCAGAGTCGTGGAAGCTTCCGGAATCACCAAAGAAGCGAAGGGGGGCCACCACCAGGCAGCTAGGAGGGCAGGTGGCGCGGCCCCACCCTGGGCTGCACCAGGGACCCTCCTGACTGCCTCGTGGGTCCCCTCGACACCCCCGTCGCCTATATTTACCCCTCGGGGTGGAAAACCCTAATACGGACTCCTCTTTCGCGATCTCGCCTCTGTACCGCCGCGGCCGTTTCAAGATCGGGGCTGCCTGGAGAAGCTGCTCCGGCACCCTGTCGGGAGAAGCTACCCCTTCCGGGAGACCATCTATATCCATGGACGCCTTCCGTATGTACCGTGAGTAATTTCCCTTGGACCATGGGTCCGTGACCAGTAGCTATGTGATCTATCTCTCCCTTCTTTGTGCCTCCACTTTCGAGACCTCGTGAGCTGCCTCACATGATCGAGGCACCTTTGTAATTTTCTGCCGTTGCTATGCTGAGTTTGATGGGATCTGATGGATTATGAGACTATGTTCAGATTGTGATGAGTAATATATTTGGTTCTTATCTTTTGTATTTTGTTCTTGAGTAAATTCTTGCATGTTCTCCGTTGCCGTATTTTACTTTGGCCAAGTGATTTATTGCACCTCCAAGAGGGAGCGTTATGCTTGATTGTGGGTTCAGCCCCTTGATGTCTAGCTTGAGTGACAGAAACATGAGACTAGGGGATGTGTTGTTGCCACTAGGGATAAAACAACGGTGCTTTTATCCGCGGGTGCAAGGATTGTTAACTTTACGCAAAGTTCTTTTAATGCAGTTGTCTGTTGCTTTGGATTTACACTTTAGGTGGGATTCGCAACTTAATACCAGCGAGATGTTCTGGATAGATATATCAAGGTGGATGATTCGTAGTAGATGCAGATGGATTTCGGTCTACTTACCTTGGCGTACTGCCCATTGCTTTTGAGCCCTTCCTTTCTTTGCAGCATAGTTAGCATTGCGGTGCCTACATAATCCTGTCAATTTCCCAACTGTTATTTGTTTACCTCTCTAGAACTTTTATCGTCTTTTGGGAGAGAGACATCACTAGTGAAAATTGTTGGGAATGTGCCCTAGAGGCAAATATAATACGTTTTATCGAGCATATTCCATTAGTTCATAATACGTTTGAAACTTGTTTGTTGAGAACGAGGACGGACTAGGTATATTGGATACCGATGATCAAACCTCGGACAAGCAAAGTACCATGGGACAAAGGGAACAGGCACACGGTTAACGGATCCAACAGCGATTGAAGTTCATTCGATGGAAGCGCAGGGGCTATCAAGGATTGTAACCAGGTCCAATTGATTAGTCATTGATCAATGAGAGTTGTCTCGATCATGTCTGCTGTTTCCCGGACCGTAGGGTGTTACACTTAAGGGTACTCGACGCAGTAAGGATTGATTCGGGATCACCGGAGAAATTGGAGAGAACACCGGAATTGTTCCGGTGATGACCGGAATTGTTCCGATGAAGGCCGGAAGTTGTTCTGGGTATTTTGAAAGGTTCAAAATATATTTAATAATGTTTAATATATGTTTTATTATTTAATTATCTGAATTAAATATTAAAATGTATTTAAATATAATTAAAAATGAATTAAAAGGCATATGGGCCTCATAGGGCCCATTAGGGGGAGAGGGAGTCTTCCCCCATGGGCCATGGCGCCATGAGGGGGCCCACCCCCCTTATTGGTGCGCCATAACCCCCCCTTGGGATTAGTCCCACCCCGGAAGGGGAAGGCGGGGTGACACCCCTCCTTGGCCTATATAAGGAGGGGTAGGGGTGCCCTTTTAATAATGAATTTTTGAGAAAAGTTTCTCATCTCTCTCCCTCCTTTCTCCTTCCTATGAGCGGACTCCCCTTGTTTGGAGGCTGCTCTGGGTTGGGGATTTCTCCACTATACGCACGCCGTCGTGCTGCTGGAATCGGGATCCGAATCCATCTTCTTTCCGCTGCTCTACTGGTTCGGAGCCCGGAGGGACGTCGGGTATACTGTATGTGTATAATCCCGCGAGGCACTACACTTGTGGTGCTACTTCATCGTCGTGGTCGTATCGCGAGGTCTTCATCAGCAACGTTCCGACGGGGACGTAATCCCGTCATCGGTCCGCAAGGATCGGGTGGCTACAGGAGTCATCGTGGATCTGCGCGGCATCGGGGATTGCCGGTATGACTACACCAACCACGTTCATGCTGGAACGTTTCCCGCTTAACGGACTACATACTGGTATGTGATCTATTTCTGTCCGTTACTTGCATCAGCATAGCATAGGTCTTGGGATTGGGTATCGTAGGTCAAGGAAAAATTTGTGTTTTCTGCCCCGAACTCCAACAGTGGTATCAGAGCAAGGCTATGCGTAGATGTATTGTACGGATAGAACACATCTAGTATGTGGGCATAAATTCTCAATTGTTACCCTCTCACGTGTACTCATTTAGCGTTGCGGCAATGTTTGATGAAGCGGCCCCCGACCGACCTTACGCGTTTACGCGAGACTGGTTCCACGCTTGACATATGGCTTGTACCATATAAAGTGGCTGGGGGGTGTATGTCTCTCTGCATTAGCGATGCGAAGATGTTTGCAACGGAGGGCCCCGACAGGGGTGTAATAGAGACAATTGCGGGATTGGTGTTGTGGCTTGTTTTCGCAGGATAGAAAGCGGTTCTTTTCTCGAAACCCCTAGCAGCCACGTAAAACTTGCAAAAGATAAAGTAGAAAGGCGTTTTTAACTTTAATTTGCATGTCGGGGGGAATCATAGCATGTATGATTTACTATTGCATCCTGTTTTGCTAATATGTTAGATATACGACGGTAGCATAATAGGATGATCCCTCACTAAAACCAACATAGTGTCCTTACCCTAGTGAGCACCACCTGGAAAGTTCTACATTATGGAGGCACCACGTGTCACACGTGTGTCAAACATTTTTTCGTTCACATGAGGTGGGTGTAGCAAGCCTGGCATATGTATATGATATGGCCTTGCATGACACAGCAACAAATCACATAGGGTGTGGTGGCGAGCCTGGCATATGTATATGATATGGCCTCGGGACACAAGAGACCGAAAGGTCGAGCATGATTCACATGGATGATGTGATTGGCATGATGGCCTACCTTGAACAACATACTGATGGCCGTGACGATCGGGGGAGGTATGGTGTTCAAGGATCGTGTAATCACTTAGAACAAACTATGAGGGATGTTTGTCTGAGTGGGAGTTCCAGAATTGTTTTTGAAACATGAACTCCATATTATGAACTTAATCTTCATGTCTTTGCAAATATCATTGTAGATAATGTCATACCAATGTTTAGAACTATGGTTTTTTTTAGTATGATAGAACTTAAGGTAAATGGGTCTTACTTCATTGATGTGTACCAACACCATTAGAGACATACTCATTAGTAATGACTTGCTAAACATAATACGAAAAACTGCTAGGAGATACACCTGTTAACTCCGTATTCAAGGAAGATGATGATGAGTATCGTACTCACCGTCACTTATGAATGACTGTCCAATACACCATACTTCATTCTATGAGTCTGAATTGTGAATGCATGTTAACCAACACGTATGAC
This sequence comes from Bromus sterilis, assembly GCA_950022295.1. Taxonomy (NCBI): domain Eukaryota; kingdom Viridiplantae; phylum Streptophyta; class Magnoliopsida; order Poales; family Poaceae; genus Bromus; species Bromus sterilis. The sequence goes on from OX465595.1 coordinate 353,558,532, forward strand.
GTGCTAGGTGAACTTAAAAGCACTTGGTCACAAATCAGAGTAATGGAATATGAGTATATGGACGGGGTTTCTTTCAACCATGGTGGAAGGAACAACCTGCTGAGAAATTCACTTGGAAAATGTATAAGATACATGGAACACCTTGTGTATAACTTGGACTACTGAATGACTGGTTACTTTGCGATAACTGGGGAGTTACATCCGCTTCCTCCTAGTTACAAAGACCATGTCTGGACTATGTCATGAAGGAGAATCGGTCACCTGTCATGAGGTCATGGTTAAAGTTGTGAACCTTAAGAGTAGAACCAATGCAGGAATGGTCATTGACGGAGAAGGTATATTTGATATACGAGTTATAAATGTTTTCCCCATGAAACACTAATTGCGGTTGATTAAGTATTTGATGCTTGAACTTACTGCTTGAGAGTGGCTTGGAAGGGATGAGGTGACAATGTGTGCTGACGGTAATCAAGATAGTTGATGGTCGACAACACTCTCCCTCTACATCTATCAATTGATTAATATATGAATAAATTTTATGATCGTTTGAATGAGGACTTTATTAGTGTGTCTTGCATCTCGCGAAGACAATTATTCATATTAGTGAGAAACAAGTCAGTTGTTCTCCTTTTATGAATGATATCTATTATGGTCACATTACGATTATGAATGAGCTATTCTTATATTGATGATAGTTGTTTGATCATTTATAAGAAATATTGCAATGCCAAGAAATATCCAAGCTTAATAATGACACTACAGTTTAAGTCATGAATGGTATGATGATGTCTTAAGATACTTGATCTCTTGACATATACAAACCATGCCTTTGAGGTGAGATGACTAAAACCTCGCATTCTGGTAAAACGGAATGTGTACTAATTGTTGAGTATCATACATTGTGATGTATCGTATGTCAGCATGTGGTGAATTTCATTATTTCATGAACTTCGTATGTGGACTTAGATGAATATATGTATTCACTAATGAAACATGAGTCTGAAATAATTTGATATGATCAAAAGGGATTTCAGATTAAAGATGGATATTAAATTAACAAGAAAGACAAGTCTCTACGATTTGATCAAAGTGATAAATGTTTTGAGTTAGTCTTGGGCATAAAGACTTGTGTGAAAGTTGTTCCACAAATTGCAATGTCTTGAGACACTTCAATATGATTGACGTGCCTGAACATTGTGATCATATTCTATAGAAAAGTATATGGTCTAAGTTATCTCTTACCAAGTTACGTTATTATTGTTTAGAGTTATTAATTTAATATGCAAACACTCACTTCAGCATAGGGAACCATCTGAGTTCGTGGAAACCAACACTATATATGTCATGGTGTGTTGTGGTTTCTAGGAAGCTTGATTTATCTAAGATAAATTATCTTTGTAGTGTATCCTTAGACAACTATGGATGCATCTTCCACAAATAGAACCAAAAGGAGCAAAACTTGTATTGCTATGTTTGGTGTTTGTCAAGAATTGTTCTTGATAAATGTGGTAATGGAAGAAAAGTGAAAGTTCAACCAAGGTAATTGACCTTGCCTCCAAATGTCAGAGTAGTGCAACGGAATATGTTCTGGAAGCAAAACTCTACAATAAGAGGAGAAACTAATGATAATGATCATGATCTTCTGATGGGAGATTTTACTAAGAAAGGTAGGATTCAAGAATATATATTTGCCCCTGGTGCAAACTGATATTCATGATTCACTTGTCATGTTAATGGAACAAGACATTCCTACGAACTACAAAGAAGCGATGGTGGACCTAAGTACGAGATATGACTACGAGTCATGAAATCCTATGTTGAGTTACATTTAAGATTGCTTGAATCTTATCAAGTAAGGAGGTTACTTGATATTCACAATAACTTCAGAGTTATGAGGAATAAATGTGAACATCAAAGGGACGTCAAGATTGGTTTGTCACAAAGATTGTTTCTGACAAATTCAATGGGTTGACTACAATGTGTAGAAATGCTTGAGTCAAAGGGATATTCACTACGATTGATCCAGGATTGTTATCAATACCGTGACTTCCTCAAATCCTGTATTTGAAGAAGTGTTGTAATTGGTACAACCAGAAGGTTTTGGAAAAACACATGGATACTAGTGTCTCGTAAACTGAATTCTCGATTTGATGAATGATCAAAGGATTTTGGACTTAGCCAAAATATCGAGGAAACATGCATTTTCATGAAACTGAGTGGGAGCTGAATAGTTTCCTGAAACTTGATATATGTAGACGACATATTTTGAGTGGGAGCTATGGGAGTATTATCCTAGCCTTATATGTAAATGACATATTTGAGTAGGAGCCATGTGGTTAGTATCCTGAACTTAATATGTGTCTGACATATCTAAGTGGGAGCCATGTGGATGTTATCCTTGTCTTATATGTGGCTGACATATTTGAGTGGGAGCAATATGAGTGTTATCCTATAACTTAATATGTGCATGACATATTTGAGGGGGAGCATGATAACATTCTCATATATGGATAACATATTATGAATGGTGCAGTTTGTGTTAATGATTATTTGAATCGTTCATAAATGAAGATGAATAAAGTATTAAGCATTGAAGATCTATTAAGATAGATATGTGTTTAATAACATTGAGTCGTAATACTTTCCTGGATAAGATTCTGAAGGAGTTCAGAATGGGACAAGTCAAGAAGTGGTCCTTACTTGTATATCCAAGAGAAGTATTGAGTTAATCTCAGTACAAGAACAATGGTTAATGGTTAATGAAAGAAATGGATGTGCTAGATCCTCTATGCCTTTGTCATAGGTTCTTTCATATAAAACCAGAGTTATGTACTCGACGTAATGTGACCCAAGTTCTTAGTAGTAAGAACATGGTGTGATATGATTTATGAGTAAATCATTGAACAAAGAGTTAATTTTATCCTTCAGTGTCTGGAGAGAACTGAGGATACATCTCAAATTTGTAAAGGATAGTGGACTTGACCATAAATGTTATGCTGGTTCAAGTTTTTGACACTAACCTAGAAAAAATTGAGATATCATACTAATGAATGCCTAAGTTGAAAGAAACATGGTTAGAAATCAAAGTTGCATACAATGCACTAAGGATTGAATCTACATTGATGTGGCTGCTTTAGAAGTAGCAGGAGTTATATCATGGCTTAAGAAGTTCGACTTCTGATTGAGTGAGTTTCAAGTGTGCATGACTATGGGAGAGTCCGCTGACCAACCATATGTCATTGCTATGACACAGCAAACGAAGTCTCATTTCACCGCCAAATATATATACCTCATCATTATAGTGGATAATGAAGGAATGTCAAATTAGGTGACATTATGATTTGCAAAAGGACATACGGTTCTGAATGGTACCCAGACCGTTGATACAACCTCTTCCACGGGCAAGCATGATCAATAAGGAGTTATGATCCAGAGAAGATGCAACTAGTTTATTTGTACTCTAGTGCAAGTGGGAGACTGTTGGGAATGTGCCCTAGAGGCAAATAAAATATGTTTTATCGAGCATATTCCATTAGTTCATAATACGTTTGATACTATGCTAGAACTGTATTAAGCGGAAACATTAATACAGGTGTGGTATACAAACAACCAGGTCCCTAGTTAACCCTAGTATACTAGTCCATTGGGCAATTGATGATCAAGGTTTCCTGATCATGAGACAATGGCGTCTGTTGACAATGGAGTCGTATCATTGGATAAAGATATGATGGACATACACCCACCAGAAGTGTTGCGATGTGACCAAGTCACATAGTTCGACATTGCGATAACTATAACGTAGTGACCAGATCCTTTGACCGTAATGATCATACGTAATTGTCATCTATGAGGAGACTTTGATTTGTATCCCACCGCCTGACTGAAATATGCTGGCCATAACGGTGCACTTTGGGTATTCCGAAATAGATGGTTGATGAGTATGCAAATAGATCAAAGCGGGATTTGTCCATCCGTGTGACGGATAGGTACTCTGGGCCCACTCGGTGATGTTACATCATAAAGTTTGCAAACGTGTGACTAGGTCACGGAGTTGTAATATCACGGGAACGAGTAAACTTGTTTGTTGAGAACGAGGACGAACTAGGTATATTGGATACCGATGATCAAACCTCGGACAAGCAAAGTACCATGGGACAAAGGGAACAGGCACACGGTTAACGGATCCAACAGCGATTGAAGTTCATTCGATGGAAGCGCAGGGGCTATCAAGGATTGTAACCAGGTCCAATTGATTAGTCATTGATCAATGAGAGTTGTCTCGATCATGTCTGCTGTTTCCCGGACCGTAGGGTGTTACACTTAAGGGTACTCGACGCAGTAAGGATTGATTCGGGATCACCGGAGAAATTGGAGAGAACACCGGAATTGTTCCGGTGATGACCGGAATTGTTCCGATGAAGGCCGGAAGTTGTTCTGGGTATTTTGAAAGGTTCAAAATATATTTAATAATGTTTAATATATGTTTTATTATTTAATTATCTGAATTAAATATTAAAATGTATTTAAATATAATTAAAAATGAATTAAAAGGCATATGGGCCTCATAGGGCCCATTAGGGGAAGAGGGAGTCTTCCCCCATGGGCCATGGCGCCATGAGGGGGCCCACCCCCCTTATTGGTGCGCCATAACCCCCCCTTGGGATTAGTCCCACCCCGGAAGGGGAAGGCGGGGTGACACCCCTCCTTGGCCTATATAAGGAGGGGTAGGGGTGCCCTTTTAATAATGAATTTTTGAGAAAAGTTTCTCATCTCTCTCCCTCCTTTCTCCTTCCTATGAGCGGACTCCCCTTGTTTGGAGGCTGCTCTGGGTTGGGGATTTCTCCACTATACGCACGCCGTCGTGCTGCTGGAATCGGGATCCGAATCCATCTTCTTTCCGCTGCTCTACTGGTTCGGAGCCCGAAGGGACGTCGGGTATACTGTATGTGTATAATCCCGCGAGGCACTACACTTGTGGTGCTACTTCATCGTCGTGGTCGTATCGCGAGGTCTTCATCAGCAACGTTCCGACGGGACGTAATCCCGTCATCGGTCCGCAAGGATCGGGTGGCTACAGGAGTCATCGTGGATCTGCGCGGCATCGGGGATTGCCGGTACGACTACACCAACCACGTTCATGCGGGAACGTTTCCCGCTTAACGGACTACATACTGGTATGTGATCTATTTCTGTCCGTTACTTGCATCAGCATAGCATAGGTCTTGGGATTGGGTATCGTAGGTCAAGGAAAAATTTGTGTTTTCTGCCCCGAACTCCAACAAAAATTTGTGTTTTCTGCCCCGAACTCCATCTTCATATCATTGTTTACACCCTCAATTTACTTTCAGTCTTTACTTTCAGTTGCCATTATCATTATCTCTTGCGTTGATCCTTTGTAAACGGCAAGGCCGGAGGAATTGACAACTCCTCTGTACTCGTTGGGAGCAAAGTTATTTGTATTTGTGTGCAGGTCCAGGTGAAGTAGCAACCTCGGCGCCATTGTTCATTTTACTACCTTCTTGTATCCTTCGGAGTCCTACGGGGGACAAACCTTGGTATCTTTGCCAAGGGAAAACTTGCCGCTGCACTATATCTCACCCTGCACTTGGGGTAATCAACGAGGGCTTGAAGAGTATAACACTCTCTTGCCATCAGTAAGTTTTCTGGCGCCGTCGCCGGGGACTCCAGCCTACAAGATAGGGGAGTTGCACACTATCTTTTATCTTTTCTTTTTAGTCTTGTTAGTTTACCTTTCAGTTTTTACCTTTGTGTCCCTTATCAAAAATACCAAAAATACCTGCTGCTACTATGGGTTCCAATGAAAACACTAAGATGTGTGACTTCACTAGTCACAACAACAGTGACTTTATCTGCACTCCTATTGCTACACCTGCTACTTCATCACCTTCTTATGAGATTAAACCTACTTTGCTAAACCTTGTTATGAAAGATCAATTCTTTGGTGCTAGAGATGATGCTGCTTTGCATTTAAATAATTTTATTGAGATTTGTGATATGCAAAAGTACAAAGAAGTAGATGGTGAAATTGTGAAGCTTAAGCTTTTTCCTTTCTCTTTGAGGGATGAAGCTAAAATCTGGTTTCAATCCTTGCCTAAGAATAGCATAGATTCTTGGGATAAGTGCAAGGATGCCCAGGCATGGGAACGTATGAAGACGCTTGTCAAGAACTTCCCTACACATGGACTGACTACCTGGATGGTTATCCAGACTTTTTATGCAGGCTTGAACTTTACCTCGCGGAACCTGTTAGATTCGGCCGCGGGAGGAACCTTTATGTCAACCACACTTGGTGCTGCCACAAAGCTACTTAGCGAGATGATGTTGAACTACTCTCAGTGGCACACCGAAAGATCTCGAACTGGTAAGAAGGTAAATTCTGTCAAGGAGATCTCCTATCTAAGTGAAAAGGTTGACCTTATCATGTCTCTACTTACCAAGCAAGCTCCTATTGATCCTCAAAATGTTCCTTTAAATTCTTTGATTGCTCAGGATCAAGTAGATGTGAACTTTATCTCTAGAAACAACTTCAACAATAATGCTTATAGGGGAAACTTTTCTAGTAATTCTAGACCGTTTCCATCCACTTATGGGAACAACAACACCTACCCTAGCAACAAGAACCCCACCTCTGAACTAGAGAGTATGCTTAGAGACTTTATCACTACCCAAAAAGCCTTCAACAAGAATGTGGAAGAATACCTAGCTAAATTAGATAATCTTTGTTTGAAGGTGGATAACTTAGCCCTTGATGTTGAGATGTTGAAAATTAGAACCTCTCCCCTCGAGGAGAGTAAGTTCACTCCTATTAATGCTATCCAGTTACAAATCAATGAGAACATTAGGATGATGGCTAAACTTAAAGAGAGATGGGCTAGAGAAAAGGAGGAGGAACAGAGAGTTAAGAGCATTCCTACCTACCACCCAGTAGCTACTATCCAAGTGGTTGAGGATGTCCAAACTATTAGCACCCATCACACCCCTAGTCCCACTGGACCTATCAATGGTGATGCTACCACCTCAACCATAGAGGAAGAAACCTCTATGAACATAGGTGCTTTCAAACAAGTGAGCTTAAATGATATCACTACCTCCTTGATATATAGTAGTGATTTAAACTTTGACAACTGCACTTTATCTGAAGTTATTGGTTTCCTACACAAGATATCTAGAGACCCCCACACTAGCACACTTAATCTTGCCTTCACAGAGAATATCACCAATGCTCTAATAAAAGTTAGGGAGGAGAAGCTTAGACTAGAAGCCTCCAAACCTAGGAAGCTAGAAGATGGTTGGGATCCTATGATAAAAATCAAATTGAATAACTTCTCTTGTTATGCTCTTTGTGATGTTGGAGCAAGTACCTCTGTTATGCCAAAAAGAATGTATGATATGGTTGAATTGAAACCTTTTGATCCATGTTCTTTTGGTGTTCGTCTTGTTGATTACTCCGTAAAGAAACCTTTGGGGAAGATCGACGATGTTCTTATCATTGTCAATGACAATTATGTTCCCGTTGATTTTACTATTATGGACATTGAATGTGAACCTTCTTGTCCAATTATTTTGGGACGTCCTTTTCTTCGCACAGTTGGTGCTGTTATTGACATGAAAGAAGGGATTATCAAATTCCAATTCCCTCTCAAGAAAGGGATGGAACATTTCCCTAGGAAAAAGATTAAGTTACCTTTTGAGTCCGTCACATGGGCTAGTTATTTTCTTGAAAAGACTTGATCTTTTGCATTAAGCCTAGCTAATGGCTTTAAAGAAGCGCTTTCGGGAGGCAGCCCGCAACGAATTTAGGTTTTTCTTTTTGCTTTTCTTCTGTTTTTAGTGGTCTCGATGATTGTTACTACTGTAGCAACATCAATGTATCTTTGCTTTTCAAGCTTTGTGCCTTTTATAGCCTCATACGACAAGGGAAGTAAAAGTTGTGACATGCTGTCCAGAAAACAGATTCTGTCCTTGTGACTAGAAAAATTAGAGAAAAATCCCAGTCCATCTTTTTGAGCTCTAATTTTTACACAGCGTGCTGTAGACAATTAGGAAACTTGCGTATGTTCTTATTTTTTTTATTTGAGTAGCAGAAGTATCCCTAAAAAATTCTTTTCTATCTGCTGTTCTGTTTTTCACAGATTCTGCCACGTTTTGTCTCTCCTTACTTGTGAAAACCTTAAGCTTGCTTTTTCTTTGCAAAAACTTTTGGAAATCTTGAGAAACAATAGCTCTTCAAGATTATCTTTATTTTCAGTGGAGAAAAATTATTTTATTAGGGTACTAACCTCTCTAATCATTCTACAATGAGTTATGTATGAAGGGAGTTTTCAAGTGCGCGATGGAAAATGATGAAAGAAGATCTTGGAGTGTCAAACGCTCAAGCTTGGGGATGCCCATGTGCTCCCCCAACAAATATTCAAGGAGACTCAAGCGTCTAAGCCTGGGGATGCCCCCGTGCATCCCCTTCTTCATCAACAATTATCAGTTCGTCTCATGTTCCACTATATTTTTATCGCTTCATGAGTTATGTGCTATGTTTGGAGCGTCTCGCTCTTTGCTTTTCTTGGTTTGTTTTTGATTTATTTTCTGTAGTAACAAGTTAGATCCCAGCATACTTACTCTATTGTGTGGGAGAGATACACGCTCCGGTTGAATTAGAACTCCTCATAGGATTTTCATGCTTATTCTTTTAGCTGTGAGTTGTTCCTTTTCTTTTCTTAGCTGCTGCTTTGTTTAGTTGTAGTGCTTTAGTTTTTCTAGAGATTTTCTTTTGTTTTAGGTTGAACTTTCTATAGGTTGCATGTTTTATCTTGTTAGAGAGTTTGCCTATTGCACTGAGTTTTGTGTCTTGACTAGAAGTAGGTAGTTAAAGTTGCTTTTCTCTTTGTAGTAGTAACTTGCAATAGTTTTGAGGTATTGACTAGAGTAATGTTTGAACTTTTTGTGTCAAGAGCTCGAGCCTATTAGTGATAGATGTCGTATTTTGGGCAATCCGTGTGTTTTTTGAAAACCAAAAACCCCTGTTGAGAACTCTAGCTACTAGATGGATCACTAACCTCTGGAGGGTTCGAATATTAGAGAACACTCACGTACCATGAGTCGAGGATGCGCAAGGATAACCAAACCCCCATACACTCCTCCTCAGGGTACTTGTCTTTTTGTGAACCTCCTGACTAGATTGAGAGTTACCGATAATAAGTGCATGAGTTCTTCGGACTAATGTGAGTATTCGAAAGCTCGCACTTCCACCCACCAATAGTTCTTCTAGCCTCTTCGGTATCGTGCATTACCCTTTCTCATATTGATAGTTGGCGCATACTTCGCCGGTGCATCCAAACCCTTGGCATGATACGCTCTGTCATCATAAACCTCCTTATATCTTTCCTCAAAACATCCACCATACCTACCTACAAGGCATTTCCATAGCCTTTCCGAGATACATTGCCATGCAACATCCACCCTCTCATGACTTGATCTTCATGTCATACATTTGCATCATGATAGTTATATCTTCTTTATGTGATTACTTTTGTAAAGTTTGAAAGATATCCTATATTCTTGTAAAAAATAGAGTGTTGCCCCTAAAGTGAGGAAAAGTTCCCAAAGAGGACAAAATCAAAAGATCCCAAAGAGGACAAATGAGAGTTAAATAGAAAGAGCCATTGAGGCCACCAAAAAAATACAAAATAATAGAAAAAAGAGAAAAATAAATAAAAAGAGAGAAGGGGGCACACTACTATTCCTTTTGAGAGATCCACACTAGTACTTAATCCTCTATCCCTTGTACTCCATAGAGATCATCATCATGCATATAGCTATGTGGGGACCTTCACACTATAGAACTTGGCTTGTATATTCCAATGATGAGCCTCCTCAAACAAGCTCTAGGTCTTCTTGAGCAAGCAATTTAGATGCACCCCCACTAGTTCCATTGGAGAGATTTTAGCTCACATGTGCATCCGTTGCATGGCAATCCCTACTCCTCACATCATATCTATCATATGGCTTTCTCTCGCCTATGATTGTCCTCATTGATGTGAGACTTTCACACCTTTTTGTGTTCCTCCTCCACCTTCTTTCTGTTTCGCCTTTTAGGTGTCAACTTTCTTGCTCACGCTCATCCATTGCATGAGTGATCAAAATATCGAAAGGGAGTGGATCAGTTTGACTTGTACCTGACTAGTGGTCTCGGGACGAGTCGAGATAAGAATCAAAAGGAGACTAAGTGTGAAACTTTAGTAGATAGTTGTTCTCAACAACCATACTTTTTTCTCTCGTATTTCCCTATCCCCTGCTTGCACACAAGCACCATCTGGAGACATTCGAGTCACAGACAGCGAGAGCTCTTGCACATTTTGTTCTTTTGTTTCTTGTGTCAATGCTAATATAGACTCTTGCTTGTTAAGACTTGAATTGAATTGCATGCTTTGATTGCTTTACTTAAAAGTCCTTTTATGGTTGTGTGGCATGTCACCACAGAAATTATGCTTGTTATCATTTACCTACTCGAGGACGAGCAGGAATTAAGCTTGGGGATGTTGATACATCCCAAACGTATCTATAATTTCTGCTTGCTCCATGCGTGTTTTGTGTGACTTTGCCATGTTTTGCTTGAACTTTCATACACTTTCATACGCTGCCAGTTGTTGTTTTCTGCTATTTTTTTATTTCAGGTTTTCCGGCCATTAAAAGTGCTCCAAAAAATGCAGGAAAATTAGATAAAAAATCAGCGTCGCGGAAGCTTCCGGAATCACCAAAGAAGCGAAGGGGGGCCACCACCAGGCAGCCAGGAGGGAAGGTGGCGCGACCCCACCCTGGGCCGCGCCAGGGACCCTCCTGACTGCCTCGTGTGTCCCCTCGACACCCCCCCTTCGTTTATATTTACCCCTCGGGGTGGAAACCCCTAATACGGACTCCTCTTTCGCGATCTCGCCTCTGTACCGCCGCCGCCGCCGTTTCAAGATCGGGGCTACCTGGAGAAGCTGCTCCGGCACCCTGCCGGGAGAAGCTACCCCCTCCGGGAGACCATCCATAGCCATGGACGCCTCCCGTATGTACCGTGAGTAGTTTCCCTTGGACCATGGGTCCGTGACCAGTAGCTATGTGATCTATCTCTCCCTTCTTTGTGCCTCCACTTTCGAGACCTCGTGAGCTGCCTCACATGATCGAGGCACCTTTGTAATTTTCTGCCGTTGCTATGCTGAGTTTGATGGGATCTGATGGATTATGTGACTATGTTCAGATTTTCATGAGTAATATATTTGGTTCTTATCTTTTGTATTTTGTTCTTGATTAAATTCCTGCATGTTCTCCATTACCGTATTTTACTTTGGCCAAGTGATTTATTGCAACTCCAAGAGGGAGCGTTATGCTTGATTGTGGGTTCAGCCCCTTGATGTCTAGCTTGAGTGACAGAAACATGAGACTAGGGGATGTGTTGTTGCCACCAGGGATAAAACAACGGTGCTTGTATCCGCCGGTGCAAGGATTGTTTACTTTACACAAAGTTCTTTTAATGAAGTTGTCTGTTGCTTTGGATTTACACTTTGGGTGGGATTCACAACTTAATACCAGCAAGATGTTCTGGATAGATATCTCAAGGTGGATGATTCGTAGTAGATGCAGATGGATTTCGGTCTACTTACCTTGGCGTACTGCCCATTGCTTTTGAGCCCTTCCTTTCTTTGCAGCATAGTTAGCATTGCGGTGCCTTCATAATCCTGTCAATTGCCCAAATGTGATTTGTTTACGTTGCTAGCACTTTTATCGTCTTTTCGGAGAGAGACATCACTAGTGAAAATCACGCGACCTTGGTCCATCTTCATATGATTTTTTACACCCTCAATTTACTTTCAGTCTTTACTTTCAGTTGCCATTATCATTATCTCTTGCGTTGATCCTTTGTAAACGGCAAGGCCGGAGGAATTGACAACTCCTTTGTACTCGTTGGGAGCAAAGTTATTTGTATCTGTGTGCAGGTCCAGGTGAAGTAGCAACCTCGGTGCCATTGTTCACTTTACCACCTTCTTCTATCCTTCGGAGTCCTACGGGAGACAAACCTTGGTATCTTTGCCAAGGGAAAACTTGCCGCTGCACTCTACCTCACCCTGCACTTGGGGTAATCAATGAGGGCTTGAAGAGTATAACACTCTCTTGCCATCATGCTTCCAAGATCGGGAGCACCAGGAGCCCTCTTCTCGGCACCCTGCCGGAGGGAGGAACCACCTCCGGGAGCTTCTCCACCACCATGGATGCTTCCCGAATGAACCCTGAGTAGTCCACCTTGGACCATGGTCCATGATCAGTAGCTATGTGATGTTCTCCTCCCCTCTTTGTTCTTCATGGTTTAGACCTCATGTATCGGGACCCGGGGTTAGCGTATGCAAGTCCCGCTACGACATAGTCATTTGGAGAGCCGAGAACCGTACCCACTTGTCTAAGAAGACAAGGCCAAGAACAGAACGTTCTCGGAAAGCATTGTACGTGAGGGGCATCCCATCCAGGACGAATGCTCAACTGAGATGGGTCCTCATCGTCCGCACACAAGTCTAAATGATATGGGTGATGAACTCCCATATTCACAGACAAGTCGCCTCAACCATACTATCGACTATCTCATAACTCTTACATAGACTTACTCTAGCCCGATCACTTAGTAGGGGTCTAGGGCAGGCTCGATCATACATCAAAGTGTGCACGAGACAGAGTCTCGAACAATCGCATCGCGATTCCCCAAGCTGCGCACATCTAAGGACCACTTGGTGTATAAAAGACCGCCAGCCAGATCACAACTAAGGTCTCGAAAACCCATACTAAGACATGCATGTTATAAACATACACGCAGCACACATGTCTAGTATGAACAGCAGGTATCATTGCAATTCTCTACAATGTATACATCTTTATTAATAACTCTTACAGAGTGCACACAGAGATCACAAGCATGTGATCCAACATTACATCAAAACATGCGGAAGCAAAGTAGGTCTGAGTACAGACAAGTTTAACAAATGGCTTAGAGAAGCCTTCTCTATAAACAAGCCCTTCCACGAGGGAACCAGTCGTCTGACTGGGACTACACTAGCTTGGTCTTGGTCTGAGTCTTCAATCTTCGAGCTTTGGGTATAAGCCACCATCGGGGTCAGTGGGTTCATCTAAAACATAGAATAAGCAAACGTGAGTACAAAGTCGTACTCAGCAAGACTTACGTAGGAGCTATACTACTCATGCACATGTATCAAGGTAAAGGGAGGTGGGGTTTCACTTGCAGAAGTGCCATCTTTGACTTGGCTAGTCCTGAACTACGAGTACCAGACTTGAGGTAAGAAGCGTACACGAGTCCACTACATCTCTTCAACCAATTACACCACTATGGTTACTTCCTCGACTTCCCCACGAGGATCACGCCATAGCACTCACGCTTATCTTGGTGTGTTTTAGAAGTATCCAGTTCAAGTTGTCTAATAATCAAGCTAAGCTTTCCAAGCAGTCCTTAACCGTGGACGCGGCTATTCGAATAGTTTTGTTAACCCTGCAGAGGTGTACTACTACACACACATGACCATCAGTTACCGCCTTTGGCCTCGACACCATTCAAGGGGTGTCGGCGAGGATGTTCACCACAACACTTCGCGCACAGCTCCGTTCTAGTCTAGAGAGTCGCCTATCTGAGGGGGATCCGTATGGAAGTCCGGCCAAGGTTCCAGTACAGCCTCAAACGATGTGTGCAGGGTCCCAAGCCAGTCTTGAAAATCCGTTCATCCACTTCGCAGACCGTGCCACAGCCCTACCAGAACTCCGAACTACTAAGACTCTTGGGGTTCGAACGGGGTGAGGTACTAGGATGAGAGGGGTCAGTGATCCCAATGTGTGGTTGTACTCTTCTTCTTGGATCACCACACAAGAACTCGGACTTAAGGCGGTGTTCAACGAGACAACCCACTGTGTACTCCTACACAACCTCTCATCGTTCACCTTGTATTAGGGTAGATTCACCAACACATTTCACTTTCATCAACACCATGTTTATCATCATCCCAACTCACATCAAAAGCAACCTCATTGTACCACTAAGCATGCAATAAGCAGTAACAGTTGCAGGGGCCACATGATATCAACCAACTCCTACATCTTCTAGGATTGTGGTTTGCTTACTACTGTGACAAGATGATAGGTCATGCAAAGGATATGGGTTCAACTATGCTGTAGAAACGTTATCATGGTGATCATCCTAAACAATGCATAAGCGAGACATGAGAGGGAAGTGGGATTTTATCGACATGATCAAAGGGGGTTTGCTTGCCTTGCTGACGAGGTTTCGATAACGGTGTCTTCAACGAAGGGGGTGGCCTCCGATTCCGGTTGCACGTCTCTCAGCAACATGAGAATCATAGGATCAACATAATGTACAATGCACAATCACATGAATAATATTGTAATGGTGATGTTCATGGTTGCATTGTGTGGACAATTCTATTTAAAAGGAGTATATTGCATTTGAAATGCAAATTCAAACTCCATTTGATTTATCGATGAATTTCAAATGCATTTGAATGCATGAAAGTTCATTTGAAAAGGTTGATCATGATGTGATGTTGTAAAGGTGAGGTAAAGTCTCTGATTGGTCGATGAATTCATTCAAAAGAAGTGTGTTGCAAAGTAATTTGCAAATTCACTCCAAATTTGAATTTGAAAAGGATACATATGCATGTTTGCCACTGTTCACCCATTTTAAAATGGTCAAACATAGAAACAAGTTGCATATTCATAATCCTTGTATTTTTCTGATAATTTTAGACATATTATTTGTCCAATTTGGAGTTAAGATTAAAAAGTTATTGAATTTCAAAGTTTAATCTATTTTCTGGAATTTTCTCTCTTTTCTTTATTTCTTTTAATCTGTGGAAAAAGATTTATTGCAACATGCTGACGCAGTGCTGATGTCACCAGAGGGCTGACATGTGGGCCATGTTTGTCAGTGATAGTGGGGTTAAACCCGTTTTAATTAGAGTTAACAAAGAGGGTTAAGGTTGGGGGCCCCACCTGTCATAGGGGATTAGGGGGGTTTAGCTCGGGGGTTAGCTTAGGGTTAGCTGCTAATGGCGGGGTCACCGGAGTCTCGCCGGAGACTCGCCGGACTTAGGATTTAGGGCGCGGGGAGGGGGTATGGGGGCACTGGCGTGTAGCCCGTGAGCTCGCGCGCGCGTTGGAGTAGGAGGGGGCCAAGCGGGGGCTCTGTGGCGTCGTCGGGCTCATCGAAGGCGGCGGCCCGTGGCTCGACCTCGCCGGAATTGCACGAGAGGGCTCGGGAGGAGGCGGGAATAGGGTCAAACGGACGAGCAGCTCACCGTGAGTTGGATGGAGGAAACGACGGAGCTGCGGAGTGCTTGACCGATGTGAATTTGAGCTCAAGCTCGTCGGCGGCCGGCGGTGAGGAGTCGAAACGGGCGTTGGCTCCGGTGGCGATGAGCTTCAATTGGCGTGGGGAAACGGCGAGGACGTCGGCGGCGCGTCGAACGGACAAGACGGCGAGGCAGCTCGGAGTGGTTGGCCACGTCGGGGCATCGGCGCGCTCCGGCTAGGGCTTCGGCCGTGATGCGGAACTTGCCGGGGAAGGAGAAAGGGGAGCCGAGGGCGAGGGGAAAGCGTGCGGGGGGGTTCTGCGGGTGTGTGGCGTGCGCTGCGTGCAAAGGAGAGGCCTAGAAGGCTCTCCTTGACGGTGGCCGTCGACGCATGCCCCCTGCCCTCCAGCGACCTGCTTGGAGGCGCGGGGGAGGAAGAAGACAAGCGCCCCGGTGGGCTGGGCCGAGGCAGAGGTAAGGTGGGCCTCGCCCAGGGCGTGAGGTAAGTGGTTCTCTGCTCTTTTCTTTTTATTAAATTATGTTCTATTTGTTCTGCCTAGATAAAAATACCTAGGCATTTTATTAAATGCCCCAAATTTTTATGTGGCCTCATAAAATAGAGAGCTAGCCACTCATAAAATTTGAGCACTTTTAAAATTCAAATAATTTGAATTTTAATTCAAATAGGGTATTTATTTAATTTCCAAGGCATTGTTTGAAAATTAGAAAATTCCATGAGCATGGGATTGCTCCAAAACCACTTTTAAAATGATCAGCATCATTTATAGGAATTTTCCAAATACTCAAATGATTTTTGGAAAAAAGATTTTTATCTGTCCATTTGATTTAATTTCTCAGGGCTTTTCTTTTCCCCAATTTTTGAATTTTCTTTTGAATTTTTGGCATGATGCAAAGGCACAATAAAACCCTAGCACTTAACTAAGTTGGGGTTCTGACATCATGAGCTTCCCTTCATGATCGAGGCACATATGTAATCTTTCTGTTGTTGCTATGCTGAGTTTGCTAGGATCTGATGGATTATGAGACTATGTTTAGATTGTGTTTGATTAATATATTTGATTCTCCTCTTTTATATTTATGTTCTTGAGTAATTCTTGCATGTTCTCCGTTGCTGTTTATTGCTTTGGCCAAGTAGTAGGTAGTGACTCCAAGAGGGAGCGTTATGCATGATTGTGGGTTCATGCCCCCTAATGACTAGCTTGAGTGACAGAAACATGAGTCTAGGGGATGTGTTGTTTCCACAAGGGAGAAAACAACGGTGCTTGTACTTGCGGGTGCAAGGATTGTTTACTTTATGCAAAGTTCTTTAATGTAGTTGTCTGTTGCTTTGAATTTACACTTTGGGTGGGATTCGCAACTTAATACCAGCGAGATGTTCTAGATAGATATCTCAAGGTGCATGATTAGTAGGTAGATGCAGATGCATTTCGGTCTACTTGTCTTGGCGTACCGCCCATGCTTTTGAGCCTCTTCCTTTCCTTATAGCATAGTTAGCATTGGTTTGCGCACATAATCTTGTCAATTGCCCAACTATAAGTTTTTTTTACCTCGCATGGATATTTTATCGTCTTTTTTGAGAGAGACATCACTAGTGAACATCATGGGACTCCGGTCCATATTTCCAACACTGTTTACACCCGCTATTTATTTTCTGCTTTATTTCCTATTCCGTTGCTATCACTATCATTATTACCCCGTGCGTTTGATCCTTTATAAACAACAAGGCCCGAGGGATTTACAACCTCTTTGACCTTCGTTGGGAGCAAAGTTATTTGTGTCTGTGTGCAGGTCCACGTCAACCGCCTAATTTCTCAAAGTAAAAAAGCAAGAAAGTAAATGAGCGTGTAAAGAATGATGACAATATGGATCGGGGTCCCTTGATGTTCATTAGTGATGTCTCTCTCCCAAAAGATGATAAAACTGCTCTGCGAGGTAAAAAAATTACAGATGGGCAAATGATAGGATTATAAACGCACCGCAATGCTAACTATGCTACAAAGAAAGGAAGAGGCTCAAAAGCATGGGCAGTACGCCAAAATAAGTAGACCGAAATCCAACTGCATCTAGTACTAATCATCCACCTTGAGATATCTATCCAGAACATCTCGCCGGTATTAAGTTGCGAGCCCCACCCAAAGTGTAAACCCAAAGCAACAGACAACTGCATTAAAAAGCACTTTGCGTAAAGTAAACAATCCTTGCAACCGCGGTTACAAGCACCGTTTTTCCCCCTTGTGGCAACATCACATTCCCTAGACTCATGTTTCTGTCACTCAAGCGTGTCATCAGGGGGCATGAACCCACAATCGAGCATAACGTTCCCTCTTGGAGTTACTACCTACTACTTGGCCAAAGCAATAAACAGCAACGGAGAACATGCAAGAATTACTTAGGAACAAAAATATAAAAGATAAGAACCAAATATATTACTCTATCACTATCTGAACATAATCTCGTAATCCATCAGATCCCATCAAACTCAGCATAGCAACAACAGAAAGATTACATATGTGCCTCGATCATGTAGGGCAGCTCGCGAGGTCTAAAGCATGAAGAACAAAGAGGGGAGGAGAACATCACATAGGAAACTACTCACGAACCCATGGTCCAAAGGAAACTACTCACGGCACATCCGGGAAGCGTCCATGGTGAAGGGGAAGCTTCCGGAGGTCGATCTCCCTCCGGCAGGGTGACGGGAAGAGGTCTGCTGGCGCTCCCGATCTTGAAAACGCGGCGGCGGCGGAACAGAGGCGAGATCGCGAAAAAGGGTTATGTCTTCGGGGGCTTCGCGTCACGGGAAATAAATAGGCGAAGGGGGCAGCCAGGGGGACACCTGGGACCCAGGCTCCCCCTGGCGCTGCCAGACCCTAGGCCGCGCTAGGTGGCCGCCTGGGTCCCTGGTGGTTGCCACCCGGCCCTCCTTCGGGGTTCCGGAAGCTTCCGTTGCGCCGATTTTTTATCCGATTTTCCCGAATTTTTGGAGCACTTTTAATATGGGGAAAACCTGGAATAGAAAAATAGCAAAAAACAGGAACTGACACTGTGGTGCACTGAGTTAATAAGTTAGTCCAAATATGATCAAAAGTGTATGAAAGTGTATCTAGATCATAGCAATGTCACACAAAACATGCATGGAGCAAGCATAAATTATAGATACATTTGGGGCGTATCACCACCCTAGCTAGGCCGCGCCACCTGGCCGCCTGGGCACCAGGTGGGGCCCCTCTGACCCCCCTTCGGGACTCTGGAAGCTTCCGTTGCACTGATTTTTTATATATTTTTCCCACAATTTTTCTTGCATTTTACGTAATGGGAAAACCTAGAATAAAAAGACAGCAGAAAACAGAAACTGGCAATGGGTGCACTAAGTTAATAGGTTAGTCCAAGTATGATCAAAAGTGTATGAAAATGTATCAAAAGCATAGAAATATCACCCAAAACATGCACGGAGCAAGCAGAAATTATAGATACGTTTGTGACGTATCAAGCATACGGGTGAGTCATGATACATGCCGCGAGACATGGTTGATCAAGATGGGATTTTCCCCTCCACCTTGGAGAGATATTCTCTGGGCCCTCTCGAGTGATCCGATTCAGAAAGCATGGCCATGCGACATGGGTTAAATGTTAACACGGTTCAGGAATCTGTATCACGGTTTCGAGAAGAGAGGTCAAACTATCACAAGAATGACAAGTACTCGCCTTGAGCTTGACAACATATATTGTGAGGCAAAAGGAATGTTGCATATGAAACTTTGTAATGGTTCTTCTTATGACTTTACGCATATATGAGAGCTGGCACGTTCTTCTAGGAACCGCTATCGACTATCGAACCAGATGTGATCCGGGTCGTCTCCATGTATACGTGAACCTATAGGGTCGCGTGCTTAAGGATAAAGGAGCCCATTCGGATGTGATCCGAATGGAATATGGATGGAGGGTCCGAATTGCCTTAAAGGTTGAGGCCATTCCACGGGCGCCTATGTAAGGGCTAGGGTGAACCCCGAAGGGGTACAGGTCAGACCACAACCCTAGCCGCCACTCCACCTCCAGGACGAGCCACCGGACCTAGCAGTCCGCCGCCCAGCGCTCCTCCTTGTACGTGCGCATCCCTTGGAGGCGCCGCACCTGGGCACTTGGACGAACTATATAGATTGTCTATTTAAGACCCAGGGTGAGAAATAAGTTATTCCTCACCCTAGTCGAACGACCGAACCAGAAAATTGGGTTGTTTCGAATCGGCCCACCCACCGGTGACCACTCCTCCGTAAGATTTGTTCTTCGTCAGGTAAATTTACTTTTGTAGCAACTAATTAGGGAGTACTCGTTCGCACTCTGGTTCAGCGAACAACACCACGTGTCGCGTTCACAGCGTTCCCTCGGGATTTATTTTATTTTATTTTTGTGTACGCGTTTTTAATGTTTAAAATTGGTTTTTTCGATTTTCCCGGTTTTCGCACGTACTTTCTATACGTTTAAAAAAAAGGAGCCACGACCTTGCCTCCGCGGGACGACCGTGCCTTCGCGGGAGGCATGAGTCGTGCCTCAAAAAATGAGGCATGAGTCGTCCCTCGTGCCTCCGCGAGAGGCACTGTTATGTCTCCGCGAAAGGCACTCGTGCCTCCGTGAAAAGGCACTATCGTGCGTCTACGAGAGGCACTCGTGCCTCTAAAAACAAGGAAAACAGAGAAAGCTCCAGAGCATGCCACTTGTCGCGCGCTCGAAGCCCACTTGACGTGTGAAGAGGGAACGCGCTATTCGTTGCTACGAGTACTCTTAAACTAGTGATTTGACTTTTATCTTATCGACGACCAAGGTAAGTTTACCCCTAAACATCATTTACTCCCTCCATTCCAATTTATAGTGTGCTCACGCTTTCCGAGACATAACTTTGACTATAAATTTGATCAACGAAACCGTTTGCGGCGAGAGAAAAAATTATACCAGTGAAAAGGTAAACAAGTGAATTTTAATCGGTATTTTGCTCCCGCCGCAATCGGTCTCGTTGATCAAATTTAAGGTCAAAGTTGCAGCACGGAAACCGAGGACACACTATCATAGCAGGCAAGCCGAGCAGCTTCTCTGCTTCGCCGCCATCCACATGACCGTCGCTCGGCTGGCCCTAGGGAGGCCGCCATGACGAGGATGTGGATAGGCGGGCGGAGGGAGAGATCTTCCCGGCGCGCCCACGAGCTTCTCTGGTTCGCCGGCCCTAGGGAGGTTGCCATGGGAGATCCCGCCGCGACGAAGATGCGGATTGGCGGGCGGAGGGATAGCTCTTCCCTGCGAGCGCACCAGCTTCTCTGGTTCGCCGGCCCTAGGGAGGCTGGAAACGAAGAGTCGCCCCGACGAGGATGCGGATCGGCGAGGGTTGAGGGAGTGCCCTTCCCAGCGAGGTGAGTCAGCATCCCGGCGTCGACGCACCTCCGCTGGAGCTCAAATTGGTACCCGAAGTAGTTGGGGACGGGTGCGCCTACCATGGGCGAGTAGCCATGCCTGCTTGTTCATATTGATTTTATTCGCTCTGTTTCTCCCACTCAATTTGGTATTTTTTTTCTTTTGGTAGTGATAAGTTGTGGATTTGCATCCACAATTAACTGATTTTTTGAATTTACTAGGTAATTGTTCGTGCGTTGCAACGGAAGATAATTTTGTTAATAGTTGAACACTAATCATTGCATCATTTTACATGCAATTTTATTGGCTTAAAATATTGTAATATGTCAGGCGGGAAGGTATGTTCGTTTAAATTTTGAGTTAAGTGCTATTATAACAAATGAAATGTACATGAGTGTAAGGAAACTTCTTGGACTGATTAATTAAATGGGGTCAAAGGAAAGATTCTGGCATGTTTAATTGCATGGTAAAAAAAGTGATGAATGTGTGCATAATAAATGGCAATAATCCTGGGCGATTTAATGCAATGATCCTGGTGATTTAAAGAATGCTATAAAGGAAAGTTGTAATGTGTAGGGGACGGTTTAATTAGTGTTAGACTGACTGGTGGGACATACATGATTGACGAAAATCTTGGCAAAACAGGGAAGAAGGACCGTGAGAAACTATTAGCCTTTTTTTAGATAGTAGAGATAGAAATTTAATTAGAAGTGGTCGCTAAAAATTTTCAGCCGTAAGATTGTCCCCAAAACTTAGAGCATCTCCAGTCGTTCGCCCCCCAGGCCGATTTTCGGCGCTATTTTAGCGCCGCTCGGGGGCGCTCGGGCGGCGATAACGGCTTGGGAGGGGGGAGGGGGGAGGGAGCGGCTACCCAGCCGCGGCCCCAAGATACCCCCAACTTCAGCCAAATTTCATAAAATATAGTTGAAATTCAGCAAAATTTATAATATTCGGTCTAAATTTTTCATACATGTTTTAGGGTTTGCTCGTGGGAAGCTGGCTGCATGGCGTTGTACATGTATCGGATGAATTTCGTCGTACGCGTAGCAACGCCCATATGATACTACATCATCTATTTCTTCATTAAATTGCATACCACATTATTAAAATTTCCTAGTTGACATGTATGATGTAACACCCTCAGTGTCATGAATAGTAATCACCTTACTAACCAATGATTACTGTTGCTAATCACTGTTACTTAAACTGACCTTGATTAAACTTTGCTATTGATCATTTTCAATCCATGGTGGTTGGTATTAAAAAGCAATGTGACAAATGGGTGTTGCTCATCATGGATCAAAACAAGTCCAACCCCCTTTGAATTGAAAATAAAAACAATGTGGCAATTAAAACTTTGCCCAAAAATTGTGAAACCAATTTTGTAAAATGCACAATAATCACTTGATCATGCCTAGGTGGTCATGAGATTTATTAAGATATTAAATAAATCAAACAATTAAATCAGTAGCTTAATTAGTCCATTTTAATCATTTATTAATTAAATAAAATGTTAAATAATTTTATTAAGTGCCCAAACTTTTTGTAGCATTACCCTATTATGTAACACAACTAATGGTGCAACTTTCATGACCTACAAAAATGTCTAAGCAATTAAATAAAATAAAAACAGTAATGAAACAAAAAAAGAAAAAAAAGCTGAGGAGCCCACCCCTGTTCCCCCCTAGCCCAGGCCTAGCCCAACTAAACCCAACCCACCCCGGCCCACTCTCTCTCCACTCCATCTCCTTCCCTGTACACAGGGCGCCATGGACACCATCCAGCCGGCCACGCCACGCAGTGGCTCCGTGCAGGCCATCCGGCGGACGCCGCCGGAGATAAGGAGGCCACCCCGAGACCCGCACCCCTCCCAGGAACCCTAACCCCCCCCCCCCCCCCCCCGCCCGCATCCTCCCTAGCGCCGCCACCATTTTTCCCCATCGCGCTACCTTGTTTCGGTCCGAGATCGCCGCGGGCGCTGCGTCGTTGTGTCGGTGACGTGCTCGCGGCCACCGGCAACACCAGGCCCAGACATGGTGTCTAGGAGCATCGCCGGGATCCTCCAGGCCACCTCCAGCCAGAACTCGAGCCAA
The DNA here is from genome assembly GCA_950022295.1 of Bromus sterilis. Taxonomy (NCBI): domain Eukaryota; kingdom Viridiplantae; phylum Streptophyta; class Magnoliopsida; order Poales; family Poaceae; genus Bromus; species Bromus sterilis. Next base: position 353,581,399 of record OX465595.1, read on the forward strand.
TACCCCCTACATCACTGGAATTTGGCCGGCCTCCCCGCCATGGTTGCCGGCCGCCGACGTCCAATACGTCGCCTGCAGCCCCTGCCCGGCCTCGCCGAGCCCTCCATGGCGTTCTCTGTGAGCTCCACCCCCATGCCCCCTCTCCCCGCCCCGATTCACAGCCGTAGGGCCGTTCCTCGCTCGGGCCTCCATTGGCGGAGCTTGAGCTCGCCCTCCCGAGCCGCTGTTGCTTCCTACTGTTGCATGCTGCTCCAGGGCACGGGGCGCGCCCTAAGCGTGTGCACCGCGCCTGCAACCGCGCACCCTGCCCTGCCGCTCGCCCCCTGCTCCGGTGGCCGCCATACCCTTCGACGCCGGCGAACACGCATGCCTCGGCCACGGCCTAACCCCCCCCCCCCTCTCTACACACACTGACCCGTGGGCCCCCCCACCCCTAACTAACTTGCTAATTAAAATAAAGTGAAAAGTTAACCCCCCCCCCATGTGTATGACAGTGGGCCCCAGGCCAATTAGTTTAAGATAAATAAAGTGTTAAGTTAAAATGCCCCCTGAGACACTTACATGTGGGACCATAGTTTTTTAATTAATAGAATGATTTAAACAACTTATTTTAAGTTATGTGTGAATGACATGTGGGGCCCCTGTTTATTAACTTAATTAAAATGAATTAGACTAAATAGCAGTGTATGACACCTGGGCCCCACTGTTGTTTAATTAATTAAAAAGGTTTTTAAAGAAATGTGAGTATGACACGTAGGCCCCACTGAATAATTTGATTAATAAATTCAATTAGTAAAAAAGTGAGGCTGACATGTGGAGCCCACATGTCAGCACTGTTATGGATAAGGTTGTCGATAATGTTGCTATTTAATAAATAAAGAAAAATTCAGAAAATAATTTAAAATGATTTAAACTTAAAAAATAATATCTTTTAAATCGTAAGTCAGATTAAAATAATTTGTATATCAAAATTGATCAGAAAAATACATAGATTATGAATACGCTATCCGTATGTCAACCACAGCCCTCTAACACAACGAACATCGACATCCCCCCTTCGGGCCGTTTGTCGATAATTCCCGGTACCGATAACAGTTGTTCGGATGAAAATGTTCTGTATAAGAAAGTTATTAAGAATGAATCAACGATCACGGATACGCTAACCACATGTCTGTCAGATGTCTCTAACACTTCAGACATGGAACCTTCCCTCTCCGCATTATCTGTCCGGTAAGCCACCGGTACTGATGAGTGATGACCCACAACGTAAGGGATCTGTTGCAGCATTTTCGATAAGTAAGAGTGTCGAACCCAACGAGGAGCGAAAGGTATTGATAGGTGATTTTGGACAAGGAATAACTACAAGCACTGAAAGATGACTTTTTAGGGGTTTTCAATATAAGCAACAATAAGATAAAAGCAAGCAAAGTAAATAGTACTGAGGAGCAGCAAGTGGCCCAATCCTTTTGAGAAAAGGACAAGCCTGGCAACTGAACTTATAAAGACTAAAGCATTCTTGAGGACACATGGAGAGGTAGTCACGTGTTTTCTCCATACTCCGTATCGATAACAAGTGTTGTGCCGATAAGTGTTGAGTGGGTGGATCTACGCTAGCACACCTTCTAGACTAAGATAAGTGCACTCTTATGATTAAACATCTTGCAAGCATCCGCAAATACAATATAGAAATTAAGGCAAAGCCTAACCACAACAATAAGATCAAGGACCCATTATTCCCTTGCGCAAAAGTGTGCAAACGGGGGTTCAAGTTTCTATCACTCCGGCAACCCACCGTAAGCATTCTTTATACACAAATGTATTCCCCTAGGTCCTCAAGTGTCGGGACCCGGAATATGAGTATGTAATTCCAGTCACGATGCAATCACATGGAGAGCCGACAACCGTACCCACTTGTCTAAGCAGACAAGGCCAAGCACAGAACGTTCTCGGTAAGCATCGAACGTGGGGGGCATCCCATCCAGGCCGGATGATCAACTGAGATGGGTCCTCAATGTCCGCTCACAAGTCTAAATGCTTATGGGTGGTGAATCCCATACTCATAGACAAGTCGCCTCAACCATGTTATCGATTGAATCCTAACTCTTACATAGACTTACTCCAGCCCGATGACTTAGTCGGGGTCTAGGGCGGGCTCGATCATACAACAAAGTGTGCACGTGACGGAGTCACGAGCAATCGCATCGCGATGCCCCAAGCTGCGCACATCTAAGGGCCACTTGGTGTATAAAAGACCGCCATCCAGATCACAACTAAGGTCTTGAAAACCCATACTAAGACATGTGTGTTATAATCATACCCGCAGCACACATGCCTAGTATGAACAGCAGGTATCATCACATAACTCTACAAAGTACTTCTTTATTGACTTACACATAGACCATAAAAAGATCACATGTCTGTGATCAACATTACATCATACAACGGAACCAAATTAGGTCTGAGTACAGACAAGTTTAACAAAGGGCTTAGAGAAGCCTTGTAAACATACATGCCCTTCCACGAGGGACCAGACTGCTGTCTGGAAATATACTACCAATGTCAACGTCGAGCTTCACGAAGGTGACTCCATCGGGGTCCGGGTTCTCATCTAAAACATAGAATAAGCAAACGTGAGTACAAAGTCGTACTCAGCAAGACTTACATCAGAACTAAACTAGTCATGCTCAAGTTTCAAGGTAAAGGGGGTAGGGTTTCAACATGCAGAAGTGCCAGCTTTGACTTGGCTAGTCCTGTACTACGAGTACCAGACTTGAGGTAAGAAGCGTACACGAGTCCACTACCAAGTCTCTAACCAATACACCACTATGGATACTTCCTCGACTTCCCCACGAGGAAGCACGTCATAGCACTCACGCTTATCTTGCGAGTTTTAGAAGTATCCATTCAAGTTGTCTAATAATCAAGCATAGGTCTCCAAGTAGTCCATGACCGCGGACGCGGCTATTTGAATAGTTTGTTAACCCTGCAGGGGTGTACTTCTTCACACGCGTGCCATCACTTACCGCCCAGGAATCGTCATATGTCAAGCGGATGTCGGACGAGAATAATCCCCAAGGAACTTACCTCACCTTACCTTCTCTAATCCAGGAGTCGACTATCTGAGTTGGTTACCTCTCGAGAGTCCAGCCGGTTCACGATACGGACCCAGACAATGTAGGCGACCGAGACGCCACCCTGGAAGATGGTTTCACTGTCTCACAGGTCCACCCACATATCTAAATGATGCAACCTCTCATTCATTCTTTTTCTATGCATATGCCAAATGGAAAGCCCGAACTAGTGTGACTCCTGGACTTGATCAGGGGTGAGTTAATAGGCGAAACGGGGTCCCCATTAAACCCTACATTTGTTAGTAATCTTTGTCTTGGATCACAACACCCGAACTCGGGGCCTAGGGCAGCGTTCAACGAGACAACCCACTGTGTACTCCTACACAACCTCTCATCGTTCACCTTGTATTAGGGTAGATTCACCAACACGTTATCATCAGCACCGTTGTGTTCAAACCATCCCAACTCACAATCAAAGTAACCTCATTGTATCACTAGCAGCAAGAAGAAGTAACAGTTGCAGGGGCCACATGCTCATCATTCAACTCCTATATCTGCTAGGATTGTGTTTTGCTTAATACGGTGACAAAATGATAGGTCATGCATCGGAATGGGTTCAACTATGCGAAAGAACGTGTCTCGGTGATCTCCTAAACATGCATAAGTGAGACTGAGAGGGAAGTATGATTTTATAGACATGATCAATGGGGTTTGCTTGCCTTGCTGACGATACACGGGGTTTACCGAACTTCTTCTCCTTCGATGGTGATCACCGTCTCGGAGGCACTGTTACCGGCACAAACATCAACAAAGGGGGCAACATTGAATTGAAATGCACAATCACATGATAATGTTGTCCATGATGTGAATGGTGCTGGTTTGTGGTACATTTGATTTAAATGAAGTGTATTGCATTTGAAATGAAAATTCAAATTCCACATATGAGTTTCGATTTAACGAAATTGCAATTGCTATTGTTTGTTCTTTGAAAACCATGTGATCATGTGTGTAATATGTCTCTGATGTACAAGTGACCAAGTTTACATTGTATTGATTCAAAGTGGAAAAGCATTTGAATTAAATTTGAATTAATTCCATTTAAACCAAATAGAAAAAGCTACTGGTCCCATTTTATATTCAACTCAAACATAGCTGAAAGTTGTATATTTGGATAGATTATTTTCTCCTGATCATTTTTCATATATTATATGTCAAATTTGGAGTTAATATGAATTTTCTATGATTTATTGAAGTTTTGGCTATTTTCTGGATTTTTCTGATTTCTTTGGAATTATTTTTAATCTGGAAAACTTTTATTGCGTCATGCTAGCATCAGCATGACGTGGGGGGTGCTGACATGTGGGTCCAGGCTGTCAGTGGCAGAGAGATTTAATCCTCCCTGTTTAATTAACAGAGAGGGGATAGGGGTGCTGGGGCCCAGTAGGTAGTGGGTTAGGGGGTAGGTTTAGCTGGGTGAGTAGGGGGGCCTAATGGCGGGCTCGCCGAGGAGCCTCCGGAAGTTTGCCGGAGCTAGGGTTTCTGGCACGGGGAGCGGCTCGGTTGGTATGGGCGTGTAGCCCTCTCTCTCCCGCGTCTGCTGGTTCCATCTGGGGCTCACGGGGAGGTCCTGTGCGATGGCAACGTCGACAAAGGCGGCGGCCGGCCATTGTCATCGGCGAGAAGCAGCGACGAGGGTCGGGAAGAAATGCAGCTAGGGGGAAAGGACGCGCGAAGCTCACCAGAGCTCTCAGGTGAAGACAAGGAGGCCGGAGGAGCCCGGGTTGTGGCGTATTCCGGCGATGGAGATCTCGGCGGCCGGCGGAACTCATCTTGCTGGCGTCGCCTCTGGTGCGCGTCTGGCTCGATTAGAAGGGGGAAACGACGGAGAGGACCAAGGCTCGTCGCCTGGACATGGTGGCAGCGGCTGAGGAGGAGGGTGGCCACGGTGGTGCGGCGAGGTGCTCCGGCGTGCTCCTCGGGTGTGCGCGAAACGACAGCGCAGAGACGTGGAGACGAGCCGCGCATGGAGGGGAAAGGGAGAGGAGGACCTAGGCGTTCTCCTGGCGAGGAGATGAGGCACGGGGGGGGGGGGCTTGGAGCCTTCTCGGCGTCGCGGTGGCTCCACGGCGTGCTCCCAGGCCGCCACCGGGCTGCTTCGGCGTCGGGGAGGTAGACGACAACGGGGGGTTGGTGGGCTGGGCCGGAGTCCCGTTAGTTGGGCCGGGGTGGCCAGGGGGTGGGCTAGATTTCCTTTTCCCTTTTCTTCTGTTATTTCTTTTCTGTTTTATTTTTCTTCTTTTGTTTTGCTCTGGTAAAAATACCAAAGTATTTTATAAAAATGCCCAACTAATTTTATAAATACTAAGTGACCAGTAGCTAGTCACTTTTAGGATTGGGGAATTTTTGAAATTCAATTAATTTGAATTTCAACTCAAATAGGGGTCAAATTTAATTTCCAAGGCATATTTTGAATTTTTGAAGATTCCATGGGCATGGGAATGAACCCAAACCACTTTTAAAACGATCACCATCATTTATAGGAATTTTCCAAATATTCAAATGGTTTTTGGAAAAAGATTTTTATCTGGCCATTTGAATTAATTTCTCAGGGCTTTCTTTTCCCCATTTTTTAATTTTCTTTTGAATTTTTGCATGATGCAAAGGGACAAGCAAGCCCTAGCACTTACCCTAGTTGGGGTTGTGACAACTCGCCCCCACTCAAAAGAATCTCGTCCCGAGATTCAGAAGTCGTCGGGAGGAAGGATGGGTAATCGGCACGGAGGCGGTCTTCTCTTTCCCATGTAGCTTTTTCTCGGAGTGATGTGACCATTGCACTTTGAGGAACTTGATCTTCTGACGACGAGTGACACGCTCTGCTGAATCAAGAATACGAACAGGGTACTATCGATAAGAAAGGTCATCTTGGAGATCAAGCGTTTCATGGTCGACTTCGCGGATGGGGTCCTTGAAGCAACGCCTGAGTTGTGACACATGGAATACATCATGTACTCGGGAAAGGTGCGGGGTAGTTCAAGTTGGTAGGCAACTTCTCCACGTTTAGTAAGAATGCGGAAAGGTCCAATGTAACGAGGGGCCAACTTGCCTTTGATACCGAAGCGTTGGGTTCCCTTCAGAGGAGTAACCCGAAGGTAAGCCTTCTGATCCAGATTGTAGCTTTCTTGCCTATGATGACGATCATAGTAGCTTTTCTGACGAGACTGAGTGGCTTTCAATCGATCACGAACAATGCGAACTTGCTCTTCTGCTTCCTTGATCATATCCGGTCCAAAGAATTGTCTTTCACCGGTTTCTGACCAGTTTAGGGGTGTTCGATATCGTCGTCAATAGAGGAGTTCTAAAGGAGCCATGTTCATACTAGATTGGAAACTATTGTTATAAGAAAATTCGGCAAATGGAAGAGAATTCTGCCAATTCTTTCCGAATGAGATAACACTAGCTCTGAGCATGTCTTCAAGAATTTGGTTAACCCTTTCGACTTGACCGCTAGACTAAGGATGGAAAGTTGTACTAAAGGAGAGATGAGTTCCCATAGCATTCTGAAAGTTTCCCCAGAATCTAGAGGTGAAAAGGATTCCACGATCAGAATTCATTTCCAAAGGAACACCATGAAGGGACACAATTCTAGATACATACAAGTCCGCTAACTGGCTAGCAGTTATAGACTCGCGAACGGGAAGGAAGTGAGCAACTTTGGAAATCCTATCTATGACAACGAAGATGGCATCATTTCCTTTCTGGGTTTTTGGAAAGCCGGTGATGAAGTCCATACCGACTTTGTCCCATTTACACTCTGGAATAGGCAAAGGTTGAAGTGTACCAGCAGGTCTTTGGTGTTCTGCCTTAATGCGACGACAAACATCACATTCGGCAACAAATCGAGCAATGTCTCTCTTCATCCTAGTCCACCAAAATCTCTGGCGTAGATCTCGGTACATTTTTGTGCTACCGGGATGAATTGAGAGGGGTGTGTCATGGGCTTCTTTGAGGATGAGTTGCCTTAGATCCCTATTCTTAGGTACTACCAAACGATTTCCAAAGAATATCGTTCCTTTGCTATCTGTGGAGAAACATTTAGCAACTTCGCTAGCAATGTTCTCCTTGATCCGGCGAACACCTCGTGCACGCCTTTGGGCAACTATGATTTGATCCTCAAGGGTTGGTTTCGCCACCAAGTTGAAAAGAGATCCACGAGGAACAATCTCGAGATTGAGCTTTCGAAATTCCTCATGAAGAAGTGGTTGATACTGTTGTAACATGAGGTTGTTACAATACGACTTAGTGCATCAGCCATGACATTGGCTTTGCCTGGGGTGTATGAAATTCTTAAGTCATAATCTTTTATCAACTCTATCCAGCGTCTTTGCGTGAGATTAAGATCTGGCTGGGTGAAAATGTATTTGAGGCTTTGGTGGTTGGAAAAGATCTCACAACGATTACCAAGGAGGTAATGTCACCAAGTTGGTAGGGCATGAACTACGGCAGCGAGTTCAAGGTCAGGGGTAGGATAGTTCTCTTCAGGTGGCCGCAACTGGCGTGAAGCGTAAGCTCCCACATGTCTATCTTGCATAAGTATGCATCCTAACCCTTGCCGTGAAGCGTCACAATAGATCTCGAAATCCCTTTTGGTGTTTGGAGGCGCAAGTACGGGTGCAGAAGTCAATCTTCTTTTTAGCTCTTGAAAGCTTTCCTCGCACTTGGGAGTCCATATTAATTTCTTATCTTTCTTGAGGAGTTCAGTAAGAGGCTTTGAAACTTTAGAAAAGTTCTAGATGAAGCGACGGCAATAGCTTGCTAAGCCAAGAAAACTCCTAACTTGCTTAACCGATTCAGGTGAAGTCCAGTCAAGGACGGCCTGAACTCTCTCGGGATTGACAGCAATGCCTTTTGCAGAAATCACGTGGCCTAAGTAGGTCACTTCTGGTAGCCAAAAATCGCACTTAGAGAACTTGGCATAAAGGCGATGCTCTCGAAGTTTCATCAATACCAACCTAAGATGTTCTGCGTGCTCTTCTACGTTCTTCGAGTAGATGAGGATGTCATCAAGATAAACTACAACAAATTTATCTAGGTACTCCATGAAGATCGAATTCATCAAGCGCGAGAATGTGGCGGGGCATTGGTTAGATCGAAGGACATGACGGTGAACTCGTAAATACCATAATGAGTAGTGAAAGCCGTTTTTGGAATGTCTTCGGTTCGGATCTTGATTTGATGATAACCTAACCTCAAATCCATCTTGGAGAAGACAGAGGATCCAGCAAGTTGATCATAAAGATTATTGATCCTGGGCAGTGGGTACTTGTTCTTTATCGTCGCTAGATTTAGCGGGCGATAGTCTACGCACATCCTTTTTGTTCCATCTTTCTTCGTTACGAACAGAACGCTAGGACGGATGAAGCCTTTTGCCAACGAAGCATCAAGTTGGGTTTTTAGCTCAGCTAACTCATGTGGGGCCATTCTATATGGGCGTCTGGAGATTGGGGCTGTGCATGGTATAAGATCCACTATGAATTCTACACATCTGTCGAGTGGCTAGATTTAAGGGGTTGGTTCTTTGGATAGCTTCCTAGAGGATGACCAAGGTTTACTAGGGGCTACAACAAATATGTGAGAGTAGCAAAGTACCCCAACACGATGGTTAGTGTGGTTCTTCTTACTAGAAGACATATAAACTGGGAGGAAGAACTGCAATTGAATCACTATAGGTTTCTAGAAAAAAACCTAAAACAAAGTCTGTGGAACTGTCGGGAATGCCACCTAATAAATCTTCTAGAAGGACAACCGAAACGGAGGGAAGGATTTCTGGAAATGTATCAGATTATGAAGAAACCTGGAATGACTCGGACAGCATAACGGCTGTAATTGCAAGAGAAACGGAAATCCTCACAACATTTTGACAGCACTTACATCGAAAGTTGCAAAATAGGAAGCACGATAACTCTAGACAACCGAACACAACTTTCCTACGGCTACAAGGAAGCAATCAATGAGATGTTCTAGTAAGACATAGATGAGCCTAGTCCTATCTTCCCGTAGAAAAGATGAGGGTGACTCAGAACTCAGCTGGATGAGGGTAAGGAGAAAAAGAAGCCTTACGTTGTTCCCTTATACCCAAAGTAACTATGTAACTATAGAATGCTAGACTCGACTTCGACCAAGGGTTGATAATCCAATAGACAGTCCTGCTCTGATACCAAGTCTGTCGGGACCCGGAATATGCGTATGTAATTCCAGTCACGATGCAATCACATGGAGAGCCGAGAACCGTACCCACTTGTCTAAGCAGACAAGGCCAAGCACAGAACATTCTCGGTAAGCATCGAACGTGAGGGGCCTCCCATTCAGGCCGGATGATCAACTGAGATGGGTCCTCAACGTCCGCTCACAAGTCTAAATGCTTATGGGTGGTGAATCCCATACTCATAGACAAGTCACCTCAACCATGTTATCGATTGAATCCTACCTCTTACATAGACTTACTCCAGCGTGATCACTTAGTCGGGGTCTAGGGCGGGCTCGATCATACAACAAAGTGTGTACGTGACGGAGTCACGAGCAATCGCATCGCGATGCCCCAAGCTGCGCACATCTAAGGGCCACTTGGTGTATAAAAGACCGCCAGCCTGATCACAACTAAGGTCTCGAAAACCCATACTAAGACATGCATGTTATAATCATACACGCAGCACACATGCCTAGTATGAACAGCAGGTATCATCACATAACTCTACAAAGTACTTCTTTATTGACTTACACATAGAGCATACAAAGATCACATGTCTGTGATCAACATTACATCATACAACAGAAGCAAATTAGGTCTGAGTACAGACAAGTTTAACGAAGGGCTTAGAGAAGCCTTGTAAGCATACATGCCCTTCCACGAGGGACCAGACAACTCTCTGGAACTATACTACCAAGGTCAACGTCGAGCTTCACGAAGGTGACTCCATCGGGGTCCGGGTTCTCATCTAACATAGAATAAGCAAACGTGAGTACAAAGTCGTACTCAGCAAGACTTACATCAGAACTAAACTACTCATCCTCAAGTTTCAAGGTAAAGGGGGTGGGGTTTCAACATGCAGAAGTGCCAGCTTTGACTTGGCTAGTCCTGTACTACGAGTACCAGACTTGAGGTAAGAAGCGTACACGAGTCCACTACCAAGTCTCTAACCAATACACCACTATGGATACTTCCTCGACTTCCCCACGAGGAAGCACGTCATAGCACTCACTCTTATCTTGCGAGTTTTAGAAGTATCCATTCAAGTTGTCTATTAATGAAGCATAGGTCTCCAAGTAGTCCATGACCGCGGACGCGGCTATTCGAATAGTTTGTTAACCCTGCAGGGGTGTACTTCTTCACACGCGTGTCATCACTTACCGCCCATGAATCGTCTTCCTTCAAGCGGATGTCGGCCGAGGATAATCACCAAGACACTTACCTCACCTTACCTTCTCTAATCCAGGAGTCGACTATCTGAGTTGGTTACCGCTCGAGTGTCCGGCCGGTTCACGATACGGACCCAGACAATGTAGGCGACCGAGGCGCCACCCTGGAAGATGGTTTCACTGTCTCACAGGTCCACCCACATATCTAAATGATGCAACCTCTCATTCATTCTTTTTCTATGCATATGCCAAATGGAAAGCCCGAACTAGTGTGACTCCTGGACTTGATCAGGGGTGAATTAATAGGCCAAACGGGGTCCCCATTAAACCCTACATGTGGTAGTAATCTTTGTCTTGGATCACAACACCAGAACTCGGGGCCTAGGGCAGTGTTCAAAGAGACAACCCACTGTGTACTCCTACACAACCTCTCATCATTCACATTTGCAGGGGCCACATGCTGATCATTCAACTCCTATATCTGCTAGGATTATGGTTTTCTTAATACGGTGACAAAATGATAGGTCATGCATCGGAATGGGTTCAACTATGCGAAAGAACGTGTCTCGGTTATCTCCTAAACATGCATAACCGAGACTGAGAGGGAAGTAGGAGTTTATAGACATGATCAATGGGGTTTGCTTGCCTTGCTGACGATACACGACGTTTACCGAACTTCTTCTCCTTCGGGGGAGATCACCGTCTCGGAGACACTGTTACCGGCACAAACATCAACAAAGGGGGCAACATTGAATTTAAATGCACAATCACATGATAATGTTTTCCATTATGTGAATGGTGCTGGTTTGTGGTACATTTGATTTAAATGAAGTGTATTGCATTTGAAATGCAAATTCAAACTCCACATATGAGTTTCAATTTAACCAAATTGCAATTGCTATTGTTTGTTCTTTGAAAACCATGTGATCATGTGTGTAATATGTCTCTGATGTACAAGTGACCAAGTTTACATTGTATTGATTCAAAGTGGAAAAGCATTTGAATTAAATTTGAATTAATTCCATTTAAATCAAATAGCAAAAGCTACTGGTCCCATTTTAAATTCAACTCAAACATAGCTGAAAGTTGTATATTTGGATAGATTATTTTCTCCTGATCATTTTTCATATATTATATGTCAAATTTGGAGTTAATATGAATTTTCTATGATTTATTGAAGTTTTGGCTATTTTCTGGATTTTTCTGATTTCTCTGGAATTATTTTTAATCTGGAAAACCTTTATTGCGTCATGCTGGCATCAGCATGACGTGGGGGGGTGCTGACATGTGGGTCCAGGCTGTCAGTGGCAGAGAGATTTAATCCTCTCTGTTTAATTAACAGAGAGGGGTTAGGGGTGTTGGGGCCCAGTAGTTAGTGGGTTAGGGGGTAGGTTTAGCTGGGTGAGTAGGGGGGCCTCATGGCGGGCTCGCCTGGGAGCCGCCGGAAGTTCGCCGGAGCTAGGGTTTTTGGCACGGGGAGGGGCTCGGTTGGCATGGGCGTGTAGCCCTCTCTCTCCCGCGTCTATTGGTTCTATCTGGGCTCACGGGGAGGTCCTGTGCGACGGCATCGTCGAAAAAGGCGGCGGCCGGCCACTGTCATCGGCGAGAAGCGGCGACGAGGGTCGGGAAGAAACGTAGCTAGATGGAAAGTACTTGCGAAGCTCATCAGAGCTCTCAGGTGAAGACGAGTAGGCCGGAGGAGCCCGGGTTGTGGCGTATTCCGGCGATGGAGATCTCGGCGGACGGCGGAACTCATCGTTGCTGGCGTCACCCCTGGTGCGCGTCTGGCTCGATTAGAAGGGGGAAACGACGAAGAGGACCAAGGCTCGTCGCCTGGACATGGTGGAAGCGGCTGCGGAGGACGGTGGCCACGGTGGCGCGGCGAGGTGCTCCGGCGTGCTCCTCGGGTTAGCGCGGAACGACAACGCAGAGACGTGGAGAGGAGCCGCGCATGGAGGGGAAAGGGAGAGGAGGACCTAGGCGATCTCCTGGCGAGGAGATGAGGCACGGGGGGGCTTGGAGCCTTCTCGGCGTCGCGGTGGCTCCGCGGCGTGCTCCCAGGCCGCCACCGAGCTGCTTCGGCTTCGGGGAGGTAGACGACAACGGGGGGCTGGTGGGCTGGGCCGGAGTCCCGTTAGTTGGGCCGGGGTGGCCAGGGGGTGGGCTAGATTTCCTTTTCCCTTTTCTTCTGTTATTTCTTTTCTGTTTTCTTTTTCTTTTTTTGTTTTGCTCTGGTAAAAATACCAAAGCATTTTATAAAAATGCCCAACTAATTTTATAAATACTAGGTGACGAGTAGCTAGTCACTTTTAGGATTTGGGCATTTTTAAAATTCAATTAATTTGAATTTCAACTCAAATAGGGGTCAAATTTATTTTCTAGGGCATATTTTGAATTTTTGAAGATTCCATGGGCATGGGAATGAACCCAAACCACTTTTAAAATGATCACCATCATTTATAGGAATTTTCCAAATATTCAAATGGTTTTTGGAAAAAGATTTTTATCTGGCCATTTGAATTAATTTCTTAGGGCTTTCTTTTCCCCATTTTTGAATTTTTCTTTTGAATTTTTGCATGATGCAAAGGGACAAGCAAGCCCTAGCACTTACCCTAGTTGTGGTTGTGACATTAAGAAGGCGAAGTGTTCAGTGTTCGACTCACACAACACCACTAGGAAAATAACAACACAACTTAAATATCAAACAACACATATTACTTCAACATCATATGACTACTAACAACAAGACTTCTCACATGCCCTCAAGAACTAAAGTAACTACTCACAAGACATAAAAGAGATCATGATCAGAGGTGATAAATATATGTTTAAAAATCTGGACATAATGATATTTCTCCAACAAAACTCAATAGCATTCACCACAAAGTAGTAATCAACACCGATAGAGTAGAGAGGATAGATGGTACGGATTACAACACAAGATAAACTTGTGAGGTGAGATTGGATGGTGGTGGAGATGGTGCTGATGTTGGGGATGCTGTTGATGATGATCTCGATGATGGCCGTGACGATGGTAATGACGATGGCGATGATCTCCCCTTCCGGGAGGTGATCTCCTCGGCGGAAAGAGCCCGCCGGAGAGCCCTTTTCTTCTCTGTAGGTTTCCGCCATGGAGCGGCGTTGGAACTCCATAAAAGCTTCTCTTTTTTAGGTTTTCGCGTAACGAGGAGTATATAGGATAGAGGGGGGAGCCGGGAGTGGCCCCAGGGCTCCAGGCGCCCTCCCGGCGTGGCCAGGGGTGGGGCCACGCCAGATGGCCGCCTGGGGCTCCTGTGGCCCCCCTCTGGCTCCTCTTCGGCGTGTCTTCGTTAATCTTCTGGATAATACCCTCCGTGGATTTTCAGGTAATTTGAAGCTATTCTTCTTCAGCAACTCAGCGTCCACTTTTTACTGCTGAATCCTGCGTCTGCTGCTTCGGCACCGGAAAGTTGCAAACTGTGTAAATTAAGCCAAAACATCATAAGAACATCATCATAATATGAAATATATCAATGAATAAGGATGAATTACGATATAAAATAGTGATGCATTTTGGACGTATCAACTCCCCCAACCTTAGACCTCGCTTGTCCCCAAGCGAAAACTGAGCTCGGTAAACCTGTCCACAAGTTTAGAGAGTGAAGTGTCGATAAATAAAATACAGACAAGAAGCATCATGAACTCTTCACCAAACTCAAACATCCTCAACAGCAACGTTCAACTCATAAAGCCCTTATGAAAGAGTAATAACAATTATAAATAGAAGTAGGGCTAAGGAAACTCATCAAATCATGGCAAACAAGTCCTTTGGTCAAGGAACAACTAATAGCTTTTAACTTTGCTCTTTCTCTTTATATTTTGAAGAGACAATTTGGAACTTTTTGAAAGAACAAGATATTAGTCATGAAGTGAAAATGCTAACACAAAGGAAGATGTTTTCTTGGCAAATGCTTTTGCAAACAACTTACTTATCAAAAGATAATGTCAACAATGATATGTCATGGAAAAACTTTAATGCAACATTATAAGGATGAATCCTCATCAGCATTAAGTGTCTGTTCTCTTTGGGAAAAGAGGAAGTAGGGAAAACTGACTCAACATAAAAGTAAAGGAAAAAAGCCTTGTTAAAGGCAAGAAGGGAAAACTCAAGTGCTATCCTTAAATCAAACAGAATGAAAACAAGTTTTTGAGAGGTGCATTATTTGTCAACGAATGCTAATAGAAAACTCAATTACTTCTCAGATTGGACAAGTTTCGAGGAACGGCTCCCACACGGGGACGATCACATCCCCGCAATATCCTTTGTTTATCACTGCCAAAGTTTTCTGATATCTCATGAACAAAGCGTGAAGGAGGGTTTGTTTGTTGTATTATCTTTTGTGAGTTGGGCGCACTCATGCCAGTTCCTCCTCGTATTAGGGGTTTGCAGATTAGACATGCAATCCCGGGGTAAAACTTGTCCAACTTAAGAAGATCATGAATTAACTACTACTTCCTAATGCTAAAACAGGGGCACAAAACAGAAGATTTTGAACATCTAAGGATAACACAAAAATTCTATGCTTTAGGAGTGGTAGTGGAATACCACGAATAGGAAGGTATGGTGGACTCATATGGGAGATACTGGTTTATGGGTATGGATGCACAAGCATAATTTCACTTAGTATAGAGGTTTGGCTAGCAAAGGCTTTGAGAGAACAGATAATTGATGATGACTTGGATGCAAAGCAATATAAAGCATAAACATTAAAATAAGCATAGCACATCAAGTTGTCTTCCTTGTCAACATAAAACTACAAGCATAATAACAAAGAGGGTTTGGCTATGTCGCTACTTTGAGAAAAATAACATGCTTGTTGTTATGACCAAAGCTATGTTTGCCAAGATTAAATAAAGTTTTCAAAGCCATACTTGATATAAGGTCAATACTCCCCATAAGAATCATCATAAGGTCGATTGCGTGAAGAGAATACCGAGTGCAGCGAATGGATCAATAGACTTCTCATTAATATTCCATCATAGACGACTCCACACTCACGGATACATAACTCTCCAAAAAGGAGTGATAGACCTCAAAGAAAACACCTATTTTATAAGACAACTTCCCTAGACATGATACGACTCTACTTGAGTCTGAAAGATAAAGATAAAGATAAAGATATCGGGCACTCCCCCAAGCTTGGAACAAGCTAAGGGGATGCCATTACCCAAGGAGATTTACTCCTCATTCTTGTGGTTCTTTAGGTCCCTGATTATACCTCAAAGGGTTTGGTTTTCAGCTTCCAGGATTTCCACTTGCACTTTTAGTACATGGAAATCTTCACAAAGTTGGTTGGTGATGCGGTAGGCCTCGGAGATGGTGGAAAGCGTGCGTTGATCTTCAAGTGAAGTGGAGGCCCCTGAAAGGTTAAGAGAAAGATCATAATGAGGTTGGCAGATCCCACCATGATGGGATTTCTTGGACCTCCTTGTTGTTGGGCAGTGATAGTCTTGACTTCCTCTCTCACGGAGCGCCCCATCTCCGCTTGTCTTGCGGCAGTTTCTTCTTCGATAGCCCAATCGACGTCCTTCCCTTTATTAAGATCCTTCCGGACTTGACGTAGACGCCATCCCAATAAGTCCTCTCCACTCGAGCCACAAGAAGACATATCTACTACTCAAATTTTAGTCGTGGAAGAAACAGCTCGAAAAGAAAACACACGAAATTGCGAGATACATTGCCGGAACAATCCGGGAAAATACATAGTAAAAAATTCTGCACAGAAAGGAAGGTAACGAGCCAAAGCGGGGTCGGAGACGGACTCCGGGGTGCCCAAGCGGCCTCCCGGTGCGGCCAGGGGTGGGGCCGCGCCAGGGGGGCGCCTGGGCCCCCAGGAGCTGGTCTCCGGCTCCACTTCGGCCTCAAATTTTCTATATTTTGAAAAAACTCGTAATCTGGAACTTTTATGGTGGTTTCACGATGTTTCCTTACCGTAATACATACCTTTCCTTATCCTGCTTCTGCTGGTGTCTGAAACAGGGTTGCAACATGTTCTTCATGAGTTGTTGTGTATACCAAATCCACATCAACATTGACAGGATCTCCTGCTATGTAATGCTTAAGTCTTTGCCCATTCACCACTTGAGGTTTGGTGCCTTCGAAATTGTTCATCTTGATCGCACCCGAGCGGTAGACTTCTTAAATATGAAATGGCCCTTCCCACCTGGAAAGTAGCTTACCTGGGGAAAACCTGAAACGAGATCTAAACAACAAAACTTTATCACCAACATTAAATTCACGTTTCAGAATCCTCCTATCGTGACACTTCTTTACCTTTTCCTTGAACATTTTAGCGCTCTCGTATGCTTCACTTCTCCACTCATCTAGAGAAGTCAAGTTCATGAGACGCTTTTCACCAGCTAATTTCGGGTCAGCTTTAAGCTCTCTAATAGCCCAGAAATCTTTGTGTTCTAGTTCTAATGGAAGATGGCAAGCCTTGCCATAGACCATCTTATAGGGAGACATGCCCATGGGGTTTTTGTAAGCAGTTCTATACGCCCACAAAGCATCTCCTAACTTATTTGACCAATCTTTTTTATTTCTATTGACTGTCTTTTGTAAGATCAACTTGATCTCTCTATTGGTGAGGTCAACTTGCCTACTAGTTTGAGGGTGGTACGGTGAAGCAATTCTATGATTGACATCGTACTTGGCTAAAGCTTTCCTAAAAGCTCCATGTGTAAAGTGCGAACCCCCATCAGTCATGAGATACCTGGGTACTCCAAACCTAGGAAAAATTACATCCTTGAGCATTTTCAAAGATGTCTTGTGATCAGCACTTTCAGTGGGGATTTCCTCTACCCACTTGGTTACATAATCAACAGCAACTAAAATGTGAGTGTACTTGTGCGAGGAAGGAAAAGGACCCTAAAATCAAAACCCCAACAATCAAAGGGCTCAATCACTAGAGAGTAATTCATATGCATCTCATTCCTTCTACTAATATTACCAACACTCTAACACTTATCACAGGATAAAACATAATTTCTAGCATCCTTAAAGAGAGTAGGCCAATAAAAACCTGATTGAAGAACCTTATGTGCGGTCCTCTCCCCGGCATGATGTCCTCCATATGGACTATCATGACATTGTTTGAGAATGTCCTTCTGCTCGTGTTCCGGTATGCATCTTCTCACGATCCCATCTGGACCTTCTTTGAAAAGATGTGGGTCATCCCAAAAGTAATGCCTCAAATCATGAAAGAACTTCTTCCTTTGCTGAAATGTTAAACCTGGAGGGAAAAACTTTGCGACGATAAAATTAGCATAATCTGCAAACCAATGATCGGAGAGAGATTGTACTTTTACAACAGCTAGCTGTTCTTCTGGAAAACTGTCGTTCACTGGAATGGGATCATGCGGTATATCTTCCATCCTTGAAAGATTATCCGCCACCGGATTGTCTGCTCCTTTCCTATCGAGAATCTGCAAATCAAATTCTTGAAGAAGGAGTACCCATCGGATGAGCCTTGGTGACGAGGGGGTGACCCCACGACTCCTACGTATAAGCCTACCTGGTATCCCTGAAAACAGAAGGCCCATGAAGATACAGCCTCGGCCCGCTAGTTGGCACCGACGTAGGAGTCTGCGACTCACAAGGAAGGTGCGAAGACCTGCCGTACGGAGCAAGCTAGGGTTAGGAAAGCTTACCTGTAAACGTAGATGAACTCCCCGAGACCTAGCCCAGTATATAAGGGCTAGGAGGGGCGACACAAAAGGGAGGAATATCATCTATAACCCTAGCCTTGATCTGTCCAGCCTTGGCATCCCCTGTAATCGCATTTCCCCCATCAATAATATCGAGCAGGAGCTTGCCTTCCTGTTTGTCGATGAGCTATCGTCCAACCTGTGCTTCTCATGACTAACCCAGGGTCCCTGACCATGGGATTTGCCGGGGTGGATCCCCGTCAATTGGCGCCGTCTGTGGGAACTACACAGGTTGGGATCACGATCTCTGCGGTCCCGTCTTCAGCAAGCTACAACTCAAGGGAAAGAACCAGATCTAGCCCACTCGAGGGATTCAAAATCATGGAGGACATCTCTGCCACCCCATCAAGACCGCTCGGGCTAAAGCTGTGCCTGGACCAACACTACGGTAACGGCCAAGTGCAGCGTCAGTGCTGAAGGAATCGACGACCCAGATGAACGGCGAGGGGCCTCTACGAAGGAATTCCACTCGAAGAACTGCGACACGCAGCGGAGGACTCGCGAATCTTTCGACAACCGGCGACCCGAAAAATCGCCGCCCTCTAGCCCGGAAGGACATCACAGCCCGATGCAAGGACAGGTGCTCATGATTCAAGAGGGAAGGGTGCCGCAAACACAACGCGACGTCTACACCCTGCAAGCTAGAGCAGCCGAGAGCATAAACATAGTCGAAGTCTACCAGCTACATGATACGGAGACCAGCATCACGTTCTCACAGGACGACCATCCACCCACAGTCCCAAGACCGGGGCACGCGCCCCTGGTGCTCGATGCACAAATCGGAGGGTACGACATGGATAGGGTCTTCATGGACGGAGGCAGCAGCATGAATATCATCTTCGCCAGCACCCTGCAAAAGATGCTGATCCCACGATCAGTATGGAGAAAATCGAGCACCGAGTTACACGGGGTAGTCCCAGGAGAAGCAGCCACATCCCTCGGAGTCATCGAACTCGAAGTTGTCTTCGGCAACCGACGCAACTTCGCAAAGCACGTCCTCGAGTTCGAGGTACTCCACTGGCAATCGCAGTACCACTCCATATTGGGACGGCCAGCATTCGCGCAGTTCATGGCGGTCCAACACTATGCCTACCTCAAGCTCAAGATGCTAGGATCAGCAGGAGTCCTCACGATCAACGGAAGCTTCATCAAATCAGAACAATTTGATCGTTACTTCCACAGAATCTCCGACACATTCGGAGCCGAACAAGAACTCAGAGAAATAGCCATGGTGACGGACAAGAGTACCTTCCCATTGGTGAACCGAAGCGAATCCAAGGAGTACGGACGCGACTTCAGCATCGACAGCGACACAGTCACTCACCAAGTGCACCCGACGGACCCGGACAAAACAATCCGCGTGTCCGCCCACCTACCAGAGGAGCAGGCGACGGCTCTCGTCGCTTTCCTTCGAGACGAGTGGGAAATATTCGCCTGGTGACCAGACGACATGCCTGGGATACCACGCGAATTCGCGGAACACGCCCTACGCATCAAGCAAAACACGAAGCCGGTGAAGCAAGCGCTGAGACGATTCTCGGAGCCCAAGCGCAGAGCAATCGGAGAGGAAGTCAACCTGTTACTCGACGCCCAGCTCATCCGAGAAACGAAGAAAGCCACCTGGATAGCCAACCCAGTGCTGGTGCTCAAGAAAGACACGACCATGCGGCGCATGTGTGTCGACTACGGACCAGTCAACAAGCATTGCCCGAAGGACCACTTCCCCTGCCTAGAATCGATCAGATAATTGACTCGACAGCAGGGTGCGACCTACTTTCCTTTCTTAACGCTTACTCAGGATACAACCAGATCAGGATGAAGGAAGAAGACGAAGAGCACACATCGTTCATCACCCCCTATGGCGTATTCTGCTACAGAACCATGCCCTTTGGGCTAAAAAACGCAGGCGCCACTTACCAGCGAATGATGCAGGCCTGCCTGAAGGAGCAAATCGGAAGAAACGTACAAGTCTACGTGGGTGTCAACTTCATCAAAACGATCATCTTCGGGTTCGGAGTGCCACACAACATCATCACGGACAACGGCACGAACTTCACAGCCACAGAATTCCAGAACTTCTGCGAATAACTGGGCATCAAAATCAATTATGCTTCAGTCGCGCACCCGCAGTCCTACGGCCAGGTGGAAAAAGCAAACGGCCTTGTGTGCGGGGGAATCAAGAAACGGCTCCTCGCACCACTCGAGCAAGCCGGCGGCAACTGTGTAGAAGAACTCCCCGCGGTATTATGGAGCCTATGAACTACACCAAACACCGCGACCCAGTACACACCCTTCTTCGTTGTGTACGGGAAAGAGGCAGTCCTACCACATGACTTCAAGTTCGGAGCACCTCGGGTCACCGGATACGAAGAAGAAGAAGCAGAAGAAGCACTACAAGATGACAAAGATATGGCGGACGAAGCAAGAGATACAGCCCTGGTAAAATCAGAGGGGTACCAGGACAAGCTACACACCTACCAAAGCAGTCGCTTGCGCACTAGAACCTTCAACAAAGGTGACCTAGTCCTACGGCTGATACAAGAGAAGGTCCACAAACTTGCCCCCCCAATGGGAAGGACCATTCATAGTCTCAGAAGTCATCGGAGGTGGCGCCTACAGGCTGAAGAACCCGAAGACAGACGAGGACGAGGGCAACCCATGGAACGTAGCAAACTTGCGACTGTTCTATCCATAGTCCCCATCGGTCAGACATGACTGGCAACTCATGTAGCCTCTCGACTGCAATAAAATAAATGTTGCCCAAATACTGCCATCTCAAAGCACTCGGGGGCTTAAGAATAAAATCCCCCCGAGAGACGCTATCGCCTACGCGATCCTAACCAAAGCACTTGGGGGCTTAAGAATAAAATCCCCCCGAGAGACGCTATCGCCTACGCGATCCTGAGCACTCGGGGGCTTAAGAATAAAATCCCCCCGAGAGACGCTATCGCCTACGCGATCCTAAGCACTCGGGGGCTTAAGAATAAAATCCCCCCAAGAGACGCTATCGCCTACACGATCCTAACCAAAGCACTCGGGGGCTTAAGAATAAAATCCCCCCGAGAGACGCTATCGCCTACGCGATCCTAAGAACTCGGGGGGCTTAAGAATAAAATCCCCTGGAGAGACGCTATCGCCTACGCGATCCTAAGCACTCAGGGGCTTAAGATTAAAATCCCCCCGAGAGACGCTATCGCCTACGCGATCCTAAGCACTCGGGGCTTCAGAGTAAAATCTCCCCGAGAGACGCTATCGCCTACGCGATCCTAAGCACTCGGGGGCTTAAGAGTAAAATCCCCCCGAGAGACGCTATCGCCTACGCGATCCTAACCAAAGCACTCAGGGGCTTAAGAATAAAATCCCCCCGAGATACGCTATCGCCTACGCGATCCTAACCAAAGCACTCGGGGGCTTAAGTGTAAAATACCCCCGAGAGACGCTATCGCCTACACGATCCTAACAAAAGCACTCGGGGGCTTAAGAATAAAATCCCCCCGAGAGACGCTATCGCCTACGCGATCCTAACCAAAGCACTCGGGGGTCTAAGCACAAAATTCCCCCGAGAGACGCTATCGCCACTTACACGATCTTCATCAAACCACTCGGGGGCTCGAGTCCAACCTTCCCCCGAGAGATGACCATCATCGCTCACGCGATCTTTACCCAAAAAACACTCGGGGGCTCGAGCACAAAAACTCCCCCCGAAAGACGCTATCGTCGCTGACGCGGCCTCTACATCCAAGCACTCGGGAGCTCGAGCATCACCTCCTCCCAAAGACCGCTCGCGCAGTCTGAATCTTAAAACGCCCAAGCAAAAATACCCGGCCAGCCCCACCTGCTAAGAGCAAGGCTCGAAAGAGATGGCCACAATCAGATGGAGCACCAAGTACTCTGAAAAAGCTTTGGAGGAAGCACAGGACACAGACTCATTCAGTCTTCATCCGATCGCCAACGATCACCTAAAGACTCGGGGGCTACTCCCATCGGGAGCGCTGTCGCGCACCCGATAAAAGACAACAACTAACGACAAAGGAAACAAATTTCAGCCTATGCTCGACTCTCCGAATCAAGCGTAGACTCGGGGGCTACTCCCATCGGGAGCGCTGTCGCGCACCCGATAGAACCCACAGTGAAAAGTTCGGACGGACCCGAAGACAGCTCTCGATCGCAAAGGACTCAAACACAGCTCTCGGTTACAAAGAAATCGAAGACAGTTACTGATCGCCAAGGACTCGAACACAGTTCTCGGCTGCAGAAAGATCAAAGATAAATTCCATTGCAAAGGCTCAAGCACAATTTACATCACAAGGATCATTTTCAGTAC
The DNA here is from genome assembly GCA_950022295.1 of Bromus sterilis. Classification (NCBI taxonomy): domain Eukaryota; kingdom Viridiplantae; phylum Streptophyta; class Magnoliopsida; order Poales; family Poaceae; genus Bromus; species Bromus sterilis. Next base: position 353,603,953 of record OX465595.1, read on the forward strand.
CAAAAATTCAAAGTACAGTGGATAGAAGGCAGCTCTAATCACTCGAAGGCAACCCTCATTACATCGAGCACTAACCTAGTTACAATAAAGACTACAGCATCAATCACCCAATAAAGTGTGACGCCCCCAAAATCAGACCGTGTAAAGTAATCATACACGCAAGGTACACGATCAAGATCAGGGACTCACGGTGGGATATCACAACACAACTCTACAAATAAAATAATACAAGTTGTTTAATACAAGCCAGGGGCCACGAGGGCTCGAATACAACAGCTCGAGAGCACAAAGTCAGCGGAAGAAAAAGTATCTGAGTACAGACACAAGGATACAAGTTTGCCTTAAGAAGGCTAGCACAAATATCAACAACGATCGAAAAGGAGAGGCCTCCTGCCTGGGAACCTCCAAACTACTCCTGGCCAAAGGGGAACTCGACATCGTAGAAGGCATCGGGGATCTTCACGTTGCGGTGGTAGACATCGGGGATCTCCTACTCCTAGACTCCAACGTCGACTGCAGCGGCCGATCAGGCAAAACAGTAAAGGAAATAAAGCAGGGTGAGTATCTAGTATACCCGCGAGTCTTACGTCCGCTACTAAGCATTATGCATTGTATCAACGGAAAGAAGAGGCTGTATATAGTGGACTGTAAGATAGAAATCCAGAGCAAAGGTAAGAATCTAGGCCTAACGAAGACTAGCATCTTCCGACGATGTCTTGCAGCATGAGGTAAGAATCAGCCAACAGTTTATATAAAGAATAAAGTAACAATGCAGCAGAAGTTGCTGCATCATTGTATAATAATAAGTTGTAATAATTAGCAATGCCTCCGAGTTCACCTCCTCAACATCCCAGCGAGGAAGAAAACTCGGAACCATACAGTTTAATAATAATAGTTTGTAGTGGTAAGATCCAGCTTCAGCATAAAGCGTCCTGTTACCGTGGACACAGCTATTCGAATAGATTAATCTTCCTTGCAGGGGTGCACTTGTGTTACGCTACACGCACGGATCTCCAGGGTGGCAGGAACCTTGTTAGGGAACGCTCCACCGAGGCTATCCGACACTTCATAGCCCATATTTCAAACTCAACAGAGAGGCCATCCGCCGGTCTAAATCCTAAGTACGCCGGGCCTTGGACCCCAACCCGAACGTACTCCTGCACGGTGCGTGGCTGGCCGGTGAAGTTAAAGCAAATCCAAATAAGACACCACCGCACGAGCAAATAAGACAACACCACTTCCCGGCAATGAGCCCGCAGTACTGCTGACGCCTGAAGAGTCCTCGGACGACACTACGAAGCAGAGGAGCCCATAACTCGTAATTTCCACGGGTAGGTAGTGCGTACATGGCATATAGCCAACTCAAGACATTCACTGAACCATTTATCATTTTAATTACCTGTGTGACAACCGTTATCATTGCCTCGACTTAACTGACCCGCGGACAACGACAGCAGCCAGGACCACCAGTACATCGGTGCCTGCCCTGTCGTCCCACCAAGTCACTGCGGTTACCAACAAGGTGAACCGTCTCCTTACCTTGTCTCGCGGGTGCTCTTGGGGGAGCTCGACTTTCGTGGTTTGGTAACTCTCACGGCCAACGATCAGGGGCCAAGCACACCGGTACACTGGTCGTACCCTCCCTGTCGTCCCGCCGCAATACCACTCGCGGGCACCGTTGGGTCACCCGACTTCTTACCTTTAAGGACACCGGTTGGTTCGAGTGCCTACCATTAAGTGAAACCAGGAGGTATCACCCTCGATGGCACACTTAAAGAGGTTTGACAGAGATATCAGCGGAATGAACTAAAGAGGTAAAGCTCGTATCATCCCGGTGATGCTACGCTACTGAGCCGACGAGAGTGAAATACGAGTCCATTCCACTCGTAACCAAACTCGAAGCGACTCGGCAGAGTCTCGCCGTTGTAGCTTCCCTAGGGCGTCTGCATTGATCCGTACCTGTTGCAGTTGTAATATATCGTTCCCGCGATCACTCCCAGAGTGATCACGACCCGCTATCTAATCCTAGCTATCAATGCGCAGGGCTCACTGCTGAATATAATGTATAGATATAGCAGACAGCATAGGATAAGAAAGGTACATCAAGGGGCGACAAAACCAGGCTATGCAATTGAATAGGATTGTAACGTAGCAGCAGCAGTAACAATGCCTAGTGCAAGAAATGTACGGAAAGATAGGCGATATCTGGGGAAGAGAATGGCTCTTCTTGCCTGGAAGCTCGACGGTAGGGGTACGGTCGTCGACGAAGTAGTCGTACTCAGCAACGGTGTAGTAGGCGGCAGCGTCGGGGTCTACCGGAGAATAAGGGGGGAAGAAACAGTAAATACACAGCAATAATATACAAACATATGCATGACATGACAAATGAAATGTTTACGGGGTTCTAACGCAGTGCAATGTGTGATGCTCGGAGCGGAAAATCATCCGGGGATGAATTACCAGCTCCGGGTGATTATCGGACAAGGTGTCCGGAGGGGGGAGATATCATGTCGGAGGTGTCGTGGACATCCGACACATGTGTGGGTGGTGTATTCGGGTTAGTCGATCTATTCCGAACAACATTCATGTTCGAAATAAATTCATCCGGGTACTTTAGCAGTACCGGACAAATTATCGGACAATCGGTCCAGAGGGGGAAGGTTCGATGTTCGTTGTGTTAGGGGGGTGGGATAGACATACAGATAGCGTATTCATATTCGTTATATTTTTCTAATCAATTTTGATATACAAATTATTTTCATCGGAGTTACGGTTTAAAAGATATTAAATTTCTAATATTTAAATCATTTAAATCAATTTTCTGAATTTCTTTTATTATTAAAAAGAAACATTATCCACAAGATTATCTAGAGTAGTAATCTGACAAGGGGGGCCCACATGTCATTGCGAGTTTATTTTAATTCAACTAAAAGACGGATTATTAGAGGGTGGGTCCCACATGTCATAGGCTATTTATTTAGCAGATTTATTTAATCTAAACTCTAATTAATGGTAGAGGACCTATTTGCAAATTCCAAAAACTTAGAAAGTTATCTGCGAACTTTTTATTTGCACAATAGGCATCAGGCTTAATTGTACTAGCTCATCACAGATTTTTGCTCCTTTGTCATTTTTCTACGAGTTAAACGGTGTATTTTCTGGAGTCGGTACAATGGAACAAAACAAAGCTGGTTGTGTTTACTTTCCATCCATATAATTTTTATAAAATTTTAGGTTCATCCGCTAGGTATTTTCTGCTGTCTAAAGTGACAAGATTTACGCTATGCAAATTCAATGCCTTCGTTTTTCAGAAGTAGCAGACAGCAGCACAACAGCTGCACGCAGCAGCCGCGTAGGCAGCCGCAGGAGCAGCTGCAGCCTGCTGCGCGGCCATGGCCACTGGCCTACGGTTCCGGCGCATGGGCTGGGCGTGGGATCGGCCAAGCACGGCTGTGCCAGCCACACACACACAACGCACTCATACCACGTACACACATACTTGACACCACGCCATGGCCAAACCATCCATTGCCATAGCTAGCACGCACACACACCTTTAAAGTTTCAGGTTCTAGTTTCTCTGAATAAAAACTGATCGTCAGCGTGTACTTATGCACGTAAGAGCTTCAGTTAATTTTTCCCCTTCAGTTTTCAGTTAGGCCATTAGCTAGACTTCCGATCGCAGGAAGAACAGCGGACCGAGCAAACAACAATCGCTCAGCCGCAGCAGCAAAACGCACCCGGCAACGGCAGCAGCTGCGCTGCAACCAACGCCAGCAGCAGGCGCGTGGGGGAGATAGAGTGTGGCCATGGCCACAAGCAGCAGCAAGCTCAGGGGCAGCCACACACTTGAGCGCACACAACACACAGCCATGGCTGGTAGTAAGCAGGGCAAGGGGGGTTACCGCCCAGGTGGCCAGGGGTGGCGGGGGGGCTTGGGCGTGGCTACATGCGGCTGGGTACACACGCATGCGCTGCAGGGGCGCACGGCCATGGCCGGAGCCAGGCGCGGAGAGGCCGGCCAGCAGGGCGGCAGCACGGTGATAGCAGCAACGGGGTTGCTTGGGATTGAATCGAGACTATGTTGTGCATCAGTTGGGTCTCGCGGTGGCTCGAGTGGTGGACCGCAATGTGGCCGGCGGTGAGCTCTAGCAGCAGACGAAGCAGGGCCTCGCGGTCATGGCGGACGTCGGCTTAGGCCAGGTGGACACGACGAGCACGAAACAGCAGTGAGGGACGGCGTAGTGAGGGAGGGGAGCAGGGGAACTAGGGGAAGCTCACAGGGGGTCGAGGGAGGCGGCCCAAGGAGATGGCCGGGGAGGCACACCTGCCGGCGAGGCAGTGGCGTCAGGGAGGCGGCGGCGTGCAGCACCGTGGCCGCGGGGAAGCTCCGGGTGGCGGCGGCCACAGGAAGGCCCTGGCAGCGTGAGGGAGGAAGTGGAGGGGAGGGCGCGCTAGGGTTCGAGGGGGCCCAGGGGGGCACTTATGCACAGGGGGGTGGCCGGGAATTGCCGCCACGGCGACAGGCTCGTCCATGGCTGGCCAGATGTGCTCCACGCACGGGGGATGAGCAGTGGAGGGGAAAGGGGGAGAGGGGTGGGCTAGGTCGGCTTCGTGGGCTTCGCCCCAGGCGTTAGATTAGGTTTTCTATTTATTTTTCTTTTTCTTTTTTATTTCCTTAATTTATTTTATGTTTGTAATTATCTTAGTAGCTTTTATATTTTTGTAAAATATGAGACTAGTCCCATTATTAGTGTTGCACATTTGTAGAGTACCACAAAAAGTTTGGTGCATAATTAAATTCAATTGATTTTTATACCAATATGAAATGGGTATTTGAGCTGCTTTTGCTACTGGTTATAATTGTTTGTTTTATTTAAAAGCTTAATAAATACCCAAGGTTGATTGAACATGGTCCGGTGATTATTGTGCAATTAACAAAATTGGTTGCACAATTTTTAGACAAAACTTTATTTGCCACATTGTTTTTTAATATTATCAAAGGGGAATTTTGAATTTGAATTGATCCAAGATGATCATGGGTGATCAAAGCAAGATTTAGGGACAGTAATTGTTGAATAGCAAGAGTGATCATTGTTCGTGACACTGAGGGTGTTATAAATCTCCACCACTACAAAGAATTCTCGTCCCGATAATTAAAAGTAGTGTAAGGGGTAGAGTTTCGGTTTCGCCTTCTAACAAATCTTCTTGTTCTTGTTGTCCTACTCGAAGAAATTAATCCTTCACGTTGAGGCCTTCACTGCACGACATCGATGCATCTCGATGGGTTTTCATCCTTTCGTCGGGGGCTTCATCGCACTTACGAACAGGGTAAGAGGTAAGGCTTAAGGGGGTAGGATCGATACAAGGTTAATCAAATGGGGTTGCTCAAGGTTATGGGGTACAAAGTCCTTCCGAGTTTAATCTCAGGGAAGTACATCGAGAGAAGTTTTAAGCAGATAGACACGCATTCGACGCCGAGGACGGATGATGGGAAAGGGGCCCCGATCATCAGACACAAGCACTGAGTCTGATATCGGACGGAATATCACAAGGTAGATAACAAGAGTCAGGTTTCGATCCTGTGGGTTATGGGCCCACCAAGAATAGGGAGACTGGTGACATGTTAGGCGATCACGACGCAAGGTTTGTCGGAGAACAGTTTGTCAGCTATGTCAGCAACAATGTCGGTACCAGGGGCAGTGGACATTGAGAACCATTTCCTGCTCGTTAATACGAGGCGGACCAATTGGCAAAGTTCTCGTCCCGAGGGTTACCGAAACGTCATCGACAATGTCAACAAGGGGTTACTGACGAGGTTGCACACAGAGGTGTTTTCACAAGCAGGTGAATTATCACTGCTCAGATAAGATATATTACAAGAAAGGTTAAACAGACCAATGGAGAGTAAAATGTGATGATACACAAGTATCAGGTATATATCTTTCCCAAGGGAAAACAGAGCACGATATACACGACCAAGTTGTATTGGCAGAGAGTCAAGGGAAGTTGTCGATGATAACATAAATCATCGAGGGCAAGGATGGTATCTCACAAGACGAATCCAATAGACACATGGAAGAAGCCATGTAAGATTTGTCGGATAATAATCCACCAAAGTTCGGGTGGTTCGCAAAGAATCTGATGTGAGTATCGACACTCAACCAGAAGGAGAAAGATTGCAAAGGCATCGGGTGATAGAAGCATCGAAATAATTTGATGCTTAAGTACAAGGGAATTATGACTTTCAGATCAGGAGGTGGATGTAATTATCCATACGGACATATCGGTGGCAGGGGATTGCAAAGGCGATGAACAAGTAGATTCTCGGGAATTTATCGAAGAGTAATCTTCGAAATCTTCAGGTAAATCCAGCGATCATCTTGAGAAAACGGCTCTCCGGGTAGATGCGACCACGAGATCGTAATGTCAGAGTTAGCAAAATTTCCCGAAAGGATAAGAGAGTAGAATCCCAGAGTAAAGGTACGGAGAAAAGGATCCTAATACCACCCAATTTGCGACGTGGGCCGATAAGCCAGACGACACGGTTAGTAAAGTAGTTTTGCAAAGACTAGACTCGACTTCGACCAAGGAGTTGGAAGGGGGTGTCCTACAGGCAGTCGGCTCTGATACCAACTTGTGACGCCCCCAAAATCAGACCGTGTACAGTAATCATACACGCAAGGTACACGATCAAGATCAGGGACTCACGGTGAGATATCACAACACAACTCTACAAATAAAATAATACAAGTTGTTTAATACAAGCCAGGGGCCACGAGGGCTCCAATACAACAGCTCGAGAGCACAAAGTAAGCGGAAGAAAAAGTATCTGAGTACAGACACAAGGATACAAGTTTGCCTTAAGAAGGCTAGCACAAATATCAACAATGATCGAAAAGGCGAGGCCTCCTGCCTGGGAACCTCCAAACTACTCCTGGCCAAAGGGGAACTCGACGTCGTAGAAGGCATCGGGGATCTTCACGTTGCGGTGGTAGACATCGGGGATCTCCTACTCCTGGACTCCAACGTCGACTGCAGCGGCCGATCAGGCAAAACAGTAAAGGAAATAAAGCAGGGTGAGTATCTAGTATACCCGCGAGTCTTACGTCCGCTACTAACCATTATGCATTGTATCAACGGAAAGAAGAGGCTGTATATAGTGGACTGTAAGATAGAAAGCCAGAGCAAAGGTAAGAAGCTAGGCCTAACGAAGACTAGCATCTTCCGACGATGTCTTGCAGCATGAGGTAAGAATCAGCCAACAGTTTATATAAAGAATAAAGTAATAATGCAGCAGAAGTTGCTGCAGCATTGTATAATAATAAGTTGTAATATTTAGCAATGCCTCCGAGTTCACCTCCTCGACATCCCAGCGAGGAAGAAAACTCGGAACCATACAGTTTAATAATAATAGTTTGTAGTGGTAAGATACAGCTTCAGCATAAAGCGTCCTGTTACCGTGGACACGGCTATTCGAATAGATTAATCTTCCCTGCAGGGGTGCACTTGTGTTATGCTACACGCACGGATCTCCAGGGTGGCGGGAACCTTGTTAGGGAACGCTCCACCGAGTCTATCCGACACATCATAGACCATCTTTCAAACTCAACAGAGAGGCCATCTGCCGGTCTAAATCCTAAGTACGCCGGGCCTTGGACCCCAACCCGAACGTACTTCTGCACGGTGCGTGGCTGGTCGGTGAAGTTAAAGCAAATCCAAATAAGACACCACCGCGCGAGCAAATAAGACAACACCACTTCCCGGCAATCAGCCCGCAGTACTGCTGACGTCTGAAGAGTCCTCGGACGACACTACGAAACAAAGGAGCCCATAACTCGTAATTCCCACGGGTAGGTAGTGCGTACATGGCATATAGCGAACTCGAGACATTCACTGAACCATTTATCATTTTAATTACCTGCGTGACAACCGTTATCGTTGCCTCGACTTAACTGACCCGCGGACAATGACAGCAGCCAGGACCATCAGTACATCGGTGCCTGCCCCGTCGTCCCACCAAGTCACTGCGGTTACCAACAAGGTGAACCGTCTCCTTACCTTGTCTCGCGGGTGCTCCTGGGGGAGCTCGACTTTCGTGGTTTGGTAACTCTCGCGGCCAACGATCAGGGGCCAAGCACACCGGTACACTGGTCGTACCCTCCCTATCGTCCCGTCGCAATACCACTCGCGGGCACCGTTGGGTCACCCGACTTCTTACCTTTAAGGACAACGGGTTGTTCGAGTGCCTACCATTAAGTGAAACCAGGAGGTATCACCCTCGATGGCACACTTAAAGAGGTTTGACAGAGATATCAGCGGAATGAACTAAAGAGGTAAACCTCGTATCGTCCCGGTGATGCTACGCTACTGAGCCGACGAGAGTGAAATACGAGTCCATTCCACTTGTAAGACAAACTTGAAGCGACTCGGCAGAGTCTCGCCGTTGTAGGTTCCCTAGGGCGTCTGCATTGATCCGTACCTGTTGCAGTTGTAATATATCGTTCCCGCGATCACTCCCAGAGTGATCATGACCCGCTATCTAATCCTAGCTATCAATGCGCAGGGCTCACTGCTTAATATAATGTATAGATATAGCAGGCAGCATAGGATAAGAAAGGTACATCAAGGGGCGACAAAACCAGGCTATGCAATTGAATAGGATTGTAACATAGCAGTAGCAGTAACAATGCCTAGTGCAAGAAATGTACGGAAATATAGGCGATATGTGGGGAAGAGAATGGCTCTGCTTGCCTGGAAGCTCGACGGTAGGGGTACGGTCGTCGATGAAGTAGTCGTACTCAGCAACGGTGTAGTAGGCGGCAGCGTCGGGGTCTACCGGAGAATAAGGGGGGAAGAAACAGTAAATACACAGCAATAATATACAAACATATGCATGACATGACAGATGAAATGTTTACGGGGTTCTAACGCAGTGCAATGTGTGATGCTCGGAGCGGAAAATCATCCGGGGATGAATTACCAGCTCCGGATGATTATCGGACAAGGTGTCCGGAGGGGGGAGATATCATGTCGGAGGTGTCATGGACATCCGACACATGTGTGGGTGGTGTATCCGGGTTAGTCGATCTATTCCGAACAACATTCGTGCTCGAAATAAATCCATTCGGGTACTTTAGCAGTACCGGACAAATTATCGGACAGTCGGTCCGGAGGGGGACGGTTCAATGTTCGTTGTGTTAGGGGGTGGGATAGACATACAGATAGCGTATTCGTATTCATTATATTTTTCTGATCAATTTTGATATACAAATTATTTTCATCGGAGTTACGGTTTAAAAGATATTAAATTTCTAATATTTAAATCATTTAAATCAATTTTCTGAATTTCTTTTATTATTAAAAAGAAACATTATCCACAAGATTATCCAGAGTAGTAATTTTACAAGGGGGGCCCACATGTCATTGAGAGTTTATTTTAATTCAACTAAAACACGGATTATTAGAGGGTGGGTCCCACATGTCATAGGCTATTGAAAACCAGTTGTTGATCCTAACAGCATATCTACCTCCGATGCTGAAACAGAAGACGGTGCCGAGCCTGAAGAAAAGGACACGGAGAAGGATGATTCTCCCGAGGTAAGAGAAGAAGAAACACCTGATAAGCGCAAGAAGTACTCTAGAGAAAACTTCATCGCAAGAAGACATGGGAAGGAAAGAGAACCATGGATACAGAAACCCATGCCCTTTCCAGGTAAGTCCCTCAAATCTAAAGAAGAAGAGCATTATAATAAGTTTTGTGAATGGATGAAACCTCTTTTTCTTCAAATTCCTTTGACTGATGCTATTAAGTTACCTCCCTATTCGAAATATATGAAAGATATTGTTACTAATAAAAGAAAAGTTCCTAATGAAGCAATATCTACTATGCTTGCTAACTACTCTTTCAGTGGCAAGATTCCTAAGAAGCTTGGTGATCCAGGTATACCCACCATTCCTTGCTCCATAAAGAATAATTACGTTAGAACTGCTTTATGTGATCTTGGTGCATGAGTGAATGTTATGCCTTTTTCTCTTTACAAGAGGCTTTGTTTAGAGAAACTAATCCCTACAGATATCTCTCTTCAGATGGCTGACAAGTCAACAGCTGTACCCATTGGTATTTGTGAGGATGTTCCCGTTGAAGTTGCTAATTGTTTGATCCTTACAGATTTTGTTGTGCTTGACATGCCCGAGGATGGCAGCATGTCCATTATTCTTGGTAGACCTTTTCTTAACACCGCAGGTGCTATTATTGATTGCAATATAGGAAAGGTCACTTTCAACGTTGATGATAAAGAACACACGGTGTATTTTCCAAAGAAGATCGACAAGAGGCATGGCCTTAACTCTATAGAGAATGTTGAGACCGTGAAGATTGGAGAATGGGACTGTCCACTACATGTGCACCACAAATACAAAACCATCATGGTGGGGACAATGTCCATTAAAGTAAAGGTGCAATGACCACTTCATAAGAGGTGAGACTTCTTGTTCTATATATCACCGGTTTGTTGGTAAGACTTGATCAACCTTACTAGTGAGCTTGTTTTATATAGGTAAAAAGTTAAGCTTGATATGTTTTCATTTGCTTTAGCTTTTATTCTCTTTGCTGTACCAAGTTTTTGTGTTTTTGAAGCTTCACAATACTAATCACCGCTTTAAGTCTTCAGAAAGTTTTACAACTTTTTGAACTCCGAGAAATTTTCAACAATGAAGTTTTGAGAAAAATTCCAGAAACATAAAAATAAAAATTTCCATGCCGGGAGTGACCCAGAGGCACCTGGGGCTGACCAGGGGGGCCACCAGTGGCCCAGGCGGCCAGCTGGCGCGCCCACAGGGCGCCTGGGGCCCACAGGGCAGCCAGCCAGGTAAGTCTTCTTCCTCCTCCTTCCTCTCTCTCCAAAAACACGAGTTCTGCACTTTGTTCTTGTGTTCTTGCTGCTCTCCATCCAGAATTTCGAATTCTCTCTACGACCCATCATTTGAGCTGAGATTTTGGGCAAATACTCCCTGGTATGTAACTCCTCCACTCCTCCAACTAGATTTTTGGTTGGTGGCTTCATTTGTGAGTATTTAGTAGTTCTTGGTGTTGTTTAGATGAACTTGCATGCATGTGTAGAAGTTTATTTTCCAAGTTTTGATGCAATTTTTTGCCTTAGGTAAGTGGGTTGAGTAGTTTGCCTTAACTCACTTTGTTTAAATCCTTGTTTTTGTAATTTGTCAAAAATTTCAGAAATGAGTTTTCTAGGAAGAGCAAAGGGGTGGCTTGGGAAGAAAAGGCCCGAGCTCTCCGATCGAGTTACAAGAGCCGCAGCTTCACCCTCGACTGCTAGGGTGAGCTACAACGAAGATCATGTGCCCTTAGAGTTGTTGGAGGACACAAATCCAGCACGTGCAATGACTTTCCCGTGCGACGAATTCCTTGAAGCTGCAGGAATTAAGGAGGAGTTCTATAATCTTTGTGCTAATGTAGGTCTGACGCGGCTTGCAACGTGCCGTGTTGCTCAGTATCAACAACTCACCTCCTGTTTCATTAACAGTTTTAGATATAACCCTGATAATGGTTCTGTTGAGTTTAAATTTTACAATGATCTTTTGACCATGCCTTTGGAAAAGTTTTGTGAAATAATAGGTGTGCCAAACGTTGGACTGACGGCGAAGATGAGCTCTCAGCCCTCCGAGCTGAGAACTGTCTTCAACTCTCTCTGTAGCATGGATACAAGGGATATTCATCGGTCAAAGATCTCCAGCATCTTATTCCCACACCTCAAGTATTTTGCGTACTATATTGCTAGAGGGGTGTTAGCTCGTGACAACACGAGCAACATATCTGCGCCGGATATTGCTATCCTGGCAACCTCCCTCTCAGGGAGGTTTGATTATAATGTGGGTGCCTTAATTGCTCGACGCCTTGCTATGAACGGTAACAAGGGAGATTTATTTGGTGGCGTTTACGCCACACTTATCCTGGAGTCTCTTAATGGCACCCCACACCCCGATGATAAGCCTTTTACTTATTTAAGTTTTGATCTTGCTGCTATGAAAAGGCATAAGTTTGTTACCATGACTTTCGAGTTTGGTAACCTTGATTATATCTTGCGTTTCGGAGCCACCACGGAACGCAAGATCCGTCTACCTGCACCTCTTTTGTTCGATTTTTCTCGCAGGAACGGATGGTCCTTTGATGCTACCCAGTTCGATGAGTTCGTGGTCCAGCATCAGTTTCATAACCCCATGGAGGGGGTTGTGCCCGACGAGGAGGAGCATGGTGAGTTCCCCCCTTTGTAGGGGGAGACCTTCACCCAGTTTGGTGAAGGGTCTTCCTCTGCTTGGAGCGCGGATCCTTCTTCGTGGGAGGATCCGAGGACTTCGGTGTACGCACCGGAAGCCTCATACGACCCTTGGACTCACCAGTACAATGTTGTTATATCACTTTCATGCCCGATACAATGTTGCTTTGTCGCTCTGCATGATTATGACAGTTATTGCTCTCTAGTTGGTCGCTTCCCAGTCTTTTGCTAGCCTTCGCTCGCACTAAGCGGAATTCTGCTTGTGCTTCCAAACTCCTTTTCAAACCCAGTTGTTCCATTTGAGTCCACCATACCTTCCTATATGTGGTATTTACCGGCCACTCCTAACTTAGACTTTCTTGTGCCATCTTGAAATTTATTCAAAAGCTTCCCTTTTGCAACCGTACAAGCTCATGGTGCGGTGAGGGGAAATCAGTATCTTGCATGCCAAAAATATTTTGACGGAAGTTTTAACTAGTCAATATATATATATATATATGAGAGTTAAACCTCCCCCATACTTGATGATGGAGTGAAATGGACCAAATGTTGCTTATGATAGATGGAACGATACCCTCCTTCCATCCTTGAGGCAAAATAAAAGGTTCCGTAGACCATCAAGGGATTTATGGATAAGGGAATATGGGTAAGCAAAAGGCATAAATATGGTTGGCATGGGAGATATTGAGAGACCTTCACCGTTCACCGTTGACTGGAAAGTTACACCTCTCAAAGGAGTTTTATCTCTGTTTTCAAAACCAAGAGCTCTGGCACATGTTTAGTCTTTGCTTCCTTTCACGGGTTTTCAACCTTTCCATCAAAAGCCACGGTTCGAGAGTCTCCCCTTCCTTCTTCAAAGCACCAACTATGAGAGCATAATTGTCATTCTTAGTGTAACATGCATTGTCCAAAAGTATTACATTGTCTTCTGCATGCTTGTGTTATTGCTAGTCTGAAATACTGAGTTCTAGTCACCTTTAAAACTCCGGAGGAGTTTCTGCATTTATGTTTTGCTTCACTCATGGAGGCTAGCGAAATGCCACTCAAGTATGTTCAAGCTATGTGCATTGTGATCCTGTCTTGATTTTCAGTAGCATATTATTTACTTTTAGTTGTTTGTGATTGATCACATGAAAGAAGAATTGCTTCGTGCATTGTCCTTATAGCATTGTTTCAATACTTGCTAAACTCTTTTCGTAGTACATGCTTATATACATATAATGAAGCAAAATATTTTGTCAAAGTTTTCTTTGTCGCTTCCAGTTCGTTGAACTGAATTGCTTGAGGACAAGCAATATGCTAAGCTTGGGGGAGTTGATACGTCTCAAACGTATCTACTTTTCCAAACACTTTTGCTATTGTTTTGCCCTCATTCTTGCATGATTTGGACGAAACTAACCCGGACTAACGTTGTTTTCAGCAGAGCTGCATGTATGGTTTTATTGTGTGCAGGAAAATGGATTTTTAGGTATCGCAGAAAATTCCGGGAAAATTCACAGAAAATCCACGCGCCCGAAGGAGCCAGATGCCAGAAGTGGGACCAGAGGGAAGCCCTGGGGGCCCCAGGCGCCCCCCTGGCGCAGCCAGGGGTGGGGCCGCGCCCTCTGGACGCCTGGGAGCCTCCCCCCTCCTCTTGTGCCCTACCGATGCTCCTATTTATTCTCGTGACGGAAAAACCCCAGAACAGAAGTCGTTTTCCCAGTTTCCGTCGTGGAGCCGCCGCCACCCTCTGTTCTTCTTCGGGAGGGCTAATCTGGAGGCTGATTTGGCCTCCGGAGAGGGGAGATCGTCGCCATCGTCATCACCATCACCAATCCATCCCTCCTCCATGACTTCTCTTCACATGTGTGAGTAATTCCCTGCTGTAGGCAAAGGGGGTGGTAGGGATTGGATGAGTTTGATCATGTAATAGTTCGTCAGATTGTTGGGGGCATGTTGCCTATCATCTAGATTGGTGTTTATCTTCTTTGCTTCAACTTGTTGCTCTTAATGCTTGTCACTTTGGTCCTGAGTGCCATGTTTTCAGATCTGAACCCTATATGTTTTCATGAATATATTTGTGTTCTTGATCCTATCTATGAGTTGTATGCACCTATTATGGTCCGGAACCGGCGATCCCAAAGGTAACAGCTTGGGACACCAAAGGGGATGGTCCATAATTTGAGGATTCCATGTATCCATTGAGTTTATTGCTTTGTTCCGGTGCTCTTTGACAGGAGCACCTTAATCTCCATAAGTTCCCTTTGGCCCCGTTCGTAGCGGGATGGTAGGACAAAAGATGTTGTGCAAGTTCTTATTGCAAGCACACAAAACTACCTACGGGATACATGCCTAATGTTTGATATTTGCCTAGATGATCATTGCTTTTCTGTGTGCCTTGCCCCGTGTTAGAATCTATTACATGTTCACTCTCATCCATGCAGCGCCCAACCATCCATCTCCCTAGCCTACAGTTTTTTCAATCCTGCTGGTTATTAGTTGTTATTTTTGTTGTTTACTTTTGCTGTCGTCACCATCACTATCATATTACCTTTACCACTTATCTTTTGTTGCAAGCAAGTATATTTCAGGTGCGGTTGAATTGACAACTCAACTGTCAAAGCTTATAAATACTCTTTGGCTCCCCTTGTGTCGAATCAATAAATTGGGTTAACTTACCCACGAAGACTATCTCGATCCCTTACGTTTGTGGGGCATCACACACTATCTTTATCTTTGTTTTTTAGTCTTGTTAGTTTACCTTTCAGTTTTTGCTTTAGTTTGTTTTATCAAAAAAAAATAGTTATCTTGCTTGCTGATGCTATGGGTTCCTCTGAGAACACCAAGTTTTGTGACTTCACTAGTCACAACAACAGTGACTTTATCTGCACTCCTATTGCTACACCTGCTACTTCAGCACCTTCTTATGAGATTAAACCTGCTTTGCTGAACCTTGTTATGAAAGATCAATTCTCTGGTGCTAGAGATGATGCTCCTTTGCATTTAAATAATTTTATTGAGCTTTGTGATATGCAAAAGTACAAAGCAGTAGATGGTGATATTGTTAAGCTTAAGCTTTTTTCTTTCTCCTTGAGGGATGAAGCTAAAATCTGGTTTCAATCCTTGCATAAGAATAGCACAGATTCTTGGGATAAGTGCAAGGATGCTTTTATCGGGAAGTACTACCCCCCTGCTAAGATTATCCAGTTGAGGAGCTTTATTATGAATTTTAAACAATTGGATAATGAACACGTTGCCCAAGCTTGGGAACGCATGAAATCTCTTGTTAAGAATTGTCGTACGCATGGTTTGACTACTTGGATGGTTATCCAGACTTTTTATGCAGGCTTGAACTTTACCTCGCGGAACTTGTTAGATTCGTCCACTGGAGGAACCTTTATGTCAACTACACTTGGTGCTGCCACAAAACTTCTCGATGAGATGATGACCAACTATTCCCAATGGCACACCGAAAGAGCTCCAACAGGTAGGAAGGTAAACTCTGTCGAGGAGATCTCCTCCCTTAATGAAAAAGTTGACTTGACTATGTCTCTACTTACCAAGCAATCTCCTATTGATCCTCAAAATGTTCCTTTAAATTATTTGATTGCTCAGGATCAAGTAGATGTGAACTTTATCTCTAGAAACAACTTCAACAACAATGCTTATAGGAGTAACTTTGGTAGAAATCCTAGACCGTTCCCCTCCAACAACTATGGGAACAACAACACTTATCCTAGCACCAAAAACTCCACTTCTGAATTAGAAAGTATTCTTAAAGACTTTATCACTACCCAAAAAGCCTTCAACAAGAGTGTAGAGGAAAAACTAGACAAACTAGATACCCTCTCGTCGAAGGTAGACAATTTAGCCCATGAAGTAGAATTGCTTAAAATTAGAACTTCTCCCCTTGAGGAGAGGAAGGTCACTCCTATGAATGCTATCCAATTGCAAATTAATGAAAACATTAGGATGATGGCTAAACTCAAAGAGAGATGGGCTAGAGAAAAGGAGGAAGAAGATAGAATTAAGAGCCTTCCTACACACCATACTGTTGCTACTATCCAAGTGGCTGAGGATATCCAAACTCTTAGCACCCAATGCACCCCTAGTCCCATAGGACCTATTAATGGTGATGCTATGACCTCAACCGTAGAAGAAGAAATTCCTATGACTATAGAAGCTACCAAAAAAGTGAGCCTAAAGGACACCACTACCACTCTTCTTGATAGTAGTGACCTTGATTTTTATAATTGCACTCTTTCTGAAGTTATTCGTTTCCTTCACAAGATGTCTAGAGACGCCCACACTAGCACACTTAATCTTGCCTTCACGGAGCATATCACTAATGCTCTCATCAAAGCTAGGGAGGAGAAGCTTAGGGTAGAAGCCTCCATACCTAGAAAGCTAGAAGATGGTTGGGATCCTATGATTAAAATTAAGTTGAATAACTTTTCTTGCTTTGCTTTATGTGATCTTGGAGCTAGTACCTCTGTTATGCCCAAAAGAATGTATGATATATTTGAGTTGAAACCTTTTGATGCTTGTTCTTTTGGTTTTTGTCTCGTCGATTCTTCCGTAAAGAAACCTTTGGGGAAGATAGACGATGTTCTTATCGTTGTCAATGACAACTATATTCCCGTTGATTTTACTATTATGGACATTGAATGTGAACCTTCTTGTCCAATTATTTTGGGACGTCCTTTTCTTCGCACTGTAGGTGCTGTTATTGATATGAAAGAAGGGATTATAAAATTCCAATTCCCTCTCAAGAAATGGATGGAACACTTACCTAGGAAAAAGATTAAGTTGCCTTTTGATTCCGTTACAAGGGCTAGTTATTTTCTTGAAAAGACTTGATCTATTTGCATTAAGCCTAGCTAATGGCTTTAAAGAAGCGCTTTCGGGAGGCAGCCCGCAACGAATTTAGGTTTTACTTTTTGTTTTTCTTCTGTTTTTAGTGGCCTTGATTATTGTTACTACTGTAGAAACATCATTGTATGTTTACTTTTCAAGCTTTGTGCCTTTTATAGCCTCATACGACAAGGGAAGTGAAAGTTGTGACATGCTGTCCAAAAAAACAGATTCTGTCATCGCGACTAGAAAAATCAGAGAAAAATTCCAGTTCATCTTTCTGAGCTGAATTTTTTACACAGAGTGCTCTATACAATTAAGAAACTTTCATATGTTCTGAGTTTTTTTATTTGAGTTGCAGAAGTACCCCCTAAAAAATTCTTTACGACCTGCTGGTCTGTTTTTCACAGATTATGTCGTGTTTTTCCTTTTCTTCGTTTTGCAAACCTTAAGCTTGCTTTTTCTTTGCAAAAACCTATTGGCAATCTTGAGAAACAGTAGCTCTTCAATATTATCTTTATTTCCAGTAGAGAAAAAATTATTTTATTATGGGTACTAACCTCGCTAATCAGATTATGATGAGTTATGTATGAAGGGAGTTTTCAAGTGTGCGAGGGAAGATGATGAAAGAAGATTAAGAAGTGTCAAGCGTTCAAGCTTGGGGACGCCCCCATGCATCCCCAAGAAATATTCAAGGAGACTCAAGCGTCTAAGCTTGGGGATGCCCCCGTGCATCCCCTTCTCCATCGACAATTATCAGTTCGTCTCTCGTTTTACTATATTTTTATCACTTCATGCGTTATGTGCTATTCTTGGAGCGTCTCGCTCTTAGGTTTTGTTTTTAGTTTTCTTTAGCTTTGCTTGCTGTTCATAACAAGTTAGATCCCAGCTTTCTTTTTGTGGGAGAGA
The DNA here is from genome assembly GCA_950022295.1 of Bromus sterilis. Taxonomy (NCBI): domain Eukaryota; kingdom Viridiplantae; phylum Streptophyta; class Magnoliopsida; order Poales; family Poaceae; genus Bromus; species Bromus sterilis. The sequence goes on from OX465595.1 coordinate 353,621,988, forward strand.
AACACGCTCCACTTCCAAAATTTAGAACACAACATAGGACTTTTTCCTGCTTATCTTTGTTGTGTGTGTTCTTCATCTTTTTCGTAGCTGCTGTCATGATTTGCTCTTAGCTTTCATGCTTATCTTTTAAAAGAGATTTTGTTTAGTTTGTTGTTGGAACTCTCTTGAGTTTTCATGTTTATCTTGTTTAGAGAGTTTACCTGTTGCAATGAGTTTTGCGTCTTGACTTAAAGTAGTTAATTGAGGTTGCTATTCTTTTTGTAGTAGTAACTTGCAAAAGTTTTGAGGTGTTGTCTTGAGTAATGTTTGGACTTTTGGTGTCAAGAGCTTTAGCCTATTAGGGATAGATGTCGTATTTTGGGCAATCTGTGTTTATTTTCAAAAACCTACAAATTAGTTGAGAACTTTAGCTACTAGTTGGATCACTACTCTTCTGAGGGGTCGAATATTAGAGTACACTCACGTACCATGAGTCGAGGATTCGCAAGGATAACCAAACCCCCATACACTCCTCCTCGGCGTACTTGTCTCTTTGTGAACCTCCTTATTAGATTGAGAGTTACCGATAATAAGTGCATGAGTTCTTCGGACTAATGTGAGTATTTGAAGGTTGACACTTCCACCTTCCCATATTTTGCTAGCCTTCCCTGTGCCGTGCATTGCTCTCTTCTCACTCCGAGAGTTAGCGTCCACCTTCGCCGGTACATCCAAACCCTTGGCACGATACACTCTGTCATCATAAGCCTCCTTATATCCTTCCTCAAAATAGCCACCATACCTACCTATCAAGGCATTTCCATAGCCTTTCCGAGATACATTGCCATGCAACATCCATCTTATCATGACTTGATCTTCATGTCATACATGCTACTTTCTTGATCAATGAGCCGCATGCTAGTTGGGCCTTGCCCTAATCATTGCTACATGCCGCGCTAGTATCATTGCATATCCTGCTACACTGGCAGAGGCATACATTTGCATACATCATGATAGTTACATTTTCTTTATGATTTGAGTACTTTGTAAAGTGTGAAAGATCTTCTATACTTTTTGTAATATATAGAGTGTTGCCCCTAAAGTGAGGAAAAGATCCCAAAGTGGACAAAATTAAAAGATCCCAAAGTGGACAAATTAAAAGATCCCAAAGAGGACAAATGAGAGTTAAATAGAAAGAGCCATTGAGGCCACCAAAAAATACAAAGAAAAAGAAGAAATAAAAAGAGAGAAGGGGGCACACTACTATTCTTTTTTGAGAGATCCACACTTGTACTCCATCTTGTATCTTGTACTCCATAGAGATTATCATTCATGCATATAACTATGTGGGGACCTTCACACTATAGAACTTGGCTTGTATATTCCAATGATGAGCCTCCTCAAATGATCTCTAGGTCTTCTTGAGCAAGCAAGTTGGATGCACCCCCACTAGTTCCATTGGAGAGCTTTTAGCTCATATGTGCATCCGTTGCATGGCAATCCCTACTCCTCACATCATATCTATCATTTGGCTTTCTCTCGCCTATGATTGTCCTCATTGATGTGAGCCTTTCACACCTTTTTTGTCTTCCTCCTCCACCTTATTCTCTCTTTGCCATCCTAAGTGTCAAATTTCTTGCTTACGCTCATCCATTGCATGAGTGCTCAAAATGTCGAAAAGGAGTGGATCATTTTGACTTGTACCTCGCTAGTGGTCTGGGGATGAGTGAAGATAAGATTCCAAAGAAGACCAAGTGTGACAATTTAGTAGATTGAGTTCTCAACAATAAAAAAATATGTTTTCTCGTATATCCCTATCCCCTTTCTTGCACGCAAACACCATTTGGAGACATTCGAGTCACTTACAGCGAGAGGTCTTGCACCTTTATGTTCTTATGTTGCTTATTTCAATCCTAGATATAGACTATTGCATGTTATGACTTGAATTGAATTGCATGATTTTATTACTTTACTTACAAATTTATTATATGGTTGTTAGCATGTCACCACAGAAATTATGCTTGTTATCATTACCTACTCGAGGACGAGCATGAATTAAGCTTGGGAATGTTGATACGTCCAAAACGTATATATAATTTCTGCTTGCTCCATGCCTCTTTTGTGTGATATTGCTATGATATTGATGAACTTCCATACACTTTTGATCATATTTGGACTAACCTATTAACTCAGTGCACCCCAGTGCCAGTTCCTGTTTTCTGCTATTTTTCTATTTCAGGTTTCCCCCTTATTAAAAGTACCAGAAAAATTCCGGGGAAAATATAGGAAAAATCAGCGTACCCGAAGCTTCGCGAAGAGCCCAGGAGGGGCCAGAGGGGAGCCAGAGGGCGCCCAGGCGGCCAGAGGGTGCAGCCAGGCCCCTGGCCGCGCCAGCGGGGCGCCTAGAGCCCCTGGCCCACCTATGGCTGCCCCCTTTCGCCTATTTATTCCCCGTGACGAGAAACCCTCGGGGACGGAACCCTTTTACGCGATCTCTCCTCTGTTCCGCCGCCGCCGCGCTTCCAAGATCGGGAGCACCAGAAGACCTCTTCCCGGCACCCTGCCGGAGGGAGGAATCACCTCCGTGAGCTTCTCCACCACCATGGATGCTTCCCGGATGAACCGTGAGTAGTCCACCTTGGACCATGGGTCCATGATCAGTAGCTATGTGATGTTCTCCTCCCCTCTTTGTTCTTCATGGATTAGACCTCGTGAGCTGCCCTACATGATCGAGGCACATATGTAATCTTTCTGCTGTTGCTATGCTGAGTTTGCTGGGATCCGATGGATTATGAGATTATGTTCAGATTGTGATTGAGTTATATATTTGATTCTCTTCTTTTATATTTATGTTCTTGAGTAACTCTTGCATGTTCTCCGTTGCTGTTTATTGCTTTGGCCAAGTAGTAGGTAGTGACTCCAAGAGGGAGCGTTATGCATGATTGTGGTTTCATGCCCCCCCGATGACTAGCTTGAGTGACAAAAACATGAGTCTAGGGGATGTGTTGTTGCCACAAGGGGGAAAACAACGGTGCTTGTACTTGCGGGTGCAAGGATTGTTTACTTTACGCAAAGTTCTTTAATGCAGTTGTCCGTTGCATTGAGTTTACACTTTGGGTGGGATTCACAACTTAATACCAGCGAGATGTTCTGGATAGATATCTCAAGGTGGATGATTAGTGGGTAGATGCAGATGGATTTCGGTCTACTTGTCTTGGCGTACTTCCCGTGCTTTTGAGCCTCTTCCTTTCTGTTTTGCATAATTAGCATTGGTTTGCGCACATAATCCTGTCAATTGCCCAGCTGTAATTTGTTTACCTCGCATGGCTATTTTATCGTATTTTGGGAGAGAGACATCACTAGTGAACATCATGGGACCCCGGTCCATATTTACACCACTGTTTACACTATCAATTTACTTTCAGTATTTACTTTTCCGTTGCTATCACTATCATTATTATCCCGTGCGTTTTATCCTTTGTAAAGAACAAGGCCGGAGGAATTGACAACTCCTCTGTACTCGTTGGGAGCAAAGCTATCTGTGTGTGTGTGTGTGTGTGCAGGTCCAGGAGAAGCAAGTGATTATCTTCAAACGTCGCCTCACTTGCCGAACCACCTACTTGTTGACCTTGGAGTCCTACTGGAGACAATCTTAAACCTTAGCATCTTCGCTAAGGGAAATTTGCCGCTACGCTACATCTCACCTTCCACTTGGGGTAACCAACGAGGAACGAGAAGCTATCTCCTGTATCAGCGTTGCACGAGGCCGCATCCAACGGCAGGACGCACGCATGTTGATACGTCCCAAACGTATCTATAATTTCTGCTTGCTCCATGCATGTTTTGTGTGACTTTGCCATGTTTTGCTTGAACTTTCATACACTTTTGAGCATATTTGGACTAATCTATTAACCCAGTGCACCCAGCTGCCAGTTGTTGTTTTCTGCTGTTTTTGTATTTCAGGTTTTCCGGCCATTAAAAGTGCTCCAAAAAATCCAGGAAAATTAGATAAAAAATCAGCGTCGCGGAAGCTTCCGGAAACACCAGGAGGCCAGGAGGGTCCCTGGCGCGGCCCCACCCTAGGCCGCGCCAGGAGGCCTCCTGGCTGCCTGGTGGGTCCCCTCGACGCCCCCCTTCGCCTATATTTACCCCTCGGGGTGGAAACCCCTAAGACGGACTCCTCTTTCGCGATCTCGCCTCTGTTCCGCCGCCGCAGCCGTTTCAAGATCGGGGCTGCCTGGAGAAGCTGCTCCGGCACCCTGCCAGAAGAAGCTACCCCCTCCGGGAGACCATCCATAGCCATGGACGCCTCCCGTATGTACCGTGAGTAGTTTCCCTTGGACCATGGGTCCGTGAACAGTAGCTATGTGATCTATCTCTCCCTTCTTTGTGCCTCCACTTTCGAGTCCTCGTGAGCTGCTTCACATGATCGAGGCATCTATGTAATTTCTGCTGTTGCTATGCTGAGTTTGTTGGGATCTGATGGATTATGAGACTATGTTCAGATTGTGATGAGCAATATATTTGGTTCTTCTCTTTTATATTTTGTTCTTGAGTAAATTCTTGCATGTTCTCCGTTGCGGTATTTGCTTTGGCCAAGTATTTTATTTGCAACTCCAAGAGAGAGCGTTATGCTCGATTGTGGGTTCAGCCCCTTGATGTCTAGCTTGAGTGACAGAAACATGAGACTAGGGGATGTGTTGTTGCCACCAGGGATAAAACAACGGTGCTTGTACTTGCGGGTGCAAGGATTGTTTACTTTACGCAAAGTTCTTTTAATGCAGTTGTCTGTTGCTTTGAGTTTACACTTTGGGTGGGATTCGCAACTTAATACCAGCGAGATGTTCTGGATAGATATCTCAAGGTGGATGATTCGTAGTAGATGCAGATGGATTTCGGTCTACTTACCTTGGCGTACTGCCCATTGCTTTTGAGCCCTTCCTTTCTTTGCAGCATAGTTAGCATTGCGGTGCCTTCATAATCCTGTCAATTGCCCAACTGTGATTTGTTTACCTCGCTAGCACTTTTATTGTCTTTTGGGAGAGAGACATCACTAGTGAAAATCACGAGGCATAGAAGAGAAGCGGGGATTCGATACCTATTGCCTGGTGGTGAGGGGAAGGGCGCATAGGTGAAGTGGAAATAAATCACATGTCATCACGTGGTAAAAGGGGCAACATCTGAACAATCCCGTGTACTCGAAAAGCAATGGAAGTTGGTAGCCCATAAGAATCAAATATTTCTGAATTCTGAGCAATGCATCACTGTCAAACCAATAAAACGGAACAAACCTTCCTGAATCCTGCGAATAAATTTTGATCAATTAGAATCTGATAGCACCTGCTAAAAATTTAGAGCAGAGAAAGAACATCATCAATTCGAAGTAAAATTCATAAAAATGTAATCACAGGATTGAAGAAGAAATCGGAGGTGCTTTTGCTAGATTATTATTTGAGGAAGGAGAAAGCATGAGGGCCAGACCTTATGTATGCCCGAGGACATGCGGCTACATAAATGACGCACCTTAACTACCATTAATGGATTTAAGAAACGGAAGATTGACTGCTCGCTTCAATCACCGACGACGCTTAGTAGCGCAGCGCAAACTTCAGCGGAGTACTTTCGGTAAAACGGAGCGTCATCCTGAACTGTGAGCGTTGGCTGGATCCCCTCCTTTCTCCCTGGCAGAGTGGTCGCCCGCGTTGGCTTGATCCAGAGATTGCCGCATCGCCCGTGTGTCGGCTGGATCTGATCCCTCGTCCACCGCATCTCTCAACAGGATTTGGGATTAGCTAAATGGGCTGACGAAAAGGCCCAGTGAACGACACATCTCAGATTTGGTTGGTTTCTGGAGGAGCGGCCCCTTAGGACAGCTGGGCCACGAAAAAAAAGGGCGACGGACACAGAAACAGAGAGCATATCTGACGGTTAAAAATGATCTGACACGAGATCTGACGGCTGAAATGATCAAAATCGCGAGAGGGCTCGCTTTAGGTCCGGTTATACTGTCCTAAATATTGGCTTTCAGTTGTTTGTCTACCAAATTGCTTTGCCAGTCTCTATCATAGTCGTTAATTTGGAAAGTTTTAGCACTGCTTGCGAGAAATGATATGGACCCTCATGGTAAGCTTGCTTTTGTTCTTCTCCAGTTCAAATAGACAGATATCGCCGATTTACAGATCGTTGTCACATGCAAATTTGGGCCAACCTCCACTAAGGAACCACCTTTTAGCGTTACGGGTGCGGCACCATCTTGGTCTTCCATACCTGACCCATGCAGCCCCTCCTCGCTTTACCTTCTGCCACATAGATTCTGATGAATCCCGGATCGCTTGGCATTGGTTGGAAAAGGAAAGGTAAGGCTGGTCACAATGGGGAGTAACTAAGAGTAGTAACATAGGGATGTTATTAATCTATGTTACTATCTCCACAATGCAAAGTAACTTAAAGGTAGTACTCTCTTCGTGTATTAGTCATCTTAGGTTGTGCACCGGGACCAAGATGAAAAAGAAAACGAGAAAACTTAATGCTTATTTACTAATGAATACTATCGCATGCAATGAATTGACCAATGCATGGCGTGCTAGGTTGTTTAAAGTCTTTGGAAACATATACGCTTCACATTTCTTATTGGTTGATTCATTTATTTATGTAAAAAAAAGGAACAAGGTGAAAGTTAAGGCTCCGCGCCTAAGTGTTTTGGGATTATTTGGTTTTTGTAATGTGCCTAATGCACTGGTATGGAGGGGGTAACATAGATGACCTTATTTATTAGCTTATAGACTCATTCTATCTTGGAAAAAGTGATGTGATAGTAACTAGCTAAGTTATTTTATTTGTTTCTTTTTTCATTAATTTTAGTTGCTATATCATTTTTTTTTTGCTTAGACGACATATATGTTACTGCTAAGTTACTTTCAGCCTAAAAACAACAACAGTTTTTTTTTACGCCTTGCCAAACACTTTATTCCTCGTGATCAAGCAACATGCTTATACAATTTGGGTCATGGGGCTTTATAAGCCAGACGTGGCGACCCCACCAAACAGACAGAAGGCTCAAGTGCGGCTCATTACACCCTGCTTGTGACCAAGGCCCCGCAAAGAACCGGAAGTGTTGTTCTCTCGCTTGGTGGGTTCGGTCGGACCTTTAGCCATTGTTTTCCCCTTCGCGGCGGCGGCGGCGGCGGTGGCGGCGCCCACCAGAACAGGCAACGAGCAGCGGAGTCGCACACAGGGCGCACGGCGGACCAGAGGAGGACGGGCGATAGAGTTCTGAGGCGCGGCTGGCGGCGCCTGAGCTCAGATCGACAGCTCCGGCGGCTTAGCAAATCCGGCCAGTGAGTGCCCTATCAATTTCGCTCTTCTTTTCCAGTTTCTCAAGCGTAAATTTCAGGCTGACTGAGTCTGTTTGTGTAGTGAACAAGCGAGCCAGGACATCCGGGCCGGAGGTGCGAACCACCATGGTGGTTTCCGCCGTCCTGAAGCTGAGAGTGGACTACGAGCAAGGCCAGGAGCTCCCCGTCGGCAAGGCCGTCTACTCCGACACTGTTTCCGTCGGGGAGAACAGACTCTGGAGGGTCGAGTGCTTCCCCCAAGGGAAGAAGGTCGCCGACGGGGGCAAGTACATTTCCATCTTCCTCAGACACCTGGGCGAATCCACGACCACGAGCGTCACGCCCGTCTTCGAGGTTTGGTTGATGGACCGGAACGGCAGGCCATCTGCAACGCACCAAAGAAAGACCACTCTTCGTGACTGCGAAACCATGGCGGACGGGAACGCCGGCCGCACCTGGGGATGGACCCACTTCATCGCAGCAACTTTGGCCGAGAAGAATTACATGGCGGCCGATGGGCACATTACATTCGTGTGCTCCATCATGGTCATCGACGACAGCTCCACTCCCGTGCCACCTTCAGACATCGGGACTCATCTCGGCCACCTGCTGGATCATGGCGAGGGGACAGATGTGTCGTTCATCGTCGAGGGCCAGATGTTCCGCGCTCACCGAGCGGTGCTAGCCGCCCGTTCGCCAGTCTTCAGAGCGGAGCTCTTCGGGTCCATGTCCGAGGCTACAATGCCATCCATCACGCTGCAGGACATCACACCTGCGACGTTTCAAGCTATGCTTAGGTACATTTACACGGATGCCTTTCCTGCAGCTGCAGACAGCATGCCTGAGAACTGTCCCGTTGACATGTTTCAGGATCTAATTGCTGCGGCCGACCGGTATGCACTCGACAGGCTAAAGATTATTTGTGCACACAAGCTATGGGATGAGGTGTCTGTAGAAACAGTCGCAACTATCTTAGCCTGCGCTGAAACCTACAACTGTGCAGAGCTGAAGAGCAAGTGCATCAATTTCATTGTGCTGGGGAAAAATTTGGAAGAGGCCATATTCACTGAGAGTTACGGGTTGTTGCTTGTCAAGTTCCCATCGGTTGCTGCTGAGCTCAGAGAGAGGCTACATTACAGAATTCATGAGTATGAGGTTGGAGCAGAGTGAGTTATTTTCTAGTACCGTTTCAAGCATATTGGAAACGCTACTACCTGTTTCTGGCTGCTGGGGTAGTGGACGCCATGGAGATATTATTTTAACGAAACATCTTCAGCATTTCACTCTAGCTGCTAGCCATCTGAACGAAATAGTGCTCCATCTGGTAAGCAAAATAGGCACTATGAATCCACTGCGGTAACGTATGCAAAGTTATGATCAAGAAGCCCTGGCTGTTATAAGATTGCAGGAAATTAATATTCCTTTGAAATATCCTTTTGGGTTCAAGTGGCTACCGTACATGTTGATGCTAAAATTACTAAGTTCTGTTGGTAATTTATTACAACTTGGTCATGTCGATGTCAATTGATCTCTGCCTCACTCCTATATTTTTTCTTAACTGAAGAATTCACTTGGCCTTTTTTAAATCAAGAACTTCTACTTTTTTGAAGATTATCCAATGGTCTTCTAAATACTGTATTCCATCATCTTGTATAACATGATCATTGAAAATGAAAGAGGCATGTGTGAGAACTATCTGTACATCACTAGTGAGAATTCTGTTGAGTCGGAGCCACGATGCAAATAGGATACAAAGATTTCTCACAGCCCAAAAAATCTTCAAAAAAATAAATAAGAGGCCTCAAAGAGAGAGGAGGCACCCACGCCGCCCGCAATGAAGGAGAGGAGTCGAGGGAGCAGCGAGAACAGGCAGGTAGGTCGATTGAGGCGGCCGCTTCAGGCAGGTCATGGATGCGGCTGACATCAAATCGTGATGGTTATCCTTCCATTCCTCATAATAGTTTATCAGGGTGAGTACAAAACTACAACTAGATTAACTTCTCGTAAATATATTTGTTAGTTCTATATATTTTGGGCTATCACATTCAGAATCATTACTAAGTTATTTGAAAGAATTATGCATAATGTAATTGCTAATTGAATGAGAAAACACTTATATGCATATGCAGCTCAAACAACTGATCAGGCGGATAGTGGCTAGATCGCGGTCTGCATATGCCACGAGAAAGATCCACCTTGCCAAAATGATTTGTGTGTTTGTTGTGCCCTGGAGCCTGATGTTTGCTTTAGGTGCCATCGAGAGTGCATTTGTGGTCCTGATTGCCACCCACCTCCTTTAGATGCAACCTACCTCCATCCCCTCTCTTTACCTTGATATAGAGGATTCAGATTGTTGTGATGAAATTTATTCGGATGAATTACTTGAAATGAATTGATATTTACTGATATGGTTATGATTTCCAAAGTGTAGCCTGGGGATTACTAAAGTAGTGATCTAAACGCTTTTATATTTGTTTACAGAGGGAGTACTTCTCCAGAAGATACTCAACCGTTTACTCCTTCAAATTTTAAGAAAATTAGTAGAATTGCTCTAAGATATGCTTGGATCGTCGTCAAAGTACACCTTGCCAATTTTTTGGTCATGTCTATAAATTTTGATCATTGTTTGGATGGTGCTCATTCTTTTGGCATGTCCTTATAATAGATCTAAATTCTTTAGTAAAATAAAAATCTTTGTACATGCCAATGTCCTTTTGTCCACCTCAGTTTAAATTATTCTTCTCATGTTGGCCAGATCGTGAGCAAGAAAAACCTTCACCAAAACTTTGGCTGGCCAATCCTAGATTTAGACCAAACACAGCACTCCTTGAACCACGGGGAGAACGCCAGAACCCTCGACCCACCTCCACAAATAGAGGCGGTAGTCCCGGTCCGGAGGCCTCAAAGAGAATGGAGGCGCCGCCTGCAAACGGAGGAGAGGAGTCGGGGGAGCAGGTCGATCGAGGCGGCCGCTGCAGGCTGCCCTGAAGGCGAGTCTCGACGCTGCTGCGACCACCGCGAACAAGCAAGAAAACAAGCTCCCGCTCTTCTCAGGGCCCTAAGCTAGTGTGCTCCACCTCCTCTCTCCCTCTCTCTGAATTGTAAAGATGTGCCCCTTCCTGTTCTGGATGTTACGCCGTGAATAATTTATATAAAATTCAGGTGGGGGAGTTCTCCTAGTACAAAGCCAAAGAACCTAGTACAAAGTAGCAATGCAGACAGCAGGTTCGATCATTCTTCCCTTCTAGTGCTGCGAGTTGGCAGTTTAGCAGTGCTTGCTGGAAATGATATGGACCCTCATGGTAAGCTTCCTCTTGTTTTTCTTCAGTTCAAATAGACAGATATCGCCGATTTGCAGATCGTTGTCATGTGCAAATTTGGGCCAGCCTCCACTAAGGAACCACCTTTTGCCGTTACGGTGCAGCACCATCTTGGTCTTCCATACCTGACCCATGCACCGGAGCACTGCAGTTTGATTTTTGTGCGGAAGGTGTGCAACAGCATACAATGAACCTATTTCCTGGTTTGTTACAGATGCAAACATATCATAAATGTCAGGTTGCACAATTTAACCATTGAATTGTTGGGAATTATTTTGCTGAAAAAATAATTATTATTGGGAACTGTGTAGACTAAAATTACTGAGATGTTAGCACTGGATCAGTGCAAAAGTTTGCACCGCAATACGGTAGTTTGATCTGTGGTTCCAGCCTGTTAGGTGTGAGGCTTTCGTTTTTAATGTATTTTACTTACTCATTGTAAGATTTTGAACAGTGAATAAACTGTACGGTGTAAGAGCATTGTTTCCCAGGATCTTGGCTTTTATGCGGTGTTTGCCCGTAACCTCAAAATAATATGATTCACAATTATTTTCATTAATAAAACAAGTCATTTATGTGATGTAACTACAAAAGAAAATTCAAGCCAAAAACTATCTCCTGGCAATTACACTTCAAAAAGTAAAGCTCAATATACAAGAATTGAGTTAAGCTTACTAGCATTTGGTGCTTAATGGTACCAATGTTCCTCTGTTTTATGATTGCTACATAAATGGTTACTTGAGATCGGATGGCTTGCACTTTCGCTTCGACAATGTTCTTCTGAGATGGAGATAGATGGCTCCTAGCTGATAGAATGTAAGGTGTAGCAAGACCATCGGAATTCTTTCTCTCTAGAGCTTCATTAGAAACCCTATGCATGTTGCTTTCCGAGGAAACATTTTCTCCTGCTAATTATTTTAAGACCATAAGAACAAAATAATCTTAAATGTATCAAATTATTCTAGTCTAGAAATATTTTCTAATGTACCATCAGTAGATTCCTCGTAAGATGGACCGGTGAAGCTGTCTTTGTAGTATTTGTTTTACCCTGTCCTGAGCCAGGCCCCTGAACACCACCAGTTCCACCTCTCGAATGAGTTGTTTCTCTGCGAAGTAGATGGGCTGTAAAGTTGGATCTTCCCCCACCCTTTTCCGCTACAAAGACACAGATATCCCCTTCCTGCACATTGTTGTCATAGACAAAGTCTAACCAATGCCCTGTAAGCATGTAGTCACTTGTATCTTTTGTCATGTAGAATCTGGGTTGCCATTTGTTGGTCTTCTTGTCCGGACGCCGAAGTGTGATAGTCATACTTTCATTTGGAAAGTGTGCAATCGTATGTTCCTTAGAAATGATCTGATGACAGAAGGGACAGGATGTGATGCCATTAATAGATATAGACAAGAACTAAAACTAATTAGGAGTAAGTCATAACATGACCTGATAACAGGCTTCATATCTATAATATAGCAACAAAAATGGATAGCGTTATCTGTGACAAACAGTTCGTACTGAAAACACTATGTTGCCAATTCAATAGATTTTAACGTGAATTTATCAGTAGAGGACTAGGTAGTTGAACAGCACGCTGACTCATGGCAGCAACGAATACAACAGTCTCGGGTTGAATTCTCCCTATAAGTGCTATCACTTTCTCATATTGTGATAGAGATATACAACTCCCAAGTGATAACGCATAATTATGTCCTCGAGGTGTTCGAGGATCATCAGATTCAACAGAGTCGTATTCTAAAGGACTGTCGTCTCCTGTAAAAACAATAGAGGAAAAAGACTATATAAGTGATATAAACTTTGGGACATATGCATTGTAACTTAATTATCTAACCTGATTTCCCAAAGGAAGTGGGCTTTACAGCCTTTTTTGCCGTATTTCCATGATCCCTTGAGCTACCCCTGTGACAGCTAGGATATATTTTTCTTCCTGATGGTTGTTTGGTATCATCATCAGAGTTGCTTGGTATATCAACTGAATCTGCACTTTTTTCTGGAATAATACCATCATTTGTGCCAATATCATTTCTTTCAACAGGGGAATGATCATCACTTGCTTTGCGAAGGAGATGGACTGTCACCTTGAAGTTTCTTACATCAACCTTCGTCATTGGTTGAAAGAGGCAGAGATCACCCTCCTGAACATTATTGTCATGGAAAAACTCGTGCAAATAGAGGTGGTGTCCCTTTTCACCAGGTCTGATGCGAAAATCACACAGTCATTCCTTACTCTTCTGATGTAGCTTGAGTGTGATCGTTTGAGTTTTGAGTGGAAAGTGCTTGACTGCGTAGTACTTACGTATTGCCTAATTGATAAATAGAGAAGGGCAAAAGGTGAATATGTGATGCCGCTATAACTTGTTGTATAAAACAAAGGATCAATACTAACAATTAAAGACATTTAAGACACTCCAAGTTCCCTCTCTAGAGGTAAGAGGAAGTATAAATCTGGACTTTAAATTTATTGATCGATCAAGGTTAGTTTTATAAATCTTGTTAAGGAAACTAGCCCCTCAGTGATTAAGTTCAACAAAAAATAGGAAAGTATCAACTTGTATATGCTCATACACAGATTTGAACCCTTCACGCGATTGATCTTGCAAAAAAGTTACATTCCGCAAATTTATGATTGGATCAAATAATAAATGCAAAAAAAAGTTTATAGAAATAATTTCGGTAAATAAACACTAAAGAAACATAAAGGAATTTCGGAACTACATGGTTACATTTTACATGAACGTAAAATATGGAAAACTTACGAAAATATTTGTGACTTGATTAAAAAGAATAGGAACAAAAATATCGGATTTTATGGTACAAACATAGAGTTGACTAGAATAGGAACAAAAATATCGGATTTTATGGTACAAACATAGAGTTGACTAGAAGCAGATAATTCCCAAGTGAGTCAAAAGAGTACCATAATAATTTATTGTCATTAAAAATTGAGATGTTTACTAAGCGTTGTTCAGAATTTCCGCTCACATAATTCCTTTTGAACAACTAAAAAAACTTAAAAAAAATATTTGACTTATCATGGTCTATCCGTGGGTACATTACTTGATTTGCCTCGTTCCTTCCATACATATTTTCTTGTCATCCACTCATGCCTATTAATGGCAAGTAATGTTGTGGAAAGACATCATTAGCCCTGAGAAGGTCAATTTTATCTCACACACTACAAGGTACGTAATAGACTAGCCTAGACAATAGATCAAAATAAATGGATGATCCAGATTGTTTGGGAGCGTCTTACAATATCTCCAGTTTACATAATACACCTGATTTCGACTATCAAAACATATATTGTAAATTCAGCAATGCATATAGGTTGCTGCATAAGTATCTTTGTGAGGGTTGTGAAAACTAACCATAAGAGAACCTTTGATAAAAACAATTGGTAAGTTTTTGATAAATAATAGCTCCCTCCATCCCAAACTAAGGTGCATTATAGTTTTCTCATAAAAAGTTTTTGTATTTTCCCAGTTTTATAGAAAAATATATCAACTTATACAATACTAAATAAAATAAATAAAGAACTATATTTCAAGGTGAATCTAATAATATTGTACAGTAGACGTTGAGATTTTTCTTGACAAATTTGTTAAAAGTTAGAGAAGTTTGACTTTTTTGAAAAATTAGTACATCTTATAATTTGAATGGAGGGAGTAGTATTAGAAGGTAAAATGCCAACGCAAGCAACCCAAACAACTAACTTGACGTACCAGATCAGGGTATTGTTTCACATTGGTCTTCTTCATCATAACCACAAGCACGGGGATTTTGGGTTGAATTTTCTCCACAAGTGCATCTATTTTTCCTATCTGTGCTGCTGTTAGATCGAATTTCCCTTGTAAGACATAATTCTTCTCTTTTTTGCGATCTACAGATGGATTGTTTTCTGATGTAAAAGAGTTCCAGAGGTAAGAGGAGATGTTGCAGCGAAGGGTAACTAAAGTTTGTACCGAGAATACAGGTGAGTAAGCATGTGTTAACCTGAAAATTCCTTGGATGGAGTAGACGCTGCAGCTGTCTTCACTTGTTTGCCACGACGGCCTGAACGACCCCTTGGGCATTCATCTGACCCTTCGCTCTCTGATAATTCAATAGGATAATCATCTGAATTGCTTGAACTATCAGCGTAATCGGTGCGTGCTTTTTTAGCATCGGAAGCACTTTTCGGCTGCCTGATGAACTTCTTCCTCTCGGCGGTATTCGCGTGGATTTCTCTGAACACATTTAAGAAGTTCTTTTGAAGCAAATAACGAACTTCTTTTGAAGCAACAAAGAGCATCAAGAAGAAAATATGAAACACATTTAAGCCTAACCTACTTTCTATGCATAGGCATCTTATAAGAAAATAAATCAAAGAAGCACAAAGTGACAAGCATAGGAAGGTGGAACAAGTGCAACTTTAAAAATTTCATAAAAAAGAGAAGTGTTTTTGTAACATGAAAGATTTTAGAACCAAGTTTTCCTCTTTCAAAGTAATTTTCAGTAGTATCATGAACAACATCAAGAATATAACTATCAGATAAATCATGTTGTTCATGACCTGCAAGCACACGTGTATAGTTTTTAACACGGTCTTTAGGATCATAAGATAAATGCAACCCGTCGCATTGACGTTTAATAAGGACAAAACTCTCCGGAATATTTGTAGATTTCAAAAGGATAATAGGAAAATCAAGTGTGGGTGCAATAGCAACAATTTTATGCTTAACATGAGGAACTATAAAAAGTTTATCTCCGTAATCATCATCCATAGTGGCATCATGGCCATAAGCATAGAAGGCATCAACTTCATAAAAAAGGGATATTTCAAAAGAATTCATAGTATCAGAACACTCATATAAGGTAAGATTTAAAGAGTTACTCTCATTAAAAGGTAGGCATGGATGGCTTCATTCTTCCTCCTTTTGTTCGTCACACTCCTTCTCTTTTTCATCCAAAGAGCTTTCGGTTTCATCAAGATTAGATCAAAAGAAAAGGGGATCTAAATTGGCATCCGGTGACGGCTGTTAGCTCGAGAAGGTCGGGAGTACATAGGTAAATCAAACCATAAATCTAAATGATCTGGGTGCCGATGTAGAAACATAGTCTAGTATTTAGAACAGAAATGATTAGATCACAAGAAATGATCTGGGGACTATCTTCAGGGTGAAAACCCAAGGTCTGGCCTTAATTGGTTGTGCCTGGCACTGACCTTCTTGAAGGCGTTGCTTTTGAAGAATTGGACATCAGGTGTTGGCTTGGGGGTGATTGTGTTGCGGCTGCAAGGATTGTAACTCTGTAGCGGGACTTTTCTTTTTTTTTTCTCTTTTTTTTTGATTGGTTGTGTGCATCTGTAGTGCCTTTTGGGCATTGCGTAGTTGCAGAGGCCGGGTGTAATTGGTATCTCTTTGATATTAATATATTCTCCTTTTCCAAAAAGAACCTTTAGTTTGACGAGTCGCTGCAAGGAGATGAAGCGGTAACGCAACGAACCTAGAAGTGGTGGTAATTTAAGAAGGGACCTGCTACAGGCCAAAGGTCTTTCGTTATGAAACTGAAACGTCTAGACATTTTTTGTTGCGGGGGATGAAACGTGCAGACTTTTCATTAATTACATTCTTACCTACTTTCTGCTTACAAATTTATTGGGTGAGAAATTTTACGGAGATTGCTTGCAGTGTACAGTTATATCTTAATGAGTTTTCTTTTTGCGGGTGTATATTTTCACGAGATTTAATTGTCTTTTTCCTACGGTTCTTTTTACCCTGCACATTAGATTTATTTGAAGCCAAATTTCATAAAGTACAACTTTATAGAAAAGAATATCAACATTCATAATACGAAATCACTATCGTTAGATGTATTAGGAATTTATTTTTCATATTGTATAACTTTATTATTGTAGATATTAATATTTTCAATACAAATATGGTCAAACCTTATGAAATTTACTATGGACGAATCTTATCTACTATGTTTAAGAAGTTGATCCTCACTACTACCAATTCTCTTTATATGCATACTATCCACCTCTTCATGCATGCCACATCAATTCTATTTACATGCACACTATCACCTCATTATGCATGTCACATCAATTTTCTTTACATGCACATTATCCACCTCATCATGCATGCCACATTAGTGTTTGATTCCTCAAGATAAAAAAAACATTTACTAACTATTATCTCTACATGCACACTATCCACCTCATTATGCATGCCACATCAGCATTCAATATTTTATATCTAAATAGCTAGCACCCACTAACTATTTTAGAAGACATGCAATTATGTCATCTCATCAGTCCATTAAGCTTTAGAAATTAATTGCATGTGTGCATGTATCTTTCATACATAAGTTTATTATTCCACACTTTTGCGAGTTTTTTTATGTTTCTACCCATAATTAATGCACATATAATATGCAAAACATATGCAATATACCAAGTTTCAATATTCATGTTCATAAGGGCAAATTTCTTCAAAATATAATGCAACCAATCCTGCGGCAACATATACCGGCGATGGAGTAACTGATTAGTCAAAAAAAAACCTAAGACATTTTGAAGTTATTTACCAGGAAGAAAACAACATTATGTTATGTTGAAGATTGTCAAGTATGCGTCAAGCTAAAGAGGATTATGGTTTGTTTATCATGTCATTTAATTTTGTTTTGATTTCAACTGTCTATTTCTTAGTTTACAAGTTATAACCAGTATTCTTTACTCCATACTTGTTGGTGATATATTAGTTTTCTTGTGTTTGCTTTGGAGCTGGCCAACTTATTATTGGTTATCCCACGCAAAAAACATCATATGGGCTAGCAAAGCGCACCAAATAAGAAGAAAGCAACCGACTCTCAAAGGAAAAACTAAATAATATGCCATCAAATAGATGCCCAATTAATACCAAAATGCCAAGGAAAAAGTGGCGCAACAAAGCACACAAATGCGTCCAGTACTAATCAATTCTTACTAGAACTAAATTTACACCACAACAATGACATGTTGTTGAGTTTTTTTGCAGAAGATAATGGATCTAGGAAAATAGCAAGAGTGTCTAAAGTTCAATGGACTAAAGTGGTAGATCATTTTTTATTTGGACCATTTGAATGTTTCCGTATGAAATGTGTTCTCTCTTATGTACTGGTGCATCTCCTGACAAATTAGGAAACAATAACAACAGAATATATTTCATTTAGTTGTTTCGCAAATGCAATTACTTTTACTTGTTTAGTTGTATAATGCTTAAGCATCTTCTCCGTTTTCTTACTTGTGTGATATCTATTACATTACTATTTATTTTTTATAAAATAACAAGGGATATTAGCTGCACGTTATTGAACTGTGAAGGCGGACTGAAGATGCTGACTGTTTATATATGGCATCAATCAGTTCACTCGTGCATTACAGATATTGTCAGGTTATCAGCAATCATCAAATCAAATAATGAAGTTGTCTTTGCAATAAAGGAAAAAATTAGTCCGTGTGGGTTTCTACATGGATGAAGTCCAAGCACAGAAAAATTTTATCTAAAGACTGCGATATTCAATGACTAGATAGTTTTGTGGCGATGCCAGAATCTGAACCATGTTATGTCAAGTTTTATCAATAAAAACATATATATATATATATTAAATATCATATATGGAAGGAGGGGGGCATCGCCCCCCCCCCCCCCTCCCCCCATTCAATTAATAATAAAAATAAATGTCATACAAGATTCAGATACAAAACCAAAACAAGGTATGCGTTGTAACTTAAAAACAAGGAAAACTAGCAAAACTACATCATTTGAAAAGCAAAAAAGATAAGAAACAATATAGTTTATTGCAAAAACAATGAAGTTGTGAGTAATTTTGATAGGTGTTGTTGTTTTTCTTTGCATAAAGCAAGGAAAATACCTAGTAGATGTACCAAAACAAAGCTCACCGTTTTTCCTGATGAACGAACGTGCAGATAGAGGAATTCCAAGCCTTCATCTTCAATTTTTGTTCCAACCTTCAAAGCAAACTTTAATAAAGAAACTCAAAGAGTGACAGTTATGCCAATAGAGTGATCCTATAAGAAATTTCGATCATTTTCTGCATTCCAGTTCAAGCAAATAATATACAAATTTCACATATGACTAGCAAACAATAAATACGATAAAACTGATGGTCCATTATATTGTCCAATATATATTGAATATGCTCTAAGGGAGTGTATGCCTGCCGCTTCTACTTTCATGACTACTGGTACTAAGAAGTTACATTGGATCAAATGACCTAAACTAAAACAACTTAATATGCAGAATGCTACATATGAAGAATGCGAGCACAACTCTAAACGATGTCGCGGTAATGTGCAACGACTGCCAAGAGTTAGCGTATTTCTTCCCAGGCGAGGTAGTGACGTTGATACGCTGACAACCTGAAAGAGATTTGGACTTATTGATTATCAAGTGGTTAAAACAACTAAAGATCAAACTAGAAAAGGATTGAGAATTTCGCTTACAATCGTAGTCCATCCAGCCCAATCGCATGTTCTCCAAGTCATGGATAGTGAGTTTGTCCACTAAGGCAATATTTGCATGAAATAAATACGATTATTAACAAATAAGACAAGATTCAGCCATGCATTATAGTTGTGGAGAGGGTTGCTGATGAAATAGTTTCATGGATTTTCATAAATGCAATATGGCAATTCAATATGTAAGTATTGTACTCAGAATTAGTTTACTACTAGAAGCATAACTGCGCTTTGCTATGTTGTTTGCCTTCGAGAGTCTCTCTTGTAGAATCTGAACCTTGTGATATGAAGTTTACCAATAAAAAAAATTAGACATATTAACAATCGTATTTGGAGGGAGGAGGGCAAATCCCCCCCCTCGGTGTTGTTCAATTAATAATGACAATAAATGTCATACAAGATAACGATACAAAACCAAATCATGGTATGGGTAAATAGTGAAACTATATAACTCGAAAATAAAAAAAGACAAGAAAACATATTTTATTGCAAAAACAATGATGTTGTTAGTAATTTACCTACTAGATGTACCAAAACAAAGTTCACTGTTTTCCTGGTGAACGAACATGTAGATGGAGGAATTGCAAGCATTATCTGCAGGTACAAATCATATGATATTTTCCTTGAATTCAAATTGAATTAGATAGGTCTCGTGTTGCTTGTTCTAGCTAAAAGATGAATACATATCATGTGATCTTACGGCATTAGTAAATGGCTCATACGCTCCATCTGCGAGATATACCAGTGTTGTTCCCGAATCAACAAAGGTATATTGAAATGGTGACGGACTAATCACTTATTTATCAATGGGGACCGTTTTTCCATTTACAACTATGCTTTGTAGATTCAACTGGCAGTAATCTCTGCATTCATCAAAAGTTAGGAGGTCCACTGCAAGCAGAATATAGTAGTTTCCATGCAAATTTAGATAAATTTACATTATTCTACAAAGCCTTAGTTGTATATAAAAGTGAAAATCATTGCATTCTAACATATTTTTCATGGGAACATTTTTTAGAGTCGAGATATATATAAATGGGCAAACTTTTGGTCCAACAGACGTCTTCAATTTTTGGTTCAGTCTTCAAAGCTAACTTTAATAAAGAAACTCAAAGAGTGACAATTATGACAAGAGAGTGATCCCATGAGAAATTTCGATCATTTTCTGCCTTCCAATTCAAGAGCATAATATAAAAAATTCCCATATAACTAGCAAACTACAAATACGATAAAAATGATTGTCCAATATATATTGGAGATGCTCTAAGGGGGTGTACGACTAGTGCTTCTACTTCCATGACTAGTATCAACTCTGTCTTACAATTTTTATCAATAAAACATTTAGACATATATGAAGGGAGGGGGCGAATGCCCCCTCCCCCCGGTTTCAAGATTCAGATACAAGATCAAAACAAGGTATGGGTTCTAACATAAAAACAAGGCATGTGATACATAGATTTCAACATAGTAAGGAGGAGCTGAGTCGTCCAAGTGCACCAAGTCCGAAAAGTAGTAGCCGAGGGATCTGGCAAACATGTCAATATCTCCGCTACCGTACTGAAGGTCATAGACACAACTGTTGTTAGACGAGTTGTATCCCACATAGGCCATGGTACTGCACCTCTTATCTGGACAGGTGAGTGCCGATGTTGATGATCCAGGGTAGAAAACTCCACACTGCCAATAAAATATAAAATTCATTATACTTTGATTTATTAGATGAAAAAATAATTTCTAAAAAAATAATTGTTCTAATGAGAGAAGGTGGCTTACATCCAGCACAACTGATGTCTCGTTATCGACCCAGGGTATGCTACTCCCTGTGTCGATGAGAACATCAAAGTTCTGTGGTGGGTCCCCAAGCTTTACACGAGTCAAATACGACCTACAAATCAAACCATAAGGTTTGTAGGGTTTAACAATTTAAGCGCATGCTCATATATCATCACTTTCATTTGGAATAAAGTTGGGAGCCTAGAGTTCCTTCAGTTGAAAATGATAATAATTTTTTTTACATCTGGTCCCTCGCGTCGCTCCCAAGAGACGCTAAGGGAAACCTATAGCGACGCCGCCTCTAGCTCCTCTCCATGCCCCCATTTGTTTTCTTTGGCGCTTGCCCTTCCCGCGGTCCGGAGGGCCCGCTATCGAAGATGGAGGGACTCCTCTCTTTCTCTCTCCTCTGGTGGCACCGGCGGGCTGTTCGGTTTGCTGGGATGACGACCGATGACGGCTCAATGCAAGGAGATCGAGGCGGCGACCTCGGGAGCTGGTCGGCGAGCATCCGCACGGGTGGTCGACAGCTCGGGCGGTGTAGGATGACGCCATGTTCAGTGAATCCGACGGTACATTATCATTTTCTTTTTTTAGGAAAATATCATTTGCTACCATATGAGAACTCTATAGTGCATTTTTTAAAATTGCAAATGGCTCGGCCCAATTGGTCCACCCTGTGCGAAGCCACAATTTATTATGACGGACGTCCTATAGGACAGTCCCCAAGCCTAGCTTATCGTGCGCTACCTACGGCACTCGTCGCCTACCATCGACAAAGTACGACATGCATAGGACAGTCCCCAAGCCTAGCTTATCGTGCGCTACCTACGGCCCTCGCTCCTCTTTTTTTATTTTTAACAATCCACGGCGATAAAAAAATCATCTGAAGCGATACGAGGGACTAAAAGTAACCGGTTTTAAAAGTTAAGGGACCAATTCTATATTTTTTAAAGTTGAGAGACCAATTCTATACTTTTGAAAAAGTTTAAGGACCAAAAATATACTTATCCCATAACTTAAATATGCGAGACTTCTTAAATACATCATTATCATAAAAATAAGCATAAATGCTTATGTTTGTTGTAATCAAGGGCATACCTAGAGCTGAACCTATCCTCATGTAGTACTTTTCCATGGTTTTGGAATTGTCAAACAGCCCGATTTATTAAACAATAGTTTATTTTATGGAATTATAAAGGACAATTTATAAGCACAATCAAAATATTTGATATAGTAAAAGATGAGCAAAAGTTGCTGTGTTTTTCAAAACACATCATCAATTATCCAATACCGATGATTTTGCGAAAGATATCATCAAGTTAAACTTGGCAAGTGGAGTGTAATAGAATGACCAAATATATGCACATTATCTTCTTCCTGATCGGATCGGCATGAATTTGTTTTGAATCGATTCGCTGTCACTAATTTTCTCTAGAGAGTGGTACCCTTCATCCTATAGTTCTCACTGTAACTGAGAATCGATCAATTAATCATGAGCATCTCGTCTTATGGGCAGTGGATGCTGTCGTTCGATTCAGTCCATCCGATAGAGGAGTAGATCGCGTACCACCTCAACGTCATCCTCAAAGTGAATATCAACAGGCTCGAGCATATCAATCATACACTCTCCTTGCACGATGCTATGGCTTGCATGTACGCATACTAATGAATGGGTGGTCAGTTAATTGGCTGGTGTTCGAGGAGTGCATGATTGCAAGAAAATAAATACAAGATCCACTAATTAGGAGTCTACCATTTATTAGTACTTCCCGAATCAATTAAAAGCATCCAATGATTTAATTATAGTCACACTAGTGTAAAGAGGTGCTATCACGACTGCTTTCGCAAATCATTGGTCCAAAATGTCTGTGATAGAACAGTGCAAACGGTAGAAACAGAAATCCGTGCGCCCAAAACTAAAACGTGTGGGATACATAATCCATTAGGCACCCTTATAAAAATCATTTCATGGGCGATGCACGGTTGACGATTTGTCGAAACAACCGTACGGGATACAGAGGGTGAAAGACCACGGTTGCAAACAATGTACCGCTAGACTTTTTTCGCAACCGTTCATAATTACTGAAATGTGTGGGATGCGTAATCTATCAGACACGCTTCAAAAACTCTTTAGTGGGTAGAATCAAGGTTGATGTCACATCCTGATGTTTAAGAAGTTTTCCAAAAAGTAGAGCCAAAAAAATTCGTTTGTTAGTTTGATTAATAAAAGCTTAAATTAAAATTTTATAATTTGAAGGGTTTAGTTTTAACTAATGGAAACCTAAATCTAAATTGGTAATTTTGTTTTCTTCTTTCAGCCCGATTGTTTTCTTGTTTCAACAAATTAATTTATCTGTGTTTGCTTTTTCTCAAAATGTTTTTATTATTTGATTTATGTTTAAGCTCTTATCCTTTTTCCTAGATTTTCCTAAAATGGAAAATAAATTTATTTTCTCTCTCAAACTCTAGCTAAAAAATTTGTAGCACAACATCGTTTTCCTTTGTGAAGCGTACTTCTTTTTTGTTCCCTCCAAAACCCAATGAGCCTAGCTTTTCTTCTTCTTCCCTTCCTCTCTATTTCCCCTTTCCCACATGTCCCTTAGCCCATTTCCCACCCGTGAGCGCTTCTCCTTCCTCTACCACGCGTGCAGCTATAGGCACGTCATTAATAGAGAAGGAGAAACGCCATGAAATCCCTCCTCTAACTCTTTTTAATTGCTACCGTTTTTAAATTTATGAGTATAAATATGTGCGCCCCGATCTTCTCCTCCAATTTCATCATTTTGCATGTCCATTCCATTTCTCCTCTCTCCAAAATCTCTCACTTAACTTTTGAAGTTCCATAGATGCTGGTTCTCGAGCTCGGTGACGCAGGCCATCTCCATCTGTGCCTTTACGCCGGAAAGTTCATCTCGACGACGTGAATCCATTCAGAGAAGAAGGAACGCGTTCCATCAACCACTCGCGTACAATTTTGCATTTACGTGTACACTGTTCGTCGAATTCATCGCACCCTTCCATCAAATTCGGTGAGCCTCTATCCACTTCCTATTGCGCACCTTCTCAACATCAACCGTGGAATCTCCTAGACACCATGATTCGAGCTATCTATGTTGTTGGCCGCGTGTGTCCAAAACCGAACTCGATTTGATGGCATCGGCTTGTCATTTTATTTTCTGTCTGTCGAATGATCTTATGATCAACATATAATTTTTTCATGTGGCAGTAGTAACCATATGGTGGAGTTAGACCGGTAATTGATCAATCAAAGTTTAGCGTATGTTTTTTTATAGTCGTTTTGGCCAAGATCGATGAAGAGTTTGTAGATCGGTTAAATTTAAAACGTGGCTTTTTGGGTCATAGGTGCATTTGTCCCCATTAGTAACAGGAACATCATTTAAATAGTAAACAAAACAAAAAAGTGGATTTTTTTATGATGCAAGATGGTCATGTGCGTGAAGTCGATGGCAAATTTCATGGAGTTTAAACATTCGAGTAGTCCTCGGCAAAAATAAGCATATTGCATTCCTTCTTATCTTAATATAATATGTTTTTTTGACATTATCATAGTATCAAAAAACATCTTATATTAAGATACGAGGGGGTAGAAACTAAAAGTGAAAGTATCAAGTTATATCGGCGGATGCTCCAACCCTTGCCGTCGTCATCGCAAAATCCATCTTCCTCTTTGCCGCCGCCAAAAGACGCAGCATGGAAAAGCTGTGTAGTTGACGACAACGCTAGGGACCTTGGTCGCGGCTCAGGACACCGCTCGGACATGGAGAGTTGTATTTTGTGGTCACTTCGGCGGTGTCGGGTGTTGGGGCTCGGTTTCGACTCGTTCAGCTTCGGTTGCTTGCTCTCTTTCCTATGTCGAGCTTCACGGAGAAACATGCATGGTCTGACAGTCATCCAGTGGCGGAGCTTAGTGGAAGCCAACCTGGGCCATCGGCCATCGCCCCACCAGCCCATGACATTTCCTTTGGTTAATCCTCATTAAATAAACAAGAAATCTGTGAAATATAGCTCAAGTTTTCTTTAGGTCGCCCCTCCAGCCCATTTGCCCCTCCTACATTCTGGCCCAAGCTCCGCCACTGCAGTCATCCCCTGCATCTCCAGTATTCCCCTTCCTCATATCCAAAATTTCTTGCCTTGGTGATTCTCCATCTTGGGTTGTCACGTCGATGGTTGTCATGACCTTCGCCCCGCTACTGCTCGCACGCTGTAGTCGGTCATCCTTGCTCCATTACCTCACTCTGATGCTAGGCATGCACCCTCCTTGCTCCTTGTTGTTTGTGCATCCCTATTGATGTCGTCTGCGACAACGCCATTGTAGTCGCGCGCTTCGCTCACTCACTCCCCCCTTCCCATTGTCTAGGCGTCGTTTTCCCGTTGTTTGTGTCGCTGGCTCTCATCCAGCGATGAGACCCCTACCTCTTCCTTGCTGACCTGCCGACTCACCTCACCCACCTCCTTCCTTGGCCCTCGATCTTCTTCCTTATGTGTTCTAAGTTGTGGTTTACACCGTGTATCTCCTCCTTCCTTCCTCAAATCCAGTTTTTGATCCAAATCTTAGGCAGTGATGCCGCTTCATACAGTGTTGCCTTTGTCCTCTGACGGTCCTTCAATCCTCTTGCGGTGTGATTTGCCTTCAGGTCACACGATGCCGCATATTGTTCCGCCAAACTTTTAATTCACTGGTGTGTGTATGCTCAACTCGACGAAAGCCATGCTCTTACAAGAGTCGATGACGCCGACGCCTGTGGGAGCTGGTAACCTTCTTGGAGGCATTGTTGAATGTAGTTCTCGCCACCCATTCCATGAATTTCGTGGGAACCTTGGTTCATAGTCTTTAGAATTTGATGATGGCAGCGCAACATCGCGTCGCTAAACTTAAAGCCATGATTGAGAAGTCGGCCGATTGCTCTGTTCGGGTCCTACAAGTTGTGATGATATTGGTGGTGGTAATGTGATTGCCTTGCTCCCCCTTCATTGTGTTCTTCTCTTGACAACCTGATGATCTCCTCTTATCAACAGTGAGCTTCCTACAACACTCTATTCAGGTCCTACTTGGATCCTTTGTTCTCATCAACTAATGGTTGTGTGACATTACCTTTTGAGAAGAACCTCTCACGCCCTCTCGC
Organism: Bromus sterilis; assembly: GCA_950022295.1. Classification (NCBI taxonomy): domain Eukaryota; kingdom Viridiplantae; phylum Streptophyta; class Magnoliopsida; order Poales; family Poaceae; genus Bromus; species Bromus sterilis. The sequence continues at coordinate 353,648,054 of OX465595.1, forward strand.
GTCGCCCCCCACGCGGGCGACTGAGATGCCTCACTCTTGCCGCCGCCGGGCCTCTCCATCCCCTCCCCCCTCCTCCGCCGCCGCTGGTGATCGGCGCAGGGCAAAGCCCGTGCGTCCGATGGCGGCGGCGGAGGTGCTCCTCCCTCTCCCGGTCTTCGGTTGGTATGGGTGACCTGATTTGGGAGAGATCCGATCTGGATCGCGGTGGCCGGCGTCGCCAACGATGTGAAGCCTTGACGGCTGGCGTCCCCATGGCGAACGGCAGTCCAGCGGCGAGGCTCGGCGGCCGACGACCACACGGCGGCTGGCGTCCAACGTTGGCCGGCGTAACGGTGGCGGCCGGACCCATTGGCGCTGCTTGTTCAGATCCATGGCCGAGGGCTAAGGTCGGCGGCGGCGATCAGACTCCTTTAAGTCGTTCCAGATCGGCGGTGACGGTGTGGAGGGCCTGGTGTATTTTCCGCCTGCGTGTATGGTATGGCCTACAGTCAGATCTTATCTGACCGATGAGACATGCTCGTCGTGTGGCGGCGGAGTTCGGCGGCGGTCCCGTGCACAAGAAGCTGGATGAAGGTTTTGAGAAGATCCGGGTGAAAACTCTGTCCTAGGCCAGGTGCCAAGGCCGGCGATGGCGGCGTTCTTCTACGTCGCCTCCTTCTTGAAGGCATCGCGGTGGAGAAGCTACACACCAATATCCGCTACCTCCGGGGGAAACCCTAGATCAGTTGATCGGCTGATGGCGGCGCTCATGTGTCGTTCTCTTCTTGGGGCATCAGTCTTGGAGGTGTGTATTGGATCGAGGAACCAGTGGACGGTTTCAGTGGTGGAGCGGCGTTTCATATAACGCATCGATGGCGTCGAGTCTTGGCGGCGTGGCGCAGCAGGGTCTCAACGACATTGCGTGATGATGGACGCGTGAAGGGAGGTGGTGTTGTCTGGTGCTATGGTGGCATCGACGGCAGGCCTGACAAGGTTGATACTTTAGTTCTAATCTGAAGATGGACCGGTGGAAGACGGTAGTGACGGCCTTTGTAGCGTGCGCATGCGGTGCTCGCTACGATTGTGTCAGACCGGTGTGTGACCCAGATCCGGCAGCAGCTTGATTGGGCATCCGGCTTTAAATGTAGCACTTTAGTGTGAGGTCTGGACATGCGGTCCGGACTATCTCCACTCCTTCATCAAGAGGTTAGGGGTAGCGACATTTAATGGCAAGATGGTGGCTTCAGACTTATTAATATATTACTCCCTCCGATCCATAATAAGTGTCGCTCATTTTGTACTAAGCTAGTACAAACTTTGTACTAGATGAGCGACACTTATTATGGATCAGAGGGAGTACTTTGTAAGGTTTTGATAAATAATTAATAAAATGGCCGCATGCATCGTCCTGATGCAGAGGCCGGGGGTCTTCCTCCTTTTCCAAAAAAAAAACTAATGGTTGTGTGTCTCCTCCATTTACAGTCCGCCACCTGGGTCGAGATATTTCCCTTCTGAGGCACTCTTTGTGAGCATGTCACTCTTCCGCTCTTACCACCAACTAACCCTCCCTCTCAGTGGTGTATTGGCACTATATTTGTGCTTGCTCGTTGACCTTGCGTCTCCCCCTTTGTCAAGTGGCATGTTCAAGTTTGCTTAGCATCTTGAGTCAGCGCTCCCAACTTTTCTTGAGTGATTGCACCAACACCCTTTTCTCCTCCCCACGTGTTGTGTTGTTTTATGGCATCACGTCTTGCCGTAGATAGATCTTGGCATGATGCTGCTACCGAAGGGGTATTAGCCATAAAATCTTTTGCTATAGAATGAGACTTCTGCAACTCTCCTCGTCATCAGAAATGCCTTGATGCCAATGAAAGGTGAGTCCTAATTGAGGAGCAAATATGAAGCTTCCATTATGGCAACTTTGTGTTTGGGCTTTTCCTTGGTAGCCTTCAAATCCGTATGGAGCTCTTGATATGTGATACTGCTGTCAATATGACGACTCTATTAGAGTTGCTCTAACTTCCGCGCCCCCAACCCTAGTTGTTATCAATATGATGACTCTTTTAGAGTTGTTCTAACTTCTGCACCCCCAACCCTAGTTGTCTCTGCCGCAACTTCCCTACACGTTGTCGTCGTGCCACGCTCGTTGTCATTGTCCGGCGGCAAGAGGTGTGATGATCCTTCCGTCTCATTTTCTTTTCGTTTTTTTAGGTTTGTTTTCCTGGCGACATCGACAGGTGTAGGCGGCGATGTCGTGTAGGAATAAGGTTTCTCTGATCTTTCCCTAAAGATTCCGATCCAGCATCGATGAAGGTTCTGTGAGAATTTGTGTTTTCAGATTTGTTGGTTATCTTCAGATCTTGGTAGTGGCATGTCTTTCAAAGGAGAGCTATTGGTACAACGAACTGCGATATCTTCCATGTTGTTCAGCAACACGGTCTGGTTTCTCCAACCCTTTGTGAACCGGTGGTGATGGATTGCAAGTTTGTATTATATGGGGGTGATGCTCCAATCGATGATGCTTCTGCGATTTCTAGATCTCATCCCAAGGGTGAGTGACTATTGCAGTCTTTAAAGCTTGATATAGCAAGGGTGTTTGCAAGTTTCCCTTTCCTTTATCATTGGTTCAATGTAATTTTCAATCTCAAACAAGCGACGTGCAATCAATTTCAACATTTTTTTTATTGATCATTCTGTGCCGAAGCTTATGTTTCTGTTGGTACTAGAAGTATACCCCGCGCGTCGCAGCGGAAATTGCTATGAAAATTATAAAAAGTATATAAGTATGATACATTAAGTTGTTTAAGTGAAGACGCAACCGAAATATGTGTGTATTAAAAATTATTAGAGTGGACAATAAAATGATTAAAAGATGGTTGATATGGAGATTGCATATAGATATTAATAAATATATTAGTTGAGATGACATGGACAATTGATTGGCTAAGAAATGGATGATGTGGATAGCTTGCATGTGAAGAGAGACAATTTAAATGACCTAAGTGGGTGACATGGACCATTAATTGACTAAGAGAATAGATGATGTGGATAGCTTGCATGTTAAGATAGACAAATTAAATGATCTATAGTGGGATTTTGTCTTATAAGAAGTATAGATTAGTCCCATCGAAGATGCTCTTCGGTCGTATTTATTAAACAGCAGGGGTCATCACTCCCTTGTACTACAGAGTACAAACTAACACTGATCACTTGGAAATGATATGGACAATCATGGTAAGCTTCTTCCTGTTTTTCTTCAGCTCGAACATACAGATATCACCGACTCGCAGACAGTTGTCACTGACAAATTCGCGCCAACATCCATAAAGGACACACCTCCTGTCATCCCAAATATGCATATTGGTGTGCCAAATCTTCCCCTTATGCTGTAGCAAAATAGTTTGCTCTCCCTTTGGAAGATACACAGTAGAATATTTTACACCAAATGCCTAGTATTTTACAGATATAAGGATGTTACGATTACAGGTCGACCAGATATGTTGATAAAATAATACAACCCTATAATGTAGGTATAGAGTTATCTTGTGGCATTTATTTAATTTAGTTGCAAAGGTAAATTCAAGCCGGACAGTTTGCTAATAGTATGGTATATTGGAGATAATTGGCAGTAAAAGATCATGTCCACTTCAACAATGGGTGGGTCAAGCATGAAAGAAATATGATCTCTACCGTTATAATGATTGCAAAGTGCAAACCCATGTCGTCCTTGGCTCTCTACATTGATAAAATTAGCTATGGAAGACGACAAATACTTGGGGGCATTTGACTAGTGATAATAATAAAACACCAGAAAAATTGAGCTTACCAGCATGTAATGCCCATTGACAGCAGCATTTGTCTTGTTCATGGTTGCCACATATAGAGGTGCTTCGATTTGGATCGCTTGCACTTTATCTTCAACTATGCTCAGTTGCAATGGAGATAGACAGGTCATGTGTGATAGTATGTAGGGTGGCACAAAAGGACCCTCATGCGCGTTGCTTTCTGAAGGAAGTAGATGAACCGTAAACGTGAACCTTCTCCCACCCTTTGCTGGTACAAAGATGCATATATCTCCCTCCACCACACGATTGTCACAGACAAAATCTGACCATCCCCCGTAGATGAACCGTAAACGTGAACCTTCTCCCACCCTTTGCTGGTACAAAGATGCATATATCTCCCTCCACCACACAATTGTCACAGACAAAATCTGACCATCCCCCCCACCCCCCCCCCCCCCCCCCCCTAATCTTCTGAATACTTTTACCCTTGTTCTTGTCGAACCTGGGGTGCCACTTTTTGCTCTCACCCGGCCTCTGAAGTATGATAGATGCACTTTCATGGGGAAAGTGTGCAACTGTGTATTCCTTAGCGATGGTCTGATCACAAATGGAACAGGGTGTGGTGCCATTAACAAACACGAATACAAAACTCTCAAGAAAGGAAAAAACATTTATGTTAAGTGTTCAGAAGGGTCATGAGAACATGAACATGGCATAGTTTCCAGCTTTCCCTATCATATTTCAAAACCATAAATAACCCTCGTAGTTCTAGAGACAAGAGAGGATTGTAGTATACTGGAAAGTATCTCAGAAAATTTACCAGAGAAGGATACAGTGGTCGGACATTGCCCTTACTCATGATAGCCACGAATACAAGAGTTCTGGGTTTGTCCTGGAGAAGCATATCTAGTTTTTCTTTTTGTGCTTCAGCCAAGTAACTCCCACTTGACAACACATACTTATCCTTCAGAAGTGCTGGAATATCATCCGACTCGAAAGAATCATGGTCTGAAAGACTAGCTTCTCCTAAACAAATTCGTAGGTCAAAGAAAAAATAAGTAACGTACAGTTTCATGGAATGACGCACATGTGCATGTACTTGTAAAGTGACTCTCCTAATCCCTTGTAAAGTGACAAAAAAAAACAGAAAATGAAATTTATTTAGGTGGAGAGCCTTTCTCCTCCGGTGACAGTTTCAAAAAAAATGTGCATGTACTTAACAAAAAAATGACTTGATGCAGTTTTGTTGTCGCAAATGTAACTTAACGGTATATACCCGATTCCTCAGATGAAGTTGATATAACAGCTATCTTGCTAGTATCTATTATATAATTAAAACAAGAGACAAACAAGCCATTACGTTCGTCCACATATGTTTAAATTATTTTCACCGTTTGATTAGAATAATAACGGTTGAGATTTAAAAGTATTTATGTAACACACAAATATGTATGTACCGACATTTTGAACCGTCACGTGTATGTATGTATAAGGTAAGGTCCTAAACCAAACCATGCCGTTTGTCTTACGTGAGATATTCACATAATAGCCATATCACGTGGATGGAATAGTAAGAGATTTAATAGTATTAGGTAAGAATATTACCATATCACGTGTGCATATGTATATCTTTTTGAGGAAAAAAGTCTTCACCTGTTAATATTAGATACGAGATACTTAAATCTACCAGCCATCTGGCCGATCTGTTGCAACCATCAATTAATATACACATGAAACAAGAGTCCTTATGAATTTAGAAAAAAATTAGAGACCGTGTGCATTTGTGTATCAACGAATCATACTTGGACACGATGATGTGCCACCCGCACTTTTTGTTAGCAAAACAACCACGGCCAATAGATTCGATGTGTTATGCTAAAAAAATATACTAGATTGATGTGCTGCAAAAACAAGACGGCCATCATCAATCACTTGCCGTTCAATCGACATAATATGATAAGACCTGTGCTGAAAAGAAACACAATTTGCCGCTTCTTGCCAATGAAAGAGCTAAATTAACTTAGCCTTATAATTATTTTTCTTTTAAATATGTGTATACTATTAATTTACAATTACTTATAAATTATTTTTAACTTTTATTAGGAAAATGCCCGTGCGTTGCAACGGGAGCACAACTTTATATATTTATGGTATTTAAATGGTAGCAAATTTTGGTATGAAATCATTGCATTTATCTTTATTTTATTACTAATGTGATGAAACCTGTTGGTAATTAATTATGCGTGCGTGGTTTCCTAACTTATGTACGTGCTTATTGTGGTTGATTGGTGGGGTATAATTATTAACAGTGAAAAATTAGGCTGCCGGGTGAGGCTTAGATTGGTTGACGAAAAACATGGCAAAACACGATGGAGGACCGTGAGGAACCGTTAGGTTCTTTTTAGATAGTAGAGATTAACCAGGAAGTACCCAAGTGATCCCGAACTCATATGAGCTCAGGATGAACAGTAAAATAAAAAAAATTGAATTCTTTTGTGGCGAACATTTGACAAATTTTTGATATCCTTGCAAAATTTCATCACAAAATTACATCCGTGGAATACACAGCAAAAAAACAAAATCGATGCTCCAAAATGCTATAAAAAAATAACATTTTGGAGCATCGATTTTGTTTTTTTGCTGTGTATTCCACGAATGTTATTTTGTGATGAAATTTTGCAAGCATATCAAAATTTTATCAAATGTTCGCCACAAAAAAATTCAGATTTTTTTGAATTTTTCGATTTTACTGTTCACCCGAGCTCATATGAGCTCGTGATCAATTGCTCTACGTCCAGATTAACCTTCTTTTAGGAAATGCCATAAAGACGCCACATATATGAACTGAATGGATTTATATTACATATGTTTACATATGTTTATTCTCATATCTTGGAATTTCCGCCAACTAATATTTATGTCATGAAAGTTGTGCTAGGAGGAGACTTAAGGCGAACTTAAGGATTATAATCAAAAGGAAAGGCAAGAGAAGATAGTAAATGATTTCATCAAACTGTCATAACTATGCAAGCATTTCAAAATGTACAACATAACGCAAGATGGTTGAAGTGTTTGTTGGATGATACTCCCTTCGTCCCATAATATAAGATATTTTTTATGAGCTTGAAAAACAATCTTATATTGTGGGATGAATCTAGGGAGTATCACACAACAGCAAAATGTTTCTGCATTTGTACCTTGAAAAAATCAGATAAATGGCACGATAGAATAAAAATAATAGATGGACTATCTCTAAAGAAAGGATAAGACTGCAAAAGAAGATTCCAGTGAAATCACATCATATTATGAAGGCTTAGACCCGAATTACTTCTAAGTGGTATGGATATATCTACCTATTGGAGGAATAGTTAATTTCCTACCGTCCTACCTAGCCCTATTTTGCAATGGTCAAGGTAAAGGCAAAGTATGAAAGAAGTTAAAAAGATAAAGTTACAAAAATGTTTTAAAACAAAAGAAAAGAGTTAAGAAGAACCTCTAAAGTATATAAGTCCACCAAGGTGAAGGAATGAGAGTCTTAGTCTTTAGAAAAAAACTATAACATGTACCAACAATTGCATTAACTTGGAATGATACTCAAGAGAAATAGAAAATTAGAGTAGGATAAGCTAGCATGGGAGCATCTCAATGCATTAGCCATAATTATATGTAAAATTTGAAAGCACTATTAAGTTACAATGTGGTGAGAAATCTGACAAAAAAATCAGTGGGAAGATAAAAAAGAATACATGGGAAGGAGTTGATAATGTCAAAGTAAAAGATCAATCTAAAAAGTATCGATGATTTCACACAGTAAACATACAAGGTCCAATGGTACATGTATTTTATTATTTCTCCTTATAGCTAACTTAATATAATTTAACAGAAATATGTTTACATGAGAGTAATCATGTTTTCACAAAACATATATGTGGTTATATGTTGAACAAATGTTTTAAGGTAAGACAATACCAAATATGATATATTCATCTAGCCGCGCAAATGCGCGGGTCACACTTCTAGTTCCCACTATAACTTGAGCTCCACTTGGGCGTCCTTCAGATCTTCCACTTCCTGACAATTCAGTACATAAAAAACAGATTTTGACATAAATGAGGAATTAATTAGAAAAAAAATATGAATTGCATCAGTAGTACTTGCGATCATCTTTGTGCTTGGCAAACAATGATCAATGCTTGCTTTGCGAAGCACATGGATGATCACCGTTAATTTTGTCCCCTCTCCATTCTTTATAGGTTGAAGGAGGCAGAGATCTCCCTCCAGTAAATCATTGTCACGGACAAAGTAGCACCCATAAAGATTGCATTGACCTCCATCTGGTGTAACATGGAATTTACAGTGCCACGTCTTGCTCTGCCTGGCCAGCTGGAGTGTGATAGTTTGACTTTTGCGGGGAAAGTAAGCCATTGCATAATCCTTAGAAATTACCTAATTACAAATGGTATAGCATGTGGCACGGTCATAAGTTTTAACCTGATACGATTGCAACAAAATAGATGTTCACCTAATATGCATGGCTTTAACAAGCAAGCCAAAGTATTACAACTTAATAATTCATGAAGTGCACATGATCTATTATGATTATGTGTATTTCGATGTATTTGTTCAAACAATATCTTTCAAAGCTTCAAACAAAATACCCACTGCTATATAATGTGATCTGCCAAAAAAACGTTTTGGTAGCAGATGCATTAGCAAACTCCTATATGCATATCGAGTTTAGACGAAACCTAATAGATAATAGATGGGATGTTTGGCTGCATTTGTTTCAACGTAAGAAATTTGTTTGGAAACTGACTACTTCTGGATCTTTTACGGTAAAATTCATGTATGAGGATTCTTTAAATGGCAATACGGTTGATTTTCGCAAACATATTTGGAAACTTAAGATCCCTTTGAAGATTAAGATCTTTATGTGGTTCCTTTTTAACAAAGTTATTTTAGCGAAAGATAACCTTGCTAAATGTAATTGGAATGGATGTAAGAAATGTGTGTTCTGTGACTCGGAAAAGTCTATAGATCATTTATTTTTTACATGCCCCTTTGCGCAACTTTTATGGACTGTGATGCATTATGCTTTTAATATCATCCCACCGGTCAATAGTACGAATATGTTCGATAATTGGCTAAACTAGATGATATCCCGCGCGTTGCTGCGGGACTTGTTTAGAGTAAAAATATAAGATTTGTTTTTTGAAACATGAGAAAAATTATTAAGTGTAGTACTATTTGATTATAAATTCTTGTTTTAAATCAATATTTTTAGAGAAAAAATGTAAGAAAACAAACTAAAAAAGTGAGTATGATTTTTATTTATTAATTTATTACCTTGATAATATATCGGTGAAAAAATATGAGACGAAAATAATATTGAGTAGAGATAGTGGAGATATCTCCACCATTGGCTAAGCCTAAAGCAATAATATCAAGTATAGTTGTGCATAGAAAAGGAAAATATGAGATAAATTATAATTTGATTTTTTTAATAAAAAACTCTTATAAATTGTGAGGCTAAGTGCATAAAATTTTATTATTTATTTAGATTCCATGTGCATGCAATTAATGGGACCATATGCATTTTACCTTGATAATATATCGGTGAAGCAATATGAGACAAAAATAATATTGAGTAAAGATAGTGGAGATATCTTCACCATTGGCTAAGCCTAAAGCAATAATATCAAGTATATATGTGCATAGAAAAATCAAATATGAGATAACACATCATTTGATTTTTTTAAATCTCTTATAAATTGTGAGGCTAAATGCATAAAAAAATGTTTATTTAGGTTGCATGTGCATGCAATTAATGGGACCATGTGCATGCATAGTTAGTGGAAAAGAATTTTTACATGGTGGACCAACTTAATGATGTGGATAGTTTGCATGTCAAGATAAATAGGTTAGTGGGGATGAACTATTTAGGTATTATAGATGGGGTTGACAAGAATTTTAAGGCACAAATTCAGGTTGGGACTTGTGTGTTGCTATGGTCCATATGAAAATGCAGAAACGATATCATTTTTAACAAGGGTGGACATACTAAAAAAATTCAGGTAATCCGCAAGGCGTCCTACTCGATTCACGAGTGGTCTTTCCTGCTTCCAGAGGCGCAACGTGCACTTATCAACTCTGGATGCACCCGGCTGGAGGCGGTCGCTTCGGATATCTATACCCAGGGTACCTGGAGACTGTCTAGAAAAATTCAAGACGCTTAGGAGGACTATAAGACGCTTAAGAATCTTTTTGTTTTATTTTTTATTATGCTGGGTGTTACTGTTGGATACTTTGTTTTATTTCTTAAGATGTAAAATCTGAACTACTAAGACGTTGCAATAAAATCCGTGTGCATCGATGCAGAGGCTGAGGATTTTCCCATTTTCGAATAAAAATATAAGTTTATTTTTAGTGGAGTAATTGTACAACTACTTCGTATTCTGAGTTTAAGACACTGAAAAAAACCTCCTCTCTAGTGGGTAGAGTGGCGAACAAAAATAACTTCAAAATTGAAGGCAATTATACGAAACAATATATATAGAAGATACTACTGTCGTGGTTGAGAAAAAAATTGAATCGGGCATTGTCCCTTTCCATTTGATTTAAAATGGAAATACCGATTACAAAGAGCGCCCAAACGGAAACGAAAAAAACCCTCGCGTCGCTCTATCCAAGGTGACTCGGGCGGCGACCTAAACCTAGCCACCGCAAGCCCTTGTCCCACCTTCTCCCCCCTCGCCTCGCCGAAGGACACCGCCTGAAGAATCCCGTGTTCACAATAACACATCGTGGATGTTAACGTTGATTCTATAATTGTTTCACTTTCACGTTTTTGTCATATCTTTGTTTCATGAAAATAATAGTATCATCGACGTTCTGTAGAATGGATACACCACTGTCCACAAGGTGTGGAATCAACCCTCCTACCTTCCCGTCCTTCTTTGCTCTCCTAATAAGGACGACCAACATATCAGCAACAATATTGAACAAGATAAGCGATATATATCGGGTCACCTTGTCGGAACTCTTTTTGCATTTTGAAATAATAACTAATACTCTCTCGGTTTTAAATTAATTGACTTCCATTTATTCAAATATATATCTAACATGTGAATAAATAAAAATCGTCTAACTTAAAACGGAGGAAGTATTATCAATACTAGTTAGCCATACCCTAAAAGACCTCTAGGTTGAATCGTCACCGAATCCATGGTCACGACGGTGAAAAAATTCTCAAAAAATCTTTGTGGGGGTTTCAAAGTATATAAAGAAATAAGTGTGCGATGGAAAGGAGGGGCAGAGGGGAATGCCGTCCTAGGGCGCGTGGGGTCCATAGGGCATCCCCTATTGTGGCCTTAGGTGCTCCTCGCTCTGTCTTAATGTGAAACTTTGACTCATAGTTTTATGTAAAGTTTTTTGGTCAAACAGTGTTCTCTGTAAAGTTTAAAAACATGCAGAAAATAGCAACTACTAGCATTGGACGGTGATATCTTACAACATCTTCAGCCGTTCGACCCTCCAAGCCGTTTATCGGCGCTATTTTAGCGTTGCTTGGGGGGCGCTCGGGCGACGGAAAGGCTTTCGAGCGACCGGCCGCCCAGCCGCGGCCCCTTAGGTTCGATGAACATTTGTTTAAACCGAGTGAAATTGAACGAAATTCAGCCTAATTCATATTATTTGGTCTAATTTTACATAATAGCAACTAAAAAACTAAAAAAACTACTGTAAAGCAAAAAAAACTGTAGAGGTGGTCCATGTCGAGCTCTCCGCCGTCCCCTCCGGCGCGTCCTCCAGCGGTGCCGTCGTCGTCGTCCTTGGGCTCGCGCTTCACGGCGGCATGTGCACTGCATGTGCCGCCGCCGGTCGGCCCCTTCCTCCTCCTCACCCGCAGCGGCGCCGGGTCCTCGTCCTCCTCCTCGTCGCTGAGCACCACCAACGCCGGAGCAGCCGACACCAGCGGTGTGGGCTTGCCGCGGTGGCTGCTGGCCTCACCCCGCGCCGCCGCCTCGACGAGCTTCTTATTCTCGACTCTAGCGCTTCATCTCGCCGAGGAGGTAGTCGCTCCGCGCCCAGGCGAGGTCGGGTTCATCCTCCTCGCCGTCGGCAACCGAGGGTGGTGGGGGCTCGACGACCTCCTTCTTCGGTTTGAGCCGAGAAAGGAGGCCCCGGCGAGGTGGAGGTGGAGCCGCTGATAAGGAGCCGCCGGAACGCGTGCGGGCGACCAAGGGGCGTCGTCTCCGGCTCGGTCTTGACCTCAGTCTTCACCTCGGTCTTGACGGGGAGGAAGGCCGGCGGTGAGCCAGTGGAGCGGGACGCCGACCCGCCGGACGACGAGGACGTCGCCCGGTCCATGCCCCGCAGCAACGTCACCCACAACGGTGTGGGAGAGCGAGAGTAGGAGCGGCGGGTACTGGAGCCGCGGCTAGTTGCCGTTCTCGATGTAGTCGAGGACGGTGGGGAGGGTGCGTCCCTCCGCGCTCCACCATCACCGCCGGCCGTCGTGGTTCTGCCGGTCCGCCACCGGATGGAGGCCGTTGGTGGAGGCAATCGCCTGGGCGCGGCGCTGCTCGAAGTACGCTTCCCAGCGCGCCACATTGGTCGGCGAGTTCACCGGATCGGCGCGCTCGACCGCCGTCATGGAGGCGCAGACGACCTCGACCTCCATGTCAAAGGCGACGCCCGGACGAGGCACCGGCGACATTGGCACGCCGCCGTTGCTGAGGACCCAGTCGTGCGGCGGACGGGTGTCCGGCGGGCAGGGGTAGACCGCCTGAGCGAGGAGGATGGCCTCCATTAGGTGGAGGCTGCGGCGGGTGAATCCGTTCTTCGCGAGTCCGTCCATGGCGGCGAGGAGGATACGAGGAAGAGAGGCGAGGAAGAGAGGCGAGTGTGCGTCGTCCTATGGCGAGGCCGGCTTTTATAGCGAGAGGCCGTGGACGCCGCTGGGGAACACGCGGCGGCGAGGCCGGCGATCGATTGGACTACTACACGGCTGCATTGATTCGCCTGCGGCGATTGGACTCGACTCCGACGCCGCATTGATTCCACTGCGGCGGCGCCAGGAGCGGGGAAGACGAGGGGGCGCGGGAAAGACGAGGCGAGAGGATGAGGGCGCCGCGTGGGAAGACGCCGCCAGGTGGGGCCGTGGACACGACGCGCGCGAAAGAGCGCAAAAGGTTCCCGCGTTCACGTCGTTTTCTTTCATCCGGTGCCCCCAAGCGACCCTCAGCGCGCCGGGTCGGCTTGGGATCGCCGGACTCAATTTGGGCCCAATCCGACGCTATTTGGGCCCTTGGGGGCGCGACTGGGCGGAATTCGTCCGTCCGGCGCAAATAGCGCCTGCTTGGGGGTCTTTTGGGGGCGCGGCTGAAGATGCTCTTAGTGCAATAAATCAATGTAAATTATTTCAAAATTATGTAATAATGATATAAGAGTATCATGAATATAGTAAAAAAATTGAGACATATCTCCATTGAGCTCTAAATACTACACCTTTCAGAATTCTGCATGGCAGAGATCCTAGACAGCTCGACATTGAAGTTGTGTTGCCTACCCTTGTTCCAGAGCTCGATGAATGGCACCACCAATGAGCTGAAATGGATGTGGTCATTCAAGATCAATTGCTTCGTGCTGAACAGAGAATGAGAGTTCAGGTAGATAGCGGAAGATCTGAAAGATATTCAAATGTGTGGGGCAAAGTATATCTGAAAATCCAGCTATATGGTCAAATGACACGCTCGCAGGACTAACCAGAAATTGGTTTTTGAAGTACTTTGGCCATTCTCTATAGTCCATCGAGTTGGGCATGTTGCTTATAACTACAATTTCTAGAGAGCAGTAAATTGCATGGTTCATGTCTCTGTTCTGAAGAAAGCAGTGCCGCCAGCGCCATCAGTTGAGGTATGTCCGGATGATCCTGATATTTGTGCTGATACTGATCATGTTGCTCAGCCAGAAGCTGTCCTCGATCGGCGCCTGCTACATCAAGTTGATACTGATCATGTTCTGAAGAAAGTACTTTGGCCATTCTCTATAGTCCAGCGAGTTGGCAGGTTGCTTACGACTAAAATTTTTGGAGAGCAGTAAAATTCATCCAATGGTTCATGTCTCTGTTCTGACGAAAGCAGCAGTGCCGCTAGCAGCTGAGGTATGTCCGGATCATCCTGATATTTGTGCCGATATTGATCATGTTGCTCAGCGAGAAGCTGAATCCTGCGGGGCGCACGCGGACGACTGCGCGGATCATCGACTCGGCGCGGATGAGGCGGTCGAGGGCGGATGGGTGATCAATTCGATTGTCCGCGAGATGGAGGGGCGCCGCTCGGCATGATGATGGCGACGTGGAAGCCGAGAAGATCCAGCCGGCACAAGTCCTGTCGGCACGAGGTCGGTCGGCGTGGGGCCAACCGGCGCGGGCAGCCGACACAGGGCCACTTGGCGCGGGGCCGTTCACGCCAGCGTGGGGTCGGCCGACGCGAGGCGAACATGAGCAGGGTGGGCTGGTCGGTACGATGGCGATGATGGCGGTGAAGGATTCTCGATCGGAACAGGGGCGACCACGACTGGCGAGGGCGACAGGCAGGCTGACGCGCGGAAGGCAACCATTACGGGTCACCACGTCGAACGAAGCCGCCTTGTCGGTGAAGAAGCCGGTAGTCGCGCTGTTGTCGAAGAAGAGGCGCGGTGGATCGACGGCGACAGTGGCGACGCAAACCGATCTTAGATCGGAAAACCAAAAAAGACGTTGATCAAGACGATCGGCGGAAGAGAGAAAAAACCCGGATCAAGAGTTCGAAAAAAAGACTCTAGGGCAACCGGTCCACAGAACCGGTGGACGAACCCTAGGTACGAGCGGCGCGGGACCCGGCGCCGACGATCATGAAGATCGGCCCCGGGGGCGGCTAGGGTTGGATCGTGTTTAGGCTGATACCATGTAAAAGGATAGAGAGGGGTTTGGTGGAATCAATGTTTATTGCTTGAGCCTTGTGGGTTTAGGAGTACAATGATTTACTTGAAGTACGAGTCAAGGTAAAATAGAATTCTACGCCATCTCTTATTTCTTAATACAATCATTATACTCAACATATCCCTCTTCAGGCGCCTGCTACTTGAAATAAGAACTAAAAATTTAAAGCAATAATAAAGAGCCACCTGGGTTAATAAAACTGAGAAAATTAACTAAAAAAAATTGGAAGCTCCATTGCGGGATTCAGACCTAACCATTCGAGGAGAAGCAGTGGGAACGACAGAACCTATGATTCTATAGGATTTGTTTGAAAAGAATCCTAACACTTCATTGGGTGGGATGGCGGAACAAACCACAAAAATTGTCTTATTTGGAAAATTTATAAATTAACAAATAAGACAGGAAAGAGTAAATATTCGCCCGCAAAATTCTTATTGAATTAAAATACTTTGCCGCGATTCAATAAGAGTAAAAAATAAGAATATTTCTTTAAGAAGGATTACATTATCTCTAAATATAGAATTTAGATAAATATACACACACATCTAGATATATTCTAGATCTTCTTTCTTGACTATATATTATATTTTTCTATTTTAACAAATTCAATATAAAAAACTAACTTTTTCTATTATCTACTAATGTGTATCTATCCGTACCTTAATACTAGTATTTTTGAATATTCCTCATATAAAAGGAGCTAATCTACCCGGCCATACGAAGGATTTGAGTGCTCTAATCAATCTGGGTCGCAGGTTTTGGGTGTGAACAACGATTTTGGTTGTGCTGGCAGGCTAATCTACCATAGGTTCATTAGTACTACGGTAAATATCAATTAGTATCGATGACTGGTGGACCTCGTTCGATGATTACCATGTGTTCGCGGTGAAAAACGGAAAAGGTTCGTGCGAAGAGGCACGCTTCAAAGGACCAATCCTCTCCCGAAAACCTAGCGCAATCCTCTCCATACTCGAGCCCCTCTTCTCTCTCTGCGTCGACTGGCCTCCCCTGCTCTCGCTCCGCCGCCTTCTCTCGTCGGCGTTCGAGGTGCAGCAGCAGGGCGCCGCTACGTTCTCGATCAATCCAGGCGCGGCCGTGGACGTCGCGGTCGCCGGCCGGACGGCACGGGCGGGGGCCTCGAACGGCGGGCGCCCAGGCCTGCGGGGCCGAGGAGGACCACATCCCGGACGGCGGCGACCGCGGGCGCACAGTAGCCCGGACGACGGAGGCCGCGGCGCTCGGCTCGACGGCGGATTGGACGACCAGCGACCTGACGGCGGGGGTCGCGGGAGGAGAAGGCCCACAGCGGCGGCGGTTGGCGCGGGCGAAGAGGAGGCAGGGGGAGCTCCTCCTTCGCGCCGCCTGGAGCTCCGGCCGCCGGACCAGCCACCACACCGCGACACCACTGCTCGTACATCGTCTTCCTGCTTCCCTCTCCTTTCTCTTCCTCATTGTTGCTCCCTCTCCTTTCTCTCCTCTCTTTTTTCCTCTTCAGATTAGCCATACAAGAGCAGTGTTGGGGTGGTCTTCATGGTTGCTGTGGAGTAGCTGGTGAGAATGAGGAGGAAGGATGTGGGGGAAAAGAGCAGCGAGACTTTTGCTTTGCTTCCCTGGCGTCCTACTACGCCACTGCCTCCTCAACAGCAAGGTGAGCCTTTCAATGGCATGTTTTGTCAGGTATCCCTCTCATTGAGGGCTTGTTATCCAGATAAATATTTTCTATTTCACATGCCTACAAAGCTATATGTGTATTCCCAAAAAAATTTACGTTTGAAGCAACCAATTCTATGAGTTGAGTAGAAAGAAAAATCGACGAGTAATAGTGCTCATATTTTTTCATCCTGGCTGAGTTATATTTTGCACAACAATTTGTTATGTGGTAATTTAGATTGTTCTATTTTGTTGAAAAATCTGCTTGCCAGTGGCATCTGGAATTTCCTTTTTCTCGATACAAAATACTATGAATCTTCAATATGATGTAACTACTACCAACCCATGAAATCTTTAAGTATAGATGTGCGTTCCTTAATAAAGTCTTTTTAACAGCCTCTGGATTTTCAGTTTTTTTCTTCGGTTCAGGGGTTACAAATGGTTCTTTCGGCGAACTGCTCTTGAGACATTGGCCTTTCTTAAAGATGATTGCTTGAAGATAAATTGCGCTGTGGGTGTTGTGGTGTCAACTATTAATTATTCCAGACCACACTCCATTCAGGTTCCAGGCTCTGATATTGGCTGCCACTTCGGTTCTCTTTTGGAAAGTAATGGAGGGGTTGATGTTATTCTTAATGTGAGTGGATGTGATGCCCCCAAAATCAAGCCGTGTACAGTAATCATACAGGCAAGGTACACGATCGAGATCAGGGACTCACGGTGGGATATGAGAACACAACTCTACAAATAAAATAATACAAGCTGTTTAATACAAGCCAGGGGCCACGAGGGCTCGAATACAACAGTTCGAGAGCACAAAGTTAGCGGAAGCAAATAGTATCTGAGTACAGACACAAGGATACAAGGTTGCCTTAAGAAGGCTAGCACAAATATCAACAACGATCGAAAAGGCAAGGCCTCCTGCCTGGGAACCTCCAAACTACTCCTGGTCAACGGAGAACTCGACGTCGTAGAAGGCATCGAGGATCTTCATGTTGCGGTGGTTGACATCGGGGATCTCCTGCTCCTGGACTCCAAGGATCCAAAGTCGACTGCAGCGGCCGATCAGGAAAAACAAAAAGGGGAAAAAGCAAAGGTGAGTATCTAGCATACCCGCGAGTCTTACGTCCGCTACTAAGCATTATGCATTGTATCAAATGGAAGGGGAGGCTGTATATAGTGGACTGCAAGATAGAAATCAGAATAAGGATAAGAAGATAGGCCTATCGAAGACTAGCATCTTCTGTCGAGGTCTTGCAGCATGAGACGAGAATCAGCCAACAGTTTATATAAAGCATCAAGTAACAATGAAGAAGAAGTTGTTGCAGCATCGTATAATATAAGTTGTAAAGATTAATAATAATAATGCCTCCGAATTCTCCTCCTCGACATCCCAGCGAGGAAGAAAACCCGGAACCATACAATTTAATAATAATAGTTTGTAGTGGTAAGATCCAGATTCAGCATAAAGCGTCCTGTTATCGTGGACACGGCTATTCGAATAGATTAAACTCCCTGCAGGGGTGCACTACTGTTCAGCCTGCACACTCAGATCTCCAGGGTGGCGTGAACCTTGTTAGGGAACGCCCCACCGAGGCTATCCGACACGACGCAACCCATCCTAGGCTCAACAGAGAGGCCATCCGCCGGACTATATCCTATGCGCCAAAGGGTCTAGGTCCCTCACCCTTGCACGCTCCTGCACGGTGCGAGTCTGGCCGGTGAAGCAAAAGCAAATCCAAACACACCTGCTGCAGCAAAGAAGACAAGACCACTTCCCGGCGATCAGGCCGCAGTACTGCTGACGTCTGCAGAGCTTTCGGACAAACTACGACGCAGGGGAGCCCATAACTCCTTATCCCACGTGAAGGTAGTGCGTACAGACCAACGGGTCTCTCAAGTCATCCGCCGAACCATTTAGCATTTTAATTAACCTGCGTGACAACCGTTATCGTTGCCTCGACTTAACCGACCCGTGGTCAACGATAGCAGTCAGGACCAGTAGTACATCGGTGCCTGCCCTGTCGTCCCACCAAGTCACTGCGGTTACCAACAAGGTGAACCGTCTCCTTACCTTGTCTCGCGTGTGCTCTTGGTAGAGCTCCACTTTTCGTAGTTTGGTAACTCTTGCGAGATACGAGCAGGGGCCAAGCACGCCAGTAACGTCGGTCGTACCCTCCCTGTCGTTCCCGACAATATACCGCTCGCGGCACCGTTGGGTCGCCCGACTCTTACCTTTAAGGACACCAGTTGGTTCGAGTGCCTACCATTAAGTGAAACCACGAGGTATCACCCTCGATGGCACACTTAAAGAGGTTTGACAGAGACATCAGCGGAATGAACTAAAGAGGTAAACCTCGTATCATTCCGGCGATGCTACGCTACTGAGCCGACGAGAGTGAAATACGAGTCCATTCCACTCGTAAGTCAAACTCGAAGCGACTCGGCAGAGTCTCGCCGTTGTAGGTTCCCTAGGGCGTCTACATTGATCCGTACCTGCTGCAGTTGTATATGTTTTGTATCCGCGCCACTCCCCTGAGTGGTCACGGCCCGCTATCTAATCCTAGCTAACAATGCGCAGGGCTCACTGCTGAATAATGCATAATTATAATTGGCAGCATAGGATAAGGAAGGTACATCAAGGGGCGACAAAATCAGGCTATGCAATTGAATAG
Source organism: Bromus sterilis (assembly GCA_950022295.1). NCBI lineage: Eukaryota > Viridiplantae > Streptophyta > Magnoliopsida > Poales > Poaceae > Bromus > Bromus sterilis. The sequence continues at coordinate 353,667,124 of OX465595.1, forward strand.
GATTGTAATGTAGCAGCAGCAGTAACGATTCCTAGTGCAAGAAAGTACGGAAAGGTAGGCGATATCTGGGGAAGAGAATGGCTCTGCTTGCCTGGAAGCTCGACGGTAGGGGTACGATCGTCGACGAAGTAGTCGATCACAAGGGCATCGACAGCGGTCGTCGGGACTGCCGGAAAATAAAAGAGGGGGAGAAACAATAAATACACAACAATAATAGCAATAAAAATACAAGACATGGCAAACACAACGTTAACGGCGTTCTAACGCAGTACAATGTGTTATGCTCGAAGCGGGAATTCATCCGGGGATGAAATACCGGCTCCGGGTGATTATCGACAGATGGCTCGGAGGGGGAAGGTTTCCATGTATGCAGTGTCGTGAATACCTGACAGACGTGTGGATAGTGTACCTGTGATCGTTGATGCATTCCGAACAACTTTTATGTTCAGAACAATTCCATCCGGAAAGTTTTACCGGTACCGGGTAATTACCGGACAGACGATCCGGAGGGGGAAAGTCTCGGGTTTGGTATGTTCGAGGGGTGCGGTTTGTATGCGGGTAGCGTAGTCGTACTCGTTGCATTTTTCTGAGCAACTTTCATGTATAAAGTTTTTTCATCAGAGTTATGGTTTAGAAAATATTCAATTTCAAAGTTTTAATCAATTTAAATCAATTTTCTGGATTTATTTTATTAATTAAAAATAGAACATTATCCACAACAGTGCAGTTGACCTGGTCAACCTGACATGTGGGGCCAACCTGTAAGGTTGACTGGTCAACTGACCAGTGGGCCCCACATGTCAGCCTCTAGTCATTTAATTAAATCCATATTTTTATTCTAAAATCCACCGGACCCACATGTCATTGAGTGAGTGACTTAATCCATTGCTTAAGTTATTTAATTAATTAATCAGAGTAGGGCCCACATGTCATTACTCTGCTAATATATCAATGGAACAAAATGAAGTTGTTCTGGTGTAAAACAAAAGGGGCCCCACATGTCAGCCTCTAGTCATTTAATTAAATCCTTATTTTTATTCTAAAATTCTCTGGACCCACATGTCATTGAGTGAGTGACTTAATCCATTGCTTAAGTTATTTAATTAATTAACCAGAGTAGGGCCCACATGTCATTACTCTGCTAATATATCAATGGAACAAAATGAAGTTGTTCTGGTGTAAAACAAAAGGAGAGTGTTTATAATGTCCTGGGAGGGACTTGAACACAACAACTCACAAATACATCCTGCACGCACACACCACTACGCCACTAATAGGACTTTGAGAAAACATAACACTGAATGTATATTAACAACAGATATGGCACTACTCTAAATCTAATTAAACTGAAAGAGCAAATTCTTGACCCGGACGATGGAATTTGCACTGACGGAGAAACACAGGGAGGCCACGGGCGTTTCCAACGACAGCCGGAGCTAGTGCAGAGCGGGGGGAGGCCAGCAGCGGCTTGGATCGCGGCGGCGGCAGGCCGACGCGCGGCAAGGCGCGGCCACGCGCTGTCGGGCGAGCAGCAGCCGCACGCCATGGCTGGGGCGCAGGACCACGGTTGCACGGTGGCGACCGAAGCGGGCGCGGGAAGTGGTCGCGGGCGGCCCGGCGCACACGCGGGGGTGCTCTAGGGCGCAACCATGGGTGGGCAGAGCGTGCTGGGCACAGCAGAGGCGCGGTGAGCGCATCCTGGCCATGGCTGCCACGAGGAGCTCGACGGACGAAGTATGTCGGGGGGGGGGGGGGGGGGGGGGGGGGGGTGCAGCGACGGCCAAAACGGCGAGGGGAGAGGGGGGAAGAAGCGGGAGCTCACAAGGGGGGGCAGGGGAGAGGTATCGCGTCCGGAGGAGCTCCACCGGCGACGAATTTCGCCGGAGGTGTGCGGCATCCGTGGCAGGGGAAAGGAGCTCGATTGGCGGCTTGTGCGGCGTCCCGGCGGCGATGAGGTGCTTGGGGAGACGAGGAAGAGGATGGGGAAGCCACTGGACATGCCGGCCTGGCCTGAGGACCACGGTGGTCGCGCGAGCTCGCTGGGGCCGCCCATGGCCGCTCGGGCGAGGTGAGAGATGAGTGAGGGAGAATGGGGAGTGAGCTAGGGTTTGTCTCCGGGGTCACACATTCGTTCTTATCCCCTCCTCAATGACTGTAGCGACACAGGCGGCGAGCAAGTGTGGCGGGGACGGCGGCCAGCCTCGGTCGGCATGGCGACCGTGGGGTGAACAAGGAGGAGGGAGAAAGAAGAGGGGATGGGTTGGGCTGGTGCTGGGCTCTGCCCAGAGCGTTGGATAGGAATTTTTTATTTCATTGCTATTTATTTTTATACAGCTGTTGTTGCATTTTTATAGGCCCTCAAAGAATTTTTATAAAATATGGGACTTGGACACATAATTACCTTGCAATTTTCAGAGTTGGTACAAAAAGATTGGGACTATTTGGAATCCATTTAAATTGTGCTTATAATTAAATGACTTAATTTGGGTTGCTTTTGCTACTGATTTGATTTGATTAAAATAGTAAAACATTTAAAAAAACTCCTATTTCATTTTTAATATGACCTAATGATTATTAGACCTTTAAGAAAACTGGTTTCACAATTTTTGGTTGAACATTAATGACCACTTTGTTTTGGATTTTTTTTAATCGGGTTGAATTTTGGAACAAGCCATGGTCAAGGTGATCATCACATGCCTAATCATGGTGACTTGGCAGTAATCAAAATTGATTACTGTAGTGTGACACCCGGGGTGTTACAAATCCCCACCACTACAAAGAATTCTCGTCCCGAGAATTAAAAGTAGGGCAAGGGGTAAGGTTTCGGTTTCGTATTCGAACGAGTCTTCTGGTTGTTGTTTCCCTTCTCGATGAAGTTAATCCTTCTCATTGGTGTCTTCTTTTCTTTGCATCATTGCATCTCGACGAGTTATCGTCCTTCTTTCGGGGCTCCATAGTACTTACGAATAGGCTAGGAGATAGCACTTAAGGGGCGACGGATCGGTACAAGGTTAATCATCCGAGATGGTCCAAGGGAATGGGGTACAAAGTAGCTCATGAGTTGAACTCATGGAGATACATCAAGAGAATCAAAAGAAGGCGTGAGAAGTTTTCAATCGAATAAGCAAGCATTCGACGATGATAACGGAGGATGAAAAGGGGTCCAGAGCATCAGGCATAAGCACTAATATCGGGCTGAATATCGCAAGGTAGATGACAAGAGTCAGGTTTCGATCCTGTGGAACTGTGGGTTATGGGCCCGCAGGGGGTGGTGACATTTTATTCGATCTCGACGCAAGGTTTGTCAAAGAATAGCATGTCAACAATTTTGGCAACAACGTCGATACCAAGGTCGAGGGACAATGAGAACCATTTTCCTGCTCGTTAAAACGAGGCAGACCAATTGGCAAAGTTCTTGTCCATAGGTGGTTATTTAAATGTCATCGTCAATAGTAACAGGTTGTATGGACAACGTAGTACACCGAAGTGTTTACATCAGCAGGGAATTATCGCTGCTCGGATAATTTATATCACAAGAAAGGTTAAGCAAACCAATGGAAGGGAAAACGTGGTTGTCTGATCAAACAGACCGACGGAAAGGTAAGTGTCATTATCTGATCAACATACCAATGGACGGGAAAAAGTGATGATACACAAGTATCACGTGTATAACCTTCCCAAGGGAAAGCAGAGCACGATATATATGATCAAGTTGTATTGGCACGGAGACAAGGGAGGTTGTCAACGATAACACAAATCATAGAGGGGTATGGAGGGTATTTCACACGATGAATCCAATTGACACATGGAATAAGCCATGTAAGAATAGTCGGATAGTTATCCACAAAAAGGTCGGATGGTTCGCAAAGGATCCGATGTGAGTATGGGCACTCAACCCGAAGGGGAAAGAATGCCAAGGCATCGGGTGACAGAAGCACCGGAATAACTTGATGCTTAAGTACAAGGAAATTGTGATTTCCAGATCGGGAGGTGGATGCAATTATCCACACGGACTTATCGGTGGCATGGGATTGCAAAGGCGATGAACACGTAGGATCTCGGGAATTCATCGGAGAGTAATCGTCGAAATCTTCAGGTGGATCAGGCGATCATCGAGAATGCAGAGCTCTTCGGGAGGAAGGAGGTACGTGAACCTAAGTCAGAGTTATTAAAACTTTACCAGCAAGGATAAGAGAGCAGAGTCCCAGAGCATAGGTACGGAGAAAAAGATCCTAATACCAAAGATATCACACGGGGTGATAACAATGTGGGCCCGTAAGCCAAACATTAAGTTAGCAAAGTAGTTTTGCAAAGTCTAGACTCAACTTCGACTGAGGAGTGGTTAGGGGCTTCCTACAGGCAGTCGGCTCTGATACCAACTTGTGACGCCCCCAAAATCAAGCCGTGTACAGTAATCATACACGCAAGGTACACGATCGAGATCAGAGACTCATGGTGGGATATGACAACACAACTCTACAAATAAAATAATACAAGCTGTTTAATACAAGCCAGGGGCCACGAGGGCTCGAATACAACAGCTCGAGAGCACAAAGTCAGCGGAAACAAATAGTATCTGAGTACAGACACAAGGATACAAGGTTGGCTTAAGAAGGCTAGCACAAATATCAACAACGATCGAAAAGGCAAGGCCTCCTGCCTGGGAACCTCCAAACTACTCCTGGTCAACGGGGAACTCGACGTCGTAGAAGGCATCGGGGATCTTCATGTTGCGGTGGTCGGCATCGGGGATCTCCTGCTCTTGGACTCCAAGGATCCAAAGTCGACTGCAGCGGCCGATCAGGGAAAACAAAAAGGGGAAAAAGCAAAGGTGAGTATCTAGCATACCCGCGAGTCTTATGTCCGCTACTAAGCATTATGCATTGTATCAAATGGAAGGGGGAGGCTGTATATAGTGGACTGCAAGATAGAAATCAGAATAAGGATAAGAAGCTAGGCGTATCGAAGACTAGCATCTTCTGTCGAGGTCTTGCAGCATGAGACGAGAATCAGCCAACAGTTTATATAAAGCATAAAGTAACAATGAAGCAGAAGTTGCTGCAGCATCGTATAATATAAGTTGTAAAGATTAATAATAATAATTCCTCCGAGTTCCCCTCCTCGACATCCCAGCGAGGAAGAAAACCCGGAACCATACAGTTAAATAATAATAGTTTGTAGTGGTAAGATCCAGCTTCAGCATAAAGCGTCCTGTTATCGTGGACACGGCTATTCGAATAGATTAAACTCCCTACAGGGGTGCACTACTATTCAGCCTGCACGCTCGGATCTCCAGGGTGGCGTGAACCTTGTGTGACGCCCCCAAAATCAATCCGTGTACAGTAATCATACACGCAGGGTACACGGCTGAGATTAGGGTGCCACGGTGAGAATATCACAGCACAACACTAAACACAAAAGGATAAACAAATATTTTACAATACCAGGGATCACGAGGATCCGAATACATAAGTCATACAAGCCATAATATCGGAGTACAGACATAGTTAGTCAAGTTTTGCCTTAAGAACGCTAGCACAAATCACATCAGAGATACAGATCGAAAAGGCGAGGCCTCTTGCCTGGGATCCACCGAACTACTCCTGGTCAATGGGGAACTCGACGTCGTAGTAGGCGCCTCCGGGGTACTCCTGCTCCTGGGCTCCAACGTCGGCTGCAGCGGCCGATCAGGCAAAGCGAAAAAGGGAAAATAAAGCAAAGGTGAGTATCTAGCATACCCGCGAGTCTTACGTCCGCTACTAAGCATTATGCATTGTATCAACGGAAAGAAGAGGTTGTATATAGTGGACTGAAAGACAGAAATCCAGAGAAAGGGTAAGAAGCTAGGCCTATCGAAGACTAGCATCTTCTGACGATGTCTTGCAGCATGAGGTAAGGATCAGCCAACAGTTTATATAAAGCATAAAGTAACAATGCAGCAGAAGTTGCTGCAGCATTGTATAATAATAAGTTGAAGTAATTAGCAATGCCTCCGAGTTCACCTCCTCGACATCCCCGCGAGGAAGAAAACTCGGAACCATACAGTTCATTAATAATAGTTTGTAGTGGTAAGATCCAGCTTCAGCATAAAGCGTCCTGTTACCGTAGACACGGCTATTCGAATAGATTAATCTTCCCTGCAGAGGTGCACTTGTGTTACGCTACACGCACGGATCTCCAGGGTGGTGGGAACCATGTTAGGGAACGCTCCACCGAGGCTATCCGACACTTCATAGCCCATCTTTCAAACTCAACAGAGAGGCCATCCGCCGGTCTAAATCCTAAGTACGCCGGGCCTTGGACCCCAACCCGAACGTACTCATGCACGGTGCGTGGCTGGCCGGTGAAGTTGAAGCAAATCCAAATAAGATACCACCGCGCGAGCAAATAAGACAACACCACTTCCCGGCAATCAGCCCGCAGTACTGCTGACGTTTGAAGAGTCCTCGGACGACACTACGAAGCAGAGGAGCCCATAACTCGTAATTCCCATGGGTAGGTAGTGCGTACATGGCATATAGCCAACTCAAGACATCCACTGAACCATTTAGCATTTTAATTAACCTGTGTGACAACCGTTGTCGTTTCCTCGACTTAACTGACCCGCGGACAACGACAGCAGCCAGGACCACCAGTACATCGGTGTCTGCCCTGTCGTCCCACCAAGTCTCTGCGGTTACCAACAAGGTGAATCGTCTCCTTACCTTGTCTCGCGTGTGCTCCTGGAGGAGCTCGACTTTCGTAGTTTGGTAACTCTCGCGGCCAACGATCAGGGGCCAAGCACACCGGTACACTGGTCGTACCCTCCCTGTCGTCCCATCGCAATACCTCTCGCGGACACCGTTGGGTCGCCCGACTTCTTACCTTGAAGGACAACCGTTGCTCAGGTACCTAGAGCGGCTATACAGAGTCAGCAACGAGTGGAGTACAAGGATTACTCCTTGATAGCTCAAACTTGATGGTGTCTCGGCAGAGCCGAGCTAGGGGCCTGAGGCGGTGTCTACATTGTACCGTACCTGTGCAGTTATAATATTTGTTCCCGCGTTCACTCCCCTGAGTGATCACGACCCTGTATCTAATCCAAGCTAACAATGCGCAGGGCTCACTGCTGAATAATGCATAATAATAATAATAGGCAGCATAGGATAAAGGAAGGCACATCAAGGGGAGACAATGACAGGTTATGCAATTGAATAGGTAAGCAACGTAGCAGCAGCAGTAACAATGCCTAGTGCAAGAAATGTACGGAAAGATAGGCGATATCTGGGGGAAGAGAATGACTCTGCTTGCCTGGAAGCTCGACGGTAGTAGTAGGGTCGTCGACGAAGTAGTCGTACTCAGCAGCGGTGTAGTCAACGACTGCAGCGGGGTCTACCGGAGATTAAGGGGGAAGAAACAGTAAATACAAAGCAAGCATACACAAACAGATGCATGACATGACAGATGAAAAGTTAACGGTGTTCTAACGCAATGCAATGCACGTTGCTCGGAACGGAAATTCATCCGGGAATGAACGGCCAGCTCCGGGTGATTATCGGACAAGGTGTTCGGAGGGGGGAGATATCATGCCGGAGGTGTCGTGGACAACCGACACAGGTGTGGGTGGTGTATCCGGGTTAGTTTATCTATTCCGAACAACTTTCGTGTTCAAAATAAATTCATCCGGGCACTCTAATAGTACCAGACAGTTTATCGGACAGACGGTCCGAAGGGAGACGGTTCGATGTTCGGTACGTTAGAGGGGGGTGGTAGATCAACGGATAGCGTATTCATATTCTACGTATTTTTCTGATCAACTTTCATGTATAAAGTTTATAATCCGATATTCGGTTTAAAAGATATTTAATTTCAAAGTTTAAATCATTTTAAAACATTTATTAAATTTCTTTTATTATTTATTCAGCATTATCTATAACATTATCCAGAATAGTGCCTGACATGTGGGACTCACATGTCAGCCTCTGTTTATTTATAAAACATTTTAATAAAAACAAAACAAGCACTGGGCCCACATGTCATTGTCTCAGTACCAATTAATACATTTTATTAATCAAGTGGTTAACTTAATTGCCAGAGCCCACATGTCAGTGAGACATACTAAGCTAATTGTTATTTTTCTATTTGTCTTAACAGAGACAATTAGCAGGGGGGTGGGGCCCGGCTGTCAGTGGCTCATTAGCCACTAACAGAAAACCTGACCGGGAGGACCCACCGGTCAGTGACTCCGGTGAGCTCGCCGGAGGCTCGCCGGCGGCGAGGTAGATCCTGCACTCGCTACAGGCTACGGGGAGGCGCGTGTGGGGGCTTAAACTGACGAGGGGAGCAGCGCGAGTCGACCCGTGGTGGTGGCGGCGTCGGGGACTCGCCGGAGCGACGTCGGCGTCGAGGTTTGCGACGATTTGTCCTCGGGCTTCGCCGGAGTCGCAGCTGCGGGTGGTTTGGGTGCGCGCCAAGTAGCCTAACGTGATCCACAGAGCACAGGGAGTACGAGGGGGACAGACACGGGACCAAAACGACGCCGGGGGCACGCCGACGACGAGCACGCACGGCGGCCGGGGAAGAGCAAAAGGGGCGGCGTAGTACAGACCAATGGACGACAACGGGGCATTGGCGGTGGCTTAGAAGCTCACCAGCGACGTGCAGACGGTGGCAGTGGGCTCGGGGACGGCTCGCAGTCGCCAGAATTGCTCGCCGATCCCGCCGGAGTTTAGGATGAGGTCGGTGTCGATTCGCAGCGTACAGGGGCTCCCGGGCCGAATTCGATGCGGTAGGTGATGAAGTCGACGAAGGCGAAGAAGCTAGACACGGCGAGGAGGCGGAAGGGGTTCACTGGCCGCGTGAACCCATGGACATGGCGACGGCGGAGGGACTCAGGTTTTCCCCCGACGACTGTGAGAGGAGGAGGAACGGAAAAAGGAGGCAGGGGTGTCCAGGGGGAGGCTGGGGCTCGACCTTATCCTCCCCGCGGCACAGTGGAGGTGGGGGCAGACGGCAGGAACCCCGACCACGGCGGTGGCGCCACGGCGACGGGGCAGGTGGGGATGTGAGGGGAGCAGGTAGGGGAAGGGGGTTTGGGCCGGGGTGGGCCGGAGGGGGTATTTCCCATGGGCGTTAGATAGGTCCTTTTTGTTTTCTTTATTTCTTTTCTCTTCTTTATTTTATGTTTCATTTGTTTTTGCTACCTTTACATTTTTGTAAAATGTTTCACATATCCCATAATCAGTATTGTGTAACATTAGAGTGCTACAAAAAGTTTGGGCTCAAAATAAATATATTTAATATTTCTTTTAAATATCCGAATGACAATTTGTGTTGTTTTGGCTGGTGTTTAAATTGTTTGAATTTTCCAGAGGCATAATAAAATACCATAACCACATGGGCATGACCCACTGATTATTTGTGATTTAATAAAAGTGGTTGTATAATTTTTGGACAAGTTTTATTTGCAACATTATTTTTAATATCAACAAAAGGCATTTTGGATTTGATTTGATTCAAATTTGATCATGGCATGATTAGCAACAGTGATTGGCAACAGTAATTGTTATTAGCAAAAAGGATTACTGTTACAGACAACTGAGGGTGTTACAAATCTCCCCCACTACAAGAATTCTCGTCCCGAGAATTTAAGTGGTAGCGAGGAAAAGATCGGGGTATTCATCGCAAAGGCGATCTTCGCGTTCCCAGGTGGCTTCATCTTCAGAATAATTTGACCACTGGACTTTGAGGAACTTGATGGTCTTGTTGCGGGTTTTGCGTTCCGACTGATCAAGAATGCGGCTCGGATGTTCTCGATAAGTCAAGTCTTGTTGCAGCTCGATCATATCATGCTCCACTTAGCGGATAGGGTCCTTGAAGCAGCAACGGAGTTGCGACACGTGGAATACATCGTGGACTTGGGAGAGGTTCAGCGGCAATTCCAACCGGTATGCCACAGGTCTACTCCTGGAAAGGATACGGAACGGGCCAATGTAGCGAGGAGCCAACTTGCCCTTGATACCGAAGCGATGAGTGCCCCTCATGGGAGTGACACGGAGCTAAGCGTATTCACCAGGTTGATACTCAATTTCCCGGTGTTTGCGGTCATAGTTGCTCTTCTGACGAGACTGTGCGGCCTTGAGATTTTCTTGCACAATGCGAACCTGATCTTCAGCTTGTTGGACAAGATCCGGTCCGAAGTAGGGTCGTTCCCCAGTTCCTGACCAATTCAGGGGGGTCCGACATTTACGTCCGTATAGAACTTCGAAGGGTTCCATCTTCAAGCTAGCCTGATAGCTATTGTTGTACGAGAATTCCGCGTACGGGAGAGATTCCTCCCATTTCATGCCGAATGAAAGGACACAAGCGCGAAGCATGTCTTCCAGCACTTGATTTACTCGTTCAACTTGGCCTTGCGACTTGGGGTGGTAAGCGGTGCTGAGAGACAGACGAGTCCCGAGGGCTTTCATGAAACTATTCCAGTATCGTGAGGTGAAAAGGCTGCCACGGTCTGAACTGATCTCCATCGGAATACCGTGGAGTGACACAATCCGGGAGATGTACAAGTGTGCTAACTGACTAGCAGTGATCGTCTCCTTGACCGGCAGGAAATGAGCAATCTTGGAGAATCGGTCGATGACGACAAAGATGGCATCGTTACCTTTCTGTGACTTAGGAAAACCGGTGACGAAGTCCATCTCGACTTTGTCCCACTTCCAATCAGGAGGAGGGAGCGTTCGCAACCAACCAGCAGGTTTCTGATGTCCGGCTTTGACGCGACTGCAAACATCACATTGAGAAACATAGCGGGCGATGTCTTGCTTCATGTAAGGCCACCAGTACCGCTGACGAAGGTCTTTATACATCTTGGTACCGCCAGGGTGGATTGACAAGGGAGAATTATGGGCTTCTTCCATGATATCCGGACCACAGTTAATGATGGCCGGGCTCACAGGAACTACTAAGCGGCCCTTGAAGTACACAATATCACCATCATTGGCATCAATGGTAAAAGGGGAGGGCTTTCCTTCTGCGATGTCCTGCTTGATCTTCACAATGTCAGGGGCCAGAGATTGTCTACTCTTGATGAGGTTGTCGAGGCTTGACTCGAGAACCAGGTTATTGACGTAACCTTGAGGAACAATCTCGAGGTTCAACTTGCGAAACTCTTCGTACAGAAGTGGTTGCTGCACCTTAACCTCAAGTTCAGAACAGTAAGATTTGCGGCTCAAGGCATTGGCCATCACGTTAGCCTTGCCCGGGGTATACGAAATATCCATGTTGAAGTCGGCTATTGTCTCGAGCCATCGTTGTTGACGAAGGTTCAGATCTGGCTGAGTAAACAGGTACTTCAGACTTTGGTGATCGGTGTAGACATCGCAACGATTACCGATGAGGTAATGTCGTCACAGCTTCAATGCATAAATTACTGCTGCCAATTCGAGATCATGTGTTGGATATTTGTCTTCGTGAGCACGCAACTGTCGAGAGCCATAAGCAATCACTTTGCGCTCTTGCATTAGGACACAGCCTAATCCTTGACGAGACGCGTCGCAATATATCACGAAGTCCTTCTGAGTATCAGGGGGAGCGAGCACCGGGGGAGAAGTTAGCTTGTCCTTGAGCGCTTGAAAACTTTCTTGACATTTATCTGTCCACTCAAACTTGACGCCTTTATGAAGCAGATTAGTCAGGGGCCCGGCAATCTTGGAGAAATTCTCGACGAAACGGCGGCAATAGCTAGCGAGCCCGAGGAAACTGCGGACTTTCTTGACGGTCTTGGGAGGAGTCCAGTCAAGAATAGCCTGGATACGTTCTGGCGTGACGGCAATGCCATCCTTGGAAATCACATGTCCAAGGTAGGTTACTTCGGGAAGCCAGAACTCACACTTAGAATACTTAGCGTAGAGTTTGTGTTCTCGAAGCTTCTCCAGTATAAGACGAAGATGTTCAGCATGTTCTTCTTCATTCTTGGAATATATCAATATATCATCCAGATAAACCACGACGAACTGGTCGAGGTACTCCATGAAAATATAATTCATCAATCTGGAGAAGGTGGCTGGAGCATTGGTTAAGCCAAAGGACATGACGGTGTACTCGTATGAACCATAGCGAGTAATGAAGGCAGTCTTCGGAATGTCCTCATCACGGACTCGGATTTGGTGATAACCCAACCTCAAGTCGAGTTTAGAAAACACCTTGGATCCGGCAAGTTGATCATACAGGTCATTGATCCGGGGAAGTGGGTATTTGTTCTGGATGGTGGCTTGGTTAATGGGCCTATAATCTTGGACCAATCGGTTTGTCCCATCGCTCTTCTTGACAAAGAGCGAAGGTGCTCCCCAAGCTGAGGAACTGGGGCGAATGAATCCTTTCTGAAGTGCCTTGTCGATTTCCTCCTTAAGTTCAAGGAGTTCATGTGGCGGCATCTTGTAAGGACGCTTGGCAATAGGGGTGGTGCCGGGCTTCAAGTCGATGACAAATTCGACTTCTCTGATCTAGGGTATTCCCGGTAGTTCTTCTGGGAAGACGTTGGGAAAATCGCGAACGACTGGAACGTTCTCGATGCCTTCGAGGGGGGCGACATTCAAAGCATTCATCATAAATATCTGTGTTTCAGCATTACGGGTAACTCGGGTGGTGTGGTTAACAATCTCGCGGGAGGGGTGAAAAAGTTGGACAGACTTGGTGCCACAATAAAGTGCGGCAGCGTGAAATTTCAACCAATCCATTCCCAGAATGAGGTCTATGGTGGAAGACTTCAGAACGATGGGGGAAGCAAGGAATTCAATCCCTTCAATTTCAACAGTGGTTCCGGGCACTATCTTGGTGGTTTGACATTGGCCTATCGGGGTGCGGACAACCATCGGTGGGTTCATCTTTTCTAGCGTGAGGTTATGCGACAATGCAAATGCTTCCGACAAGAATGAATGCGATGCTCCTGTATCAAATAAAACATTAGAAGGTACGGAATTAACGAGAAGGGTACCCATCACGGTAGCGGGTTGTTGCTGAGCTTCTTCAACATTGATGTTGTTAGCATGTCCACGAGGATAAGCAGCAGACCCAGTATTATAGTTGGGGATCCTGTTGTTGCCACGACCATTTCCGCAGCCAGCGGGGTGAACTACCAGTTGCTTCTGTTTCTGGGGGCACTCCCTGGAAAAATGCCCAGGTTGGCGGCACGTGAAGCATAATCCATCCTGAGGACGAAGGGGGGTAGCATTGGGTGGTGCAGGCAGAGCTCTTGGCATCTGCGGTGGCGGAGGCAGACGGGGTGCAGCATAAGACGGCCTTGGAGCAGGGACAGGTGAATGGGTCACACTGGTAGGGAGCCAGATACGTCGCTTCTGCGTTGCGCCCGAAGATGAGCCAACGTCACGATAACGCTTCAGAGAGTTCTTGTGCTCCATCTGGGCAGTCTCGACGGTGATAGCTTTGTTCACCATGGTGGCGAAGTTGGCGAAATCATGAACAGAAAGAGCGAGCCTGAGGTCTGGGTTGAGGCCACGACGGAACTTCTACTGCCTGCGAGCATCAGTGGTGATCTCTTCTTCCGCATAGTGAGAGAGGTTGAGGAACTCGTGCTGATAGGCTTCAACAGTCATGTCGCCCTGAGTGAGGTTGCGGAATTCTTCCGCCTTACGATCCATGATCCCCTGAGGAATGTAGCGGGTGCGGAAGGCAGACTGAAATTCATCCCAGGTGATGACTTCACCAACTGGCAGTGAACGCTTGTGGGTGCTCCACCACTGAGCAGCGGCGCCTTTCAGATGATAAGACGCAAAGTTCACATAGTCGGCTGGATCGACATTAGCAGACTCCAGCTCGTGCGTGATGTCGTGAAGCCAGTCATCAGCATCCAACGGCTGAACAGTGTTGCGGAACATAGTGGGGTTGAGGCGGGTGAAGTCGTGCAGAGTCACGGTGGCATGCTGATGGTGGTGCCCATTCTGATTCGGCTGTGGAAACTGAGCCATGACATTCTCCATGAACTGACGGTTCAGATCGAACTGCTGCATCATCCCGGCCATGTAATCTGGCGGCGGAGGTGGGTCGTTGGCACCACGACCACGACCACGACCACGACCACCACGACCATCCATCCTGCTAGAATTTAACAGGGGTATTTCAGCGATGAAATGTTAACGAGATAACGGAATCAAGCCTGAAGTAAGACGACAACGAAGAGGAGGCGCGGATATATATATAGGAGTAGTCATATAAGACCTACAAATTTATACACAGAGTCAATCGAAAATCGGGCAGCGTAACGTCGTAGAAATTAAGGAAAAAGGACTCACTAGGCGGCGTGCAGACCGCGGTAAGGATTACACGACGCGACATAGATTCCACTATGTCAATCACGCCGCAAGAAAACTGTTGGCCATAGGAGTTAATGCCAGAGGACGCGCGGCCTGCCCAGAATGAGAATGGGATCCGCGGTCCAGGACCTGGGGTAGAACTTCTGCGACACGACTCAATCAATGGGGAAGCACCAAAAACGCCGGGTGGAATCAAGAGAACGTGATCCTAATGTCAGAGTTTGTAAAACTTACCAGCAAGGATAAGAGAGCAGAGTCCCAGAGCATAGGTAAGGAGAAAAGGATCCCAATACCATAGATATCACACATAGTGACATCGATGTGGGCCCGTAAGCCAAATATTAAGTTAGCAAAATAGTTTTCAAAGTCTAGTCTCAACTTCGACCGAGTAGTGGTGGGGTGGATTCCTACAGGCAGTCGGCTCTGATACCAACTTGTGACGCCCCCAAATCAATCCGTGTACAGTAATCATACACGCAGGGTACACGGCTGAGATTAGGGTGCCACGGTGAGAATATCACAGCACAACACTAAACACAAAAGGATAAACAAATATTTTACAATACCAAGGATCACGAGGATCCGAATACATAAGTCATACAAGCCATAATATCTGAGTAAAGACATAGTTAGTCAAGTTTTGCCTTAAGAAGGCTAGCACAAATCATATCAGAGATACATATCGAAAAGGCGAGGCCTCCTGACTGGGATCCACCGAACTACTCCTGGTCAACGGGGAACTCGACGTCGTAGTAGGCGCCTCCGGGGTACTCCTGCTCCTGGGCTCCAACGTCGGCTGCAGCGGCCGATCAGGCAAAGCGAAAAAGGGGAAATAAAGCAAAGGTGAGTATCTAGCATACCCGCGAGTCTTACGTCCGCTACTAAGCATTATGCATTGTGTCAACGGAAAGAAGAGGATGTATATAGTGGACTGAAAGACAGAAATCCAGAGCAAGGGTAAGACGCTAGGCCTATCGAAGACTAGCATCTTCTGACGATGTCTTGCAGCATGAGGTAAGGATCAACCAACAGTTTATATAAAGCATAAAGTAACAATGCAGCAGAAGTTGCTGCAGCATTGTATAATAATAAGTTGTAATAATTAGCAATGCCTCCGAGTTCACCTCCTCGACATCCCCGCGAGGAAGAAAACCAGGAACCATATAGTTTATTAATAATAGTTTGTAGTGGTAAGATCCAGCTTCAGCATAAAGCGTCCTGTTACCGTGGACACGGCTATTCGAATAGATTAATCTTCCCTGCAGGGGTGCACTTGTGTTACGCTACACGCACGCATCTCCAGGGTGGCGGGAACCTTGTTAGGGAACGCTCCACCGAGGCTATCCGACACTTCATAGCCCATCTTTCAAACTCAACAGAGAGGCCATCCGCCGGTCTAAATCGTAAGTACGCCGGGCCTTGGACCCCAACCCGAACGTACTCCTGCACGGTGCGTGGCTGGCCGGTGAAGTTGAAGCAAATCCAAATAAGACACCACCGCGCGAGCAAATAAGACAACACCACTTCCCGGCAATCAGCCCGCCGTACTGCTGACGTTTGAAGAGTCCTCGGACGACACTACGAAGCAGAGGAGCCCATAACTCGTAATTCCCACGGGTAGGTAGTGCGTACATGGCATATAGCCAACTCAAGACATCCACTGAACCATTTAGCATTTTAATTAACCTGTGTGACAACCGTTGTCGTTGCCTCGACTTAACTGACCCGCGGACAACGACAGCAGTCAGGACCACCAGTACATCGGTGCCTGCCCTGTCGTCCCACCAAGTCTCTGTGGTTACCAACAAGGTGAACCGTCTCCTTACCTTGTCTCGCGTGTGCTCCTGGAGGAGCTCGACTTTCGTAGTTTGGTAACTCTCGCGGCCAACGATCAGGGGCCAAGCACACCGGTACACTGGTCGTACCCTCCCTGTCGTCCCGTCGCAATACCTCTCGCAGGCACCGTTGGGTCGCCCGACTTCTTACCTTTAAGGACAACCGTTGCTCAGGTACCTAGAGCGGCTATACAGAGTCAGCAACAAGTGGAGTACAAGGATTACTCCTTGATAGCTCACACTTGATGGTGGCTCGGCAGAGCCGAGCTAGGGGCCTGAGGCGGTGTCTGCATTGTACCGTACCTGTGCAGTTATAATATTTGTTCCCGAGTGCACTCCCCTGAGTGATCACGGCCCTCTATCTAATCCTAGCTAACAATGCGCAGGGCTCACTGCTGAATAATGCATAATAATAATAGGCAACATAGGATAAATGAAGGAACATCAACGGGCGACAATGACAGGTTATGCAATTGAATAGGGAAGCTACGTAGCAGCAGCAGTAACAATGCCTAGTGCAAGAAATGTATGGAAAGATAGGCGATATCTGGGGGAAGAGAATGGCTCTGCTTGCCTGGAAGCTCGACGGTAGTAGTAGGGGCGTCGACGAAGTAGTTGTACTCAGCAGCGGTGTAGTCAACGGCAGCAGCGGGGTCTACCGGAGATTAAGGGGGGAAGAAACAGTAAATACAAAGCAAGCATATACAAACAAATGCATGACATGATAGATGAAAAGTTAACGGTGTTCTAACGCAGTGCAATGCACGTTGCTCGGAACGGAAATTCCTCCGGGGATGAACGGCCAGCTCCGGGTGATTATCGGACAAGGTGTCCGGAGGGGAGAGATATCATGCCGGAGGTGTCGTGGACATCCGACACAGGTGTGGGTGGTGTATCCGGGTTAGTTTATCTATTCCGAACAACTTTCGTGTTCGAAATAAATTCATCCGGGCACTCTAACAGTACCGGACAGTTTATCGGACAGACGGTCCGAAGGGGGACGGTTCGATGTTCGGTTCGTTAGAGGGGGGTGGTAGATCAACGGATAGCTATTCGTATTCTACTTATTTTTTGATCAACTTTCATGTATAAAGTTTTTTAATCCGATATACGGTTTAAAAGATATTTAATTTCAAAGTTTAAATCATTTTAAAACATTTATTAAATTTCTTTTATTATTTATTCAGCATTATCTATAACATTATCCAGAATAGTGCCTGACATGTGGGACCCACATGTCAGCCTCTGTTTATTTATAAAACATTTTAATAAAAACAAAACAAGCACTGGGCCCACATGTCAGTGTCTCAGTACCAATTAATCCATTTTATTAATCAAGTGGTTACCTTAATTGCCAGGGCCCACATGTCAGTGAGACATCCTAAACTAATTGTTATTTTTCTATTTGTCTTAACAGAGACAATTAGCAGGGGGTGGGGCCCGGCTGTCAGTGGCTCATTAGCCACTAACAGAAAACCTGACCGGGAGGACCCACCGGTCAGTGACTCCGGTGAGCTCGCCGGAGGCTCGCCGGCGGAAAGGTAGATCCTGCACTCGGTATAGGCTACGGGGAGGCGCGTGTGGGGGCTTAAACTGACGAGGGGAGCAGCGCGAGTCGACCCGTGGTGGTGGCGGCGTCGGGGACTCGCCGGAGCGACGTCGGCGTCGAGGTTTGCGACGGTTTGTCCTCGGGCTTCGCCGGAGTCGCAGCCTCGGGTGGTTTGGGTGCGCGCCAAGTAGCCTAACGTGATCCACAGAGCACAGGGAGTACGAGGGGGAGAGACACGGGACCAAAATGACGCAGTGGGCACGCCGACGACGAGCGCGCACGGCGGCCAGGGCAGAGCAAAAGGGGGCGGCGTAGTACAGACCAATGGGCGACAACGGGGCATTGGCGGCGGCTTAGAAGCTCACCAGCGACGTGCAGACGGTGGCAGTGGGCTCGGGGACGGCTCGCAGTCCCCGGAATTGCTCGCCGATCCCGCCGGAGTTGAGGATGAGGTCGGTGTCGATTCGCAGCGTACAGGGGCTGCCGGGCCGAATTCGATGCGGTAGGTGATGAAGTCGACGAAGGCGAAGAAGCTGGACACGGCGAGGAGGCGGAAGGGGTTCACTAGCCGCGTGAACCCACGGACATGGCGACGGCGCCGGGACTCGGGTTTTCCCCCGACGACTGTGAGAGGAGGAGGAACGGAAAAAGGAGGCAGGGGTGTCCAGGGGGAGGCTGGGGCTCGGCCTTATCGTCCCCGTGGCACAGTGGAGGTGGGGGCAGCCGGCAGGATCCCCGACCACGGCGGTGGCGCCACGGCGACGGGGCAGGTGGGGATGTGAGGGGCGCAGGTAGGGGAAGGGGGTTTGGGCCGGGGTGGGCCGGAGGGGGTATTGCCCATGGGCGTTAGATAGGTCCTTTTTGTTTTCTTTATTTCTTTTCTCTTCTTTCTTTTCTGTTTCATTTGTTTTTGCTACCTTTAAATTTTTGTAAAATGTTTCACATATCCCATAATCAGTATTGTGTAACATTAGAGTGCTACAAAAAGTTTGGGCTCAAAAGAAATATATTTAATATTTCTTTTAAATATCCGAATGACAATTTGTGCTGTTTTGGCTGGTGTTTAAATTGTTTGAATTTTCCAGAGGCATAATAAAATACCATAACCACATGGGCATGACCCACTGATTATTTGTGATTTAATAAAAGTGGTTGTATAAATTTTGGACAAGTTTTATTTGCAACATTATTTTTAATATCAACAAAAGGCATTTTGGATTTGATTTGATTCAAATTTGATCATGGCATGATTAGCAACAGGGATTGGCAACAGTAATTGTCATTAGCAAAAAGGATTACTGTTACAGACAACTGAGGGTGTTACACCTTGTTAGGGAACGCCCCACCGAGGCTATCCGACACGACGCAGCCCATCCCAGGCTCAACAGAGAGGCCATCCGCCGGACTATATCCTATGCGCCAAGGGGTCTAGGTCCCTCACCCTTGCACGCTTATGCACGGTGCGAGTCTGGCCGGTGAAGCAAAAGCAAATCCAAACACACCTGCTGCAGCAAAGAAGACAATACCACTTCCCGGCGATTAGGCCGCAGTACTGTTGACGTCTGAAGAGCTTTCGGACAAACTACGACGCATGGGAGCCCATAACTCCTTATCCCACGCGAAGGTAGTGTGTACAGACCAACGGGTCTCTCAAGTCATCCGCCGAACCATTTAGCATTTTAATTAACCTGCGTGACAACCATTATCGTTGCCTCGACTTAACCGACCCGCGGTCAACGACAGCAGTCAGGACCACCAGTACATCGGTGCCTGCCCTGTCGTCCCACCAAGTCACTGCGGTTACCAACAAGGTGAACCGTCTCCTTACCTTGTCTCGCGTGTGCTCTTGGTAGAGCTCGACTTTTCATAGTTTGGTAACTCTCGCGAGATACGTGCAGGGGCCAAGCACGCCAGTAACGTCAGTCGTACCCTCCCTGTCGTTCCCGACAATATACCGCTCGCGGGCACCGTTGGGTCGCCCGACTCTTACCTTTAAGGACACCAGTTGGTTCGAGTGCCTACAATTAAGTGAAACCAGGAGGTATCACCCTCGATGGCACACTTAAAGAGGTTTGACAGAGACATCGACGGAATGAACTAAAGAGGTAAACCTCGTATCAGTCCGGCGATGCTACGCTACTGAGCCGACGAGAGTGAAATACGAGTCCATTCCACTCGTAATTCAAACTCGAAGCGACTCGGCAGAGTCTCGCCGTTGTAGGTTCCCTAGGGCGTCTGCATTGATCCGTACCTGTTGCAGTTGTATATGTTTTGTATCCGCGGCACTCCCCTGAGTGGTCACGGCCCGCTATCTAATCCTTGCTAATAATGCGCAGGGCTCACTGCTGAATAATGCATAATTATAATTGGCAGCATAGGATAAGGAAGGTACACCAAGGGGCGACAAAATCAGGCTATGCAATTGAATAGGATTGTAACGTAGCAGCAGCAGTAACAATGCCTAGTGCAAGAAAGTACAGAAAGGTAGGCGATATCTGGGGAAGAGAATGGCTCTGCTTGCCTGGAAGCTCGACGGTAGGGGTACGGTTGTCGACGAAGTAGTCGATCACAAGGGCATCGGCAGCGAGTCGGGACTACCGGACAATAAGAGAGGGGGGGGGAGAAACAATAAATACACAACAATAATAGCAATAAAAATACAAGACATGGCAAACACAACGTTAACGGCGTTCTAACGCAGTACAATGTGTTATGCTCGGAGCGGGAATTCATCCGGGGATGAAATACCGGCTCCGGGTGATTATCGACAGACGGCCCGGAGGGGGAAGGTTTCCATGTCTGCAGTGTCGTGAATACCAGACAGACGTGTGGATAGTGTACCTGTGATCGTTGATGCATTCCGAACAACTTTTATGTTCAGAACAATTCCATCCGGAAAGTTTTACCGGTACCGGGTAATTACCGGACATACGATCCGGAGGGGGAAAGTCTCGGGTTTGGTATGTTAGAGGGGTGCGGTGGGTATGCGGTCAGCGTAGTCTTACTCGTTGCATTTTTCTGAGCAACTTTCATGTATAAACTTTTTTCATCGGAGTTATGGTTTAGAAAATATTCAATTTCAAAGTTTTAATCAATTTAAATCAAATTTTTTTCTGGATTTATGTTATTAATTAAAAATAGAACATTATCCACAATAGTGCAGTTGACCTGGTCAACCTGACATGTGGGGCCAACTTGTAAGGTTGACTGGTCAACTGACCAGTGGGCCCCACATGTCAGCCTCTAGTCATTTAATTAAATCCTTATTTTTATTCTAAAATCCACTGGACCCACATGTCATTGAGTGAGTGACTTAATCCATTGCTTAAGTTATTTAATTAATTAACCAGAGTAGGGCCCACATGTCATTACTCTGCTAATATATCAATGGAACATAATGAAGTTGTTCTGGTGTAAAACAAAAGGAGAGTGTTTATAATGTCCTGGGAGGGACTCGAACACAGCATCTCACAAATACATCCTGTACGCACACACCACTACGCCACTAATAGGACTTTGAGAAAACACAACACTGAATGTATATTAACAACAGATATGGCACTACTCTAAATCTAATTAAACTGAAAGAGCAAATTCTTGACCCGGACGATGGACATTGCACTGACGGAGAAACACAAGGAGGCCACGGGCGTTTCCAACGGCAGCCGGAGCAAGTGCAGAGCGGGGGGAGGCCAGCAGCGGCTTGGCTCGCGGCGGCGGCAGGCCGACGCGCGGCAAGGCGCGGCCGCACGCTGTCGGGCGAGCACCAGCCGCACGCCATGGAAGGGGCGCAGGACCACGATTGCACGATGGCGACCGGAGCGGGCGCGAGATGTGGTCGCGGGCGGCCCGGCGCACACGCGGGGGTGCTCTAGGGCGCAACCATGGGCGGGCAGAGCGTGCTGGGCACAGCAGAGGCGCGGTGAGCGCATCCTGGCCATGGCTGCCACGAGGAGCTCGACGGACGAAGTATGTCGGGGGGGGGGGGGGGGGGGGGGGGGTGCAGCGACGGCCAAAACGGCGAGGGGAGAGGGGGGAAGAAGCGGGAGCTCACAAGGGGGGGCAGGGGAGAGGTATCGCGTCCGGAGGAGCTCCACCGGCGACGAATTTCGCCGGAGGTGTGCGGCATCCGTGGCAGGGGAAAGGAGCTCGATTGGCGGCTTGTGCGGCGTCCCGGCGGCGATGAGGTGCTTGGGGAGACGAGGAAGAGGATGGGGAAGCCACTGGACATGCCGGCCTGGCCTGAGGACCACGGTGGTCGCGCGAGCTCGCTGGGGCCGCCCATGGCCGCTCGGGCGAGGTGAGAGATGAGTGAGGGAGAATGGGGAGTGAGCTAGGGTTTGTCTCCGGGGGCACACATTCGTTCTTATCCCCTCCTCAATGACTGTAGCGACACAGGCGGCGAGCAAGTGTGGCGGGGACGGCGGCCAGCCTCGGTCGGCATGGCGACCGTGGGGTGAACAAGGAGGAGGGAGAAAGAAGAGGGGATGGGTTGGGCTGGTGCTGGGCTCTGCCCAGAGCGTAGGATAGGATTTTTTTATTTCTTTGCTATTTATTTTTATACAGCTGCTGTTGCATTTTTATAGGCCCTCAAAGAATTTTTTAAAAATATGGGACTTGGACACATAATTACCTTGCAATTTTCAGAGTTGGTACAAAAAGATTGGGACTATTTGGAATCCATTTAAATTGTGCTTATAATTAAATGACTTAATTGGGGTTGCTTTTGCTACTGATTTGATTTGATTAAAATAGTAAAATATTTTAAAAAAACTCGTATTTCATTTTTAATATGACCTAATGATTATTAGACCTTTAAGAAAACTGGTTTCACAATTTTTGGTTGAACATTAATGACCACTTTGTTTTGGATTTTTTTAATCGGGTTGAATTTTGGAACAAGCCATGGTCAAGGTGATCATCACATGCCTAATCATGGTGACTTGGCAGTAATCAAAATTGATTACTGTAGTGTGACACCCGGGGTGTTACAGTGGATAGATGTTTCAACCCCATAAATTGGTGTTGGCTACACGTTCTTCAGGATTTAGATCCATACATTTTGATGATGAATCAAAGGGAATAAATATTTGAAAGAGATCGTTTTTTATGATATGGAGCCAAAGGTTTTCAAGGTGTGTATCTATTTCGTTTGTTAGCAAGTCTTCCATTCTAACCTGGGAGCAAGTACTTACTATATGTCAATGCTCCTTCTAGGCCATGTTATATTTCATCTACAGAGATACCATCGCTGATGATTATGAGTTGGATTCATCAAGATCCATGGGCTCTATTTTTGATACTTTGGCGGCAAAGTTGTTGGCGGCAGCAGACAAGTATGACTTGGGGAGGTTAAGATTGCTATGTGAATCTTACTTGTGCAAAGGCATTTCTGTTGTGGCCCTGATGGCCTACCAGCATAAGTGCTCCAGGTCTCAGCGAAGGAAGCGGCCCTAGAGAGGCCATGGCGCGCCGTGCACGGCACCAGATTGATGGGTCAATTTTCTGTTGAGTTTCTTTATTTTCTTTGCTTCATCCCATTTCACCTTCTTACCCTGCTCACAGCCTGAGCCTCACTTACTGTCTTGTTATTTATTTATATGTCTGCATAATTGTATTTTCGTAAGAGGAAGAGCAGTGGTATATAGGAAAAGCAAGGTGGACGTTGTTGTATGATTGTAGGTGGCAAGCACATACGTAATCATGATACTGGATTGATAACAGAATTGCAGCTCGTGTAAAAGCCACAGTCTGAAAGTATAATTGCCACCTTGCCGCCTCCATATTTGCGGTGGTCATCTTCCTTCCCGTTCATTCTAATTTCTGATTCATATGCGATGTCTACTGTTCTTGCTTTTAATTAATTGACTGAATTTTCATAACTGTTGCAGTTGCTGACCTTGTGACTGGTAGTCTGGGGGTTCATTTTTAGGCTATTGATGCTCGGGTTCTTATGTATTATGTATTTTTCTTATCTAGCTTGATGCACCGTCGGATTAATTGATTAGTCTTATTTGTGAGTTTCAAGTACTAGGAGAATTGATTTTGTGTTTCCTGTTAAATAGGAATAGGCATCCTTGATTCTGTCAAACTTTTGGGATTTGTGATTCCTAGCGAATTAAGAGATCATCTGTTGGCCTGTCCTGTTTACAGTTTGAAATTATTATTTTTGGCGCACTCTAATTTCAGAAATCCGACTATTGTTGACGTTGTCCTTCGCCTTGCCATACGTATGCAAAAGCTGTTTGTGTGGCATCTTCTGATGACCTGGAGGAGAATTATGAGCGGACAATGCAATGTGTAGAAAAAAATTGCAAGTTTATTTTGGAAATATCTTCATGAAGTAACTGTAAATCTGTTTAAAGAATTCATTATTACTTATAATATTCCCTGCCCTTGAATACAGGAAAACAGCTTGCCGTAAGAATCGCTTGCTTTTTACGTCATTCTCTTTCTTTTTGAAGAATCTAAAATATATATCTTCAGTAAACAAAATAAAATTTTATATTTGGAAAGTAGAAGTTCTGTTGTGGCCAGTATTTTCTTCTTGCATTGTTGATTGTTTCCCCCTCTAAATATTTTATTGTCGGTAGGTCCCCGTTTGTTTAGCTTGAGTAAATGACTAAATGTGCATTGTTCAGTTCAAGCCAGTGTTCTGTAGGTATCTTCCTTTACATTTTCTTTATACGATTATACTATTTTTAATGCTATGGTGCATTTCAAATGATGCAGGTATGTTGGAAATCTGAAACTTTGCAGGCTGCCCATCCAGAATGTGATTAGTACGAGAGACACCAGTGATTATCCAAATGTGTTGTGGAACCCTCGGGTTGTCATGAGAGACATCAGTGATTATCTGTGTTCCATGATTAGGTAACGCGAAGAAAACCACTTATGACCAATTTTAACATACTGGCTTGGTCCTTTGTCAAATTAACTATGGAAATCGTTTAACATAAGAACTCATGGAGCTTGGTCCTATATCCCAGCAGACTGTCAATGAGATTGGGGTATCCTTTGCAAGGTTGTGGTTGAATTTCCAGTCTATTTTTTTGTTTATTGCTGGTACTACCAATTAGAGATTACCTGTATGTGCCGTTATTTGAAAACCTTTGCAAGGCTGCCGACTCCATCCACAGTAAGCACCTACTGAAAACATATCCTCTAATTAAACTGTATTAATCGTGGAAAACATTTTTATGCCGCTTGAAATATTACATTTTCTATTAGGGGGTTGATTGGGGTATCCTTTTGTGCGTATACATATTTAGACAAGTCAATTGCCATTCTACAGATGGAGCTGGCAACACACCGCAACCTTCTTTACTGTCCTTTAGTTTATCCTATCACTGTTGAGTCTTCGGAACTCGATCATTATTAATTTGAGTCAAGTTATAGTAATGTGAGTATCTGATCATAGTTAATTATTTTCCACCTTTGCTGTTAGAAGTGAACAACTGCTTGTGTTCTCTGAATGTTTTGGGTACAGGTGAATTTTCTCATCGTCTATTTCTTTTGCTCTAAAGGAATCTGCCACACCACAAACTGAACATATTCAATATACCTGGCGTATATGGCTGTGCCATTATCCTCTGCGATCATATGACTAAGCTGGAGAGTTTCAAGGAGAAACTTTTTCCCTTCCTAGCTATATCATTCATAAGGAAGATCAGAGATGGTATGTTTCTGTATGTGTTTGAGCAAGAGGAGAGAAAAGTTTGTGGCCTGTTTGAAGAAAATTCAGATGGAGCACTGGATATTCTTCCCAATGCATTTTTTTCAGAAGGGAAGTCCCAGATCAGCCTAGGTAAGTATGATGTTTGTTTCTGTTTATTCTTCTGATTTATCAGTGTACATTATCAGGTTTTGGTCCCTCTAAGGTTCAAATTAACTACCCCAGGATTACCTGCCTATTACTCCTTGATATTTTATTGTCTTGATTGCGGATCCTTTTTTCCTTAACCATGTGGTATAATATTGATAAAGTTTCATTTATTATTCTGCCTTTTTCCTGGTAATCTCAATTTCTTGGTAGATGCAGAAAAAATTGACTGAATTTTCTACTATATTAGGTTGATAGATTTGGGGACAACAGAGATTGGTAAGCTCAGAGATGTAATGGGGGTCGTAACAAGGCCAAGTCAGTTCAGGCCTGAGTTATTGGAAGGCACCTTCAAGTGCCTTGATTGTGGAAATATTGTAAAGAACGTAGACCAACTGTTCAAGTATACCGAGGTCACAACTCTGAATCTTATCTTCCATGAAATTTTGTTTCTCAAGCATTGTATCTAATGATGAATTATGTATCTACCTTCAGCCAATAATATGCATCTACAAACCCCTTAGCAAAGTAGCAAACTACTGAGGACTGACTATTCTTTTAGCAATAGCAATATACATGCTCCTGAGTTTGAACCAAGTTTTTTTAGAATAAGACAGTGGCATCTTAGTTTGTCATGTAGTACTTCATCAACTAAGTGTATTCAAGGAAGCATCTATGCCTTTGCCTTCAAATCCATAGCGGCTGGAGATCTACGCCCTCTAAGTACCACATAGTTTGCAATCGTTGTTCATAACCGTCGCTACCGTGACACAGCCGTAAAAAAACTGCCCCGTATTTAAGATGATTTTGTGAATTCTGTAAGCTTCCAGTCTGTTTATATGCTACCTGCACTTGTGCTTCAAGATCAAATATCCACTATATCAGTATGTATATCTGCCTGCACTTATGTTTGAGAACTAAATATGAACTATATTAGTCTTAATTCTGTAGGGTTCAAACGTGTGTATCTACCTACACTTATGATTCAGTCCTGATTACGGTTAATCTCACCGCAAATTAACAATCTACGAGAACCTGGTTCTCTCCCGCCCTTTGCGCCATTGGCGCAACGGGTCATCTAGTTATGGAATTGACGGTGGTGCCGTGACATAAGTGCTTGTTCGTTGGACCAGGCTACTATCCGAGTGGGCGACCTGGGATGAGTTGGCTGAGATGCAGCAACAATTTTCATGAGGGATCTTTCAATGTATTGTTTCTTAGCACAATATTATAGGAGCAATTAAACTTAGGATACAAGTACCACAATGCATTGTACTTCCTCCGTTTCTGTTTTACTTCGCATATTAGAATTGTTTAAAGTCAAACCTCGTAAAGTTTGATCAATTTTATTGAAAACATTATCAACATTCTCAATATGAAACCAATATCAATAGAAGCATCATGATATTAATTTTTATATGATATAATTTTTTATGTTGTAGATGTTCATACTTTTTAATATAAAATTGGTCAAATTTTATCAAATTTGACTTTGACCAAATCTTATATGCGGAGTAAAAAGAAACAGAGGGAGTATCTTAGAGGTTGTATATTATTTAATGATTTTACCTTCATACATGTAATTGGTCTAGTCATGCTTTTTACATATGGTCACGTGCAAGGGTTATATCTTAACTAAGATACAACCTCCCTTTCTTTCTTTATTAAGTACCATGCCACATAAGTAAAATGTCTATAATTACATGCTAAGAGATTAATATTGAAAGTGCCCTGAATGACTTGGGGTCAAGCCATTCCACAAGAAGGGGAGAATGTCACGGCGCCTGAACCGGTGACTCTGAAAAGTACGAACGACGGAAGTGAAGGGGAGCAACTAATTAGCGGGTACCCTCCCGCACGCCCCCGCAGAAGTTACTTTTCGTGCGCTCTGGTGTCGCCGCGTGGCACGTTTTAGACGCACAGCGCGCATCCACCGCGCAAGTCAGATCCAGGCACAGTTTTCCGCGCAGCCATAGTCCTGTCACAGCTCAGTTTTTCAGTCACGGCCCCACAGCCACAGTTTTTTCAGCCACGGTTCCCTTCCACAGCCCAGTTTTCAGCCAAAGCCATAATTTTTTCAGCCACAACCCAGTTTTCAGCCAAAGGCACAGTTTTTTCAGCCACAACCACAGTTTTTTCAGCCACAGTCCAAGCCATAGGTCCGCGCGCAGCCACAGGAGAGTCCGCACGTAGCCACAATTATTGTTCGCGCGGGACACAATAAAAACGCGACATGTGTCGGATCCAGAAAGCGGCAAAAGTGACCTCTGCGAAGGCTTGCGGAAGGGTGACCGCTAATTAGTAATTGACGGAGTGAAGAGAGAACAGGAGCGCGACTGAGCCCATGGGCCAAGGCCCTGTAGAGAAACGGCGCTATACAACACGCCATCGTCTTCCACCCCATGTAGCAAAGATCGAATTCTCAAAAAAAAAAACGCAGCAAAGATTGTTTTACCAAAATCACTAGTTAAAAAATACTGTTGCAAAGATCATCTTTATCCTTTTTGTATTTGATAAGTGACTGTAATGTATATGCCTCATTTATCGTAACTTGGACGAGATATTAGATTCGTTTTCTAAGATATTTTATTTTTTGAATCGTGCATTCAAATTCGGAATCTTTTTATCATTGCATTCCTTGCACCAAAATCTTTAAAACTAGATCTCATGCTATTAGATTCAACAAAAAAATAAAATAATCGATAAAAAATGTTCTTTTCTTTTTTCGGGAGGCACAATTATGACTCTCACGGAAGCAAACATATGCTTTTTGAAAAGTAAATTTCATGACTCTTGCAGAAGCAAAAAATAAAGGGGAACGCTAGGCGTTAGCCGGTTGATCCGCGCATAGGATCCGCCGGGTGAACCACCGTTGGATTTAACCATTGGATGTGCTTAAATGAGACTGCATGCACATGTCGTTTTCATGCTGATGTATGGACGAATCACACTAGATTTTTTTCTCTGAGCGATCTCTTTGATGTTGTGCTAGCTGCCTACACCTTGCCTTTTTTTTCTTAATAATCATCGCGGCATGCTCTTTCTCCCGGATTTTCTTTGCAACAAGATATTTGTTGCGAAGTTCCTTTGCAACATGATATTTTTTGCGAACCTTTTTTGTTCGTAAAGATTTTTTGTAGGTGTCGTTGGATTTAGCGTATCACGTAGAACATTCTTTGCAACATAATGTTTGTTGCGAAGCTCCTTTGTAACATGATGCTTGTTGCAAAACTTTATTTGTAAGTACAGATTTTTTTGCAACCCGGTGCTTGTACGACGAACAATGTTGTAAAGCCTCTTTGCAGAACAAATGATATTTAGAAGCTCCTTTGCAACATGATGCTTGTTGCGAAACTTTATTTGTACACATATTTTTTTTGCAATCTGGTGGTTGTACGACGAATAATGTTATGACATCTTTGCAACACAAATGACGTTGTGAAGCTCCTTTGCAACAACATTCTTGTTGCGTTTAATGAGTTTGCAACACATACATCGGTGAAAAAAATTAGATCACTCACAGACATTTGCAACATTGAGCTTGTAGAACAATTAGTGTGTGGCATTAATTGTATTAACCAGAGATATTACTGTATAGTATAGTTCCGGTGCATGCAGCTATAGGAAAAAACGTGTGCAGAAGCATAAAAAAAGGACTGCTCAGCCGTCCAACCTAGCGGCCTTTCCAAATAAAGAAAGTACCTGCTACACTCTCTTACCTTACTATAAAAGGAAGGTTTTTGTCCTATCGCTCAATACTTTACGTCCATTTATTGGAGGTTTTAAAATATTTAAAAAGCTATAACTTTAGATTCTTGCGTCAGAATTTAGATTCGTTTTCACCGTTGGGTTTCTTATGACGAGTACTTCAAAACTAGATCTCATATTGTAGTGGATCTTTTATTTTTTTCCCCTTTGGGATATTTTCCTCACTTAAGGGCAACACTCTATTTTACAAAAAGGTATAGAAGATCTTCACACTTTACAAGGTACTCAACATAAAGAAGATGTAGATATCATGATGTATGTAAATGTATGCCTCTACCAGTGTACCAGGAACATGTATGACATGAAGATGAAGTCATGAGAAGGTGGATGTTGCATGACAATTGATGGCGCGAGAGTTGACGGGTATAGTTTGATTGCTTGCCCAGCAACGACGCCAGAAATTGCTTCGATGTCTTCTCGCCACTCGTTGGTTACCCAAAGTGGAAGGTTGAGATGTAGACAACAGAAAATTTCCCTCGGTGAAGATACCAAGGTTTGTCTCCGGTAGGACTCCAACAACGACAGGAAGGTGACAACGGCGCCAACAATTAGGCGGTTGACGTGGACCTGCACACACAACAGATAACTTCTCTCCCAACGAGTTCAGAGAGGTTGTCAATCCCTCCGGCCTTGTTGTTCATAAAGGATCAAACGCACAGGATAATAATGATAGTGATAGAAACGGAAAAAGAAATAAAGCAGAAAATAAATAGAAGGTGTAAACAGTGGTGGAAATATGGACCGGGATCCCATGATGTTCACTAGTGATGTCTCTCTTCCAAAAGACGATAAAATATCCATGCGAGGTAAACAACTTACAGCCGGGCAATTGACAGGATTATGTGCGCAAAGCAATGCTAACTATGCCATAAAGAAAGGAAGAGGCTCAAAAGCTTGGGCGGTACGCCAAGACAAGTAGACCGAAATCCATCTGCATCTACCTACTAATCATCCACCTTGAGATATCTATCGAGAACATCTCGCTGGTATTAAGTTGCGAATCCAA
Source organism: Bromus sterilis (assembly GCA_950022295.1). Classification (NCBI taxonomy): domain Eukaryota; kingdom Viridiplantae; phylum Streptophyta; class Magnoliopsida; order Poales; family Poaceae; genus Bromus; species Bromus sterilis. The sequence continues at coordinate 353,697,410 of OX465595.1, forward strand.
CCCAAAGTGTAAACTCAAAGCAACAGACAACTGCATTAAAGAACTTTGCGTAAAGTAAACAGTCCTTGCACGCACAAGTACAAGCACCGTTGTTTTCTCCCTTGTGGCAACAGCACATCCCCTGGACTCATGTTTCTGTCACTCAAGCTAGTCATCGGGGGGCATGAACCCAAAATCATGCATAACGCTCCCTCTTGGAGTCACTACCTACTACTTGGCCAAAGCAATAAACAGCAATGGAGAACACGCAAGAATTACTCAAGAACATAAATATAAAAGAGGAGAATCAAATATATTACTCAAAAACAATCTGAACATAGTCTCATAATCCATCGGATCCCAGCAAACTCAGCATAGCAACAACAGAAAGATTACATATGTGCCTCGATCATGTAGGGCAGCTCACGAGGTCTAAACCATGAAGAACAAAGAGGGGAGTAGAACATCACATAGCTACTGATCATGGACCCATGGTCAAAGGTGGACTACTCACGGTTCATCCGGGAAGCATCCATGGTGGTGGAGAAGCTCCCGGAGGTGGTTCCTCCCTCCGGTAGGGTGCCGGGAAGAGGTCTCCTGGTGCTCCCGATCTTGGAAGCGCGGCGGGCGCGGAACAGAGGAGAGATTGCGAAAAAGGGTTCTGTCCCCGAGGGTTTCTCGTCACGGGGAATAAATAGGTGAAGGAGGGCAGCCAGAGGTGGACCAGGGGCCTCAGGCGCCCCCCTGGCGCGGCCTAAGGGGTGGCCGCGCCAGGTGGCCGACTGGGCCACCCCTGGCTCCCCTCTGGCCCCACTAGGGCTCTTCTGGAAGGTTCCCGTTCGCTGATTTTTCCTATATTTTCCCGGAATTTTTCTGGCACTTTAAGTAATGCAAAAATCTAAAATACAAAAACAGAAGAAAACAGGAACTGGCACTGGGGTGCACTGAGTTAATAGGTTAGTCCAAATATGATCAAAAGTGTATGGAAGTTCATCAATATCATAGCAATATCACACAAAAGATGCATGGAGAAAGCAGAAATTATAGATACGTTTTGGACGTATCAACATCCCCAAGCTTAATTCCTGCTCGTCCTCGAGTAGGTAAATGATAACAAGCATAATTTCTGTGGTGACATGCTACCAACCATATAAGAACTTTTAAGTAAAGCAATCATGGCATGTAATTCAATTCAAGTCATAACAGGAAAGAGTCTATATTAGCATTGAAACAAGCAACATAAGAACATAAAGGTGCAAGAGCTCTCGCTGTCCGTGACTCGAATGTCTCCAAATGGTGTTTGCGTGCAAGAAAGGGGATAGGGATATACTAGAGAGTGAAACATAGTTTTTATTGTTGAGAACTTAATCTACTAAAGTTTCACACTTGGTCTTCTTTGGAATCTTATCTTGACTCATCCCCAGACCACTAGCCAGGTACAAGTCAAAATGATCCACTCCTTTTCGATATTTTGAGCATTCATGCAATGGATGAGCGTAAGCAAGAAAGTTGACACTTAGGATGACAAAGAGGGAAAAATGATGGGGGAGGATGACAAAAAAAGGGTGTGAAAGGCTCACATCATTGAGGACAATCATAGGCGAGAGAAAGCCAAATGATAGATATGATGTGAGGAGTAGGGAATGCCATGCAACGGATGCACATATGAGCTAAGGTAAGCTCTCCAATGGAACTAGTGGGGGTGCATCCAACTTGCTTGCTCAAGAAGACCAAGAGCTCATTTGAGGAGGCTCATCATTGGAATATACAAGCCAAGTTCTATAGTGTGAAGGTCCCCACATAGCTATATGCATGAATGATAATCTCTATGGAGTACAAGATATAAGATGGAGTATGAGTGTGTATCTCTCAAAATGAATAGTAGTGTGCCACCATCTCTCTTTTTATTTCTTTTTCTCTTTTTTGTATTTTTTTGTATTTTTTTGTGGCCTCAATGGCTCTTTCTATTTATCTCATTTGTCCTCTTTGGGATCTTTTAATTTTTTTCTCTTTGGGATCATTTCCTCACTTTATAGGCAACACTATATATTACAAGAATTATACAAGATCTTTCACACTTTACAGAAGTACTCAACATAAAGAGAATGAAACTATCATGAAGTATGCAAATGTATGCCTCTGCCAGTGTAGCAGGATGTGCAATGATACTAGCGCGTCATGTAGCAATGATTAGGGCAAGGCCCAACTAGCATGCGGCTCATCGATCAAGCTAAAGCATGTATGACATGAAGATCAAGTCATGAAAGGTGGATGTTGTATGGCAATGTATCTCGGAAAGGCTATGGAAATTCCTTGATAGGTAGGTATGGTGGCTGTTTTGAAGAAGGATATAAGGGGGTTTATGATGACAGAGTGTATCGTGCCAAGGGCTTGGATGTACCGGAGAAGGTGGACGCCAACTCTCGGAGTGAGAAGGAGGCAATGCACGGCACATGAGAGGCTAGAAAAATATGGGTAGGTGGAAGTGTCAACTTTCGAATACTGACATTAGTCCGAAGAACTCATGCATTTATTATCGGTAACTCTCAATCTAATAAGGAGGTTCACAGAGAGACAAGTACCCCGAGGAGGAGTGTATGAGGGTTTGGTTATCCTTGCGCATCCTCGACTCATGGTACGTGAGTGTACTCTAATATTCGATCCCTCCAAAGAGTAGTGATCCATCTAGTAGCTAAAGTTCTCAACTAATTTTGTAAGTTTTGAAAATAAACACGGATTGCCCAAAATACGACATCTATCACTAATAGGCTAAAGCTCTTGACACCAAAAGTCCAAACATTAATCATAGAAATACCTCAAAACTATTGCAAGTTACTACTACAATTGAATAGCAACCTCAATTACCTACTGCAAGTCAAGACACAAAACTCATTGCAACAGGCAAACTCTCTAAACAAGATAAACTTGAAAGCTCAAGAGAGTTCCAGCAACAAACTAAACAAAAGCTCTTTAAAAAGATAAGCATGAAAACTAAAAGCTAAACATGACAACAACTATGAAAAAGATAAATAACACACACAGCAAAGATAAGCATGAAGAATCCTATGATGTGTTCTTGGTTTTGAAAGTGGAGCGTGTTTCTCTCCCACACAAAGAAAGCTGGGTTCTAACTTGTTATGAACAGAAAGAAAAGCTAAAGAAAACTAAAAAGGAAATAAAGAGCAAGACGTTCCAAGCATAGCACATAACGCATGAAGTGATAAAAATATAGTGGAACGAAAGACGAACTGATAATTGTTGATGGAGAAGGGCCATGGGGGCATCCCCAAGCTTAGACGATTGATTCTCCTTGAATATTTCTTGGGGATGCATGGGGGCATCCCCAAGCTTGAGCGTTTGACACTCCTGAATCTTCTTTTATCATCTTCCCTCGCACACTTGAAAACTCCCTTCATACATAACTCATCATAATCTGATTAGCGAGGTTAACCCATAATAAAAAATATTTTTCTCTACTGGAAATAAGGATATTCTTGAAGAGCTACTGTTTCTCAATATTTCCAAAAAGTTTTTTCAAAGAAAAAGCAAGCTTAAGGTTTGCAAAACGAAGAAAAGGCAAAATAGGACAGAATCTGTGAAAAACAGACCAGCAGGTAGTAAAGATTTTTTAGGGACACTTCTACAACTCAAATAAAAAAACTCAGAACATACGAAAGTTCCGTGATTGTATAGAGCACGTTGTGTAATCAATTCAGCTCAAAAAGATGAACCGGGATTTTTCTATGATTTTTCCCGTCACGAGGACAGAATCTGTTTTCTGGACAGCATGTCACAACTTTCACTTTCCTTGTCATATGAGGCTATAATTGGCACAAAGCTTGAAAAGTAAAGATACAATGATGTTTCTACAGTAGTAAAAATCATCAAGACCACTAAAAACAGAAGAAAAACAAAAAGGAAAACCTAAATTCGTTGCGGGCTGCCTCCCGAAAGCGCTTCTTTAAAGCCATTAGCTAGGCTTAATGCAAAAAAAATCAAGTCTTATCAAGAAAATAACTAGCCCGTGTAACGGACTCAAAAGGTAACTTAATCTTCTTTCTAGGGAAGTGTTCCATCCCTTTCTTGAGAGGGAATTGGAATTTTATAATCCCTTCTTTCATATCAGTAACAGCACCCACGGTGCGAAGAAAAGGACGTCCCAAAATAATTGGACAACAAGGTTCACATTCAATGTCCATAATAGTAAAATCAACGGGAACATAATTTTCATTGACAATGTTAAGAACATCATCGATCTTCCCCAAAGGTTTCTTTACGGAAGAGTCGACAAGACGAACACCAAAAGAAGAAGGGTCAAAAGGTTTTAATTCAAATATATCATACATTCTTTTGGGCATGACGGAGGTACTAGCTCCAACATCACATAAAGGATAGCAAGAGAAGTTATTCAACTTAATTTTAATTATAGGATCCCAACCATCTTCTAGATTTCTAGGTATGGAGGCTTCTACCCTAAGCTTCTCCTCCCTAGCTTTAATAAGAGCATTAGTGCTATGCTCCGTGAAGGCAAGATTAAGTGTGCTAGTGTGGGGGTCTCGAGACATCTTGTGAAGGAAATGAATAACTTCAGAAAGGGTGCAATTATCAAAATCAAGGTCATTACTATCAAGTAAAGTGGTAGTGGTGTCCTTTAGGCTCACTTGTTTGGTAGCTTCTATAGTCATAGGAGTTTCTTCTTCTACGGTTGAGGTCATAGCATCACCATTAATAGGTCCTATGGGACTAGGGGTCCATTGGGTGCTAAGAGTTTGGATATCCTCAACAACTTGGATAGTAGCAATGGTATGGTGCGTGGGAAGAATCTTAATTCCATCTTCTTCCTCCCTTTCTCTAGCCCATTGATACATCTCAAACGTATCTACTTTTCTAAACACTTTTGCTATTGTTTTGGCTTCATTCTTGCATGATTTGAACGACACTAACCCGGACTGACGTTGTTTTCAGCAGAGCTACCAGTGATGTTTTCTTTTGTGGAGGTTTCTGGATATTTAGGTACGCTGGAAAAAATCCAAGAAAATATATTAAAAAATCAGCATTGCGGAAGCTTCCGAGGATCCAAAGGGGGGCCACAGGGCAGCCAGGAGGGTGCCTGGCGCGGCCCAGCCCAGCCCCTGGCCACGCCACCTGCCCTCCTGGCTGGGTCCCACACCCCCTGGTGACCTACCTTGGCCACCCTCTGTTCTTCTCCGGGGGAGCTAATCTGGAGGCTGCTTTGGGCCTCCGGTGAGGGGAAATCATCGCCATCGTCATCTCCATCACCACTCCATCATACCTCCATGACTTCTCCATCCATGTGTGAGTAATTCCCTATTGTAGGCAAAGGGGATGGTAGGGATTGGATGAGTTAGATCATGTAATAGTTCAATCAGATTGTTGGGGGCATGTTGCCTATCATCTACTTGGTGTTTATCATCTCTGTTACAACTTGTTGCTCTTAATGCTTGCCACTTTGGGCCCGAGTGCCATGATTTCAGATCTGATCACCCTTTTGTTTCTTGAGTTTGTGGTGTTGTTGATCCTATCTATGAGTTGTATGCACCTATTATAGTCCGAAACCGGCGATCCCAATGGTGACAGCTTGGGACACCAAAGGGGATGGACTATAATTTGAGGATTCCGTGTATCCATGAAGTGTTAATGCTTTGTTCCGGTACTCTTTGACAGTAGTACCTTAATCTCCTTAAGTTCCTTTTGGCCCCGTTTGTAGCGGGAGGGTAGGACAAAAGATGTTGTGCAAAGTTCTTATTGCAAGCACGTACAACTACCTTGGGATACATGCCTGATGTTTGATATTTTCCTAGATGATCCTTTCTTTTCTGTGAGCCTTGCCCGTGTTAGAATCTATTACATGTTCGTTCTCATCCAAGCAACGCCCAACCATCCATCTCCCTAGCCTACAGTGTTTTCTTTCCTGCTGGTTACTAGTTGTTTACTTTTGCTGTTTTACTTTTGCTGTTCCACTACCACCATCATCACTATTATCAGCACCATCACAGTTGCTACTAATACATTTGTGCAAGAAAGTGTTTATTTCAGGTGCGGTTGAATTGACAACTCAATTGTCAAAGCCTGTACGTATTCTTTGTGTCCCTAAGTTTCGAATCAATAAATTGGGTTATATTGCCCACGAAGACTATCTCGATCCCCTATAGTTGAGGGTTATCAAGTACTGTTTTCTGGCGCCGTTGCCGGGGACCATAGCTTTATTTACAGGTCTAATTGAAGTATCCTGCCTGCTGCACGCTATCCACTATGGGTAAAAAAAGAGACCCCAAGGTTCCGATCTTACCATCCCGTACGAGACGAGGTTCACTTGGTTCTTTTATTGAAGAACAGATTGCTGCTACTGCCCGATTCTCGGGTGTTGAAATTCCTGTTACCCAAACACCTATTGGAAAAATTCATGATCTTGCTGGCCTTAAGGAGAAACTCCTTGAGGACGATTATGTTATACTTGATGATGATTTGTGCAGGGAGCTTAATGAATGTGCTGATTCCGACTCTGCTATTATAAAGAAGTTGCTAGAAAAGCACTCCCTGAAGAACAAGTTTACTCCTGATCCTACTTTTGCTACGTCTCCTATATGCATCACTGATCCTGATTATGATTTATCTGTTGACCTTTCACTTATATCCACAGTTGAAGCTGATCCCTTTTATGGCAGAGAAAATGATGATGCTATCGAACACCTGACCAAACTCACTGAGTTGGGTGGCTTGTTTACTACCGATGAAAGGATTCGAAACTTCTATGTGACCAAGTTTTTTCCTTTTTCCTTGAAAGGAGATGCTAGAGCATGATATGATGCACTACCATGTGGGTCCATTCAGAGTCCTCAGGATATGGCTATATCTTTCGTTGATAAGTATTTTCCTTCTCATATGCAACATGCTGCTTTACAAAGAATTTATAACTTTAGACATTTGCAGGATGAGCATATCCCTAAAGCTTCGGGGAGATTTTGCGGTTTGCTGAAGGCTAGACCGGGACATGAGATCCCTAAGAATGAATTACTTGATTTATTTTATGCTGGTCTAACCGATGGTTCTAAATCCTATCTAGATAGTTGTGCTGGTTGTGTTTTCAGGCAAAGAACACCGGACGATGCGGAAGAATTGATGGGCAAGATTGCCAAAAACCATGAAGATTGGTCCGTGCCTGAACCACCTCCACCACCAAAGAAGAGGGGCATGCTTGTCCTAAGCCCCGAAGATATGCAAGAAGCAAAGAAGTCTGTAAAAGAGAAAGGAATTAAAGCTAAAGACGTGAAAAATCTACCTCCAATTGAGAAGCTGTGTGATCCTACCACTCACCCACCTATGGTAGAGGTACACTCTCTTTTAGATTTCAATGCAAGTGACATCCCTAAAGGTAAACCTCCTGGCCAATGTTTAGATGAGCTTGATAATTTTATTATGAAGCAGAATCACTTCAATGCGAAGATACAAAGTCAGTTGCATGATAATACTCTCGCTATCAAAAGTTTGCTTGATGTTCTAGGAAGAACAGTTAATGATGTTAAATGTCTTGTGAAGCATTTTAATATGGTTCATACTCAGCTTGAACAAATTTCTAATGTGCAAAAAGATTTTCTTGCTAATAATGCCAATCAGGAAAATTTACAAGCTTATGGTATAAAGACCCGGGGTGGAACACACACCCAGGACCCTCTCTATCCAGAAGGGTATCCTAAGAGGATCGAGCAAGATTCTCAAGTGCAGGAAGAAGAAATGGTTAGCTCTACAAAGAAGAAAATAAACACAAGGAAGCTGACAATTCAAATGACCCTATAGAAGAAGAAGAATCAGCTGTTGATCCAAACAACATATCTACCTTTGATGCTGAGACTGAAGACGGTGCTGGACCTGAAAAAGATGCTGAAAAGAATGATCCACCCAAGGTTCGTGAAGAAGAAGCACCCGATAAGCGCAAGAAGTATACTAGAGAAGACTTTCTTGCAAGGAGACATGGGAAGGAACGGGAACCATGGGTACAGAAACCCATGCCTTTCCCAAGCAAGTCCGTCAAAACCAAAGAAGAAGAGCACTACAATAAGTTTTGTGAGTGGATGAAACCTCTTTTTCTTCAAATCCCTTTAACTGATGCTATTAAGTTACCTCCTTACTCTAAATATATGAAAGATATTGTTACTAATAAAAGAAAAGTCCCTCATGAGGCAATATCTACTATGCTTGCTAACTACTCTTTCAGTGGAAAGATTCCTGAGAAGCTCGATGATCCAGGTATACCCAACATTCCTTGCTCCATAAAAAATAATTATGTTAGAACTTCTTTATGTGATCTTGGTGCAGGAGTGAGTGTTATTCCCTTTTATCTCTACAAAAGACTTTGTTTAGAGAAATTAATCTCTACATATATCTCTCTACAGATGGCCGACAAGTCCACGGCCGTCCCGATCGGTATTTGTGAGGATGTTCCTGTTGAAGTTGCCAATTGCTTAATACTTACTGATTTTGTTGTGCTGGACATGCCCGAGGATGGGAGCATGTCTATTATCCTTGGTAGACCTTTTCTTAACACCACAGGTGCTGCTATTGATTGCAATAAAGGGAAGGTTACCTTCAACGTGAATGACAAAGAACGCACGGTGTATTTTCCGAAGAAGATCGACAAAATTCATGGCCTTAACTCCATTGAGAATATCGAGACCGTGAAGATTGGAGAATGGGATTTTCCACTACATGTATATCACAAATACAAAACAATTATGGTGGGGATAATGTCCATTAAAGTGAGAGTGCAATGATCACTTCATAAGAGGCGAGACTTTCTGCGCTATATACCACATGTTTGTTGGTGAGACTTGATCAACCTTGCTAACTAGCATGTTTTATATAGGTAAAAAGTTGAGCTTGTTATGTTTTCATTTCCTTTAGCTTTTATTCTCCTTGATGTACCCAAGTTTTTGTGTTAAAAGCTTCACTTGTTCTAACTTTTGTCTCAAGTTCACGAAAGTTTTTGCAGCTTTTTGAACTTTGAAAAAATCTCTACAGTGAAGTTGCCCAGAAAATTCCAGAAAAATCAAAATCAAAATTTCCAGGTAAAAAGCCTTCGGGGAGTACCTGTGGCTGACCAGGGGGGTCCACCCCTGGCCCAGGAGGCCAGGTGGCGCGGCCCAGCTCCTGGCCGCGCCACCCACCCTCCTGGGGCCCACAGGCACCCCCTGCTGGCATCTCTTCTTCCACTCTCTCTCTTTCACCCCAAAAACTCGTGTTCTTTCTCTGGTTTCGTGTTCTTGCTGTTCTTGAGAACGGAACTTCGATCTCCCTCTACAACCATTCATTTGAGATGAAATTTGGAACAAATAATCTCTGGTATGTGACTCCCTCACCCCTCCAATTAGTTTTCTAGTTGGTGGCTTCATTAGTGAGTATTTAGTGGTTCTTGGTACTTTTTAGTTGAGCTTAAATGTTTGTGTAGCAATTTATTTTTCAATTTTTGTTGCTAGTTTGAGCCTTGGTAAAGTAAGTAGAATGTTTTGCCCAAACTAGTTTTGCTTAAATCTTCGTTTTTGTGAATTGTTAAAAATTTCAGAAATGGAGAGGCTAGGAAAGTGGCTTGGGAAGAAGAAACCCGAGTGCTCTAGCCGTGTTACACGTTACACAGCTTCACCTTCGACCACGAGGGTGAGCTATAATGAAGATATCGTACCCATGGAGATGTTGGACGCGTCACCCGCAAGAGCTATAGCATTTCCATGCGAAGATTTCATGGAGGATGCCGGCATACGAGAAGAATTTTATGCTTTGTGTGCCAATGCAGGTTTGACACGGCTCGTTACGAGCCGTGTACCACAGTATGAGACACTCACCGCTATTTTTGTTAACATTTTCAGGTTTTATCCTGATAATGATACTGTGGTGTTTCGACTTTATGAAAGATTGCTGACCATGCCTATGAGTACATTTTGTGAAGCTTTAGGTTTGCCAGGCTTGGTCGAGAAGAAGAAGAGGAAAAATTTCCAAACTATTGCACTCAACACCCTTCTCGACATGTTCTGTAACACTAAAGTGAGGGCATCCAACTGTCAGAAGATTTACAACATTATGTTCCCTCACCTCAGGTATTTCGCCTATTATATTGCTAGAGGAGTGTTGGCTCGAGACAACACGAGCAACACTTCTACGCATGATACTGCTATCATGGCGAATGCCCTCTCAGGGAAGCACGAGTATCATGTGGGTTCGCTTATTGCGAAACGCCTTGCTACTAATAGTAACAAGGGGCACCTCTTTGGTGGCGTCTATGCCACACTTCTTTTGCAGTTTCTCCAAGGAGAACCACGCCCAGATGATACAGTCTTTCCTTTTGTTAGCCTTGACTTGGCTGCCATGAAGAGGCATTTATTTTTTACTAAGGCCTCTGACCGCTATGCACTTGATTATATTTTACGGTTTAAAGACGACGTGGAACACACTGTCCTCTACCTGCACCACTTGTGTTTGATTTTTCTCACTGGAACGGATTTTGTTTTTCAGTGGCCGAGTTTGATGAGATCACAGGGAGATACCAGTTTCACGACCCCACGGAGGGGGTCGAGCCAGACGAGGAGGAGCACGTGGTATATCCACAAGTTCAGGAGGAGACCGTTACCCCCTGGGGTGAAGGGTCTTCCTCTGGATGGGGGGCTGTACCTTCCTCTTCCACGTGGGAGGATCCGAGGACTTCAGTGTACGCACCGGAGGGCTCATACAACCCTTGGGATTACCATTACCCCGGAGCTGGAGGCTCCGTGGGACCGCAGTAGACGAGCCCAACTTAGGCCAAAAGCCTAAGCTTGGGGGAGTACGTGCTCTCTTCCCCCTTTCCATTGTATCTACTGATGGTTCGATTTTATCTTTTTGCAAGTTTTTTCCTGTTCTTCTTTGTTCTTTTCGTTTGCAAAAACCCAAAAAGATTTCTCCTTTGTTTTTCTTTCGTTAAACCTTTAAAAAACCCAAAAAATATATGTTTCCTTTGCTATTTAGTTTGCTTTGTTTCAGAGTTCAGCTCGAGTCCGTGATGATTATAATTTCCTACGTTCGATCGTGCAAGTGACAAGGCAGTAATGACGAAGATCGACGGAAGGGATGCAACAAGGAAAGCCGGTATGAACTCTTTTTGTTTCTACTTTTGTACATATGCCTGTACTTATGATTAGAGACCAGATTGTGGCGACATAGTGCTATTTTTACAATGATTTCCCAGTAGTTCATGCTTTCTTTGTGGCTAGTCTCAAATAGCTAGAGTTTATAATGTGTTGCTTGAAATGATTGACATGCATTGCATTGTTCATGGTGTGGCATATTGAAGTGGTATTTCCCTCCGGGGGATTCTTGGATTGACTTGGCACATGTTCACGCATGTTAAGACTAAAAAGTCTGTTTTGCCTTGATGATCTTTTTACTTCAGGGTGAGTCATATCACTTTCATGCCAGATTCAATGTTGCTTTGTCGCTCTGCATGATTATGACTGTTATGCTCTCTAGTTGGTCGCTTCCCCGTCTTTTGCTAGCCTTCACTCGCACCAAGCGGAATTCTTCTTGTGCTTCCAAACTCTTTTTCAACCTAGTTGTTCCATTTGAGTCCACCATACCTACCTATATGTGGTATTTACCGACCACTCCTAACTTAGACTTTCTTGTGCCATCTCGAAATTTATTCAAAAGCTTCCCATTTGTAACCGTACAAGCTCATGGTGCGGTGAGGGAAAATCGGTATCTTTCATGCCAAAAATATTTTGACGGAAGTTTTAACTAGTCAATAAAAAAATATGAGAGTTACACCTCCCCCATATTTGATGATGGAATGAAATGGACCAAATGCTGCTTATGATAGATGGAACAATACCCTCCTTCCATCCTTGAGGCAAAATAAAAGGTTCCGTAGACCATCAAAGGATTTATGGATAAGGGAACATGTGTAAGCAAAAGCAGTAATATGGTTGGCATGGGAGATATTGAGAGACCTTTACCGTTCACCGTTGACTGGAAAGTTGCACTTCTCAAAAGAGTTTTATCTCTGTTTTCAAAACCAAGAGCTCTGGCACATGTTTAGTCTTTGCTTCCTTTAATGGGTTTTCAACCTTGCCATCAAAAGCCACGGTTCGAGAGTCTCCACCTTCCTTTATCCAAAGCACCAACTATGAGAGCATAATTGTCATTCTTAGTGTAACATGCATTGTCCCAAAGTATCACATTGTCTTCTGCATGCTTGTGATGTTTCTTACTTTGAGTTATGAGTTCTAGTCTCCTTTAAAACTCCGGAGGAGTTTCTGCATTTATGTTTTGCTTCACTCATGGAGGCTAGCGAGATACCACTCTGATATGTTGATGCTATGTGCATTGTGATCTTGAATTGATTTTCAGTAGCATATTATTTACTTTTTGTTTGTTTGTGACTGATTACATGAAATAAGGATTGCTTCGTGCATTGTCCTTGTAGCATGGTGTCAAAATTTGCTAAACTCTTTCGTAGTGCATGCTTATATACTTCTAATGAAGCAAAAGAGTTTGTCAAAGTTTTCTTTGTCGCGTCCAGTTCGTTGAACTGAATTGCTTGAGGACAAGCAATAGCTAAGCTTGGGGGAGTTGATACGCCTCAAACGTATCTAGTTTTCCAAACACTTTTTCTATTGTTTTGGCTTCATTCTTGCATGGTTTGAACGAAACTAACCCGGACTGACGCTATTTTCAGCAGAGCTACCAGTGCTGTTTTCTTTTGTGCAGGTTTCTGGATATTTAGGTACGCTGAAAAAATTCCAAGAAAATATATAAAAAATCAGCGTTCCGGAAGCTTCCGAGGATCCAAAGGGGGGCCACAGGGCATCCAGGGGGCAGCCAGGAGGGTGCCTGGCGCGGCCCATCCCATGGCCGCGCCACCTGCCCTCCTGGCTGGGTCCCACACCCCCTGGTGACCTACCTTGGCCCCTATTTATTCTCCCGACGCAGAAACTCCAGAACAGAAGTCACTTTTCCAATCTACGTCGCGGAGCCGCCGCCACCCGCTATTCTTCTCTGGGAGAGCTAATCTGGAGGCTGCGTTGGCCTCCGGTGAGGGGAAATCATCGCCATCGTCATCGCCATCACCACTCCATCATCCCTGCATGACTTCTCCATCCATGTGTGAGTAATTCCCTGCTGTAGGCAAAGGGGGTGGTAGGGATTGGATGAGTTAGATCATGTAATGGTTCAATCAGATTGTTGGGGGCATGTTGCCTATCATATACTTGGTGTTTATCATCTCTGTTAGAACTTGTTGCTCTTAATGCTTGCCACTTTGGGCCCGAGTGCCATGATTTCAGATCTGATCACCCTTTTTTTCTTGAGTTTGTGGTGTTCTTGATCCTATCTATGAGTTGTATGCACCCATTATAGTCCGGAACCGGCGATCCCGATAGTGACAGCTTGGGACACCAAAGGGGATGGACTATAATTTGAGGATTCCGTGTATCCATGAAGTGTTAATGCTTTGTTCCGGTACTCTTTGACAGGAGTACCTTAATCTCCCTAAGTTCCTTTTGGCCCCGTTTGTAGCGGGAGGGTTGGACAAAAGATGTTATGCAAATTTCTTATTGCAAGCACGTACAACTACCTTGGGATACATGCCTGATGTTTGATATTTTCCTAGATGATCATTTCTTTTCTGTGAGCCTTGCCCGTGTTAGAATCTATTACATGTTTGTTCTCATCCAAGCAGCGCCCAACCATCCATCTCCCTAGCCTATAGTGTTTTCTTTCCTGCTGGTTACTATTTGTTTACTTTTGCTGTTCCACTACCACCATCATTACTATTATCACCACCACTACTACCACAGTATCACAGTTGCTACTAATACCTTTGTGCAAGAAAGTGTTTATTTCAGGTGCGATTGAATTGACAACTCAATTGTCAAAGCCTATACGTATTCTTTGTGTCCCCAAGTGTCGAATCAATAAATTGGGTTATCTTGCCCGCGAAGACTATCTTGATCCCCTACAGTTGAGGGTTATCACCCATCTCTCTTTAAGTTTAGCCATCATCCTAATGTTTTCATTAATTTGCACTTGAATAGCATTCATAGGAGTGACCTTCGTCTCCTCAAGAGGAGAAGTTCTAATTTTAAGCAATTCTATTGCATCTTCTAGATTGTCTACCTTCAACGAGAGAGTATCTAATTTGTCTAGTTTTAACTCTACACTCTTGTTGAAGGCTTTTTGGGTAGTGATGAAGTCTTTAAGCATACTCTCTAGTTCAGAAGTGGAGTTCTTGGTTCTAGGATAAGTGTTGTTGTTCCCATAGTTGTTGGAGGGGAACGGTCTAGGATTGCTACCAAAATTACTCATATAAGCATTGTTATTGAAGTTGTTTCTGGAGATAAAGTTCACATCTACTTGATCTTGAGCAATCAAAGAATTTAAAGGAACATCATGAGGATCAATAGGAGATTGCTTGGTAAGTAGAGACATAATCAAGTCAACTTTTTCATTTAGGGAGGAGATATCCTCGACTGAGTTTACCTTCCTACCTATTGGAGCTCTTTCGGTGTGCCATTGGGAATAGTTGGTCATCATCTCATCGAGTAGTTTTGTGGCAGCACCAAGTGTTGTTGACATAAAGGTTCCTCCCGTGGCCGAATCTAGCAGGTTCCGCGAGGTAAAGTTCAAGCCTACATAAAAGGTTTGGATAACCATCCAAGTAGTCAAACCATGCGTAGGGAAATTCTTAACAAGAGATTTCATGCGTTCCCAAGCTTGGGCAATGTGCTCATTATCCAATTGCTTAAAATTAATAATATTACTCCTCAATTGGATAATCTTAGCTGGGGGTAGTACTTCCCAATAAAAGCATCCTTGCACTTATCCCAAGAATCTATGCTATTCCTAGGCAAGGATTGGAACCAGATTTTAGCTCCTCCTCTCAAGGAGAAAGGAAAAATCTTAAGCTTAACAATATCACCATCTACTTCTTTGTACTTTTTCATATCACAGAGCTCAACAAAATTATTTAAGTGCAAAGCAGCATCATCTCCAGCACCGGAGAATTGATCTTTCATAACAAGGTTCAACAAAGTAGATTTAATCTCATAAGAAGGTGTTGAAGTGGCAGGTGTAGCGATATGAGTGCAGATAAAGTCACTGTTGTTATGACTAGTGAAGTCACACAACTTGGTGTTCTCGGTGGAATCCATAGCAGCAGCAAGCAAGATAACTATTTTTTGGATTTTTGATAAAGGACACTAAAACAAAAATTGAAAGGTAAACTAACAAGACTAAAAAGCAAAGATAAAAGATAGCGTGCAACTCCCCTATCTTGAAGAGTGGAGTCCCCGGCAACGGCGCCAGAAATTGCTTTGATGGCGCGAGAGTTGATGGGTATAGTTTGCTTGCTTCCCCGGCAACGACGCCAGAAATTCCTTCGATGGCGTCTCGCCCCTCGTTGGTTACCCAAAGTCGAAGGTTGAGATGTAGACAGCCGCAAATTTCCCTCGGTGAAGATACCAAGGTTTATCTCCGGTAAGACTTCAACAACGACAGGAAGGTGACAACGGCGCCAGCAATTAGGCGGTTGACGTGGACCTGCACACACAACAGATAACTTCGCTCCCAACGAGTTCTGAGAGGTTGTCAATCCCTCCGGCCTTGTTGTTCAGAAAGGATCAAACGCACGGGATAATAATGATAGTGATAGCAACGGAAAAGGAAATAAAGCAGAAAATAAATAGCGGGTGCAAAAAGTGGTGGAAATATGGACCGGGGTCCCATGATGTTCACTAGTGATGTCTCTCTCCCAAAAGACGATAAAATAGCCATGCGAGGTAAACAAATTACAACCGGGCAATTGACAGGATTATGTGCGCAAACCAATGCTAACTATGCTATAAAGAAAGGAAGAGGCTCAAAAGCTTGGGCGGTACGCTAAGACAAGTAGACCGATATCCATTTGCATCTACCTACTAATCATCCACCTTGAGATATCTATCCAGAACATCTCGCTGGTATTAAGTTGTGAATCCCACCCAAAGTGTAAACTCAAAGCAACAGTCAACTGCATTAAAGAACTTTGCGTAAAGTAAACAATCCTTGCACCCGCAAGTACAAGCACCGTTGTTTTCTCCCTTGTGGCAACTTCACATCCCCTAGACTCGTGTTTCTGTCACTCAAGCTAGTCATCGGGGGGCATGAACCCACAATCATGCATAACGCTCCCTCTTGGAGTCACTACCTACTACTTTGCCAATGCAATCAACACCAATGGAGAACATGCAAGAATTACTCAAGAACATAAATATAAAAGAGGAGAATCAAATATATTACTCAAACACAATCTGAACATAGTCTCATAATCCATCGGATCCCAGCAAACTCAGCATAGCAACAGCAGAAAGATTACATATGTGCCTCGATCATGTAGGGCAGCTCACGAGGTCTAAACCATGAAGAAAAAAGAGGGGAGGAGAACATCACATAGCTACTGATCATGGACCCATGGTCCAAGGTGGACTACTCACGGTTCATCCGGGAAGCATCCATGGTGGTGGAGAAGCTCCCGGAGGTGGTTCCTCCCTTCGGCAGGGTGCCGAGAAGAGGTCTCCTGGTGCTCCCGATCTTGGAAGCGTGGCGGCGGCGGAACATAGGAGAGATCACGAAAAAGGGTTCTGTCCCCGAGGGTTTCTCTTCACGGGGAATAAATAGGCGAAGGGGGGCAGCCAGAGGTGGACCAGGGTCCCCAGGCGCCCCCCTTGCGCGGCCTAGGTGGTGGCCGCGCCAGGTGGCCGACTGGGCCACCCCTGGCTCCCCTCTGGCCCCACTAGGGCTCCTCTGGAAGGTTCCCATACGCTGATTTTTCCTATATTTTTCCCGGAATTTTTCTGGCACTTTAAATAATGGGAAAACCTGAAATACAAAAACAACAGAAAACAAGAACTAGCACTGGGGTGAACTGAGTTAATAGGTTAGTCCAAATATGATCAAAAGTGTATGGAAGTTCATCAATATCATAGCAATATCACACAAAAGATGCATGGAGCAAGCAGAAATTATAGACATGTTTTGGACGTATCAGCAATATATCTCGGAAAGGCTATGGAAATGCCTTGATAGGTAGGTATGATGGCTGTTTTGAGGAAACATATAAGGAGGTTTATGATAACATAGAGTATCATGCCAAGGGTTTGGATGCACCGGCGAGGTGGACGCCAACTCTCGGAGTGAGAAGAGGGCAATGTGAGGTACCGAAGAGGCTAGCAAATATGAGGAGGTGGAAATGTCAACTTTCAATACTTACATTAGTCCGAAGAACTCATGCACTTATTATCGGTAACTCTCAATCTAATATGGAGGTTCACAAAGAGACAAGTACCCCGAGGAGGAGTGTATGGGGTTTGGTTATCCTTGCGCATCCTCGACTCATGGTACGTGAGTGTACTCTAATATCCGATCCCTCCAAACATTAGTGACCCAGCTAGTAGCTAGAGTTCTCAACTAGTTTTTGTACCTTTTGAAAATAAGCATGGATTGCCCAAAATACGACACCTATCACTAATAGGCTAGAGATCTTGACACCAAAACTTCAAACATTACTCACAACAATACCTCAAAACTATTGCAAGTTACTACTACAATTGAATAGCAAACTCAATTGTCTACTTCAAGACAAGACACAACTCAGTGCAACAACCAACTCTCTTAACAAGATAAACATGAAAACTAAAGAGAGTTAAAGCAACAAACTAAACAAAAGCTAAAGCTCTTGAAAAAGATAAACATGAAAACTAGAAGATAAACATGGCAGCAGCTACGAAAAGATAAAGAACACACAACAAAGAAAGATAAGCATGAAATCCTATGATGTGTTCTAGTCTGAAGTTGAGCGTGTTTATATCCCACACAAAGTAAGATGGGTTCTAACTTGTTATGAACAGCAAGCAAAGCTAAAGAAAACTAAAAAGGAAACCTAAGAGCGAGATGCTCCAAGCATAGCACATAACGCATGAAGTGATAAAAATATAGTGAGACGGAGGACGAACTGATGATTGTTCATGGAGAAGGGGATGCACGGGGGCATCCCAAGCTTAGACGCTTGAGTCTCCTTGAATATTTATTGGGGATGCATGGGGGCATCACCAAGCTTGAGCGTTTGACACTCCCGGATCTTCTTTCATCATCTTCCCTCACACACTTGAAAACCCCCTTCATACATAACTCATCATAAGCGTATTATAGAGGTTAGTATCCTTAATAAACTAATTTTTCTCCACTAGAAATAAAGATATTCTTGAAGAATTAATGTTTCTCAATATTTCCAAAAAGTTTTTGCAAAGAAAAAAGCAAGCTAAAGTTTTGCAAAAGTAAGGAAAGGCAAAACGTGGCAGAATCTGTGAAAAACAGAACAACAGGTAGTAAATAATTATTTCGGGATACTTCTGCAACTCAAATCGGAAAACTCAGAACAAACGCTCGAAATACAATTGTATGGAGCACGCTATCAAAAAAAAATCAGATCAAAAAGATGATCTGGTGATTTTAGGAGTTTTTTTCCGTCCAAGGACATAATCTGTTTTCCGGACAGCATGTCACAACTTTTGAACTTTGTTGCAATCAGAGGCTAAACTTGGCACAAAGCTTGAAAATAAAGATACAATGATGTTGCTACAGTAGTAACAATCATCAAGACCACTAAAAACAGAAGTAAAAACATCTTGGGTTGCTGATACGTCCCAAACGTATCTATAATTTCTGCTTGCTCCATGCATGTTTTGTGTGACTTTGCCATGTTTTGCTTGAACTTTCATACACTTTTGAGCATATTTCGACTAAACTATTAACCCAGTGGACCCAGCTGCCAGTTGCTGTTTTATGTTGTTCTTGTATTTCAGGTTTTCCGGCCATTAAAAGTGCTCCAAAAATCCAGGAAAATCAGATAAAAAAGCAGCGTCGCGGAAGCTTCCGGAATCACCAAAGAAGCGAAGGGGCCACCTCCAGGCAGCCAGGAGGGCAGGTGGCGCGGCCCCACCCTGGGCCGCGCCAGGGACCCTCCTGACTGCCTCGTGGGTCCCCTCGACACCCCCCTTCGCCTATATTTACCCCTCGGGGTGGAAACCCCTAATACGGACTCCTCTTTCGCGATCTGGACTCTGTACCGCCGCCGCCGCCGTTTCAAGATCGGGGCTGCCTGGAGAAGCTGCTCCGGCACCCTGCGGGGAGAAGCTAGCCCCTCCGGGAGACCATCCATAGCCATGGACGCCTCCCGTATGTACCGTGAGTAGTTTCCCTTGGACAATGGGTCCGTGACCAGTAGCTATGTGATCTATCTCTCCCTTCTTTGTACCTCCACTTTCGAGACCTCGTGAGTTGCCTCACATGATCGAGGCACCTTTGTAATTTTCTGCCGTTGCTATGCCGAGTTTGATGGGATCTGATGGATTACGAGACTATGTTCAGATTGTGATGAGTAATATATTTGGTTCTTCTCTTTTATATTTTGTTCTTGAGTAAATTCTTGCATGTTCTCCGTTGCCGTATTTTACTTTGGCCAAGTGATTTATTGAAACTCCAAGAGGGAGTGTTATGCTTGATTGTGGGTTCAGCCCCTTGATGTCTAGCTTGAGTGAAAGAAACATGAGACTAGGGGATGAGTTGTTGCCACCAGGGATAAAACAACGGTGCTTGTATCCGCGGGTGCAAGGATTGTTTACTTTATCCAAAGTTCTTTTAATGCAGTTGTCTGTTGCTTTGGATTTACACTTTGGGTGGGATTCGCAACTTAATACCAGCGAGATGTTCTGGATAGATATCTCAAGGTGGATGATTCTTAGTAGATGCAGATGGATTTCGGTCTACTTACCTTGGCGTACTGCCCATTACTTTTGAGCCCTTCCTTTCTTTGCAGCATAGTTAGCATTGCGGTGCCTTCATAATACTGCCAATTGCCCAGCTGTGATTTGTTTACCTTGCTAGCACTTTTATCGTCTTTTGGGAGAGAGACATCACTAGTGAAAATCACGTGACCTTGGTCCATCTTCATATCATTGTTTACACCCTAAATTTACTTTCAGTTTCCACTATCATTATCTCTTGCGTTGATCCTTTGTAAACGGCAAGGCCAGAGGAATTGACAACTCCTCTGTACTTGTTGGGAGCAAAGTTATTTGTATCTGTGTGCAGGTCCAGGTGAAGTAGCAACCTCGGCGCCATTGTTCACTTTACCATCTTCTTGTATCCTTCGGAGTCTTACGGGAGACAAACCTTGGTACCTTTGCCAAGGGAAAACTTGCCGCTGCACTATATATCTAACCCTGCACTTGGGGTAATCAACGAGGGCTTGAAGAGTATAACAGTCTCTTGCCACCAGCAAGTTTTCTGGCGCCGTTGCCGGGGACTCCAGCCTACAAGATAGGGGAGTTGCACACTATCTTTTATCTTTGCTTTTTAGTCTTGTTAGTTTACCTTTCATTTTTTACCTTTGTGTCCCTTATCAAAAATACCAAAAATACCTACTGCTACTATGGGTTCCAATGAAAACACTAAGTTTTGTGACTTCACTAGTCACAACAACAGTGACTTTATCTGCACTCCTATTGCTACACCTGCTACTTCAGCACCTTCTTATGAGATTAAACCTGCTTTGCTAAACCTTTTATGAAAGATCAATTCTCTAGTGCTAGAGATGATGTTGCTTTGCATTTAAATAATTTTATTGAGCTTTGTGATATGCAAAAGTACAAAGAAGTAGATGGTGAAATTTTTAAGCTTAAGCTTTTTCCTTTCTCTTTAACGGATGAAGCTAAAATCTGGTTTCAATCCTTGCCTAAGAATAGCATAGATTCTTGGGATAAGTGCAAGGATGCTTTTATCGGGAAGTACTATCCCCTTGCTAAAATTATTCAATTGAGGAGTAACATTATGAATTTCAGGAAATTGGATAATGAACACGTTGCCCAGGCATGGGAACGTATGAAGACGCTTGTCAAGAACTGCCCTACACATGGACTGACTACCTGGATGGTTATCCAGACTTTTTATGCAGGCTTGAAATTTACCTCGCGGAACCTGTTAGATTCGGGCGCGGGAGGAACCTTTATGTCAACCACACTTGGTGCTACCACAAAACTACTTGACGAGATGATGCTGAACTACTCTCAGTGGCACACTGAAAGATCTCCAACTGGTAAGAAGGTAAATTTTGTCGAGGAGATCTCCTCTCTAAATGAAAGGGTTGACCTTATCATATCTCTACTTACCAAGAAAGCTCCTACTGATCCTCAAAATGTTCCTTTAAATTCTTTGATTGCTCAGGATCAAGTAGATGTGAACTTTATCTCTAGAAACAACTTCAACAATAATGCTTATAGGAGCAACTTTCCTAGTAATCCTAGACCGTTTCCATCCACTTATGGGAACAACAACACCTACCTTAGCAACAAGAACCCCACCTCTGGACTAGAGAGTATTCTTAGAGACTTTATTACTACCCAAAAAGCCTTCAACAAGAATGTGGAAGAAAAACTAGTTCAATTAGATAATCTTTGTCACTCGTATTAATGCTATCCAGTTACAAATCAATGAGAACATTAGGATGATGGCTAAACTTAAAGAGATATGGGCTAGAGAAAAAGAGGAAGAGGATAGAATTAAGAGCCTTCCTACCTACCACACAGTAGCTACTATACAAATAGTTGAGGATGTCCAAACTGTTAGCACCCATCACACCCCTAGTCCCACTGGACCTATCAATGGTGATGCTACCACCTCAACCATAGATGAAGAAACCTTTATGAACATAGAGGCTTTCAAACAAGTGAGCTTAAATGATATCACTACCTCCTTGATATATAGTAGTGATTTAAACTTTGACAACTGCACTTTATCTGAAGTTATTGGTTTCCTACACAAGATATCTAGAGACCCCCACACTAGCACACTTAATCTTGCCTTCACAGAGAATATCACCAATGCTCTAATAAAAGTTAGGGAGGAGAAGCTTAGACTAGAAGCCTCCAAACCTAGGAAGCTAGAAGATGGTTGGGATCCTATGATAAAAATCAAATTGAATAACTTCTCTTGTTATGCTCTTTGTGATGTTGGAGCAAGTACCTCTGTTATGCCAAAAAGAATGTATGATATGGTTGAATTGAAACCTTTTGATCCATGTTCTTTTGGTGTTCGTCTTGTTGATTACTCCGTAAAGAAACCTTTGGGGAAGATCGACGATGTTCTTATCATTGTCAATGACAATTATGTTCCCGTTGATTTTACTATTATGGACATTCAATGTGAACCTTCTTGTCCAATTATTTTGGGACGTCCTTTTCTTCGCACAGTTGGTGTTGTTATTGACATGAAAGAAGGGATTATCAAATTCCAATTCCCTCTCAAGAAAGGGATGAAACATTTCCCTAGAAAAAGATTAAGTTACCTTTTGAGTCTGTCACACGAGCTAGTTATTTTCTTGAAAAGACTTGATCTTTTGCATTAAGCCTAGCTAATGGCTTTAAAGAAGCGCTTTCGGGAGGCAGCCCACAACGAATTTAGGTTTTCCTTTTTCCTTTTCTTCTGTTTTTAGTGGTCTTGATGATTGTTACTACTGTAGCAACATCATTGTATCGTTTCTTTTCAAGCTTTGTGCCTTTTATAGCCTCATACGACAAGGGAAGTGAAAGTTGTGACATGCTGTCCAGAAAACAGATTCTGTCCTCGTGACTAGAAAAATCAGAGAAAAATCCCAGTTCATATTTTTGAGCTGAAATTTTTACACAGCGTGATCTATACAATTACTAAACTTGCGTATGTTCTGAGTTTTTTGATTTGAGTTGCATAAGTATCCCTAAAAAAACCTTTCCTATCCGCTGTTCTGTTTTTCACAGATTCTGCCACGTGTTGTCTCTCCTTACTTTGGCAAACCTTAAGCTTGCTTTTTCTTTGAAAAACCTTTTTGCAATCTTGGGAAACAGTATCTCTTCAAGATTATCTTTATTTCCAGTGGACAAAAAATTATTTTATTGGGATACTAACCTCTTTAATCAGTCTACAATGAGTTATGTATGAAGGGAGTTTTCAAGTGCGCGATGGAAGATGATGAAAGAAGATCTTGGAGTGTCAAACGCTCAAGCTTGGGGATGCCCATGTGCACCCCCAATAAATATTCAAGGAGACTCAAGCGTCTAAGCTTGGAGATGCCCCCGTGCATCCCCTAATTCATCAACAATTATCAATTCGTCTCTCGTTGCACTATATTTTTATCACTTCATGTGTTATGTGCTATACTTGGAGCGTCTGGCTCTTTGCTTTTCTAGGTTTGTTTTTGCTTTTTTTTGTTGTAGTAACAAGTTATATCCCAGCTTACTTACTCTTTTGTGTGGGAGAGATACACACTCCGCTTGACCTAGAACTCCTCATAGGATTTGCATGGTTATTCTTTTAGCTATGAGTTGTTCTTTTTATTTTCTTAGCTGCTGCTCTGTTTAGTTGTAGTGCTTTAGTTTTTCTAGAGCTTTTCTTTTGTTTTAAGTTGAACTTTCTATAGGTTTCATGTTTTATCTTGTTTAGAGAGTTTGCCTGTTGCACTGAGTTTTGTGTCTTGACTTGAAGTAGGTAATTGAGGTTGCTATTCTTTTGTAGTAGTAACTTGCAATAGTTTTGAGGTATTGACTAGAGTAATTTTTGAACTTTAGGTGTCAAGAGCTCGAGCCTATTAGTGATAGATGTCGTATTTTGGGCAATCTGTGTGTTTTTTGAAAACCAAAAACCCCTGTTGAGAAATCTAGCTACTAGATGGATCACTAACCTCTGGAGGGTTTGAATATTAGAGAACACTCACGTACCATGAGTCGAGGATGCGCAAGGATAACCAAACCCCATACACTCCTCCTCGGGGTACTTGTCTCTCTGTGAACCTCCTGATTAGATTGAGAGTTACCGATAATAAGTACATGAGTTCTTCGGACTAATGTGAGTATTCGAAAGTTGACACTTCCACCCACCTATACTTTTTCTAGCCTCTTCGGTACCGTGCATTTCCCTTTCTCATCTTGAGAGTTGGCGGATACTTTGCCGGTGCATCCAAACCCTTGGCACGATACGCTCTATCATCATAAACCTCCTTATATCTTTCCTCAAAACAACCACCATACCTACCTACAAGGCATTTCCATAGCCTTTCCGAGATACATTGCCATGCAACATCCACCCTCTCATGACTTGATCTTCATGTCATACATGTTCCTGCTATCCTGGCAGAAGCATACATTTGCATCATGATAGTTATATCTTTTTTATGTGAGTACCTTTGTAAAGTGTGAAAGATCTCCTATATTCTTGTAAAATATAGAGTGTTGCCCCTAAAGTGAGGAAAAGATCCCAAAGAGGACAAAATCAAAAGATCCCAAAGAGGACAAATGAGAGTTAAATAGAAAGAGCCATTGAGGCCACCAAAAAAATACAAAAAAATAGAAAAAAGAGAAAAAGAAATAAAAAGAGAGAAGGGGGCACACTACTATTCCTTTTGAGAGATCCACACTAGTACTTCATCCTCTATCCCTTGTACTCCATAGAGATCATCATCATGCATATAGCTATGTGGGGACCTTCACACTATATAACTTGGCTTGTATATTCCAATGATGAGCCTCCTCAAACGAGCTCTAGGTCTTCTTGAGGAAGCAAGTTGGATGCACCCCCACTAGTTCCATTGGAGAGCTTACCTTAGCTCACATGTGCATCCGTTGCATGGCAATCCCTACTCCTCACATCATATCTATCATATGACCTTCTCTCTCCTATGATTGTCCTCATTGATGTGAGCCTTTCACACCTTTTTGTCTTCCTCCTCCACCTTCTTTCCGTTTTGCCTTTTAGGTGTCGACTTTCTTGCTCACGCTCATCCATTGCATGAGTTCTCAAAATATCGAAAGGGGGTGGATCAGTTTGACTTGTACCTGGCTAGTGGTCTGGGAACGAGTCAAGATAAGAATCCAAAGGAGACCAAGTGTGAAACTTTAGTAGATAGTTGTTCTCAACAACCTTATTATTTCTCTCGTATTTCCCTATCCCATGCTTGCACGCAAACACCATCTGGAGACATTCGAGTCACGGACAGCGAGAGATCTTGCACCTTTTGTTCTTTTGTTGCTTGTGTCAATGCTAATATAGAATCTTGCTTGTTAAAACTTGAATTGAATTGCATGTTTTGATTGCTTTACTTAAAATTACTTTTATGGTTGTGTGGCATGTCACCACAGAAATTACGCTTGTTATCATTTACCTACTCGAGGATGAGCAGGAATTAAGCTTGGGGATGTTGTTACGTCCCAAACGTATCTATAATTTCTGCTTGCTCCATGCATCTTTTGTCTGACTTTGCCATGTTTTGCTTGAACTTTCATACACTTTTGAGCATATTTGGACTAATCTATTAACCCAGTGCACCCAGCTGCCAGTTGTTGTTTTCTGTTGTTTTTGTATTTCAGGTTTTCCGACCATTAAAAGTGCTCCAAAAAATCTAGGAAAATCAGATAAAAATCAGCTTCCGGAATCACCAAAGAAGCGAAGGGGGGCCACCACCAGGAAGCCAGGTGGGCAAGTGGCGCGGCCCCACCCTGGGCTGCATCAGGGACCCTCCTGACTGCCTCGTGGGTCCCCTCGACACCCACCTTCGCCTATATTTACCCCTCGGGGTGGAAACCCCTAATACGACTCCTCTTTCGCGATCTCGCCTCTGTACCACCACCGCCGCCGTTTCAAGATCGGGGCTTCCTGGAGAAGCTGCTCCGGCACCCTGACGGGACAAGCTACCCCATCCGGGAGACCATCCGTAGCCATGGACGCCTCCCGTATGTACCGTGAGTAGTTCCCCTTGGACCATGGGTGTGTGACCTGTAGCTATGTGATCTATCTCTCCCTTCTTTGTGCCTCCACTTTCGAGACCTCGTGAGCTGCCTCACATGATCGAGGCACCTTTGTAATTTTCTGCCGTTGCTATGCTGAGTTTGATGGGATCTGATGGATTATGAGACTATGTTCAGATTGTGATGAGTAATATATTTGGTTCTTCTCTTTTATATTTTGTTCTTGAGTAAATTCTTGCATGTTCTCCGTTGCCGTATTTTACTTTGGACAAGTGGTTTATTGCAACTCCAAGAGGGAGCGTTATGCTTGATTGTGGGTTCAGCCCCTTGATGTCTAGCTTGAGTGACAGAAACATGAGACTAGGGGATGTGGTGTTGCCACCAGGGATAAACTAACGGTGCTTGTATCCGCGGGTGCAAGGATTGTTTACTTTACACAAACTTCTTTTAATGCAGTTGTCTGTTGCTTTGGATTTACATTTTGGGTGGGATTCGCAACTTAATACCAGCGAGATGTTCTGGATAGATATCTCAAGGTGGATGATTCGTAGTAGATGCAGATGGATTTCGGTCTACTTACCTTGGCGTACTGCCCATTGCTTTTGAGCCCTTCCTTTCTTTGTAGCATAGTTAGCATTGTGGTGCCGTCATAATCCTGTCAAATGCCCAGCTGTGATTTGTTTACCTCGCTAGCACTGTTATCGTCTTTTGGGAGAGATACATCACTAGTGAAAATCACGTGACCTTGGTCCATCTTCATATCATTGTTTACACCCTCAATTTACTTTCAGTCTTTACTTTCAGTTGCCACTATCATTATCTCTTGCGTTGATCCTTTGTAAACGGCAAGGCCGAAGGAATTGACAACTCATCTGTACTCGTTGGGAGCAAAGTTATTTGTATCTGTGTGCAGGTCCAGTTCAAGTAGCAACCTCGGCGCCATTGTTCACTTTACCACCTTCTTGTATCCTTCGGAGTCCTACGGGAGACAAACCTTGGTACCTTTGCCAAGGGAATACTTGCCGCTGCACTATATATCTAACCCTTCACTTGGGGTAATCAACGAGGGCTAGAAGAGTATAACACTCTCTTGCCACCAGTTGCCTCCCAACAAGCGCTTTCTTTTACGCCTTTAAGCTAGGCATAAAGAAAAAAGAAGAATCACATTGTATCAATCGAACCATCATCAAGATCATCAAAAAGCTCTTCAATTGTACAACTAGTTTTAAGAGGTATCTCAAATAAAGGACTAATAAAGATACTTCTAGGGATAAAACCAAAAGGCGAAAAATCAATTGGAGTTTCATTTATAAATTTGTCTAAGAGGGGTATTTCTTCCAAAGTTTTCACGGTTTCAACTCCTTAGGTCGGGGAACCTTAGGGACATAGTTGGACTTACGTTCCTTCCTTGCCGAAGTTTCTACCTTTTTTGGTTTGATTGAGGAGAAAATATTTCCCAAAGTGTCAATAATTTCCTCAATCTTATCTATCCTAGAAGGATCCAAATCATGGAATTTGATTGTGTCCAAAGTTTTAATAATTTTATGCATGGAGCTATCAAGTCTATTCAAATTCCCTTGGATCTTGCGATCCAACTCATTTATCCTACTTATGCTTGGTATTTCTAGTTCTATCTTTTCAAGTATTTTCATAATGTGAACTAGAGTGATATCCTCTTGAATGCTAGCAATAGGGAGATTTCCAACAAGATTTTCAATAACATTAAGAGACTTTCATATTGGGGCTTCTAGGAAATTCCCATTGATAGCAGTGTCTAGAATAAACCTATTCCAAGGAGTAATTCCAACATAAAAGTTTCTAAGCAGGATAGTAGTGGATTGCTTCTTGGTGGCTCTTTTCTGAGAATCATTAATTCTATACCAAGCATCTTTTAAACTTTCACCACCTTTTTGTTTGAAGGTGAGAACCCCTGTCTCAACAAAGGAAAAGGGACCAGACATGATGACAACTACTAGCAACATAAATAATTTTTTGGTGGTTTTAGATAAAGGACACTAAGATAGAAACTGAAAGATAAACTAACAAGACTAAAAATCAAAGGTAAAAGATAGTGTGCAACTCCCCTATCTTGACGATTGGAGTCCCCGGCAACGGCGCCAGAAATTTGCTAGATGCGCGAGAGATGATAATGGCTTCTCGCCCTTCGTTGGTTACCCTTAGTGGAAGGTGATATGTAGGATAGCAACAAATTTCCCTCGGTGAAGATATCGAGGTTATCGAACCAGTAGGACTCCAAGGTCGACAAGTAGATGTCAATGGCGCAATTGACGCAAACCTGTACACAGATACAAATAACTTTGCTCCCAACGAAGTTCAGAGAGGTTGTCAATCTCTCCGTCCTTGTTGTTTACAAAGGATCAGATGCAAGGGATAAATGATAATAATAATTGCAACTGAAAGTAAAAGCAGGAAATAAATTGAGCGTGTAAACAGTGATGAGAATATGGATCGGGGTCCCATGATGTTCACTAGTGATGTCTCTCTCCCAAAAGACGATAAAACTTCTATGTGAGGTAAACAAATCACATCTGGGCAATTGATAGGATTAAAAATGCACGGCGATGCTAACTATGCTACAAAGAAAGGAAGAGGCTCAAAAGCATGGGCGGTTGATACGTCCCAAAGGTATCGATAATTTCTCCTTGCTCCATGCATGTTTTGTGTGATATTGCTATGATCTAGATACACTTTCATACACTTTTGATCATATTTGGACTAACCTATTAACTCAGTGCACCCCAGTGCCAGTTTCTATTTTCTGCTGTTTTTCTATTTCAGTTTTTCCCAATATAAAAAGTGCTCCAAAAATTCGGGAAAAATCAGATAAAAAATCAGCGTACCGGAAGGTTCCAGCGCCCCGAAGGAGGGCCGGGGGGCACCACCAGGTGCCCAGGCGGCCACCTGGCGCGACCAGGGGCTTGTCCGCGCCAGGGGGGCACCTGGACTTCTGGTGGGCCCCCTGGCTGCCCCCTTCGCCTACTTAATCTCCGTCATGGGAAACCTCCGAAGACATGACCCTTTTTCGCGATCTCTCCTCTGTTCTGCCGCCGCCGCGCTTCCAAGATCGGGAGCACCAGCAGGACCCTTCTCAGCACCCTGCCGGAGGGAGGACCGACCTCCGGGAGCTTCCCCTCCACCATGGATGCTTCCCGGATGTGCTGTGAGTAGTTTCCTTTGGACCATGGGTCCGTGATCAGTAGCTATGTGATGTTCTCCTCCCCTCTTTGTTCTTTATGGTTTAGACCTCATGAGCTTCCCTACATGATCAAGGCACATATGTAATCTTTCTGCTGTTGCTATGCTGAGTTTGATGGGATCTGATGGATTATGAGATTATGTTCAGATTGTGATAGAGTAATATAATTGGTTCTTATCTTTTGTATTTTTGCTCCTAAATAATTCTTGCATGTTCCCCGTTGCTGTTTATTGCTTTGGCCAAGTAGTAGGTAGTAACTCCAAGAGGGAACGTTATGCTCGATTGTGGGTACATGCCCCCTGATGACACGCTTGAGTGACAGAAACACGAGTCTACGGGATGTGTTGTGGCCACAAGGGGGAAAACAATGGTGCTTGTAACCGCGGTTGCAAGGATTGTTTACTTTACGCAAAGTTCTTTTTAATGCAATTGTCTGTTGCTTTGGGTTTACACTTTGGGTGGGACTCGCAACTTAATACCAGCGAGATGTTCTGGATAGATATCTCAAGGTGGATGATTAGTAGTAGATGCAGTTGGATTTCGGTCTACTTATTTTGGCGTACTGCCCATGTTTATGAGCCTCTTCCTTTCTTTTGTAGCATAGTTAGCATTGCGGTGCGTTTATAATCCTATCAATTGCCCATCTGTAATTTGTTTACCTCGCGTAGAAGTTTTATCGTCTTTTGGGAGAGAGACATCACTAGTGAACATCACGGAACCCCGGTCCATATTCTCATCATTGGTTACAAGCTTATTTAGTTTTCTGTTTTTATTTTCAGTTGTTATCATTATCATTATCCCTTGTGTTTTGATCCTTTGTAAAAAACAAGACCGGAGAGATTGACAACCTCTCTAAACTTCGTTGGGAGCAAAGTTACTTGTGTCGTGTGCAGCTCCAGGAGAAGCAAGTGATTCTTTTCAGACGGCGCATCACTTGCCGATCCACCTACTTATCATTGCCGGAGTCCTACTGGTCGATACTCTCAACCTTGGTATCTTCACCAAGGGAAACTTGCCGCTATGTTGCATCTCACCTTCCACTTGGGGTAACCAACGAAGGGCGAGAAGCAATTATCATCTCTCGTGTATCAAGCAAATTTCTGGCACCGTTGCCAGGGACTCCGGGTGATAAGATAGGGGAGTTGCACACTACCTTTTACCTTAATTTTTAGTCTTGTTAGTTTACCTTTCTGTTTTTATCTTTGTGTCCTTTATCAAAAATTACAAAAAAATTATTTATCTTGCAAGTTGTTGTCATTATGTCTGGTCCTTTTGCCTTTGTTGAGACAGAGGTTCTCACCTTTAAACAAAAAGGTAGTGAAAGTTTAAAATATGCTTGGTATAGAATTAATGATTCTCAGAAAAGAGCCACCAAGAAGAAATCCACTACTATCCTGCTTAGAATTTTTTTTGTTGGAATTACTCCTTGGATTAGGTTCATTTTAGATACTGCTATCAATGGGAATTTCCTAGAAGCCCCAATTTGGGAGTCTCTTAATGTCATTGAAAATCTTGTTGGAAATCTCCCTGTTGCTAGCATACAAGAAGATATTACTCTAGTTCACATTATGAAAAAACTTGAAAAGATAGAACTAGACATACCAAGCATAAGTAGGATAAATTAGTTGGATCTTAAGATTCAAGGGAATTTGAATAGATTTGATAGCTCCATGCATAAAATTATTAAAACTTTGGAGACAATCAAATTCCATGACATGGATCCTTCTAGGAATGATAAGATTGAGGAAATCATTAATACTCTAGGAACTACTTTCTCCTCAATCAAACCAAAAAAGGTAGAGACTCCGACAAGGAAGGAACCTAAGTTCAATTATGTCTCTAAGGTTCCCCGACCTCAAAATAAACCACCCATTTCCAAGGAAGTTGAAACCGTGAAAACTTTGGAAGAAATACCTCTTTTTGACAAATTTATAAATGAAACTTCCACTGATTTTCCGCCTTTTGGTTTTCACCCTAGAAGTATCTTTATTAGGCCTTTATTTGAAAGACCTCTTAAGACTAGTACAATTGAAGAAATTTTTGATGATCTTGATGATGGATCGATTGATACGACTTGATCTTTTGCCTTATGCCTAGCTTAAAGGCGTAAAAGAAAGCGCTTGTTGGGAGGTAACCCAAGATATTTTTACTTCTGTTTTTAGTGGTCTTGATGATTTTTACTACTTTAGCAACATCATTGTATCTTTATTTTCAATCTTTGTGCCAAGTATAGCCTCATATCACGAGGGAAGCAAGAGTTGTGACATGTTGTCCAGAAAACATATTCTGTCTTCTTGACGGAAAAAATTGGATCAAATCACCAGTTCATATTTTTGAGCTGAATTTTTTACAAAGCATTCTCTATACAATTACGGAACCTTCATATGTTCTTAGTTTTTTTATTTAAGTTGAAGAAGTGCCCCGAAAAAAATTCTCTACTACCTGGTGTCTTGTTTTTCACAGATTCTGCCACATTTTTCCTCTCCTTACTTTTGCAAACATTAAGCTTGCTTTTTCTTTGGAAAAACCTTTTGGAAATCTTGAGAAACAGTAGTTCTTCAAGAATATCTTTATATCCAGTGGGGGAAAATTATTTTATTAAGGGTACTAACCTCTCTAATCAGCTTATGATGAATTATGTATGAAGGGAGTTTTCAAGTGTGCGATGGAAGATGATGAAAGAAGATTCGGGAGTGTCAAGTGCTCAAGCATGGGGATGCCCCCATGCATCCCCAATAAATATTCAAGGAGACTCAAGCGTCCAAGCTTGGGGATGCCCCCGTGCATCCCCTTCTCCATCAACAATCATCAGTTCGTCCTTGTCTCACTATATTTTTATCACTTCATGCGTTATGTGCTATGCTTGGAGTGTCTCGCTCTTAGGTTTTATTTTTAGTTTTCTTTAGCTTTTCTTGCTGTTCATAACAAGTTAGACCCCTTCATACTTTGTGTGGGAGAGAAACATGCTCCACTTTCAAAATCTAGAATACATCATAGGATTTTTCATGCCTATCGTTTTGCTGTTGTGTGTTCTTTATATTTTCCTAGCTACTGCCATGTTTAGTTTTAGTCTTAGTTTGTCTTTAGCAAGATCCTTGCCTTTTGTTTAGTTTGTTGCTGGAACTCTCTTTAGTTTGCATGTTTATCTTGTTAAGAGAGTTGGTTGTTGCACTGATTTGTGTCTTGTCTTGAGAGTAGGTAATTGAGGTTGCTATTTAACTTTAGTAGTAACTTGCAATAGTTTTGAGGTATTGATGTGAGTAATGTTTGAACTTTTGGCGTCAATAGCTCTAGCCTATTAATGATAGGTGTCGTATTTTGGGCAATCCATGTTTATTTTCAAAACCTACAAAACTAGTTGACAACTCTAGCTACTAGATGGATCACTCATCTTTGGAGGGATCGAATATTAGAGTACACTCACGTACCATGGGTCGAGGATGCGCAAGGATAACTAAACCCCCATACAATCCTTCTCAGGGTACTTGTCTTTTTGTGAACCTCCTTATTAGATTGAGAATTACCGATAATAAGTGCATGAGTTCTTCGGACTAATGTAAGTATTGAAAGTTGACACTTCCACCTCCTCATATTTTCTAGCCTCTCATGTGCCGTGCATTGCCTTCTTCTCACTCCGAGAGTTGGATCCCACCTTCGCCGGTACATCTAAACCCTTGGCATGATACGCTCTGTCATCATAAACCTCCTTATATCTTTCCTCACAAAAACCACCATACCTACCTATTGATACGTCCAAAACGTATCTATAATTTCTGCTTGCTCCATGCCTCTTTTGTGTGATATTGCTATGTTATTGATGAACTTCCATACTTTTGATCATATTTGGACTAACTTATTAACTCAGTGCACCCAGTGCCAGTTCCTGTTTTCTGCTGTTTTTCTATTTCAGGTTTCCCCCATATTAAAAGTGCTCCCAAAAATTCGGGAAAAATCCAATAAAAAATCAGCGCTTCAGAAGCTTCGGGAATCACCGAGAGGGGCCAGAGGGGACCCACCAGGGCCCCAGGCGCCCTCCCGGCGCGCCCTAGGGTGGGGCCGCGCCAGGGGGCTGCCTGGACCCCTGGTGCCCCCCCTGGCTGCCCCCTTCGCCCATATATTTCCCGTGACGTGAAACTTCCGAGGGAGGAACCCTTTTTCGTGATCTCTCCTCTGTTCCGCCGCCGCCGCTCTTCCAAGATCGGGAGCACCAGGAGACCTCTTCCCGACACCCTGCCGGAGGGAGGAACCACCTCCGGGAGCTTCTCCACCACCATGGATGCTTCCCGGATGAACCGTGAGTAGTCCACCTTGGACCATGGGTCTATGATCAGTAGCTATGTGATGTTCTCCTCCCCTCTTTGTTCTTCATGGATTAGACCTCGTGAGTTGCCCTACATGATCGAGGCACATATGTAATATTTCTGCTGTTGCTATGTTGAGTTTGCTGGGATCCGATGGATTATGAGACTATGTTCAGATTGTGTTTGAGTAATATATTTGATTCTCCTCTTTTATATTTATGTTCTTGAGTAGTTCTTGCATGTTCTCTGTTGCTGTTTATTGCTTTGGCCAAGTAGTAGGTAGTGACTCCAAGAGGGAGCGTTATGCATGATTGTGGGTTCATGCCCCCCGATGACTAGCTTGAGTGACAGAAACATGAGTCTAGGGGATGTGTTGTTGCCACAAGGGAGAAAACAACGGTTGTACTTGCGGGTGCAAGGATTGTTTACTTTACGCAAAGTTCTTTAATGCAGTTGTTTGTTGCTTTGAGTTTACACTTTGGGTGGGATTCGCAACTTAATACCACCGAGATGTTCTGGATAGATATCTCAAGGTGGATGATTAGTAGGTAGATGCAGATGGATTTCGGTCTACTTGTCTTGGCGTACCGCCCATGCTTTTGAGCCTCTTCCTTTATTTATAGCATAGTTAGCATTGGTTTGCGCACATAATCCTGTCAATTGCCCAGCTGTAATTTGCTTACCTCGCATGGTTATTTTATCGTCTTTTGGGAGAGAGACATCACTAGTGAACATCATAGGACCCCGGTCCATATTTCCAATACTGTTTACACCCACTATTTATTTACTGGTTTATTTACTTTTCCGTTTCTATCACTATCATTATTATCCCGTGCGTTTCATCCTTTGTAAACAACAAGGCCGGAGGGATTGACAACCTCTCTGAACTCGTTGGGAGCAAAGTTATCTGTTGTGTGTGCAGGTCCAGGAGTAGCAAGTAATTCTTTTCAAACGGCGCATCACTTGCCGAACCACCTACTTACCGTTGCTGGAGTCCTGCTGTAAACGAACCTTGGTATCTTCACCGAGGGAAATTGCTGCTATCTACATCTCAACCTTCCACTTTGGGTAGCCAACGAGGGGGCGAGAAATCGTACCATCAAAAGAAATTTCTGGCGCCGTTGCCGGGGACTCCACTCTTCAAGATAGGGGAGTTGCACACTATCTTTTATCTTTGCTTTTTAGTCTTGTTAGTTTACCTTTCAGTTTTTGCTTTAGTGTCCTTTATCAAAAATCAAAAAAAAAATAGTTATCTTGCTTGCTGCTGCTATGGGTTCCTCCGAGAACACCAAGTTGTGTAACTTCACTAGTCATAACAACAGTGACTTTATCTGCACTCCTATTGCTACACCTGCCACTTCAGCACCTTCTTATGAGATTAAGCCTGCTTTGCTGAACCTTGTTATGAAAGATCAATTCTCCGGTGTTGGAGATGATGCTGCTTTGCACTTAAATAATTTTATTGAGCTCTGTGATATGAAAAAGTACAAATAAGTGGATGGTGATATTGTTAAGGTTAAGCCTTTTCCTTTCTCCTTGAGAGGAGGAGCTAAAATCTAGTTTCAATCCTTGCCTAGGAATAGCATAGATTCTTGGGATAAGTGCAAGGATGCTTTTATTGGGAAGTACTACCCCCCTTCTAAGATTATCCAATTGAGGAGTTATATTATGAATTTTAAGCAATTGGATAATGAACACGTTGCCCAAGCTTGGGAACGCATGAAATATCTTGTTAAGAATTGCCCTACGCATTATTTGACTACTTGGATGGTTATCCAAACTTTTTATGCAGGCTTGAACTTTACCTCGCGGAACTTGCTAGATTCGGCCGCGGGAGGAACCTTTATGTCAACAACGCTTGGTGCTGCCACAAAACTACTCGCTGAGATGATGACCAACTATTCCCAATGGCACGCCGAAAGAGCTCAAACATGTAGGAAGGTAAACTCTATCGAGGAGATCTCCTCCCTAAATGAAAAAGTTGACTTGATTATGTCTCTAATTACCAAGCAATCTCCTATTGATTCTCATGATGTTCCTTTAAATTCTTTGATTGCTAAAGATCAAGTAGACGTGAACTTTTTCTCTAGAAACAACTTTAATAACAATGCTCATAGGAGTAATTTTGGTAGCAATCCTAGACCGTTCCCCTCCAACAACTATAGGAACAACAACACTTATCCTAGCACCAAAAACTCAACTTCTGAATTAGAAAGTATGCTTAAAGACTTCATCACTACCCAAAAATCCTTCAACAAGAGTGTAGAGGAAAAACTAGACAAATTAGATAATCTCTCATCGAAGGTAGACAATTTAGCTCATGAAGTAGAATTTCTTAAAATTAGAACTTCTCCTCTTGAGGAGAGGAAGGTCACTCCTATGAACGCTATCCAAGTGCAAATTAATGAAAACATTAGGATGATGGCTAAACTTAAAGAGAGATGGGCTAGAGAAAAGGAGGAAGAGGATAGAATTTAGAGCCTTCCTACACACTTTACCGTTGCTACTATCCAAGTTGTTGAGGATATCCAAACTCTTAGCACCCAATGCACCCCTAGTCCCATAGGACCTATTAATGGTGATGCCATGAACTCAACCATAGAAGAAGAAATTCCTATGACTATAGAAGCTAAAGGACACCACTACCACTTTACTTGATAGTAGTGACCTTGATTTTCATAATTGCGCCCTTTCTGAAGTTATTTGTTTCCTTCACAAGATGTCTAGAGACCCCCACACTAGCACACTTAATCTTGCCTTCACGGAGCATATCACTAATGCTCTCATTAAAGCTAGGGAGGAGAAGCTTAGGGTAGAAGCCTCCATACCTAGAAAGCTAGAAGATGGTTGGGATCATATGATTAAAATTAAGTTGAATAATTTCTCTTGCTATGCTTTATGTGATGTTGGAGCTAGTACCTCCGTTATGCCCAAAAGAATTTATGATATATTTAAATTGAAACCTTTTGATCCTTGTTCTTTTGGTGTTCGTCTTGTCGATTCTTCCGTAAAGAAACCTTTGGGGAAGATCGAGGATGTTCTTATCATTGTCAATGACAATTATGTTACCGTTGATTTTACTATTGTGGACATTGAATGTGAACCTTCTTGTCCAATTATTTTGGGACGTCCTTTTCTTTGCACTGTGGGTGCTGCTGTTGATATAAAAGAAGGGATTATAAAATTCCAATTCCCTCTCAAGAAAGGGATGGAACACTTACCTAGGAAAAAGATTAAGTTGCCTTTTGAGTCCGTCACACGGGCTAGTTATTTTCTTGATAAGACTTGATCTATTTGCATTAAGCCTAGCTAATGGCTTTAAAGAAGCGCTTTCGGGAGGCAGCCCTCAACGAATTTAGGATTTCCTTTTTGTTTTTCTTCTGTTTTTAGTGGTCTTGATGATTGTTACTACTGTAGCAACATCATTGTATCTTTACTTTTCAAGCTTTGTGCCAATTATAGCCTCATATGACAAGGGAAGTGAAAGTTGTGACATGTTGTCCAGAAAACAGATTCTGTCCTCGTGACGGGAAAAATCACAGAAAAATCCCAATTCATATTTTTAAGCTGAAATTTTTGCACTGCGTGCTCTATATAATTACGGAACATTCGTATGTTATGAGTTTTTTGATTTGAGTTGCAGAATTATCCCTAAAAAATTCTTTACTACCTGATGGTCTATTTTCACAGATTCTGTCATGTTTTGCCTCTTCTTTGTTTTGCAAACCTTAAGCTTGCTTTTTCTTTTCAAAAACTTTTTGGCAATCTTGAGAAACAGTATCTCTTCAAGAATATCCTTATTTCCAGTAGAGGAAAAATTATTTTATTATGGGTACTAATCTCGCTAATCAGATTATGATGAGTTATGTATGAAGGGAGTTTTCAAGTGTGCGAGGGAAGATGATAAAAGAAGATTCAGGAGTATCAAGCGCTCAAGCTTGGGGATGCCCCCATACACCCCCAAGAAATATTCAAGGAGACTCAAGCGTATAAGCTTGGGGATGCCCCCGTGCATCCCTTTGTCCATCAACAATTATCAGTTGTGCTACGCGTGGAGCGTCTCGCTCTTAGGTTTTAGTTTTAGTTTTCTATAGCTTTGCTTGCTGTTCATAACAAGTTAGAACCCAGATTTCTTTGTGTGGGAGAGAAACACGCTCCACTTTCGAAATCTAGAACACAACATAGGATTCTTCATGTTTATCTTTGTTGTGTGTGTTCTTTATCTTTTTCATAGCTACTGCCGGGTTTAGCTCTTAATTTTCATGCTAATCTTTTTCAGAGATTTTATTTAGTTTGTTGCTGGAACTCTCTTGAGTTTTCATGTTTATCTTGTTTAGAGAGTTTTCCTGTTGCACTGAGTTTCGTGTCTTGAATTGGGGTAGGTAATTGAGGTTGCTATTCTTTTGTAGTAGTAACTTGCAATAGTTTTGAGGTATTGTTTGAGTAATGTTTGGACTTTTGGTGTCAAGAGCTTTAGCCTATTAGTGATAGATGTCGTATTTTGGGAAATCCGTGTTTATTTCCAAAACTTACAAAATTAGTTGAGAACTTTAGCTACTAGATGGATCACTAATCTTTGGAGGGATCGAATATTAGAGTACACTCATGTACCATGAGTCAAGGATGCGCAAGGATAACCAAACCCCCATACACTCCTCCTCGGGGTACTTGTCTCTTTGTGAAACCTCCTTATTAGATTGAGAGTTACCGATAATAAGTGCATGAGTTCTTCGGACTAATGTGAGTATTCGAAAGTTGACACTTCCACCTTCCCATATTTTTCTAGCCTCTCCTGTGTCGTTCATTGCTTTCTTCTCACTCCGAGAGTTAGCGTCCACCTTTGCCGGTACATCCAAACCCTTGGCATGATACACTCTGTCATCATAAACCCCCTTATATCATTCCTCAAAACAGCCACCATACCTACCTATCAAGGCATTTCCATAGCCTTTCCGAGATACATTGCCATGCAACATCCATCTTCTCATGACTTGATCTTCATGTCAGACATGCTACTTGCTCGATCGATGAGCTGCATGCTAGTTGGTCCTTGCCCTAATCATTGCTACATGACGCGCTAGTATCATTGCATATCCTGCTATACTTGCAGAGGTATACATTTGCATACTTCATGATGGTTACATCTTCTTTATGATTTGAGTACTTTTGTAAAGTGTGAAAGATCTTCTATACTTCTTGTAATATATAGAGTGTTGCCCCTAAAGTGAGGAAAATATCCCACAGAGGACAAAATTAAAATCTCCCAAAGAGGAAAAATGAGAGAGAAATAGAAAGAGCGAGTGAGGCCACCAAAAAAAGACAAAAAAATTAGAAAAAGGAGAAAAAGAAATAAAAAGAGAGAAGGGGGCACACTACTATTCCTTTTGAGAGATCCACACTCGTACTCCATCTTATATCTTGTACTCCATAGAGATTATCATTCATTCATATAGCTATGTGGGGACCTTCACACTATAGAAGTTGGCTTGTATATTCCAATGATGAGCCTCCTCAAATGAGCTCTAGGTATTCTTGAGCAAGCAAGTTGGATGCACCCCCCCACTAGTTACATTGGAGAGCTTACCTTAGCTCATATGTCCATCCGTTGCATGGAAATCCCTACTCCTCACATCATATCTATCATTTGGCTTTCTCTCGCCTATGATTGTCCTCATTGATGTGAGCCCTTCTCACCTTTTTGACTTCCTCCTCCACCATATTCTCTATTTTCCATCCTAAGTGTCAACTTTGTTGCTTACGCTCATCCATTGCATGAGTGCTCAAAATGTTGAAAAGGAGTGGATCATTTTGACTTGTACCTGGCTAGTGGTCTGGGGATGACTCAAGATAAGATTCCAAAGAAGACCAAGTGTGAAACTTTAGTAGATTAAGTTCTCAACACAAAAATACTTTTTTCTCGTATATCCCTATCCCCTTTCTTGCACGCAAACACCATTTGGAGAAATTTGAGTCACGGACAGCGAGAGCTCTTGCACCTGTATGTTCTTATGTTGCTTGTTTCAATGCTAAATATAGACTCTTGCCTGTTATGACTTGAATTGAATTACATGCCTTGATTGCTTTACTTAAAAGTTCTTATATGTTTGTTAGCATGTCACCATAGAAATTATGTTTGTTATCATTTACCTACTCGAGGACGAGCAGGAATTAAGCTTGGGGATGTTGATACGTCCAAAATGTATCTATAATTTCTGCTTGCTCCATGCCTCTTTTATGTCATATTGCTATGTTATTGATGAACTTCCATACACTTTTGATCATATTTGGACTAACTTATTAACTCAGTGCACCCCAGTGCTAGTTCATGTTTTCTGCTGTTTTTCTATTTCAGGTTTCCCCCATATTAAAAGTTCTCCAAAAATTCGGGAAAATCCAATAAAAAATCAGCGCTTCGGAAGCTTCGGGAATCACCGAGAGGGGCCAGAGGGGACCCACCAGGGCCCCAGGCGCCCTCCCGGCGCGCCCTAGGGTGGGGCCGCGCCTGGGGGCCGCCTGGACCCCTGGTGGCCCCCTGGCTGCCCCCTTCGCCCATATATTTCCCGTGACGTGAAACTTCCGAGGGAGGAACCCTTTTTCGCGATCTCTCCTCTGTTCCGCCGCCGCCGCGCTTCCAAGATAGGGAGCACCAGGAGACCTCTTCCCGGCACCTTGCCGGAGGGAGGAACCACCTCCGGGAGCTTCTCCACCACCATGGCTGCTTCCCGGATGAACCGTGAGTAGTCCACCTTGGACCATGGGTCTATGATAATTAGCTAGGTGATGTCCTCTTCCCCTCTTTTTTCTTCATGGATTAGACCTCGTGAGCTTCCCTACATTATCGAGGCACATATGTAATATTTCTGTTGTTGC
Source organism: Bromus sterilis (assembly GCA_950022295.1). NCBI lineage: Eukaryota > Viridiplantae > Streptophyta > Magnoliopsida > Poales > Poaceae > Bromus > Bromus sterilis. Next base: position 353,737,621 of record OX465595.1, read on the forward strand.
TATGTTGATTTTGCTGGGATCCGATGGATTATGAGACTATGTTCAGATTGTGTTTGAGTAATATATTTGATTCTCCTCTTTTATATTTATGTTCTTGAGTAATTTTAGCATGTTCTCCGTTGCTGTTTATTGCTTTGGCCAAGAAGTAGGTAGTGACTCCAAGAGGGAGAGTTATGCATGATTGTGGGTTCATGCCCCCCGATGACTAGCTTGAGTGACAGAAACATGAGTCTAGGGGATGTGTTGTTGCCACAAGGGAGAAAACAACGGTTGTACTTGCGGGTGCAAGGATTGTTTACTTTACGCAAAGTTCTTTTAAGTAGTTGTCTGTTGCTTTGAGTTTACACTTTGGGTGGGATTCGCAACTTAATACCAGCGAGATGTTCTGGATAGATATCTCAAGGTGGATGATTAGTAGGTAGATGCAGATGGATTTCGGTCTACTTGTCTTGGCGTACCGCCCATGCTTTTGAGCCTCTTCCTTTCTTTATAACATAGTTAGCATTGGTTTGCACACATAATCCTGTCAATTTCCCAGCTGTAATTTGTTTACCTCGCATGGTTATTTTATCGTCTTTTGGGAGAGAGACATCACTAGTGAACATCATAGGACCCCGGTCCATATTTCCAATACTGTTTACACCCACTATTTATTTTCTACTTTATTTACTTTTCCGTTGCTATCACTATCATTATTATCCCGTGCGTTTGATCCTTTGTAAACAACAAGGCCGGAGGGATTGACAACCTCTCTGAACTCATTGGGAGCAAAGTTATATGTTGTGTGTGCAGGTCCAGGAGAAGCAAGTGATTCTTTTCAAACGGCGCATCACTATCCGAACCACCTACTTATCGTTGCTGGAGTCATGCTGTAAACGAACCTTGGTATCTTCACCGAGGGAAATTGCTGCTATCTACATCTCAACCTTCCACTTTGGGTAACCAACGAGGGGGCGAGAAATCGTACCATCACCTATCGAGGTATTTCCATAGCCTTTCCGAGATATATTTCAATGCAACATCCACCTCTTCATGACTTGATCTTCATGTCATACATGTTCCTACTACACTGGAAACGTCATATATTGCATACATCATGATAGCTACATCTTCTTTATTATTTGAGTACCTTGTAAATTTTGAAAGATCTTCTATACCCTCTTGTAAATTAGAGTGTTGCCCTTAAGTGAGGAAAAGATCCCAAAGTGGACAAAATAAAAGATCCGAAAGAGGAAAAATGAGAGTTAAAGAGAATGAGCCATTGAGGCCACCAAAAGAATACAAAAAAATAGAAAAAAGAGAAAAAGAAAATAAAAATAGAGAAAGGGGCAACACTACTATCCTTTTGAAAGATCCACACTAGTACTCCTTCTTATCCTTGTACTCCATAGAGATGATCATTCATGCATATAGCTATGTGAGGACCTTCACACTATAGAACTTGGCTTGCATATTCCAAGGATGAGCCTCCTCAAAAGACCTATAGGTCTTCATGAGCGAGCAAGTTAGATGCACCCCCACTAGTTCCATTGGAGAGCTTTTCAGCTCATATGTGCATCCGTTGCATGGCAATCCCTACTCCTCACATCATATCTATCATTTGGCCTTCTCTCCTATGATTGTCCTCATTGATATGAGCCTTTCTCACCCTTTTGTCTTCCTCCTCCACCACATTTCTCTCTTTGCCATCCTAAGTGTCACCTCTCGTGATTACGCTCATCCATTGCATGAGTGATCAAAATATCGAAAAGGAGTGGAAAAAATTGACTTGTACCTGGCTAGTTGTCTCGGGACGAGTCAAGATAAGATTCCAAAGAAGACCAAGTGTGAAACTTTAGTAGATTGAGTTCTCAACAAAAATACTTTTTTCTCGTATTCCCTATCCCCCTTCTTGCACGTAAACACCATTTGGAGACATTCGAGTCACGGATAGCGAGAGCTCTTGCACCTAATGTTCTTTCGTTGCTTGTTTCAATGCTAATACAGACTCTTGCATGTTATGAATTGAATTGAATCACATACCTTGATTGCTTTACTTTTCGAAGTTCTTATATGGTTGCTAGCATGTCACCACAGAAATTATGCTTGTTATTATTTACCTACTCGAGGACGAGCAGGAATTAAGATTGGGGATGTTGATACGTCCCAAACGTATCGATAATTTCTGCTTGCTCCATTCATGTTTTGTGTGATATTGCTATCATCTAGATACACTTTCATAAACTTTTTATCATATTTGTACTAACCTATTAACTCAGTGCACCTAGTGCCAGTTTCTGTTTTCTGCAGTTTTTCAATTTCAGTTTTTTCCAATATAAAAAGTGCTCCAAAAATCCCGCAAAAATCAGATAAAAAATCAGCGTACCGTAAGGTTCCAGCGCCCCGAAGGGTGGCCGGGGGGCCACCACCAGGTGCCCAGGCGGCCACCTGGAGCGGCCAGGGGCTTGGCCGCGCCAGGGGGGCGCCTGGACTTCTGGTGGCCCCCTGGCTGTCCCCCTTCGCCTATTTAATCTCCGTCACGGGAAACCTCCAAAGACATAACCCTTTTTCGCGATCTCGCCTCTGTTTCGCCGCCGCCGCGCTTCCAAGATCGGGAGCACCAGCAGAACCCTTCCCGGCACCCTGCCGGAGGGAGAATCGACCTCCGGGAGCTTCCCCTCCACCATGGACGCTTCCTGGATGTGTCGTGGGTAGTTTCCTTTGGACCATGGGTCCGTGATCAGTAGCTATGTGATGTTCTCCTCCCCTCTTTGTTCTTCATGGTTTAGACCTCGTGAGCTGCCCTACATGATCGAGGCACATATCTAATCTTTCTGCTGTTGTTATGCTGAGTTTGATGGGATCTGATGGATTATGAGATTATGTTCATATTGTGATAGAGTAATATAAATGGTTCTTATCTTTTGTATTTTTGCTCCTAAGTAATTATTGCATGTTCTCCGTTGCTATTTATTGCTTTGGCCAAGTAGTAGGTGGTAACTCCAAGAGGGAACGTTATGCTCGATTGTGGGTACATGCCCCCTGATGACACGCTTGAGTGACAAAAACATGAGTCTAGGGGATGTGCTATGGCCACAAGGGGGAAAACAACGGTGCTTGTAATCGCGGTTGCAAGGATTGTTTACTTTACGCAAAGTTCTTTTTAATGCAGTTTTCTGTTGCTTTGGGTTTACACTTTGGGTGGGACTCGCAACTTAATACCAGCGAGATGTTCTGGATAGATACCTCATGGTGGATGATTAGTAGTAGATGCAGTTGGATTTCGGTCTACTTATTTTGGCGTACTGCCCATGCTTATGAGCCTCTTCCTTTCTTTTGTATCATAGTTAGCATTGCGGTGCGTTTATAATCCTGTCAATTCCCCATTGTAATTTGTTTACCTCGCGTAGAAGTTTTATCGTCTTTTGGGAGAGAGACATCACTAGTGAACATCACGGGACCCCGGTCCATATTCTCATCATTGTTTAGAAGCTTATTTACTTTTCTGTTTTTACTTTCAGTTGCTATCATTATCATTATCCCTTCTGTTTTGATCCTTTGTAAACAAAAAGACCGGAGAGATTGACAACCTCTCTGAACTTCGTTGGGAGCAAAGTTACTTGTGTCGTGTGCAAGTCTAGCAGAAGCAAGTGATTCTTTTCAGACGGCGCATCACTTGCCGAACCACCTACTTATCATTGCCGGAGTCCTACTTGTATATACTCTCAAGTTTGGTATCTTCACCAACGGAAACTTGCCGCTACACTGCATCTCACCTTCCACTTGCGGTAACCAACGAAGGGCGAGAAGCAATTATCATCTCTCGCGTATCAGCGGTACGCCAAAATAAGTAGACCGAAATCCAACTGCATCTACTACTAATCATCCACCTTGAGATATCTATCCAGAACATCTCACTGGTATTAAGTTGCGAGCCCCACACAAAATTTAAACCAAAAGCAATAGAAAACTGCACTAAAAGAACTTTGCTTAAAGTAAACATGTAACAGCCCAGATTTCACAAAAATTAAAATTTTTGCTTTCGGTGTGAATTGTTTGATTGTCTGATTTGTTTGCGGTGTTTGCATCCCCGAGTTATCGATCGGCGATTCTTTTTCCCCCTCTTATCTCGTATCGGACGGAGACCGACCATTGCCACCCTGATACTCGATCTTTGCGACATTGGGTTTCACCCGATCACCGTCGCGAAAACCGCACGAGACCATGTCGCAGCCAACGGAACGAAAACCCTGTTTAATAAGTAAATGGGTTATTTTTATATCGCGCCGGAAAAAGTTCTCGAAACGGTTCCGGCGCGAGGTGAACGCCGCCGGCTCGACGCGCTGATCGCGCAGTTCAAAGTTTTACCCGAATCGGAGGTCCTGCGGACCCCCGGCGGTCAGAAACGTAAACACCGCGCGCGCGACAGAAAAACCGGGGATGTTTTTGCAAACTGCCAGCCACCTGGGCTATATAAAGACCACCACTCTCCCACCCTTTTCTAGGGTTTACCCTAAGCCAAAATTGCAGCCAACCCCTCCACTTTGCCCCAAAATTGCCCCATTTTCGCCCAAAACACCCCTAACCCAAAAATCCCCAGATCCAGCAGCTCCCAGCCGTCGGATCGACCGATCCAATGGCCAGGAAGCTGCCACGTCAGCCCTCCAGCCTCTCCTCTCTCCATCCGCGCCCGCTCCGGCGAGCCGCCACGCCATCGCCGTCCACGTCTCCTCCTCTCCCCGTGCCTCCTTCTCCTCTCCCTCTTCCCTCACCGCCTCACCTCCCTCCACTGCAGGTAGCGCCGCCACGGGAGCAACCGTCCGCCGCCGCCATGGCCGGCCGAGGCCGATCTTGACTCGCGCCGCCGCGCCCACACGTCGACCCGACGACGGCCTCGCCGCCCCTGCCGCGTCCGGATCAAGTCGATCCGGCGCCGCCGGCCTCCATCGCCAGCCTCTGTCGGCCCGCCTCGCCTGCTGCTCCTCGCCGGAGGGCGCCACCGCTCGCCGCGGACGGGATCGAGATCCTGATCCAACTAGCCGCCTCCAACCGCGCCGGGTGGGCCGGCCCAGGCGCCTCACGGCCCGCCTCCTGCGGCCCATCTTCCAGCCACCAGCCCAGCCGCTTCCCTGGCCAGATGGGCCAAGCCCACTAGGTGAGGGGCCCATGCCCCTATTTTTTTCCATACCCTGCTGTAATTTTTCTAAGTTTGAAATGTTGTGCTGCTGATTCAATTTCTCGTTGTCGTTTACGAGTGAACCGTAGGTCGGATGACGTTGCGCCCAAAAGGAAAACTGTTTAGAATTGTGTGTACTTCAATCCATATTTTGTGACCATTTTGATTTGAGGCCATCCTGATCTTGTTAATCTGTGTTGAAGTGGGCATCAGGCTGTTAACTACTGATATTTCCTGTTAGTGTGATGCTGCTGTTATTTTATTGCAAGTTTGCTTGATGATTGTGACACATCCATGAGGCCTATTGTATTGATTCTTGTTGCATACTGTTAAGCATCATGTCTACTTCAATCCTATGCAATCTCTTGTCATGTTTGCATGTTGTAGCTATATTATTTATTGCTCCAAAGTGGTGACCCTGATAACATGTGCTGCTGTTTATATAAAGTTGCTACTTTGCTGCCCTATATCTTTTTAACCGTGCATCCTATTGAGCATTGTAATATGTCTTTTTGATCTATGCCATGTCTACTTCCATTATATGTATTGCATTGTCATGTTTACATTCCTGGTCATAATTATTTTTAGCTCCAATGTTGTTATGCCATTGTTGTTGACAGCCACCTCTGTTTTTCACTAAGTCTGTAACTTTCCGATGCCATGTTGCACGCTTAATATCTTTTGATATGTTACGCACCTTGATTATTGTTTGTACCTGATCACCATCATGTCTAGCTCATGCCCATATATTGCTATGTCATGTTGCGGCACTATTGCATATAGCTATACCCCTGTTTATACAACATGAATATAACAGTTTATGCCATGTTTTCCTGATTTTCACTAAGTTGTAGACCAGTAATGTTTTATTGAATTTTTCATGGGTTATAACTAGTTGTTCATGATGCCTATTTGCATGATTCTTTTTTCCATGCCTTCCTTGTCATGCCTACTGCAATTCCATGTCATTTGGTGCATGTTTGCATTCAGTAGTTTGTTGATGCATTTCTCTAAAGTGTGCTACCTGATGTTGGCAGATTGTGCATGTAACTTGTTTTGCTTGTATCTTTTTAACCGTAACTCCGGTTGGAGTGTTCTTTATATGTAACTTGATTATAATTTCATTTAATTTGTGTTTATGCTATTGTTTGCTGCTATTAACCAACCTAAAATATGGTTTAGGTCAGAACAGTACCAATTACTTAAATTGTCGTGGGGCACTTAGTGGAATGCCATGTTTAGGTTGTGCCTCACTTAAATTGACTAGAATAGATAGATTACCTTATGCTTCACCTCTTGTCATGTTTGTGTGCTATGCCATGCTTGAGTGAGATGCCATGTTAACAACCTTTCTTGATAACCTGTAGCTAAACAACTTGAACCATCGTAAATGTGTGGTATCGTCGTGTGTGATGAGTACTCCACTTAACCTGTTAGTAACCGCTCTCGACGATAGATGCAATGACGTAGTGTGTTGTCTCGTGTTGTCATCTTGTTGATGCTTGCTCGTGATTGCCTCGTAGTAATAGATGCTTGCTCCTCGATTGTCTTTTCTAGTGTTTCCTTCTTGTGTGCTTCCGCGGGTACCTCTCGGAGACGATGCGAGTTTGCGATCGACTACACCTTCGGTTTCGTCTTCTCATCAGGTAAGGGGGAGCATATATCATGCTTATAACTTTAAGCTCACTCGCGCCTAGGTGTAGGATAGAACGGTCGCTTGATCATACCACTTTATATTCATGCCTCTCAAATAAACCCAAATAGCCATGTCCCCACATCCCAGCAAACCTTGTTCGGCTATGTTACTATTGCTCGCTGCTCAGCCACTGCTTAGTATGCATGCTAGGATGTTATCAACTGTTATCCTATTACTCCTTGGTTTGGGATATCACCTTATTATATTGTTGTTGATGATATGATTATTATAAATGTTGATTATATTCGACGAAGGATGGAAGGTCTAGGCTATCCCGCCCCGACGCTTTGTTCCATTCGAGTCACCTAGGACCCGAGTTCCGGTTATTGTGTCTCTTGAGGAGCGTGCCTAACCGCGTGTGGGATTTTATGGGGTCCCCTTTTCTTACCTACCTAGCTTCAAACATTTCTTACCTACTCCTTGTTCATAGACAACAGCAACTGAGATAATCTTAATATAACTTGATCAACGTGTGTGTGCCTTGACTGCTTCTTCTTATTCGGGATGCGAAGAGGAGGACAAGGATAGGATAGGTGTTATGCTTGCGTAAGTAGTTGATAGCAAGACTTGTTGGAGGCGATTCCTCATCGAATGCTTGGTTCTCATCTTACTCTAAATAGACCGTTAGCCACTCCTATATTGCTAGTGCGTCTGCAACCTCACCACTACCCCCATCTTACCCGTGAGAAGTTAGTTACAAGACTTTGATATATTCTCACCCCTTGGTTTTCTTTTCCCTTTTATGTTTTGCTTGATCGTCCGCTGCAGTTGATTGCTACCTCGACTCTTCTTCTGGAAGCCTTCGTGGAGACTCGACGACGACTAGTTAGGCGGATCCCGGCGAAGAGCCTGGACCCGTGCGGTTACAGAATGGTGTGTTTTACCTTTGCCACTAGGCATTTGAATGTAGTCTGTACTCAGACATGTATCTTCCACTGATGTAATGTATTCAAGGCAGTTGTATGCCGATTGAATGAGATGTTGTATCCATGTAGTTGTAATGTTGTGATATCATGTTGGAAATCCGGGGCATATGGCAATGTCATGTGTCACGGTGGGACCGATATGTGCTTCGTCCCCGGATCTGGATGGAAACATCTAGATCTGGAACAGTACCGCATATCGGGCCTTACAAAACAATCCTTGCAACCGCGGTTACAAGCACCATTGTTTTCCCCCTTGTGGAAACAACACATCCCCTAGACTCATGTTTATGTCACTCAAGCTAATCATTAGGGGGCATGAACCCACAATCGAGCATAACGTTCCCTCTTGGAGTCACTACCTAGTACTTGGCCAAAGCAATAAACAGTAACGGAGAACATGCAAGAATTACTCAAGAACAAAAATATAAAAGATAAGAACCAAATATATTACGATATCAGAAACTGAACATAGTCTCATAATCCATCAGATCCCAGCAAACTCAGCATAGTGATACTCTATCCTCGTTGGTTACCCCAAGTGGAAGGTTAGATGTCGTGTAGCAGCAAATTTCCCCTATCTAGAGGATAGGGTTTGTCTCCCGTGGGACTCCGACAATGATAAGTAGGTGCCAATGGCGCAATTGACGTGGACCTGCACACAATACAAATAACTTTTCTTCCCAACGAGTGCAGAGAGATTGTCAATATCTCCGGCCTTGTTGTTCACAAAGGATCAAACGCAAGGGATAATGATAACAACTAGAAAGTAAAAGCATGAAAATAAAGAGCGTCTAAACAGTGATGAGAATATGGACCGGGGTCCCGTGATGTTCACTAGTGATGTCTCTCTCCCAAAAGACGATAAAACTGCTATGTGGGGTAAACAAATCACAGATGGGCAATTGACAGGATTAAAAACGCACCGCAATGCTAATTATGCTACAAAGAAAGGAAGAGGCTCAAAAGCAAGGCCGGTACGCCAAAATAAGTAAACCGAAATCCAACTGCATATACTACTAATCATCCACCTTGAGATATCAATCCAGAACAACTCGCTGGTATTAAGTTGCGAGCCCCACCCAAAGTGTAAACCCAAAGCAACAGACAACTGCATTAAAAAGCACTTTGCGTAAAGTAAACAATCCTTGCAACCGCGGTTCCAAGCACCGGTTGTTTTCCCCCTCGTGGCAACAACACATCCCCTAGACTCATGTTTCTGTCCCTCAAGTGTGTCATCAGGGGGCATGAACCCACAACCGAGCATAACGTTCCCTCTTGGAGTCACTACCTACTACTTGGCCAAAGCAATAAACATCAACAGAGAACATGCAAAAATTACTTAGGAACAAAAATATAAAAGATAAGAACCAAATATTTTACTCAATCACAATCTGAACATAGTCTCATAATCCATCAGAGCTCAGCAAACTCAGCATAGCAACAATAGAAAATTACATATGTGCCTCGATCATATAGGGCAGCTCACGAGGTCTAAACCATGAAGAACAAAGAGGGGAGGAGAACATCACATAGCTACTGATCACGGACCCATTGTCCAAGGGAGACTACTCACGGACCATCCGGGAAGCGTCCATGGTGAAGGGGAAGCTCCCGGAGGTCAATCCTCCCTCCGGCAGGGTGCCGGGAAGAGGTCTGTTGGCGCTCCCGATCTTTGAAGCGCGGCGGTGGTGGAACAGAGGCGAGATCGTTAAAAAGGTTCTGTCTTCGGAAATTTCATGTCACGGAGAATATATAGGCGAAGGGGGGAAGCCAGGGGTCCAGGTGCCCCCCCCCCCCGGGCGCGACCAAGCCCTAGGCCGTGCCAGGTGGCCGCCTGGGTCCCTGGTGGTGGACCTATGGCCCCACTTTGGTGATTCCGGAAGCTTCTGTTGCGTTGATTTTTTATATGATTTTTCCCGTATTTTTTGACCATTTTTAATATGGGGGAAAACTGAAATAGAAAAACAGCAAAAAACTGGAACTGGCACTGTGGTGCACTGAGTTAATAAGTTAGTCCAAATATGATCAAATATGTACGAAAGTGTATCTAGATCATAGCAATATCACACAAAACATGCATGGAGAAAGCAGAAATTATAGATATGTTTGGGACGTATCACATAGCAACAGCAGAAAGAATTACATATGTTCCTTGATCATGTAGGGCAGCTCACAAGGTCTAATCCATGAAGAAGAAAGAGGAGAGGAGAACATCACATAGCTACTGATCATGGACCCATGGTCCAAGGTAGACTACTCATGGATCATCCGGGAAGCGTACATGGTGGAGGAGAAGCTCCCGGAGGTCAATCCTCCATCCGGCAGGGTGCCGAGAAGAGGTCTGCTGGCGCTCCCGATCTTGGAAGCGCGGCGGCGGCGGAACAGAGGCGAGATCGCGAAAAAGGATTCTGTCTTTGGAAGAATCCCGTCACGGAGAATAAATAGGCAAAGGGGGCAGCCAGGGGGCCACCAGGTGCCTAGGCGGCCACCTGGTGTGGCCCCTCCTTAGGGCGCGCCGGGAGGGTGCCTGAGACCCTGGTGGTGGTCGTCTGGACCCACTTAAGTGTTTCAGGAAGCTTCCGGTACGCTTATTTTTTTATTTGATTTCCCCGAATTTTTGGAGCAATTTTAATATGGGAGAAACCAGAAATAGAAAAATAGCAGAAAACAGGAACTGGCACTGGGGTGCACTGAGTTCATAGGTTAGTCCAAATATGATCAAAAGTGTATGAAATGGAACTAGATCATAGCAATATCACACAAAACATGAATGAAGCAAGCAGAAATTATAGATACATTTGGGACGTATCACGCTATGACACGATGCAACTTCGGATGTGCATTTTTTGCAACTCTCCGTTGAATAAAAAAATCCCATTCAAACAAAGAGCAACTCTGAGCGTGTGTTTTGAGCAACTTCGGGATGTAATTTATGTAACTACTTATGGAATGAAAAACTCGTATCCGAGAGCAATTCCCTCGTGAAATGAAAACTCAAAACCGAACAAAGAACGATTACGTGTGTGCATTTCGAGTAACTTCTAACTGACATTTATGCAACTCCCTATTGAACGAAAAACTCATATCTAAACAAATGGTAACTATGGACGTGCATTTTGAGTGACTTCCCGTTGGATGAAAAACTCATATTCGAACAAAGAGCAACTGCGGGCGGGCGTGTTGAGCAACTCCTAGCTGACATTTATGCAACTCTCTGCCAAACAAAAAAGTCTTGTCCGAGTAAATAACAACTGCAAACGTGCATTTTGAGCAACTCCCTTGTTGAATGAAAAGGTCATATTCGAACAAAGATCGATTGTTGGTGTGTGTTTTAAGCAACTCCTAGCCGACATTTATGGAACTCCTCGATGAACGAAAAACTCATGTCTAGACAAATAGCAACTTCAGATGTGCGATCTGAGAAACTCTCTATCGAACAAAAAATCCTATCCGAAAAAAGAGCAACTGCGAGCGTGTGTTTTGAGAAAATCCTAGATGACATTTATGGAACTCCATGTCGACGAAAATAATCATATCCAAACTAATAGCAACTACAGATGTGTGTCTTGAGCAACTCTTCATCGGACGGAAAACTCATATTCGAACAAACAACAACTGCGGAGGTGCATTTTGAGCAACTCTTAGATGACATTTATGCAACTCCATATCGCGCGAGATCCAAAGTAGTCGTACCTAGTAAAATATCCAAGAAACTATATTACTAAAACACAATGCAAACATATTATAGTAAAACTAAGCAACTATCTTATAAACACCAAGCAACTGTGATAGAAAATTCATGCAACTGCGTTAGAAAAACCACAAATCAAAATTATGCTAGCAAAAATCAAGCAACTGTCCTAATAAAATGAAGCAACTGTCTCATAACATGATACAATTGTTCTATTGTGCAATTCCGCATCGCACGGAGAACATACCGCGCCATCGTCCTGAACGTGAAATAGTATAGGGCATGTCAGACGAGGTACCTCATGATTCGTGCGTACGTGGTGGTTATAGAGCTTAGATGAGGCGCACATCAGCCCTAGTTGCTAGTCCACAGGCTCCTACGAGAACAAGTAGGGCATGTGAGACGAGGCACCTCATGATTCGTGCATACATGGTGTTTATAGATCTTAGATGAGGCGCGCATCATCACTAGTTGCATCATGTCATAATGCAGTTGCTTACTTTTCTTATGATAGTTGCTTGGTTGTTAGGACAGTTGATTGATTTTTCTAGGGAAATTTCACATTGTGTTTTTTAATAAACCAGTTGCTTGAATTTTCTAGGACAGTTACTTAGTTTTACTTGGTTTGTATCGTCGTGAATAAGAATTCGTGCATGCGTGGTGGTCGCATAGCTTGGATGAGGCGTGCATCGACCCTAGTCGCATCTTGTTATAATGCATTTGCTTTCTTTTGTTAGGACAATAGCTTTCTTTTGTTAGGACAATAGCTTGCTTTTGTTAGGACAGTTGATTAGTTTATCTAAGATAATTTTGCATTGTGTTATTTATTAATCATTGATTTAATTTCTAGGAAAGTTGATTACTTTTTATAGGAGAGTTGCTTAGTTTTGCTGGTATAGTTTTGCAATTTTTTGTAACATAGTTGCTTAGATTTACTAGGAAAGTTGCTTCAATTTTTTTCTAGGGAAAATTCCATTGGATCCTTCTAGAACAATTGTCTGAATTTTCCTAGGGGTTAGGTGTAGCTGATATTGTAATAAATATGCACTTACGACCCGGTCGATAGGGATGTGTAGTGCTCCGTGCCCGTCGTGTGAGACTAGGGCGCGGAAGGCCGCACACGCCCTCGCAACAGACCTTGACAAGTCAAATCACACGCCGCGATGGTGATACACGTGACTGGAAACCCATGTTTCACATGTCCTACTCTACCTCGCAAGCAACTGTACCTTCACTCCCGAAGCCTCGGTCCTCTACTGGCCATGGACACGAGGTAGAGCGATGGACAAGCGCCAACAAAGATTTAGATTATATTTCACGTTACATGTAATTGCATGGATTTATGTTTTCATAATTGAGGTATACAGGTTGTGAGAATGAAAATTTAAGGTCTCATCGGTCGCGTCCGTGGGCGTTTGAGGTGCCGGATTTGGTGTTGAGATGCATCGCTTCCTCTTTCTTCTCGTTCATCAATCTTCACGACGTGGTTGTCCGGCCAGGGTGTGCTATTGCTTACTTCCTCATCAATTGTGTAGTCATGTTTTCACGAATTGATATGTATCACCATGATTCGTGCGTGCGTGATGGTTATAGAGTTTAGACGAGGCGGGCATCGCCCCTAGTTGCACCGTGTCATAATGTACTTGCTTGCTTTTCTTACGACAGTCCGTTGATTTTGTTAGGACATTTGATTGATTTTTTTAGGGTGATTTTTATTGTGTATTTTTATAAACCAGTCGCTTCAATTTGGCAGGACAGTTTCTTGATTTTATAGGATAGTTGCTTAGCTTTGCTAAGTTCATCGAAACCTATCCATATGGGATCTAGTTTAAAGAACTCATCACGAGAAACCCAACAATGAAAACGGATCTAAATTCCGGTAAACGAATCAAAAGTTATTGCTTTTCAAAAAATTTGCAAGGCTAAAGTAACCACGTACATGCAGAATATTTCCCTTTCTAGAAAGTTACAGTGAGCTGACGCAAAACTCTCTTAATTAGGAAGGTCTGCGCACGAGGGAGCTCATTTAGCGATCTGAAGCGGTTGTCCTGTAGCGGGTGCGCTCGCTCCTACAAACCAGCGCAGCTGCGCTTTTAAGTTATTGGGTAAAAAAAGCAAAGCTTGCCTCACCAAGGAAACACGGAAGGAAGCAGCTATGGGCCCCACTAGACACGTGGTTGGCAGCGGAGGCGGCTGATACGCAGGCGAAATCAACCGGCGGATTTTTATCGTTTCCCAAAAATAAATACTTTTCCTTTTCGAGAAGCACAACTATGCCTCTCATAAAAACAATCTAAAGACTTAAAAGCGCAGTTGTGCTCGTTTGTGCGAGCGATCGCATCCTCACACGCATGCAATAGCACACAGTACAGTGTTCACTACTGACAGCGATAGTTAAAGGGATCGTGTTTTATACATGTGCATGACATATCTGACGCACATGCATGTGCTGACACACTCATTTACTTAATTCTATTTTTTTAAATGCAATAACTTTTGAATCAAACGTCAAAACGAAGATCCGTTTTCACCGTTAGATTTCTCGCGACGATATCTTCAAAACTAGATCTCATATAAGCATGCTTCGATGATTTTTTTTAAAAGAAACTTTGATGATGAATGGGGCAACTTCAATGTTAAACATAAGAAACTTTCTTACATTATTTGTACTAATGAATTTATCAAGAAAATATGGCATAGACCACTTAAAAATCACGGAAAGTAACTTTGGTGATGACATTGTATTGATGGTGCCATTTTTTTGGTTATGTAGGTGTTTGGATTTCCTAGGTTAGTTTCTTGATTTTTTTTGGATAGTTGTTTGATTTTTTTAGGACAGTTGCTTGGTTTTGCAAGGACGGTTGATTGGTTTTTCCTAGGAAAGTTGCTTGGTTCTGCTAATACGGTTGTTTGGCCTTTGCTAGGATAGTTGATTGAGTTTGTTAGGACAATTTCTTGGTCTTATTATAATAGTTGCTTGATTTACTAAAATTATTTTGCATTGTGTTTTTTGTAATGTAGTTGCTTGAATTTACTATAACAATTGCTTGGTTTTTTCTAGAATATTTTTTCATTGTGGTTTTAGTAATACCATTGCTTGATTTTTTAGGATAGTTGTGTGTTCTTTTTTCTTGGAATAATTATTGTGGATCTTGCAAGAATAATATGGTAGGCAAGTGAGCATCAACGGTAGACAACTGATCGTCAACGACAGGCAACTGAGTAACCATGATAGGCAAGTTGAGATAATGTAAGTTAAATTCATTGATACACATAGGGTGGTAAAATTGCTTATATGTAGCACCAAAGATGCCCCATGTTTTGTGTCTTTTCTTGGTTTTCCGCAAACTAAGCTAATAATCAATCATATTGGGTAAACAAGAAGAGTTGCTTTCTTAACATTAAAGTTGCCTCAATACCACCCAAAGTTGCTCAAAAAAGAAAGTTCGTCGAAACCTATGCATATATGATCTAGTTTTAAAGAACTCGTCGCCAGAAACCTAATGGTGAAAACGGATCTGAATTTCGATGCTCGGTTAAAAAGTTATAGCTTTAAAAAAATTGAAACCCAAATAAATGCACGTACAGAAAGAGATTGATAGGAGGAAAGGTGGGGACCATGTGGAATGATTATCTATACGTAAACATTCTTTTCTTTTTAAGTGAGAGAAACATCGTTCATGATTACCTTTCTAAATTAGGAAGGGCCGCTTGGTTCAACCGCTGAGCACTTATGCGCCAGCTATTCAGGTCCTTTTAATAAATGTGTATCTTCATGAGAAAAAAACCTACATATATTTCTCTTTCTGATAGGAACACTCATGAAAGCAAACATGTGCTTCTCATTAAAAAATGTATCTTTTCTTCTTCCCGAAGAGCACAACTGTGCTTCTCATAAAAAATGTATCTTTTGTTCTTCCCGAAGAGCACAATTATGTCTTTCACGAAAGAAAATATGTGCCTCTAAAATAAGAAAATATGTTTCTTTTGTGAGAGCAAAAAGCAATAAAAATAAGTTTTCTTGCAAATACCCCCCCCCTAAAAACAAAATTCTAGGCGAAACCGTGGGAAACCGAAAAGCTAAAAAGGAAGAAAACACCATCTAAAACTTGAAAACACGTATAAGAAATGAAAAAAAAACCTAAAAAAGAGTGCAACAGGTGACATGTGGCGATGGATGAGAGCGACAAGTCACACGCTTTCCATCCACCAAAAGTTACCCTTGTGCGGCTTTCAAAGGAATACTTTTTAATTAGTTGATCTTTTATTTTACTGTTCGCTCCGCACACATGTGTGTCTAAGAGTATCCACAGTCGACCTCCTCATATCAGCCTTATATGTTCGGCCGAATGTCCCGGTCACTGATCGTTCAATAACATCAACCCAGACAGACTCCTCATACCATCCTCAAACGCTCAGGCTAATCGACACTCCTCATATCCAGCTCAAATCTACGATGGATATGCGGAGGACCGGGCGCAAACGCCTCGTTGCCGCTAATTGCGTGGACCCACGCGGTAGTGCTCCGAAACCCGTCAGTTCTTTGAGTCTCCTCCGATTCTTCCGCGTTCGCTGCTTCAACGCACAACTTGAGGGCCATCATTCGACTATTTAAGCCAGAAGCCGGCACCTAAACCCTAGCCCGTCCCTTTGTTATTCCTCTCTCATCCGCGGCCGGCACTTCCGTCCATTTTCTTACCTTTTCACGCAATGCCTCGACGGCTCATCGCCACATATGTGATGCTCACTCCGGAGCGGTGCCGACAACTTGAGGGGGAGAATCAAATTTGGGAAGCTCAGAATGATGTTGGCATGCCTTGGTATTCACCGGAGCTGGAGGAGGAGGAGAAGGACACTGTCATGGAGGACGGGGAGCCGAAAGGGGAGGATGATGGCAGCGCGAATGAGAAGTTTTGGTGCATCCTCCAGGCCGAACAGACGGGCGCGGCGAAGCAGGCGGACATCCTTGCCCCTTCGAGTCTGAAACGGAGGTGAAGGCTAACTACCGCATCATTCACCAGTGGAAGGAGGAGAGCAATGAGATGTTCACTGATCTGGAAGTGGACAACGACGTGGAGATGGAGGAGAAGCCACCGGAGCTGCAAAAATAGAAGTTGTGGTTGTTGCCCATACGCCCGATGCCTGATATGGTGATCATCAATATCTTCGACGACGATGCGATAGTGTAGTTTAATAGTGTGGTGCAATGCGACACCTATGTAAACATTGTTATGTAACTAACATACAAAAAAAGCAAAGTGAATTATTATGATTGGAGATAAGATAAGGAGTGGAACATGCCCACCCACGAGAATCACGAAAGAAATTAGTTAGAAAGGTAACGTAAAAAAAATCATAGCTCTTTGTAAGTGTATTATCAATTGATCTACGTTGTTTGCAGATTTATTTTTAACATGTTTTATATGGATTTGGAATATGAAATTTAACAATATCGAATAAAAAATGAAAAACAAAAATTGTCTGATCACTGCCCGTAATTGAAGCCATTAAAGGCGTTTAAAGGCCCAATTTTTTTGTGCACAACTGTAGATGCTCTAACCCCTCCTCCTTCTCTTTCCTTAGAGCTCTTAAGATTTGGCATCAGTCAGCCGAAACCTATGTATCATAAACTAACTACCGTTTAGGGCTTGTTTGGTAGGTCAGGATTCTTTCGGAATCCCCTTAATTTCCCTAGGTAAAAAAATCTCGGACTCAGAACACCATGAGAATTCTTCCTTTCCCCCGATGGGCTTTGCTGCCCTGAAAAATATCCCCGACCTACCAAAAAAACCCTTAGAGCATCTCCAGCCGTTCGGCCCCCAAGCCATTTTTCGGCGCTATTTTAGCGCCGCTTGGGGGCGCTCGGGCGGCGAAACGGCCTGGGCGGCCGGCCCCCCAGCCGTGGCCCTAAGGTGGCCCCTCAAGTTCGGCGTGTATTAGTAAAAAAGGAGGCAAATTAAACGAAATTCGGCCTAATTCATAATATTTGGTCTAATTTTACATGGTAGCAACTGAAAAACTAAAAAAACTACTGAAAACCAAAAAACAAGTAGAGCTTCTCGAGGTCGAGCTCCCCGTCGCCTCCTACGCCCCCCCCCTCCAGCGGCTGTTGTAGTCATCCTTGGGCTCGCGCTTCATGGCGGCATGCGCACTACACGTGACGCCGCCGAGCGGCCCCTTCCTCCTCCTCACCGGCTGCGGCTACTCGTCGTCGTTGTCGGTGCCGTTCAGCACGACGAACTCCGGAGCAGGCGACGCTGGCAGCGCCCACTTGCTGCGGCTGCTGCTGCCGCCCTTTCCCTTGCTGTTGCTCTGCCCCTGCGCCGCCGGCCGGATCTTCTTGGCCTCGGCGAGCTTCTTGGCCTCGGCGAGTTCCCAGGCCCTCTGCTGCACCTCCATCTGGCTGAGGAGGTAGTCCTTCTGGGCCCACGCGAGGCCGGCGTCGTACTCCTCCTCTTCATCGGTCGGCGGGGGCGGCAGAGGCGGGGCGACCTCCTTCTCCTTCTCTTTCTTCTCCCCGCCGAAGCCCAGGAAACCAAGGTGCCTTGGCGCGGTCGAGGAAGGTGTGCCGATGAGGACGCCGCGGCGGAGACGCCGAGGTGACGCCCCCGGGTCGCTCTTCACATGGTTTTCACCTCGATTTTCACCGGGGCGAACTGTGGCAAGGAGAAGGCTGGCCCCGAAGAGTGGGAACCGGTGGAGCGCGACGGAGGGCCGCTGGAGGAAGACGACGAGCCGTCGAGGTCGCGCGGCATCGTCGCCCACAACGGCGTGTCGCGGCTGCTGTAGGAGCAGCGGGCCGTCGCACTGTACCCCATTGGAGGGTACTGGAGCTGCGGCGTGTTGACGTTCTCGATGTAGGTGAGCACCCAGTCGAGGGTGCGTCCCTCCGCGCTCCATCACCGCCGGCGGCCGGCGCGGTTGTACCGGCCGGCCACCGGCGTGAGGCCGTTTGTGGAGGCGATCGCCTCGACGCGGCGGTGCTCGAAGTAGGCGGCCCATGCCGTGGTGTTGCCAGCCGCGTTCGCCGGGTTGGCGCGCTCCTCCGGCGTCATCTGGGCGCGGACTGCCTCCACCTCGAGATCGAAAGCGGCGGTGCCCTCCTTTGGCGCCGGCGGCACCGGGACGCCGCCGTTGGACAGCACCCTGTCGTGGGGTGGTATGGTGTCCGTCGGGCACTGACGAGGGGGTGACCCCACGATTCCTATGGATGGGCCTACCCGGTGTACCCAAAGACAGAAGGCCCACAAAGATGCCGCCTGGGTCTAACCTTAGCCCACCAGTGGCACCGACGTAGGAGTCCGCGACTCATAAGGAAGGTGCAAACCTGCCGTGCGGAACAAGATCAGGGTTAGGAAATACTATCTGTAATCAAGGACGGACTCCCCGAGACCTGGCCAACTATATAAAGGCTAGGAGGGGAGGTGTCAAAGACAACCTAAGACGCAATCTGTAACCCTAGCCTTGTGCGCACTAGCCTTGGCCTTCCTGTAATCGCCATCTCCAAGCAATAATATCGAGCAGGAACGTATCCTCCGATTAGCCGACGAGCTATCGTCCAACCTGTGCCTCTCATGAATAACCCAGGGTCCATGACCATGGGATTTGCCGGGGTTGATCCCCGTCAATTGGCGTCGTCTGTGGGAAACGCACAGATTGGGAACGCGATCCCGGCGGCCTCATCAGCATCTCCAACACCCGCCAACGCGATGACTCCACCGGCACTCTTCGATCCGACAACCCAGGCGGAATCCGATCTGTTTGGGTCCCTCGGTTTCACGGCTCATCTTGCGACTCTCCGACCAGTCTTCGCCGATCTACGCTCCGGCATAAACCTGATCTTCGGAGCATATCAGATCTACATTAACCACTGGGGTGCCCTCCGCCTCACGGGCGACGCTCGAGCACCCGCGACGACATCTACAGCAACAATCGACGCAGTCGCCATCCTTCGAGCCAGCCACGACTACCCACCCAAACCAAGGCTTCACTTCACCCGCGACCGCTCGGGTGGACCCTCGTCCTGGAAGAGCAGCATCACACACGCGAGCAAGAAGGCAGTCAGGGCACCATCGCAGGTGTTCATGGCAGAAACCAAAGCACCGGCAACAAACGGCAAGGGCCAGGACGACGACTCAGAAACTCGCCAAGATAACCAAACCAACGGCAACACAAAAGAGTCCGGAACCACCAGTAAGACCGTCGTGAAGCTGGGAGCAGTGGGAAGCATACCAATGAAAGTACCACAGGGACAAGAACAGAGCAACCACAAGAGCAACGAGCCATCAAGCAGCAAGCAACAAGCCCCGAGTGCGGCGGCAGATGACCCACCCAAAGAACGAATATACCTGACCAAAGAGTCAATGGCCAGAGTAAGGGACGCAGTCGAACAAGGCTAGCTACTACCAGCCAACGCAACAAGGGACGAGCTCAGGGCATACAACAAAATGGCCAGCGAGCTAACCCAGCAAGAGAGACAACGACGCCTAGAGATGGAGAAGCAAGAAAGGGTGGCCGCCGAGCAGAAAAACAATCGCAAGCCACCTCCGAGAGGCGACTCTCCGGATCACGACTCCCCTCTCTGTTGGATATGTGCCCTGGAGACAAATTAATAAAGATATTTGTCGCATATCTGTTTTGTTCATAATACGTTTTATACTGTGCTATAACTGTATTACTTGGAAATACTAATACAGGTGTAGTATAAAACATGGTCCGTAGTTTAACTCGGGTAAACTATCTCATTGGGAAATTTATTGATCAAGCTTTCCTGATCATGGCGACACTTAAGTCCATTGACAATGAGGTCATACCGTTAAGGGGAATGATGTGATGGACGTACATCCACCTAAAGTATTGCAATGTGATCGAGTCACATAGTTCAGCGTTGCTATGACTTTGTAACGTATGGCTTAGTCCTTAGACCGTAATGATCATACGTAATTATCATCTATGAGGAGACTTTGATTTGTATCCCACCGCCTGACTGAAATATGCTGGCTATAACGGTGCACGTTGGGTATTCCGAAATAGATGGTTGATGAGTATGTTAATAGATCAGAGCGGGATTTTTCAGTCCTTGTGACAGGACAGGTACTCTGGGCCCACTCGGTGATATTGCATCAACACCTTGCAAGGACGTGACTAGGTCACAAGAGATGCAATGATCATGGACGAGAGAAGTTGTTTGTTGTGAACGAGATGTGAACACGGTATGTAGGATACCGACGATCAAACCTCGGACAAACAAAGTACCGCAGCACAAAGGGATTATGTCGTATCGTTAACGGTTTCCAAAAGCGATCGAAGTTCATTCGATGGAAGCGCATGGGTTGTCAAGGATTGTAACCAGGTCCAACTGACTAGTCATTGGTCAATGAGAAGAGTCTCGACCATGTCTGCTGTTTCCCGAATCGTTAGGGTGTTACACTTAAGGGCAATCGATGCATAGGACAGTTACGGGATCAATCGGTGAAATAGGAGAAATCACCGAAATAGTTCCGGAGGAGGGCGGAATGGTTTTCGGACATTTTGAATAGTTCAAAATAAAGTTTAATTGTTTTAATAATGTTTTATTATTTAATTATCTGAATTAAATATTTAAAACATATTAAATAAATTAAAAAATGGTAAAAAAGGCTAAATGGGCCCATGGGGCCCATTAAGGGAGGAGGGGGACTCCCCTCTTGGGCTTGGCGCCAAGGGTGGGGCCCACTCCCCCCCTTGGCCGGCGCACTCCCCCCCCTTGGGAGTTTAGTCCCACATGCGGGAAGGGAGGAGGATAGCACCCCCCCCCTTGGCCTATATAAGGAGGGGTAGCCCCCCTTTTTCCAAGACACCAATATCTCCTTCTTCAGCCTTCTCCTTCCCGGAAGTGGACTCCCCTTGTTTGGAGTCTGTACCTGGATTGGAGTTCTCCACCATAAGGCAGGCTGTCGTTCTGCTGGAGTCGGGATCCGTAGCCGTCTTTCTTCCGCTGCTCGCCTGGTTCGGGGCCCGGGAGGAACATCGATTGTACCGTACGTGTATAATCTCTTCGAGGCACTACACATGTGGTGCTACTTCGTCGCTGGAGGTTTACCGAGAGTCATCCTTGCCGGTGGTGGTCTTCTACACGACAGGGAGATCGTAGTTCCGAGTCTACGCCAACCACGTTCGCAAGAACGTTTCCCTCTTTCGGTCTTCAAAGGTATGAACACCGATTCCCTCTGTTACTTTACATCGCCATAGCATAGATCTTGGGTTCGGGTACCGTAGGTATGAAAAAATTGTGTTTTCTACCCAGTATCCTAACAGTGGTATCATGAGCTAGCTATGCGTAGATGTATTGTACGGGTAGAACACATCTAGGATGTGGGCATCGAATCTTCATTCGTTACCCTCCCACGTGTACTCATTTAGCATTGCGGCAATGTTTGATGAAGCGGCCCCCGACCGACCTTACGCGTTTACGCGAGACTGGTTCCACGCTTGACATATGACTTGTACCATATAAAGTGGCTGGGGGGTGTCTGTCTCTCTGCATTAGCAATGCGAAGATGTTTGCAACGGAGGGCCCCGACAGGGGTGTAATAGAGACGGATGGGAGACGGTGTTGTGGCATGTTTTTCGCAGGATAGAAACGGTTCTCTCTCTCGAAACCCCTAGCAGCCACGTAAAACTTGCACAAGCTAAAGTATAAAGGAGTTTAACTTTTTCTTTGCATGAAGGGGGATCATAGGTTGTATGATTTACAGTTTTATTTCCTGTTTTATGCTAGTATGCTAGATATATCGACGGTAGCACGAAACAGGACCATCTCTCACAATACCAAAATTGTGTTCTCCCTTGGTGGGCACCGCCTGGAAGGTTCTCCCATATGGCTTGATGATCCGTACATACCGGAGTTGTCCTACATATTAAACGGAGTTCGCATGAGGTTGGGTTCGGCAAGCCTAGCATATGCAGATATGGCCTTGCTGAACAGCTAACATCAAGGTTCGATTGGCAGGCTTGACATATGTAGATGCGGGCCTGGAACACAGGAGACCGAAAGGTCGAGCACGAGTCACATTCCTGATGTGATTGGCTTAGAGGCCTACCTGGTTCGCATACTGATGGTCGTGACGATCGGGGGAGGTAAGGGGGATGGGATTGTGTAATCACTTAATTAAATGGAGAGGTGTTTATCTAAGTGGGAGCTTTCTAGAATTTTGAGATTAAATTGAAACCCCACATTATGAACAAAAGTCTAAATATGTATCCTTGTGAATCAACCTTGTAGATTGAAGCACCTCGCCCCTCGTTCAACTTAGGATCATTCCTAGAGAAAGATAAGCTAAAAACAGATGGGACAAACTTCACCAACTGGTTCCGCACCCTGAGGATTCTCCTCGTTCCCCTCAAGATGGCATACGTACTAGAGGACGCGTTAGGTGACGCACCAGCAGATGATGCCAGTCAGGACGAGAAGAATGTATATCTCTCCAGGACTGATGATTACAACCTTGTCCAGAGTGGCATGCTCTACTCCATGGAGCCTGAGCTGCAGAAACGCTTTGAGAGGATGGGTGCATATGAGATTATCACCGACCTCAAGGCAGTCTTCGCACCTCAAGCCAGGGCTGAACGGTACGAGGATTCTGAAGCCTTCTTCTCAGCAAAGATGGACGAGCACGGCAGCGTGAGTGAGCACGTAGTCAAAATGTCTGGCTACGTTCAGCGCTTGAATGCTCTGGAATGCCAGATTCCAGATGAACTTGCTGTTGATAGGGTGTTGCAGTCGCTTCCCCCTAGCTACAAAGGCTTTGTGCTGAACTACAACATGCAGGGGATGACCAAAACCCCTTCTGAGTTGTTCGCCATGCTGAAGAGCACCGAGGTTAAGATCAAGAAGGAGCACGCCGTCTTCATGGTCAACAAGACCACTGACTTCAAGAAGTCAAGCAGGCGGGAGAAGGCCAAGAGAGGTGGCCCCAAGAGGGATGGCAAGTTAGTTGCCGCTCCTCCCAAGGCACCCAAGCCTAAACCCGGAGTGGAGTGCTTCTACTGCAAGGGTGAAGGTCACTGGAAACGCAACTGCCCCAAGTACCTAAAGGACAAGAAGGCTGGCAAGGTCGCCAAGAGAGACGAAGGTATATTTTATATACATATTGTTGATCTTCTCTTGACAAGCGCCGGGAACACATCCTGGATATTTGATACAGGATCTCTCGCTCATATTTCTAATTCCATTCAGGGACTAAGGAATAGGAGACGCTTTCTCAAAGATGAAGTGACGATGCGCGTGGGGAATGGCTGTCAGATTGAAGTCTTGGCGGTCGGCACGAAGCATCTTAGTCTCCCTTCGGGATTGGTTTTAGTTCTTAATAATTTCTACTATGTACCCGCATTGAGTGTGAACATCGTTAGTGCCTCTTGCTTGAAGCGAGACCGCTATTCTTTTAAGTCTGATACAATTGGTTGTTCGATTTATAAGCATGAAATGTTTTATGTTCACGCACCGGAGTTGCATGGTTTATTCGTACTTGATCTCGATGGTGACGTGTGTCACATTAACAATATTGAGGCCAAAAGATTGAAGAATGATGAAAATCACATGAAGATGTGGCATTTCCGACTTGGTCATATTGGTATAAAGCGCATGGAGAAGCTCCATAAGGATAGACTTCTTGAGTCATTGGATTTTGGATCCCTTGATACATGTGAACAATGCCTCATGGGCAAAATGACAAGGACTCCATTCAATGGCATAATGGAGCGTGCGGATGTCTTATTGGGGATCATACACTCGGATGTATGTGGACCCATGAACGTCCCCACTCGCAATGGTCTTCGTTACTTCGTGACCTTTACTGATGACTTGAGTAGATATGGGTATATTTACTTGATGAAGCACAAGTCTGAAACCTTTGAAAAGTTCAAGGAATTTTAGAATGAGGTCGAAAATCAACTCGGAAAGAAAATCAAGCACCTTCGATCGGATCGTGGTGGAGAGTATTTGAGTCACGAGTTTGGCAATCATCAGAAGTCTTGTGGCATAGTACCACAGCTTACGCTGGCAGGCACACATCAGAGAAACGGTGTGGCTGAGCGACGTAATCGAACCCTATTGGATAGCGTACGATCGATGATGTCTCATACTGATTTGCCTGTTTCATTCTGGGGGTATGCATTAGAAACTGCCGTTCATATTCTTAATAGGGCACCATCCAAATCCGTAAAGACAACACCATTTGAAGAATGGCAGGCACAAAACCTAAGTTGTCTCACCTGAAGATTTGGGGTTGTGAGGCTTATGTTACGAAACTACAGCCTGACAAACTTGATTCCAAGGCGGATAAGTGCATCTTTGTGGGTTATGCCAAGGAAACTTGTGGATACACCTTCTACAACAAGTCTGACAGCAAAACGTTTGTTGCCAAGACGGGACACTTTCTTGAAAAGAAGTTTCTCGCGAAAGAGTTGAGTGGGAGGAAAATAGACCTCAATGAAGTGACTGACCAATCACTCCAATTGGAAGAAACGGCTACGGAAATTGTTCTGGAACCATCTTCCACAGTGGGAGCTGAAGAGAATGGCCAGAACGACATTCATAACGATCATGACATTGATGATGATCATGATGAGAATGAAGAGGAACCTTTTATGCCCCGTAGGTCATCAAGAGTCCGTCAACCTACTGAGTTTTACGGACAGCTTGTGAATGCAATCTCAGCTGTTGAGTCGGATGAACCTACAAGTTACAAAGAAGCAATGGAGGGACCCGAGTCCGAGAAATGGCTTGAAGCCATGAAATCCGAAATAGACTCCATGTACACCAACAAAGTATGGACTTTGGTGGATATTCCCGAGGACCGCAAGGCCGTCGAGAATAAATGAATTTTCAAGAAAAAGACTGACGCAGACGGAAACGTATCTGTCTACAAAGCTCGACTTGTCGCGAAGGGTTTCCGACAAATTCAAGGAGTTGACTACGAGGAGACGTTCTCTCCTATAGCGATGATAAAGTCTATTCGGATCCTACTAGCAATAGCTGCATATCATGATTACAGATGGATGTGAAAACTGCATTCCTAAATGGCAACATTGAGGAAGAGTTGTATATGATGCAACCAGAAGGGTTTGTCGATCCAAGGAACACTGGTAAGGTGTGCAAGCTTCAACGGCCCATCTATGGGTTGAAGCAAGCATCTCGGAGCTGGAATCTTCGATTTGATGAGGTCATTAAAGTTTTTGGATTTGTCCAAAACGTCGAAGAGTTCTGCGTCTATAAGAAACTGAGTGGGAGCTCTGTAGCATTCCTTGTGTTATATGTAGATGACATATTACTAATAGGGAACGATAAGAAATTCTTAGAGGAAGTGAAGGAATATCTGAATGGACAATTTTCCATGAAGGACCTAGGTGAAGCTGCGTACATATTAGGGATTAAGATCTATAGAGATAGAACTAATCGACGGTTGGCCTTGAGTCAGAACACTTATATTGACAAGATATTGAAAAGGTTCAAAATGGATGACTCCAAGAGAGGTCTCTTGCCAGTTATAAAAGGTGTCAAGTTAAGTGTGACTCAATGTCCATCCACAGCAAAAGAGAAGGAGGAGATGTCCTCAAAGCCCTATGCCTCAGCCATAGGTTCTCTCATGTATGCTATGTTATGTACCAGACCGGATTTAGCGCTGGCCATTGGTATGACTAATCGCTACCAGAGTAACCCGGGAATGGCTCACTGGACAGCAGTAAAGAACATCCTTAAGTACTTAAGAAGAACCAAGGATCTCTTTCTCGTTTATGGAGGAGTTGATGAGGAGCTCACCGTAAAGGGTTACGTTGACGCAAGCCTCGGCTCAGATCTAGATGACTCGAAATCCCAGACGGGATATGTTTTCATGTTGAACGGTGGCGCAATTAGCTGGAGCAGCGGCAAACAGTCAGTCGTCGCCCAATCTACAATGGAGTCGGAGTATATTGCCTCTTGCGAAGCGTCAAACGAGGCGCTGTGGCTGAAGAAGTTCGTGATCGACCTTGGCGTCTTTCCCAGTTGCACTGACCCCGTGGGAATCTTCTGCGACAACACGGGTGCCATTGCTAACGCGAAGGAGCCAAGAACTCACTCTACAGCCAAGCACATCCTCCGGAAGTTCCATGTGACGCGAGACTACGTCAGGGATGGACACACTAGGATTCACAAGATACATACGGATCTGAACGCAGCAGACCCGATGACTAAACCTCTTCCACAGGGCAAGTTTGAAGAACACCGAGAGACCATTGGTGTTAGATACTTACCTGATATAAGCTAGTGTAATTTGTACTCTAGTGCAAGTGGGAGACTGTTGGATATGTTCCCTAGAGACAAATTAATAAAGATATTTGTCGCATATCCGTTTTGTTCATAATACGTTTTATACTGTTCTATAACTGTATTACTTGGAAATACTAATACATGTGTAGTATAAAAAATTGTCCGTAGTTTAACTCGGGTAAACTATCTCATTAGGCAATTGATTGATCAAGCTTTCCTGATCATGGCGACACTTAAGTCTACTGACAATGAGGTCATATCGTTAAGGGGAATGATGTGGTGGACGTACACCCACCTAAAGTATTGCAATGTGATCGAGTCACATAGTTCAGCGTTGCTATGACTTTGTAACGTATGGCTTAGTCCTTAGACCGTAATGATCATACGTAATTATCATCTATGAGGAGACTTTGATTTGTATCCCACCGCCTGACTGAAATATGCTGGCTATAACGGTGCACTTTGGGTATTCCGAAATAGATGGTTGATGAGTATGTTAATAGATCAGAGCGGGATTTGTCAGTCCTTGTGACAAGACAGGTACTCTGGGCCCACTCGGTGATATTGCATCAACACCTTGCAAGGACGTGACTAGGTCACAAGAGATGCAATGATCATGGACGAGAGAAGTTGTTTGTTGTGAACAAGATGTGAAAACGGTATGTAGGATACCGACGATCAAACCTCGAACAAACAAAGTACCGCAGCACAAAGGGATTACGTCGTATCGTTAACGGTTTCCAAAAGCGATCGAAGTTCATTCGATGGAAGCGCAGGGGCTGTCAAGGATTGTAACCAGGTCCAACTGACTAGTCATTGGTCAATGAGAAGAGTCTCGACCATGTCTGTTGTTTCCCGGACCGTTAGGGTGTTACACTTAAGGGCAATCGATGCATAGGACAGTTACGGGATCAATCGGTGAAATAGGAGAAATCACCGGAATAGTTCCGGAGGACGACGGAATGGTTTCCGGACATTTTTGAATAGTTCAAAATAAAGTTTAATTGTTTTAATAATGTTTTATTATTTAATTATCTTAATTAAATATTTAAAACATATTAAATAAATTAAAAAAATGGGAAAAAGGCTAAATGGGCCCATGGGGCCCATTAAGGGAGGAGGGGGACTCCCCCCTTGGGCTTGGCGCCAAGGGTGGGGCCCACTCCCCCCCTTTGCCGGCGCACTCCCCCCCCCCTTGGGAGTTTAGTCCCACATGGCGGAGGGGAGGAGGATCGCACCCCCTCTTGGCCTATATAAGGAGGGGTAGCCCCCCCTTTTTCCAAGACACCAATATCTCCTTCTTCCTCCTTCTCCTTCCCGGAAGTGGACTCCCCTTGTTTGGAGTCTGTACCTGGATTGGAGTTCTCCACCATAAGGCAGGCCGTCGTTCTGCTGGAGTCGGGATCCGTAGCCGTCTTTCTTCCGCTGCACACCTGGTTCGGGGCCCGGGAGGAACATCGATTGTACCGTACGTGTATAATCTCTTCGAGGCACTACACCTGTGGTGCTACTTTGTCGCTGGAGGTTTACCGCGAGTCATCCTCGCCGGTGGTGGTCTTCTACACGACAGGGAGGTCGTAGTTCCGAGTCTACGCCAACCACGTTCGCAAGAACGTTTCCCTCTTTCGGTCTTCAAAGGTATGAACACCAATTCCCTCCATTACTTTACATCTCCATAGCATAGATCTTGGTTTCGAGTACCGTAGGTATGAAAAATTTGTGTTTTCTGCCCAGTATCCTTACACTCTCCGCACTAAATCAAAATTCAGCAACCTGCGACGAACAAACAAGAAGAGAGTGGTTCAGAAGCTCAACGACGACATCAAGCTAGAAGAGGAGGACGATGAAGAGGAACCCCTCACACCAGCAGAAGCCCTTATAAGCGCCCGAGACTACCTGTCTCGTGCCCAGAAAAATAGGCAGAACAGACCAGACCGCAACACATCAATAGCCTTGCAGATAATGAAAGACGCCATCGCCGCCTCAGCACCCAAAAAATCAAGTGCATGGCGACCGACCCGCGAGAGGACACCAGACAGGGACTCCAGCTCACCCGACGACGACGACAGCAGCGATGAATGGCGCAAACGCTCCGGCAAAAACAAGAAGCACGACCGCGACGACAACGACAACAGGCACCGCAGCAGTCGACGAGACGCGCGCGACGACATCACACAAAACAAAGTCAACCTCAGCAGGCGAAGACGCGCGGCACGTGAAGAGTACTCGGACGAAGAAGCTTCCAACGAAGAAATTGAGCCATGCGGAGCATTATGCTTCACGCGTTCTATACGCGAGACGCGAATGCCGAGTGGGTTCAAATTGAACTCCACAACACTAAAATACAATGGAATCGAGGAGCCAGAGGCATGGCTCGACGACTACTTAACAGGAGTTAAGATTCAGCGAGGGACCAACGTCACGGCAATGCAGTACGTGCAGCTCATGCTCAAGAGCTCTGCGCGACACTGCTTGAAGAATCTCCCGCAAGGATCCATCAGCTCATGGAGGCAGTTCCGTGAAGCCTTCATAGAAAACTTTAAATCTACTTACAAGCGACCAGCATCACTCGAGGAGTTGCGGGCATGCAAGCAAGGAACCAGGGAAACCTTGCGAGCCTACATCCAGAAGTGGACCATACTCAAGAATTCAGCAGAAGACATATCAGACGAAAGCGCAATTGACGCGTTCCGACGAGGCCTGCAGCGCATTGAATTCAAGGAACAGCTCGGACAGATGAAAGTCCGAACACTCGCACGGCTGCTTGAGCAAGCCAACAGCTGGGCGGACGGCGAGGATTCCGTTCGCAACGAAACAGAAATCCACATCGCACGCTCGGAACACGACTACGACTACCACAATGGAGAAAGAGGATTCAACCGGCGAAGGAAGCGATCCAGGCGCAGTTTCTATGACGACAGAGGACCCGACATGGTCGCCGCCGGCTTCCCAGACGACAGAGACGGCAGGCATCGCGACCACAGCAGAACACAGCGAAGAGACAACCCTGAAGACGTGCCCCAATATCAGAAACGAGACTGGAGGACAAGGCAGCCGCGCGACAACACTAGAACATACCGCTCGGCCAAAGAACAACTCGACGGACCATGCTCGATACACGGATTTAGAAACGAACGAGGGGATCTTAGATCAGGGCACACCCTCAGGAACTGCAGAAGCTTCAACGAGTTGTCTGAGGAAAAAAGTCGATCTACGACAACAGCGACCCAGCCACTCGTGAGCATAGCAGTCGGGCCTATCGCCCACGACGCACCACCAGCCCCTCCTCTGCCAACAAGGCAAGTGGCCACAATCCAGGAATGGCGCAGGACACCAGAAGAAGAGGAGCAGTATCCAGAAGCCCATGGCAGGATCTACATGATACAAGAAGGCAGACCTTCAAATAGGCAGCAGAAGCAGGTCACAAGACAAGTTTTTCTCGCTACCTCCTCGCACCCCACCGTCCCGGAGTACTTGTGCGGTTCCGAGACATAAATTACTTTCTCTCGGGAGGACCACCCGCCAGCCATCCCTCGACCAGGACACGCCGTGCTAGTTCTCGAGGCGAGAATTGGAAACTACGACATGTCACGAGTGTTCATGGACGGCGTCAGCGGGATCAACATCATCTTCACCAGGACACTCGAAGAAATGCTAATCCAGAGCTCCGCGCTCAAATCCTCAGGCACAACCTTCCACGGGATTGTGCCAGGAAAAGCAGTCTACCCCCTAGGAAAAATAAGCCTGGAGGTGATCTTTGTCAATGCGACCAACTTTCGCAAGGAGATCCTAGACTTTGAAGTGGTCGACTAGAAGTCGCGGTACCACGCATCCTCGGGCGACCAGCCTTCGCCCGCTTCATGGCAGTGCCCCACCATGCCTGCCTTAAGCTAAAAATGCCAGGCCCGCATGGGGTCATCACAGTCAGCGGCAGTTTCGTCGGGTCCGACCGCTGCGACAAGGAATTCCACAAGATATCAGAGGCCTTTGGAGCTCACCAAGCCAGCAGGACCACGGGACTCGCAGAAGAAGCGCTCCCATAGAAGAAGACACCACCCGAAGGACCCGAGCACTCAGAGAAGAAGCTACCTAGCCCTTAAGGCTACCACGCCGTCGTTTTAAATAAAGGGGACTGTCTTCATCAGAACCCCCCCCCCATTCTTACTAAATGTAAGAAACAGCAGGAAGAATATTGAAAAATATTTTTCCAAAAATTGATTCATTGGCACTCGGGGGCTCGCCGCAGCAACCACCCCCGAGGCGTTCTTCGCAATCGCGACATAAACAAAACTGGCACTCGGGGGCTCGCCGCAGCAGCCACCCCTGAGGCGTTCTTCGCAATAGCGACATAAACAAAACTGGCACTCGGGGGCTCGCCGCAGCAGCCACCCCCCGAGGCGTTCTTCGCAATCGCGACATAAACAAAAAATGGCACTCTGGGGGCTCGCCTCAGCAGCCACCCTCGAGGCGTTCTTCGCAATCGCGACATAAACAAAACTGGCATTCGGGGGCTCGCTGCAGCAGCCACCCCCCGAGGCATTCTTCGCAATCGCGACATAAACAAAAAATGGCACTCGGGGACTCGCCGCAGCAGCCACCCCCCGAGGCGTTCTTCGCAATCGCGACATAAACAAAAAATGGCACTCGGGGGCTCGCCGCAGCAGCCACCCCCCCCCCCCGAGGCGTTCTTCGCAATCGCGACATAAACAAAAATGGCACTCGGGGGCTCGCCGCAGCAGCCACCCCCCGAGGCGTTCTTCGCAATCGCGACATAAAAAAAACTAGCACTCGGGGGCTCACCGCAGCAGCAAAGCCCCTTACAGCAAAACCAAGACTACAAAGGAATACAGTACACCAAGAGGAAGCACATACAAAGAGAGGACGCACCTAATAAGGGAACCCAGATAACGATCGTTCTCTTCGCAAACCCGCTTCACAACTTGGCGCGCAGGCTCATCGACCACCGCGTAGTGCTCATCCATCGGGTGATCCCTACCACCTGGAGGACCCTCCACCACTTGAGCAATATCAGCCCCCGGCCAATGACTATGGACCAAGCCCAAGGCAGCTTGATCTCCAGCATGCTGAGAAAATACGCGGCAGAGCATCTCAAAAGACGATGGCACCCCCTGCAGCGGATAAAACTCAGAGTGGATCCCGCCCAGCACCCGGTGACAGTACCGCAGAGCAGCCGGCACCCGTTCAACTCGAAGACGAAGCAAAGCAAATGCTCGACCACGAGCCCCATCTGCCCAGAAAGGGTTGTTCACCTGCACATCAGGATCATCCAGCCGAGACAGTTCCGATTGAGTGGCCTTCTCTTCATCCCGAGACCGCCCCGCCAGCACTTCGAAAAACTGAATCAAAATCAAGACGACGACAGAAAAGCTACTAAATGCAGTCGAGCAATCGAGCAGAAGCCAAACTCACCTCGCAGGAGGTCAGACAACATCACCACCTACGAAGCAAGACTATCCAGCACGGCCTAAGCACGCTCGCATTTGGAACGATGGACTGCTGCAGCCCCCTTGAGGCGAACAACTTCCCGCTCAGCGTTTCTCAGCCTCAAGCACACGGACTCGTACACTACCTCGCGAGCGTCCTCCTTCAATGAATTCCCATCCCGAAGAACGCCCGGAGCGGCCTACCGCAAAACGAAAAAAAAGAAAGGAAAATCAAGCACAACAGCAGGAATGGCCAAGAAGTTATTCCAATAAAAGTAGCACAGATTCACCACCACAAAGGAGGCATATTACAACCAATAGTTTCAGACGACACGACATGACTACGCCCCCCCCCCTTGCCCGTAGAGGAGGGATACTGAGCATCCACAACTTTTTGCAGGCGACGAGCCAGAACAGTGGCTCGCTCACTCTGCTCGTCAGTATAATCAGGGACAGTCTCAACCAGAGAGTCGTCAATGGCAATTCCATGCCCCATAAGAACAACAAGAAACATGGAAAGACCACTCACCACGTCCTCGCCAACCAGCTCCTCCAAGAGATCCCCGCCATCGCCAAATGCAGCAACGCGCGCATCCAGACCAACTGGCAACTTCGTGCCCTCCGGCATGAGGTGCTCATGAGTAAGGCCCACAAGAGTGGAAGCCCGGGCGCAGACACCCTTGGCAACATCAACAGCAGCCGACATGGCATCCACGGCCCCACGGAGAACTCCAGAACCCGATGCAACCATTTTCGTCGCACTTGCACATGTAGAGGCTGCACCAGGCAACCAAAATCACTACGGGAAGACAAAGAGACAAAACGCCCAGCAACGGAACGACGACTTACACACAAGAGAGTCCGCCAAGACCCGAAGATGCTCGCACTCGACCGCCTCCGCCTGCACAAGTGCATCCTCGGCCTGACGCAGGCGCACCAGCTACTCGTGCTGATCGTGCAGCTCTTTCTCCTTGGAAGCCAAAGCATCCTTGAGGTTGGAAATCGTTCTTTCCGCCTTCTCGACCTGCTTCTCGGCAGTTTGACGACGGTCTGAGAAACAAGACAACACTCAGAACAGAGGACCCAGTAGTTCAAGCACAGTAGTACAGGAAGAAATACTTACTACTCATGGCAGATAAAGCATCCTGGGCAGAATTGTGGGCCTGTTGCCAATGCTCAGCTTCGACCAACAAACGCTCACAGTGCTGGAACACCGGCTACTCAAATAAATCAAATATTAAGACAGAACCAAAGCAAGACTACAACCAACCGCAAGCACTTGCTTGCAGCCTCGGGGGCTACTCCCATCGGGAGCACTGGTCGTGCTCCCAATGACGATACGGTACAATGCAAAGACAGAGCCAACGAAAGACTACAATCAACCCCAAATGCTTGCTTGCAGCCTCGGGGGCTACTCCCATCGGGAGCACTGCCGTGCCCCCGATGACAAAAACTACACAAGCAAAACAGGAAACAAACTCACCAGCCCAACTATGCGGTCGAAAAAGCGGACTTTATCTTCAACGACAAGATCAAGACGGCCCAAGTAAGGATGACCTGGAGCAGAAGGCTTGACATCAGGAGCAACAACACCAGACGCCATTGGAGGATCAGCAGCAGGGATCACACCCGCTACCGAGACAGCAGGAGTCACCGACGGTGCGGGCTGACCAACAGCAGCCGAAGAATCCTCAGTATGCTTGGCGGCTACTCCAGAGTCAGTCGACTGCAGGTCGACAGTAGCCGCACTGGTGGAGGAAGCAGACCGAGAAGTTGCAGCGCTACAAGATAAACACCATCAAACAAAAGAACAAAGGAAAACAGCCCCGACAAAGTCAAGCATATTCTTACCCGCCACACGCATAGCGAGCACGCAACAACCGCCCAAACCTGGGCCTTTTGCAGACAACAAAAGGAGGAGATGGCTCAGCGGACGGTGCAGACAGCGGAACAGCACCACTCGTCGCGTCAAGATCTTCGGCACCCGAAGGCCACGACCGCTTGACACGAAAGGGGGCCGATTCCTCACTATCTCCGGTCTCCGGCAGCTCGGCCCCTATGGACTCGTCAGCACCAGTGGCACCCACGAGCACGCTGGCATCAACACTCGGAGTAGCATCGACGGCAGCGGAAGCATCTGGCTCTTCCTGAATATCAGCATCTTCCGGCTGCGGAGGGTTGCACAACACAGGAACGTGGCCCTACAAAGCAAATACAACATCAGGAAGTAGTCAATCAAACATCTAAATCGGGCGAGAAACTCAAAAACGTGAACCTGCGGCAGCGCGTGATCAGAAGAATAAGGACGGACGAAACCCATCTCAGAAATGCTCGAGCACTTGGTCACATACTGGATCCGGGCCAAAAGGCCATCGGCATCAAGCTCCTCGGGGGAGCATCTCGTTGAGTCCTCGAGTCCCTCATACTGCCACATGGGACGGACTCGATGCTGCAATGGCTGGACGCGCCTCCCCATAAAAACAGAGATGAGCTGCCCACCGGTCAAGTTGTCCTTCAATACAGCGACCTTCTCCAAGAATGGAGCCACTACAGACGACTCTATCGCAGACAAAGAATGGGACCACGAAGCCTGCTTGACCACTCGCACCTCGGGATTAAAGGGAGCGAGACCAAATCGCTGCCCAGCAACGTGATGATCCTTCAGATAGAACCAACTTTTCCGCCAAGCACTGACGGAGTCAAGCATCTCCAAATCAAAGTACGAATGCTTATCCCTAATGGATATGCCCACCTGCCCCACAGCATACTCAGAGTTCGTCCTCTTTATACAAAAGAGGCGCTTCCAGAGCCCCCAATGGGGATAGATCCTCAAGAAGGCCTCACAAAAGGGTAATAAAGCAAGCAATGTGCAAAATCCCATTGGGAGTCAAATTATGCAGCTGAAGCCGATAGGATTACAGCAAACCACGAACAAAAGGGTGAATCGGAAGGGAAAACCCGCGAGGGAAGAACGCCTGAAATCACACCCGCTCATCTGTCGTTGGAGAGGGAACAGGCTCATTCCCCGGAATCCGCACGGCATCTCCCACCACCAAGCCGTCAGCCATCAGCGAGCCAAGATCCGCAGCCCCAAAGGTCGAGCGCTCCCACTTTCCAGACATCTTGGCCGACTCTGGAGCAGCACGGGAGCGCTTGGTCATAAGATTTCGCAGCAAGCAGCAAAAGGAGGAAGATGAAGGCTCAAGAACAGGGGAAAAACAGAAGCGAGAGGAGGAAGACAATGGCTGGGTAAAACCTAAAACTTACCCAACCGCTAGGTATTTAACGAACATCCAGGCGAGAAGGGAACCGTTCAATTCCAGCGTCCAGTAAACGTGGCACGATCCCACGGCAGGCAAAAAGCATGGAAAACCCAATCGGCGCAGTAACAACACCGCCTACTACGCGGCAAAAAGAGGACCATGATCACACGACGCAAAATATTTGGCGGGACAGCGCCAAGTCATTTCCTTTGACAGGCTAGAGTGGTCAAGATGCCAGAAAACCAAGCCAGCGTCACATCCCAACAAGGCGTATCGAGTACGCTTCCCAGCCTCAGAGTTTCCACCTTTTAAATCTTTCTCCGATGGGAAAAATATTTTACTCCCATCGGGAGCATCTCCACTAGAGTTTCGGGTGCTCCCTCACCTAAAGAATAAATATGTGCTCGAGTGGTCACTCGCACTCACAGAGCCCCGAGTGCTCCCTCACTCGAAAGAAAAAACGCGCTCGGGTACCGTATCACCCGAAATAGAAAAGACGTGCTCGAGTGATCACTCGCACCCTTGAGAGTTTCGGGTGCTCCCTCACCACGGCACAAGATAAGCAGACATGCACTCGCCAGATCGTACGGTCCCAAAGTATCGGGTTCTCCCTCACCCCGAGAGCAAAGGCGATACTCGAGTGATTACTCGCAGAATTCTAAAGTACCCGAGCACTCGACGACCTCCCGAGCAAGTACTCCTTTACATTACTCCTCGCCCGAGCGCTCTACAAAGCTCCGCGAGTGACCGCTAAAATAGCTCACTTGATTGTTTATTCCAAGTGGGTGCATTACTAACTAGGATCCGTGCCTCAATAAAAAACACATATTTCTGGAAACACGATACACTCTGCCCAGATGCCACGCAAGCTTAGCGTGTAGGTAAGACCCCGCTGCACAGATCGGCCGGGATGGGACTTGCTGCAGAGCGATTTCACTCCCAACATTTTCCATGCGCTTGCATGATAGAAAAAAGGCGGGTGGACGCGCCTAGGCTACGAACTTTACTGACGGCAATTGATCATTGTAAGACCTGCAGCGGCATGACTTTTGCTCGACACCAGTGTTCCAAGCTCATGTCGAGGGACGTGAGTTTGATTGGGCTACTGCGGTATTTGCCACTAGCTCAATTCACCAAGGCTCGATCAGTCGAGTCCTTGGGCCCTTTCATCTTAGCATTCCCTCGAAACAGGTTTTTTCATGGCCCTAGACTGCCAGCGACCCGCGGTTGAACCGCGCATACATCGAAACGACACAAGAATGGACTCGAGTCCCTGCGCGACTCTTCGAGCCCCCCAGGCACTCGGAGGCTACTAACGAGGGGGTGACCCCACGACTCCTATGGACGGGCCTACCCGGTGTACCCAAAGACAGAAGGCCCACAAAGATGTCGCCTGGGTCCATCCTTAGCCCACTAGTGGCACCGATGTAGGAGCCCGCGACTCATAAGGAAGGTGCAAACCTGACGTGCGGAACAAGATCAGGGTTAGGAAATACTATCTGTAATCAAGGACGGACTCCCCGAGACCTGGCCGACTATATAAAGGCTAGGAGGGGAGGCGTCAAAGACAACCTAAGACGCAATCTGTAACCCTATCCTTGTGCGCACTAGCCTTGGCCTTCCTGTAATCATCATCTCCAAGCAATAATATCGAGAAGGAATGTATCCTCCTGTTAGCCGACGAGCTATCATCCAACCTGTGCCTCTCATGACTAACCCAGGGTCCCTGACCATGGGATTTGCCGGGGTTGATCCCCGTCAGGCACGGATAGCCAGTCTGCGCGAGGAGGATGACCTCCATCTGCAGCAGGCTGCAGCGCTGGAATCCGTTCCGCGCAAGGTTGTCCATGGCCGCCGGCGAGGTTGTAGGAGGAGGAGGGAGGAGGAGATGGCGGCGAGAACAGAGCAGCAGAGGAGGAGGAGCGAGTGTCTGCGGCGTGTTCACGGGCGAGCCCTTTAAATAGCGAGGGAACGCGAAAGGGCGGCCTCACCGGGGGTACACGCGGCGCGGGCTCACCGGGGCGGGACACGCGGTGGCGCGGTCGTCGGACCGTTGGGCTTCAACGCGCCTCGTTGATTCCTTGTCGGCGATAGGACTAGACATCAACGCTGCATTGATACTCTGCGGTGGCGGCAGGCGCGGGGAAGCCGAGGCGGGAGGATGACGATGATGCATGTTCACACGCCGACAAGTGGGGCCGGCGCGCGAGCGTTTTCTTTCATCCGGCGCCCCAAGCGACCCCCAGCGCGCCGGGTTGGCTTGGGATCACCGGACTCAATTTTGGCTCAATCCGGCGCTATTTGGGCCTTTAAAGGCGCGGCTGGACGAAATTCGTCCATCCGGGGCAAATAGCGTCGCCGCCTTGGGGGCGCGGCTGGAGATGCTCTTAGTGTGTTGCGTGAGAGTCATGATTTACACTCTTCCTCCTGATTTCCATCCCAATATGGAGTTATGGACACATCATTTTCGTATAAATCGTCCGTAGGCTCTCGATTAAAAGAGCTAGTGTTAATTAGCTCAGACCATCTTCCGATATCCTGGCTCCACCGTAGATACACATTGCACCGAGGTAGTATTGTTTATCTCCAATGCAAACTACTACACTGGAACTCCCCAACCCAAAACCCTGCCCGTATGCTCTTGTCCATACACAGTACAAACGCTATCTGCTGATCGGAGCACAGGCGCCCCACAAGGAAGCGTCAGAATCTGGCATTACATGCTACGCGTATGGAAAACGATCCAATTAATCCGTGGCATGTATGGCGCGAATTGCATGGAATGGGGGTACACCTAGAGCAGAGCCAAATCGAAGCAATTATTTTTTGAGGCAATAACCGTAGAACAATTGTTCTACGGTAGATTTTCTATTATCTCATGTAAATAAAGTACAATGATATATTACAATGGTTGAGTTGAGGGGGGTGGGATGGAGAGGGAGTTATTAACCTATGCCTGTTTTAGCAAACATGAGTAACAGAAGTTATTAAACAAATTGCCTCAAAAAAATACAGCTTAAGATAGCTGCTGGTCTATCCAGTCTTGAAGCTTGGGTTTTAGACCATCTTTTATTCTAATCATCAGGAACTTTAGGTCTTGCATCATGTTTCTTCTCCAGTCTTGCATTGAGTGCTGTTCATTACTGAAAACTTTCCCGTTTCTCTGCATCCAAATGTTCCAGCAACCCAGTATAACAATTTCCATTCCAAACTGTTGTGGCAGTTGATTCATAGCAAGCATAGTTTCTTCATATATTGAAGTTCCTCTTTGTTTAAAAGGGATGATAGTCCTCCAGCATCTGTTAGCAAAGTTGCAGTCCCACATTAGGTGCAGCAAAGTTTCATTGCAATGACTGATGCAACAAGGACAGTCATAGTTATCCAGATGCATCCCTTTTCTCTGAAGCATTCCTCTTGTATTGATTCTATTTTTTAGCATCAGCCAAAAGAAAATTTTGTGTTTGAGCCTACTTGCAGTTTTCCATATCTTGCTCATCAGTTCAGATCCTTGGTTATCTGCTCTTATGTGTTTGTATATGGTCATGGATGAGTATGCTTTTTGGCCTTTGCATGTCCAAGTATCTTTGTCCAGTGTATCAGTTGGAATTGTCAGGTTTAATTTTTGTAATTGGTTCCAGGCCTGTGTTGAAAGTGGTGTATGAAACATCTCAGTCCAATCAGTGCATTGTCTAAACTGATGTAATGTGATTCTGTCATCTTTTGCAAATGAGAATAGCTCAGGGAATTGTAATTTCATTTGATCTGTGTCCCAAGTGTCCTTCCAAAGTAATATGGTATTTCCTTGCTGAGGAATGATTGCGGCTTGATTCTTGTAAATGGGTATCAATGGAATGTGAGCTTTCCACCAAAAAGATCCCACTATCTGATTATCAGGAGGCCAGTTTCCATAAGCAGTTTCCCAGAGGAGGGCTACCCATGGCAAGTCTTCTTTGTTAAGGAATTTATGTATGTTCTTCATTAGTAGGGCTTTGTTGTGTGTTGCAATGTCCAATAATCCAATCCCTCCTTTTTCTTTTGGTCTACATACTTTATCCCATGCAATTAATGGGGATCCTCCTTGTTCATGTCCATATTTTCTCCAGAAAAATGGGGATCCCAACTGGCAATGAGAGTGAGCACATGAAGAAAGTTGGTAGTGCAGAAAACACTGCTTTTATGAGAAGCATTCTTCCATCATATGAAAGCATGGTAGTGCATCCAGATATCCTCTTGTCTATTCTTTGAAGGACAGGAACAAAATGTTCAGTTCTTGGTTTTGTGAGTCCCATTGGAAGCCCCAGATAAGTAAAAGGAAAGGATCCAAGCTGACACTGAAGGCTATTAGTCAATGCATTGATCCTTCTTTCATCAACATTAATAGGGACCAAAAAGGATTTGTGATAGTTGATTTTGAGCCCAGTAAAATCAGTGAAAAATTGCAATAAGCTTTTCAAGTGCTCCAATTGAGTACAATTGACAGGAAGTACCAAAATTGTATCATCAGCATATTGTATGATGGGAAAATCAGGGCAAGCAATGGATTGAATGGGTGGTTCTATTATTTTGGCAATCATTGCCTCCTTACAAATGGTCTGAAGTAGATCAGCAGCCAACACAAAAAGCAGAGGAGAAAGAGGATCTCCTTGCCTTACACCTCTTTTGCAGTGAATGATTTTGCCAGGAATGTCATTGAGAAGAACAACAGAAGTTCCTGTACTGAATATCAATTGGATCCATTTGCACCATTTTTCTCCAAATCCTTTTGCTTTCATTATTTCAAGAATTGTGGAGTGTTCAATCATGTCAAAAGCTTTCTCAAAATCTAGCTTCAAAACCACTGTTTGTTTTTTAGAAATATTGTAGAGATGGAGATATTCATAAGTCCATGCCACACAATCTTGAATAGATCTTTTCTTAATAAATCCATACTGATTAGCACTGATCAAGGATTGAATCACTGTTTGCAGCCTGTTTGCCAGCAGTTTGGTAATGATCTTGATAGTACAGTTAAGAAGTGAGATTGGTCTGAAATCGTTAGCATTTCTGGGAGTGTCAATTTTGGGAATCAGAGCAATGAAGGCTGAGTTTATACTCTGAAGATTGATTTGACCAGCATGAAAATCAGAGGTCATCCTGTAGAAGTCTTGACAAATAATGTCCCAGCATTTCTTTATAAAATCTCCATTAAAACCATCTGGTCCAGGTGCTTTATCTGTTGGCATTTGCTGAATCACCTCATCAATTTCTTTGGTGGTGAATGGTCTTTCTAGATCATCAAGGTTATCCATTTTTTGAAGTGTGGAAGTTAATTCCAGCTGATTGCTTGTTGGTATGGTGACACCAAGTCTGTTTCTGAATGCTTGCCAGAGAACATTTGCTTTATCTTCTTGTTCAGTGAGCACATTTCCATTCTCATCAGTTAATTCATTGATGTAGTTATTTCTGAATTTGATTGTTGCCTTTGTTTTGAAGAAATGTGAGCTTTCCTTGTCAAAATTGACCCATCTGATTGTTGCCCTTTGCTTCCAGTATGTTCTTTGAAAAGTCAGTAAATTTGTCAGGTGTTCCTTCAGTATTTCTCTACCATTAGCTTCAATCTCAGACAAAGGTCTAAATTCTTCAAAGAAATCCCACATGTGAATAACATCATTGCATGCCTTGATGGATGAAGCCAGGTTGAACAAAAAATTTGACCATATCTTTAATCCTTTTCTAAGTCTTTTAAATTTTGTTGTAAGGATCTTGGCACTATCTTCTTCTTGTACAGGTTGATTCCAGTTGTCTTTCACAGTCTTTTTAAAATCCTTGTGATCTAACCAGAAGTTCTCAAATCTGAAAATCTTTGCTCTTGGAATGTTTGTTGCAATGGTGATGCAGCGAGGAGTATGATCAGAGCTGGTCTTGGCTAAGGTTTTTACAGTGGTGTTGGGGTAAGAAATTGTCCAGTGTTCATTTGTAAATATCCAATCTAGTTTTTCTAGCAATGGAGCATCCTGCATGTTGCTCCAAGTGTAACTTCTATCCTTCAGTGGGATTTCTACCAGTGCAAGGGAGTGTATTGCTTCATTAAATTGCAACATATTAGTAATATCTCCAGTGCCCCTGTTTCTGAGTCTGTTGGGGCTGAAATTTGCTATATAGGATTGGTCAAAGTTCTCTTTTTTTGTCTCCTAAAGGCAGACAATGGAGCAGTTGGATTCATCAATCTTATTAGAAAGAGCCAACCATTTATCTTTAGAATTGATGCCTATGATGTTCCAGTTTAAGATATTCCAGTTGATAGCCATATATAGAGATAAGTTTTGAATTTTCTCTTTCTAGTCATTGCATACCAGATTCTCATACAGCAAAAGGAGCAGTACACAGTCATATCTGAAATTATTATTACAATACCCAGGAACAGCAAAAGAAAACTAGTTCCTTCTATCCTCTTCATCTTGTCTTCATTCATCCACCCTTTCATGATTAAGCCTTTTTGGGAGGCCTGGCTCCCTTTTCAGCTGCTATCTTCTTTCCCTTCTTTTTGTTATGCAGTATTTCTTCAGTTGTGTCCTTTGCATTGACCTTGCAATAAGAAACGTTCAAATTTTTTACTGCTTTGCTTTTAACAACAGGAGGAACTATTTTGCAGGCTGTGCAAGATTTGTTCATACAAAGTTCAGGTTTAAAGCTATTTGCTTGACAGGTTAATCTTGCACTCCTTCTTACCTCAGATTCAACCAGTGGTGCTCTATCTTTCCTTTTTCCTTTGGCAAGCATAGCACTTGTGGAAGATGCCTGATTATCTCCCTTGTCAGATACTTTGCTGGGTTTGCCCTCGGGAGTAAATAGATTAGATGCATTCCTATCATCTAACCTACGCTGGGAATTTCCAGTGTAATGAGGTTCAGGATTAACAGGGCATTTATTAGGTATGTAAATGGTCATTAATTCCTCAAGTTTTGATCCATCCACAATAATATTCCACATTTCAGATTGTAGAAATTTGCAAATCCAATCAAATTTCCCAGGACATAACAACTGACTAGAAATAAAATGGGCCCATTCCTTAGGTACCTGGAGATGTAGGGAATCATCTTGTCTGGGAAGGAATAAAGTATTCCAAGTGTCAGTGGAGAAGGAAGCAGAGAAATCCTCCTGCTCCTGCATAAGAGAGGCATGTGAATATTTTCCTTTTATATAAAAGCCAGGTGGAGGTGAGCAGTTTGATGAGGAGGCATTATCAGAAGAGGTGACCTCATTTCCATGTTTGATCAGAGATCCATCATTAACAAACTGGGAGCTGACTTCATCTTCTCCTGGTTTTTCCATCTCAATTTCTTCATCAACAGAGCTGCTAAAGTCAGAGTTATATGTTGTGGGATCTGGAGCAGGTGCAACCTCAGCAGGCTGAATTACAGGATCCAAGGGATTATCTGGAATATAAAAGGGATCCACTGCCCAGTTGTCAGGTTGCATAATTTCTAGTTCAGGAGCAAGCAGCCTTTCTGCATTTTCACCTGTCTGAAGGGGTGCATTGTTCAGAGCAAGTTGTAGCATATCTTGGTGGGATTCAGGCCCAAGAGAGATTTGGCCCATCAGGTTCAAACCATTTCCCTCCACAATGTTAACTGAGCTATCTGAAGAATTAGCAGTAGAGTTTGATCCCAGTGAAAGGTACAGATTGCTGTCAGAGCCCTGTTCCAAGTCAGAATTATTAATATCAATTTCTTCTTGGACTACTGGCTGCTCTTCTATAGGTTGCATCAATACAGCCATTTCAACAAATTCACCAGGCACTATTTCCTGATCCAACTCATCTTCAATGTCTTCCCCAGCAGGATCAGCCCAGTGCCCCCATCCAGGCAGGTGGTCATCATCCTCAGCCATAATCATATCTTCATTTAAATCAGGAACAATTGGATGTGGAGCATTTAAATCATCCACTGCTTGATGTTGGAGCAGAGGGCCAATAAAGTGATTGTTCTGGTTAGGATGAAAATGTGGGTTGATAGGTGCAGGGATAGGATTACCATTTGGGGGAATTGGGTCTTCATCTGGAGGTCCCCCCCCCCAACAGTTCTTGTTGCAGTATAACTATAGGCAATGTCCAGGATTCCTGGATGTCCCCTTCTCCCATGACAATGCTCAAAGGAATGTTGCTTAGATCATTCACCCTCACTTTAACAATGATATAAGCTCTAGTGCTTCTCTGTCTATCCCACGGGATAAGCTTGGCAAAGTTTCTCACTGCATTGGCCACCTCCTGAATATCTCTCTTATCAAAGGGAAAACCCACAAGCTGAATCCATACTTATTGACAGCAAAGTTTCTCCAGTTTAATCCTTGATTATGCTTTTGGAAGATCATGTGAATATCATCAAAAGGGTGAGGGCTCTCAAAAACCAGTGTATCTCTGTCCAGGGCACTACTGAATTTGACATAAGCTTGACCAAAAGGGCATGGGCAGATTTCAAGAAACTGAGTAGGCCTGACATGCTCTAAAAATTCCTCTATGATGTTCCTTAAGTTAGCAAACTGGACATTCTGATTGGGCATGGGAACCATAGTAACAATGGCCCATTCTTCATGAGCTGGAACAGAGGGGGAAGAAAATACCCTAATCTGTGCTGGTCTTCCTTTAACTTCCATTGCTTGCAGCCCTGGAGGAAGAAATTGTCTTGGATCATAGGGGAAGGCTGCCATTGGGGGCGTCGAAGGAGAAGCAGAAGCAGGTGGAGGAACGGCGGCGGACTCAGTGCTCGTGGTGGTTGGATTTTCTTGCAATGGTGTAGGAAGCAAGCCTGGAGCAGAGGAAGGTGCCTTAATTACCGGTCTATGCACCTGGGCGGTTGCCTTCTGAGTTGTCCTATCTTTGAAAATTGCTATGGCTGCCCCAGGATCACGGCTACTACCATAAAAGGAAATGAATCGGCAGTCTATGGCAACGTGGCCCCACCTCTTACA
Source organism: Bromus sterilis (assembly GCA_950022295.1). NCBI lineage: Eukaryota > Viridiplantae > Streptophyta > Magnoliopsida > Poales > Poaceae > Bromus > Bromus sterilis. Next base: position 353,782,028 of record OX465595.1, read on the forward strand.
TCGGTGACATTTGATCTTATTAGTACAATTGGGCCTAGGATGGTCCTGGCCCAAGCACCTGGTGCAAAAAAGGCTTTGTCTGTGGGCCGCTTGATAATCGAAGCAATTATTGGCCGATTATACAACTCCTCGCGCCTGAGGAGAACTATAACCAAAGGTACAGGAGCAATGATTCAGTGACCATGCCAATCAAACAAATTCACTTTGGACTTGACACTTTCATGGCTTTACCAAGAACAGTGCTGGCCACCGTCTCCAACTTTTGAGCCATGTTTCTAGCCCGTAGGCACACAGTGGATAGGGCAGCAGCAGCAACAACAACAACAGTGAGACATGTGCTTCCTCCAGTCTAGAGCTGCCGGCCGGCGGTACGTGACATCCTCCGACGAACCACAGCGAATGTCGTACGCCGCACATATGGTGCTGTTCACGCATGCTAGCTAGGCCGGGCAGGCATGCATGCAGCGTGCCGGTCTCGGCATGCATACCATACATACGGAAAGGAACAGCGCGGTTGGATCCAAGCGCAAGGAGCCAAGGCCGGGCTCGCCCCTTTGCATGCCGACCGGTCCATGGAGGGATCAGAATGAGGCCCCCACGCGCTGGAATACTTGTCTGCGGTCAGTCGGGCAGGCGCGATCGGGACGGGCGGACACATCGGAGTCGGCGCCGGCGGATGCCGGGCTTGTCCCGGCGTGGCGTGGCCCGGGGGAGAGGGACGAGTCGTCGGCGATCAGATGTGATAGGGCGCGTCAAAGGCTGCTGCGGCTGCATGCGATCGATCGACGGTCCTGGTCGCGGTCGCCGGTGGCCATGGCAGCGACAGGAACACATCAGCTGAGCGAGCTTGCCCAGCCCAGGGCTATGGATCTAGGTAGGCGCCTGTTTGCCGCCTCCTCGGTCCGGGAACCTTGTCCTCTTTCTTTACGTGCTCGCTTCCCTAGGTTCGGTTCTCTCACATGCATCTTCCTCCATCGGCCAGCCTCTCTGCCGTCCCGCCGAACCTGTTCCGGTAAAGGTAAATGCAATTCAGAGAAAGGTTCCTGAACGTAAGATCTCACCGATGCAGTAATAAAAAGTATCTCGACTTATAATTCAGAGAAAGGTCCTGAACTTAGACCTTTCTGGTTTACGGAGAATTTGTATAGAAACTATGTAGGAAAAAGTTACTTGGGTCTCTTTTGATTCATAAGATAGAATTATCATATGAATAGGAAAATTTATAGAAAATGAAATGACATGTACTTCAATCTTATGAATAAGGTTGGGAAAGAGATGTCATTTAGTTTACAACGAAGAGATTTTTTCAGGGAGTTTAGGTTTATGTTTATTTTTCTTTAAAATGTGAAGAATAGGAACCAATTCTATGTAGAAATAGGAATCCAGTCCTTTAAAACAAAAGGTTCTAAAGGAAAAAATTCTTATAAGAATACTATCCTACAAAATTCCTATGGTATTACTTCAAACCAAACGATACCTTGACGTTTTTTGGTTTGTAGTAACGGATTTCTATTCCTATGTGTAGGATAGGAACGAATTCCTTATATTTAAAAAAATATTAGTCTAGATGCAATTAAAAAAAATATCGTATGAACCAAATAAGTTTTTAAGATCTAACAATCACCTTACAAGTTAGTACAACCCCTTTTTCTTTCGGAAACCATGGTATTCTAAATTATCGAGATTTGAACGTCTAGGCAAATAAAGATCAAGATCTGGTATTCTTTAATTTTTAAACCTCCGGTATTGTAACTTTTAGAAAATAAAGATCAAGATCTGGTTGCCAAACTTTAATAACAATAAAGTATTAGTAACATTATAACTCTCAAAAAAAGTATTAGTAACATTATGGTTTATAAAACTGCTAGCATAAGGCTGCTTCCGATGCTCTGCTTTATACAAATGCTAAGTCTACCAACTAGCCAAAAAACTCCTAAGCGGCAAGATAACTAAGATGAGAGAGAGTGAGAAGTTTGGTAACCCAAAAAAGAAAAGTTGCTAGTCACGCGGACCTATGCAAAACATTAATAATGAAAGAAACTAGCATATGCATAAAAAACTTTAGTTGCTAAATAATTAAATGAAGCGACTTTACCAACAACAAATTAAGCACCAATTGTTGAAAACTTTAGTTGTTTAACTCATTTAATACACTTAGCATCTTTGATTAGAATATGCATAAGGTTGCCCGTAATGCGTAGTATCATATAATAGTATCATGCATATGATACTAGTGCATGATACTCCCTCCGTTTTTATTTACTCCGTGTATTATAGCTTTGGTCAAACTCAAACTTTGTAAACTTTGACAAAGTTTATATACAAAAATATTAACATATACAATAATAAATCAATGCCATTAGATTCATTATTAAATGTACTTTCACATTATATAAATTTGTTATTGTTAATTCTTATATTGTTTTTCATAAATTTGGTCAAACTTTACGAAGTTTGACTTCGGTCAAATCTAATATGCAGAGTAAATAATAACAGAGGGAGTACTATCTTCGCAATGCATATTATCGTAGAGTAGTATCATAAATGGTATTATTTATTGTCATGCAAAACACATACTACTGTGGTATTTAATATGATACGGTATCATAATATGATACTACATTCTCTTTTTTTCATTAAATTGCATGTCACCTCATCAAAATTGTCTATTTGGCATGCATGATACCAACTATGATACTCCCATTACGGGTGGCATAATGCTTATGCGATGCTACGAAATCACTATAATAAATGAAGATGGGTAGCATTAGTAGTAAATTGCAACCAATGGACATGCAACATTATAAATAAAACTCAAGCAAGCACGCAACACTAACTGCACGACCATGTGAGCACAAGTACAAGATTTGTACCGATAGAGTTGTCAGGGGGATTACTCACAGCTAAGACCCGGCCAGAAGATAGCACCCAAAAGGAAGACTCAGCCAGAAGACAGGTCCTGAAGACTAGAGTCGACTGACATTAGTCACCTCCATGAGTCGGATGACATGAGTCAACTCCATAAGTCGGCTGACATGAGTCACCTCCATGAGTTGGCTGACATGAGTCACCTCCATGAGTCGGTCAGACAGGGGACTCTCCTCTACAGGAGTCGTCCAGACAGGAGACTCTCCTCTACAGGAGTCGGCCAGACAGGGGACTCTCCTTTACAGGAGTCGGCCAGACAGGGGACTCTCCTCCACAAGAGTCAGCCGGACGAAGGAATCAATATGGAGTCCACCTAACTTGGAAGATACGAAAAGCTACAAGACTTAGAGTAGGACTCGGATTGATATCCGACTTGTAATACAAGATGAGACTAGTTTGTATCAGAATAGGATTCTACATGTAAGTCTCCCCCCTTCCACCTATATAAGGAGGGGTAGGGCGCCCATAGAGGCCAAGTTCCGCCAGAGTAGGCTCTCTATATGAGAGTAGGCTTCCGCCAAACTAGGCTCTTGATATGAGAGTAGGCTTTCGCCACCAGAGTAGGCTTTTGCCATGAGAGTAGGCTTTCGCCACCAGAGTAGGCTTTCGCCATGAGAGTAGGCTTTCGCCACCAGAGTAGGCTTTCGCCATGAGAGTAGACTTTCGCCACCAGAGCAGGCTTTCGCCATGAAAGTAGGCTTTTGCCTGAATACAACTGTTAGAGAGTCGGCGACATGCCGGCGACTCCCCGTGAGCAAAGGAATAAGACGTGGCCACAGACAGCATGTAGGGTCTTTACCGGACGATGTTTCCCGGGACCTGAAGCTGTATAAAATCGTGTTTCTCTTTCTCTGTGATGTTTCTTCTTCCTCGTACAGTTGTAGCAAAGGCCACATAATCAAGTCCGACTCTACGTACATCTGTCGTGACTTTCCCACGACAGTTGACGCCCACCGTGGGTCCTACGCACAAGGGTGTTGTCATCTTGGAAGAAATCCTCACAGGGATCGAGAAACTCATGATCGTCCGGACGAAGAAGGACCGTCACGAACAAATCTACATCAACAAGTCAATGATCTGTCGATTCTGGCAGGACTTGATGCGACCCGGATGCATTGCAACCTCGGTTTTCTCAACGTCTACATCAAGATCTACATCAAGCTCATGAATAAAACAAGAAAAATTTCAAGCGCGCGACTCAAAACTCGAGTTCAGCATTGACCCTCGTGCGTAGCTCGTAGAAAAGAAAAAACATCTGCATTGCGGACGCTCCAGGAGGCGACTCGGAACTCATATTGAAGATCCCTTCGGTGAAAAGATTGCAAATTCTGTTGGTTACAAGATGTTAAAATTTCAGCCAATTCCGATGGTTAGATCTCCCTGGCCCACTCCTACACTGAAGCACTATCGAAATTTGGCGAAACTCCGCACGACTTCGGCAAAAAAATTCCCGAGGTCGCCTCGTACATCAAGTCGAAGATCCCTCCAGTGGAAAGCTGAGGGATATATTCCTTTACTACCACAAAAACAATTCAGAAAATTCCAACGGTTAGATCTCCGTGGCCGACTCCCGCACTACAACGTGTTTTCTGATCTACGCGAGATCGCGAATTGCAAATCGTGAATTCGGCTCAACTTAAGACCGGTCCGCAATTCGGATATTGGACAACTATCTTTTGAGAAAGTCATCAGGTTCAGGACATATATTATTTTCTGTGGCCACGCCGGCTTGCCTCGTTTCATGCCGGCTCACAACGCCATAGTCGACGTCAACATACACGTCGTCTTACAACATCGTGCTTAATAGACACATATGCGTCGGCTTACAACCGCTTGGCTCTCGCTATTGTCGGCTTGACATATTGGCCGAACTATCAACCGCTGACTCCTATGAAGCTCAGCCACAACCTCACCACGGTTGCCTTTTATGGTTTTCCGGGTTTTCTCTGCATCATCAGATCATTGCTTGTTTATTTATCAAGCCAGATACATGGAGTCACCAGCCGACTCCTCGAGTCGACTCAAGACTCGGGGGATAGACCTCCTACAGGATCCATCAGAGATTGAGATATATTATATTTCAACGACGGATCATAAATTGACCATCACAAGTTTGGTCCATTGATTTCGACGGTAAAATTCCGGCTCAGATTCCGGTTTGTTGGAAAAATTCCGACTCTCCGAAGAAAAGAGTCTACAAATTTCTGGCTCCTCGATGAGTTCTGGTTCATCGGAAAATCTGGCTCCTTTATGGGTCCAGGATCATTAAAAAAACCGGCTTCCGCCATAAAGTCGATCCTCGATCGCAACTGGCTTCCGCCATAAATTCGATCCTCGATCGCAACAGGCTTCCGCCATAAAGTCGATCCTTGATCGCAACCGGCTTCCACCATAAAGTCGATCATCGATCGCAACCGGCTTCCGCCATTAAAAATCGACTTTTCGTCGCAACCGGCTAAAACGCCACACAACCAAAAGGTCGACTTTGGTCGCAACAAACCCCTTCAAAATCATAACATCGTATGCATTACATACATTTACTTACTGTTCTTTGCATGATACATATCATACTTTGCATTATTATTATCTTAGAAACTTGGGGGCTTGATCAACTCTCAACTATTATCTGGGCACTTATGTGTTTATTTCAGGCAAAGTTTAGGGGGCTTGATGACACTCATCAACCTTTAACTGAGAAAACCCGGCACATGTGTAATTACGTGTATATAGAGTATTTCAGGAAAATCTTGGGGGCTCGACTATACTCATCGAGTCTTAACTAAGAAAACTCGGCATATACATGTGGCACTCCACGCCTTATAACTGCATGTATGTTTGATGCTCATACGATCTAAAAACGCGAAACCCGGCTAAAGACTCTCAAGAGAGTTTTTAAAGCAAAAAACGGAAAAACGTTGACCAATGTGAGACGACATACAGAGAAGTTCCGACTCCTGGATAACCCAGAACTTTTCTCAAAAAATGAGAAAATGAGGAAAAGATGAATCCAGAGCCGACTTCTATATGAGCAATTTGTAATTTACCCTTTTTTGCATACATAATCATAGGCATATTTTTTCTTGGCATATATAAAAAATCCTTGCAGGATACAGAGTTAAAACTATGTGACTCGGTAATGCGTCAATGCACACATGCCAAGTCATAGGGATCACAACTCAACGCAAGTTCCTATGCGACTCGGTACTGTGTCAAGACACGCATGCCGATTCATAGGGGCTAGAAGCTCGAAAATCTTTTCTATAACCCGGTATTACACAAAGATACTCATACCGACTCATGGGAACTATACCTTTTGCATTTCATCTTCTGCATTATAAAGTCAACCTCGGTCGCAACGGCTCTCGCCATATATAAAGTCGACCTCGGTCGCAACGGCTCTCGCCATATATAAAGTCGACCTCGGTTGCAACGGCTCTCGCCATATATAAAGTTGACCTCGGTCGCAATGGCTCTCGCCATATATAAAATCGACTTCGGTCGTAACGGCTCTCGCCATATATAAAGTCCACCTCGGTCGCACTGGCTCTCGCCATATATATATATATGTCGACACTCGTCGCACTGGCTCTCGCCATATAAAATATATAAGTCGACTTTCGTCGCACCGGCTCTCGCCACATTCAGATGCTCATGCCGACTTAAGAGTTGGCACACATTATTCCGGGTTGCCGAAACAAACATATTCCAGCACTCGAAGGGCCACTCTATTTAGAAGCTGGGAACACAACCCATCATATCATATCTATCGATTTCAGCAAATTCGCATTCATCGGTTTTTATCAGCAAGCAAATATTTGCCGGCTTCAACAAACATTGCCGGTATAATACTTGCCGACTTCAGAGAACAAGCAAGAAATTGTAAGTCCCAGGTTGCTGCAGGCAAGACAACCCGACACTTGGGGGCTACACTACTTCGAAGAAAAATTCACAAGTACAAATCCCAGGTTGCTGCAGGCAAGACAACCCGACACTTGGGGGCTACGCCAGCAAGGCTATTTTATATACAAAACTTCAAGTCATCACGAGATGATAAACTCGGAGCTTGGGGGCTACAGGTGATATGGACATAAAATTGCCTGTAAAAATTTTCCCGAGTTCTTTTTACAAGACACGAAAGAGCAAAAAACAACATTGAACCCAAACATGGAAGAGTTCAAAATTGAATCATATCGGGTTCATTGACATGAATCAGTGGAGCAATCCGTCTTAATGGTTTGGCCTCCAGACCCGGTATTTATCCTAACTATTCATTATACTGGAAGTTTACCATGGACGCGCACCCAGCGTTCTCTTCTACGACAATCTCATTGCCATGAAAAGGCAGAGGAAAAATGAAGCCGACGTAAGATTGCGTCCAAGCTAAACTTGGGGGCTACTTGATGGCTTCTCGCCCTTCGTTGGTTACCCCAAGTGGAAGGTTGAGATGTAGCGCAGCAGCAAGTTTCCCTCGGTGAAGATACCAAGGTTTGTCTCCAGTAGGACTCCAGAGATGATAAGTAGGTGTCAGCGGCGCAACTGATGTGGACCTGCACACAGACACAGATAACTTTGTTCCCAACGATGTTCAGAGAGGTTGTCAATCTCTCCGGTCTTGTTGTTCACAAAGGATAAAACACAAGAGATAATGATAGAAATTGAAAGTAAAAGCAGAAAAGTAAATGACGTGTAAACAGTGATGAGGGTATGGACCGGGATACGTGATGTTCACTAGTGATGTCTCTCTCCCAAAAGACGATAAAAATGCTATGCGAGGTAAACAAATTACAGAAAGAAAATTGATAGGATTATGAACGCACCGCAATGTTAACTATGCTACAAAAGAAAGGACGAGGCTCAAAAGCATGGGCAGTACGCCAAAATAAGTAGACCGAAATCCAACTGCATCTACTACTAATCATCCACCTTGAGATATCTATCCAGAACATCTCGCTGGTATTAAGTTGCGAGCCCCACCCAAAGTGTAAACCCAAAGCAACAGACAACTCCATTAAAAAGAACTTTGCGTAAAGTAAACAATCCTTGCAACCGCGGTTACAAGCACCGTTGTTTTCCCCCTTGTGGCAACAACACATCCCCTAGACTCATGTTTCTGTCACTCAAGCGTGTCATCGGGGGGCATGAACCCACAATCGAGCATAACGTTCCCTCTTGGAGTCACTACCTACTACTTGGCCAAAGCAATAAACAGCAACGGAGAACATGCAAGAATTACTTAGGAACAAAAATATAAGAGATAAAAACCAAATATATTACTCTATCACAATCTGAACATAATCTCATAATCCATCAGATCCCATCAAACTCAGCATAGCAATAGCAGAAATATTACAAAAGTGCCTCGATCATGTAGGGCAGCTCACGAGGTCTAAACCATGAAGAACAAAGAGGGGAGGAGAACATCACATAGCTACTGATCACGGACCCATGGTCCAAGGAAAACTACTCACGAGACATCCGGGGAGCATCCATGGTGGAGAGGAGACTCCCGGAGGTCGGCCCTCCCTCCGGCAGGGTGCCGGGAAGAGGTCTTCTGGTGCTCCCGATCTCGGAAGCGCGGCGGCGGCGGAACAGAGGCGAGTTTGCGAAATAGGGTTCTGTCTTCGGAGTTTCCCCGTGACGGAGAATAAATAGGCGAAGGGGGGCAGCCAGAGGTGGACCAGGGGCCCCAGGCGCCCCCTGGCGCGGCCAAGGGTGGGGCCGCGCCGGGTGGCCGCCTGGGCCCCCCTGGCTCCCCTCTGGCCCCACTCGGGCTCTTCGCGAAGCTTCCTGTACGCTGATTTTTCCTGTATTTTTCCCGGAATTTTTCTGGCACTTTTTATATGGGGGAAAGCTGAAATAGAAAAACAGCAGAAAACAGGAACTGGCACTGGGGTGCACTGAGTTAATAGGTTAGTCCAAATATGATCAAAAGTGTATGAAAGTGTATCTAGAACCTAGCAATATCACACAAAACATGCATGGAGCAAGCAGAAATTATAGATACGTTTTGGACGTATCACTACTGTCGGGGGAATTACTCACAGCTAAGACCCGGCCAGAAGATAGCACCCAAAAGGAAGACTCAGCCAGAAGACAGGTCCTGAAGACTAGAGTCGGCTGACATGAGTCACCTCCATGAGTCGGCTGACATGAGTCACCTCCATGAGTCGGCTGACATGAGTCGCCTCCATAAGTCGGCTGACATGAGTCACCTCCATGAGTTGGCTGACATGAGTCACCTCCATGAGTCGGCCAGACAGGGGACTCTCCTCTACAGGAGTCGGCCAGACAGTGGACTCTCCTCTACAGGAGTCGGCCAGACAGGGGACTCTCCTCTACCGGAGTCGGCCAGACAGGGGACTCTCCTCCACAGGAGTCAACCGGACGAAGGAATCAATATGGAGTCCACCTACCTTGGAAGATACGAAAAGCTACAAGACTTAGAGTAGGACTTGGATTGATATCCAACTTGTAATACAATATGAGACTAGTTTGTATCAGAATAGGACTCTACATTTAAGCCTCCCCCTTCCACCTATATAAGGAGGGGTAGGGCGTCCATAGAGGCCAAGTTCCGCCAGAGTAGGCTCTCGATATGAGAGTAGGCTTCCGCCAAAGTAGGCTTTCGATATGAGAGTAGGCTTTTGCCACCAGAGTAGGCTTTCGCCATGAGAGTAAGCTTTCGCCTGAATACAACTGTAAGAGAGTCGGCGACATGCCGGCGACTCCCCGTGAGAAAAGGAATAAGACCTGGCCACAAACAGCATGTAGGGTCTTTACCGGACGATGTTTCCCGGGGCCTGAAGCTGTATAAAATCGCGTTTCTCTTTCTCTGTGATGTTTCTTCTTCCTCGTACAGTTGTAGCAAATGCCCCATAATCAAGTCCGACTCTACGGACATCTGCCGTGACTTTCCCATGACAAGAGCCACGATCAATTTTTTTAAATTTGAAAGTTATGTCGATTGAGATTAGAAGGAGGGGTGATCGGAACATGGGGATTGGACAAAATTAACGAATTGGCATATACATATAAACATTCTCATTTAAAACATGTGTGAGTTGGTCGCTTAATAATTTGATCTAAATTGAGTGTAGAGGTATGTATGAGGTTTGAGGCTCTCTAACAACATAATGTGTTTGTTTTTCAAAAACGGAAGGGTCAGATGAATTCTAGATGAATGAAAAAGGTTAGAGTGGAGTGGTGAAAGCGTCTAAATCATAGAAGTCTAATGGGTTCTAGCTAGACCAAAGAGATTGAAATGGACTGAAGAATGAACTCATACCATCAACCCCCCTTTATATGGTAGTACACATATTGTTTATTGATGTCAAGTTATCAATCAATATAAAGATATTTGTTAAACCATAGTTTTATATTCTTCGATTACGAATAGAATCTCAAATAATAGAGGCAATAGTAGTAGTACTTCTCGACAGAGCTCCTATGTAGCAATAGTAAGTAAGTAGGGAAAATTATTGTTTTGATCTTTAATTAAAAAATTAGCATGAAATTATTTTGTTCAAAAACATCAGTGTAATTTGATTCTCTTGTTTTAGACAATTTCACAAAGCTTTTGTTGATTCCCTCAAACTGTCGCGGGGTTGCCCACACCGCGACTGTCCCAACATATGATATTCATTGTGCCCAACGCCCCTCCGTTATGGAGGTTAACTTTTTGGCTTCATTAGTTTTTGCATCACTACTTTTCTATACCATGCTGCTTTCATATGGATTAGGCATGTTTTAGACCTCTTAAGGATGAGCTCTAAAAATAATGAAGCTTGGCATTGTGTCATTCTTCGACCCATGCATATACTATTTGGTAAAAAATTGAGAGGGTTACGAGAAAAACTGAATGCATTTAATGTACAAAGTACAAACTGGAACATCACTTTCGAAGTATCAAGGTTTCAGATGAAAACCCACGTCTTACAAAGACAACTCATTTTTTAATCATTTTAAGTTCAAACTTTTTATATGTTTAATATGAAGTATTAAAAGTCGCCTCCTCGGTTCAAATTCCATTGTCTAATTTTCATGTATTTATGTTTTCGAGAAAAATGACCCTAAAATTCAAAAGCACTACAAATGAGCTTTACAAATGAGCTTTGAAAAGAATGAGACTTGACATGGTGTCGTTATTGCATCCACATACCGTGTGGGAAAAAGTTAAGAGGATTATGAGACAAACTGAATGCACTTTGTGTACAAATTGTACCATCTCTTTTAAAGTATTAGGGGTTCGAAGGAAAACCTACATCTCACAAAGACAACTCATTTTTTAAAATAATTTCAATTCCAAACATTTTATGTGTTCAATGTGAAGCTTTGAAAGTCACATCCTCAAATTTAAACCTCTTTTGCCTTCATTTGCTAATTTTCATCAATTTAATGATTTTTTTAGCCAAAATAATTAAGGGAATCACTACGGAACCGAGGGAACGAAAATAGAAATTTCTACTTTTTAATGAACACAAGCCTCTCCGTGATTCTAGACGAAGACAAATTCTTTGACCACTTCATCGAAACAAAGATTACAACTCCTTGATGTTTAGTTAAGACCATAGATGAATCTCCGAAGTTTGCACGCCTTTGCGACATCCTTTGGATACCATCTGTTGCATTTCATAATACAAATATCAATTGCAATAATAATTCAAACACACTTTAGCATCACTACAGACGAACGTCCTTATCGTAGTCAATTCCTTGAACTTTTTTAAATCCCTTTGTAGAAGGTCTAGCATTATAGTGTAAACATATCCATCCTTGTTGTTTTCATTTTATATATTATTTTATATTTGATTGGTCTAACACCATCCAGATGACGACGAAGTTCCAAAATTGATTTCCGTACATGGAGTTTATATCGGATTTCATGATGTCGAGCCATTTCCTAAAGTCAGGAGCCGCCATTGGCTCATTGTGTGACATAGATTAATTATTCTGTAACAATAATACTCATTCTCCTACCTCTGAGGTTTCAAGAAATTATATCCTAGATATGTGGTTGAACTGAAGTCTTTAGTGAAGTTTTTTACATCACATGTAGGAGCTTCCACTACTACAGAACCAGATAGCACTAACCAATCATATTATATTATCACTTACGCGCTAGAGTCCCCTTCGTGCTTCTGGCTCGGTGATGACTTATTCATCAAATACAAGCTAGTTGGTGGGTTAGTGATGAGTTACACCACTGGTATCACGATCCATCTGTGATGACTGGCAATAGGGTGCCAAGAGTTGAGATAACAGTGACTATCGAGTGTTCAAAGATTGCTATCTGCATCTCAAGTACTGCACAACAACATACAATATTACTTAGGCAATACAAAAAAGCACATATAAACATTGCATTTTCATGTGTATCACATACACAAAGACATGCACAGCTCATTAAATATCCTTTGACAATGCAATCTGATTGAACTAATAGATATACACATCTAACACACTCATAGTTTTACATCTACAAAATTTTAGAACCTCTGGGAATTATATCGAGCAAAGGGCAACTACATCTAACAAACGCATGTGGCACCTTGACCCTAAAGGCAAAGTGCGCATGCCCACTAGGAACCTATGGAAATGTTCCAGAAGCTTCCCTCACCTTTCAAGACATACCGGACAATGTAAGGACGCTTCTACAATCACCAATAACACTCTTAGAAGCCCTTTCTCTCATTCTCCATTATGTCATAATGCTTCTACTCTGGGATCACTAGACCTAGTTAAGGGCTGTTTGATTCCCAGCCACAACTTGCCACACTTTACCATAACTCATGTTAGACAAGTTTGACTAAGTTAGGTGTGTGTTTGGTTCTAGCCACACTTTGTGGCAAGATTCTTTATGTCTCACATGTCATACATATAAAAAAGTGGCAAGATTACCTTAGGCAAGCCAAAATGTGGCTATAGATTTAAACACCTCAAGTTAAGCAAGTGTGGCAAAATGTTGCGGCAATATATGGCAAACTTAGCTATAAACCAAACAGCCCCTTATCCTCCTTATCAGTTTGTACTATTTTCTCGTTTTCATATTCCGATATATCCAGTGGAGGCGCCAGGCCCCAGAATGCCTGGGTTGCTGCCTGGGCGTGGTAGAGTTGCTCTTCGTTAACTGTAGTTAATTTGCTATTGTTTAATCGCGTAATTACTGTAGCAACAAAGGCATGCCTGGGGCGTGCACTCTGCCTGGCACCGCTACTGGGCATATATCCTCATGACTAAGACTTAGTCAGTGTAATGCCCATGTGATATTGGACATCATAATACAAAATGGGTTTAGAGTGTATATCTCCATTGTTGAAGGAGCAAAATCCTAGTCTTGACATATCGTGTATCATGACATACTTTTCAATGTATCAGAAAGTCACATTTATAATCACGTAGTCAAGGAGTGGCATTTGGCAACCCATAAGTAATCGTCTGGTACTCGTGTTTTCGTGCAAACGAACTATCATGATGAGATCATACTAATGTTTTGGAACATTTCCTGTATAATCTTTCAATTAAAGATCAAAGCAATGATTTTGACCTAGTATGTAAGCTAGCTATGATTTTTAGAAGGACAAGCATCACGAGTACCATCCAAAGCAAAACTCCATACAGAATGGAAAAAGGCATTTAATTTTACTACTGTAGAGAATTTTACTACTGTAGAGTAGGACTTGGATTGATATCCAACTTGTAATACAATATGAGACTAGTTTGTATCAGAATAGGACTCTACATTTAAGCCTCCCCCTTCCACCTATATAAGGAGGGGTAGGGCGTCCATAGAGGCCAAGTTCCGCCAGAGTAGGCTCTCGATATGAGAGTAGGCTTCCGCCAAAGTAGGCTTTCGATATGAGAGTAGGCTTTTGCCACCAGAGTAGGCTTTCGCCATGAGAGTAAGCTTTCGCCTGAATACAACTGTAAGAGAGTCGGCGACATGCCGGCGACTCCCCGTGAGAAAAGGAATAAGACCTGGCCACAAACAGCATGTAGGGTCTTTACCGGACGATGTTTCCCGGGGCCTGAAGCTGTATAAAATCGCGTTTCTCTTTCTCTGTGATGTTTCTTCTTCCTCGTACAGTTGTAGCAAATGCCCCATAATCAAGTCCGACTCTACGGACATCTGCCGTGACTTTCCCATGACAAGAGCCACGATCAATTTTTTTAAATTTGAAAGTTATGTCGATTGAGATTAGAAGGAGGGGTGATCGGAACATGGGGATTGGACAAAATTAACGAATTGGCATATACATATAAACATTCTCATTTAAAACATGTGTGAGTTGGTCGCTTAATAATTTGATCTAAATTGAGTGTAGAGGTATGTATGAGGTTTGAGGCTCTCTAACAACATAATGTGTTTGTTTTTCAAAAACGGAAGGGTCAGATGAATTCTAGATGAATGAAAAAGGTTAGAGTGGAGTGGTGAAAGCGTCTAAATCATAGAAGTCTAATGGGTTCTAGCTAGACCAAAGAGATTGAAATGGACTGAAGAATGAACTCATACCATCAACCCCCCTTTATATGGTAGTACACATATTGTTTATTGATGTCAAGTTATCAATCAATATAAAGATATTTGTTAAACCATAGTTTTATATTCTTCGATTACGAATAGAATCTCAAATAATAGAGGCAATAGTAGTAGTACTTCTCGACAGAGCTCCTATGTAGCAATAGTAAGTAAGTAGGGAAAATTATTGTTTTGATCTTTAATTAAAAAATTAGCATGAAATTATTTTGTTCAAAAACATCAGTGTAATTTGATTCTCTTGTTTTAGACAATTTCACAAAGCTTTTGTTGATTCCCTCAAACTGTCGCGGGGTTGCCCACACCGCGACTGTCCCAACATATGATATTCATTGTGCCCAACGCCCCTCCGTTATGGAGGTTAACTTTTTGGCTTCATTAGTTTTTGCATCACTACTTTTCTATACCATGCTGCTTTCATATGGATTAGGCATGTTTTAGACCTCTTAAGGATGAGCTCTAAAAATAATGAAGCTTGGCATTGTGTCATTCTTCGACCCATGCATATACTATTTGGTAAAAAATTGAGAGGGTTACGAGAAAAACTGAATGCATTTAATGTACAAAGTACAAACTGGAACATCACTTTCGAAGTATCAAGGTTTCAGATGAAAACCCACGTCTTACAAAGACAACTCATTTTTTAATCATTTTAAGTTCAAACTTTTTATATGTTTAATATGAAGTATTAAAAGTCGCCTCCTCGGTTCAAATTCCATTGTCTAATTTTCATGTATTTATGTTTTCGAGAAAAATGACCCTAAAATTCAAAAGCACTACAAATGAGCTTTACAAATGAGCTTTGAAAAGAATGAGACTTGACATGGTGTCGTTATTGCATCCACATACCGTGTGGGAAAAAGTTAAGAGGATTATGAGACAAACTGAATGCACTTTGTGTACAAATTGTACCATCTCTTTTAAAGTATTAGGGGTTCGAAGGAAAACCTACATCTCACAAAGACAACTCATTTTTTAAAATAATTTCAATTCCAAACATTTTATGTGTTCAATGTGAAGCTTTGAAAGTCACATCCTCAAATTTAAACCTCTTTTGCCTTCATTTGCTAATTTTCATCAATTTAATGATTTTTTTAGCCAAAATAATTAAGGGAATCACTACGGAACCGAGGGAACGAAAATAGAAATTTCTACTTTTTAATGAACACAAGCCTCTCCGTGATTCTAGACGAAGACAAATTCTTTGACCACTTCATCGAAACAAAGATTACAACTCCTTGATGTTTAGTTAAGACCATAGATGAATCTCCGAAGTTTGCACGCCTTTGCGACATCCTTTGGATACCATCTGTTGCATTTCATAATACAAATATCAATTGCAATAATAATTCAAACACACTTTAGCATCACTACAGACGAACGTCCTTATCGTAGTCAATTCCTTGAACTTTTTTAAATCCCTTTGTAGAAGGTCTAGCATTATAGTGTAAACATATCCATCCTTGTTGTTTTCATTTTATATATTATTTTATATTTGATTGGTCTAACACCATCCAGATGACGACGAAGTTCCAAAATTGATTTCCGTACATGGAGTTTATATCGGATTTCATGATGTCGAGCCATTTCCTAAAGTCAGGAGCCGCCATTGGCTCATTGTGTGACATAGATTAATTATTCTGTAACAATAATACTCATTCTCCTACCTCTGAGGTTTCAAGAAATTATATCCTAGATATGTGGTTGAACTGAAGTCTTTAGTGAAGTTTTTTACATCACATGTAGGAGCTTCCACTACTACAGAACCAGATAGCACTAACCAATCATATTATATTATCACTTACGCGCTAGAGTCCCCTTCGTGCTTCTGGCTCGGTGATGACTTATTCATCAAATACAAGCTAGTTGGTGGGTTAGTGATGAGTTACACCACTGGTATCACGATCCATCTGTGATGACTGGCAATAGGGTGCCAAGAGTTGAGATAACAGTGACTATCGAGTGTTCAAAGATTGCTATCTGCATCTCAAGTACTGCACAACAACATACAATATTACTTAGGCAATACAAAAAAGCACATATAAACATTGCATTTTCATGTGTATCACATACACAAAGACATGCACAGCTCATTAAATATCCTTTGACAATGCAATCTGATTGAACTAATAGATATACACATCTAACACACTCATAGTTTTACATCTACAAAATTTTAGAACCTCTGGGAATTATATCGAGCAAAGGGCAACTACATCTAACAAACGCATGTGGCACCTTGACCCTAAAGGCAAAGTGCGCATGCCCACTAGGAACCTATGGAAATGTTCCAGAAGCTTCCCTCACCTTTCAAGACATACCGGACAATGTAAGGACGCTTCTACAATCACCAATAACACTCTTAGAAGCCCTTTCTCTCATTCTCCATTATGTCATAATGCTTCTACTCTGGGATCACTAGACCTAGTTAAGGGCTGTTTGATTCCCAGCCACAACTTGCCACACTTTACCATAACTCATGTTAGACAAGTTTGACTAAGTTAGGTGTGTGTTTGGTTCTAGCCACACTTTGTGGCAAGATTCTTTATGTCTCACATGTCATACATATAAAAAAGTGGCAAGATTACCTTAGGCAAGCCAAAATGTGGCTATAGATTTAAACACCTCAAGTTAAGCAAGTGTGGCAAAATGTTGCGGCAATATATGGCAAACTTAGCTATAAACCAAACAGCCCCTTATCCTCCTTATCAGTTTGTACTATTTTCTCGTTTTCATATTCCGATATATCCAGTGGAGGCGCCAGGCCCCAGAATGCCTGGGTTGCTGCCTGGGCGTGGTAGAGTTGCTCTTCGTTAACTGTAGTTAATTTGCTATTGTTTAATCGCGTAATTACTGTAGCAACAAAGGCATGCCTGGGGCGTGCACTCTGCCTGGCACCGCTACTGGGCATATATCCTCATGACTAAGACTTAGTCAGTGTAATGCCCATGTGATATTGGACATCATAATACAAAATGGGTTTAGAGTGTATATCTCCATTGTTGAAGGAGCAAAATCCTAGTCTTGACATATCGTGTATCATGACATACTTTTCAATGTATCAGAAAGTCACATTTATAATCACGTAGTCAAGGAGTGGCATTTGGCAACCCATAAGTAATCGTCTGGTACTCGTGTTTTCGTGCAAACGAACTATCATGATGAGATCATACTAATGTTTTGGAACATTTCCTGTATAATCTTTCAATTAAAGATCAAAGCAATGATTTTGACCTAGTATGTAAGCTAGCTATGATTTTTAGAAGGACAAGCATCACGAGTACCATCCAAAGCAAAACTCCATACAGAATGGAAAAAGGCATTTAATTTTACTACTGTAGAGAATGTGGGTGTTTCAAATCCGTCTGGTGCGGGGAGCATACACGTCATCATTCAGGTAGCTCACAGGATTCCCCTTGTCCTGCAAAGATCGAAAGCAACTCTACATGGTCAGTCCCTGCACCCTACCTACGGAGTACTCATCTCCTCAGCCCAGCCTTCTGTCACCTACCGTACCATCACCACCTACAACACCACCTATCCAACAGACTCCATCCACAGTCGACACACTTCTCTCTCCCACTCACTCACTCGCTCGCTCGCTCTCTGGTTCACGCGGCCGGCGGTGTATATATATGCACCCTCACACTTCATTCCCAAACCAGCCAAACTCATTCAGCTCGAGCTCCATTGCCAAAGAATACGAGCATCCAGCCATCCACACCCCCATTGCCAACCTTGCATGCCAGGGCAGGTCGTCATGGAAGCTCCGCTGCACCAGCTGCCCCCCATGCAACAACTGGCGCTCGGCCATCATCATCAGAACTGCAAGCACGACGCCACGGCGGCGACGATGGCCGCGTCGGACATGGCGTACTTCCAGCAGCAGCAGCAGCTGATGCTGCAGCAGCCGCCGCCGGCGGCGAACCCGAACACGCCGTCGGCGCGGGAGCAGTGCCCGCGGTGCGCGTCCCACGACACCAAGTTCTGCTACTACAACAACTACAACACGTCGCAGCCGCGCCACTTCTGCCGCGCCTGCCGCCGCTACTGGACGCTCGGGGGCTCCCTCCGCAACGTCCCCATCGGGGGCTCCACGCGCAAGCGCATGCGCCCGGCGCTGCAGCCCATGCGTCGCCCGCCCGTCCACTTCGGCGGGCCTCCGCCGCCTATGCCGATGCCGATGCCGGCGCAGTGCCACTCCCAGTCCCAGCAGCAAGGCGGCGGCCTTCTAGGCTCGCTGTTCGCGCTCGGCGGGGCGCCGCTGCTCGAGGGCCGGGTGGGGTTCGACCTCGGCCTCGGCCTGCCCGGGCTAAGCCTGAGCCAGGCGGGGCTCGGCGGCAGCAGCGCCGGAGAGTTCGGCCTGCACTCCCTCGGGCTCCGCGGCGGGCATGCAGGGACGACATCGAGCGCCCCGATGCTGTGGCCAACCGGCTTCTTGGACAGCGGCGGTATGGACACGTGGAAGTTGTCCGGCGGCGGGGCGAGTGCCATGTGGGCGCCGGAGTTCTCTTCTGCACCGGCGGTGGCACAAGTCGGCGGCATGTTTCGTGGCGGCGGGGCCGGGGCCCAGATAATGTGACGTTTGTGAGAGTGGTCAGTAGTTGTATGCGTTCGTCATGGCTCATGCATGCTTGTGTCTGCTGGATCGTGTTTGAGTTTTTGTGTGTAGGGTGTTATAATTTGTGCAAGTGCATGGCTCGTGTCGTGTCTTGTTTACGTAGTAGAACAAGGAGGAGTAGAGACCGGTCTAGTTTGCAGTTTTGGTTCCACAAGGGTAGAATGGTCTCTCGTGTCTTATAGAGTGTCTCATGGTGTTATTTGTTGGGTACCTTAGTTCACATGCATGTTGATGTTATGGTATAATTTACATTTTTTAGTAGGAGTACTATATTTGTCTTTCGCCTCGATAAATGTTTTTTCGTTATCAGATGATTCAGTTCAGCGCTAGATCGTCCTACAAAGAATTGTTATTATTTTTTACAAAATCGGTCTTTAAAGAATTGTTCAATTTATCGTACTTAATTGCACTTACTTTTTTTTCAAAATTATTTTTCATTGTTTTGTATTGAAATGAAAATATATCAATTTCCAAACATGTGGACTTTGTCTTGTACTTTCCTGTTTCAATTTCAAAATAATTGTCTCGCTCTAGTACAAAGTTGTACTAAGGATAAGACAGTTATTTTAAAACGGAGGGAGTAACAAGTATGAACGATCTGAATGAAGGGTGTGTATTATCCGTTTGTAACTGTTCGATCGAGATTGTTGGAGCCATCGGATAGCTCGTTTTTAATGCATGCGCTTTGCAACAACTTTTCTGTTGCGCTTACACCATTTGCGTTTTTTACGCCAAATCATCACTCGTACAACAACAATTGCTTTGCAACAAGGACTCTGTTATGCCTGTACCATAATAACATGACCTTTGTTGTAAAGTCTTCAAAGTATTTTTCTTTGCAATAAGCTTTTTGTTGCACTCGGATCAATGCAACAACAACCTTATTGGAAAGCGGAGCGAAGCGGGTTTTCATGTATCCCAAAACCATACGATGAAGACTCATCCAACGATCAGGCGATCAGTGTGTTGCACGTGATCCAACGGCTAAGGAGATTGTTTCCCTTTCCTTGACATATTTTTTTAGTTTTGTCAGCTATCGCATTACTTTTGAACGGAGCAAAAGCCATTGTATGGGAAGGAAGGGCTGAAACCTTGAAGGCCTTTATGCATTAATGGGCTAGACTATTAGAGCAAGTATAATAGTGCCTAGTCAGCTGGCTATAAGAAATTAAATAATATATTTGTGCTTAGTTAGAAGAGAGAGAAAAGGAGAGAGAAGAGAAGCGGGCTACTAAGAGCATGGTTAATAGTAGAGCCAAGTGCCAAAAATGCCTAACGTAGACCGAGCTACACGTAGCCCTTTATTTTGAACAAGACATAAAATATATTTACATTATTCAAAAAAATATTGATTTTTTTATGAATACACATACACATGTATATAACATATGTGCAAATTTTCATACCATTATACTTTCACATGTGGCGTATGAAAAAAAGACAAATATTTGATTTTAAATGGGCTTTTTGTTGTTGTTTTTGGCTGAAATTTTGTTTTTTATGTGTAGGCTGCATATTAAAATATTTTAAAACGAAATTTGACATGTTCATATGGAATACATATAAGTTTCCACAGAATTTTTTTTGGATTTTTTCAAAACTTTTAAATATGTTTTACGATCTTTTCAAAATAAAGGGCTACATGTAGCTCGGCCTCCAGAAATCCGCACTCAGCCAAGTGCTGGCTATAAGCCATCTTATAGCCTATCTTATAGCCGGCTTATACAATAGTTAGTGAGAAAAGTGTACTACTTTTATTACATATGGCCCACGTTTCACTCTCACAAACTGCCTAGGAGCACGTGCTAGAGCTGGCTATTAGCTAAGAGCCCGCTTACCTTCTCTCTCATTTTCTCTCTCATCCACCTAAGCAAAAGTATATTATTTTATCTCTTATAGCCTGCTGACTCATCCTTATTGTACTTGCTCTAATTAGTAGCCAGCTACAACACGTGCTCATAGGTATTTTGTGAAATAGACATGTGGGCCATATATTGCTAAAGTAGTACTCCTTATAGTCTTTCTATTGTATTTATTGACTATAAAATTAGCTATAGATGGCATGACATCTTCTTACTATACTATTAACCATGCTCTTAGTTGCATTCTGTAGCCACTCTTCTTCAGTGGAACTTTAAGAAAAGAGAGTAACTATTTGACGATAAACCCTATTTAACCGCTCGTGATCGTCAAGGAGTCGAGCTAGCTTTCGTTCAAACAGGCTTCAGACACGTGCGGCCCAGTTTGCTGCGTCGCTTGTTTTGGTTCTTTCTATTTTGTTTTCTTTTTCCAGTTTCGGTGTTATTTTTAATTTTTTGTTTTGATTTTTATCTTTATTAGAATTCCTTTTAATTTTTATTTTTCGAATTTGTTTTTCAAATTATTAGATTAAATGGTGAATTTTATAATATAAGATGCCATTTATAAATACTTATTGAACTTTTTAGAGCATGATGAATTTTTTAAAATTCACAATGAGCTTTTTTGTTATATAAGTTGAACATAATTACTATACAATATCTTTATAATATGCACTTAACATTTTTAATTGTAGCATTAACATTTTATAATATACATCGAATATTTATTTCAATATATACTAATTTTTTATATTGTACGTTGAATATATATTTCATATACATCAAACAATTTTTCAATATATAATAAACTTTTTTTTAATATAGACTAACATTTTCATATTGTACGGTGAACATCTTCGAATAGACACGGAACACTTTGTAAAAATAGACTAAAATATTTTAATATACGATGAACTTTTTATTTACCTATAGACAATTGTTTTTAAAATATATAACGATTGAAAAATTATAATATTTTTGGGTAAACTGGATTAAACAATCGATAAATGGCAAAAACACTGTTGTTGCACATGGGCTGGCCCATTCTTCACTTAAGTGAAAACACGCCTGAACAATAGCATACATGAGGACTTATTTACACCTCAACAAAAAAAAGGAGGACTCCTATTTGATGAGAGGGTGAAAGTGGTTAGGATAATTTCCATTCGAAATCGTTTTTGAATCTGTTTTTATAGGATACGGTAACAGATTTTTATCTCTCCTATATACTATTAAAAGGGCAAACATTATTTTTCCTAGGTACACCCCATCTAATGTACACAACACAAAACAATTATTTACAACCTTACGATCAAGCCTACTAGTTAGGATCAAGCCTACGGGGTGATTACCCTGGTCCCCAAAATAGTTGGGGCGACGGAGATTAGTCAGTTTTGCCCCATCACGGTTATTAACGTGATGGAGCGCCTAGTTGCGAAGGTGTGCGCTATTAGGATGGCCCCGGTGGCCAGCCGTATCACACACCCACTGCAGTCGGCCTTCATGAAGGGTCGCTATATCCACGATGGGATTTTGGCTCTCCATGAAGTTGTCCATGAGGTCAAGTCCAAGAACCATCGTGGGGTATTCCTGAAGTTGGATTTCCAGAAGGCGTACGATCGCCTAGACTGGGAGTTCTTGCGGCTTGCCCTCGACCGTAGAGGGTTCGACGACCGGTAGTCGTCCTGGGTGATGCAGCTTGTTCGGTTTGGCTCCACGGCCATCAATATTAATGGTGTGGTGGGGCCGTACTTCCAATCCTCTAGGGGCGCCAGGCGGGGAGACCCCATTCCCCCCCTCCTGTTTAACATCGACGTCGATGTCCTTGCGTCTATCCTAGATAAAGCTAGGCAGGACGGCCATATTCATGGTGTGGTGGGGCACCTAGTTCCTGGAGGTGGGGTACCCACCTCCAGTATGCGGATGATACCATGATCATGGTCGAGGGGTCAGACCTCGATCTTATTAATATGAAATTCCTCCTCTTATGCTTTGAGGCCATGTAGGGCCTTAAGATCAACTTCGATAAAAGTGAAGTGATGATCTTAAGGTTCCCGGAGGAGGACTGGCGGCGCATTGCGGATAACCTTAATTGTAGGTTAGCCGTTTTCCCGGTGACGTACCTAGGGATGCCTCTATCTGGGACATGCCTTCAGATTAAGGATTTCCACCCGGTGATGGACCGGGTTGCCTCCCGCTCGGAGCCTTGGCAGGGACGCCTCACCTCCAAGGGGAGTAAAACCGTCCTTATTGATGCCCGCCTCTCGAGTCTGCCCATGTATCAGATGGGCCTCTTCCTCCTCCCGGAGGGCGTGCATGCCGTGTTTGACCGGGAGCTTGCTGATACGTCCCAAACGTATCTATAATTTCTGCTTGCTCCATGCATGTTTTGGGTGATATTGCTATGCTTTTGATACACTTTCATACACTTTTGATCATATTTGGACTAACCTATTAACTCAGTGCACCATAGTGCCAGTTTCTGTTTTCTGCTATTTTGTATTTCAGGTTTTCTCATTACTTAAAGTGCCAGAAAAATTCCGGGGAAAATATATAAAAAATCAGCGCTCCAGAAGCTTCCTTACGCCCGAAGGAGAGCCGGAGGGGGTCCACCAGTCACCGAGGCGGCCACCCGGCGCGACCTAGGGGTAGGCCGCGCCGGCTACCCGCCTAGGCGACTGGGACCTCCCCTGGTGGCCCCTCTTGGCCCTTATTTTTACTCGTGTCGCGAAAACCCTGATTCCAGAACCCTTTTCTCCAGAAGCAATTCCGATCTCCACCGCTATCGCCACCAAGTTTCGGGGGACCAGAATTCCTGTGTCGTCACTTACCGGGACGGGGAAGTGCCCCCGGATTCATCTCCATCGATGTTGCTTCCTCCCTCCATGATGCGGGAGTAGTTCCTCCCCGGGGCTGAGGTTTCTACCAGTAGCTATGTGGTCTTCTCTCTCTCCCATGATGTGATCTTGATTGTGATCATAGGCTATGTTAATCTAGGATGATCCCATGATGTTTACCCTTCTTCTATGTATTGGATTGATGTACTCACTTGATCTTATCTAGTATAATCCCCGAGACCATGGTGACAACGGTCTATTGGACATGGGTTAAAATAATATTTTCATGAGTGATTTCCTCTTTTGTGTGTGGATTGAAGATTGAGAGTCTCTTGGTGCTTGTCTTTGACTATCCTTTAGATATGTTTTGGTGATTGTGGTACTCTCTTTGGATGGCCGCGGTGACATTGGGAAATCCATAGATGAGAACTATGAACTCTGAGGTGTGCTTTTGTAGCCCTACACAATTCTCGTCCTCTCTTGACCACAAAGGAATGACCTCCGAGTACGTCTCCATTGCATGTTTTATGGGAAATATCATGTGATTAGACTATGTTAATGTTGTTGGGAGTTGCCACTAGTGAAAGTATGAAGCCTAGGCCTTGTTTCCACCATTGCAATACCGTTTGTGCTCACTTTTGTCGCTTACTACCTTGCTTTTATTTATTTATTCAGATTTATATTACCTTGCTTTGCCACCCCTATCACCCATATTTTACCATCTCTTCGCCGAACTAGTGCACCTATACAATTTGCCATTGTATTAGGTGTGTTGGGGACACAAGAGACTTCTTGTATCTTAATTGCAGGGTTTCTTGAGAGAGACCACCTTCAACCTCTACTTCCCTGAGTTTGATAAACCTTAGGTCATCCACTTGAGGGAAATTGCTGTTGTCCTACAAACCTCTGCGCTTGGAGGTCCAACATAGTGTACAAGAATAGAAGCGTGCGTAAACATCA
The DNA here is from genome assembly GCA_950022295.1 of Bromus sterilis. Taxonomy (NCBI): domain Eukaryota; kingdom Viridiplantae; phylum Streptophyta; class Magnoliopsida; order Poales; family Poaceae; genus Bromus; species Bromus sterilis. The sequence continues at coordinate 353,806,766 of OX465595.1, forward strand.
AGCTATTTCTGGCGCCGTTGCCGGGGAAGTAAGTGTTTGAAGGTATATCTTTAGATCTTGCAATTAAATCTTTTTGTTTCTTGTTTTTAGTTTCACTAGTTAGGCTTATGGAAAACCACACTCTTAGTTCGTTGCTTGGGGAAGGCCGCTTTACCACACCCGTGGTAGAGAAGTCTCCTCCACCTACTGAATATATCCCGTTCCAAATACCACTTGGGATAATTGAAATAATTAGGAATGATTGTTATGATGGAACAGTCTATCCTAGTATTCATTTGTTGAAACTTACAGAACTTTGTGAGTTATTTAAGATTTCAGGTTTGACAAGAGATGCAGTCATGAGGAAATTATTTGCCTTGTCACTGAAAGGAAAAGCATTGGAATGGTATAGGCTACTAGATGATTCTCACCTGCTGGATTGGGAAGAGATCCCGTCTCTCTTTTACTCCAAGTTTTATCCTCTTCATGAAGTCCATGAGAATAGGAATTATGTTTATAATTTCTATCCTCATGACGGAGAGAGCATAGCTTAAGCTTGGGGGAGACTGAAAACGTTAATGCTAAAATGTCCTAACCATGGGATCCCCAAAGATATGATTATTACTAATTTCTATGCGAGGCTCTCTCGACAGGATAAAGACTTTCTCGATGCTTCCTCTATGGGTTCTTTCACAAATGAAAAGATTGATCCTAAATGGGAACTCCTTGAAAGAATTCAACGCAACACTGAAGATTGGGAGATCGACAAAGGTAAAGAGTCAGGTATAATTTATGAGTATGATTGCATTAAGTCCTTTGTTGAAACTGCAAGTTTTAATAAGTTTAGTGCTAAGTTTGGGCTTGATTCTCAACTCCTTGTTGATTTCCTCAAATCTTTTGCTTCACATCTTAATATGCCTAAGGAGGATTGGATCAAGCATCATGAACCTTATAAAGAGATTTGCAAAGAAAATAAAATTGTTCATGATGATTGCAACATGCATGATCCAATTCCTGAAAATGAAGTTTTATATAAGCATGTTAATTTTTTTGGAGTGGATAGACCTTGTGAAAGGCCTATGATTGAAGAAGAGAAGTATTGTAAGCAACATAAGCATGAAAGAACAATCACTTGGGTCAAATATTTAAATGAAATTGCTAGAGAATTGTGTGACCTTTATCCTTTTACTTCTGAACTTTGTGGTATAGAGGGTCACTTTAATTTTCAATGCATGAACTTTCAAAACATAACTGTTAATCAGTTGTGTGATAACATGATCACCCCTGATCTTTATGATGAACTTATGTTATTTTTGATGTGTGAAGAGTTATCAGAAAAGACTTCTTGGCTAGATGTTAATGCCTTAGGAATAAACAACACTTTGCAAAATTTCCATCTCTATTGTGTTGTTAATTGCCATGAAAATGATTACATAAGTAAGATTAGAAAGGAGGGAACTTTACCAAAGTATAAAAATGTCTCTTATATTTCTACTAATAAAAAGGAGAGTTTCTCCCAAGTTTCCCCTATTGTTTCTAATGATAAACCAGGATATATGGATAAACTTCATCTCCAACCACTCCCTCCTAAGGTGAAGAAGAAGAAAAAGAAGAGGAGGAGGAAGAGGAGAAAGAAGGAAGAAGAATGGGTATCAACCTGGCCTGAGCATATTCCTCGCATCAATTTTTATCCTAACATACATAAATTTGTGGAGGATGGTGAGCTTGATTGCATTCATTATTATCCTGATGTTAAGTTCGTAGACACTATTGAAGATGATTTTGATTATGATATGCATGTTACTTTTTGTGATTGGGAAAATGATGATAATGCTACTTATGATCTTAAAAAACTTTTTGGTACTAACTCTGAGAGTGATGATATGGAAAGCTCTAAGCTTGGGGATGATAGGATTGCAAGTCCTTTACCCATTAGTGATGTGGTAATTGATAATTCTTTTGCTAGTAAGAATAAAGACAACATGTTTACAAATATAGTTGCTAGCAATGATAATGCTCTTCTCTACTATGATGATGTTATAACTCCTATCTATAGTGATTGTAAAGGTATCTATGACATAAGGAGAAATTATCCTTATGAAACTTGTCATAATCATGGAGGGAATTAGTCCCTTGCTGAACACCATCTTCCTAATACACAATTAATCTATAGTGTTCAAGTTCTTTATGATAGTCCTACTGTCAGAACCCCAACTAGGGTAAGTGCTAGGAATTGCTTGATCCCTTTGCATCATGCAAAAATTCAAAAGAAATTCAAAATTGGGGAAAAGATAAGCCCTGAGAAATTAATTCAAATGGCCAGATAAAAATAATTTTCCAAAAATCATTTGAGTATTTGGAAAATTCCTATAAATGATGCTGATCATTTTAAAAGTGGTTTGGGTTCTTTCCCATGCCCATGGAATATTCAAAAATTCAAAATGTGCCTTGGAAAATTAAATAAAACCCTATTTGATTTGAAATTCAAATTATTTGAATTTCAAAAATGCCCAAAAGTTATGAGTGGCTAGCTACTTATATTTTAAGTCCACATAAAAGATTTGGGCATTTTTATAAATTGCTCTGGTATTTTATTTATTTATTGGAGCAAACAAAAGACAGAAAAATAAAAGGAAAGAAATAGAAAAGGGGAAGTATCCCTGGCTTTCAGCCCAACTCACCCAGGCCGGCCCAGCCCAGCAGCCCTTTTTCTTGTCTTCTTCCTCCCCCGGCCCCGATGCTGCTCGCTGGAGAGCATGCAGCCGCCGCGCCACCTCCTGCTTCGCCGTGGCAGCCTCCCCTCCATCCTTGAACCCTCGTCGTGGAGACCCCCGTGCACCCTCTCCTCTTCCCCTCTCTCCCTGGCCAGCTCTCCCCCTCTCCCTGTCTCGTTTCTGCGCGCCCCCAAGACCACGCTGGAGCGCCGCCACGGCGTGCTCATGGCCAACGGCCGAACGAAACCTCCCCACTGTGTCCAGGAAGACAAGCGTCCTCGTCTTCGTCACCACCAGCGGGGAATCGAGCCCAGAAGTCCGAGGTCGACGCCATCTTCAAACTGACGTCGCCGGCCGCCGTGGGCTTCGGCGAGAAATTGTGACCCCGCCGTAGCTCCTCCGGTCCCTTAGCCCCCTCCGGCTTGCTCACAGTGAGCCACTCATCACTCACCGCCTTCCTGTTCTCCTCCGGAAGCTCACCGTTGCCGTCCTCTTCGAAGCCGTGGCCGGCCGCCCGCCATGGTGCTCACCGACGCGCTCCCGACCCTCCTCTGTCCGTCCAAGTGCCTCCAGGCAATGCACGCGTGCGAGAGGGCCCGAGTGGTGCTCTCCCCGTGCCAATCCGTGGCCGGGAGGCCAACTCCGGTGGCCCTCTTCCGTGTCCTGTAGCCGCCGCCGGCCGGCTGGCTAATTAGGGGGGGCTAACCCCTGTTTAGTTTGGCTCTAAGCCAATGACAGGTGGGGCCAGCCCCCCCAAATCAAATCAAAAATTTAATTAAACAGAGGTTTAAAACCTGTGTCTATGACAGGCATGGCCCGCATGTCAGCCCTGCTGATGTCATGCTGAGGTCATGCTGATGCAGTAATGTATTTCTCTGTTTAATTTTAAATAGAAAAGAATTAAAGAAATCCAGAAATTACAGAAATTTGAATAAACTTTGGAAAATCATAGAGAATTCATATGAACTCCAAATTAGACAAATAATATATGAAAAATGATCAGAATAAAATTATCTATCCAAATATGAAACTTTCAACCATGTTTGACTTGATTTTAAAATGGGACCAGTAGGTTTTGCTATTTGGCTTAGTTGGAATTAATCCAAATTTAATTCAAATGCTAATTCAATTTGAACCATTGCAATACACCACATCTCACTTGTACTTCAGAAGCATATCACACACATGATCACATGGTTTACAATGACCAAACATTAGCAAATGCAAGATGACCTAATTTGAATAACATTTGGAGTTTGAATTTGAATTAACTTTTCAAATCAACTTCAATTAACATGTGGCAAATTGAACCTAGATCACACCAATACCTTTCACGTCATGTGACAACCTAAACATGTGCTTGTGCATTCTATTACATTGTTGCCCCCCCCTTTGTTGATGATTGTGCCGGTAACAGTGGTTCCGAGATGGTGATCACCCCGAAGAAGAAGACCACCGATAAGACCCGTGTATCGTCAGCAAGGCAAGCAAAACCTCATTGATCATGTCTATAAAATCCTATTTCCCTCTCAGTCTCGCTTATGCATGTTTAGGAGATCACCGAGACACGTTCTTTCGCATAGTTGAACCCATTCCTATGCATGACCTATCATTTTGTCACCGTATTAAGCAAACCACAATCCTAACAGATGTAGGAGTTGAATGATGAGCATGTGGCCCCTACAACTGTTACTGCTTATTGCTGCTTAGTGGTACAATGAGGATGTTATGTTTGTGAGTCGGAATGATGGTGAAACTGGTGTTGATGAAAGTGAAACTGTGTTGGTGAATCCACCCTAAGCAAAGGTGCACGATGAGAGGCTGTGTAGGAGTACACAGTGGGTTGTCTCGTTGGACACTGCCCTAGGCCCCGAGTTCCTGTTTTGTGATCCAAGACAAAGAGTATGAACACATGTAGGGTTTTATGGGAGCCCCGTTTGGTCTCTTTACGTACCCGATCCGGTCCAGGAGTCACAATAGATTCGGGCTTTCCATTTGGCATATGCATAGAAAAAGTATGAAGAAAATGTTGCATCATATAGATATGTGGGTGGACTTGTGAGGAAGTGAAACCATCTGGAAGAGGTGGCGTCTCGGTCCCTTACATTATCTGAGTCCGTTTAGTGGAACCGTCCGGACTCTCGAGCGGTGCCAAACTCAGGTAGTCGACTCCTGGATTAGAGAAGGTGATGTGAGGTTAGTGCCTTGGTTTCATCCACGCCCGACACCCGCTTGAAGGGTGACAAGAACGAGGTGATAAGTGATGACACACGTGTGAAGATGTACACCCCTGCAGGGTTAATGAACTATTCGAATAGCCGTGTCCGCGGTTATGGACTACTTGGAGACCTCTACTTGATCAATAGATAACTTGAATGGATACTTATAAAATCCGCAAGATAAGCGTGAGTGCTATGGTGGGCTTCCTCGTGGGGAAGTCGAGGAAGTAACCATAGTGGTGTATTGTTTGGAGACTTGTAGTGGACTCGTGTACGCTTCTTACCTCAAGTCTGGTACTCGTAGTTCAGGACTAGCCAAGTCAAAGCTGGCACTTCTACATGATGAAACCCCACCTCCTTTACCTTGAAACTTGAGCATGAGTAGTTTAGTTCTGATGTAAGTCTTGCTGAGTATGACTTTGTACTCACGTTTGCTTATTCTATGTTTTAGATGGAAACCCAGACCCCGATGGAGTCACCGACCTGAATCTCGACGTTGACCTTGGTAGTATAGTTCCAGACAGCAGTCTGGTCCCTCGTGGATGGGCATGTATGTTTACAAGGCTTCTCTAAGCCATTTGTTAAACTTGTCTGTACTCAGACCTAATTTGCTTCCGTTGTATGATGTAATGTTGATCACAGACATGTGATCTTTGTATGCTCTATGTGTAAGTCAATAAAGAGTACTTTTGTAGAGTTATGTGATGATACCTGCCGTTCATGCTAGGCATGTGTGCTGCGTGTATGTTTATAACATGCATGTCTTAGTATGGGTTTTCGAGACCTTAGTTGTGATCTGGCTGGCGGTCTTTTATACACCAAGTGGCCCTTAGATGTGCGCAGCTTGGGGCATCGCGATGCGATTGCTCGTGACTCTGTCACGTGCACACTTTGTTGTATGATCGAGCCCGCCCTAGACCCCGACTAAGTGATCGGGCTGGAGTTTGTTTATGTAAGGGTTATGATTCAATCGATAACATGGTTGAGGCGACTTGTCTATGAGTATGGGATTTCACCACCCATAATCATTTAGACTTGTGAGCGGGCGATGAGGACCCATCTCAGTTGATCATCCGGCCTGGATGGGATGCCCCTCACGTACGATGCTTTCCGAGAGTGTTCTGTGCTTGGCCTTGTCTGCTTAGACAAGTGGGTACGACCCTCGGCTCTCCATGTGATTGAGTTGTGACTGGAATTACATACGCATATTCCGGGTCCCGACAGACTTGGTATCAGAGCAGGACTATCTGTATGATTATCAAACCCTTGGTCGAAGTCGAGTCTAGCATTCTATAGTTATATAGTTACTCTGGGTATAAGGGAACAACGTAAGGCTTCTTTTTATCCTTATCCTCATCGATCTGAGTTCTGAGTCACCCTTATCTTTTCTACGGGATGATAGGACTAGGCTCATCTATGTCTTACTAGAACATCTCGTTGTTTGCTTCCTTGTAGCCGTAGGAAAGTTGTGCTTGGTTGTCTAGAGTCGTTGTGCTTCCTATTTTTGAGACTTCCTATGTAAGTGCTGTTGAAATGTTGTGAGGATTTCCAATTCTCTTGCAATTACAGCCGTTATGCTGTCCGAGTCATTCCAGGTTTTCCTCATAATCTGATGCATTTGCAAAATCCTTCTATCTATTTCGGTTGTCTTTTCAAAATATTGTTAGGTGGCATGCCCGACAGTTCCATAGAGTTTGTTGTAGGTTTTGTTCTAGAAACCTATAGTGATTCAATTGCATCTCTTCCTCCCTGTTTAGAGGTCTTCTAGCCAGAACAACCACACTAACCATCGTGTTGGGTACTTTGCTACTCTGACATATCTGTTATAGCCCTAGTAAACCTTGGTCGTCCTCTAGCAAACCATCCAGTAACCCAACCCTTAAATCTTGTCACCCGACAGATGTGTAGAGTTCATAGTGGATCTTATACCAGGCACAAACCCAATTTCCAGACGCCCATATAGAATGGCCCCACATGAGTTAGCTGAGCTAAAAATCCAACTTGAAGTGTTGTTGGCAAAAGGCTTCATCCGCCCTAGCTCATCGCCATGAGGTTGCCCCGTTCTGTTCGTAACGAAGAAAGATGGAACAGAAAGGATGTGCGTAGACTATCGCCCGCTAAATCTAGCGACGATAAAGAACAAGTACCCACTGCCCAGGATCAATGATCTTTATGATCAACTTGCTGGATCCTCTGTCTTCTCCAAGATGGATTTGAGATTAGGCCATCATCAAATCAAGATCCGAAGCGAGGACATTCCAAAGACGGCTTTTACTACTCGTTTTGGTCTTTACGAGTTCACCGTCATGTCCTTTGGTTTAACCAATGCCCCGCCACATTCTCGCGCTTAATGAATTCGATCTTCATTGAGTACCTAGATAAATTTTTTGTGGTTTATCTTGATGACATTCTCATCTACTCGAAGAACGAAGAAGAGCACGCAGAACATCTTAGGTTGGTATTGATGAAACTTAGAGAGCATCGCCTGTATGCTCAATTCTCCAAGTGTGAATTTTGGCTACCAGAAGTGACCTACTTAGGCCACGTGATTTCTGCGAAAGGTGTTGCAGTCAATCCTGAGAGAGTTCAGGCCATCCGTGATTGGACTCCACCTGAATCGGTTAAGCAAGTTAGGAGTTTTCTTGGCCTAGCCATCTATTGCCGCCGCTTCGTCGAGAACTTTTCTAAAGTTGCAAAGCCTCTAACTGAACTCCTCAAGAAAGATAAGAAATTCCTATGGACTCCCAAGTGCGAGGAAAGCTTTCAAGAGCTAAAAAGAAGATTGACTTCTGCACCTGTACTTGCGTCTCCAGACACCAAAAGGGATTTCGATATCTACTGTGATGCTTCACGGCAAGGGTTAGGATGCATACTTATGCAAGATCGACATGTGGTAGCTTATGCTTCACGCCAGTTGCGTCCACATGAAGAGAACTATCCTACCCATGATCTTGAACTCGCTGCCGTAGTTCTTGCCCTGAAGACTTGGCGACATTACCTCCTTGGTAATCGTTGTGAGATCTATTCCGACCACCAAAGCCTCAAATATATTTTCACCAGCCAGATCTTAATCTCAGGCAAAGACGCTGGATTGAGTTGATAAAAGATTACGACGTAGGAATTTCTTACACCCCAGGCAAAGCCAATGTCATGGCTGATGCACTAAGTCGTAAGTCGTACTGTAACAACCTCATGTTACAGCAGTATCAACCACTTCTTCATGAGAAATTTCGAAAGCTCAACCTAGAGATTGTTCCTCGTGGATCTCTTTTCAACTTGGTGGCGAAACCAACCCTTGAGGATCAAATCATAGTTGCCCAAAGGCGTGCATGAGGTGTTCGCCGGATCAAGGAGAACATTGCTAGCGGAGTTGCTAAATGTTTCTCCACAGATAGCAAAGGAACGGTATTCTTTGAAAATCGTTTGATAGTACCTAAGAATAGGGATCAAAGGCAACTCATACTCAACGAAGCCCATGACACACCCCTCTCGATTCATCCCGGTAGCACAAAAATGTACCGAGATCTACGCCAGAGATTTTGGTGGACCAGGATGAAGAGAGACCTTGCTCGATTTGTTGCTGAATGTGATGTTTGTTGTCGCATTAAGGCAGAACACCAAAGACCTGCTGGCACACTTCAACCTTTGCCTATTCCCGAGTGGAAATGGGACAAAGTCGGTATGGACTTCATCACCGGCTTTCCAAAAACCCAGAAAGGAAATGATGCCATCTTCGTGGTCATTGATAGACTTTCCAAAGTTGCTCACTTCCTTCCCATTCGCGAGTCTATAACTGCTAGCCAGTTAGCGGACTTGTATGTCTCTAGAATTGTTTCTCTTCACGGTGTTCCTTTGGAATTCAATTCTGATCGTGGTAGCCTTTTCACCTCTAGATTCTGGGGAAGCTTTCAAAATGCTATGGGAACTCATCTCTCCTTTAGTACAGCTTTCCATCCTCAGTCTAGCGGTCAAGTTGAAAGGGTTAATCAAATCTTGGAAGACATGCTCAGAGCTTGTGTTATCTCATTCGGAAAGAATTGGGAGAATTCTCTTCCATTTGCTGAATTTGCTTATAACGACAGTTTCCAATCTAGTCTGAACATGGCTCCTTTTGAACTCCTTTATGGACGACGATGTCGAACACCCCTTAACTGGTCAGAAACCGGTGAAAGACAACTCTTTGGGCCGGATATGATCAAGGAAGCATAAGAGCAAGTTCACATTGTTCGTAATCAATTGAAAGCCGCACAGTCTCGTCAGAAAAGCTACTATGATCGTCCTCATAGGCAAGAAAGCTACAATATGGATGAGAAGGCTTACCTTCGGGTTACTCCTCTGAAGGGAACCCAAAGATTCGGTATCAAAGGCAAGTTGGCCCCACGTTACATCGGACCTTTCTGCATTCTTGCTAAACGTGGAGAAGTTGCCTACCAATTTGAACTACCCCCTCACCTTTCCCGAGTACATGATGTATTCCGTGTGTCACAACTCAGGCGTTGCTTCAAGGACCCCATCCGCGAAGTCGACCATGAAACGATTGATCTCCAAGATGACCTTTCTTATCGAGAGTACCCTGTTCGTATTCTTGACTCAGCAGAGCGTGTCACTCGTCGTCAGAAGATCAAGTTCCTCAAAATGTAATGGTCACGTCACTCCGAGAAGGAAGCCACATGGGAAAGAGAAGACCGCCTCCGTGTCGAGTACCCCACCTTCCTCCCGACGACTTCTGAATCTCGGGACGAGATTCTTTTGAGTGGGGGCGAGTTGTCAGAACCCCAACTAGGGTAAGTGCTAGGACTTGCTTGATCCCTTTGCATCATGCAAAAATTCAAAAGAAATTCAAAATTGGGGAAAAGAAAAGCCCTGAGAAATTAATTCAAATGGCCAGATAAAAATAATTTTCCAAAAATCATTTGAGTATTTGGAAAATTCCTATAAATGATGCTGATCATTTTAAAAGTGGTTTGGGTTCTTTCCCATGCCCATGGAATATTCAAAAATTCAAAATGTGCCTTGGAAAATTAAATAAACCCCTATTTGATTTGAAATTCAAATTATTTGAATTTCAAAAATACCCAAAAGTTATGAGTGGCTAGCTACTTATATTTTAAGCCCTCATAAAAGATTTGGGCATTTTTATAAAATGCTCTGGTATTTTTTATTTATTGGAGCAAACAAAAGACAGAAAAATAAAAGGAAAGAAATAGAAAAGGGGAAGTATCCCTGGCTTTCAGCCCAACTCACCCAGGCCGACCCAGCCCAGCAGCCCTTTTTCTTGTCTTCTTCCTCCCCCGGCCCCGATGCTGCTCGCTGGAGAGCATGCAGCCGCCGCGCCACCTCCTGCTTCACCGTGGCAGCCTCCCCTCCGTCCTTGAACCCTCGTCGTGGAGACCCCCGTGCACCCCCTCCTCTTCCCCTCTCTCCCTGGCCAGCTCTCCCCCTCTCTCTGTCTCGTTTCTGCGCGCCCCCGAGACCACGCCGGAGCGCCGCCGCAGCGTGCTCGTGGCCAATGGCCGAACCAAACATCCCCACCGTGTCCAGGAAGACAAGCGTCCTCGTCTTGGTCACCACCAGCGGGGAATCGAGCCCAGAAGTCCGAGGTCGACACCATCTTCAAACTGACGTCGCCGGCCGCCGTGGGCTTCGGCGAGAAATTGCGACCCTGCCGTAGCTCCTCCGGTCCCTTCGCCCCCTCCGGCTAGCTCACGGTGAGCCACTCATCACTCCCCGCCTTCCTGTTCTCCTCTGAAAGCTCACCGTCGCCGTCCTCTTTGAAGCAGTGGCCGACCGCCCGCCATGGTGCTCACCCACGCGCTCCCGACCCTCCTCTGTCCGTCCAAGTGCCTCCAGGCAATGCACGCGTGCGAGAGGGCTCGAGTGGTGCTCTCCCCGTGCCAATCCGTGGCCGGGAGGCCAACTCCGGTGGCCCTCTTCCGTGTCCTGTAGCCGCCGCCGGCCGGCTGGCTAATTAGGGGGGGGGGCTAACCCCTGTTTAGTTTGGCTCTAAGCCAATGACAGGTGGGGCCAGCCCCCCCCAAATCAAATCAAAAATTTAATTAAACAGAGGTTTAAAACCTGTGTCTATGACAGGCATAGCCCGCATGTCAGCCCTGCTGATGTCATGCTGAGGTCATGCTGATGCAGTAATGTATTTCTCTGTTTAATTTTAAATAGAAAAGAATTAAAGAAATCCAGAAATTACAGAAATTTGAATAAACTTTGGAAAATCATAGAAAATCCATATGAACTCCAAATTAGACAAATAATATATGAAAAATGATCAGAATAAAATTATCTATCCAAATATGCAACTTTCAACCATGTTTGACTTGATTTTAAAATGGGGCCAGTAGCTTTTGCTATTTGGCTTAGTTGGAATTAATCCAAATTTAATTCAAATGCTAATTCAATTTGAACCATTGCAATACACCACATCTCACTTGTACTTCAGAAGCATATCACACACATGATCACATGGTTTACAATGACCAAACATTAGCAAATGCAAGATGACCTAATTTGAATAACATTTGGAGTTTGAATTTGAATTAACTTTTCAAATCAACTTCAATTAACATGTGGCAAATTGAACCTAGATCAATTAAGTATCCAGTTCAAGTTGTCTAATAATCAAGCTAAGCTTTCCAAGCAGTCCCTTACCGCGGACGCGACTATTCGAATAGTTTTGTTAACCCTGCAGGGGTGTACCGCTACACACACATGATCATCAGTTACCGCCTTTGTACTCAACACCGTTCAAGAGGTGCCGGCGAGGATGCTCACCACAACTGTTACCTCATAGCCGATCTAGTCCAAGAAAGCCGCCTACCTGGGTTGGCTACCACTATCGTGAACCCGACCGGTTTACCTAAGTGTACCCAGATGATGTGTGCGTGGTGCATAAGCCGGTCTCGGATGAGCCGTTCTCTCACTTAGAAGCCAGGCCACAAACCTACCAGAACTCCGAACTACTGTGACATCTGGACATCGAAAGGGATGAGTTAGTAGGTTGAGAGGGGTCAGTGAGCCCAATGTGTGGTTGTACTCTTCATCTTGGATCACCACACAAGAACTCGGACTTAGGGTGGTGTTCAACGAGACAACGCACTGTGTACTCCTACACAACCTCTCATCGTTCACCTTGTATTAGGGTAGATTCACCAACACATTTCCACCATCATCAACATGATTTCTACCATCCCGACTCACATAACATTATCAACATTGTATCACTCTAAGCTTGCAATAAGCAGTAACAATTGCAGGGGCCAGATGATATCAAACAACTCCTACATTTGCTAGGATTGTGATTTGCTTACTGATGTGCGAGGTAATGATAGTGATTTCTCGCCCTTCGTTGGTGAGCCCCAAGTGGAAGGCGTGATGTAGCACAGCAGCAAATTTCCCTCGGTGAAGATACCAAGGTTTGTCTCCAGTAGGACTCTGGAGATGAGAAGTAGGTGTCAGCGGCGCAACTGACGCGGACCTGCACACAGACACGATAACTTTGTTCCCAACGAAGTTTAGAGAGGTTGTCAATCTCTCCGGTCTTGTTGTTCACAAAGGATAAAACACAATAGATGATGATAGAAATTGAAAGTAAAAGAAGAAAAGTAAATGAGCGTGTAAACAGTGATGAGGGTATGGACCGGGATACGTGATGTTCACTAGTGATGTCTCTCTCCCAAAAGACGATAAAAATGCTATGCGAGGTAAACAAATTACAGAAAGGCAATTGACAGGATTATGAACGCACCGCAATGTTAACTATGCTACAAAAGAAAGGACGAGGCTCAAAAGCATGGGCAGTACGCCAAAATAAGTAGACCGAAATCCAACTGCATCTACTACTAATCATCCACCTTGAGATATCTATCCAGAACATCTCGCTGGTATTAAGTTGCGAGCCCCACCCAAAGTGTAAACCCAAAGCAACAGACAACTGATTAAAAAGAACTTTGCGTAAAGTAAACAATCCTTGTAACCGCGGTTACAAGCACCGTTGTTTTCCCCCTTGTGGCAACAACACATCCCCTAGACTCATGTTTCTGTCACTCAAGCGTGTCATCGGGGGGCATGAACCCACAATCGAGCAAAACGTTCCCTCTTGGAGTCACCACCTACTACTTGGCCAAAGAAATAAACAACAATGGAGAACATGCAAGAATTACTTAGGAACAAAAATATAAGAGATAAGAACCAAATATATTACTCAATCACAATCTGAACATAATCTCATAATCCATCAGATCCTATCAAACTCAACACAGCAATAGCAGAAATATTACAAAAGTGCCTCGATCATGTAGGGCAGCTCACGAGGTCTAAACCATGAAGAACAAAGAGGGGAGGAGAACATCACATAGCTACTGATCACGGACCCATGGTCCAAGGAAAACTACTCACGAGACATCCGGGGAGCATTCATGGTGGAGACGAGACTCCCGGAGGTCAATCCTCCCTCCGGCACGGTGCCGGGAAGAGGTCTTCTGGTGCTCCCGATCTCGGAAGCGCGGCGGCGGCGGAACAAAGGCGAGTTTGCGAAATAGGGTTCCTCTTCTGGAGTTTCCCCGTGACGGAGAATAAATAAGTGAAGGGCGCAGTCAGAGGTGGACCAGGGGCCCCAAGCGCCCCCTGGCGCGGCCAGGGGTGGGGCCACGCCGGGTGGCCGCCTGGGCCCCCTGGCTCCCCTCTGGCCCCTCCCGGGCTCTTCGCGAAGCTTCTTGTACGCTGATTTTTCCTGTATTTTTCCCAGAATTTTTCTGGCAATTTTTATATGGGGAAAAACCGAAATAGAAAAACAGCAAAAAACAGGAACTGGCACTGGGGTGCACTGAGTTAATAGGTTAGTCCAAATATGATCAAAAGTATATGAAAGTGTATCTAGATCATAGCAATATCACACAAAACATGCATGGAGCAAGCATAAATTATAAATACATTTTGGACATATCAACATCCCCAAGCTTAATTCCTGCTCGTCCTCGAGTAGGTAAATGATAACAGCATAATTTCTGTGGTGACATGCTAGCAACCATAAAAGAACTTTGAAAAGTAAAGCAATCAAGGTTAGAGATTCAATTCAAGTCATAACATGAAAGAGTCTATATTAGCATTGAAACAAGTAACAAAAGAACAAAAGGTGCAAGATCTCTCGCTGTCCGTGACTCAAATGTCTCCAAATGGTGTTTGCGTGCAACAAGGGGATAGGGAATACGAGAAAAAGTATTTTTGTGTTGAGAACTCAATCTACTAAAGTTTCACACTTGGTCTTCTTTGGAATCTTATCTTGACTCGTCCCCAGACCACTAGCCAGGTACAAGTCAATTTGATCCACTCCTTTTCGATATTTTGAGCACTCATGCAATGGATGAGCGTAAGCACGAGAGTTGACACTTAGGATGGCAAAGAGAGAAATATGGTGGAGGAGGAAGATAAAAAGGATAAGAAAGGGTCACATCAATGAGGACAATCATAGGCAAGAGATGCCAAATGATAGATATGATGTGAGGAGTAGGGATTGCCATGCAACGGATGCACAAACGAGCTAAGAAGCTCTCCAATGGAACTAGTGGGGGTGCATCTAACTTGCTCGCTCATGAAGACCTAGAGCTCTTTTGAGGAGGCTCATCCTTGGAATATGCAAGCCAAGTTCTATAGTGTAAAGGTCCCCACATAGCTATATGCATAATGATCATCTCTATGGAGTACAAAGATATAGAGGGAGTACTAGTGTGGATCTCTCAAAAGTATAGTAGTGTTGCCCCTTTCTCTCTTTTTATTTCTTTTTCTCTTTTTTTTCTATTTTTTTGTATTTTTTTGTGGCCTCAATGGCTCTTTCTATTAAACTCTTATTTGTCCTCTTTGGGATCTTTTAATGTGTCCACTTTGGGATCTTTTCCTCACTTAAGGGAAACACTCTATTTTACAAGAAGGTAAAGGAGATCTTTCACAATTTACAAGGTACTCAAAATCATAAAGAAGATGTAACTATCATGATGTATGCAATGTATGTCGATGCCAGTGTAGCAGGAACATATATGACATGAAGATCAAGTCATGAAGAGGTGGATGTTGCATGGCAATATAACGCGGAAAGGCTATGGAAAAGCCTTTATAGGTAGGTATGGTGGATGTTTTGAGGAAAGATATAAGGAGGCTTATGATGACAGAGCGTATCATGCCAAGGGTTTGGATGTACCGGCGAAGGTGGACGCCAACTCTCGGAGTGAGAAGAAAGCAATGCACGGCACAGGAGAGGCTAGCAAAATATGGGAAGGTGGAAGTGTCAACTTTCAATACTTACATTAGTCCGAAGAACTCATGCACTTATTATCGGTAACTCTCAATCTAATAAGGAGGTTCACAAAGAGACAAGTACCCCGAGGAGGAGTGTATGGGGGTTTGGTTATCCTTGCGCATCCTCGACTCATGGTACGTGAGTGTTCTCTGATATTCGATCCCTCCAAAGAGTAGTGATCCATCTAGTAGCTAGAGTTCTCAACTAGTTTTGTAGGT
Organism: Bromus sterilis; assembly: GCA_950022295.1. Taxonomy (NCBI): domain Eukaryota; kingdom Viridiplantae; phylum Streptophyta; class Magnoliopsida; order Poales; family Poaceae; genus Bromus; species Bromus sterilis. The sequence goes on from OX465595.1 coordinate 353,822,196, forward strand.
TTTGAAAATAAACACGGATTTCCCAAAATACGACACCTATCACAAATAGGCTAGATCTCTTGACACCAAAAGTTCAAACATTACTCACATCAATACCTCAAAACCATTTCAAGTTACTACTAAAATTAAATAGCAACCTCAATTACCTACTCTCAAGACAAGACACAACTCAGTGCAACAACCAACTCTCTTTAACAAGATAAACATGAAAACTAAAAAGAGTTCCAGCAACAAACTAAAAAAAATACAAGGCTCTTGCTAAAGACAAACGAAGACTAAAAACTAAACAAGACAGTATCTATGAAAAGATAAAGAACACACAACAGCAAAAAGATAGGCATGAAGAATCCTATGATGTGTTCTAGATTTTGAAAGTGGAGCGTGTTTCTCTCCCACACAAAGTAAGAAAAGATCTAACTTGTTATGAACAGCAAGCAAAGCTAAAGAAAACTAAAAATAAAACCTAAGAGCGAGACGCTCCAAGCATAGCACATAACGCATGAAGTGATAAAAATATAGTGAGACGAAGGACGAACTGATGATTGTTGATGGAGAAGGGGATGCACGGGGGCATCCCCAAGCTTAGACGCTTGAGTCTCCTTGAATATTTATTGGGGATGCATGGGGGCATCCCCAATCTTGAGCGCTTGACACTCCTGGATCTTCTTTCATCATCTTCTATCGCACACTTGAAAACTCCCTTCATACATAACTCATCATAAGCTGATTAGAGAGGTTAGTACCCTTAATAAATAATTTTTCTCCACTGGATATAAAGATAATCTTGAAGAGCTACTGTTTCTCAAGAGTGCCAAAAAGTTTTGCAAAGAAAAATCAAGCTTAAGGTTTGCAAAAGTAAGGAGAGACAAAACGTGGAAGAATCTGTGAAAAACAGAACAGCAGATAGTAAAGAATTTTTTAGGGGCACTTCTGCAACACAAATCAAAAACTCAGTACATACGGAAATTTTGTAATTGTATAGATAATACTGTGTTAAAATTTCAGCTCAAAAAGATGAACTGATATTTTTCTGGAATTTTTCTGGTCACGAGGACAGAATCTGTTTTCTGGACAGCATGTCACAACTTTTACTTCCCTTGCCGTAAGAGGCTATAACTTGGCACAAAGCTGAAAAATAAAGATACAATGATGTTGCTACAGTAGTAAGAATCATCAAGACACAACAAAAGCAAAAAGAAACACCTAAATTCGTTGCGGGCTGCCTCCCGAAAGCGCTTCTTTAAAGCCATTAGCTAGGCTTAATGCAAAAGATCAAGTTGTAGCAATCGAATCATTATCAAGATCATCAAAAAGCTCTTCAATTGTACAACTATTCTTAAGAGGTCTTTCAAATAAATGCCTAATGAAGATACTTCTAGGGAGAAAACCAAAGGGTGGAAAATCAATGGAAGATTCATTTATAAAATTATCAAAGAGAGGTATTTCTTCCAAAGTTTTCACGGTTTCAACTTCTTTGGAAATAGGTGGTTTATTTTTAGGTCGGGGAACCTTAGGGACATAATTGAACTTAGGTTCCCTTCTTGCCGAAGTCTCTACCTTTTTTGGTTTGATTGAGGAGAAAGTAGTTCCTAGAGTATTAATGATTTGCTCAATCTTATCTATCCTAGAAGTATCCGTATCACGGGATTTAATGACCTCCAAGGTTTTAATAATTTTAAGCATGGAGCTAGCAAGCCTATTCAAATTCCCTTGAATCTTGCGATCCAACTCATTTATCCTAGTTATACTTGGTATTTCTAACTCTATCTTTTCTAGTTTCTTCATGATGTGAGATAGAGTTATATCTTCTTGCATGCTAGCAATAGGGAGATTTTCAATAATATTAAGAGACTCCCATGTCGGGGCTTCTAGAAAATTCCCATTGATAGCAGTATCTAATATGAACCTATTCCAAGGAGTAATCACAACATAAAAATTTCTAAGCAGGATAGTAGTGGATTTCTTCTTGGTGGATTTTCTATGAGAATCATTAATTCTATACCAAGCATCTTTTAAACTTTCTCCACCTTTTTGTTTAAAGGTGAGAACCTCTGTCTCAACAAAGGCAGAAGGACCATACATAATGACAGCTAGCAATATAAATATTTTTTTTTGTAAATTTTTGGTAAAAGACACAAAGATAAAAACCGAAAAATAAACTAACAAGACTAAAAAACAAAGGTAAAGGGTAGTGTGCAACTCCCCTATCTTAGCACTTGGAGTCCCCGGCAACGGCGCCAGAAATACTCTTGCTTATTGGCTTCTCGCCCTTCGTTGGTTACCCCAAGTGAAGGTTTGAGATGCAGTGCATCAGCAGTTTTCCCTCGGTGAAGATACCAAGGTTTGTCTCCAGTAGGAATCCAGAGATGATAAGTAGGTGTCAGCGGCGCAACTGACGCGGACCTGCACACAGACACAGATAACTTTATTCCCAACGAAGTTCAGAGAGGTTGTCAATCTCTCCGGTCTTGTTGTTCACAAATGATAAAACGCAAGGGATAATGATAGCAACTTGAAAGTAAATGCAGAAAAGTAAATATACCTTGGAAACAATAATGAGGATATGGACCGGGATACGTGATGTTAACTAGTGATGTCTCTCTCCCAAAAGATGATAAAACTGCTATGCGAGGTAAAGAAATTACAGAAGGGCAATTGACAGGATTATGAACGCACCACAATGCTAACTATGCTACAAAAGAAAGGAGGAGGTTCAAAAGCACAGGCAGTACGCCAAGGTAAGTAGACCGAAATCCATCTGCATCTACTACTAATCATCCACCTTGAGATATCTATCCAGAACATCTCGTTGATATTAAGTTGCGAGCCCCACCCAAAGTGTAAACCCAAAGCAACAGACAACTGCATTAAAAAGAACTCTGTGTAAAGTAAACAATCCTTGTAACCGCGGTTACAAGCACCGTTGTTTTCCCCCTTGTGGCAACAACACATCCCCTAGACTCATGTTTCTGTCACTCAAGCGTGTCATCGGGGGGCATGAACCCACAATCTAGCACAACGTTCCCTCTTGGAGTCACTACCTACTACTTGGCCAAAGCAATAAACAGCAACGGAGAACATGCAAGAATTACTTAGGAACAAAAATATAAGAGATAAAAACTAAATATATTACTCTATCACAATGTGAACATAATCTCATAATCCATCAGATCCCTCCAAACTCAACATAGCAACAAGAGAAATATTACAAAGGTGCCTCGATCATGTAGGGCAGCTCACGAGGTCTAAACAATGAAGATCAAAGAGGGGAGAAGAACATCACATAACTACTGATCACGGACCCATGGTCCAAGGAAAACTACTCACGAGACATCCGGGAGCATCCATGGTGGAGAGGAGACTCCCGGAGGTCAATCCTCCCTCCGGCAGGGTGCCGGGAAGAGGTCTTCTGGTGCTCCCGATCTTGGAAGCGCGGCGGCGGCGGAACAGAGGCGAGTTCGCGGAATAGGGTTCTGCTTCTGGAGTTTTCCCGTGACAGGGGATAAATAGGCGAAGTGGGGCAGCCAGAGGTGGACCAGGGGCCCCAGGCGCCCCTGGTGCGTCCAGGGCTGGGGCCGCCTAGGCCCCCCTGGCTCCCCTCTGTCCCCTCCCGGGCTCTTCTCGAAGCTTCCGTCACGCTGATTTTTTATCTGAATTTTCCCGAATTTTTCTGGCACTTTTTATATGGGGGAAAACTGAAATAGAAAAACAGCAAAAAACAGGAACTGGCACTGGGGTGCACTGAGTTAATAGGTTAGTCCAAATATGATCAAAAAGTGTATGAAAGTGTATCTAGATCATAGCAATATCACACAAAACATACATGGAGCAAACAGAAATTATAGATACGTTTTGGACGTATCAAGTGCACACAGAGATCACGAGACCCTGATCCAACATTACAACAAGCATGCGGAAGCAAAGTAGGTGAGTACAGACAAGTTTAAGAAATGCTTAGAGAAGCCTTATTTGTAACAAGCCCTCCACGAGGGAACCAGTCTGCTGACTGGGACTACACTAGCTTGGTCTTCAGTCGTCGAGCTCGAGGAAGAATCCACCTTCTGGGTCAGTGGGTTCATCTAAAACATAGAATAAGCAAACGTGAGTACAAAGTCGTACTCAGCAAGACTTACGTAGGAGCTATGCTACTCATGCACATGTATCAAGGTAAAGGGAGGTGGGGTTTCAAATGCAGAAGAGCCAGCTTTGACTTGGCTAGTCCTGAACTACGAGTACCAGAGTTGAGGTAAGAAGCGTACATGAGTCCATTACATGTCCCCAACCAATTACACCACTATGGTGCCTTCCTCGACTTCCCCACGAGAAAGCACGCCATAGCACTCACGCTTATCTTGGCAAGTTTTATAAGTATCCAGTTCAAGTTGTCTAATAATCAAGATAAGCTTTCCAAGCAGTCCCTTACCGCGGACGCGGCTATTCTAATAGTTTTGTTAACCCTGCAGGGGTGTACCGCTACACACACATGATCATCAGTTACCGCCTTTGTACTCGACACCGTTCAAGAGGTGCCAGCGAGGATGCTCACCACAACTGTTACCTCATAGCCGATCTAGTCCAAGAATTGATACGTCCCAAACGTATATATAATTTCTGCTTGCTCCATGCATGTTTTCTGTGATATTGCTATGTTTTTGATACACTTTCATATCTTTTTATAACATATTTTGGAACTAACCTATTAATGGTTGCAAGAGTGCACAAGTTCTTGTTTTTGTACTTTATGTGTAGGAATTACTTGGATAAAGGAAAAATCACAAAAAGGAGCCTTGTAGGAGTTGGACTCTAACTCTCCCGAAATCTGTCCCCACCAGAAAGGTTTTAAAGATCGCCTCGGAAACGCTAGAAGACGGACTCAAACGGAAAAACTTAAAACTACAAAGTTGTAGGGAATTTTGTTTCGGTGGATTTAGACATAAAACTCGGCCCAATCGGAGTTCGTACGCTTCCAGAAACCCCGAAATACAGAAGACATAATCTGGATGACGGGAATCCGAGAGTCTATATAAAGAGAGGAAACCTAGGTCAAAGGGCACCACGAAATTTCCTCCCCTTGGCAGCCGTCTTGAGGGGGAGATCAATTTCCACAGCTGCACCATCTCCAAGGAAGAAGAAGGGGCCAAGGGCCGCTGCCCCCAAGGGCCGTGGCCGTGGCCGTGGGCGCCGCCGCCGCCGTGGCCACCGCCGTCGCCGTCTCCTTCATCTCCTCCGGTCTGCGCCTTTCCATTAACAACTCTCCCTCTCACCATGTCCATGTGTGAGTAGTTCCCCTCGGGGCTAAGGCTTATATCTTGATCTATGTGGTTTCTCTCTCTCCCATGATGTGATCTTTGTTGTGATCATAGGCTATGTTAATCTAGGGTGATCCCATGATATTTCCCCTTCCTCTATGTATTGGATTGATGTACTCAATTGATCTTATCTAGTATAATCTCAGAGACCAAGGTGACAGCAGTCTATTGGACATGGGTTAGAAGAATATTATCATGAGTGATTTTCTCTTTTGTGTGTGTATTGAAGATTGAGAGTCTCTTGGTGCTTGTCTTTGACTATCCTTTAGATATGTTGTGGTGATTGTGGTACTCTTTTTGGATGGCCGCGGTGACATTGGGAAATCCATAGATTGAGAACTACGAACTCTGAGGTGTGCTTTTGTAGCCCAGCACAATTCTCGTCCTCTCTTGACCACAAAGGAATGAACTCCGAGTACGTCTCCATTGCATGTTTTATGGGATATTTCATGTGATTAGACTATGTTAATGTTGTTGGGAGTTGTCACTAGTGAAAGTATGAAGCCTAGGCCTTGTTTCCATCATTGTTACACCGTTTGCACTCACTTTTGTTACTTGTTTCTTTGCTGCACTTTTTATTACAGATTTATATTACTTCGTTTTATCACACCTATCACCCATATTTTACCATCTCTTCGCCGAACTAGTGCACCTATACAGCTCCTATTTGTATTAGGTGTGTTGGGGACACAAGAGACTTCTTGTATCTTAATTGCAGGGTTTCTTGAGAGAGACCATCTTCAACCTCTACTTCCCTGAGTTCGATAAACCTTAGGTTATCCACTTGAGGGAAATTAGTGCTGTCCTACAAACCTCTGCGCTTGGAGGCCCAACATAGTCTACAAGAATAGAAGCGTGCGTAGACATCAAGCTATTTCTGGCGCCGTTGCCGGGGAGGTAAGGTTTGAAGGTATTTCTTTAGATTCTGCAATTAATTCTTTTTGTTTCTTTTTTTTTATTTTCATTAGTTAGGCTTTATTGGAAACAACAAAAATATTATGAGAGAGCTTTATGAGCTCTACCTTGAGTTGGGACATGAAGTGTTTGAAGAGAAAATGAAAAAGCCTATGGAGCTTAATTATTTGCACAACACTCATGTTAGTAGCAATGTTATTAGTATGTCTTCTTTGAATACCTTTGATCCTAATGATATGCAAAGCTATAAGCTTGGGGATGCTACGTTTTATGAAGATGATCTTTTTAGCCCCCCAAGTTTTGATGAGAAAATTTATTTTGATGATACTTTGTCTCCTATCTATGATGATTGTTGTGATGACACTTATGCTATAAAGAATACTATTTTGCAAGTGCATCATGATAAGAATGATTCATGTGATAGCTATTTTGTTGAGTTTGCTCCCACTATTACTAATGAGAAGGATTTTGCTTATGTGGGGAGTAACAAATTTTCTATGCTTGTGGATCATGATAAGAAAATTTTATGTGATACTTATGTTGTTGAGTTTATTCATGATCCCACTGAAAATTATTATGAGAGGGGAACATATGCTCATAGATATTTCAATAATATCAAATTCCCTCTCTTTATGTTGAATGTTTTGAAGTTGCACTTGTTTTGCCTTCCTATGCTAATATCTTTATGCTTCAATGAGTTATTCTTCTATAAGATCCCTTTGCATAGGAAGAATGTTAGACTTAAATGTGTTTGATATTTGCTTCTTGATGCTCTCTTTTGTTCTACAACTCTTATTTCTACGAGAGCATCACTAAAATCTTAAGCCTAGCTAATGGCTTTAAAGAAGCGCTTTCGAGAGGCAGCCCACAACGAATTTAGGATTTACTTTTTGTTTTTCTTCTGTTTTTAGTGGTCTTGATGATTGTTACTACTGTAGAAACATCATTGTATCTTTACTTTTCAAGCTTTGTGCCAATTATAGCCTCATATGACAAGGAAGTGAAAGTTGTGACATGCTGTCCAGAAAACAGATTCAGTCCTCGTGACGGGAAAATCATAGAAAAATCTCAGTTCATCTTTTTGAGCTGAATTTTTACACAGCTTGCTCTATACAATCACGAAACTTCCGTATGTTCTGAGTTTTTTTATTTGAGTTGCAGAAGTACCCCTAAAAAATACTATACTACCTGTTGTTCTGTTTTTCACAGATTCTGCCACGTTTTGTCTCTCCTTACTTTTGCAAACTTTAATCTTGATTTTTCTTTGCAAAAACCTTTTGGAAATCTTGAGAAACAGTATCTCTTCAAGAATATCTTTATATCCAGTGGGGAAAAATTATTTATTAAGGGTACTAACCTCTCTAATCAGCTTATGATGAGTTATGTATGAAGGGAGTTTTCAAGTGTGCGATGGAAGATGACGAAAGAAGATTCGGGAGTGTCAAGCGCTCAAGCTTGGGGATGCCCCCATGCATCCCCAACAAATATTCAAGGAGACTCAAGCGTCTAATCTTGGGGATGCCCCCGTGCATCCCCTTCTCCATAAAAAATCATCAGTTCGTCCTTCGTCTCACTATATTTTTATCACTTCATGCGTTATGTGCTATGCTTGGAGCGTCTCGCTCTTAGGTTTTATTTTTAGTTTTATTTAGCTTTGCTTGCTGTTCATAACAAGTTAGATCCCGTCTTACTTTGTGTGGGAGAGAAACACGCTCCGTTTGAACTAGAACACAACATAGAATTCTTCATGCCTATCTTTTTGCTGTTATGTGTTCTTTATCTTTTCGTAGCTACTGTCATCTCTAGTTTTAGTCTTAGTTTGTCTTAGCAAGAGCCTTGGCTTTTGTTTAGTTTGTCGCTGGAACTCTCTTTAGTTTTCATGTTTATCGTGTTAAGAGAGTTGGTTGTTGCACTGAGTTATGTCTTGTCTTGAAAGTAGGTAATTGAGGTTGCTATTTAATTTTAGTAGTAACTTGCAATGGTTTTGAGGTATTGATGTGAGTAATGTTTGAACTTTTGGTGTCAAGAGCTCTAGCCTATTAGTGATAGGTGTCATATTTTGGGCAATCCGTGTTTATTTTCGAAACCTACAAAATTAGTTGAGAACTTTAGCTACTAGATGGATCACTACTCTTTGGAGGGATCGAATATTAGAGTACACTCACGTACCATGAGTCGAGGATGCGCAAGGATAACCAAACCCCCATACACTCCTCCTCGGGGTACTTGTCTCTTTGTGAACCTCCTTACTAGATTGATAGTTACCGATAATAAGTGCATGAGTTCTTCGGACTAATGTAAGTATTGAAAGTTGACACTTCCACCTCCTCATTTTTGCTAGCCTCTCCCGTGCCGTGCATTGCCTTCTTCTCACTCCGAGAGTTGGCGTCCACCTTCGCCGGTACATCCAAACCCTTGGCATGATACGCTCTGTCATCATAAACCTCGTTATATCTTTCCTCAAAATAGCCACCATACCTACCTATCAAGGCATTTCCATAGCCTTTCCGAGATATATTGCCATGCAACATCCACCTCTTCATGACTTGATCTTCATGTCATACATGTTCCTGCTACACTGGCAGAGGCATACATTGCATACATCATGATAGTTACATCTTCTTTATGATTTGAGTACTTTGTAAAGTGTGAAAGATCTTCTATACTTCTTGTAATTTATAGAGTGTTTCCCCTAAAGTGAGGAAAAGATCCCAAAGTGGACACAATAAAAGATCCCAAAGAGGACAAATGAGAGTTAAATAGAAAGAGCCATTGAGGCCACAAAAAAATACAAAAAAATAGAAAAAAGAGAAAAAAATAAAAATAAAAAGAGAGAAGGGGGCACACTACTATTCCTTTTGAGAGATCAACACTAGTACTTCATCCTCTATCCCTTGTACTCCATAGAGATCATCATACATGCATATAGCTACGTGGGGACCCTTCACACTATAAAACCTTGCTTGTATATTCCAATGATGAGCCTCCTCAAATGAGCTCTAGGTCTTCTTGAGCAAGCAAGTTGGATGAACCCCCACTAGTTCCATTGGAGAGCTTTTCTTAGCTCTTATGTGCATCCGTTGCATGGCAATCCATACTCCTCACATCATATCTATCATATGGCCTTCTCTCGCCTATGGTTGTCCTCATTGATGTGAGCCTTTCTCACCCTTTTTGTCTTCCTCCTCCACCATATTTCTCTCTTTGCAATCCAAAGTGTCAACTCTCGTGCTTACGCTCATCCATTGCATGAGTGCTCAAAATATCGAAAAGGAGTGGATCAAATTGACTTGTACCTGGCTAGTGGTCTGGGGACGAGTCAAGATAAGATTCCAAAGAAGACCGAGTGTGAAACTTTAGTAGATTGAGTTCTCAACAAAAATAATTTTTCATCTCGTATTCCCTATCCCCTTTCTTGCACGCAAAAACCATTTGGAAACATTCGAGTCACGGACAGCGAGAGCTCTTGCACCCTTTGTTCTTTTGTTTCTTGTGTCAATGCTAATATAGACCCTTGCTTGTTAAGACTTGAATTGAATTGCATGCTTTGATTGCTTTACTTAAAAGTCCTTATATGTTTGTATGTCATGTCACCACAGAAATTATGCTTGTTATCATTTACCTACTCGAGGACGAGCAGGAATTAAGGTTGGGGATGTTGATATGTCCCAAACGTATCTATAACTTCTGCTTGCTCCATGCATGTTTTGTGTGATATTGCTATGCTTTTGATACACTTTCATACCTTTTTATAACATATTTTGGAACTAACCTATTAATGTTTACAAGAGTGCACAAGTTCTTGTTTTTGTACTTTATGTGTAGGAATTACTTGGATAAAGGAAAAATCACAAAAAGGAGCCTTGTAGGAGTTGGACTCTAACTCTCCCGAAATCTGTCCCCACCAGACAGGTTTTAAAGATCACCTCGGAAACGCTAGAAGGCGGCCTCAAACGGAAAACCTTAAAACTACAAAGTTGTAGAGAATTTTGTTCCGGTGGATTTAGATATAAAATTCGGCCCAATCGGAGTTCAGACGCTTCCAAAAACCCCGAAATACAGAAGACATAATCTGGATGACGGGAATCCGAGAGTCTATAGAAAGAGAGGAAAACTAGGTCAAAGGGCACCACGAAATTTCCTCCCCCTTGGCAGCCGTCTTGAGGGGGAGATCAATCTCCACAGCAGCACCATCTCCAAGGAAGAAGAAGGGGCCAAGGGCCGTGGCCGTGGCCGTGGGCGGCGCCGCCGCCGTGGCCGCCGCCGACGCCGTCTCCTTCATCTCCTCCGGGCTGCACCTCTCCATTAACAACTCTCCCTCTCACCATGTCCATGTGTGAGTAGTTCCCCTCGGGGCTAAGGCTTATATCTTGATCTATGTGGTTTCTCTCTCTCCCATGATGTGATCTTTGTTGTGATCATAAACTATGTTAATCTAGGGTGATCCCATGATATTTCCCCTTCCTCTATGTATTGGATTAATGTACTCAATTGATCTTATCTAGTATAATCTCAGAGACCAAGGTGACAGCGGTCTATTGGACATGGGTTAGAAGAATATTATCATGAGTGATTTCCTCTTTTGTGTGTGGATTGAAGATTGAGAGTCTCTTAGTGCTTGTCTTTGACTATCCTTTAGATATGTTGTGGTGATTGTGGTACTCTTTTTTGGATGGCCGCGGTGACATTGGGAAATCCATAGATTGAGAACTACGAACTCTGAGGTGTGCTTTTGTAGCGCTACACAATTCTCGTCCTCTCTTGACCACAAAGGAATGACCTCTGAGTACGTCTCCATTGCATGTTTTATGGGAAATATCATGTGATTAGACTATGTTAATGTTGTTGGGAGTTGCCACTAGTGAAAGTATGAAGCCTAGGCCTTGTTTCCATCATTGTTACACCGTTTGCACTCACTTTTGTTACTTGTTTCTTTGCTGCACTTTTTATTACAGATTTATATTACTTCGTGTTATCACACCTATCACCCATATTTTACCATCTCTTCGCCGAACTAGTGCACCTATACAACTCCTAGTTGTATTAAGTGTGTTGGGGACACAAGAGACTTCTTGTGTCACAACCCCAAGTTAGGTATGTGCTAGGGTAAGCTTAAGCCTTTGCATCATGTTAAAAAAAATTCAAAAAGAAATCAAAATGGGAGAGAGAACACCCCCCAGATGAATTAATTCAAAAGGACAGATAAAAAGTTTCTCCAAAAAATCCTTTTGCATTTTTGAAAAGTCTTATAAATGAGTGTGATCACATATCAAGTGATGTGGGACCCACCCATGCTCATAGATTTTTCAAATATTCAAACAGGAGCATGGAATTAAATTTAAACCCCTATTTGAATTAAAGTTCAAATTATTTGAATTTAAAAAATGTTCAAATTTTATAAGTGGCTAATCTAATTTATTGTGAGGCCACATAAAAATTTGTAGCATTTTAGAAAATGTCTAGCTAATTGTTTTAGCAAGACAAAACAAAAGTCAGAAAAGAAAACAGAAAGAAAAGGGAAAAGGAAACTAACCTGGAAAGTAGCCCAACTAATCCCCCCTGAGCCCACCAGTCTGGCCCAGCCCGCCAAGTCCCCTGTCGTCTACCCCAAGCAGCTCGCTGTCGAGCATGCCGGGGGCAGCGACTGCCACCGCGACGCCGCCGACGCGCCAGGCCTCCTCTGAGTCTATCTCCACGTCGTGGAACGTCTAGAAGACGCGCCGTTCTTTTTCCCCCTATCCAGAGCAAGTTCCCCTCCCTCCACCGCCGGATTCAAAGACGACAATGAAGCTCGCCGGAGTACGACGACGCCCACGTGCGGCCAACAAAGACGAGAGGCTGCACGACCGTGCCCAATCGCTCCGCCATCGTCTTCTCTGTCGAAGCTGCCGTCGTCTGTGACCTCCCCGGAGACGCGCAGGTGGTGCTATCGACCCGGCTCATCACGGGCTTTCGATTGGTGGTCCTAGCGCAGAGAATGGAGGCCAGGAGGAGAAGTTAGCAGAGCGCCGCCGTGCTGGATGCCACCGGCGGCTAGCCGCCGGCGAGGCACGCTAATTACGGGCTAACCCCCCCTGTTAGTTGACCCCAGGTCAATGACAGGTGGGGCCCCCAGGCCTTAACCCCCCCTCTGTTTATTTTAAACAGAGGGATTAAGCTATGTGTCACTGATAACCTTGGCCCACTTGTCAGCCCCCCCCCCTTGCGTCATGCTGACCTCATGATGACGCAGTAAACCTTTTTCCAGAGAATTAAAAATCAAGAAAATTCCAGAAAATAGCTTAAACTTCAATAATTCATAGAAATTTCATTTTAACTCCAAATTGGACAAATAATATGTCTAAAATTATCAGAAAAATACAAGGATTATGAATATGCAATTTGTTTCTATGTTTGACCATTTTAAAATGGGTGAACAGTAGCAAACATGCATATGGATCCTTTTCAAATTCAAATTTGGAGTGAATTTGCAAATGATTTTGCAACACCCTTCTATTAGATGGATTCATCCACACAACAGAAGCTTTATCTCATCTAAACAACATCACTTCATGACCAACCTTTTCAAATGAACTTTCATGCATTCAAATGCATTTGAAATTCATCGATAAATCAAATGGAGTTTGAATTTGCAACTCAAATGCAATATACTCCTTTTAAATGGAATGCTCAACACATCAGTACCTTGAACATCACCATTACAATCTTATTCATGTGATTGTGCATTGTACATTATGTTGATCCTATGATTGTCATGTTGCTAATAGAAGTGGAGCCGGAACCCGAGATCACCCCCTTCGTTGAAGACCCCGTGACTGAACCGTCAGCAAGGCAAGCAAACCCCCATTGATCATGTCTATAAAATCCCAATTCCCTCTCAGTCTCGCTTATGTATGTTTAGGAGATCACCTTGTAACGTTTCTACCGCATAGTTGAACCCATATCCTTTGCATGACCTATCATCTTGTCACAGTAGTAAGCAAACCACAATCCTAGAAGATGTAGGAGTTGTTTGATATCATGTAACCCCTGCAACTGTTACTGCTTATTGCATGCTTAGAGTTACAATTAGGTTGCTTTTGATTTGAGTCGGGATGATGGTAAACATGGTGTTGATTAAAGTGAAACTGTGTTGGTGAATCTACCCTAATACAAGGTGAACGATGAGAGGCTGTGTAGGAGTACACAGTGGGTTGTCTCGTTGAACACCGCCTTAAGTCCGAGTTCTTGTGTGGTGATCCAAGAAGAAGAGTACAACCACAAATTGGGCTCACTGACCCCTCTTATCCTAGTACCTCACCCCGTTCGAACCCCAAGAGTCGCAGTAGTTCGGAGTTCTGGTAGGGCTGTGGCACAGTCTGCGAAGTGGATGAACGGCTTTTCAAGACCGGCTTGGGACCCTGCACACAACGTTTGAGGCTGTACTGGAACCTCGGCCGGACTTCCATACGGATCCCCCTCAGATAGGCGACTCTCTAGACTAGAACGGAGCTGTTTGCGAAGTGTTATGGTGAACATCCTCGCCGACAACACTTGAATGGTGTCGAGACCAAAGGCGGTAACTGATGGTCATGTGTGTGTAGTAGTACACCCCTGCAGGGTTAACAAAACTATTCGAATAGCCGCGGTCGCGGTTAAGGACTGCTTGGAAAGCTTAGCTTGATTATTAGACAACTTGAACTGGATACTTCTAAAACACACCAAGATAAGCGTGAGTGCTATGGTGTGCTTCTCGTGGGGAAGTCGAGGAAGTAACCATAGCGGTGTAATTGGTTGAAGATATGTAGTGGACTCATGTACGCTTCTTACCTCAAGTCTGGTACTCGTAGTTCAGGACTAGCCAAGTCAAAGTTGGCACTTCTGCAAGTGAAACCCCACCTCCCTTTACCTTGATACATGTGCATGAGTAGTATAGCTCCTATGTAAGTCTTGCTGAGTACGACTTTGTACTCACGTTTGCTTATTCTATGTTTTAGATGAACCCACCGACCCCGATGGTGGCTTCTACCTGAAGCTCGAAGAATGAAGACTCATACCAAGACCAAGCTAGTGTAGTCCCAGTCAGACGACTGGTTCCCTCGTGAAGGGCTTGTTTTTAGATAAGGCTTCTCTTAGCCATTTGTTAAACTTTTCTGTACTCAGACCTACTTTGCTTCCGCTTGTCTGTTGTAATGTTGGATCACATGCTTGTGATCTCTGTGTGCACTCTGTAAGAGTTATCAATAAAGATGTATACTTTGTAGAGAATTGCAATGATACCTGCTGTTCCTACAAGGCATGTGTGTTGCGTGTATGTTTATAACATGCATGTCTTTGTATGGGTTTTCGAGACCTTAGTTGTGATCTGGCTGGCGGTCTTTTATACACCAAGTGGCCCTTAGATGTGCGCAGCTTGGGGCATCGCGATGCGATTGTTCGAGACTCTGTCTCGTGCACACTTTGATGTATGATCGAGCCCGCCCTAGACCCCGACTAAGTGATCGGGCTGGAGTAAGTCTATGTAAGAGTTATGAGATAGTCGGTAGTATGGTTGAGGCGACTTGTCTATGAATATGGGAGTTCATCACCCATATCATTTAGACTTGTGTGCGGACGATGAGGACCCATCTCAGTTGATCATCCGGCCTGGATGGGATGCCCCTCACGTACGATGCTTTCCGAGAACGTTCTGTGCTTGGCCTTGTCTGCTTAGACAAGTGGGTACGGTTCTCTGCTCTCCATATGACTATGTCGTAGCGGGACTTGCATACGCTAACCCCGGGTCCCGACATCTTGTATCTTAATTGTAGGGTTTCTTGAGAGAGACCATCTTCAACCTCTACTTCCCTGAGTTCGATTTTTGGAGTTAAAATGAATTAGTTATGAATTTCCAAAGTTTAATTCATTTTCTGGAATTTCTGGAATTGATTTAAATAGAAAACATTTACTGCATTAGCATGAGGTCATGCTGACGTCAGGGGGGCACTGACCACTGGGACCCACATGTCAGTGTCTCACTGTTGATTTAATTAACAGATTAATTTGAATTAATCTAACAGGGGGTGATTAGCAGGCTGGGCCCACATGGAAGTGTCACTGGGGGGTGGGGCCAAGGTGATTAGGCACTGGGGTTAGAGCTGTAATGGAGGGGGTCGTCGCCGGCGCCACTGTAGTCGCCGGTATTTTGATTTAGGGCACGGGAGCAAGATTGGTGGCCACCGGCGTGTGCAGCGTCGTCGTCCGCGTCGAAAGGACCAAGTGGGAGCTTCAGGGGGTCACCGGAGCGTCGCCGGCGTCGAAGACGGCGGTGGCAGTGGCTCGGGCTTCGTCGAACTCGCGCTCCAGAGCGCGCTTTTGACCGTGGCCTAGTGCAAAACGTTGCTGGGGACACCAGGAGGGTGATAGACCAGGCGGGCGAGACGTTGGCGCACGGGAGTAGCACTTCACCGGCCATGGCGGCGGCGAGCTTCTGCTCCCATGGCAGATCGATGTAGAGGAAGAGCTGGGGCTCACGGGGTTAGGTGAAAATCTCACCAGGCTTTGGTGAACACGCTGGTGTAGTCTACGGAGGCGGGGAGGCTCTAGAGCTGCCAGATTTAGAGGTGGATCCGTGGCGGCCGGAGACAAAGACGATGAAGCTAGCTAGCTCGTGGGGACGGCTGGCTTCGATTCCTTCTGTACGGTGGGGTTGTAGACAACGGCGGAGCTGATGGACTTGGCGGTGCGTCCTCTCGTCGACGGTGGCCGCGTGAAGACGGCGGCGTGTTCCACGGCTGCTCTCGGATGGCGATGGAATCGAGCGGGAGAGAAATGGGAGACGGCTCCCAGGGGGGAATGGACACAGCGTCTCCAGGGCGTCGTCGTGGCGAGGAGATAAGGCTTGGGGCGCCTGGAAGGCTCTCGGCGTCGGGGTGGCGTCCACGGCACGCTCTGGCTCGACACCGAGCTGCTTGAGGAAGACGACAGCGGAGGTAGGTGGGCTTGGGACGGCTGGGAAACAAGTTGGGCTGAAACACAGGTAAGCCCTTTTTCCTTTTTCCTTTTTGTTTTCTTTCTGTTATTTGTTGTGCCTTGCTAAATAAAATAGCTAGCCATTTTCTAAAATGCTGAAACTTTTTATATGGCTTCACAATATAATAGGCTAGCCACTTGTAAAGTTTGAACATTTTTCAAATTCAAATTATTTGAACTTTAATTCAAATAGGGGTTTAAATTTAAATCCATGCTCCTGTTTGAATATTTGAAAAACTCCATGAGCATGGGGTTGGTCCCACATCACTTGATATGTGATCACACTCATTTATAAGACTTTTCAAAAATGCAAAAGGAATTTTTGGAGCAACTTTATTTCTGGCCATTTGGATTAATTCATCAGGGGGGGGGTTCCTTCTCCCATTTGAGTTTGAATTTGAATTCCATTTGATTTTATTTGATGAATGCAAGGTGACTTTGATCCTAGCACATTACCTAACAGAGGGTTCTGACAGGGGGCGCCTGCCCCCCCTGGAGCGTGTCTCCGGCTCCACTTCGGCCTCAAATTTTCCTAATTTTACAAAAACTCGTAATCTGGAACTTATATGGCGGTTTCGCGATGTTTCCTTACCGTAATACATACCTTTCCTTATTCTGCTTCTGCCGGTGTCTGAAACAGGTCAGCAACGTGTTCTTCATGAGTTGTTGTATATATGAAATCCACATCAACATTGACAGGATCTCCTGGTATGTAATGCTTAAGTCTTTGCCCGTTCACAACTTGAGGTTTGGTGCCTTCGAAATTGTTAATCTTGATTGCACCCGAGCAGTAGACTTCCTTGATATGAAATGGCCCTTCCCACCTGGAAAGTAGTTTACCTGGAGAAAACCTGAAACGGGATCTAAACAACAAAACTTTATCACCAACATTAAACTCACGTTTCAGAATCCTCCTATCATGCCACTTCTTTACCTTTTCCTTGAACATTTTAGCGCTCTCGTAAGCTTCACTTCTCCACTCATCTAGAGAAGTCAAGTTCATGAGACGCTTTTCACCAGCTGTCAGCATTAAGCTCTCTAATAGCGTAGAAAGCTTTGTGTTCTAATTCTAATGGCAAATGGCAAGCCTTTCCATAGACCATTTTATAGGGAGACATGCCCATGGGGTTTTTGTAAGCAGTTCTATACGCCCACAAAGCATCTCCTAACTTATTCCACCAATCTTTTCTATTTCTATTTACTTTCTTCTGTAGGATCAACTTGATCTCTCTATTGGTGAGCTCAACTTGCCCACTAGTTTGAGGGTGGTACGGTGAAGCAATTGTATGATTGACATCGTACTTGGCTAAAGCTTTTCTAAAAGCTCCATGTGTAAAGTGTGAACCCCCGTCAGTCATGAGGTACCTCAGTACTCCAAACCTAGGAAAAATAACATCCTTGAGTATTTTCAAAGATGTCTTGTGATCAGCACTTTCAGTGGGGATTGCCTCTACCCACTTGATTACATAATCAACATCAACTAAAATGTGAGTGTACTTGTGCGAGGAAGGAAAAGGACCCATAAAATCAAAACCCCAGCAATCAAAAGGTGTCAGAACCCCAACTTGGGTAAGTGCTAGGGTTTGAGTGCCCCTTTGCATCATGTAAAAATTTCAAAAGAAATTCAAAAATGGGGAAAATAAAAGCCCTAGCGAACTTAATTCAAAAAGGCCAGATAAAAATTTCTTCCAAAAATTTCTGTGCTCTTTTTGAAAAGTCTTATAAATATGCATGATCACATATAAAGTGAAGTGGGTCCCACAGCATGCAATAAGATTTTTCAAATATTCCAAACAGGGCTTGGCAATTAAATAAATACCCTATTTGAATTAAAATTCAAATTATTTGAATTTTAAAAATGCCCAAACTTTGCAAGTGGCTAGCTAAATGCATTACAAGTCCACATAAAAATTTGGAGCATTTAATAAAATGCTTTGCTATTTTATCCAGAGCAAAACAATTTACAGAAAAAGAAAAACAGAAAGAATAAGGAAAAGAGGCCTACCTGGCAACTGGCCCAACTTAAGCCCCCACGGCCCAGGCCCACCTTCCCCGCGTTGTCGTCTTCCCCAAGCACCTCGGTGACGAGCCGAGGGCGCGCGGCGAGGCCACTGCGACGGCGAGGCGCTTCCAGGCCTCCCCCTGGCCTCTAAGCGCGCCACGAGTACGCCCCAGTTCCCCCGCATCCTATCCACCTCCTCTGGCTCTCTCTCCACCCCTCCCTCGCCGGAAAACCTCGACGCCCGAGCGCTGCCGCGGAGCGCGACGCCGATCCCACGCGGCCAACGACAGCAAGACGCCGCACCGCCGTGTCCCTCGTCTCCACCACCCTCGTCTTCGTCCCCGGGAGCAAGGAATCGGCCCCGGAAGCCCCGAGCACGCCGTCCCCTTCGTCGAGTCGCCACCGGAGCCGCCAGTTTGCCGCCGTCGATTCGCCGCCTATAGCGCCTCCTCGAGCCCGCTGGCCACATCTTCGTGTTCAAGGTGAGCTTCTGCTCATTTTCCCCAACCTGGCGCCCCCTCGTTTGCTCTCTAGCCACCATTGCCATGAACGCCGAGAGGCACCGCCGCAATGAACGACGGCGACGTTGCTCCCATTCCCTTCTGCTTCGCCCGTGACGCGCACCGTGATCCCCAGCACCACAGCTTTGAAACGCTCCATTCCCCGGTCAAAAGCGCGCTCCAGAGCGTCCTCCCGACATCTCCAGAGCCACGGCCTCCGCCTCCCTCGACGCCGGCGACGCTCCGGTGACCCCCGAGCTCGCCTGTTGGTCCAGGGTGACTCGCGGGAGCTTCCTAGTTCGAATGGAGGTCACGGCATCCCTTTTGGCGCAGGGAATCGTCCTCTCGAGCTCGCCGGTCTCTCTGGCCTCGCCGGCGACTCGCCGGAGATGACCTGCCGACGTGGCAAGGTGATTAGCCACCTGGCCCCACCCGCAGAGACACTGACAGTGGGCCCTGCCGCTGTTAATCTCTGTTTAAATTAAATCAAAACATTTATTTAACCACAGTGTCACTTACAGGTGGGACCCCCTGGTCAGAGCCCCCCTGACGTCATGGTGACGCAGTGCTTGCGCAATAATTCATTTCTAATTTAAAAGAATTACTGAAAATCTAGAAAATAGAATAAACTTTGAAATTCAATAACTTTTTAATCCTAACTCCAAATTGGACAAATAATATATGAAAAATTATCAGAAAAATACAAGGATTATGAATATGCAATTCGTTTCTATGTTTGACCATTTTAAAATGGGTGAACAGTATCAAACATGCATATGGCATAATTTGAATTTGAATTTCAAGTTTGAATTTTTTATTCCAAATGAAATACACTTCAATTAAGAGGAATTTGCCACAAACCAGTAGCATTCACAGCATGGACAACTATATCATGTGCTTGTGCATTCTATTTCAATGTTGTCCCCCCCCTTTGTTGATGATTGTTCCGGTAACAGTGTTTCCGAGACGGAGGTCACCCCCGAAGAAGAAGTTCGATAAACCCGTGTATCGTCAGCAAGGCAAGCAAACCCCATTGATCATGTCTATAAAATCCCACTTCCTTCTCAGTCTCGCTTATGCATGACTAGGAGATCACCTTGTGTCGATTCTACCACATAGTTGAACCCATATCCGATGCATGACCTATCATCTTGTCACAGTAGTAAGAAAACCACAATCCTAGCTGACATAGGAGTTGATTGATATCATGTGGCCCCTACAACTGTTACATCTTATTGCATGCTTAGAGGTTACAATGAGGTTACAATGATCTGTGAGTCGGGATGGTTGTGATCATGTTACTGATAAAGGTGAAACTGTGTTGGTGAATCCACCCTAATACAAGGTGAACGATGAGAGGTTGTGTAGGAGTACACAGTGGGTTGTCTCGTTGAACACCGCCTTAAGCCCGAGTTCTTGTGTGGTGATCCAAGACGAAGAGTACTACCACATGTTGGGCACATAGACCCCCGCTCAACCTACTAACTCACCCCAGTTCAAGTCCAAGAGTCACTAGTTCGGGCTTTCCATTTGGCATATGCATAGAAAAAGAATGAATGAAAGTTTGCATCATTTGTGGGTGGACCTGTGAGACAGGAAAACCATCTCCTAAGGTGGCGTCTCGGTCACCTGCATCGTCTGAGTCTGTATCGTTGACCCGGCCGGACTCTTGAGCGGTGAGCAACTCAGATGGTTGATTCCTGGATTCCAATTGGCTGTGAGGTAAAAGTTGTGGAAATTATACTCGCCGACACCCGCTTGATGGGTGACGAGATCCCGGCGGTAACTGATGGTTTCATGTGTGTAGAAGTACACCCCTGAAGGGTTAACAAAACTATTCGAATAGCTGCGTCCGCGGTAAGGGACTACTTGGAAAGCTATGGTTGATTATTAGACAACTTGAATGGATACTTCTAAAACTCGCAAGATAATTGTGAGTGCTGTGGTGTGCTTCCACTCCCCCAACACCGGCGCCCCTCCTCATTCTCCCTCTCCCTTCCTCTTCCTCTCCCTCTTCTCACATCTCTCTCTCTTCTCCCGCAGGAGCTCCTCGCCGCCGCGCCATGGACAGGAGGTCCAAGCTCGAGCCTCCATGGACGCCGGGCAGCCTCGCTCGTCCTCCCCTCCGCGTCCTCGCCGCCGGGATGGAACCAGCCGCCCCGGCCGTCCTCGCGCCCGCCTCCGACCCTCCTCACTCGAGCGCCTCCTGGCCTCCTCGCCGCCGTCGAGGTCGGCCGCCGCCGCCACCCCCGTACAGGATCGGATCCCGACCCGATCCGGCCAGCTAGCCAGCTGGGCCCCGTGGAGCCACGACCCAGCTCCAAGGCGAGCCCACCTCCAGCGTAGCCCAGAGCCTCTCTAGCGGCCAGATGGGCCGAGCCCAGTGGGTGAGGCCCGATTTCTTTTTTTCTTCTGAAAACCCTACTGTTATTTCACTAAGTCTGTGAATATTGTGCTGCTGATCCCGTTTTGTAATGCGTTTTCCCGTTGACTCGTAGGTCGGAATGAAGTGATTCTTTTTTTTTGTTTGGTTGTGCTTGGTGTGCTCTAGAGTTCATCTTTAGGAAGTTATCTATTTTGAGGTCACCTTGATTGTGTAATTGTGTGTTGAAGTGGGCATCAGGCCGTTAAACTGCTACTAATTTCTGTTTAGTGCTGCTGTTATTATTTTGTTGCAACTTTGGTTGATGATTGTGACTCATCCATGAGGCATATTGCATTGATTCTTTTTCCTATGTGTTAAGAATCATGTGTACTTCATTTCCATGCTTTAACTTGTCATTTTTTGTTGCTTTAGCTATACTAAATCTTGCTCCAAAGTGGTGATCCTGATGTTAATGTACTGCTGTGCTGAAAACTGTTAATTTGTTGCAACTTCGGGTGACGGTTGCGTCGCAACCGTTTATCGGAATTGAGTGATTCCAATTGCATACTGTTAAGCATCATGTATACTTTCATTATATGTATTGCATTTCCATGATATGTTTGCTGTTCATCTAGTTATTGAGCTCCAAAGTTGCTATGTTGCTGTTGTTGACAGCCACCTCTGTTTTTCTCTAAGTCTGTAACGTTCCGATGCCATGTTGCATGCTTAATATCTTTTGATCTATGATTCCTTTTTGCATGATTATTTTTGCCATGCCTTCCCTGTCATTTCTACTTTAGTTCCATATCATTTGTGAGCATGTTTGCATTGATTATCCTGTTTATGCATTGCTCTAAAGTGTGCTTCCTGTTGTTGGCAGATTGTGCCCGTAACTTGTTTTGCTTGTATATTTTTAACCGTAACTCCGTTTGAAGTGTGCCTTATATGTAACTTGATTAGTTTTTCGTGTACTTTGTGTTTATGCTATTTTTTGCTGTTGTTAACCAACCTAAAATGTGGTTTAGGACAGAACAGTACAAAATCTTTTAATTGTCGTGGGGTACTTAGTGGAATGCCATGTTTAGGTTGTGCCTCACTTAAATTGACTAGCATAGATAGTTTACTTTGTGCTTCACCTCTTGACATGTTTGTGTGCTATGCCATGCTTGAGTGAGATGCCATGTTAACAACCTTTGTTGATCACCTGTAGCTAAACAACTTGAACCAATATAAATGTGCGGTATCGTCGTGTGTGACGAGTACTCCACTTAACCTGTTAATAACCGCTCTCGACGGTAGGTGCGATGTCTCGTGTTGCCTTCTTGTTGATGCTTGATCGTGTTTGCCTCGTAGTAATAGATGCTTGCTCGTTGATTGATTTCCAGTGTTTATCCTCTTGTGTGCTTCCGCGGGTACCTCTCGGAGACGATGCGAGCTCGCGATCCACTACACCTTCGGAACCCGAGTTATCAACAGGCAAGGACTATACATTACTTATGATCCATTCTATTTCAACCAGCGGTTTGCATGCTAGTCTAGGATAGGTTCGATGTTTGATCCTACCACATGTTTACAGCCTCTTTCAAACCGATACAGCCATGTCCCCTCTCAGCAAACCATGTACTGCTATGTTACTATTGCTCGTTGCTCAGCCCATGCTTAGTATGCATGCTTAGGATGCTACGATGTTACCCTGTTACTCCTTGGTTTGGGATATCACATTATCATTATTATTATTTTTGTTGATGATATGATTATTATAATGTTGACTATATTCGACGAAGGATGGAAGGTCTAGGCTATCCCGCCCCGACGCTTTGTTCCATTCGAGTCACCTAGGATCCGAGTTTCGGGTATTGGTTTTAACCGCGTGTGGGATTTTATGGGGTCCCCTTTTCTTACCTACCTAGCTTCAAACATTTCTAGTGGTGGCCCAAGCTGATTTACCATTTGAAACCGTGTGTGTGCTGGTCAGCTGCTAGTAGTTTTTAAACCAACCCGGACCAGTGAGGACATAGTTCCCTTGCTGGCCCACCTTGTTCAGCTGAGGACCCGGTTTCCCTTGTGTGATTAACCGACTATCCAAACCTGCGGCAGACGGTAGAGACCGATTCGAGAGCGCGGCCGGATTTTGAGTTGGGTGTCGACTCACCGGGGGCCACCCGGATTTGTTCGTTGTTAGTTAGAGGGACCTGTCGTTTCAGATCTCTCGGAACTAAATCATAAAATGGTTGCCTATAATGGGTAGCAACTGAGAGAGATGGGCGTGCGTGCGGAGCCTTGTAATGGGCAGTTGGTACACCCCTGCAGGGTTAAATCTTTTCGAGAAGCCGTGTCCACGGTTATGGACGACTTGAGACCTACTCCTTGTTCATAGACAACAACAACTGAGATAATCTTAATATAACTTGATCAATGTGTGTGTGTGCCTTGACTGCTTCCTCTTCGTCGGGATGCGAAGAGGAGGACAAGGATAGGATAGGTGTTATGATTGCGTAGTAGTTGATAGCAAGACTTGTTGGAGGCGATTCCTCATCGAATGCTTGGCTTCTTCTCTTACTCTCTAGATCGTTAGACACTTCATAAATGCTAGTGCGGCTGCAACCTCACCACTTACCCCTTCCTTACCGTAAACTACTCGTTGTCCTAGAATGACGAGTGATGAATTCCTTGCTGGGTCAGATGACCACTACAGTTGGATGCTGAGTACCTCTGTACTCATGATACTACCCCCAAACTCTTTTCAGGGTTCTTGATCGACAACAGGTATGGTGATCGACGTTTCACGTGGATTCTCGACGACGACTAGTTAAGCGGATCCCGGCAGAGGGACTGGACCCGTGTGGTTATGGGATCGATGTTTTTCTCTTGCCAGTAGGCATTTGATTGTAGTCTGTACTCAGACATGTATCTTCCGCTGTTGTATTGTATTTGAGGCAGTTGTATGCCGATTGTATGAGGTGTTTTATCCTTGTATCTGTAATGTTGTGATATCATGTTGGAAATCCGGGGCATATGACTTCGTCATATGTCGCGCTGGGACCGATATGTGCTTCGTCCCCGGATCTGGATGGAAACATCTAGATCTGGAACAGTACCGCATATCGGGCCTTACAACTTGGTATCAGAGCCTTACCGACCGTACGATCCATTTTCTGGCCGAAGTCGAGTCTAGACAAAAAACTATTTTTGTGGTTACTAAGTTAGTTATCGGAGAGTAAGAATATTTTTCTCCTTACCCTTGCTCTGGTCACGACAAGTGTCATAAGTGTTTTATTCTCATCTTATCCCCTTCAAAACTTTAGGATCTCGAGTGTGTGGAGTATCGGAACCGTTACAATGCCTTGCTTGCAGCGTATTGTCTCGATTCCGATCTCAGGTTTGGGAATTCCTGTAGTACCTTTAGCTTCTCCGATTTTGGGTATCATCTAGGTCATCCATTGCCATCCCTCCTTTTACCGGTGTTTTCATGACTTGCGTCGAAAAGCACTATCCCCTTTGACCAGGTTTTACTGTCGTTCCTCCTCTTGACACCGAAGGTTTCGTATTTTTGACCATGTCGTCTCTATGCGGAAAATTATCTCGATAGAAGTTCGACGTCGACATGGAGTAGAGTCCCTTGTAGGTGGTGTTGAAGATCGTCGACTCTTTTCTCTCCCCCGGATCATCCTGGATCTCGGGACGAGATCCCTTGTTGGTGGTGTTGTATTGTAACAGCCCAGATTTCACAAAAATTAAAAATCTTGTTTTCGGTGTGATTTGTTTGATTGTCTGATTTGTTTGCAGAGTTTTCATCCCCGATTTATCGATCGGCGATTTCCCCCCCCCCCTCTTATCTCGTATCGGACGGAGACCGACCCTTGCCACCCTGACACTCGACCTTTGCGACACCGGGTTTCACCCGATCTCCGTCGCGAAAACCGCAGGAGACCAGCCGCAGCCAACAGAACGAAAAAACCCCGTTTAATAAGTAAACGGGTTATTTTTATAGCGCGCCGGGAAGTGTTCTTGGAACGGTTCCCGCGCGAGGTGAACGCCGCCGGCTCGACGCGCTGATCGCGCAGTTCAAAGTTTTACCCGAATCGGAGGTCCTGCGGACCCCCGGCTGTCAGAAACGTGAGCAACGCACGCGCGAAAGAAAAACCGGGGATGTTTTTGCAAACTGCCAGCCACCTGAGCTATATAAAGACCACCACACTCCCACCCATTTCTAGGATTTCCCTAGCCACAAAATTGCAGCCACCCCCTCCACTTTGCCCAAAAAATTCCCAATTTTCGCAGCAAACCCTAGCCTCAGATCTGGAAAACTGCCTCCTACGATCTGGGCCGTCAGATCTCACGATCCGACGGCCCAGATCGAGTCTGCCCTCCACCAACCTCTCTCCTCTCTCTCTCTAGCCCGAAGGCACGCCGCCACCGCCGGCCACTCCCCTCCAACGCCGGCGCCCCTCCTCCTTCTCCCTTCCTCTTCCTCTTCCTCTTCTCACATCTCTCTCTCTTCTCCCGCAGGAGCTCCTAGCCGGCGCGCCATGGACAAGAGGTCCGAGCTCGAGCCGCCATGGACGTCGGGCAGCCGCGCTCGTCCTCCCCTCCGCGTCCTCGCCGTCGGGCTGGATCCAGCCGCCCCGGCCGTACTCGCGCCCGCCTCCGACCCTCCTCGCTCGAGCGTTGCCTGGCCTCCTCGCCGCCGTCGAGGTCGGCGGCTGCCGCCACCCCCGTACGGGACCGGATCCCGTCCCGATCCGGCCAGCTAGCCAGCTGGGCCCAGTGGAGCCACGACCCAGCTCCAAGGCGAGCCCACCTCCAGCGCAGCCCAGAGCCTCTCTAGCGGCCATATGGGTCGAGCCCAGTGGGTGAGGCCCAATTGCTTTTTTTTTCTTCTGAGAACCCAACTGTTATTTTGCTAAGTCTGTGAATATTGTGTTGTTGATCCCATTTTGTAATGTGTTTTCCCGTTGACTCGTAGGTCGGAATGAAGTGATTCTTTTTTTGTTTGGTTGTGCTTGGTGTGCTCTAGAGTTCATCTTTAGGAAGTTATCTATTTTGAGGTCACCTTGATTGTGTAATTATGTGTTGAAGTGGGCATCAGGCCGTTAAACTGCTACTAATTTCTGTTTAGTGCTGCTGTTATTATTTTGTTGCAACTTTGTTTGATGATTGTGACTCATCCATGAGGCCTATTGCATTGATTCTTTTTCCTATGTGTTAAGAATCATGTGTACTTCATTTCCATGCTTTAACTTGTCATGTTTGGGTGCTTTAGCTATAGTAAATCTTGCTCCAAAGTGGTGATCCTGATGTTAATGTACTGCTGTGCTGAAAACTGTTAATTTGTTGCAACTTCGGGTGACGGTTGCGTCGCAACCGTTTATCGGAATTGAGTGATTCCAATTGCATATTGTTAAGCATCATGTCTACTTTCATTATATGTATTGCATTGCCATGATATGTTTGATGTTCATCTAGTTATTGAGATCCAAAGTTGCTATGTTGCTGTTGTTGACAGCCACCTCTATTTTTCCCTAAGTCTGTAACGTTCCGATGCCATGTTGCATGCTTAATATCTTTTGATCTATGATGCCTTTTTGCATGATTCTTTTTTCCATGCCTTCCCTGTCATGTCTAATTTAGGTCCATATCATTTGTGAGCATGTTTGCATTGATTATCCTGTTTATGCATTGCTCTAAAGTGTGCTTCCTGATGTTGGCAGATTGTGCCCGTAACTTGTTTTGCTTGTATCTTTTTAACTGTAACTCCGTTTGAAGTGTGCCTTATATGTAACTTGATTAGTTTTTCGTGTACTTTGTGTTTATGCTATTTTTGCTGTTGTTAACCAACCTAAAATGTGGTTTAGGACAGAACAGTACCAAATCTTTTAATTTTCGTGGGGTACTTAGTGGAATGCCATGTTTAGGTTGTGCCTCACTTAAATTGACTAGCATAGATAGTTTACTTTGTGCTTCACCTCTTGACATGTTTGTGTGCTATGCCATGATTGAGTGAGATGCCATGTTAACAACCTTTGTTGATCACCTGTAGCTAAACAACTTGAACCAATATAAATGTGCGGTATCGTCGTGTGTGACGAGTACTCCACTTAATCTGTTAATAACCGCTCTCGACGGTAGGTGCGATGTCTCGTCTTGCCTTTTTATTGATGCTTGATCGTGTTTGCCTCGTAGTAATAGATGCATGCTCGGTGATTGCTTTCCAGTGTTTATCCTCTTGTGTGCTTCCGCGGGTACCTCTCGGAGACGATGCGTGCTCGCGATCCACTACACCTTCAGAACCCGACTTATCAACAGGCAAGGACTATACATTACTTATGATACATTCTATTTCAACCAGCGGTTTGCATGCTAGTCTAGGATAGGTTCGATGTTTGATCCTACCAATTTTTTACAGCCTCTTTCAAACCGATACAGCCATGTCCCCTCCCAGCAAACCATGTACTGCTATGTTACTATTGCTCGTTGCTCAGCCCCTGCTTAGTATGCATGCTTAGGATGCTATGATGTTACCCTGATACTCCTTGGTTGGGGATATCACATTATCATTATTTTTATTGTTGTTGATATGATTATTATAATGTTGACTATATTCGACGAAGGATAGAAGGTCTAGGCTATCCCGCCCCGATGCTTTGTTCCATTCGAGTCACCTAGGATCCGAGTTCCGGGTATTTGTTTTAAGACTGAGCGTGCCTAACCGCGTGTGGGATTTTATGGGGTCCCCTTTTATTACCTACCTAGCTTCAAACATTTCTAGTGGTGGCCCAAGCTGATTTACCATTTGAAACCGTGTGTGTGCTGGTCAGCTGCCAGTAGTTTTTAAACCAACCCGGACCAGTGAGGACATAGTTCCCTTGCTGGCCCACCTTGTTTAGCTGAGGACCCGGTTTCCCATGTGTGATTAACCGGCTATCCAAACCTGCGGCAGACGGTAGAGACCGATTCGAGAGCGCGGCCGGCTTTTGAGTTTGGTGTCGACTCACCGGGGGCCACCCGGATTTGTTCGTTGTTAGTTAGAGGGACCTGTCGTTTCGGATCTCTCGGAACTAAATCATAAAATGGTTGCCTGTAATGGGTAGCAACTGAGAAAGATGGACGTGCGTGCGGAGCCTTGTAATGGGCAGTTGGTACACCCCTGCAGGGTTAAATCTTTTCGAGAAGCTGTGTCCACGGTTATGGACGACTTGAGACCTACTCCTTGTTCATAGACAACAACAACTGAGATAATCTTAATATAACTTGATCAACGTGTGTGTGTGCCTTGACTGCTTCTTCTTCGTCGGGATGCGAAGAGGAGGACAAGGATAGGATAGGTCTTATGATTGCGTAGTAGTTGATAGCAAGACTTGTTGGAGGCGATTCCTCATCGAATGATTGGCTTCTTATCTTACTCTCTAGATCGTTAGACACTTCATAAATGCTAGTGCGGCTGCAACCTCACCACTTACCCCTTCCTTACCGTAAACTACTAGTTGTCCTAGAATGACGAGGGATGAAGTCCTTGCTGGGTCAGATGACCAGTATAGTTGGATGCTGAGTACCTCTGTACTCATGATACTACCCCCAAACTCTTTTCAGGGTTTTTGATCGACAACAGGTATGGTGATCGACGTTTCACGTGGATTCTCGACGACGACTAGTTAAGCGGATCCCGGCGGAGGGCCTAGACCCGTGTGGTTATGGGATCGATGTTTTTCTCTTGCCAGTAGGCATTTGATTGTAGTCTGTACTCAGACATGTATCTTCCGCTGTTGTATTGTATTTGAGGCAGTTGTATGCCGATTGTATGAGATGTTGTATCCTTGTATCTGTAATGTTGTGATATCATGTTGGAAATCCTGGGCATATGACTTCGTCATATGTCGCGGTGGGACCGATATGTGCTTCGTGCCGGATATGGATGGAAACATCTAGATCTAGAACAGTACCGCACATCGGGCCTTACACATACGCATATTTCGGGTCCCGACAGACTTTGTATCAGAGCAGGACTGTCTGTAGGATTATTCAACCCTTGGTCGAAGTCGAGTCTAGCATTCTATAGTTATATAGTTACTCTGGGTATAACGGATCAACGTAAGGCTTCTTTTTCTCATTATCCTCATCGATCTGAGTTTTGAGTCACCCTCATCTTGTTCTACGGGAAGATAGGACTAGGCTCATCTATGTATTACTAGAACATCTCGTTGATTGCTTCCTTGTAGCCGTAGGATTGTTGTGGTCGTCCAGAGTCTCCGTATTTTGAGTTCCTTGAAGAAGTTCTGTCCAATCTCTTCAAGGTTGTTTCATTTTCCATTCCGGTGTAGCCGTTATGCTGCCCGATTTATCTCGTGTTTCTTTGAGTCATTGCCTTCGCATTATAATCTTTTCCGTCTTCATCATGTCCTTCTTGTCTTTGATTCCATCATACAACCTGTTCTGATTGTTGATTTTTATCACACAGGATGTCAGGTGGAACTCGTAGTGTTGTTCGTCGCAATCGAGACCGTGATCGGAATCGACGTAATGATGAACCTCCACCACCGCCTTCTGCGGCGGAGATCATGATGGAAGCTGAGAGGAATCGACGTGATCAAACACGCCTTATGGAGCTCATTGAGCAGAATACCGCTCGTCAGCGCAATGTGGTTGTTAGCATTCATGATTTCATCCTCCTTAAGCCACCGGTATTCCGATGTTCTTCTGAGCCCCTTGAAGCTGATGATTGGCTCCGTTCCATCGAGCGTAAGCTTGATACAACACATGTTGCTCCCAATGATCGAGTTATTTTCGCGGTATACTTCCTGGAAGGTGCTGCTCTTCAATGGTGGGAGAACTATGTTGCTATGCAGCCAGATGGTCACGTAGTGACTTGACAGGAGTTCTGTGTTGCCTTTCGAGGGTACCACATTCTGGATGAGTTGATGGAGCGCAAGAAGGAAGAGTTCTGCAATCTAACTCAAGGAGAGATGTCCATTCATGAGTATGTGAGAGAGTTCAACCGTCTTGCTCGATATGCCCAAGATGAGATCACCACCGATGCCAGAAAGCAGGCAAGGTTCCGTAAGGGACTTAGCCCCATCCTTCTTCATGATCTCAACCTCCTTGAATTTGCCACCTTTGAGGATTTAGTCAACAGATCCTTCAGAGCTGAGCATGGCAATGAAGTGTTCGAAGAATCTCACAAGCATGCTCTTGAGCTTGCTCCTTGTGCAAGTTCAGCCCCTCAGAAACGCTGAATATTGATTCCATCTAGTGCCATACATCAAAACCTTCTTCAGAGGCCACCATCCAATATATGCCATCCACCTCAACACGTTGTTCCTCCCAGGAATGATGGTGTGCAATCGAGTAATCCTGTTCCCAGCAATTCAGGCACGGTGTGTTTCAAGTGTGGTCTGCCAGCCCATTACCTCCGTCAGTGCCCTCAGGTTTTGATGACACCACGTCATTCTCGACGTAAGCCTTCAAGGAAATCCACCTCCAAACCCTTGCAAGCAAAGCCTTCATCCACTAGTAGTGGTTGTGTGAACCAAATCTCAGTTGAGGAAACCACTGATGCTTCTGACGTCATCCTTGGTACACTCCGAGTCAATCATGTTCCCGCCTCCGTTCTTTTCGATCCAGGAGCTTCTCATTCATTCATGTCGGAGAGTTATGCACTTCGGCATGAGTTCCCCTTTGAAGAAATGTTTTCTCCAATGATCATTCAAACTCTTGGTTCCAAATGGCAAACTAATAGAGTGAGCCATGGCAATCAAATTCCAATTGAGGGTTTAGTATTCCTTGCTTCTCTTATAGCCCTCAAGTCTTCGGACATTGATGTCATCCTAGGTATGGATTGGTTATCAAGACAGAATGTTGTCTTTGATTGTAAAGCCAAGTCAGTTAAACTCACCCATCCTTCGGGCCAGACATTTGACTACACATCACCCAGCTCTAGAATCCAGATGCATACTTTGAATGTGCTTCCCTTCCTGACCTTGAAGATATTCCAGTGGTTCGTGACTTCCCGGATGTCTTTCCTGAAGAGCTGCCGGGCATGCCACCCGACAGATGCGTAGAATTCATAGTGGATCTTATACCAGGCACAACCCCAATCTCCAGACGCCCATATAGAATGGCCCCACATGAGTTAGCTGAGCTAAAAACCCAACTTGATGCCTCATTGGCAAAAGGCTTCATTCGCCCTAGCTCATCGCCATGGGGTTGCCCCATTCTGTTCGTAACGAAGAAAGATGGAACAGAAACGATGTGCATAGACTATCGCCCGCTAAATCTAGCGACGATAAAGAACAAGTACCCACTGCCCAGGATCAATGATCTTTATGATCAACATGCTGGATCCTCTGTCTTCTCCAAGATGGACTTGAGATTAGGCTATCATCAAATCAAAATCAGGAACGAGGACATTCCCAAAACGGCTTTCCCTACTCGTTATGGTCTTTACGAGTATACCGTCATGTCCTTCGGTTTAACCAATGCCCCCGCCACATTCTCGCGCTTAATGAATTCGATCTTCATGGAGTACCTAGATAAATTTGTTGTAGTTTATCTTGATGACATTCTCATCTACTCGAAGAACGAAGAAGAGCACGCAGAACATCTTAGGTTGGTATTGATGAAACTTCGAGAGCACCGCCTTTATGCCAAGTTCTCTAAGTGCGAATTTTGGCTACCAGAAGTGACCTACTTAGGCCACATGATTTATGCGAAAGGCATTGCTGTCAATCCCGAGAGAGTTCAGGCCTTCCTTGACTGGACTCCGCCTGAATCGGTTAAGCAAGTTAGGAGTTTTCTTGGCTTAGCAATCTATTGTCGCTGCTTCGTTGAGAACTTCTCCAAAGTTGCAAAGCCTCTAACTGAACTCCTCAAGAAAGATAAGAAATTACAATGGACCCCCAAGTGCGAGGAAAGCTTTCAAGAGCTAAAGAGAAGATTGACTTCTGCCCCCGTACTTGCACCTCCAGACACCAAAAGGGATTTCGAGATCTATTGTGATGCTTCACGGCAAGGGTTAGGATGCATACTTATGCAAGATAGACATGTGGTAGCTTATGCTTCACGCCAGTTGCGACCACATGAAGAGAACTATCCTACCCATGATCTTGAACTCGCTGTCGTAGTTCATGCCCTGAAAACTTGGCGACATTACCTCCTTGGTAATCGTTGTGAGATCTATTCCGACCACCAAAGCCTCAAATACATATTCACCCAGCCAGATCTTAATCTCAGTCAAAGACGCTGGATAGAGTTGATAAAAGATTATGACTTAGGAATTTCTTACACCCCAGGCAAAGCCAATGTCATGGCCGATGCACTAAGTCGTAAGTCGTATTGTAACAACCTCATGTTACAACAGTGTCAACCACTTCTTCATGAGGAATTTCGCAAGCTCAATCTTGAGATTGTTCCTCATGGCTATCTTTGTACCTTGGTGGCGAAACCAAACCTTGAGAATAAAATCATAGCCGCCCAGAAACGTGATAGTGGTATTCGAGAGATCAAGAAGAACATTGCTAGCGGAGTTGCTAAATGTTTCTCCACAAATGATCAAGGTGTCGTTTTCTTTGGCACTCGATTGGTTGTACCACGAAAACACAATCTTAGGAGGCTAATTCTTAAGGAAGCTCATGATACTCCCCTTTCGATCCATCTTGGTAGCACAAAGATGTACCGAGACCTACGCCAGAGATTTTGGTGGACTAGGATGAAGAGAGAAATTTCTAAGTTCATTGCTGAATGTGATGTTTGTCGTCGTATTAAGGCTGAACACCAAACACCTGCTGGCACCCTTCAACCTTTGCCTATTCCCGAGTGGAAATGGGACAAAGTCGGTATGGACTTCATCACCGGCTTTCCAAAACAAAGAAAGGAAATGATGCCATCTTCGTTGTCATTGATCGACTTTCCAAAGTTGATCACTTCCTTCCAGTACGCGAGTCTATAACTGCTAGCCAGTTAGCGGACTTGTATGTCTCTAGAATTGTGTCTCTTCACGGTGTTCCTTTGGAAATCAATTCTGATCGTGGTAGCCTTTTCACCTCTAGATTTTGGGGAAGCTTTCAGAATGCTATGGGAACTCATCTCTCCTTTAGTACATCTTTCCATCCTCAGTCTAGCGGTCAAGTCGAAAGGGTTAACCAAATCTTGGAAGACATGCTCAGAGCTTGTGTTATCTCATTCGGAAAGAATTGGGAGAAATCTCTTCCATTTGCCGAATTTGCTTATAACAACAGTTTCCAATCTAGTCTGAACATGGCTCCTTTTGAACTCCTCTATGGACGACGATGTCGAACACCCCTTAACTGGTCAGAAACCGGTGAAAGACAATTCTTTGGACCGGATATGATCAAACAAGAGCAAGTTCGCATTGTTCGTGATCAATTGAAAGCCGCCCAGTCTCCTCAAAAAAGCTACTATGATCGTCATCATAGGCAAGAAAGCTACAATCTAGATGAGAAGGCTTACCTTCGGGTTACTCCTCTGAAGGGTACCCAAAGATTTGGTATCAAAGACAAGTTGGCCCCACGTTACATCGGACCTTTCCGCATTCTTGCTAAACGTGGAGAAGTTGCGTACAAACTTGAACTACCCCCGCACCTTTCCCGAGTACATGATGTATTCCATGTGTCACAACTCAGGCGTTGCTTCAAGGACCCCATCCGCAAAGTCGACCATGAAATGCTTGATCTCCAAGATGACCTTTCTTATTGAGAGTACCCCGTTCGTATTCTTGATTCCGCAGAGCGTGTCACTCGTCGTCAGAAGATCAGGTTTCTGAAAGTGCAATGGTCACATCACTCCGAGAAAGAATCTAAGTGGGAAAGAGAAGACCGCCTCCGTGCCGAGTCCCCCACCTTCCTCCCGACGACTTCTGAATCTCGGGACGAGATTCTTTTGAGTGGGGGCGAGTTGTCAGAACCCCAACTTGGGTAAGTGCGAGGGTTTGAGTGCCCCTTTGCATCATGTAAATATTTCAAAAGAAATAAAAAAATGGGGAAAATAAAAGCCCTAGAGAATTTAATTCAAAAAGGCCAGATAAAAATTTCTTCCAAAAATTCCTCCGGTATTTTTGAAAAGTCTTATAAATATGCATGATCACATATAAAGTGAAGTGGGTCCCACTGCATGCACCAAGATTTTTCAAATATTCCAAAACAGGGCTTGGAAATTAAATAAATACCCTATTTGAATTAAAATTCAAATTATTTGAATTTTAAAAATGCCCAAACTTTGTAAGTGGCTAGCTAAATGAATTACAAGTCCACATAAAAATTTAGAGCATTTAATAAAATCCTTTGCTATTTTATCCAGAGCAAAACAATTTACAGAAAAAGAAAAGCAGAAAGAATAAGGAAAAGAGGCCTACCTGGCAACTGGCCCAACTTAAGCCCCCACGGCCCAGGCCCACCTTCCCCGCTTTGTCGTCTTCCCCAAGCACCTCGGTGGCGAGCCGAGGGAGCGCGACGACGCCACCGCGACGGCGAGGCGCTTCCAGGCCTCCCCCTGGCCTCTAAGCGCGCCACAAGTACGCCCCAGTTCCTCCGCATTCTTTCCCCCTCCTCTGGCTCTCTCTCCACCCCTCCCTCGTCTCCACCACCCTCGTCTTCGTCCCCGGGGCCGATTCCTTGCTCCCGGGGACGAAGACGAGGGTGGTGGAGATGAGGGACACGGCGGTGCGGCGTCTTGCTGTTGTTGGCCGCGTGGGATCGGCGTCGCGCTCTGCGGCGCCCGAGCGCTGCCGCGGAGCGCGACGCCGATCCCACGCGGCCAATGACAGCAAGAGGCTGCACCGCCGTGTCCCTCGTCTCCACCACCCTCATCTTCGTCCCCGGTAGCAAGGAATCGGCCCCGGAAGCCCCGAGCACGCCGTCCCCTTAGTCGAGTCGCCGTCGGAGCCGCCAGTTTGCCACCGTCGATTCGCCGCCTATAGCGCCTCCCCGAGCCCGCTGACCACATCTTCGTGTTCAAGGTGAGATTCTTCTCATTTTCCCCAACCTGGCGCCCCCTCGTTTTCTCTCTAGCCACCATTGCCATGAACGCCGAGAGGCACCGCCGCCATGAACGACGGCGACGCTCCTCCCCTTCCCTTCTGCTTCGCCCGTGACGCGCACCGTGATCCCCAGCACCACAGCTTCGCAACGCTCCACTCCCCGGTCAAAAGCGCGCTCCAGAGCGTCCTCCCGACATCTCCAGAGCCACGGCCTCCGCCTCCCTCGACGCCGGCGACGCTCCGGTGACCCCCGAGCTCGCCTGTTGGTCCAGTGTGACGCGCGGGAGGTTCCTGGTTCGAATGGAGGTCACGGCGTCCCTTTTGGCGCAGGGAATCGTCCTCCCGAGCTCGCCGGTCTCTCTGGCCTCGGTGATTAGCCACCTGGCCCCACCCGCAGAGACACTGACAGTGGGCCCTGCCCCTGTTAATCTCTGTTTAAATTAAATCAGAACATTTAATTAACCACAGTGTCACTTACAGGTGGGACCCCCTGGTCAGATCCCCCCTGACGTCATGGTGATGCAGTGCTTGCGCAATAATTCATTTCTAATTTAAAAGAATTACAGAAAATCCAGAAAATAGAATAAACTTTGAAATTCAATAACTTTTTAATCCCAACTCCAAATTGGACAAATAATATATGAAAAATTATCAGAAAAATACAAGGATTATGAATATGCAATTTGTTTCTATGTTTGAAAATTTTAAAATGGGTGAACAGTAGCAAATATGCATATGGAATAATTTGAATTTGAATTTGAAGTTTGAATTTTCATTCCAAATGCAATACACTTCAATTTAGAGGAATTTGCCACAAACCAGTAGCATTCACAGCATGGACAACTATATCATGTGCTTGTGCATTCTATTTCAATGTTGTCCCCCCCTTTGTTGATGATTGTTCCGGTAACAGTGTTTCCGAGACGGAGGTCACCCCCGAAGAAGAAGTTCGATAAACCCGTGTATCGTCAGCAAGGCAAGCAAACCCCATTGATCATGTCTATAAAATCCCACTTCCTTCTCAGTCTCGCTTATGCATGATAAGGGATCACCTTGTGTCGATTCTACCGCATAGTTGAACCCATATCCGATGCATGACCTATCATCTTGTCACAGTAGTAAGCAAACCACAATCCTAGCCGACATAGGAGTTGATTGATATCATGTGGCCCCTGCAACTGTTACAGCTTATTGCATGCTTAGAGGTTACAATGAGGTTACAATGATCTATGAGTCGGGATGGTTGTGATCATGTTACTGATAAAGGTGAAACTGTGTTGGTGAATCCACCCTAATACAGGGTGAACGATGAGAGGTTGTGTAGGAGTACACAGTGGGTTGTCTCGTTGAACACCGCCTTAAGCCCGAGTTCTTGTGTGGTGATCCAAGACGAAGAGTACTACCACATGTTGGGCACATGGACCCCCGCTCAACCTACTAACTCACCCCAGTTTAAGTCCAGGAGTCACTAGTTCGGGCTTTCCATTTGGCATATACATAGAAAAAGAATGAATGAAAGTTTGCATCATTTAGATATGTGGGTGGACCTGTGAGACAGGAAAACCATCTGCTAAGGTGGCGTCTCGGTCTCCTGCATCGTCTGAGTTCGTATCGTTGACCCGGCCGGACTCTTGAGCGGTGAGCAACTCAGATGGTTGATTCCTGGATTAGAATTGGTTGTAAGGTAAAAGTTGTGGAAATTATCCTCGCCGACACCCGCTTCAAGGGTGACGAGATCCCGGCGATAACTGATGGTTTCAAGTGTGTAGCAGTACACCCCTGCAGGGTTAACAAAACTATTCGAATAGCCGCGTCCGCGGTAAGGGACTACTTGGAAAGCTGTGCTTGATTATTAGACAACTTGAATGAATACTTCTAAAACTCGCAAGATAAGTGTGAGTGTTGTGGTGTGCTTCCTCGTGGGGAAGTCGAGGAAGTAACCATAGTGGTGTATTGGTTGGACACTTGGTAGTGGACTCGTGTACGCTTATTACCTCAATTCTGGTACTCGTAGTACAGGACTAGCCAAGTCAAAGCTGGCACTTCTGCATGTTAAACCCCACCCCCTTTACCTTGAAACTTGAGCATGAGTAGTATAGTTCTGATGTGAGTCTTGCTGAGTACGACTTTGTACTCATGTTTGCTTATTCTATGTTTTAGATGGAAACCCAGACCCCGATGGAGACACCTTCCTAAAGCTCGACGTTGACTAAGCTAGTATAGTTCCAGGCAGCAGTCTGGTCCCTCGTGGAAGGGCTATGTTTGTTGTACAAGGATTCTCTAAGCCATTTGTTAAACTTGTCTATACTCAGACCTAATTTTCTTCCGTTGTATGATGTAATGATGATCACAGACACGTGATCTTTGTATGCTCTATGTGTAAGTCAATAAAGAAGTACTTTGTAGAGTTATGTGATGATACCTGCTGTTCATACTAGACATGTGTGCTGCGTGTATGATTATAACATGCATGTCTTAGTATGGGTTTTCGAGACCTTAGTTGTGATCTGGCTGGCGGTCTTTTATACACCAAGTGACCCTTAGATGTGCGCAGCTTGGGGCATCGCGATGCGATTGCTCGTGACTCTGTCACGTGCACACTTTGTTGTATGATCGATCCCGCCCTAGACCCTGACTAAGTGATCGGGCTGGAGTAAGTCTATGTAAGAGTTAGGATTCAATCGATAACATGGTTGAGGCGACTTGTCTATGAGTATGGGATTCACCACCCATAAGCATTTAGACTTGTGAGTGGACGATGAGGACCCATCTCAGATGATCATCCGGCCTGGATGGGATGCCCCTCACGTTCGATGATTTCCGAGAGTGTTCTGTGCTTGGCCTTGTCTGCTTAGACAAGTGGGTATGGCTCTCGGCTCTCCATGTGATTGCATCGTGACTGGAATTATATACGCATATTCCGGGTCCCGAGAAAAGGATCAATCACTAGAGAGTAATTCATATGCATCTCATTCCTTCTGCTAATATTACCGACTCTCTGACACTTATCACAGGATAAGACATAACTTCTAGCATCCTTAAAGAGAGTAGGCCAGTAAAAAACTGATTGAAGAACCTTATGTGCGGTCCTCTCACCGGCATGATGTCCTCCATATGGACTGTCGTGACATTGTATAAGAATGTCCTTCTGCTCGTGTTCCAGTATGCATCTCCTCACGATCCCATCTGGACCTTCTTTGAAAAGATGTGGGTCATCCCGAAAGTAATGCCTCAAATCGTGGAAGAACTTCTTTCTTTGCTGAAATGTTAGACCTGGAGGCAAAAACTTTGCAACGATAAAGTTAGCATAATCTACAAACCAAGGATAGGAGAGAGATTGTACTTTTACAACAGCTAGTTGTTTGTCTGGAAAAATGTCGTTGACTGGAATGGGATCATGCGGTATATCTTCTATCTTTGAAAGATTATCAGCCACCGGATTGTCTGCTCCTTTCCTATCGACAATCTGCAAATCAAATTCTTGAAGAAGGAGTACCCATCGGATGAGTCTTGGTTTGGCATCCTTCTTCTCCATAAGATACTTAATGGCAGGATGGTCAGTATGAACAATAATCTTAGAATCAACAATATACTTCCTAAACTTATCACAAGAAAACACTACTGCTAAGAATTCCTTCTCAGTAGTAGCATAATTCTTTTGAGCACTATTAAGGGTTTTTCTAGCATAATATATAACATTCAATTTCTTATCAACCCTTTGCCCTAAAACAGCTCCAACAGCAAAATCACTAGCATCACACATAATTTCAAAAGGTAAATTCCAATTAGGTGGTTGTACTATAGGAGCGTTTATTAAAGCTTTCTTAAGAACTTCGAAGGCTTCCTTACAATCTTCATCAAAAAGAAAAGGAAATCCTTCTGGAGAAGATTAGTGAGGGGTCTTGAAGTCTTAGAAAAGTCTTTAATAAATCTTCTATAGAAACCAGCATGACCGAGAAAACTACGAAAACATTTGATGTCCCTTGGATAGGGCATCCTTTCAATTGCTTTGATCTTGGCCCTGTCTACCTCAATTCCCCTCTCGGAAATCTTGTGGACAAGAACAATTCCCTCGTTAACCATAAAGTAGCACTTCTCCCAGTTAAGCACCAAATTTGTCTCCTCACATCTCTGCAAAACTTTATTAAGGTTGTGGAGACAATGGTCAAAAGAGGTTCCATAGACGGAGAAATCGTCCATGAATACCTCCACAATTTCTTCACAAAAACCATGAAAGATAGCAGACATACACCTTTGAAAAGTAGCAGGGGCATTACATAAACCAAAAGGCATACGCCTGTAAGCATAAGTACCATAGGGACAACTAAAAGTGGTCTTCTCTTGATCAGCAGTGTTAACATGAATTTGAGAGAAGCCAAAATAACCATCAAGATAACAAAAGTGATTATTTTTGGATAACCTTTCAAGCATTTGGTCGATGAACGGCAACAGGTAGTGGTCCTTCCTGGTTGCCTTGTTCAGCTTCCTATAATCAATACACATTCTATATCCAATAATAATTCTCTGAGGTATTAGTTCATTCTTATCATTAGGAACCACAGTTGTTCCTCCTTTCTTTGGAACACAATGAACCGGGCTTACCCACTTACTATCATCTATAGGGTAGATAATACCTGCGGCTAGAAGCTTGAGGATCTCAGTCCTCACAACATCCATCATTTTCGGATTCAACCGTCGTTGATGATCAACAACTGGTTTAGCATCAGGTTCAAGGTTGACGGTGTGTGTAACAGCCCAGATTTCACAAAAACTAAAAAAATTGTTTTCGGTGTGAATTGTTTGGTTGTCTGATTTGTTTGCGGTGTTTGCATCCCCGATTTATCGATCGGCGATTATTTCTTGCCCCTCTTATCTCGTACCGAACGGAGACCGACCCTTGCCACCCTGACACTCGACCTTTGCAACATCGGGTTTCACCCGAACACCGTCGCGAAAACCGCACGAGACCAGCCGAAGCCAACGGAACAAAAAACCCGCTTAATAAGTAAACGGGATATTTTTATAGCGTGCCGGAAAATGTTCTCAGAATAGTTCCAACGCGAGGTGAACGCCGCCGGCTCGATGCGCTGATTGCGCAGTTCGAAGTTTTACCCGAATCGGAGGTCCTGCGGACCCCCGGCGGTCAGAAACGTAAACACCGTGCGCGCGAGAGAAAAACCATGGATGTTTTTGCAAACTGCCAGCCACCGGGGCTATATAAAGACCACCACTCCCCCACCCCTTTTTAGGGTTTCCCCTAGCAAAATCCAGCCTCCACCTCCTCTCTCCTCCTACCTCGCACCAACTGCCCGTGGAGGCCGAAGCCGCCGCCGCCCCGGACCCCGGCAGCCGTCGGCCGCTGCGCGCGCCTTTCTGGTGAGCCGCCCCATGGCCGCGCGCCTCCTCTTCCCTCTCCTCTATTTTTCCTCCCTCACCTCGCAGACAGCGCCGCCGCCATGGATTCCGGAGCCGAATCTCGTGAACCTGCCCCTGAACCTCGCTGCACCGCCTCTGGACCTCGTCGGCGCCTCGTCCCGGCCCGGATCCGTGCCCTCCTGTCGCCCTCCTTCAACCCCGCACTGCCCCGGACCCCGTGCTCGACGGAACACGGCAGCCGACGCTGCTAGTTCCCGTCGGGACGAGCACGAGCGCTCCAACCGCCTGCGTTGACCCGCCCGCTGGGCCGGCGCGCCCCAGGCGGCCCATTCCCCCGCGGCCCAGGCGCCTCCAGCGCCCTCCCCACCGAGCTGGGCCTCGGCCCATGAGGTGAGGCGCCCAACCCCTTTTTTCCTTTTTTTATTTTTTTCAATTGCTGCGTAGTTGGGCTCGGCCCAATACTGTTGGCCCGATAGTTTTTTTCCTTTTCTGTATTTATTTATTTTTGGCAGATTGTGTAGTAATTTTGCGGTGCCCGTAACTTTTTAGCGGTAGTCCGGATCGCGACGCGTAAAATATGAAACTTGCTTAGTTTTGTGTGTAGTTTAATAAAACGTGCTTTGTTGCCATGTTTGCAATTGTTTACATGCTCTTTACCTGCTAATTACAACTCCTTGCCACTGCAAACTGTAATTGTAATAACTTTTTAAACGTTTCTCCGATTAAAATGTTTCTTATATGTAACTTGACTAGAATTCCATGTAGATTGTGTTTATGCTGTTCTTGCTTGCTAATAAAAATTATAAAATATTGTTTAGGCCAAAACAGTACCAAATGCAATAATTATCGTGGGGTCCGTAATAGCTGTCGTGTATAGGTTTTACCCCCCACTTAAAGTGACTAGATTAGGTAGTTTATTTATGCATCACCTCTTGCCATGTTTGTGTGCTATGCCATGCTTGTTTGAGTTGCCATGTTAACAACCTTTGTTGATCA
This sequence comes from Bromus sterilis, assembly GCA_950022295.1. NCBI lineage: Eukaryota > Viridiplantae > Streptophyta > Magnoliopsida > Poales > Poaceae > Bromus > Bromus sterilis. Next base: position 353,863,636 of record OX465595.1, read on the forward strand.
CCTGTATCTAAACAACTTGAACCGATTCTAAATGTGCGGTATCGTCGTGTGCGACGAGTACTCCACTTAAATTGTTAGTAACTGCTCTCGACGGTAGGTGCAATGTCTCGTGTTGCCTTCTTGTTGATGCTTGCTCGTGTTTGCTTCGTAGTAATAGATGCTTGCTCGTTGATTTCTTTCCAGTGTTTATCGCCGTGTGTGCTTCCGCGGGTACCTCTCGGAGACGATGCGAGCTTGCGATCAACTACACCTTCGGAACCCGACTTATCAACAGGCAAGAACTATACATTACTTATGATCCATTCTATTTCAACCAGCGGTTTGCATGCTAGTCTAGGATAGGTTTGATGTTTTATCCTACCACATGTTTACAACCTCTTTCAAACCGATACAGCCATGTCCCCTCCCAGCAAACCTTGTACTGCTATGTTACTATTTCTCGTTGCTCAGCCCCTGCTTAGTATGCATGCTTAGGATGCTACGATGTTACCCTGTTACTCCTTGGTTTTGGGCTATCACATTATTATTATTATTGTTGTTGATGATATGATTATTATAATGTTGACTATATTCGACGAAGGATGGAAGGTCTAGGCTATCCCGCCCCGACGCTTTGTTCCATTCGAGTCACCTAGGATACGAGTTCCGGGTATTGGTTTTAAGACTGAGCGTGCCTAACCGCGTGTGGGATTTTATGGGGTCCCCTTTTCTTACCTATCTAGCTTCAATCATTTCTAGAGGTGGCCCAAGCTGATTTACCATTTGAAAACATGCATATATATCTTGTCGGGTCGCTCCTACCAGATATCTTTTAAAACAACTTGGGCCAGTGGACACATGGTTTCTCTGTTGGTCTACCTGATCAGCTAGGACCCGGGTTCCCATGTCTGATTAACCGGCTATCCGACCTGCGTCATACGGAAGAGTCCGATCCGAGAGCGTGGCCGGCTTTTGGATTGGGTGTCAACTCCCCGGGGGCCACCCGGATTTGTTCGTTGTTAGTTAGAGGGACCTGTCGTTTTGGATCTCTTGGAACTAAATCATAAAATGGTTTCCTGTGATGGGTAGAAACTGAGAGAGATGGGCGTGCGTGCGGAGCCTTGTAATGGGCAGTTGGTACACCCCTGCAGGGTTAAATCTTTTCGAGAAGCCGTGTCCATGGTTATGGACGACTTGAGACCTACTCCTTGTTCATAGACAACAACAACTGAGATAATCTTAATATAACTTGATCAATGTGTGTGTGCCTTGACTGCTTCTTCTTCGTCGGGATGCGAAGAGGAGGACAAGGGTAGGATAGGTGTTATGTTTGCGTAGTAGGTGGATAGCAGACTTGTTGGAGGCGATTCCTCATCGAATGCTTGAAATCTTACCTTACTCCCTAGATCGTTAGCCACTTCATAAATGCTATTGCGGCAGCAACCTCACCACTTACCCCATCCTTACCGTAAACTACTAGTTGTCCTAGAATGACGAGTGATGAAGTCCTTGCTGGGTCAGTTGACCACTACAGTTGGATGTTGAGTACCTCTGTACTCACGGTACTACCCCCAAACTCTTTTCAGGGTGTTTGATCGACAATAGGTATGGTGATCGACGTTTCACGTTGAGACTCGACGACGACTAGTTAGGCGGATCCCGGCGGAGGGCCTGGACCCGTGTGGTTATGGGAACCGATGATTTTCTTTTGCCACTAGGCATTTGATTGTAGTCTGTACCGAGACATGTATCTTCCGCTGATGTATTGTATTAAGGCAGTTGTATGCCGATTGTATGAGATGTTGTATCCTTGTATCTGTAATATTGTGATATCATGTTGGAAATCCGGGGCATATGACTTCGTCATATGTCGCGGTGGGACCGATATGTGCTTCGTCCCCGGATCTGGATGGAAACATCTAGATCTGGAACAGTACCGCATATCGGGCCTTACAACTTGGTATCAGAGCCTTACCCACCGTAGGATCCCTTCTTTGGCCGAAGTCGAGTCTAGACAGAAACTATTTTGTAGTTACTAAGTTAGTTATCGGAGAGTAGGATTCTTTTTCCTCCTTACCCATGCTCTGGTCAGGACAAGTGCCGTAATTGTTTTACTCTCGCCTTATCCCCTTCAAACTTTAGGATCTCGATGAGTGTGGAGTTTCGGAATAGTTACAATGCCTTGCTTGCAGCGTATTGTCTCGATTCCGATCTCAGGTGGGAATTCCAATAGTACCTTTAGCTTCTCCGGTTTCGGATATCATCTGGGTCATCCATTGTCATCCATCCTTTTACCGGTGTTTCACGACTTGCGTCGATAACACTATCCTTTGATCTGGTTTTCGCGATCGTTCTTCCTCTTGATATCCCGATGGTTTCGTTTTTCGACGTTGCCATCTCTCTGCGGAAATTTATCTCGACCGAAGTTCGTTGTTTGACATGGAGCAGAGTCCCTTGTTGGTGGTGTTGAAGATCTCCGACTCTTTTCTCTCCCCCGGATCGTCCTGGATCTCGGGACGAGATCCCTTGTTGGTGGTGTTGTATTGTAACAGCCCAGATTTCACAAAAATTAAAAAAATTGTTTTCGGTGTGAATTGTTTGGTTGTCTAATTTGTTTGCGGTGTTTGCATCCCAGATTTATCGATCGGTGATTATTTATTCCCCCTCTTATCTCATACCGTACGGAGACCGACCCTTGCCACCCTGACACTCGACCTTTGCGACATCGGGTTTCTGATACGTCTCAAACGTATCTACTTTTCCAAACACTTTTGCTATTGTTTTGCCCTCATCCTTGCATGATTTGGACGAAACTAACCCGGACTAACATTGTTTTCAGTAGAGCTGCCTGTAGGGTTTATTCGTGCGCAGGAAAATGGATTTTTAGATGTCCCAGAAAATTCCCAGAAAATTACCTGAAAATCCACGCACCCGAAGGAGCCAGGAGCCAGAAGTGGGACCAGAGGAGAGCCCTGGGGGCCCCAGGCGCCCCCCTGGCGCGGCCAGGGGTGGGGCCGCGCCCTCAGGCCGCCTGGGATGCTACCCCCTCCTCTGGTGCCCTACCGAGGCTCCTATTTATCCCCGTGACGAGAAAACCCCAGAACAGAAGTCGTTTTCCCAGTTTCCGTCGTGGAGCCGACGCCACCCTCTGTTCTTCTTCGGGAGGGCTAATCTGGAGGCTGATTTGGCCTCCGGATAGGGGAGATCGTCGCCATCGTCATCACCATCGCCACTCCATCCATCCTCCATGACTTCTCTTCATATGTGTGAGTAATTCCCTGCTGTAGGCAAAGGGGATGGTAGGGATTGGATGAGTTTAATCATGTAATAGTTTGTCAGATTGTTGGGGGCATGTTGCCTATCATCTACTTTGGTGTTTATCATCTTTGCTACAATTCGTTGTTCTTAATGCTTGTCACTTTGGGCCCGAGTGCCATGTTTTCAGATCTGAACCCTATGTGTTTTCATGAATATATTTGTGTTCTAGATCCTATCTATGAGTTGTATGCACCTATTATGGTCCGGAACCGGCGATCCCAAAGGTGACAGCCTGGGACACCAAAGGGGATGGTCCATAATTTGAGGATTCCATGTATCCATTGAGTTTATTGCTTTGTTCCGGTGCTCTTTGACAGGAGTACCTTAATCTCCATAAGTTCCTTTTGGCCCCGTTCGTAGCGGGATGGTAGGACAAAAGATGTTGTGCAAGTTCTTATTGCAAGCACGCACAACTACCTACGGGATACATGCCTATTGTTTGATATTTGCCTAGATGATCATTGCTTTTCTGTGTGCCTTGCCCCGTGTTAGAATCTATTATATGTTTACTCTCATCCATGCAGCGCCCAACCATCCATCTCCCTAGCCTACAGTGCTTTCAATCCTGCTGGTCATTAGTCGTTACTATTGTTGTTACTTTTGTTGTTGCCACTATCACTATCATATTATCGTTACTACTTATCTATCGTTGCAAGCAAGTTTATTTCAGGTGCGGTTGAATTGACAACTCAACTGTTAAAGCTTATAAATACTCGTTGGCTCCCCGTGTGTCGAATCAATAAATTGGGTTAACTTACCCGCGAAGACTATCTTGATCCCTTACGCCTGTGGGGCATCAAGCAGCGTTCTCTGGCGCCGTTGCCGGGGAGCATAGCAATATTTACAAGTCTACTTGAAGTATCCTGCCTGCTGCATATCATCCGCTATGGGTAAGAAAGGAGACCCCAAGGTTCCGATCTTACCATCCCGTACAAGAAAAGGTACCGTTCTGAACACTAGTGCTACACTTGATTCACCTTCTGTTATGAGTAAGTTTACTTCACCACCACTACATGATGCCTCTATTGAGTCTGTCACTATGTCCGATACTTTTGATGATGCTTCCACTACTCTTGATGATGCTACTTTTCTTGGTCACTATGTTGAAACTCAGACTGCTAAGGCTGCAGCAAAATCCAAGACCGAGACCCCTGCTACCTATATTCCTACCTGCAAAACCTTTGGTTACCCGATCTTAGATGAACTCAAGAAGAGAATCCTTGATGATGATTATGTTACTCTTGATGATGATTTTTGCAGGGAACTCAGAGAGTGTGTCGACTCTGACCCTGGTGCTGTTAAAGAGTTGCTCAAAAGGCACGCCATGAAGAACAAAGTTATTCCTGACCCTCAATTTGCCACATCTCCTATATACATCACTGATCCTGATTATGATTTCTCTGTTGATCTTTCACTTATATCTACAGTCGAGGCTGACCCCTTTTATGGCAGAGAAAATGATGATGCTATAGCACACTTGGCCAAACTCGCTGAGTTAAGCAACCTGTTCACTACTGATGAGAAGATACGAAACTTCTATGTGACCAAGATTTTTCCTTTTTCTTTGAAGGAAGACGCTAAATCATGGTACGACGCACTACCTTATGGTTTCGTTAAAAGTCCTCAGGACTTAATCAAATTCTTTGTTGATAAATATTTCCCAGCTCATCTGCAACATGCTGCTTTGCAAAGAATCTATAACTTTAAACAATTGCAGGATGAGCAACTCCCTAAAGCTTGGGGGAGGTTTTGTGATTTACTTAAGGTTATGTCGGGACATGGAATCCCCAAGAATGAACTTCTTGATATATTTTATGCTGGTTTAACCGATGAATCCATAACCTATCTGGATAGTTGTGCTAGTTGTGTTTTCAGGGAAAGAACACTGGACGATGCAGAAGAATTAATGTGCAAAATTGCCAAGAACTATGAAGACTGGTCCGTCCCTGAACCACTTCTGCCGCCGAAAAAGAGGGGCATGCTTGTTCTGAACCCCGAAGATATGCAAGAAGCAAAGAAGTCTATAAAGGAGAAAGGTATTAAAGTCGAAGACGTGAAGAATTTACCGCCTATTGAGAAGTTGTGTGAGCCTACTCACCCTCCCTTGGTAGAGGTACACTCTCTATTAGACTTTACTGAAAGTGACATCCCTAAAGGTAAGCCTCCTGACCAATGTTTAGATGAGCTTGATAATTTTATTGTCAAGAAAGACCATTTTAATAGGAAGTTACAAAGTCAGTTGCATGATAATTCTCTTGCTATCAAAAGTTTATGTGATGTTCTAGAAAGAACAGTTAATGATGTTAAATGTCTTGTTAAGCATGTTCATATGGTTCAAACTCAGCTTGAACAAATTTCTAATGTGCAAAAAGATTTGCTTGATAATAATGCCAAACAGGACATACAAGCTTATGGAATCAAAACTAGGGGTGGAACACACACCCAGGACCCACTCTATCCTGAGGGGCATCCAAAGAGGATCGAGCAAGATTCTCAAGTACAAGAAGAAGACGAGACTGTTAGCTCTCCGAAGAAAAAGAAGAAGAATAAACACAAGGAGGTTGACAATCCCGGTGATCCTATTACAAGTGAAAAGCCAGCTGTTGATCCTAACAGCATATCTACCTCCGATGCTGAAACAGAAGACGGTGCTGAGCCACAAGAAAAGGACGCTGAGAAGGATGATTCTCCTAAGGTAAGAGAAGAAGAAGCACCCGATAAACGCAAGAGGTACTCTAAAGAAGACATCATCGCAAGGAGACATGGGAAGGAAAGAGAACCATGGATACAAAAAACCATGCCCTTTCCAGGTAAGTCCCTCAAATCTAAAGAAGAAGAGCATTATAATAAATTTTGTGAATGGATGAAACCTCTTTTTCTTCAAATTCCTTTGACTGATGCTATTAAGTTACCTCCTTATTCGAAATATATGAAAGATATTGTTACTAATAAAAGAAAAGTTCCCAATGAGGCAATATCTACTATGCTTGCTAACTACTCTTTCAGTGGCAAGATTCCTAAGAAGCTCGGCGATCCAGGTATACCCACCATTCCTTGCTCCATAAAGAATAATTATGTCAGAACTGCTTTATGTGATCTTGGTGCAGGAGTGAGTGTTATGCCCTTCTCTCTTTAAAAAAGGCTTTGTTTAGAGAAACTAATCCCTACAAATATCTCCCTTCAGATGGCTGACAAGTCAACAGCTGTCCCAATAGGTATTTGTGAGGATGTACCCGTTGAAGTTGCTAACTGTTTGATCCTTACAGATTTTGTTGTGCTTGACATGCCCGAGGATGGGAGCATGTCCATTATTCTTGGTAGACCTTTTCTTAACACCGCAGGTGCTATCATTGATTGCAATAAAGGAAAGTTCACCTTCAACGTTGATGATAAAGAACACACGGTGTATTTTCCAAAGAAGATCGACAAGAGGCATGGCCTTAACTCTATAGAGAATATCGAGACCGTGAAGATTGGAGAATGGGACTGTCCACTACATGTGCACCACAAATACAAAACCATTATGGTGGGGACAATGTCCATTAAAGTAAAGGTGCAATGATCATTTCATAAGAGGGGAGACTTTTTGTTCTATATATCGCCGGTTTGTTGGTAAGACTTGATCAACCTTGCTAGCGGGCTTGTTTTATATAGGTAAAAAGTTAAGCTTGTTATGTTTTCATTTGCTTTAGCTTTCATTCTCTTTGCCGTACCAAGTTTTTATGTTTTTTAAGCTTCACAATACTAATCACTGCTTTAAGTTTTCAGAAAGTTTTGCATCTTTTTGAACTCCGAGAAATTTTCAACAGTGAAGTTTTCAGAAAAATTCCAGAAAAATTAAAATAAAAATTTCCATGCCGGGAGTGACCCAGAGGCACCTGAGGCTGACCAGGGGGGCCACCAGTGGCCCAGGCGGCCAGCTGGCGCGGCCTGCCCCCTGGCCGCGCCCACAGGGCGCCTGGGGGCCCCAGGGCAGCCAGCCAGGTATGTCTTCTTCCCACTCCTTCCTCTCTCTCCAAAAACACGAGTTCTGCTCCAGTTCTTGCGTTCTTGCTGTTCTTGGAGGCGATTTTCGATCTCTCTCTACAGCCCACCATTCGAGCTGAAATTTTGAGGAAATACTCCCTGGTATGTAACTCCTTCACCCCTCCAATTAGATTTTTGATTGGTGGCTTCATTTGTGAGTATTTAGTAGTTTTTGGTGCTGTTTATATGAGCTTGCATGCATGTGTAGAATTTTATTTTCCAAGTTTTGATGCAAGTCTATGCCTTAGGTAAGTGAGTTGAGTAGTTTGCCTTAACTCACTTTGTTTAAATCCTTGTTTTTGCAATTTGTCAAAAATTTCAGAAATGAGTTTGCTAGGAAGAGCAAAGGGGTGGCTTGGGAAGAAAAGGCCCGAGCGCTCCGATCGAGTTACAAGAGCTTCAGCTTCACCCTCGACTGCTAGGGTAAGCTACAACGAAGATCATGTGCCCTTGGAGTTGTTGGAGGACACAAATCAAGCACGTGCAATGACTTTCCCGTGCGATGAATTCCTTGAAGCTGCAGGAATCGGGGAGGAGTTTTATAATCTTTGTGCTAATGCAGGTTTGACGCGGCTTGCAACGTGCCGTGTTACCCAGTATCAAAAACTCACCTCCTGTTTCATTAACAGTTTTAGATATAACCTTGATGCTGGTTCTATTGAGTTTAACATTTATAATGATCTTTTGACCATGACTTTGGAAAGGTTTTGTGAAATAATAGGTGTGCCGAACGTGGGACAGACGGCGAAGATGAGCTCTCAGCCCTCCGAGCTGAGAACCATCTTCAACTCGCTCTGTAGCATGGATACGAGGGATATTCATCGGTCAAAGATCTCCAGCATCTTATTTCCACACCTCAGGTATTTTGCGTATTATATTGCTAGAGGGGTGTGAGCTCGTGACAACACGAGCAACATATCTGCGTCGGATATTGCTATCCTGGCAACCGCCCTTTCGGGGAGGTTTGATTATAATGTGGGTGCCTTAATTGCTCGACGCCTTGCTATGAACGGTAACAAGGGAGACTTATTTGGTGGCGTTTACGCCACACTTATCCTAGAGTCTATTAACGGCACCCCACACCCCGATGATAAGCCTTTTACTTATTTAAGTTTTGATCTTCCTGCTATGAAAAGGCATAAGTTTGTTACCATGACTTCCGAGTTTGGTAACCTTGATTATATCTTACGTTTCGGAGCTACCACGGAACGCAAGATCCGTCTACCTGCACCTCTTTTGTTTGATTTTGCTCGCAGGAACGGATGGTCCTTTGATGTTATCCAGTTTGATGAGTTCGTGGTCCAGCGTCAGTTTCATAAACCCATGGAGGGGGTTGTGCCCGACGAGGAGGAGCATGGTGAGTTCCCACCTTTCCAGGGAGAGACCGTCACCCAGCTTGGTGAAGGGTCTTCCTCTGCTTGGAGCGCGGATCCTTCTTCGTGGGAGGATCCGAGGACTTCGGTGTACGCGCCGGAAGCCTCATTTGATCCTTGGACTCACCCGTACTACCCTGGAGCAGGAGGCTCCTGGGGACATTAGCAGCTACCAACTTAGGCCAAGAGCCTAAGCTTGTGGGAGTACGTGCCCTTCTCACTTTTCCATTGTATTATCCATTTTATTCGCTTTAATCCTTTCGAAGTTTTTTTTTCGTTTTCTCTTTCTTTCTTACTTTTCAAAAACAACAAAAAGATTTTCTCTTTTATTTTGTTTTCTTTTAAACCTTTGAAAAACCCAAAAAGATTTCCTTTCTCTCTTTAGTTTGCTTTGTTTTCAGAGATCAGCTCGAGTCCGTGATGGCATTTGATTATATTTCCTACGTTCGGTCGTGCAAGTGACAAGGCAGTAATGACGAAGATCGACGAAAGGGAAGCAACAAGGAAAACCGGTATGAACTCTTCTTGTTTCTACTTTTGTACATATGCATGTACTTATGATCTAGAGACCAGCTTGTAGCGACATAGGGCTATGTTTACAATGTTTTCCCGGTGTTCATGCTTTTCTTGTGGCTAGTCTCAAATAGCTAGAGTACATAATGTGTTGTTGAAATGATTTACATGCATTGCATTGTTCATGGTTTGGCATACTGGAGTGGTATTTCCCTTTGGAGAATTTTTGGATTGACTTGGCACATGTTCACACATGCTTATGACTAAAAAGTCTACTCTCGCCTTGATGATCTTTTTGTTTCAGAATAGTTATATCACTTTCATGCCCGATTCAATGTTTCTTTGTCGCTCTGCATGATTATGACAGCTATTGCTCTCTAGTTGGTCGCTTCCCATTCTTTTGCTAGGCTTCGCTCGCACCAAGCGGAATTCTGTTTGTGCCTCCAAACTCCTTTTCAAACCCAGTTGTTCCATTTGAGTCCACCATACCTACCTATATGTGGTATTTACCGACCACTCCTAACTTAGACTTTCTTGTGCCATCTCGAAATTTATTCAAAAGTTTCCCTTATGTAACCGTACAAGCTCATGGTGCGGTGAGGGGAAATCAGTATCTTTCATGCCAAAAATATTTTGACGGAAGTTTTAACTAGTCAAAACAGAAAAACAAAAAAAACATGAGAGTTACACCTCCCCCATACTTGATGATGGAGTGAAATGGACCAAATGCTGCTTATGATAGGTGGAACGATACCCTCCTTCCATCCTTGAGGCAAAATAAAAGGTTCCATAGACCATCGAAGATTAATGGATAAGGGAATATGTGTAAGCAAAAAGCATTATATATGGTTGGCATGGGAGATATTGAGAGACCTTTACCGTTCACCGTTGACTGGAAAGTTGCACTCCTCAAAAATATTTTATCTCTGTTTTCAAAACCAAGAGCTCTGGCACATGTTTAGTCTTTGCTTCCTTTCATGGGTTTTCAACCTTGCCATCAAAAGCCATGGTTTGAGAGTCTCCCCTTCTTCCTTCAAAGCACCAACTATGAGAGCATAATTGTCATTCTTAGTGTAACATGCATTGTCCCAAAGTATTACATTGTCTTCTGCATGCTTGTGTTATTGCTAGTCTGAAATACTGAGTTCTAGTCACCTTTAAAACTCCGGAGGAGTTTCTGCATTTATGTTTTGCTTCATTCATGGAGGCTAGCGAAATGCCACTCAAGTATGTTCAAGCTATGTGCATTGTGATCCTGTATTGATTTTCAGTAGCTTATTATTTACTTTTAGTTGTTTGTGACTGATCACATGAAAGAGAATTGCTTCGTGCATTGTCCTTGTAGTATTGTTTCAATACTTGCTAAACTCTTTTCGTAGTACATGCTTATATACATATAATGAAACAAAATAGTTTTTCAAAGTTTTCTTTGTCGCTTCCAGTTCGTTGAACTGAATTGCTTGAGGACAAGCAATATGCTAAGCTTGGGGGAGTTGATACGTCTCAAACGTATCTACTTTTCCAAACACATTTGCTATTGTTTTCCCTCATTCCTGCATGATTTGGACGAAACTAACCCAGACTGACGCAGTTTTCAGCAGAGCTGCCTGTATGGTTTATTTGTGCGCAGGAAAATGGATTTTTAGATGTCCTAGAAAATTCCCGGAAAATTACCTGAAAATCCACGCACCCGAAGGAGCCCGGAGCCAGAAGTGGGACCAGAGGGGAGCCCTGGGGGCCCCAGGCCCCCCCTGGCGCGGCCAGGGGTGGGGCCGCGCCCTCAGGCCGCCTGGGCTCCTCCCCCCTCCTCTGGTGCCCTACCGAGGCTCCTATTTATCCCCATGACGAGAAAACCCCGGAACAGAAGTCGTTTTCCCAGTTTCCGTCGCGGAGCCGCCGCCACCCTCTGTTCTTCTTCGGGAGGGCTAATCTGGAAGCTGATTTGGCCTCCGGAGAGGGGAGATCGGCGCCATCGTCATCACCAACGCCACTCCATCCATCCTCCATGACTTCTCTTCATATGTGTGAGTAATTCCCTGCTGTAAGCAAAGGGGATGGTAGGGATTGGATGAGTTTAATCATGTAATAGTTCGTCAGATTGTTGGGGGCATGTTTCCTATCATCTACTTTGGTGTTTATCATCTTTGCAACATTTCGTTGTTCTTAATGCTTGTCACTTTGGGCCCGAGTGCCATGTTTTCAGATCTGAACCCTATGTGTTTTCATGAATATATTTGTGTTCTAGATTCTATCTATGAGTTGTATGCACCTATTATGGTCTGGAACCGGCGATCCCAAAGGTGACAGCTTGGGACACCAAAGGGGATGGTCCATAATTTGAGGATTCCATGTATCCATTGAGTTTATTGCTTTGTTCCGTTGCTCTTTGACAGGAGTACCTTAATCTCCATAAGTTCTTTTTGGCCCCGTTCGTAGCGGGATGGTAGGACAAAAGATGGTGTGCAAGTTTTTATTGCAAGCACGCACAACTACCTACGGGATACATGCCTATTGTTTGATATTTTCCTAGATGATCATTGCTTTTCTGTGTGCCTTGCCCCGTGTTAGAATCTATTATATGTTTACTCTCATCCATGCAGCGCCCAACCATCCATCTCCCTAGCCTACAGTGCTTTCAATCATGCTGGTCATTAGTCGTTACTATTGTTGTTACTTTTGTTGTTGCCACTATCACTATCATATTATCGTTACTACTTATCTATCGTTGCAAGCAAGTTTATTTGAAGTGCGGTTGAATTGACAACTCAACTGTTAAAGCTTATAAATACTCTTTGGCTCCCGGTGTGTCGAATCAATAAATTTGGTTAACTTACCCGCGAAGACTATCTCGATCCCTTACGCCTATGGGGCATCAGTTTCACCCGAACACCGTCGTGAAAACCGCACGAGACCAGCCGAAGCCAACGGAACAAAAACCTCGCTTAATAAGTAAACGGGATATTTTTATAGCGCGCTGGAAAATGTTCTCAGAACAGTTCCAGCGCGAGGTGAACGCCGCCGGCTCGATGCGCTGATCGCGCAGTTTGAAGTTTTACCCGAATCGGAGGTCCTGCGGACCCCCGGCAGTCAGAAACGTAAACACCGCGCGCGAGAGAGAAAAACCAGGGATGTTTTTGCAAACTGCCAGCCACCGGGGCTATATAAAGACCACCACTCCCCCACCCCTTTTTAGGGTTTCCCCTAGCAAAATGTGCAGTCACCCCCCCCCCTCACAAAACTCAATTCTGCCCAATTTACCCCAAAAATCCCGAAATCCTAGCCCCCAGCAAATATGGACCGCCAGATCTGAGGATCCGACGGCCCAGGGCCGTCCACGTCGCCACCCAGCTTCCACCTCCTCTCTCCTCCTACCTCGCACCAACTGCCCGTGGAGGCCGAAGCCGCCGCCGCCCCGGACCCCGGCAGCCGTCGGCCGCTGCGCGCGCCCCTCCGGTGAGCCGCCCCATGGCCGCGCGCCTCCTCTTCCCTCTCCTCTATTTTTCCTCCCTCACCTCGGCACATTCTCTCCTCGCAGACAGCGCCGCCGCCATGGATTCCGGAGCTGAAGCTCGCGGCCCTGCCCCTGAACCTTGCTGCACCGCCTCTGGACCTTGTCGGCGCCTCGTCCCGCCCGGATCCGTGCCCTCCTATCGCCCTCCTTCAACCCCGCACTGCCCCGGACCCCGTGCTCGCCGGAACACGGCAGCCGCCGCTGCTAGTTCCCGTCGGGACGAGCACGAGCGCTCCAACCGCCTGCGTTGACCCGCCAGCTGGGCCGGCGCGCCCCAGGCGTCCCATTCCCCCGCGGCCCAGGCGCCTCCAGCGCCCTCCCCACCGAGTTGGGCCTCGGCCCATGAGGTGAGGCGCTCAACCCCTTTTTTCCCTTTTTTTCTTTTTTCAATTGCTGCGTAGTTGGGCTCGGCCCAGTACTGTTGGCCCGATAGTTTTTTTTTCCTTTTCTGTATTTATTTATTTTTGGCAGATTGTGTAGTAATTTTGCGGTGCCCATAACTTTTTAGCGGTAGTCCGGATCGCGACGCGTAAAATATGAAACTTTCTTAGTTTTATGTGTAGTTTAATAAAATGTGCTTTGTTGCCATGTTTTCAATTGTTTACATTCTCTTTACCTGCTAATTACAACTCCTTGCCACTGCAAACTGTAATTGTAATAACTTTTTAACCGTTGCTCCGATTAAAATGTTTCTTATATGTAACTTGACTAGAATTGCATGTAGATTGTGTTTATGCTGTTCTTGCTTGCTAATAAAAATTATAAAATTTTGTTTAGGGCAAAACAGTACCAAATGCAATAATTATCGTGGGGTCCGTAATAGCTGTCGTGTATAGGTTTTACCGCCCACTTAAAGTGACTAGATTAGGTAGTTTATTTATGCATCACCTCTTGCCATGTTTGTGTGCTATGCCATGCTTGTTTGAGTTGCCATGTTAACAACCTTTGTTGATCACCTGTATCTAAAAAACTTGAACCGATTCTAAATGTGCGGTATCGTCGTGTGCGACGAGTACTCCACTTAAATTGTTTGTAACCGCTCTCGACGGTAGGTGTGATGTCTCGTGTTGCCTTCTTGTTGATGCTTTCTCGTGTTTGCTTCGTAGTAATAGATGCTTGCTCGTTGATTTCTTTCCAGTGTTTATCGTCGTGTGTGCTTCCGCGGGAACCTCTCGGAGACGATGCGAGCTTGCGATCAACTACACCTTCGGAACCCGACTTATCAACAGGCAAGGAATATACATTACTTATGATCCATTATATTTCAACCAGCGGTTTGCATGCTAGTCTAGGATAGGTTTGATGTTTTATCCTACCACATGTTTACAGCCTCTTTCAAACTGATACAGCCATGTCCCCTCCCAGCAAACCTTGTACTGCTATGTTACTATTTCTCGTTGCTCAGCCCCTGCTTAGTATGCATGCTTAGGATGCTACGATGTTACCCTGTTACTCCTTGGTTTTGGGCTATCACATTATTATTATTATTATTATTGTTGTTGATGATATGATTATTATAATGTTGAGTATATTCGACGAAGGATGGAAGGTCTAGGCTATCCCGCCCCGACGCTTTGTTCCATTCGAGTCACCTAGGATCCGAGTTCCGGGTATTGGTTTTAAGACTGAGCGTGCCTAACCGCGTGTGGGATTTTATGGGGTCCCCTTTTCTTACCTATCTAGCTTCAAACATTTCTAGAGGTGGCCCAAGCTGATTTACCATTTGAAAACATGCATATATATCTTGTTGGGTCGCTCCTACCAGATATCTTTTAAAACAACTTGGGCCAGTGGAGACATGGTTTCTCTGTTGGTCTACCTGATCAGCTAGGACCCGGGTTCCCATGTGTGATTAACCGGCTATCCGACCTGCGTCATACGGAAGAGTCCGATCCAAGAGCGTGGCCGGCTTTTGGATTGGGTGTCGACTCCCCGGGGGCCACCCGGATTTGTTCGTTGTTAGTTAGAGGGACCTGTCGTTTCGGATCTCTTGGAACTAGATCATAAAATGGTTGCCTCTGATGGGTAGCAACTGAGAGAGATGGGCGTGCGTGCGGAGCCTTGTAATGGGAAGTTGGTACACCCCTGCAGGGTTAAATCTTTTCGAGAAGCCGTGTCCACGGTTATGGACGACTTGAGACCTACTCCTTGTTCATAGACAACAACAACTGAGATAATCTTAATATAACTTGATCAATGTGTGTGTGTGCCTTGACTGCTTCTTCTTCGTCGGGATGCGAAGAGGAGGACAAGGATAGGATAGGTGTTATATTTGCGTAGTAGGTGGATAGCAGACTTGTTGGAGGCGATTCCTCATCGAATGCTTGGCTTCTTACCTTACTCCCTAGATTGTTAGCCACTTCATAAATGCTAGTGCGGCAGCAACCTCACCACTTACCCCATCCTTACCGTAAACTACTAGTTGTCCTAGAATGACGAGTGATGAAGTCCTTGCTGGGTCAGTTGACCACTACAGTTGGATGTTGAGTACCTCTGTACTCATGGTACTACCCCCAAACTCTTTTCAGGGTGTTTGATCGACAACAGGTATGGTGATCGACGTTTCACGTGGAGACTCGTAGACGACTAGTTAGGCGGATCCCGGCGGAGGGCCTGGACCCGTGTGGTTATGGGAACCGATGATTTTCTTTTGCCACTAGGCATTTGATTGTAGTCTGTACCGAGACATGTATCTTCCGCTGATGTATTGTATTAAGGCAGTTGTATGCCGATTGTATGAGATGTTGTATCCTTGTATCTGTAATGTTGTGATATCATGTTGGAAATCCGGGGCATATGACTTCGTCATATGTCGTGGTGGGACCGATATGTGCTTCGTCCCCGGATCTGGATGGAAACATCTAGATCTGGAACAGTACCGCATATCGGGCCTTACAGTGTGTTGACAAATAGATGGACTAATCCCCTTAAGGTCATCAAGGGTATAGCCAATTTCACCCCGATGTTTGTGAAGTACTTCCAATAGTCGCTCTTCTTCATACCCTGAAAGGTTAGAATTGATAATAACATGATATACTTTCTTTTCATCTAAATAAGCATATTTGTGTGTATCGGGAAGAGGTTTAAGATCAAACACTGGATCTTCTTTTGTCTTCGATAAAATTCCCAAAGGCTCAACTGGAAGGTTGTGCTTTAGGATAGCAGGTTGTCTTAAGAATATTTCGTCCAGCTCATTCCTCTCCTACATATGCAAATCATTCTCGTGGTCCTCCATATATTGTTGCAAAGGAACATTAGGAGGGACAGCAATGGAAGCAATATCTTCAATAATCTTATCATTACTAGGCAAATTAGTACCAAGAGGCTGCTTAGAGAACCTATAGAAATTAAATTCATATGGCTCACCATTGAATTCAACAGAAACTTTACCTTTCTTGCAATCTATTATAGCTCCACAAGTTCTGAGAAAAGGTCTACCGAAAATAATAGGACAAAAATTATCCCTTATTGAACCAAGTACTAGAAAGTCAGTAGGATATTTTACCTTTCCGCATAAGACTTCAACGTCTCCCACAATTCCGATAGGAGAGATAGTTGCTCTGTTTGCAAGATGAATAGTAACATCAACTTCTTCAAGTTCACAAGGTGAAATCTCACCCATGATCTCTTGATAAAGTGAATACGGGATAGCACTAGCAATCGATCCCAAATCACATAGCCCATAATAATTATGATCTCCTATTTTAACAGATACTACTGGAGTACCTAAAATAGGGCCTTTATTCTTGGTTGTAACAAGGTTAGTGGAAACAGCACAAAAAATTATATTGGAATCTAAAGCATCATTAGTAACAAGAACCTTAACCAATGCAACTTGAGGATTGACCTTGATCTGGTCCTCGGGCTCATCAATTATTCTCTCACTTTTATTTATTATGCCTGTCACAAAAGAGTGCTCCCTTATCCTTGCGGGAAAAGGGGGCTTTTCATATATAACTGCAGGCAAAATAGGGTCAGCAACATGAATATCAATAGGTAATTATTTGAAGGGTTTATGATGTTGATCCTTCTTCTTCTTAGAAGAGTCAATATGAGAGGCAAAGTCCTTACAAAAATCAATCATTAGATGGGCATCAAGACCAATCTTAGAGCAAAAGGTATTAAAGTAATCAGTTTTCACATAGCTCTCTATATAATCATGCTCATAATTAATAGTGGGTTCAATACCTTTATCTATTTCCAAATCTTCGGTATTCTCCTGGATCCTTTCAAGGAGATCCCATCTTTCTTCAACGCTTTTCGTCTGAAATACCCCACTAGAGGAGGCATCCAACATCTCCTTATCCTGACGAGAAAGTCTAGCATAAAAAATTGTAAGTATAGTTTTCTTGGGGAGCTCATGAATAGGACATTTGAGCATTAGGGATTTCAATCTCCCCCAAGCTTGAGTGATGATTTCTCCGTCACGAGACCTAAAGTTATAGATATAATTTCTGTCTCGATGAATTTCGTGAAGAGGATAAAACTTGGTATAAAAGAGAGACATAAGATCTTGCCAATCAAGCTAATGAGAGTTATCGAGAAGCTTATACCATTCTGAAGCTTTATCTATAAATGATAAGGAGAACAATTTCCTCATGACAAACTCCATTGGTACACCTGCAAGCTTAAATAGTGAACATAGTTGTGAAAAATATAGCAAGTGTTCACTGGGATGTCTGTCTCCTGCATAACGATTAGCCAAAACACAATCGATAATACCAGCTGGTATTTTATAAGGCACGATTTCAGTAGGGGGAGGAATAACCACCACAGATGTGGGGTGTTTCCCCGCAAGCAACGATCCAATAGCTAGGTTGTCCATACGGACAAAGAGCACCAACAGCAAAATAAAAACAACAATATAAAAATTTCCTTACCAGCTTCACTTACCAATAGCGCTATGCTCCCCGGCAACGGCGCCAGAAAACGTTACTTGATGACCCACAACGTAAGGGATCTATTTCAGCGTTTTCGATAAGTAAGAGTGTCGAACCCAACGAGGAGCGAAAGGTATTGATAGGTGATTTTGGACAAGGAATAACTGCAAGCACTGAAACATAACTTTTTAGGGGTTTTTGATATAAGCAACAATAAGATAAAAGCAAGCAAAGTAAATAGCGCTGAGGAGAAGCAAGTGGTCCAATCCTTTTGAGCAAAGGATAAGCCTGGCAACTGAACTTATAAAGACTAAAGCGTTTTTGGGGACACATGGAGAGGTAGTCACGTGCTTTCGCCATACTCCGTATTGATAACAAGTGTTGTGCTGATAAGTGTTGAGTGCGTGGATCTATGCTAGCACACCTTCTAGACTAAGATAACTGCACTCTTATGATTAAACATCTTGCAAGCATCCGCAAATACAAGATAGAAATTAAGGCAAAGCCTAACCACAGCAATAAGATCAAGGATCCATTATTCCCTTGTGCAAAAGTGTGCAAACTGGGGTTTAGGTTTCTGTCACTCCGGCAACCCACCGTAAGCATTCTTTATGCACAATGTATTCCCCTAGGTCCTTAATAAGGCGAAGTGTTGAGTGTTCGACTCACACAACACCACTAGGAAAATAACAACACAACTTAAATATCAAACAACACATATTACTTCAACTTGATATGACTACTAACAACTAGACTTCTCCCATGTCCTCAAGAACTAAAGTAACTACTCACAAGACATAAAACAGATCATGATCAGAGGTGATAAATAGGTGGTAAACAATCTGGTCATAACAATATTTCTCCAACAAAACTCAATAGAATTCACCACAAAGTAGTAATCAACACCGGTAGAGTAGAGAGGATAGATAGTACGAGTTACAACGCAAGTTGCAATTGTGAGATGAGATTGGATGGATATGAAGATGGTGCTGATGTTGGGGATGATGTTGATGTTGATCTCGATGATGCCCGTGACGATGGTGATGACGATGGCGACGATCTCCCCTTCCGGGAGGTGATCTCCTCGGCGGAATCTGCCTGCCGGAGAGCCCTTTTCTTCTCTGTAGGTTTCCGCCACGGAGCGGCGGCGGAACTCTGTGAAAACTCCTCTTTTTAGGGTTTTCGGGTAACGAGGGGTATATAGGCCAGAGGGGGGAGACGGGAGTGGCCCTAGGGCTCCAGGCTCCCTCCCGGCGCGGTCAGGGGTGGTTCCACGCCAGGTGGCCGCCTGGGGACCCTGTGGCCCCCTCTCTCCCCTCTTTCGCGAGTCCTCGTCAATCTTCTCAAAAATACCCCCCGTCGATTTTCAGGTAATTTGGAGGTGTTCTTCTTCAGCAACTCAGCGTCCACTTTTTACCGCTAAATCCTGCGTCTGCTGCTTCGGCACCGGAAAGTTGCAAACTGTGTAAAACAAGCCAAAACAACATAAGAACATCATCGTAATGTGAAATATATCAATGAATAAGGAGGAATTATGATACAAAATAGTGATGCATTTTGGACGTATCAGGGTGCGCTCAAGAGACTCAAGAATAAGTGTGGCGTAAACTCCACCAAAGAGATCTCCCTTGTTGCCATTAAGGGTCAGTCGGGGAGCAATCAAGGCACCCACATTATACGCAGTTTCCCCTGAAAGGGCAATATCCGGTGCAGAACTGTTGCTCGTGTTGTCACGAGCTAATACCCCTCTAGCAATGTAATATGCGAAATACCTGAGCTGGGGAAACAAGATGCTGGAAATTTTTGAACGTCGGATATCCCTTGTATCTTGACTGCAAAGGGAGTTGAAGAGCGTTCTCAGCTCGGTGGTCTGAGTGTTCATCTTTGCCGTCCGTCCAACGTTCGGCACCCCTATTATTTCACAAAATATTTCCAAAGACATGGTCAAAGGATCATTGTAAATTTCAAAATCAATAAGACCAACATCATGGTTATATCCAAAACTGTTAATAAAACAGGAGGTGAGTTTACGGTATTAACACGGCATGTTGCAATCCGTGTCAAACCTGCATTAACACAAAGGTTATCAAACTCCTTAATACCTGCTGCTTCAAGAAAATCGTTGCACGGAAACATCATTGCCCGTGCTGGGCTTGTATCTTCCAGCAACTCCAGGGGCACAACATCTTCATTGTAGCTCACCCTAGCAGCTGAGGATGAAGCTGAAGCTCTAGTTACTCCATCAGTATGCTCGAGCTTCTTCTTCCCAAGCCATCCTTTTTCTTTTCCTAAGAAACTCATTTCTGAAATTTTTGACAATTCACAAAAACAGGGATTTAAGAAAAATGAGTTGGGGCAAACTACTCTATTCACTTCCCTATGTCATAAACTTGCATCAAAACTTGGAAAATAAATTTCTACACATGCTTGCAAGCTCATATGAACAGCACCAAGGGCTACTAAATACTCACTAATGAAGCCACCGATCAAATATCTAATTGGAGGGGTGGAGGAGTCACATACCAGGGAGTATTTGCTCAAAATCTCAGCTCGAATGATAGGCTGTAGAGAGAGATCGAAAATCTCCTCCAAGAACAGCAATAACGCTAGGGAAGTGCAAACCTCGTGTTTTTTGAGAGAAAGAGAGAGAGAGGAAGAAGACTCACCTGGAGATGGGGCCTGTGGGCCCCAGGCGCCCTGTGGGCGCGGACAGGGGGCAGGCCACACCAGCTGGCCGCCTGGGCCACTGGTGGCCCCCCTGGTCAGCCCCAGGTGCCTCTGGGTCACTCCCGGCATGAAATTTTTTATTTTTATTTTTCTGGAATTTTTCTGACAACTTCACTGTTGAAAAAAATTTGAGGTTCAAAAGCTGCAAAACTTTCTCAGAACTTGAAATAGTGGTTAGCTACGTGAAGCTTCAAAAATATAAAACTTTGGACCAGCAAGAAAGATAAAGCTAAAAGAAATGCAAACATAACAACCTCTACTTTTTACTTATATAAAACTCATTTAATAGCAAGGTTGATCAAGTCCTACTACTAAACAAGCAATACATAGAGCAAAAAGTTTCACGTATTATGAAGCATTCATGGTACCTTCACTTTAATGGATATTGTCCCCACCATAATGGTTTTGTATTTGTGGTGCACATGTAGAGGACAATCCCAATCACCAATATTCACGGTCTCGATATTCTCTATAGAGTTGAGGCCATGCCTTTTGTCAGTCTTCTTCAGAAAATACACCGTGTGTTCTTTATCATTCACATTAAAAGTAACCTTTCCTTTATTGCAATCAATAATAGCACCTGGGATGTTAAGAAAAGGTCTACCAAGAATAATATACATGCTCCCATCCTCGGGCATGTCAAGCACAACAAAATCAGTAAGGATCAAACAATTAGCCACTTCAACGGGAACATCCTCACAAATACCAATGGGAACGGCTGTTGACTTGTCAGCCATCTGAAGAGAGATATCTGTAGGGATTAGTTTTTCTAAACAAAGCCTCTTGTAAAGAGAGAAAGGCATAACACTCACTCCTGCTCCAAGATCACATAAAGCAGTCTAGACATAATTATTCTTTATGGAGCAAGGAATGGTGGGTATACCTCGATCGCCAAGCTTCTCAGGAATCTTGCCACTAAAAGAGTAGTTAGCAAGCATAGTAGATATTGCTTCATTAGGAACTTTTATTTTATTAGTCACAATATCTTTCATATATCTCGAATAGGGAGGTAACTTAATAGCATCAGTCAAAGGGATTTGAATAAAAAGAGGTTCCATCCACTCACAAAACTTATTGTAATGCTCTTCTTCTTTAGTTTTGAGAGACTTACTTGGAAAGGGCATGGGTTTCTGTACCCATGGTTCTCTTTCCTTCCCATGTCTTCTTGAGATGAAGTCTTCTCTAGTGTATTCTTGCGTTTGTCGGGTGCTTCTTCTTCTTGAACTTCGGGTGGATCATTCTTTTCGCCATCCTTTTCAGGCTCAGCGCCGTCTTCAGTATCAGCATCGGAGGTAGATATACTATTTGGATCATTGGAATTGTCAGCTTCTTTGTGCTTCTTCTTCTTCTTCTTCTTCGGAGAACTAACAATTTCTTCTTCCTGCATTTGAGAATCTTGCTCGATTCTCTTTGGATGCCCCTCTGGATAGAGAGGATCTTTAGTGCTAGTTCCACCTCGGGTTTTAATCCCAGAGGCCTGTATATCCTGTTTGGCATTGTTAGAAAGCAAATCTTTTGCACATTAGAAATTTGTTCAAGCTGAGTTTGAACTATATGAAAATGCTTCACAAGACATTTAACATCATTAACTGTTCTACCTAGAACATCAAGAAAACTTTTGATAGCAAGGGAATTATCATGCAACTGACTTTGTATCCTCTCATTAAAATGAATTTGCTTCATAATAAAATTATCAAGCTCATCTAAACATTGATCAAGAGGCTTACCATGAGGGATCTCACTTGCATTGAAATCTAAAAGAGAGTGTACCTCTACCATAGGAGGGTGAGTGGTAGGCTCACACAACTTCTCAATAGGGGGTAGATTCTTCACGTCTTCAGTTTTAATACCCTTGTCTTTAATAGACTTCTTTGCTTCTTGCATATATTCGAGGCTTAGGGCGAGCATGCCCCTCTTTTTTGGTGGTGGAGGTGGTTCAGGGACGGACCAATCTTCGTGGTTCTTGGCAATCTTGCCAGTTAATTCTTCTGCATCGTCCGGTGTTTTTTTCCTCACAACCAACACAACTGTCCAAATAGGATCTGGATTCATCAGTTAGACCAGCATAGAATATATCAATTAATTAATTCTTAGGGACTCCATGTCCCGGTCTAGCCTGGATGAGACTGCAATACCTCCCCCAAGCTTTAGGGAGGTGCTCATCCTGCAACTGTTTAAAGTTATAAATTCTTTGTAAAGCAGCATGTTGCATATGAGTAGGAAAGTACTTATCAACAAAAGAGTGAGCTAAGTCTTGAGGACTCTTAATGGAACCACATGGTAGTGCATCATACCATGCTTTAGCATCTTCCTTCAAAGATAAAGGAAGAACCTTAGTAAAATAAAAGTTTTGTATCTTTTCATCCGTAGTAAACAGGCCACCCAACTCGGTGAGTTTGGTCAGGTGTGCAATAGCATCATCATTTTATCTTCCATAAAAGGTGTCACCTTCAACCATAGATATAAGTGAAAGATCAACAGATAAATTATAATCAGGATCATTGATGCATATAGGAGATGTAGCAAATTCAGGATCAGGAACGGTCTTGTTCTTCAGGGAGCGTTTTTTCGAGAAGCTTCTTAATAGCACCGGGGTCAGAGTCGAAAAAATCTGTTAGCTCCCTGCATAAATCATCATCAAGGATAATATAATCATCCTTAAGGAGTCTCTCCTTGAGTTTACTCAAATCGGGATAATCGTAAGTTCCAAAAATAGGGTAGCGAGTAACAGGAATTTAAATTCCAGATTTTTTTTGCAGCAGCAGAGATCTGTTTCTCAAGAGCGCAACCAAGTGAACCAATATCATCAAGAGTAGTAGAAGCATCATGAAAAGTATCGGACATAGTAACGGATTCAGTAGAAGCATCATGTGGTGGAGGTGAAGCAAACTTACTCATAACTGAAGGTGAATCAAGTGTAGCACTAGTGTTCAGAACAATACCTTTTCTCGTACGGGATGGTAAGATCGGAACCTTGGGGTCTTCTTTCTTACCCATAGCGGATAAATTGTAGCAGGTAAAATACTTCAGGTAGACTTGTGAATAAAGCTATGCTCCCCGGCTACGGCGCCAGAAAACAGCCTTGATAACCCACAACTGCAGGGGATCGAGATAGTCTTCACGGGTAAGAATAACCCAATTTATAGATTCGACTCAAGGGGATCCAAATAATACCCACAAGCTTTGACAGTGGAGTTGTCAATTCCACCGCACCTGAGATAGACTTACTTGCAACAAGATATTAATAGTAACTGCGATATGGAAGTGATGGTGGCAACGGAAATAGTAGCGATGAAACAGTAAAGGTAAAACAGCAAAAGCAAACAACTAGTAACCAGCAGAATTAAAAACACTGTAGGCTAGGGAGATGGATGGTTGGGTGCTGCATGGATAAGATACTTCATGTATTTAACTTGGGTCAAGGCACACAGAAAAGCAATGATCATCTAGGCATATACCAAACATTAGGCATGTACCCCATAGGTAGTTGTACGTGCTTGCAATAAGAACTTGCACAACATCTTTTGTCCTACTATCCCGCTACGAACGGGGCCAAAAGGAACTTATGGAGATTAAGGTGCTCCTGTCAAAGAGCACCGGAACAAAGCATTAACAATCAATGGATACACGGAATCCTCAAATTATAGTCCATCCCCTTTGGTGTCCCAAGCTGTCACCTTTGGGATCGTCGGTTCCGGACTATAACAGGTGCATACAACTCGTAGATAGGATCAAGAACACAAATATATTCATGCAAACACATAGGGTTCATATCTGAAAACATGGCACTCGGGCCCAAAGTGACAAGCATTAAGAGCAACAAGTCGAAGCAAAGATGATAAACACCAATCTAGATGATAGGCAACATGCCCCCAACAATCTGATAAACTATTACATGATCTAACTCATCCAATCCCTACCATCCCCTTTGCCTACAGCAGGGAATTACTCACACATGAAAGGAGAAGTCATGGAGGGAGGATGGAGTGGTGATGATGACGACGATGGCGATGATCTCCCCTCACCGGAGGCCAAAACAGCCTCCAGATTAGCCCTCCCGGAGAAGAACAGAGGGTGGCCGCGGCTCCGCGACGAGAATTGGGAAAACGACTTCTGTTCTGCGGTTTTCTCGCCACGGGAATAAATAGGGGGCAAAGTAGGGCACCAGAGGGGGGAGGACCCTCCCAGGCGGCCTCCTGGCGCGGCCAGGTGACGGGGATCAGCCCCGACAAATCCCATGGTCAGGGACCATGGGTTAGTCATAGAGAAGGCATAGGCTGGACGATACTCGTCGGCTAACAGGAGAAGCACTTCCTGCTCGATATTATTACGTAAAGGAGCGATTACAGTGGAGGCCAAGTCGAGTTCTCGCAAGGCTAGAGGAGTAGATGTGTATTGTCTTGATCTGGACGTCTCCCCTCCCAGCCTTTATATACTAGGCTTGGTCACAGGGAGTCCGTGCTAGGTTACAAAGATAGTTTCCTAGTTCTAATCTTGCCTTGTACGCCAATTTGTGCCTTCCATACTAGTCGCGGACTCCTACGTCGGTTCTTGGTTGGGCCTATCGTGGCCCTGTCGTGGCTTCCTTGCGGGCCTTCTGTCTTCGTATGCACCGGGTAGTCTCATACGCAGGAGTCATGGGGTCATCCCCTCGTCAGTAGCCCCCGAGTGCCTGGGGGACTCAAGGAGTCGCGCAAGGACTCGAATTCTTCCACACTTTATTGTTCGTAGGCGCGGCATCGCCGCGGGTCGCTTGAAGTTTTGAGCCATGACAATATCTGTTTCGAGGGATTGCTAAGTTGAAAGGGCCCAAGGAGTCGACTGATCGAGCCTTAGTGAATTGCGCTAGTGGCAAATACCGCAGTAGCCCAATCAAGCTCACGTCCATCGACATGAACTTGGAACGACCGGTGTCAAGCAAAGTCATGCCGCTGTAGGTCTTATAGGATCAATTGCTTCCAGTCTAAGCAAATAGCCTGAGCGCGTCCGCTCGGCTCTTTCTATCATGCGAGCGCATGGAAAAGGTCAGGAGTGAAATCTCTCTGCGGCAAATCCCGGCCCGGCCATTCTACGCAGCGGGGTCTTACCTACACGCTAAGCTTGCGTGGCATCTGGGTACAGTGTGTCGTAGCCTAGGAATAATTGCTTTTGTAGAGGCACGGAGCCTGGTTAGCGATGCACCCACTTGGAATAAACAATTAAGTGAGCTATTTAGCAGTCAGCCAGTCACTCGCGGAGTTTGTAATGAACTTAAGCGAGGAAAATAAGAAAGCACCCACTCGGAAAGTCGTCGAGTGCGCGAGTAAGTCATATTGTTGAGTTGCTAAGTCTTTTTGCGAGTAGTCACTCGAATGCTTTACTTTCTTTAGGGCGACGGAGCACCCAAACTCCAAGAGTATGTTGTTTCTGCTGGTGCGAGTGATTACTCGATCACATCTTTGCCTTCTGGGTGAGGGAGCCCCCGAACTCGAATAAAGGTACTCCCAATGGGAGTAAAATATTTTTTTGAAATAATATGAAAAAGCTTGTAAAGAGCAGGATGCTGACCGAAGATGTGTGGTTGAGACGCATTGCTGAGATGTGGCGTTTACTGGTCCGCCTGACAGGTTGGGTCGCCATGTCATGTGAAAATGAAGTGACTTGACGTATGCTATCTGAAAATTTCGCGTTGCGTGATGATGGCCCTCGTATTTCGCGCAGTGGGCGGTATGGTTAGTGCGCCGGTTGAGTTTTCCATGTTTCTCGGCTGTCGTGGGATCGCGCCACGTCTGCTGGATTCCAAGACAAGCAGTGACGATTTTCTTGCTCCGACTGCTGGTTAAATACCGGGGGGTCTGGTTTGTTTAGGTTTTCACCCAGCCATTGCCTTCTCCTGCCTTTCTTTCTTCTTCCTTCTTCGTTCTTTGTCTCCTGCCTGTCTTTTCGTGCGGTTTGCTAGTTAAGATCCATGTCCAAGCGTCCTCGCAGTGCAGCACAGGAGTCGGCGAGGATGACCGGCAGATGGGAGCGGTCTGCTTTTGGAACTACAGATCTGGATGAGCTGGTGGCCGACGGCGTGGTGGCGCATGGTGCCACCCTGATTCCTGGAGATGAGGAGGTTCACGCGCCCCGTCCAGATGAGCGGGTATGCTTTCAGAGTTTCTTCCCTCGTGGTTTTGCGCTTCCCATTCATACTTTTCTCCGGGGGTTGCTTTGCGCCTATCAATTGCAACTGCGTGATTTGACTACCAATGGGATTCTGCACATTGCATGTTTCATTACGCTTTGTGAGGGTTTTTTGGGGATCTATCCCCTTGGGGCCTCTGGAAACGTCTCTTCAATGTGAAGAGGACAAATTCTGAGTATGCCATTGGGGGCGTGGGTATTTCCATTAAGGAGAAGTCTGCCTATTTTGATCTGGAGAAGCTGGACTCCGTCTTTTCGTGGCGAAGGAGTTGGTTTTATCTGAAGGACCAGTGCGTTGAGGTTCGGCGGTTTGGTCTGGCCCCTTTCGATCCTGCTGCGCGGGCGGTTAAGCGGTCTTCATGGGCACATCCTTTGTCTGCTCGCGAGGTGTCTCTCATGGAGCCGTTTGTGCAAAAGATTACTGCTTTGAAGGATGAATTGACTGGCGGCCAGCTTATCTCCGTGTTTGTCAAGAGACACGTGCAGCCGCTTCAGCATCTGGTGCGCCCCATGTGGCAATACACTGGGTCTGATGACTCGACCAGGTGTTCACCCGAGGAGTTTTCTGATGACGACCTTTTGGCCCGGGTTCAGCAAGTCACAAAGTGCACGAGCATTGGGGAAGAGAGTCTTGTTCGCCCTTACTCTGCTGACTTGCCTCTTCCTCAGGTACTTGTCTTGAATTATTTAATTGTAATGTTGACTCGTTTCTGTTGATTGCTGATGCTGCTTTGATCTGTAGGGTCACACCCCTTTGTTGAACAATCCGCCGCATCCTGAAGATGCGGATATACTCGATGAACCTGGTGAGGATGATGTTGATCCTATGCCTGCGAGTGATGGGGGTTCTTCTGGTGCTTTGGGTGTTGTTGCTGTCGAATCCACGGGTGGTCCACCATCAGTTGCGGATGACTCTGGGGAGTCGAGTCCTTTGCGTGTCAAACGCACTCGTCCTTTGAGTGCGAGTGGTCGTGATGCGGCGGGTGACGGTGATGACTTCCCGACGGTCGTGCAGCCTGTTATACCGTGTCCTCCCTCAGCTGCCCCGAAGAAACACAAGTTCGGTATATTGCTGCGTCCTAGCGCTGCGCTTGCTGGGTTAGTATAACTTTCCACTTTGTCGTTCTGTTGTTCATTGCTTTGGTTGGTGTTCTGAAGATAAGTTGTTTGTAGGACTGCTCCTGCTCCGGCTGCTTCTTCTGTGAGTGCTGGTACCGTTGGTGCTCCTTCGACTGATTCTGGTGCGGCATCTGATCGGCTGGCTAGTTCTGCTACTCCCGTGGCTTCGGGTGCGGGGACGACTCCTGTGACTGCAGGCGCGGAGGGAATTTCTGCGACTGCTCTGTCTGGGGGGTCTGCTGCGGTTGTTGCGGCTCCTGAAGGGGACTTACCTCCAGATGTTAAACCGGTGATCCCTGAGGAGCACTTCTTGGAGAGGCGGGATCTCTCTGCTGAAGATAAAGCAAAGTTCTTTGATCGTATGGCGGAGCAGGTATGTGATTTGTTTGTCCTTCTGTGTTTTTCTATAGTAGCCCCCGAGGCTGCAAGCAGTCACTTGTGAGTGGTTGTAGTCTTTGATTTGGGCTTCCTTTTTGTCGATCTTATGCATATTGGGAGAACGGCAGTGCTCCCAATGGGAGTAGCCCCCGAGGCTGCAAGCAATCATTTTTGATTGGTTGTAGTCTTGAGTTTGATTTTATTCTTTCCTATGCTTTGACTGATGCATTTGCTTGGATTCAGCCTTTGTTCCGGATGTGCGAACGTGTGCTGACTGAAACTGATCGGTGGCGACGTGCTCATGAATCTGTCCAGGGGAGCTTGACTGCTATGAGACGTGAGATCCTGATTCTTGGTCTTTGTTTCTTTTGCTAGTTGATTTTGTCTGGTTGGTGTCTGTTCCGTAGGATGAAAGAAGGGTACTGACAAGCGGGCGGAGGCTGCAAAGAAGGATCTTGCTGAGCTTCGGGCTGCTCTGGAGTCCAAAGAAAAGGAGCTGCAGGCGCAGCATGGCGAGCTCGAGCGGTTGCGGCGGGTGGAGGAGCAGTTTCTCCAGGTCGAGAAGGCTGAGTGCGAGCACCTGTAGGATTTGACGGGCTCTTTAACTGGTTAGTGGACTCTTCCTGTCATCCGTTTACTGGGGTTTGTTTGTCTCTGAGATTGCTGTACATTTAATATTTTTCCTTCTTCCAGGTTCTGCGGGTATTGGGGCGGTGGAGGTAGCTGCTGCAGGTTCGGGTGCTCTCCGCGGTGTTGTAGATGTTGTTTCGGGCGCTGCTGTAGCTGTTGGGGATGTCTGTGCTCGGGCTTCGACTCTCCTGAAGCTTCTTTATGAGCATATGCTCCCAGATGAAGAGCAACGCCCTGAGGGTCTTGATTCTCTGGTTTCTGCCTTCGGTCCGGACGGTAATCGGCTGGAGGGCTTGGTTCGCGAGAACGTGGTTAGTGGGCTTTCCACGTCTATTGTTGTTCTTCTGGGGCATGGTGTTCCCATTGAGGATTCCATGGTGGATAGTTTACCTGCTTATACGGACGAGCAGAGTGATCGAGCCACTCGGCTGGCCCGCCAGCTGCAGCTGGTCGTAGAGGCTGCGAACAATTCTTCAGCCGAGGAGTAGGGTGAACTTGTTTTTTGTTTTTGAAAACTTCAGCTGTAATGTGCCTCCTTCGGGACAGTGGATCTTTTTTAATTCATGGACCCACTTTGTGCTGCTTGTTGTCTTGTTTCCTTTGACTTGTTTCTCTTTGCGGTAGGCCATCCCGGGCGTCTCTCAGGCTTGGAATTTGCTGAAGGAGGATGCTCGCGAGGGTGCTTACGACTCTGTTTGCTTGAGGCTGAAGGAGGCCGAGCGTGAGATCGTTCGACTGAAAGGTGCTGTTGTGGTCCATCGCTCGAAACGTGAACGTGCTGATCCTGTCTTGGATGGCTTGGCGGCTTGGATGATGAAGTTGTCTAATCTTGTGAAGGGTGAGTTTGTTTTTTCTTCGACCTCTCGACTGCGCGGGTTCTTTTCCTTATGCTCTGCGGCTGATCTTTGTTCTTCGTTGCGAAGTGCTTGCTGGGCGTTCTCGCGAGAAAGAGGAGGCAGTACAGTCTGAGTTGTTGCCGCAGGAGGACCCGGTTGTGCAGGCGAACAATACTTTCTGGATGGATAGGGCGCGTTCTCGGGTGTTCGCCATTCTGCGGATGCGGGTTGAGAGGGTACCGCGGGCTCTTGAGTACTGCTGCGGAGTGTTCGGCAGGATTTTTGCTGAGTTTTACCGTTTAGATCTTGTCCCCTCTTCCCTTGAGAAGCTTTGTCGGGTGTTCTCCCATCCTGCGGATCTTTGGCGTGTAGTTAATCACCATATTTATGCGCGGGCTCACTGTGCTTTTGCCTTTGTCCATAGTCATTGGCCGGGGGTGGACATTATGCTGGCAGCTCGAGGTCCTCCTGGTGGTCGAGCTCAGCCGATGGACGACCATTATGCCATGGCGGACAAGCCTGCAAATGAAGTTGTGAAGTGGGTGGTCGAGGATAATGACCGTCGGTTAGGTGCTCTGTGCAAAGTAAAGTCAGAGCCTGGGGATTAGTCTTTGCTTGGCGCTGGTTCCTTTGCTGAACAACGTGTGTTGTTGTTCCCTTTTGCTTTACTTTGTTCATCTGTTGTAAGTCCATCTTCTGTGGTATAGGTTTGTCTTGTCGGCTGCTGAGTTTTTGGGCGAGGGGTCCCCTCGTGCTATTTTTAGAGTCGTGTAAGAGAAGAGCGACTCGGGGGTGGCTTCCGCGGCGAGCCCCCGAGTGCCAATTTTTTAGAGTCGCGTAAGCGAAGAACGCCTCGGGGGGTGGCTGCCGCGGCGAGCCCCCGAGTGCCAATTTTTTACAGTCGCGTAAGCGAAGAACGCCTCGGGGGTGGCTGCTGCGGCGAGCCCCCGAGTGCCAATTTTTTAGAGTCACATAAGCGAAGAACGCCTCGGGGGGTGGCTGCTGCGGCGAGCCCCCGAGTGCCAATTTTTTTAGAGTCGCTTAAGCGAAGAACGCCTCGGAGGGTGGCTGCTGCGTCGAGCCCCCGAGTGCCAATTTTTTTAGAGTCGCGTAAGCGAAGAACGCCTCGGGGGGTGGCTGCTGCGGCGAGCCCCCGAGTGCCAATTTTTTTAGAGTCGCGTAAGCGAAGAACGCCTCGGGGGTGGCTGCTGCGGCGAGCCCCCGAGTGCCAAAAAATTTTAGAGTCGCGTAAGAGAAGAACGCCTCAGGGGGTGGCTGCTGCGGCGAGCCCCGAGTGCCAATGAGCAAAAAGATTTTTTTTGAAGAATATTTTCAATATTTTTCCTTTTCTTTCTTACACGAGGGGGGGTTGTTTGAAGACAACCCCTTTATTTGGATCGATGGCTTAGTAGCCCTAAGGACGGTAGATTGTTGTCGCTCCCTTTTGCTTCTATGGTAGGGCCTCTTCCTCTGATGTTGTGGCTCCGCTGGCTTGGTGTGCTCCGAAGGTTTCTGATATCTTGTGGAACTCTTTGTCACAGCGGTCGGATCTGACGAAGCTGCCGCTGACTGTGATCACTCCTCGCGGGCCTGGCATTTTCATCTTGAGGTAGGCGTAGTGTGGCACTGCCATGAAATGCGCGAAGGCTGGGCGTCCTAGGATGGCATGGTATTGTGATTTCCAGTTGACCACTTCGAAATCCAATGTCTCTTTGCGGAAGTTGCTCGTGCTGCCAAAAACCACCTCGAGACTTATTTTTCCGAGAAGGTAGACTGCTTTCCCTGGAACGATTCCATGAAACATTGTGCCTGAAGTTTTCAGCGCTGAGTTTTGGATGAGCATTTCTTCCAGGGTTCTGGTGAATATGATGTTGATTCCGCTGCCGCCGTCCATGAAGACTCGTGACATATCATAGTTTCCGATTCTTGCTTCGAGTACTAATGCGGCATGTCCTGGGCGCGGGATGGCTGGCGGGTGGTCTTCTCGGGAGAAGGTCATTTCAGTCTCGGACCCGTGCAAGTATTCTGGGACAGCGGGGTGCGAGGAGACTGCGAAGAAAACTTGTCTGGTGACCTGCTTCTGCTGCCTGTTTGATGGTCTTCCTTCTTGTATCATGTAGATCTGGCCGTGCACTTCTGGGTATTTTTCTTCTTCCTCGGGTGTCGTGCTCCTTTCTTGGATTACTGCTACTTGCCTTGCTGGTATTGCAGGTGCTGGTGGTGCATTGTGGGCGATGGTCCCGACTGCTACGCTTGCGAGAGGCTGTGCTGCTGTTGTTGAAGATCGTCTTTTTTCTTCGGAGAGCTCAATGAAGCGCCTGCAGTTCCTGAGGGTGTGTCCTGATCTGAACTCTCCACGCTCGTTTCTGAACCCGTGTATTGTGCACGGTCCGTCGAGCTGCTCTTTGGCCGACCGATATGCTCGGGCGTCATCTCATGGCTGCCTTGTTCTCCAATCCCGTTTTTGAACTTGGGGTGCTTCTTCTTGGTTGTCCATGTGCTGTATTCTTCTGTCGTCGCGATGTCTGCCTTCGCTGTCATCCGGGAAGCCAGCCGCGACCATATCGGGTCCTCTGTCATCGTAGAAGTTACGCCTCGGGCGTTTTCTTCTTCTGTCGAATCCTCTGTCGCTGGTGTGGTAGTCGTAGTCGCGTTCTGAGCGTGCTGTCTGGATCTCTGATTCGTTCCATACGGAGTCTTCTCCGTCTACCCAGTTGTTGGCTTTCTCTAGCAGTCGTGCGAGTGTTCGGACCTTCATCTTTCCGAGTTGCTCCTTGAAGTCGATGCATTTCAAGCCCCTCCTGAATGCGTCGATTGCGCTTTCGTCTGATATGTCCTCGACTGAGTTTTTGAGTATGGTCCATCGCTGGATGTATGCTCACAGGGATTCTCTGGATACTTGTTTGCAGGCCCTCAGCTCCTCGAGTGATGTCGGTCGTTTGTAAGTGGACTTGAATTTCTCGATGAAGGCGCTGCGAAACTTCTTCCAGGAGCTGATTGATCCTCGTGGTAGGTTCTTCAGTCAGTGTCGCGCCGAGCTCTCGAGCATGAGTTATACGTACTACATTGCTGTGATATTGGTTCCGCGCTGGAATTTGACGGCCATTAGGTAGTCGTCGAGCCATGCTTCTGGCTCTTCCAGCCCGTCGTACTTGTGCGTTGTGGAGTTTAGCTTGAAACCTTTCGGCATCCTTGTTTCCCGTATGGATCGTGCAAAGCACAGTGCTCCGCATGGTTCTATGTCCTCGTCGGAAGCTTGCTCGTCCGAGTACTCTTTGCGGGCTGCTCGCCTTCGCCTTCCACGGTTGACTTTGTTTTGTGTTATGTCGTCGCGTGCGTCTCGCCGATTGCTGTTGCGTCTGTTGATGTTGTCGTCGCTGTCGTGGTTTTTGTTTTTGTTTGGGCGCTTGCGCCATTCGTCGCTGTTGTCGTCGTCGGGTGAACTGGGGTCCCTGTCCGGGGTCTGCTCGCGGGGGACTCGTCTTGCGCCTGCTCTCTTGGGGGCTGAGATGGCGTCTTTCATTATTTTGAGTGCCATCGTCGTGTTGCGATCTAAGCTTCCTTTCTTGCCTTTCTGAGCACGAGATAGGTACTCTTGGGCAGTTATGAGGGCTTCGGCTGGCGTGAGTTGTTCTTCCTCGTCGTCATCCTATTCTAGCTTGAAGTCGTCGTCTAGCTTGCGGGCCACCTTCTTCTTGTCCGTGCGTTTCAGATTGCTGAATCTGGCTCGGATGGGGGAGTCATAGTCGGAGGAGTCACTTCTGGGAGATGGCCTGCGGTTGTTCCTTGGGTCGATGGTAGTTTTTCCTTGCTTCTCTAATTCTAAGCGTTGCTGTCTTGTTCTCTTGGTGACATCACTCGCCAACTTGTTGTATGCTCTGAGCTCGTCTCGTGTTGCGTTCTCTGGGAGTAGTTTGCCGCGTTTGACTGCGTCCCTTACTCTGGCGATTGCTTCCTTGGACAGGTAGATTTTTTCTTACGTGATGGTCCTCTTTCGCCATGCCCGGGGTCTGGTGCTTGCTGCTTTTTGGCTCGTCGCTCCTATGATTGCTATGCTCCGTTCCTTTGTATGTTTTCTTTGGTATGGTTCCCGGTTCTCCAAGTGTGACGGTGACCTGGCCGGTGTTGTCGGGATCACTATTTTTGCTGTTCGAGCGAGTGTCTCAGCGACTGCTCGGGTCGTCATCTTGGCTTTTGTCATCTTCTGTTGGCTCATGAACATCTGCCACGAACACTTGGGACAGTGTCTTGACTGTCGTCTTGCTTGCGCGCATGTTGCGCTTCCTCCATGGACCGCTCGAGTAGTCAGGTTGGGAGTCGTGGATGACTCACGGAGTCGCTACGCGGGCGGGTGCTGCTTCGATCGCTGGTGTAGGATCTGTTGCTGCGGGTGCGCGAGCGCGATCCATGAGATGGAGGACTCCCCAATGGTTGATGTAGACTTGGTATGCTCCAAAGATTAGGCTGACACCGGTGCGCAGGTCGGCAAAAGCCGGTCGAAAGGCCGGGAGGTGAGCCAGGAAACCGAGGGATCCGAATAGATCGGAGTCTTCTCGGGCCGTGGAGTCGATCAGTGTTGATGAAGTTGCTGCTTTGACGAATGAGGCCGCCGAGATCGCGATTCCAACCTGTGTAGTTCCCACATACGGTGCCAATTGACGGGGATCAGCCCCGGCAAATCCCATGGTCAGGGACCCTGGGTTAGTCATAGAGAAGGCACAGGCTGGACGATACTCGTCGGCTAACAGTAGAAGCACTTCCTGCTCGATATTATTGCGTAAAGGAGATATTACAATGGAGGCCAAGGCGATTTCTCGCAAGGCCAGAGGAGTAGATGTGTATTGTCTTGATCTGGACGTCTCCCCTCCCAGCCTTTATATACTAGGCTAGGTCTCAGGGAGTCCGTGTTAGGTTACAAAGATAGTTTCCTAGTTCTAGTCTTGCCTTGTACGCCAAGTTGTGCCTTCCATACTAGTCGCAGACTCCTACGTCGGTGCTTGGTTGGGCTAGTCGTGGGCCTGTCGTGGCTTCCTTGCGGGCCTTCTGTCTTCGTATGCACCGGGTATTCTCATACGCAGGAGTCGTGGGGTCACCCCCTCGTCACCAATAGTGGGGCCGCGCCAGCAAGTCGCCCGGGGCCCCCCTGGCTGCCCTCTGGCCCCACTTCTGGCATATTGGTCCTTCGGGTGCGTGGATTTTCTGTGTTTTTTCCTGGAATTTTCTGAGACACCTAAAAATCCATTTTCCTGCACACAATAAAACCATACAAGCAGCTCAGCTGAAAACATCGTTAGTCCGGGTTAGTTTCGTCCAAATCATGCAAGAATGAGGGCAAAACAATAGCAAAAGTGTTTGGAAAAGTAGATACGTTTGAGACGTATCACCATTCCTAACGAAGACTTTCTTGTGCCATCTCAAAATTGTTCAAAAAGTTTCTCTTTTGTACCCGTACAAGCTCATGGAGCGATAGGGGGTGATCGGTATATTCCATGCTAAAAATGTTTTACTCCTTGACAAAGTTTATTCCAGTCAAATTTATGAGGCAAAGGCCGGTCTGGAGAATGCCCAGTTCTCCCCTCCATACTTGATGACGAAATGAAATGGAACTTATGTTGTCCAAAGACTGTTGATGATTGGTGGAAGGAGATTTACAATCTTTCCTTCCATTCTTGAGACAGAATGAAGGGCACCATAGACCGTCAATGATTGATGGATAGGGAACACAAGTGTAGGCATATTTCAAAAAGCATGGGAACCGCCATTAACATGGTTGGTATGGAAGATATTGAAAAACCTTTACCGTCTGCCGTTGACTGGAAAGTTACACTCCCAAAAATGTTTTATCTCTGTTTTCAAAACCACGAGCTCTGGTACTTGTTTAGTCTTTGCTTCCAGCCACGGGTTTTCAACCTTGCCATCAAAAGCCACTGTTCGAGAGTCTCCACCTTCTTTCTTCAAAGCACCAACTAGGAGAGCATGATTGTCATTCTGAGTGTAATGTGCATTGTCCCAAAGTACCATTGTCTTCTGCATAATTGTGATACCGCTTATTCTGAAATCATTGTATCTAGTCATCACTTAAACTTCGGAGGTGCTCCTGCATTTATGTTTTGCTTCACTAAAGGGGGCAAGCGAGGTATCACTTTGTCATGTTTGCACACCATGCTCACTACAAATCTATTGGGTGTTTCAGTATCATATTGTAAACTTTTAGTTCTTTGTGATATTCTCATGAGGCAAATTAATTACTAAAGATTCATTATCTCAATAAGCATTTGTCATGTGATTGTGAAAGACTCTTTGGTAGCATGTCACCACAGAAATTATGCTTGTTATCATTTACCTACTCGAGGACGAGCAGGAATTAAGCTTGGGGATGTTGATATGTCCCAAACGTATCTATAATGTTTGCTTGCTCCATGCATGTTTTGGGTGATATTGCTATGTTTTTGATACACTTTCATAAACTTTTGATCATATTTGGACTAACCTATTAACTCAGTGCACCACAGTGCCAGCTTCTGTTTTCTGCTGTTTTTGTATTTCAGGTTTTCCCATTACTTAAAGTGCCATAAAAATTCCGGGAAAATATATAAAAAATCAGCGCTCCAGAAGCTTCCTTACGCCCGAAGGAGAGCCGAAGGAGGTCCACCAGTCACCGAGGCGGCCACCCGGCACGGCCTACCCCTAGGCCGCGCCGGCTACCCGCCTGGGCGACTGGGACCTCCCCTGGTGGTCCCCCTTGGCCCTTATTTTTACTCGCATCGCGAAAACCCTGATTCCAGAACCCTTTTCTCCAGAAGCAATTCCGATCTCTGCCGCCATCGCCACCAAGTTTCGGGGGACCAGAATTCCTGTGTGGGTCACCCTGCCGGGACGGGGAAGCGCCCCCGGATTCATCTCCATCGACGTTGCTTCCTCCCTCCATGATGCGGGAGTAGTTCCTCCCCAGGGCTGAGGTTTCTACCAGTAGCTATGTGGTCTTCTCTCTCTCTCCCATGATGTAATCTTGATTGTGATCATAGGCTATGTTAATCTAGGATGATCCCGTGATGTTTCTACCAGTAGCCTAGGGATTATTGCTTCGCGACGCATGAACGTCACCCTGATGCTTCGCTGGGTTTGGCGCATCCTTAGTGATAAGGGTGGGTTGTGGTTGCATCTCATCAAGGCTAAGTATCTCAGGGGCCGACCGTTGCTGGCCTGCCCCCGGCCAGGGATCGCAGTTTTGGCAGGCCATCCAGTCGATTAAGCAGGAAATCCGACTGGGGCTTGCCTGTTCGGTTGGCAATGGGGAGAGGATGCTGTTCTGGCTGGATCCGTGGGTAGATCGTACTCCCTTGCGCCTTCTCGGGTCTATTTGCGATATGCTCGGATCCGGAGATCCTGGTCTCCGAGGCCGGGGCCAATGGACGGTGGAATGTATCATTCCGCCGTACATTCGGACCCGTTGAGTTGGGGGCATGGGAAGCTCTAGTGGCATCCTTGCCCCCCCTTCGCCCGTCGCTGCCCGACAGCGTCTCATGGCTCTTGGCCCCCTCGGGGTGCTTTTCGGTTAAGTCATCCTATCGGGCCCTGTGTCGGGCCCCGGACCTTCCTTGGATTAAGCACCTTTGGAAGGCCCCGCTTCCCTTGAAGCTCAAGATATTCGTTTGGCAGCTCCTCCGTGATCGCCTCCCGTCTGGCACAGAGGTCCAGAAACGGCACGGCCTTGGGGATGGCTTCTGCCCTTTGTGTCGTGTCCTAGAGACGGGGACCACATATTTTTCTCGTGTATAGCTGCTAGGTTCATGTGGCGTTATTTACACGAGGCCTTGTGCCCTGATTGGGATGCCTCGGACTTGGATGGGTTCCTCTAGGCGAGGGCAATTCAGACCAATAGGAGAAGGCGCTTATTTTGGTTGGTGTTCGCGGCGTTGGCCTGGACCCTTTGGAATACTAGGAATAAGATGGTGATCGAGTGGGTGCTTCTCCATCGCGCGTCTGACATGATCTTCACTTTCATCGCTTACTTGCCCCCTCCTGGAGGCTTTGCTATGGTGGCTTCCTTTAGTCTACATGTTGTGGTTTGCTTTCCCTTTTATGGATTGGGCTTGTTGTATTGTGCCCACAGCAGATGTTGCTCATGGTTTTAACCTTAACTCGAATTTGTGGTCGGTGCTTTATATAATAAAGCGGGACGGAAGCCTAACTTCTGAGTTAGGATCTAACTATTAAAATTACACCAAACACTTTCCTTGAGTACGTTTACCGATTTATTTAGGCAGACGAAAACTCTGGCGTCCCACGTCCGCCCCATGGTCTGCCAATCATCTTCCCTCCGCATCCCGGATCTCCGCGGCCTCACCCGCAATACCCTACTTTGGTGGATCTTATCCCGATAATTCCTCCGCTCCCGCTAATCCCTCTAATCCAGTCATTTTCATCTTTCACTCGCGCTAGCTTCCCGAGGTTTTAGCAGATAGCACCACTTGTTGGGGCTTGTTTTGCGCAGAACCACAACTCTTGAACTTTTTTGCAGAGAACACCACTATTTGGGGTAATTACTTGCAGAAAACGCATAACATGCTATTAACTCGTTTGATCCTAAATTAGCAAGCTGGAACTAGTATAGCTCGGGCTATATGTGCCCTGATAATTTGAAAAAATCAAAAAAAAATCGTTGAAAGCTATATGAATTTTGCACGAACGTGTAAAATTTCGTTTGAAAATATTGTAATATGCAGTCTGCATAAAAATAACAAAATTTTGTCCCAAATCCAAGAAAAAAGGCCCAGTTAAAATCAAATATTTTTCAAAAAAAAAATCCCGCGGCGCATTAGAGTATAATGGTCTAAAAATTTGCACAAATGTCCTATACATGTGTATGTATATCCATAAAAAAATTCAAATTTTTTTGAACTGTTTTAATATTCTTTTTTTATTTTACAAAAAAACGAGCTACTGTAGCTCAGGCTACATAAGACATTTCCGGCTAGACCCATCCATTAGAACTTCAAAATTTGTTTGTTCAAATTTTGTGGGGTACTTCATAAAACTATTTTGTATTTTCAGTTCATGATATATCTTTGTATGGTATAGTTTAGACAGCTATGTCTTGTGTAGGTTTTCATTGCACAGTTTGATTATTTTTCAAATCAATACATCATCAAATGGAAACATAAAATAGTTGCTGAAATTAGCGGTAATTCAAAGATGA
Organism: Bromus sterilis; assembly: GCA_950022295.1. Classification (NCBI taxonomy): domain Eukaryota; kingdom Viridiplantae; phylum Streptophyta; class Magnoliopsida; order Poales; family Poaceae; genus Bromus; species Bromus sterilis. The sequence continues at coordinate 353,902,290 of OX465595.1, forward strand.
GCCCAGGCTCATCTAGTCCTGGGCAAAAGATCTTCAAAAAGACATTTGAAAAAAGTTCAAAAAATTCCAAAAAATTTTGTGGTGAAAGATGCTTATGTGCGAGAGCTTTCTGCAATTTTTGGAGAAATTTGGATTTCTGGAGAGCGCGTGGCGAAAAAGACAAATTCTGTCTGAAATAGTGCGTGAACAGTGTCTTCGTGAGAAGCCGCGAATTTGTCTTTTTCGCCGCGCACTCTTCAGAGGTTCGAACTTCTTGAAAATTTGCAAGAACATCTCTTCCAAAAATATCTTTCACCACAAAAAAATTTGAAATTTTTTGAACTTTTTTCATATTTATTTATTTTTTTCTAATTTCTCCGGGTGCGGATGCACCTGGGTGCAGAAACGCCGCTCCCCTGAAATTAGCCCACAAATTTGAACAAACAAAATTTGAGGTCTTGATTGGTGGATCCAGTTTGTTAATTTGGGAGCAAATGAGCTAATAGTGTTTTATGTGTTCTCTACAAATAATTACCCCAAATAGTGGTGTTCTCCGCAAAAAAGTTCAGGGATTGTGGTTTTGCGCAAAAAAAGCCCCAACAAATGGTGTTATCTGCTAAAACCTCTAGCTTCCCCATCGTCCCTTTCGCCCTGCCCTACTGACTCCACGCGAGCCAAGCACTGCCGCACTCGCGTGCCGCCCCCATGACGACCGTGACTCTTACCTTGGGACCGCGGTCTACTGGATCTGAATCGGGGCTGCGACGACGAGCAATCTAAATCCGCCGTGTGCGTCGCTCGGTTCACGCTTGTCTTCCTGTGCCAGAGCGCCTCCCCATGTTCACCACCGGGTATGGGTTGGTCTGTGCACCTCCGTTGCGCCCGGCCCAGCAGCTGCTCTCGATGGCGTACAACCTGCAACTTTCTGTCGCTATATCTGAGTATGCTCCATCTGAGGTAGGTCGTTCTAAAATCCACACAGCCAAGCCATGAGTAGCCTTTAAGTAGCAAGCTGTTATGTTTCAAAATTAATTTGAAAGAGCATGTGTTTTTGGCTTTATACTACACCATGATCTTGTACTGTGTTCCTGCAACTATAGCGTCTATCATCATTACCTTGCCATATACGGGAAAGACAAAAGAGGACCATGATAATCACAATTCTGAAAAATTATATTTGCTTGCAGTACAGTAAAGTACTACTAAGTATTTCATTTTAGGCCACTGTCTATGGTCCTCTACATTAATCCGTGTAAAGCTTTGGGTCAAAGCTATGATATTCTGTACGGATGACAGGTTTACAAAAATAATGAGGTCTGATTGCATGCTGCATATAACATCTTGGTTCTTATAATAGGTTCAAGGTGAGTGAGCAGTATTTGTGATCCAGAGATGACTGGTTTCAAGTTATGAACTTGACATATGTATGTAGCCCTCCCCATTTGCTCATTCTCTGATTCTTTGGATCTCTTTCTTCAAACAGATTGAATCTAATTCAGGTGACCTTTAAGGATTTCCTTTGTACTTTTTAGGCTACCAGTAGTTTTGCACGATTTGGATTTATGGTGTCTGCGTTCTAATTAGAACTACATCCATTCTTTGTGTTCATCTTGGATGGTGGTGGCACTCACCCACCATTAGAAAGATATAATTCCAGGGATGCGACCGCAGACCGCTGCACTGCCTGCCGCTCCTCCACTCGGCAGTTGCCACCGCCGCCACGTTGAGGCCGTCATCACCAAGCCGGTGAACTTGCATCAGGTATGAACTTTGATTAGCTTTTCTTTACCTTAACATCAAGCCATCAGCTGGGTGTCGGAAGCTAGCTCATGGGAAACAAACATTTGTGGCTCATACTCAATTATTAAGAGTACCTTAACTAGAATAATAGGCACCTGCGACAACAAAATTAGTAATGACAAAAATTATGAACATCAATCAAAGTTCATGGGCAGATACCTCATGGCAGATTTGGGTCAAAAGTCAGATGGACAAGCGAGTAAAAAAACAAGACTGCAATTGTGAACATACCTCTAATCTGTTCTGTTATATAAGTAAACACATAATTGGGAGGACTGACATCCAGCTTGGTTAAACGAAATAAATTGGCAACATAATTTGGGAGATGCATGTCTTTTGTAGTATGTAAGTCAGATAGTCAAGTTCTGGATCAACAAGACCCTGAGCACATCTTGACCCCCGACACAAAAATAGAGACATCCCAAATGATAATAGGAAAAGGTAGACAACACATCCAGGAAAAGGTAGACTCGGCTTGTAACACCCTCACTGTTATGGAACAGTAATCACTGTTGCTAATGATGATTAGTGTTGCTAAGTATCCCTTGATGATCATGATTCAAATCAAATTCAAATTTCCCTGGGTTTGAGATTAAAAACAATGTGGCCAATATAAGTTCAACCGACAATTTTGCAACCACTTTTTTGTAAAATGCCAAATATTTAGTGGACCTTGTCCATGTGGATATGGGAATTTATTAAGCTGTAAAATAAATCAAACAATTCAAACAGTAGAAAAACAGTGTCATTTAATACCCTTTTGAATAATACAAAAATGCAAATGAATTTATTTGGGCACAAAACTTTTTGTGGCACCTTAGTAATATACAACAATGATATTAGGACAAAATCCATATGTTATAAAAATGTAAAAGCAGATACAACAAATACAAAGAAAATAACAGAAACATAAAAGAAAAAGGAAAAGTAGCCCACTGGCCAGTGCACCTAGTGCACAGTGGGGCCCAAAACAGCCCACCTAGCCCACTCTGGCTTCCCCCTCCCCCTCCCCTGTTCACATCGTCGTGGCACGCATCGCGCGGTGCCACGCCGGCGACCTCGCCGTGTCGCGCATTCGGCGAGCCCCCCTGCTGGATAAGACACTCCCCTGCCCTCCCCGTCGCCCTAACCCTAGCCGCCTCCCTCCATTTCCCTTCCCGCTACCCCTCGCCTCGTCGTCCACCTCCGGCCAGTTGAACCCGCGTGGCCACACTCACTCCCAGCCCCCGTGACCGTGTCCCGTCAACTCGTAGTTGTCGCCTTCGTCTCCACGCAGAAGAGGAGGAGCTCGGAGCCACTGCAGCGACTGGAATCGCCGTCGTCGTCTACCTCCAGCCGCCGGGATCGACTCAGAATTCCACCGCCTACACGTCGTCTCCGAGCCAGCTGTTTGCACCGTCGTGATCACGGTGAGCATACTCGTCGTCCCCAACTCCCTGTAGCCTCCCGGTAAGCTCCAGCACGAAACCCCCAATTCACTTGCTCCGGCCGCCGCCGTTCGTCATCATAGCCGTGCACATAAGCCGCCCTAGCTCACGGTTTTGACTCCCACATGTTGTTGTTGGTCCACACGTTCCGTTTGACGCTTTAGTTGGCTCGATTGTGTAGCGTAGCAAAGTTCACCATTGACGCCCGAGCTCGGCCTCCCGCCATTGTTAACCCCGTGCTCGACTGCGTCCACCATGACTCCCTCCCCCACCATGGATCGAAGCGGCGCGTCTCCCTGAACCCATAGCAACAATCGACGCTGAGTTTGGCCGTCGGAATCGAGCGCTAGCTCGAGTTCGTCGGACCTCTGTCGCCGGTGAGCTCGCCGGTGTCACTGACTGTTGGGCCCCGCGGTCAGAAGTCTAGTTAGCACTTAATTACACCCCGGTGGGCCACTTACATGTGGGTCCACCCTGGCTAATGCGTTGTTAAATAAAACTGAGTTAAAATAACCCCCTGACCAACTGACATATGGGCCCACCTTTTAATTAACCCTCTGCATTAAGTTAACTGTTAAATTAACACATGAGTCAGTGTCACCTGGGTCCCATTGGCTTATTAGTTTATTTTAAATGGATTATTAAAATGAGTCACTGACATGTGGGACCCCCCACTGTTATTTAAATTAATAAAATGGTTTTATTAACTGTGAGGCTGACCAGTGGGACCCACTGGTCAGGTTTGACCGGTCAACCCCTCTATGGATAAGGTTGGAATTAAAATAATAAAAGAAATTCCAGAAATTGATTTAAATAATTTAAAACTTTGAAATTCAATATCTTTTAAACCGTAGCTGAGATAAAAAAAACTTTATACATGAAAATTTATCAGAAAAATATAACGAATACGAATATGCTATCCGTATGTCTACCACACCCCTCTAGCACAACGAACATCGACATTCCCCCCTCCGGGCCATCTGTCGATAATCACCCGGAGTCGGAATTTCATCCTCGGATGAATTTCCGCTCCGAGCATAGAACTTTGTACTGCGTTAGAACATCGACAGTGATGCATTTGTCATGTCATGCATCTGTTTGCATACGTTTGCTTTATATTTACTGTTTCTCCCCCTTTATTCTCCGGTAGACCCCGCTGCTGCCGCCGACTACACCGCCGCTGAGTACGACTACTACGTCGACGACCCTACCCCTACCGTCGAGCTTCTAGGCAAGCAGAGCCATTCTCTTTCCCAAATATCGTCTATCATTCCGTACATTTCTTGCACTAGGCATTGCTGCTACTGCTACGTTACAATCCTATTCAATTGCATAGCCTGTTTTTGTCGCCCCTTGATGTACCTTCCTATATCCTAGGTTGCCTTATAAATATATATTATATTCAGCAGTTGGCCTTGCGCATTGTTAGTTACTAGGTTTAGATAGCGGGCAGAGATCACTCCGGGAGTGATCGCAGAAACAATATATTACCACTGCTATAGGTATGTTCAGAGCAGACACCGCTACAGGCCCCTACCTCGGCTCTGCCGAGCCACATCAAGTGTGAGCTATCGAGGAGTAATCCTTGTACTGCACTCGTTGCTGACTCTGTATAGCCACCCTAGGGTCCTGAACGACGGATGTCCTTAAAGGTAAGGAGTCGGATGACCCAACGGTGCCCGCGCAGGGTATTGTATCAGACCTACAGTACAGGTGTATTCCACCGGTGTATGGCGGGCCTGGTACTTGCTTGATGGCCGAGAGATACTCTGTTGTACGAAAGTTGAGCTCTTCAAAGAGCAAACGTGAGACAAGGTAAGGAGACGGTTCACCTTGTTGGTAGTCGCACGAGTTGGTGGGACGACAGGGCAGGCGACCACTTGCTCTGGTTATGGGGGTGGACCTGGCTGTTGTCGTTGACTCACCCGGATAGGGGCAACGATAACGGTTGTCCCGAAAGAAAATAATAAAATGCTTAATGGGTCAGGTGGATGACTTGAGTGGGTCGACGTGCCCTATACGCACTACGTCCACGTGGGATTACGGTGTGGGCCCTCTGCGTTGTAGCCTCGTTCGATGGCTCTTCAGTTGTCAGCTTTACCTCGGGTTGATTTCCGGGCTTGGACCTCCTACTCCGGTGTGGGAGGTGGGTTTGCTTCACCGGCCAGCCACGTACCGTGCAGGAGTACAAAGGGCAGGGGTCCAAAGTCCCTTTGTGCTTAGGATTTAGACCGGCGGATGGCCTCTCTGTTGAGCTTAAAGGATGGACTTCGGCGTATCGGATAGCCTCGGTGGGGCATTCCCTAACAAAGTGTACGCCACCCTGTAGATCCGAGCATGTAGGGTAACAGTAGTGCAGCCCCTGCAGGGAAGATAATCTATTCGGATAGCCGTGTCCATGGTAACATGACGCTTTATGCTGAAGCCAGAATCTACTACTATAAACTACTACTATTAAACTGATTGGTTCCGGGTTTTCTTCCTCGCGGGGAAGTCGAGGAAGGATTCTTGGAGGCATTGTTAATTGTTATCTAATACAACTTACTATTATACAATGTTGCAGCAACTTCTGCTGCCTTGTTACTTTATGCTTGATCGGCCGCTGCAGTCGACTTTGGAGCCTAGGAGCAGGAGTACCCCGGAGGCGACTACTACGACGTCGAGTTCCCCGTTGACCAGAAGTAGTTCGGTGGATCCTAGGCAGGAGGCCTCGCCTGTTCGATCTGTTACGCTGCTATTATATGTGCTAGTATTCTTAAGGCAAAACTTGACTAACTATGTATGTACCCAGATATTATGATTGTATAACTTATATATTCGGATTCTCGTGATCCCTGGTTTGTAATATCTGTTTTATCTTATTTGAGTATAGTGTTGTGCTGTGATATTATCATCGTGGCACCCTGATTTCGGTCGTGTATCCTGCGTGTATGATTACTGTACACGGCTTGATTTTGGAAGCGTCACACGACTCCACTCATGCTTCTTTGAGTTTTCTACAAGCTAAATTCAGAACATGGTTCTCTGAATTTGTACAACCTAAATTCAGTACAGGCTTCTCTGAATGTTGGCCTGCCAATTGGTATTGTATTGCAGATTTCACAGGATTGTATGCAAGTCATTTATGCCAATGGATTGCTGCATTTTATGTTAGTTTTTAGACTATTTGAATGGAAGGACTACATAATCTCTTTGGTAAATCATTTTCTGCACATAAAATTATGTACTTGCTTCTCTGAATATCTATATCTACAATACAAGTAAGCAAAATTTTGTTCTTATATGTTGGCCTGCCAATTGGTGTGGCAGCCTTGCATGCTTGTTTTTAAAATGCTTAATCCAAATGCCCCTTCTATACTATAAATAAGCTGAACTCTGATTTAAATAACTAAGTGTTGGTTTGTCGAAGTTTTCTTGTGATTCAATTTTTGAACTTAAATTGTTCAGTTTGCAACATTACATATGGTCATGCAGGCATTTTGGCTATTTTTTTATGGTCATTTTGGCTAATTATGTAACATTACATTGTCCTTTTTGCAAGACGTTATACATATAGGTTCTTTGGAGTAAGTGATAACATTTTTTCGGTCACATATTTGTTAGATCTACGTGTTCACTATACCTACTGTGAAATTTCATCAACTTGGAACTTTGTACCATGTTAGTTTTTTGGAGAACCATGTACTGATTTAGATAAAACTTCATTAGCAATAAATATTTCCTGGTTCTCGGATTGTAGAAGGGGTTGCTGTAGTGTTTCCTGGTTCTCGGATTGTTCTGTTGTTTCTTGGTTCATGGCTATGGAATAGATCCTTTCTAGCATTGCCAGGTCAGCCATACTAGGTACACTCTGGGAATTTTGGTAACAATATGAACTGTGCTATGTTCTGAAAGATAAACTGACAGGTGAACTTATCTTATGTTTAACATGTTTGGCTTTTGTTCCTTTATACATTTTAGTCATGTGCTAAAAATTTAGTCAAAATAGATATTTGTAAGTTGAAAAATTCTTTTTGGCAGGCTAAATGAATAGAGGTTGTGTGGGAAGAGTTTGTTCTTGTTGAAGGCCAACTATTGTTGTTCTGTCACTTCTCTTTCTCTTGCTTGGTATGCAATAGAGGTTGTGTGGGAAGAGTTTGTTCTTGTTGAAGGCCAACTATTGTTGTTCTGTCACTTCTCTTTCTCTTGCTTGGTATGCAGTTATCCATATGATAGCTGGTAATGAATATGCAACTACCTACCGAAGCTCATCAAGCATAGACTAATTTTTGTCTTCGTAGTTTACTTTTCATCTTGATATATGATTACATGCTAAAATTTATGTTTTACTTTCTTATTATATAATAGTACCATGTCATTTTATTTAGAATAGTACCAAGTCATTTATTTAGAATAGTATATTTAATTTAATGTGTACATTGTAGGTGAGTTGGAACTTAGAAGCCTGTTTCTAAGTCCTACGATGTTCGCCAAGCAACCAAATTTGTGATGGGAGTGCCATTCTGGTTGGCCTTCCTCCTGAAGAAGCTTGCCATCTACGCCAGGCATTGGTTCAGACGACGACGTCAAATAGAAAGAAGATTATTAAAAGTTAGGCTTGTATGAGAGTAATCGTATTGCTAACAATAGATGTAGAACTTGAGTACATAAAAATATTAAATAGTGATCAGTTGTAAATATTTTTACTACTATCATATTATTCTTTTACATATTGTACAAAGGGAATTTTTACATATGGTTGTAATATTAATGGAGACGTGCGTTGCACGTGCACGCTTACTAGTCCAACAAAAATCTGATCTGGACCCGAATTCGATTGATAGGGTACGGTATAGGATATGCTATAGTTAATATCCAACATAATAGGATAATCCGTTTTTTCTAGTCGGATAATTCGACCTTTTAATTTCCGAATTCAATTGATGGCCAACTTTCAAGTATTAAGTAGAAGTATGTGAATGATATCTTTGATTACGAGACAAGACGTATGGTTGTTTGTGATTTATTTGATTTATTTCAATACTATATAGTGTTTTATGTGTTTTTATAGTGTATAATATTTATATTTGCTCATTGTTTATGTATGATTTTATTTTAAAACATTTATATATTCCTCATATACGAATATGGTAAATTTCTGTTTCCGATCCGATTCCCTTACCGTACCATGTCTGAGTCCGCCTAATCCGGTATTCGTATCCGCATCCGTTCCACTTTCGAATCCAAAAATAAATATGAAATAGGATACGGTATATAGCCGTCCGAATCCGATCTGGTTTCAATCTCTAGTACTGTTCTAGACCAGTTGCTATAAAATGAATGACGTGCCACAGTTCTGTTGTTTAAAGAACCAACACTCCTACTAAAATTTTGAACATTTCTTCCTAGTTATTTTGAGAGCTTATTCAGTGATTGCTTTATGATAAATATAAACAGATACAAAATAATAAAATAAGCATGCCAAAATATCCATATTTAACTTAAACAGAATGGACTATTAGTATTCAATCTTCTGGATACTGAACTTATCAAGAGTTATGCCATGGGTGCTCAACGTCTTTGATCCTTGCATCAACCTTTGTGCATCTGAATTCCACAGTTTTAAGGTGCAGTGATTGAAGAAATTGTTTTACCAGGCTCTGACTTTCTTCTTTTTTCTTAGTTGTAGTACAATTGCTAAAAAATTGGTAACAAATTTGAGCCTACGGATGTTATTCAATAGTTATATATATTTAGTTTTTTTTTGCAAATAAATTGTTTTGTTATGTGCAAAAGGTATATGCGCAACATTGATTAATACTAATGCCACCGGCACAGCAGAAAGTGCATGTTCTTCAAGAATCATTCATATGATGTTGAATTACAGCTTTTATCGAATACTTCCTCCGCCCCATAATATAAGATCATTTTGCAAGCTATGGAGTAGCTCTTAAAGTGAAGTACGTAGAATATTTATGTATTGGATATACTCCCTCCATTTTCTTTTTACTTTGCATATAAGATTTGATCAAAGTCAAACTTGATAAAATTTGATCACTTTTATAGAAAAATCTATTAACATCCACACTATGAAACCAATATCATTAGAAGCATCATGACATTAGTTTTCATATGATATAACTTTGATGTTGTAGATATTGATACTTTTTAATATAAATTTGGTTAAATTTTATCAAGTTTGACTTTGACCAAATCTTATATGCGAAGTAAAAAGAAACGGAGGGAGTACCATATGACTATTTATTATGCATGTGAATTTTCAATAGCATTGTATTGACATGTGGGGCGAGAAAGAAAACTTGATAGACCGTGGCAAAGCATGGACATTCAACTTGTAGAAGAAAAATGGGAGATAAGGATATATAAAGAATACATTATTAGGAGTATATCAAGGCAGCCTTTTCTAAACACCCAGATAAGGAAATCGTTATTCAAAAACTGTTTGAGCTGCTATTAGATCAGGTGATCCTATTATTAAAAAAAAGACCAGGCGATCCAACAGCAACGAGTCTTTCAAACTGATACTATGATTTGCGACATCAATAAGCATCCATCTCCATTTTACACTCTATATGCACATTATTTAGCACGAAGAAGCAGGACTTTGACACTTGTTGACGTGATTCAACTGGTCGTTTCACCAATATAGGTTAATAAAACAGAATGTAAATTTGTAGACTGTATACTGCATTTAGGTGGCACCAAAAGGAATCAGCATGGTAACCAATCCAACAAAAGAAAATGATCTATTGTATGCATTAAGAGAAAACAGTGATGGAGGAGCACAATAATTTAGCAGACAAGTAAAGATTGTCTTGTCACATGCAACCATAACATAACGATTTTAACAGCCACAAGAAACTTGTAGCAAAATATGCCAATAATCAGGACTCCTTTGTGGCGGTAGGAGTGTGGAGTCATTAAAAATCCAAAAGTTACCTCCTTCCATGGTACAAGAACCAATTATGCCTAGCAAAAGGACACAAAAATACCGTGTCAAAGTTTTTCCTAATGAAGAAAATACGGCTTATATTTTGGGACAAAGGGAGTATGTTGAACTTACCTCATCTCGCCAGTTTCTCTTGACTAACCTGGGCGTGGCGTCCCCTTGAAAACAAGTTTCATTTTCGTACCTGCAGCCATAAGTGGGGGAATAATTATCTCAAGCAGCAACATTGTCTTGAAGAAACAAGAAAGTTCGAAAGAAGAATTAGCTCACCAATTATAGTGGCACCAAAAGATACGGTAAATGAGGTTACCAGTCGACGGTTCAAAACCACAAGTACATTCATCCGCTGTGGGTAACCATGTGCCACCCTTAAGGTGGTACTCCCCAAGATGTCTCTCCCTTGGTTTGGTTTTTACAATGGTGTCACCAACTATGGTAGGGAGCGCCCTACCGCTCACACTCAAACTCCTTTCGGTATTGGCAAATAGAACATTTCCCCCAATGGTTGCTACTGGGTTAAAAATTTCTAGGATAAGGTCGGCTAATTTGTAAACTAACAAGTGCAAAGAATTCGGTTTGTCATTACAACCAATAGCCAGAACATCGGCGTCACATTGTACTAGGTGGTAGGGAGGCTGGATTTTGCCTGGACATGTGGCAATCAACTTTGGTGAGCCGATTTCCTTAGCCTTATGCTGGGGAGGGTCGATCTGGAGAATCTGTGGGTCACTGTTATATCTGGGACGCTGCAATATGTAGAGCCTGCCTTGGAATGACACTGACCTCCAAGTGGGAGAAAGGCTCCAGCTCGAAACACACCATTGCCGGTCCCCGGCGCCGGCGGAGGTAGCAAAGGCCACACGGCATAGCCTTGAAATAAGAATCATGACCGTGATGACTCCATCTTCGCTCACACTGACGGATGTAGCACCGATTTCCCTGAAATCCGACAGATCCCATCCGGAAGACATATTGGACATAGCAGTAAAGGTAGTCTCGAGGGTTGTAAGTGGCGGGAGCTCAGCGATGTCGTCCGTGAAGGGGTGGAGGAGGCGGACGGCGCTGTCTCGTTTGTGTAGCAAAAGGACGAGGCCGTCAACCGAGTCGAGAATGCGGTGGTCCTGGAACAGCGGGAGCCGTGCGCGCACGAAGAGGCCCGTGGAGAGGTTGAAGAAGCGGACGTAGCCACACAGCTTGCTGTGTCCGGGGAAGAGTTCGTATCCCTCAGGCAGCAACACCCACCGCCGCGGGTGGAAACGCTCGTCGACCAGGCCGCGGCCTCGTGGGCAGACGGTGCTGGAGCGCCAGAGGGGACAGACGGCGCGGAAGCGCACGTAGTCGAGCAGATCCCCGGCCAGAACCCGCCACCCAATCAGCCGAACCAAGTCCGGATGGAGACACTCCCAATGGCAACGGGATGGATCGTCCATCCCCAGATGCAACAAAGATGATAAATTGACCTGGTTGGCGAAGAGCTAATGGAATCCAAGTGAGACACCGAGACGATGCACGCAACACAACGCGCCGCCGCCCTCCGCGCGGATCGTCACTCCAGCTGCCTTCGGCCTCGCCCTGCGCCGCCGTGGGAAATCAGAAAGATGACAAATTGAGCTGCTTGGCGAAGAACAAAGAGAATCCAAGTGATCTACCGAGATGATGCACGCAACACGCCTCCTGCCAGCGAGCCCTCCCACGCAGCAGATCGTCGCTCCAGCTGCCTTCTTCGGCCTCGCCCTGCGCCGCCGTGGGAATTCAGGGGATTTGGGATTTTAGGGGAACCAGAGGGTAGCACCATCGTCTGGCCGAATTTGAGGATCAGAGAGGTGGCCGGCTAGTTGGGCTTGGCCGAATTTGAGGATTAGAGGTAAGAGCAATCAGCCCATCGTGGCCCATTAACTACACCATGGCCCAATACCATCGTTCTGGATTTGGATGAACTCACAGGGAGAGCAACCGGTTATAGAGTACTCGTTCGCGACCCGATCCAGCGAACAGCGCCACGTGTCGCGCTCACAGCGTTTCCTTGGGATTTCGTTTTTTTTATTTTTGTGTACGCGTTTTTGATGTTTAAAATTGGTTTTTTTGGTGATTTTTTCGACTTTCCCGGTTTTCGCACGTTTTTTCTATACGTTTTGGCGAAAAAAAAATAAAAAAAAATCGAAAAAAAAGAGGCACGACCTTACCTCCGCGGGAGGCACGATCGTGCCTCGTGCCTCCGGAAAAGGCACTCGTGCCTCTTTTTTGAGACACTCGTGCCTCTAAAATCAGAAAAACAGAAAAACAAGGCACTCGTGCCTCCTTTTTTGACGCACTCGTGCTTCTTTTCTGAGGTGCTCGTGCCTCCTTTTTTTAGGCACTCGTGCCTCTAAAACAAGAAAAACAGAAAAACGTGAAAAGGCATTATCGTGCCTCCGTGAGAGGCACCATCATGGCTCTACGAGAGGCACTATCGTGCCTCCGCGAGAGGCACTTGTGCCTCTAAAAAATAGGAAAAATGGAAAAGCACCAGAGCGCGCCACTTGGCGCGCGCGGAGGAAACGCGGTGCTCGTTGCAACGAGTACTCTTAAACTAGTGATTTCGACTCACATGAGTACTCTTTCCAACGAATACAACAATCCTCTTTAGAGGCACGCAACATGCTTTTCACGAAAACAGATTTGTGTCTCTATGCGAAGCGTGTCCGTGCCTTTTTTTAAGGCATATGAATGCCTCTTTTTTAAAGGCACGCGACGTGTCTTTTTCGAAAGTAAATCCGTGTCTTCCGTGAAGGCACAATTGTGTCTTTTTAGAGGCATGCGGCGTGACTTTCATGCAAGTAAATTCGCGAAGGCACGGTCGTGCATTTTTTTCTTAAAGACACACGAAGTGCCTTTTTTAAGAGTCATGCGGCGTGTCTCTCGTAGAAGCAAATTTGTATTATTTAAAAAAAGTGATTTTATTTATTTATTTTTTCACCAAAATGTAATGAAAAACTGTGTGAAAACCGAAAAACCTTAAAAAACAATTTTAAACAGCAAAAATGCGTACAAAAACGCAAACTTAAGAAAAGCGTGAGGACGCGACATGTGGCGCACACTTAGAGTGTTCGTTATATGGGCTACGAAGGAGTATTCTCTAACTAGTTGCTCTAAGGCCGAGTCCTAGAATTGGTACCCTTTTCATTCCCTTTATCATTCCGATGTGGAACTATTTTCACACGACGGATCACGTTTAGACGAGATATAGATACACAACAAGTCCTACGCAGGAAAATGGCGCCTTCTAGGTGTCAGCAGACTGATTGGAAAATCAGTCGGGTCAGCAGCCGTTGGATCTAGCACCCTTAGTTGTTGGATCACGCTTCAGTACCGAGCGCAAAGCTTTTCATTGCCTTCTTCTCCCCTAAGCTCGAACACATGCTCTACAGTCAACCCCATGGTTAATCCTTTCCAGCACTACCCACGGGGTTTCACTTTCGGATAGACAAGTGGCTCGCAATTGCCTAGTGATACGTCCCTAACGTATCTATATTTTTGCTTGTTCCATGCTTTTTTTGGTGACATTGTTACATGTTTCGATGCACTTTCGTTTCATTTGCAAGATATTTGGGACTAACCTATTAACCTAGTGCCCGGTGTCGGTTTTTGTCCATGCAATGCAGAAAATTGATGTCCCGTGGCGCCTATTAACAAGTCATGGCCTGGCCAGGCCACGCCCCTGGTTGCCTAGCCAGTGGCCCCACCTCTGGCGCCCCCTTGGCCTATATTTACACCCCGTTCCGAAAACCCTCGGGGAGGACTTTTTTCGCCATCTACGCCACTGCTCCGTTGCCGCCGTGATTCCAAGATCGGGATCAGCAGAAGTTGATGTCCCGGCACCCTGCCGGAGGGAGGATTGATCTCTGGAGGGCCCTCCATCACCATGATTGCCTCCAGGATGCTCTGTGAGTAGTCCCTCCTTGGACCATGGGTCCATGGCAGCAAGTTAGTTGATGTCTTCTCTCCAATCTTGTGCTTCATTGTCTAGACCTTGTGAGTTGTCTAACATGATCAAGGCATATATGTTATAATTTCCATCTTACTATGTAGTGTTTGTTGGGATCCGATGGATTATGAGATTATGTTCAGTTTGTGGAAGTAATATATTTAGTTATTTTTTATATTGTGTTCTTGAGTAGTCATGCATGTTCTCTGTTACAGTTTGTTTCTTTGGCCAAGTAGTAAGTTGTAACTTCAAGAGGGAGCGTTATGCTAGATAATGAGTTCATGCATTCTAATTTTCAGCTTGAGTGATAGAAACATGGGACTAGGGAATATGTTGTTGTCATTCGGGCTAAACAACGGTGCTTGTGACTGCGTGTTGCAAGGATTGCTCACATTACACATAGAGTGTTAATGAATTTTTTTGTTGCTTTGGGTTCGCAACATTAGTTGTGGCTCGCAACTTAATATCAGCGAGTTGTTCTTGATAGATATCTTAAGGTGGATAATTAGTAAGTAGATGCTGATGAATAACGATCTACTTGATTCGGTGTAATGCCCATAAGACTGGGGCTTTTACTTTCTTTAGCACAATTAGCATCGCGGTGCACTTAGAATTCTGTCAATTGTACAGCTGTAATTTGTTCACCCAACATAGTTGTTTACCGTCTTTTGGGAGAGAGACATCACTAGTGAGAGCCATGACACCTCGGTCCATATTCTCATCATAAGTTCACACCACTACTAATTAATGCCTTATTTACTTTCCGTTGCATTACTACTTACCCTTTTGTGTTTAACCTTTGTAAACAGCAAGGCCGAAGAGATTGACAACCTCTATGTACTCGTTGTGAGCAAACCTATTTGTGTTCTTGTGTGCAGGTCCATGCAAGCAATTTCTGGCGTTGTTGTTTTTGATCTACTTGTTGTCTTCGGTATCCTACTATAGACATTAACTGTAAGAGCAAAGTTTTGCCCCCATGTGTTTTGGATATTGTTGGACAAGACAGTAGAGGAACTAACAATGTTTTCTAGTATAAACAGTTGATTAGGTTCCTGAAGGAAAATCTAGGTGATAAAGCTTCAAGGAAGGTTTTCATATTAACGAAGCATTACCCTTTAAGCGAAGCTTAATCACAGAGGGTGATCCCCAAAAATGAAGGTGTCCTGAAGCTCTACTCGTTGAAGGAAATGAAGAAGACGTCGCAAGACTTAGTTGTTTTTGTGTAGTTCTTTTTCTGTTCTTTGAGTCATAGGAAAAACCGTACTATCAAGAGGGGTTTAAGTTTGTGGACAGCGAAGTTATTGAAAGATGCTCAGATCAAATCTAAACCAAGTGAGAATCCAGAGTGAAGAAATCTCATGTGCACTGAGTTAAGTTTCGGTAGCAAAGACTTCGTTCTTTGGATTCCGAAGCAGAACTAAGTCCGTGAGTCAGCTTTACCTGATCCACAAGTAAAGTTGCGCATTAATGACTAATCCAACCGTTGTGGACACGCGTCAAGCTGTCGCTTCAGGTCAAATCAGTCATTTCGCACCTCGGGATCGCCAACTATAAATACGCCGCCCCCGCCTCCATTTGCGGGTGGCTGCTCTGAGATTATTCCTGAGAGAGACTGAAGAGAGCATCCCAAGAACACCACCGAAGCAAAACCCAAAAGCCAGACCACCGAATCCTAAGTACCATTGATCTGAGTAGATTCGCTATGACTTAGGTGAAAAATTGCTAGCCTTTTTATCTTGGAGAACTGCAATTCTCCTAGACGGTTAGAGTGTCGTCTTCAGAGAGCGAAGAGTAATTGTCGCCTCGAAGTTCAAATTTGTCAAAGGTTTCGGAGATTTCCTTGATAATCCACCCCGAGTCAAAACTGGCCAAACTCAAGGAGTTTGGTGAAGTGGAGCAACGGACGGAGATAGTTTTGCTCCAGGTCTTCAATCACCATGTAACGACCCAATTCACATAGAATTGAAGTCTCTGTGATCAAGTGCCAGTCCCTAGATCAAACTCGCTGGCACACACAGTATCATAGATGTATATCAAAGTACAAGTGCATCATTATTACAACGTATGATCCAGAGTAAAATAAATAACAAGTTGCATAGCTCAAGGCTAGCCTATTCAATATAAATATAGCGGAAGCAAAAGCAAGTAACGTGGAGTCCCATCAACAGCCACAAGCGAACATGTTGAGTGTAGACTCGCAACCCCTAAACGCACCTTACTGGTCGTCTAAAAAACCTGCAACACCGAAGGTTACAACCCGACAACGGGTCAGTACATCTGATTTGGACGACAAGTGACACGGAAAAGGTATATATAAAGGACCTACAACTACATGCAAGGTAAGTCAAAGGAAAGGCTTATGGTTTTGTTTTGCAGAAAGCCCATTTTCTCCTGAACTAAACTAGTCAAAGTTTTAAGTTGAATTCTACCTGAAACACACAGCAACCCATGCTACTCTTTCCCACCAAAATTATTATTAAGTGTTCATCTGTCAAGATCATTCATCAACAGTACTGACTAGTTGCTCAAAGTTCGTCCGTAACCGTGGACACGGCTAATCATGATCAGTTTATATGCTCTGCAGAGGTTGTACACGTTCCCCACTGGACTCAACCCGAAGATTGAGACAAAGACTTTCTAAAGAGGTTGCCTCCACCCTTTGGTAGCCGGTACACCTAACAACACATCTACATCAGCTAGCTACCAGGGCCAGGTTCCCCACAACGTACTCGTACTAAGCCAGAGCCCATATAGCCAGTGGCTGTACACGGAAGCTACTAGTAATATTGCATGTCTGATCTTTTTGAGCCTGGACGGCGCCCACTGCGTCAGAGGGTAGACACCATGTCGCACCCGGTTCACCACCAAAACAACCATTGGGTGCATTTAACCCCGGCACTGTCCTTAGACAAGGCACAACTACCGGGATGCAACCCGCCCGTCCAGAAGTGATTTCTATTTATTATAAAGTTGCTACACAGTTTATTAAAATAGCTCACATGCACTCCATGAATTCTCAGAACCCAAACCACGTCTACAAAGCATAGCAATAAAGTAACAACACGGCTAGGTTGATCTACAGTAGACAAGTCAGGACATGTGGCTATCCTAACTGGTTTTGCAGCAATAGTAAAGTAAACTACCTATCATGCAATAGGGTGATATTTCCTAACATAATGCATATAGAAAATATAGGTATGAGTATGGTCAAAGCATCACTTGCCTTCTTGCTGGTCCTGACGGTCACAATCCTCACAATACGAGGCGTCACACTCCGGACAATCTATACGAGCAAACATTGCACCAATCAACACATATTCAATACAATTATGCATAAACAGTAATAAACATTCAAAGAACAGTAGCTAAACTTTCCTAACAGTAGCGTACTTGTCAAAATAAGACCAACGCAAAAAGAAACGGCACAAACGGGCGCACCGGTAAAAAGTTACGGCTGCCGGAAGTTCAAATTTGGATTTGCTTGGGATTCAAATTTGAATACTTCAAACTTCTGTAAAACTTGGTCTACTGGCTAGGAAATTTCACCACGGTCGCAACGCAACTGGAATCACTCGATTCCGAGTTACGGTTAAAAGTACTCGTGAAAACGGTACCAGGTGGAAAACGGGGTCTAAACTGCAAACAGGGACCTATCCGTAAATAAAATAACGCGATCGGGTCCCTGGCGGTTTTGGATCCACATCTGGACATTTTTTTTCGAAAACGCATCTAACTCTCTTTTTTTTCCATCTCTCTCTCTCTCTCCCGTCGGGCCCGAAGGCCATGGCCATGGCTATGGCTGCCTCGGCCGAGGTCGGCCGGCTCAGCAGCGGCCGTGGCCGGCAGCCAGGAGGCGGCGGCGACGGGGAACACGGTGGAGGGGACACACGGGGGCGGCGGCGAGCTCGCCGGCTCGCCGGCGGCGGCGCGGCGCTAGGGCACGGGGACGGAGGTGCTAGGGCGCGGGGACGGCGGCTATACGGCGAGTGCGGCGCGAAGTGCTCATCGGTGGCGAAAAAACGACGAACTCCGGCGAAAAAAACGAACTCCGGCGATCCTCCGGCGAGATTCCGGCGAGATTACGGCGAACTCCGGCGATGACGTTGGCAGCGACGGGTCCCGCGGATTAGTTTAGGGCTAAACCTAAAACGCTAAAAGAAAATAATCTAGCCCTAAACGGGGCTATTTATAGACAGCCTCTAATCCGTTTTTTTCCTTTTTAAATCCGAGATAAATACAAAATCGGTGTGCGAAAAAAAAACAGAACAAGCCCATTAGGCCCAAAATAATTTTAGAAAAATCACGAAAATTTATTTTAAATTTCCGTCTTCGCCAATATTTTTAAAATAATAAAGCTGAAAGTTTGGATTTACAAAAATATTAAATAAAAATAAAAACTTTGCAACTTATTTTTAAATACTTTTCTGGCATTTTAAAAATAGCGAAAACTCCAAAAATTTATTTAAAAACTTTTCCGGAGCATAAATAAATGCCAAAAATATTTTTTAGAAAAAATATTTATAACCCCAAAGTAAATTTAAAAAGTCTCCCAAAAATATTTTTAACTATTTTTAACAAATTAAAAATGGAGATAAGTCCTTTTATATCCTCTCCAGCGAACTGCCATGTGTTGAAAAATGTTTAAAAATATTTTAAAACTCCAGAAAAATGCGGAAGCAGCATGAGATGCATATGATGATCTATTAACATCCGAATTTAGAAAATTGGGATGTTACAAACCTACCCCCCTTAAGATGAATCTCGTCCTCGAGATTCGGGCTGGCTAGCAAAGAGATGCGGGTGGTCTTGCTTCAGATCTTCTTCACGCTCCCAAGTTGCTTCCTCTTCAGTATGATGATCCCACTGAACCTTGCATAGCCTGATCGTCTTGGTGCGGGTAACTCTCTCGGCAGTCTCCAGAATCTTCACGGGTTTCTCCTCATAAGTCAAGTCACTCTCCAACTGAATTTCGGTCTACTTACTTTGGCGTACTTCCCGTGCTTTTGAACCTCTTCCTTTCTTTTGTAGCATAGTTAGCATTGCGGTGCGTTCTTAATCCTGTCAATTGCCTTTTTGTAATTTGTTTACCTCGCATAGCATTTTTATCGTCTTTTGGGAGAAAGACATCACTAGCGAACATCACGTATCCCGGTCCATATCCTCATTATTGTTTCCAAGCTATATTTACTTTTCTGCATTTACTTTCAAGTTGCTATCATTATCCCCTTGCGTTTTATCATTTGTGAACAACAAGACCGGAGAGATTGATAACCTCTCTGAACTTCGTTGGGAGCAAAGTTATCTGTGTCTGTGTGCAGGTCCGCGTCAGTTGCGCCGCTGACACCTACTTATCATCTCTGGAGTCCTACTGGAGACAAACCTTGGTATCTTTACTGATGGAAAACTTGTTGCTGTACCGCATCACGCCTTCCACTTGGGGCCTACCAACGAAGGGCGAGAAGCCGTCATCAACAACCAGAGAGCAATAATTGTCATAATCATGCAGAGCGATAAAGCAACATTGAATCGGGCATGAAAGTGATATAACTATTCTGAAATAAAAAGATCATCAAGGCATGATAGACATTTTAGTCATAAACATGTGTGAACATGTGCCAAGTCAATCCAAAAATTCTCCGAAGGGAAATACCACTTCAATATGCCAAACCATGAACAATGCAATGCATGTAAATCATTTCAACAACATATCATGCACTCTAGCTATTTGAGATCAGCCACAAAGAAAGTGTGAACACTGGGAAAGCATTGTAAACATAGCACTAAGTCGCTACAAGCTGGTCTCTAGATCATAAGTACAAGCATATGTACAAAAGTAGAAACAAGAAGAGTTCATACCGGTTTTTCTTGTTGCTTCCCTTCCGTCGATCTTCGTCATTACTGCCTTGTCACTTGCACGATCGAACGTGGGAAATGTAATCAAATGCCATCACGGACTCGAGCTGAATTCTGAAAACAAAGCAAACTAAAGAGAGAAAGGAAATATTTTTGGATTTTTTCAAAGGTTTAACGAAAGCAAAAGAAAAGGGGTCATTTACAGTTTTCCCCCTAATCTTGCCCCAGTCTCATCTTTACCCCTAAAAAAACATGTGCTCAACTTTGCCCCTCTTCCGTTAGTGACAGTCACCAAAATGTCCCTCCGTACCGTTTCCGTTCGGTCAAAGGGCTTTGACCGTCTACGAAACATTTTTTGGACGATTTGCCCATGTCTCTATATACACTTACATGTAGGACCCACTAACAAAACAAAACAAACTCTTATCCTCTCTATCTCTCCCTCCCCTTCCTCCCTCTCATCTCTCTCTCTTAGCGGCCACGACCGAAGAGCCGTCGGCGCTGGCCTCCCTCCTCCACTGGCACATCCCGGCGAGCAGCGGGTCAGTGCGGCCGGCGAGTGGCACGTCGAGCGCGAATGCGGCCGGGGCGGCCCTGGACGCAGCCGCAACAGGCGGCGCGGCATGGCGGTGTGGCCTGCACGTGCGGCATGGTGGCGCCGCGGGTGCAGTCGGTGTGCGCGGCCCAATGCAGTGGGCGCGGCTGACTCCGCACGGGGGTGGCTGGCTCGTCGGCCGCGACGCGGCGCGCGTCTTGCAACCTGCACAACCCCTTGTTGCTCCGTGTCTCACCTCTCTCTGTGTTCAACTGCAGCTGCCATGGAAGCTTCCTCAAGCTCGCGCTGTGGCTCCTACTGGCCGTGCCCCTCCGCGTCGTCACCAGATCCGGTGGGATCGGACACATCAACAACGGATCCGCTCAGGCCGCCCCTGGACTCCCCGCCGGCGAGCTCCTCCTGTCGTGCTTCCGTGTCGACGAGCTGCTCAGGCCGCTCCTGAACTCCGCGTCGGCGAGCTTCTCAGGCCGCCCTTGGACTCCCCGCCGACGAGCTCCTCAGGCCGCCCCTTGACTCCCTATCGACGAGCTTCCTCCCTGGTCGCGCGCCGATCTCCGGCGAGCCTCCTCACACTGACGTGCTCCGCGAGATCCCCGCCGCGCTGGTGCTCGCTGTAGTTCAGTGCCATTTTCCTTTTTTTCTTTTTTCTTTTTAGCTAATATGTATTTAGGTTAGCCTAATCTATATTTGTTTCTTTTTTTATTAGTTAGTCTAATATGTATCTAGGTTAACCTTTGTATGTAAAATAAACCACTGGCATGTGGGGTCATTAACAGTAAAGATGTGTGTGTGTGTGTGAGAGAGAGAGAGTAAGGGCATATTTGTCCCAAAATTGTCTCGAAAATGGTCAAACCCCTTTGACTGGACGGAAACGACGTGGAGGGGTATTTCTAAAACGGCACCAGACGGAAGAGGGGCAAAGTTGAGCACATGTTTTTTTAGGGGTAAAGATGAGACTGGGGCAAGATTAGGGGGGAAAATGGAATTGGCCCAAAGAAAAGAGAATTCTTTTTGTTGTTTTTGCAATATAAAAGAACAAAGAAGAACGGGAAAAACTTCGAAAAGATCAAAGCGAACAAAATAAAAACGGATAATACAATGGAAAAGGGAGAAGGGTACGTACTCCCCCAAGCTTAGGCTTTTGTCCTAAGTTGGTAGCAGCTACTGCCCCCAGGAGCCTCCTGCTCTGGGGTAGTACGGGTGAGTCCAAGAGTCCTACGAGCCCTCCGGTGCATACACCGAAGTCCTCGGGTCCTCCAAAGAGGAAGGTCCTGCGCTCCAAGCGGAAGAAGACCCCTCACCATACTGGGTGACGGTCTCCCCCTGGAAAGGTGGGAACTCACCGTTCTCCTCCTCGTCGGGCAAAACCCCCTCCATGGGGTTATGCAACTGATACTGAGCCATGAACTCATCAAACTGGACATCATTGAAGGACCTTCCTTTCCTGCTGGCATAATCAAACAAAAGTGGTGCAGGTAGACGGATCTCTCGAGTAATAGTCTTTTCAAACCTCAAAATATAAACAAGGTTACCAAACTCAGAAGTCTTGGTAACAAACTTATGCCTCTTCATAGCAGCAAGATCATGACTTGTGTATGAAAAGGGAACATCATCAGGATGTGGGGTGCCATCAAGAGACTCAAGGATAAGTGTGGCGTAAACGCCACCAAATAAATCACCCTTGTTAGCATTCATAGCAAGGTGACGAGCAATTAAGACACCAACATTATAATCATTCCTACCAAAGAGGGCGCTCGCATAGATAGCGAAATCTGGTGCAGAACCGTTGCTCGTTTTGTCACGAGCCAACACCCCTCTGACAATAAAATACGCAAAATACCTGAGATGGGGGAATAAAATGCTGGAAATCTTTGTACGCCGAACGTCTCTCTCCTCTTGCCTACAAAGAGAGTTGAAGAGAGTCCTCAACTCAATGGCCGAGTGTTCATCCTTGCCGTTTGACCAGCGTTTGACACACCTATTATTTCACAAAATCTTGCCAAAGACATGGTCATAACCTTATCATAAATTTTGAACTCAATAGTTCCAGCTTCCTAACAATAATAAAAACTATTAATGAAACAGGAGTTGAGTTTCTTATAATGTACCACACGGCATAGTGCTAGCCGTGTCAAACCTGCATTGGCGCAAAGGCCATAAAACTCCTTGATTCCTGCAGCTTCAAGAAAATGATCGCATGGATACATCATTGCGCATGCGGGTCTCGTGTCTTCCAACAACTCTAGGGGCACATGATTTTCGTTGTAGCTCACCCTAGCAGCTGCGGGTGAAGCTGCAGCTCTAGTAACTCGATCGGAGCGCTTGGTCTTCTTATCCCCAAGCCACCCCTTTGCTTTTCCTAGCAAACTCATTTCTGATTTTTTTGACAATTCACAAAAATAAGGATTTAAACAAAGTGAGTTGAGGAAAACCACTCTACTCACTTACCTAAAGCATAAACTTGCATCAAAACTTGGAAAATAAATTTCTACACATGCATGCAAGCTCATATAAACAACACCAATAACTACTAAATACTCACAAATGAAGCCACCAATCAAAAAACTAATTGGAGGTGTGGAGGAGTTACATACCAGGGAGTATTTTCTCAAAATCTTAGCTCAAATGAAGGGTTGTAGAGAGAGATCGAAAATTGTCTCCAAGAACAACAAGAAAGCAAGAAGTGCAGAACTCGTGTTTTTGTAGAGAGAGGAAAGAAGAGGAAGAAGAAATACCTACAGGAGCCCTAGGCGCCTTG
Organism: Bromus sterilis; assembly: GCA_950022295.1. Classification (NCBI taxonomy): domain Eukaryota; kingdom Viridiplantae; phylum Streptophyta; class Magnoliopsida; order Poales; family Poaceae; genus Bromus; species Bromus sterilis. Next base: position 353,925,576 of record OX465595.1, read on the forward strand.
TGGGCGCGGACAGGGGGCTGGCCGCCTGGGCCACTGGTGGCCCCCCTGGTCAGCCCCATGTGCTTCTGTGTCTCCCTCGTCGTGGAAATTTGTATTCTAATTTTTCTGGAATTTTTCTGAAAACTTCACTGTTGAAAAAAATTCGGAGTTCAAAAAGGTGCGAAACTTTCTGAAAACTTGAAGCACTGATTAGAATTGTAAAGCTTCAAAAACATATAAACTTGGTACAACAAAGAGAATAAAAGCTAAGGCAAATGAAAACATAACAAGCACCACTTTTTACCTATATAAAACATGCTCACTAGCAATGTTGATCAAGTCTTACCAACAAACCGACGATATATAGAGCAAAAAGTTTCACCTCTTATGAAGTGATCATTGCACCTTTACTTTAATGGACATTGTCCCCACCATAATGGTTTTGTATTTGTGGTGCACATGTACAGGATAATCCCATTCTCCAATCTTCACGGTCTCGATATTCTTTACAGAATTAAGGCCGTGCCTTTTGTCGATCTTCTTCGGAAAATACACCGTGTGTTCCTTATCATCTACGTTGAAGGTAACCTTTCCTTTATTGCAATCAATGATAGCACCTGCGGTGTTAAGAAAAGGTCTACCAAGAATAATGGACATGCTCCCATCCTCGGGCATGTCAAGCACAACAAAATCTGTAAAGATTAAGCAATTAGCAACTTCAACAGGAACATCCTCACAAATACCTATCGGGACGGCTGCTGGCTTGTCAGCCATCTAATGAGAGATATCTGTAGGGATTAGCTTATCTAAACATAGCCTCTTATAAAGATAAATAGGCATAACACTCACTCCTCCTCCGAGATCACATAAGGCAGTTTTGACATAATTATGTTTTATGGAACAAGGAATGGTGGGTATACCTGGATCACCAAGCTTCTCAGGAATCTTGCCACTGAAGGAATAGTTAGCAAGCATAGTAGATATTGCCTCATTAGGAACTTTTCTTTTATTATTAACAATATCTTTCATATATTTAGAATAAGGAGGTAACTTAATAGCATCAATCAAGGGAATTTGCAGAAAAAGAGGTTTCATCCATTCACAAAATTTATTATAATGCTCTTCTTCTTTAGACTTGAGGGATTTACCTGGAAAGGGCATGGGTTTCTGTACCTATGGTTCTCTTTCCTTACCATGTCTTCTTGCGATGAAGTCCTCTCTAGTATACTTCTTGCGTTTATCGGGTGCTTCTTCTTCTCGCACCTCGGGAGGATCATCCTTCTCCTTACCCTTTTATTCAGGCTCGGCACCGTCTTCAGTTTCAGCATCGGAGGTAGATATGCTGTTGGGATCAACAACAGGTTCTTCACTTGTAATAGGATCATTGGAGTTGTCAGCTTCCTTGTGTCTCTTCTCTTTTTTTTGTCTTCTTTGGGGAGCTAACAATCTAGTCCTCTACTTGCACTTGAGAATCTTGCTCGATCCTCTTCGGATGCCCCTCGGGATAGAGTGGGTCCTGGGTGTGTGTTCCACCCCTGGTCTTTATGCCATAAGCTTGTATGTATTTTTTGGCATTATTAGCAAGAAAATCTTTTTGCACATTAGAAATTTGTTCAAGCTGAGTTTGAACCATATGAAAATGCTTAAGAAGACATTTGACATCATTAACTATTCTTTCAAGGACACCAAGTAAACTTTTGATAGCAAGGGAATCATCATGCAACTGACTTTGTATCCTCATATTAAAATGGTCTTGCTTAATAAGAAAATTATCAAGCTCATCTAAGAATTGGTCGGGAGGCTTACCTTTAGGGATGTCACTTTCAGTAAAATCAAATAGAGAGTGTACCTCTACCAAGGGAGGATGAGTAGTAGGCTCACACAACCTCTCAATAGGAGATAGCTTCTTCACGTCTTCGGCTTTAATGCCTTTATCCTTTATAGACTTCTTTGCCTCTTGCATATCTTCGGGGCTCAGGACAAGCATGCCCCTCTTCTTTGGTGGTGGAGGTGGTTCAGGGACTGACCAATCTTCATGTTTTTTGGCAATTTTGCCCATTAGTTCTTCAACATCGTTCGGTGTTCTTTCCCTGAAAATGCAACCAGCACAACTATCTAGATAAGATCTAGATTCATCGGTTAGACCAACATAAAATATATCAAGTAATTCATTCTTTGGGACTTCATGTCCCGGGCTAGCCTGAATTAAACCACAATACCTCCCCCAAGCTTTAGGGAGGTGCTCATCCTGCAATTGTTTAAAGTTATAAATTCTTTGTAGAGCAGCATGTTGCATATGAGCAGGAAAATATTTATCAATAAAGAATTGAACTAAGTCATGAGGACTCTCAATGGAACCATAGGGTAGTGCATCATACCATGCTTTAGCGTCTTCCTTTAAAGAAAAATGAAAAAGCTTGGCCACATAAAAGTTTTGTATCCTCTCATCAGTAGTAAATAAATTACCCAACTCAGCGAGTTTGGTCAGGTGTGCTATAGTATCATCATTTTCTCTGCCACAAAAAGGGTCAGCTCCGACTGTAGATATAAGTGAAAGATCAACAGAGAAATCATAATCAGGATCAGTGATGCATATAAGAGATGTAGCAAATTTAGGATCGGGAGTAGTCTTGTTCTTCATAGAGTTCTTTTCAAGCAGCTCCTTAACAACACCAGGGTCAGGGTCGACACAATATTTGAGTTCCCTTCAAAAATCATCATCAAGAGTAATATAATCATCATCAAGGATTTTCTCCCAGAGTTCATCTAAGTATTGGTAACCAAAGGTTTTGCATATAGGAATATAGGTGGCAGGAGTCTCAGTCTCGGACTGTGCTGCAACCTTAGCAATCTGAGCTTCAAGATAGTGACCAAGAAAACTAGTATCATCAAGAGTAGTGGAAGCATCATCAAAAGTATCGGACATAGTAACAGATTCAGTAGAAGTGGCATGTGGTGGTAGTGGTGAAGAAAACTTACTTATGACGGAAGGTGAATCAAGCGTAGCACTGGTACTCAGAATGGTACATTTTCTTGTAGTGGATGGTAAGATCGGAACCTTGGGGTCTCCTTTCTTACCAATAGCGGATGAAGTGTAGCAGGCAGGATACTTCAAGTAGGCTTGTAAATATTGCTATGCTCCCCGGCAACGGCGCCAGAAAACAGTGCTTGATGATCCTCAACTGTAGGGGATCGTGTGTAGCATTTTCGCGGGTAAGTTAACCCAATTTATTGATTCGACACAAGGGGAGCCAAAGAGTATTTATAAGCTTTGACAGCTGAGTTGTCAATTCAACCGCACCTGAAATATAATTGCTTGCAACAAAATAGTAATAGCAATTGTGGTATGATAGTGATAGAGGTAACGGCAAAAGTAAAAACAACAAAATTAAACTAGTAGTAACCAGCAGGATTAAAAACACTGTAGGCTAGGGAGATGGATGGTTGGGCGCTGCTTGAATAAGAGTGAACATGTAATAGATTCTAACACGGGGCAAGGCACATGGAAAAAGAAAGGATCATCTAGGAAAATATCAAACATTAGGCATGTATCCCGTAGGTAGTTGTGCATGCTTGCAATAAGAACTTGCACATCATCTTTTGTCCTACCATCCCGTTACGAACATGCCAAAGGGAACTTATGGAGATTAAGGTGCTCCTGTTAAAGAGCATCGGAAAAAAGCAATAAACTTAATGGATACATGAAATCCTCAAATTATGGACCATCCCCTTTGGTGTCCCAAGCTTTCACCTTTGGGATCACCGGTTCCGGACCATAATAGGTGCATACAACTCATAGATAGGATCAAGAACATAAATATACTCATGAAAACACAAGTGGTTCAGATATGAAAACATGGCACTCGGGCCCAAAGTGACAACCATTAAGAGCAACAAGTTGTAGCAAAGATGATAAACACCATAATAGATGATAGGCAACATGCCCCCAACAATCTGACGAACTATTACATGATCAAACTCATCCAATCCCTACCATCCCCTTTGCCTACAGCAGGGAATTACTCACACATGTGAGGAGAAGTCATGGAGGGAGGATGGAGTGGTGATGGTGATGACGATGGCGACGATCTCCCCTCTCCGGAGGCCAAATCAGCCTCTAGATTAGCCCTCCCGAGGAAGAACAGAGGGTGGCGGAGGCTCCGCGACGGGTTTTGGAAAATCGACTTCTCTTTCGGGGTTTTCCCGTCACGAGAATAAATAGGAGCCTATGTAGGGCAACAAAGGAGGGGGGAGGCCCCAGGTGGCCAGCCGGCGCGACCAGGGATGGGGTCGCGCCAGTAGGGCGCCTGGAGCCCCTCTGGCCCCCCTCTGGCCCCACTTCTACTTCGTGGAAGCTTCGGGTGCGTGGATTTTTTATGAATTTTCCTGGGATTTTCCGAGATACCTAAAAATCCATTTTCCTGCACACAATAAAACCATATAGGTAGCTCTGCTGAAAACATCGTCAGTACTGATTAGTTTAGTTCAAATCATGAAAGAATGAGGGAAAAACATTAGCAAAAGTGTTTGGAAAAGTAGATACGTTTGAGACGTATCAACCTCCTGGAGTGCTTTCAAGTATGTCTTTCGCAGCTATTCGCTCCGGCGAACCCATTCTTGTTTTCAATGGAAAGGACTATCCTTACTGGAAGGACAAGATGAAGAGAAACATCATTGCTATCAATTCAGCCGCCTGGCGAGTTTTCCAGAATGGAGTCACAAACAAGGACAAGAAGGCCATCACTCCTGAAGAAGCAAAACTGATGGATCTTGATTCTGAAGTCTGGTGTTCATCACAAATCATTTGACTCCAGAGAAGTATCATGAAGTGAAGAATATCCCCTTGCCAAAGGTGTCTGGGACTATCTTGAAAATATTGGAGAAGGAGTTTCCACTCAGAAAGATGCCAGAATTGACACCCTCCGAAGCAAATTCTATCGTTTCAAGAGAAACGAGGGCAAGAAAGTCAACTCCATCTACATCAGACTCACTGCTCTCAGAAATGAGCTGATTTCCCTCTGCACTAAAGACATCACCCCTCACATGGTGGTGAGAACTTTGCTTCGCTCATTGGATGACTCTGTCGATCACATTGTGCTGATGATCAAGGAAAGGACTGACTTCAGAAAACTTGTTGCTGCTGATATTCTAGAGAGACTCAATACCTTTGAGATGGAAGAAGAAGAGAAGCAAGATATAAATGGTTCTCGAAGAAGGTCTCATGCTCTAAAAGCAAAAGCTTCACGCCACTCCTCACCTGAAGTCAGTTCATCTTCCGGTGTTGAGTCAGATGATCCTGCAAGCATAGGAAGGATTTAGCATGGATCATGAGACGCTTCAACCGCTTACAAATAAAAGGCTTTTCATCACCGAAGAAGAATTACTCTTCTAGACACTCAAGCAATTCTTCTCATCACTCATCCTCAAGAAGCTCTTCATCGAAGGACAATTGCTGCTACAAATGCAAGAAACCAGATCAATACATTGCTGACTGCCCATTCTGGGAAGCTGAAAACAAATCAAAGCATTCACTCAGAGATTCCTCAAGCAAGTCTCAGAGATCCTCCAGAAGCTATGAGTCAAAGAACCGTGCCAAGGCCTATCTGGGTAAAGAGATGAACTTTGAAGAAGAAGCCTCTGGGTCCGAAGCAGAATCAGGCTCAAGATCAGCGTCTGGATCCGAGTCTGATGGTGTTGCTGGATTGGCATTTGCTTCGGCCAGTTCTTCGAGGTCTTTCTTCACCAACAACAACAATGAAGATGAAACTCTGATACACGAGATAATACTCGCCCCTCGTTGGTTACCCCAAGTGGAAGGTCAGATGTAGCGTAGCGACAAATTTCCCTTGGCGAAGATGCTAAGGTTTAGATTGTCTCCAGTAGGACTCCAAGATCGACAAGTAGGTGGTGAAGTGAACAATGGCGCCGTTTACAATCTAGGTTGCTAACTTCACTTGGACCTGCACACACAACAGATAGCTTTGCTCCCAACGAGTACAGAGGAGTTGTCAATTCCTCCGGCCTTGTTGTTTACAAACGATAAAACGCACGGGATAATAATGATAGTGATAGCTACGGAAAAGTAAATACTGAAAGTAAACTGAAGGTGTAAACAGTGTTGGAAATATGGACCGGGGTCCTATGATGTTCACTAGTGATGTCTCTCTCCCAAAAGACGATAAAATAGCCATGCGAGGTAAACAAATCACAGCTAGGCAATTGACAGGATTATGTGCACAAACCAATGTTAATTATGCTATAAAGAATGGAAGAGGCTCAAAATCATGGGCGGTACGCCAAGACAAGTAGACCGAAATCCATCTGCATCTACCTACTAATCATCCACCTTGAGATATCTATCCAGAACATCTCGCTGGTATTTAGTTGCGAATCCCACCCAAAGTGTAAACTCAAAGCAACGGACAACTGCATTAAAGAACTTTGCGTAAAGTAAACAATCCTTGCACCCGCAAGTACAAGCACCGTTGTTTTCCCCTTGTGGCAACAACACATCCCCTAGACTCATGTTTCTGTCACTCAAGCTACTCATCGGGGGGGGGCATGAACCCACAATCATGCATAACGCTCCCTCTTGGAGTCACTACCTACTACTTGGCCAAAGCAATAAACAACAACGGAGAACATGCAAGAATTACTCAAGAACATAAATATAAAAGAGGAGAATCAAATATATAACTCAATCACAATCTGAACATAATCTCATAATCCATCGGATCCCAGCAAACTTAACATAGCAATAGCAGAAAGATTACATATGTGCCTCGATCATGCAGGGCAGCTCACGAGGTCTAATCCATGAAGAACAAAGAGGGGAGGAGAACATCACATAGCTACTGATCATAGACCCATGGTCCAAGGTGGACTACTCACGGTTCATCCGGAAAGCATCCATGGTGGTGGAGAAGCTCCCGGAGGTGATTCCTCCCTCCGGCAGGGTGCCGGGAAGAGGTCTTCTGGTGCTCCCGATATTGAATGCGCGACGGCGGCGGAACAGAGGAGAGATTGCGAAAAAGGGTTCTATCCCCGAGGGTTTCTCGTCACGGGGAATAAATAGGCGAAAGGGGGCAGCCATAGGTGGGCCAGGGGCTCCAGGCGCCCCCCTGGCGCGACCAGGGGTGGGGCCGCGCCCTTTGTCCGCCTGGGCCCCCCTGGATCCCCTCTGGCCCCTCTCGGGCTGTTCGCGAAGCTTCCGGTACACTGATTTTTCCTATATTTTTCCCGGAATTTTTCTGGCACTTTTAATAAGGGGGAAACCTGAAATAGAAAAACAGCAGAAAACAGGAACTGGCACTTGGGTGCACTGAGTTAATAGGTTAGTCCAAATATGATGAAAAGTGTATGGAATTTCATCAATAACATAGCAATATCACACAAAAGAGGCATGGAGCAAGCAGAAATTATAGATATGTTTTGGATGTATCAAACTCCTGCATACCGCTTTATGGCTGATACGTCTCAAACGTATCTACTTTTGCAAACACTTTTGCTATTGTTTTGCCCTCGTCCTTGCATGATTTGAACTAAACTAACCAGGACGGACGCTGTTTTCAACAGAGCTGCCTGTATGGTTTTATTGTGTGTAGGAAAATGGATTTTTGAAAATCTCAGAAAATTCCCAGAAAAACACCAAAAATCCATGCACCCGAAGGAGCTCGGAGCCAGAAGTGGGACCAGATGGCAGCCAGGGGGCCCCAGGCGCCCTGCTGGCGCGACCCCACCCCTGGCCGAGCCAGCTGGCCGCCTGAGTGGCTCCCACCGCCTCTGGTGCCCTACCTCGACTCCTATTTATTCCCATGACGCAAAACCCCCGAAACAAAAAGTCACTTTTCCAGAACCCGTCGCGGAGGCGCCACCACACCCTGTTCTTCCTCGGGAGGGCTAATCTGGAGGTTGATTTGGCCTCCGGAGAGGGGAGATCGTCGCCATCGTCATCACCATCACCAATCCATCCTCCCTCCATGACTTCTCTTCACATGTGTGAGTAATTCCCTGTTGTAGGCAAAGGGGATGGTAGGGATTGGATGAGTTTGATCATGTAATAGTTTTTCAGATTGTTGGGGACATGTTGCCTATCATCTACTTTGGTTTTTTATCATCTTTGTAACAACTTGTTCCTCTTAACGCTTGTCACTTTGGGCACGAGTGCCATGTTTTCAGATCTGAAACACTTATGTTTTCATGAGTATATTTATGTTTGAGATCCTATCTATGAGTTGTATGCACCTATCATGGTCCGAAACTGGCGATCCCAAAGGTGACAACTTGGGACACGAAAGGGGATGGTCAATAACTTGAGGATTCCATGTTTCCATTGAGTTTATTGCTTTGTTCCGGTGCTCTTTGACAGGAGCACCTTAATCTCCATAAGTTCCCTTTGGACCCGTTCGTAGCGGGATGGTAGGACAAAAGATGTTGTGCAAGTTCTTATTGCAAGCACACACAACTACCTATGGGATACATGCCTAATGTTTGATATTTTCCAAGATGATCATTGCTTTTCTGTGTGCCTTGCCCCGTGTTAGAATATATTACATGTTCACTCTTATTCATGCAGCGCCCAACCATCCATCTCCCTAGCCTACAGTGTTTTAATCCTGCTGGTCACTACTAGTTTATTTCCGCTGTTTTACTTTCGTTGTTATCGCTATCACTATCATACCACAATTTCTATTAATACTTTGTTGTAAGCAAGTATATTTCAGGTGCGGTTGAATTTACAACTCAACTGTCAAAGCTTACAAATACTTTTTGGCTCCCCTTGTGTCGAATCAATAAATTGGGTTAACTTACCTGCGAGAACACTACAAACGATCCTCTACAGTTGAGGGTCATCAAGTACTGTTTTCTGGCGCCGTTGCCGGGGAGCATAGCAATATTTACTAGTCTACTTGAAGTATTCTGCCTGCCACACTTCATCCGCTATGGGTAAGAAAGGAGACCCCAAGGTTCCGATCCTACCATCTACTACAAGAAAAGGTACCGTTCTGAGTACCAGTGCTATGCTTGATTCACCTTCCGTTATAAGTAAGTTTGCTTCACCACTACCACCACATGCTACTTTAACTGAGTCTGTTACTATGTCTGATACTTTTGATGATGCTTGTACTACTCTTGATGATACTAGTTTTCTTGGTCACTATATTGAAACTCAGACTGCTAATGTTGCAGCAGAATCCGAGACCGAGACTCCTGCTACCTATATTCCTACTTACAAAACCTTTGGTTACCAGGACTTAGATGAACTCAAGGAGAGGATCCTTGATGATGATTATTTTACTCTTGATGATGATTTTTGCAGGGAACTCAAAGAGTGTGTCGACTCTGACCCTGGTGCTGCTAAGGAGCTGCTCGAAAAGCACTCCATGAAGAACAAGATTATTCCTGATACTAAATTTTCCACATCCCCTATATGCATCACTAATCCTGATTATGATTTATTTGTTGATCTTTCACTTATATCTACAGTCGAGGCTGAACCTTTTTATGGCAGATAAAATGATGATGCTATAACACACGTGACTAAACTCGTTGAGTTAGGTGACTTATTTACTACAGATGAAAAGGTACGAAACTTCTATGTGGCCAAGCTTTTTTCCTTTTTCTTTAAAGGAAGACGCTAAATCATGGTATGATGCACTACCCTATGGTTCCATTGAGAGTCCTCGGGACTTAGTTCAATTCTTTGTTGATAAATATTTTCCTGCTCATATGCAACATGCTGCTTTACAAAGAATCTATAACTTTAAACAATTGCAGGATGAGCACCTCCCTAAAGCTTGGGGGAGGTATTGTGACTTAATTAAGGCTAGGCCGGGACATGTAGTCCCAAAGAATGAATTACTTGATATATTTTATGCTAGTCTAACCGATGAATCTAGATCCTATCTGGATAGCTACGCTGGTTGTGTTTTCAGGGAAAGAACACCAGACGAAGCCAAAGAATTAATGGGCAAAATTACCAAGAACCATGAAGATTGGTTCGTTCCTGAACCACCTCCACCACCAAAGAAGAGGGGAATGCTTGTTCTGAGCCCCAAAGACATGCAAGAAGTAAAGAAGTCCATAAAGGAGAAAGGTATTAAAGCCAAAGACGTGAAGAAGCTACCGCCTATCGAGAAATTGTGTGAGCCTACTAACCCTCCCTTGGTAGAGGTACACTCTTTATTTGACTTTACTAAAAGTGACATCCCTAAAGGTAGGCCTCCCGACCGATGCTTATATGAGCTTGATAATTTTATTATTAAGCAAGACCATTTTAATAGGAAGATACAAAGTCAGTTGCATGATAATTCTCTTGCTATCAAAAGTTTGCTTGGTGTTCTAGAAAGATATTAAATGATATTAAATGTCTTGTTAAGCATTTTCATATGGTTCAAACTCAGATTGAACAAATTTCTAATGTGCAAAAAGATTTGCTTGCTAACAATGCCAACAGGACATACAAGCTTATGGCATCAAAACCAGGGGTGGAACACACACCCAGGACCCACTCTATCCCGAGGGGCATCTAAAGAGGATCGAGCAAGATTCTCTAGTACAGGTAGAAGACGAGATTGTTGGATCTCCTAAGAAGAAAAATAAGAAGAAGAAACACAAGGAGGCTGACAACTCCAATGATCCCATTACAAGCCAAGAACCTTCTGTTGATCCTGACAGCATATCTACCTCCGATGCTGAAACTGAAGATGGCGATGAGCCCGAAGAAAATGATAAGGAGAAAGACGATCCTCCCGAGGTGCGAGAAGAATAAGCACCCGATAAAGGCAAGAAGTATACTAGAGAAGACTTCATAGCAAGAAGAAATGGGAAGGAAAGAGAACCATGGGTACAGAAACCCATGCCCTTTCCAGGTAATTAAGTCTCTCAAATCTAAAGAAGACGAGCATTATAATAGATTTTGTGAATGGATGAAACCTCTTTTTCTTCCAATTCCCCTGACTGATGCTATTAAGTTACCTCCTTATTCAAAATATATGAAAGATATTGTTACTAATAAGAGAAAAATTCCTAATGAGGCAATGTCTACTATGCTTTCTAACTACTCTTTTAGTGCCAAGATTCCTGAGAAGCTTGGTGATCCAGGTATACCCACCATTCCTTGTTCCATAAAAAATAATTATGTCAAAACTGCCTTATGTGATCTCGAAGCAGGGGTGAGAGTTATGCCTTTTTCTCTTTATAAAAGGCTATGTTTAGATAAGCTAATCCCTACAGATATCTCTCTTCAGATGACTGACAAGTCAATAGCCGTCCCGATAGGTATTTTTGAGGATGTTCCCGTTGAAGTTGCTAATTGTTTGATTCTTACAGATTTTTTTGTGCTTGACATGCCCGAGGATGGGAGCATGTCCATTATTCTTGGTAGACCTTTTATTAACACCGCAGGTGCTATCATTGATTGCAATAAAGGAAAGGTTACCTTCAACGTAGATGATAAGGAACACACGGTGTATTTTCCGAAGAAGATCGACAAAAGGCACGGCCTTAATTCTGTAGAGAATATCGAGACCGTGAAGATTGGAGAATGGGATTGTCCTCTACATGTGCACCACAAATACAAAACCATTATGGTGGGGACAATGTCCATTAAAGTAAAGGTACAATGATCACTTCATAAGAGGTGAGACTTTTTGCTCTATATATCCCCGGTTTGTTGGTAAGACTTGATCAACCTTGCTAGTGAGCATGTTTTATATAGGTAAAAAGTGGAGCTTGTTATGTTTTCATTTGCCAGAGATTTTATTCTCCTTGTTGTACCAAGTTCCTATATTTTTGAAGCTTCACAACTCTAATCACTGCTTCAAGTTTTCAGGAAGTTTCGCAGATTTTTGAACTCCGGAAATTTTTCAAAAGTGAAGTTTTCAGAAAAATTTTAAAATAAAAATTTCCATGCCGGGAGTGACCCAGAGGCACCTGGGGCTGACCAGGGGGGCACCAGTGGCCCAGGCAGCCAGCTAGCGCGGCCAGCCCCCTGGCCACGCCCATAGGGCGCCTGGGGCCCACATGCCCCATCTCCAGGTGGGTCTTCTCCCTCTCTCTCTCCCTTTCTTCCCCAAAACACGAGTTCTGCACCTGGAACTTGCGTTCTTGCTGCTCTCCGTCCAGAATTTTGATCTCTCTCTACGACCCATCATTTGAGCTGAGATTTTGGGCAAATACTCCCTGGTATGTAACTCCCCCACCCCTCCAATTAGATTTTTGATTGGTGGCTTCATTTGTGAGTATTTAGTAGTTCTTGGTGCTATTTATATGAGCTTGCATGCATGTGTAGAAATTTATTTTCCAAGTTTTGATGCAAGTTTATGCCTTAGGTAAGTGAGTAGAGTAGTTTGCCTCAACTCACTTTGTTTAAATCCTTGTTTTTGTGAATTGTCAAAAAAATTCAAAAATGAGTTTGCTAGGAAAAGCAAAGGGGTGGCTTGGGAAGAAGAAGCCCGAGCGCACCGATCGAGTTACTAGAGCTGCAGCTTCACCCTCAGCTGCTAGGGTGAGCTACAATGAAGATCATGTGCCCCTGGAGTTGTTGGAAGACACAAGTCCAGCATGCGCAATGATGTATCCGTGTGATGATTTTCTTGAAGCTACAGGAATTAAGGAGGATTTTTACGGCCTTTGCGCCAATGCAGGTTTGACACGGCTAGCACTATGCCGTGTGGTACAATATAAGAAGCTCACCTCCTGCTTTGTTAATAGTTTTTGTTATAACCATGCTGTTGGAACCGTCGAATTCAAAATTTACAATGATCTTATAACCATGTCTTTGGCACAGTTTTGTGAAATAATAGGTGTGCCGAACGCCTGTCAGGCGGCGAGGATGAACACTCAGCCCTCCGAGTTGAGGACTCTCTTCAACTCCCTTTGTAGCCAGGAGGAGAGTGATATTCGGCGTATGAAGATTTCCAGCATTTTATTCCCCCACATCAGGTATTTTGCGTACTTCATTGCTAGAGGGGTGTTGGCTCGTGACAAATCGAGCAATGGTTCTGCACAAGATTTTGTTATCTATGAGAACGCCCTCTCTGGTAGGAAGGATTATAATGTGGGTGCCTTAATTGCTCGAAGCCTTGTTATGAATAGTAACAAGGTCGATTTATTTGGTGGTGTTTACGCCACGCTTATCCTTGAGTCTTTTAACGGCACCCCGCATCCTGATGATGTTCCCTTTTCTTACGCAAGTCTTGATCTTTCCACTATGAAGAGGCATAAGTTGGTTACCACGACTTCCCAATTTGGTAACCTAGTTTATATTTTGAGGTTTGAAAAGACCATTACTCGTGAGATCCGTCTACCTGCACCACTTTTGTTTGATCACACCCGCAGGAACGGATGGTCCTTCAATGATACCCAGTTTGACGAGTTTGTGGCCCAGTATCAGCCGCATAACCCCATGGAGGGGGTTGTGCCTAACAAGGAGGAGCATGGTGAGCTCCCAGCTTTCCAGGGGGGAGACCGTCACCCAGTATGGTGAGGGGTCTTCTTCTGCTTGGAGCGCATGACCTTCCTCATGGGAGGACCCGAGGACTTCGGGGTATGCACCGGAGGGATCGTACGACTCTTGGACTTACCCGTACCACCCCGGAGCAGGAGGCTCCTGGGGGCAGTAGCTGCTACCAACTTAGGCCAAAAGCCTAAGCTTGGGGGAGTACGTGCCCTTCTCACTTTTTTATTGTATTGTCCGTTTTTATTTTGTTCGCCTTGATCTTTTCGAAGTTTTTTCTTGTTCATCTTTGTTCTTTTAATTTGCAAAAACAACAAAAGGATTTCTCTTTTCTTTTTCTTTCGTTTAACCTTTGCAAAAACCCAAAAATATTTCCCTTCTCTCTTTAGTTTTCTTTGTTTTCAGAGTTCAGCTCGAGTCCGTTATGTCATTTGATTATATTTCCCACATTCGGTCGTGCAAGTGACAAGGCAGTAATGACGAAGATCGACGGAAGGGAAGCAACAAGGAAAACCGGTATGCACTCTTCTTGCTTCTACTTTTGTACATATGCATGTACTTATGATCTAAAGACCAGCTTGTAGCGACATAGTGCTATGTTTACAATGCTTTCCCAGTGTTCATGCTTTCTTTGTGGCTGATCTCAAATAGCTAGAGTGCATAATATGTTGTTGAAATGATTTACATGCATTGCATTGTTCATGATTTTGCATATTGAAGTGGTATTTTCCTTCGGAGAGTTCTTGGATTGACTTGGCACATGTTCACACATGTTTATGACTAAAATGTCTATCATGCCTTGATGATCTTTTTATTTCAGAATATTTGTATCACTTTCATGCCCGATTCAATGTTGCTTTGTCGCTCTGCATGATTATGCCAATTATTGCTCTCTAGTTGGTCGCTTCTCAATATTTTGCTAGCCTTCACTCGCACTAAGAGGATTTCTGCTTGTGTATCCAAACTCCCTTCAAATCAGTTATTCCACTTGAGTCCACCATAACTTCCTATATGTGGTATTTACCAGCCACTCCTAACTTAGACTTTCTTGTGCAATCTCGAAATTTATTCAAAAGCTTCCCTTTTTTAACCGTACAAGCTCATGGTGCGGTGAGGGGAAATCAGTATCTACCATGCCAAAAATATTTTGACGGAAGTTTTAACTAGTCAAATAAAAAAGTTACACCTCCCCCATACTTGATGATGGAATGAAATGGACCAAATGCTGCTAATGATAGATGGAACGATAACCTCCTTCCATACTTGAGGAAAATAAAAGGTTCCATAGACCGCTAGATGATGGATGGATAAGGGAACAAAAGTGTAAGAAAAAGCATTAATATGGTTGGCATGGGAGATATTGAGAGACCTTTACCGTTCACCGTTGACTGGAAAGTTGCACTTCTCAAAATAATTTTATCTTTGTTTTCAAAACGAAGAGCTCTGGCACATGTTTAGTCTTTGCTTCCAATCACGGGTTTTCAACCTTGCCATAAAAAAGCCACGGTTCGAGAGTCTCCCCTTCTTTCTTCAAAGCACCAACTATTGAGAGAATAATTGTCATTCTTAGTGTAACATGCATTGTCCCAAAGTACTACATTGTCTTCTGCATGATTGTGATATTACTCGTCTAAAATTCTTAGTTCTAGTCTCCTTTAAAACTCCGGAGGAGCTTCTACATTTATGTTTTTCTCCACTCATGGAGGCTAGAGAGATACCACTCTAGTATGTTCAAGCTATGTGCATTGTGATCTTGTCTTGATTTTCAGCAGCATATTATTTACTTTTGGCCGTTTGTGATTGATCACTTGAAAGAAGGATTGCTTCGTGCATTGTCCTTGTAGCATTGTTTCAATACTTGTTAAACTCTTTTCGTCATACATGCTTATATACATCTTATGAAGCAAAAGAGTTTGTCAAAGTTTTCTTTGTCGCGTCCAGTTTGTTGAACTGAATTGCTTGAGGACAAGCAATAGGCTAAGCTTGGGGGAGTTAATACGTCTCAAACGTATCTACTTTTCCAAACACTTTTGCTATTGTTTTGCCCTCATCCTTGCATGATTTGAACTAAACTAACCCGGAATGACGCTATTTTCAGCAGAGCCGCCTGTATGGTTTTATTGTGTGCAGGAAAATGGATTTTTGGACATCTCGGAAAATTCCCAGAAAAAACACAAAAAAATCCACGCACCCGAAGGAACCCGGAGCCAGAAGTGGGACCAGATGGCAGCCAGGGGGGCCCAGGCGCCCTGCTGGCGCGGCCCCACCCCTGGCCGCGCCAGCTGGCCGCCTGGGTGGCTTCCACCGCCTCTGGTGCCCTACCTCGACTCCTATTTATTCCCATGACGCAAAACCCCGAAACAAAAATTCGATTTTCCAGAACCCGTCGCGGAGCCGTTGCCACCCTCTGTTCTTCCTCGGGAGGGCTAATCTGGAGGTTGATTTAGCCTCCAGAGAGGGGAGATCGTCGCCATCGTCATCACCATCAACAATCCATCCTCCCTCCATGACTTCTCTTCACATGTGTGAGTAATTCCCTGCTGTAGGCAAAGGGGATGGTAGGGATCGGATGAGTTTGATCATGTAATAGTTCGCCAGATTGTTGGGGGCATGTTTCCTATCATCTACTTTGGTGTTTATCATCTTTTGCTACAACTTGTTGCTCTTAACGCTTGTCACTTTGGGCCCGAGTGCCATCTTTTCAGATCTAAACCACTTATGTTTTCATGAGTATATTTATGTTTGAGATCCTATCTATGAGTTTTATGCACCTATTATGGTCCGGAACCGACGATCCCAAAGGTGACAGCTTGGGACACCAAAGGGGATGGTCCATAGGTTGAGGATTCCATGTATCCATTGAGTTTATTGCTTTGTTCCGGTGCTCTTTGACATGAGCACCTTAATCTCCATAAGTTCCCTTTTGACCCGTTCGTAGCGGGATGGTAGGACAAAAGATGTTGTGCAAGTTCTTATTGCAAGCATGCACAACTACCTATGGGATACATGCCTAATGTTAGATATTTGCCTAGATGATCATTGCTTTTCTGTGTGCCTTGCACCGTGCTAGAATCTATTACATGTTCACTCTTATTCATGCAGCGCCCAACCATCCATCTCCCTAGCCTACAGTGTTTTAATCCTGCTGGTCACTAGTAGTTTATTTCCGCTGTTTTACTTTCGCTGTTGTCACTATCACTATCATACCACAGTTTCTATTAATACTTTGTTGCAAGAAAGTATATTTCAGGTGCGGTTGAATTGACAACTCAACTGTCAAAGATTATAAATACTCTTTAGCTCCCCTTGTGTCTAATCAATAAATTGGGTTAACTTACCCGCGAGAACACTACAAACGATCCCCTACAATTGAGGGTCATCAATGGCCAAGGCAAAGGTATCTTCATCCAAAGTTACCTATGATACTTCTGATTGCTCTTCATATGAAAGTGACTCAAAGATAAGCTATGCTAAACTTGCTAAAATTGCTTCAATCCAACAAGATGAACTTGAATCACTAAGCAAAACTATTAAGAAATCAGAGGCCCTGTTGATCGATGAGATAGAGAAAAGTCAAACTTTAACTAATGCGCATGCTGCTCTGAAGGAGAAGTTTGAAGAACTATCCTCTCGGCATGATGTTCTTTCAGTTGACTATGAGATGCTCACCTATGAATTTCTTCAGAGGAAAATGGCTCTCAAAAAACGGAAAGAGGCTCATTGATGCACGAGATAACTTCTCGCCCCTCGTTGGTTACCCCAAGTGGAAGGTCAGATGTAGTGTAGCAGCAAGTTTCCCTTAGCGAAGATGTTAAGGTTGAATGTCGAACCAATAGGACTCCAACAACGATAAGTAGGTGGTAAAGTAAAAAATGGCGCCGTTCACAACCGAGGTTGCTTACTTTACCTGTACCTGCACACACAACAAATAGCTTTGCTCCCAACGAGTACAAATGGGTTGTCAATCCTTCCGGCCTTGTTTTTTACAAAGGATAAAACGCACGGGATAATAATGATAGTGATAGCAACGGAAAAGTAAATACTGAAAGTAAATTGAAGGTGTAAACAGTGTTTGAAATATGGACCGGGGTCCTATGATGTTCACTAGTGATGTCTCTCTCCCAAAAGACGATAAAACAGCCATGCGAGGTAAACAAATTACAACTGGGCAATTGAAAGGATTATGTGCGCAAACCAATGCTAATTATGCTATAAAGAAAGGAAGAGGCTCAAAAGCACGGGCGATACGCCAAGACAAGTAGACCGAAATCCATCTGCATCTACCTACTAATCATCCACCTTGAGATATCTATCCAAAACATCTCGCTGGTATTAAGTTGCGAATCCCATCCAAAGTGTAAACTCAAAGCAACAGTCAACTGCATTAAAGAACTTTGCGTAAAGTAAACAATCCTTGCACCCGCAAGTACAAGCACCGTTGTTTTCCCCCTTGTGGCAACAACACATCCCCTAGACTCATGTTTCTGTCACTCAACCTAGTCATCGGGGGGCATGAACCCACAATCATGCATAACACTCCCTCTTGGAGTCACTACCTACTACTTGGCCAAAGCAATAAACAGCAACGGAGAACATGCATGAATTACTCAAGAACATAAATATAAAAGAGGAGAATCAAATATATAACTCAAACACAATCTGAAAATAATCTCATAATCCATCGGATCCCAGCAAACTCAGCATAGCAACAGCAGAAATATTACATAAGTGCCTCGATCATGTAGGGCAGCTCACGAGGTCTAATCCATGAAGAACAAAGAGGGGAGGAGAACATCACATAGCTACTGATCATAGACCCATGGTCCAAGGTGGACTACTCACGGTTAATCCGGGGAGCGTCCATGGTGGTGGAGAAGCTCCCGGAGGTGGTTCCTCCCTCCGGCAGGGTGCCGGGAAGAGGTCTTCTGGTGCTCCCGATCTTGGAAGCGTGGCGGCGGCGGAACAGAGGAGAGATCGCTAAAAAGGGTTCCTGTCTCGGGGGTTTCACGTCACGGGGAATAAATAGGCGAAGGGGGGCAGCCAGAGGTGGGCCAGGGGCTCTTCTGGAAGGTTCCTGCACGTTGATTTTTCCTATATTTTCCCGGAATTTTTCTGGCACTTTAAATAAGGGGGAAACCTGAAATAGAAAAACAACAAAAAACAGGAACTGGCACTGGGGTGCACTGAGTTAATAGGTTAGTCCAAATATGATCAAAAGTGTATGGAAGTTCATCAATAACATAGCAATATCACACAAAAGAGGCATGGAGCAAGCAGAAATTATAGATACGTTTTGGACGTATCAACATCCCCAAGCTTAATTCCTGCTCGTCCTCAAGTAGGTAAATGATAACAAGCATAATTTTTGTGGTGACATGCTAACAACCATATAAGAACTTTTAAGTAAAGCAATCAAGGCATGTAATTCAATTCAAGTCATAACAGGCAAGAGTCTATATTTAGCATTAAAACAAGCAACATAAGAACATAAAGGTGCAAGAGCTCTCGCTGTCCGTGACTCGAATGTCTCCAAATCGTGTTCGCGTGCAAGAATGGGGATAGGGATATACGAGAAAAAGTATTTTTATGTTGAGAACTCAATCTACTAAAGTTTCACACTTGGTCTTCTTTGGAATCTTATCTTGACTCATCCCAGACCACTAGCCAGGTACAAGTCAAAATGATCCGCTCCTTTTCGACATTTTGAGCACTCATGCAATGGATGAGCGTAAGCAAGAAACTACTTAGGATGGCAAAGATAGGATATGGTGGAGGAGGAAGACAAAAAGGTGTGAAAGTCTCACATCAATGAGGACAATCATAGGCGAGAGAAAGCCAAATGATAGATATGATGTGAGGAGTAGGGATTGCCATGCAACAGATGCACATATGAGCTAAGGTAAGCTCTCCAATGGAACTAGTGGGGGTGCATCCAACTTGCTTGCTCAAGAAGACCTAGAGCTCATTTGAGGAGGCTCATCATTGTAATATACAAGCCAAGTTCTATAGTGCGAAGGTACCCACATAGCTATATGCATGAATGATAATCTCTATGGAGTACAAGATATTAGATGGAGTACGAGTGTGGATCTCTCAAAAGGAATAGTAATGTGCCCCCTTCTCTCTTTTTATTTCTTTTTCTCTTTTTTCTATTCTTTTGATTTGTCCACTTTGGGATCTTTTCCTCACTTTAGGGGCAACACTCTATATATTACAAGAAGTATAGAAGATCTTTCACACTTTACGAAAGTACTCAAATCATAAAGAAGATGTAACTATCATGATGTATGAAAATGTATGCCTCTGCCAGTGTAGCAGGATATGCAATGATACTAGCGTGTCATGTAGCAATGATTAGGGCAAGGCCAAACTAGCATGCGGCTCATCGATCAAGCAAGTAGCATGTATGACATGAAGATCAAGTCATGAGAAGATGGATGTTGCATGGCAATGTATCTCGGAAAGGCTATGGAAATGCCTTGATAGGTAGGTATGGTGGCTGTTTTGAGGGAGGATATAAGGAGGTTTATGATGACAGAGCGTATCGTGCCAAGGGTTTGGATGCACCTGCGAAGGTGGACGCCAACTCTCGGAGTGAGAAGAAAGCAATGCACGGCACAGGAGAGGCTAGAAAAATATGGGAATGTGGAAGTGTCAACTTTCGAATACTCACATTAGTCCGAAGAACTCATGCACTTATTATCGGTAACTCTCAATCTAATAAGGAGGTTCACAAAGAGACAAGTACCCCGAGGAGGAGTGTATGGGGGTTTGGTTATCCTTGCGCATCCTCGACTCATGGTACATGAGTGTACTCTAATATTTGACCCCTCAGAAGAGTAGTGATCCATCTAGTAGCTAGAGTTCTCAACTAATTTTTTAGGTTTTGAAAATAAACACGGATTTCCAAAAATACGACATCTATCACTAATAGGCTAAAGCTCTTGACACCAAAAGTCCAAACATTACTCAAAACAACACCTCAAAACTATTGCAAGTTACTACTACAAAAGAATAGCAACCTCAATTACCTACTTCAAGTCTAGACACAAAACTCAGTGCAACAAGAAAACTCTCTAAGCAAGATAAACATGAAAACTCAAGAGAGTATCAGCAACAAACTAAACAATATCTCTTTGAAAAGATAAGCATGAAAGCTAAGAGCAAAACATGACAGTAGCTATGAAAAAGATAAAGAACACACACAACAAAGATAAGCATGAAAACTCCTATGTTGTGTTCTAGATTTTGGAAGTGGAGCGTGTTTCTCTCCCACACAAAGAAATCTGGGTTCTAACTTGTTATGAACAACAAGCAAAGCTAAAGAAAACTAAAAATAAAACCTAAGAGCGAGACGCTCCAAGCATAGCACATAATGCATGAAGTGATAAAAATATAGTGAAACGAGAGACGAACTGACAATTGTTGATGGAGAAGGGGATGCACGGGGGCATCCCCAAGCTTAGACGCTTGAGTCTCCTTGAATATTTATTGGGGGTGCATGGGGGCATCCCCAAGCTTGAGCGCTTGACACTCCTGAATCTGCTTTCCTCATCTTCCCTCGCACACTTGAAAACTCCCTTCATACATAACTCATCATAATCTGATTAGCGAGGTTAGTACCCATAATAAAATAATTTTTCTCTAATGTAAATAAATATAATCTTGAAGAGATAATGTTTCTCAAGATTGCCAAAAAGTTTTTGCAAAGAAAAAGCAAGCTTAAGGTTTGCAAAACGAAGAAAAGGCAAAACAGGACATAATCTATGAAAAACAGACCAGCAGATAGTCAAGAATTTTTTAGGGATACTTCTCAACTCAAATCAAAAAACTCAGAACATACGAAAGTTTCGTAATTGCATAGAGCACGCTGTGTAAAAAATTAAGCTCAAAAAGATGAACTGGGATTTTTCTCTGATATTTCTAGCCACGAGGATAGAATCTGTTTTCTAGACAGCATGTCACAACTTTCACTTCCCTTGTCATATGAGGCTATAAAAGGCACAAAGCTTGAAAAGTAAAGATACAATTATGTTGCTACAGTAGTAACAATCATCAAGACTACTAAAAACAGAAGAAAAACAAAAGGGAAATCCTAAATTCGTTGCGGACTGCCTCCCGAAAGCGCTTCTTTAAAGCCATTAGCTAGGCTTAAAGATTATAAAAGATGCTCATGTAAGAATAAGGATTTGAAGCAAAAGAGAGCATCAAGAAGCAAACATGAAACACAAGCCTAACCCACTTCCTATGCATGGGAACCTTGTAAAGAAATAAATCATGAAAGCACAAAGTAACAAGCATAGGAAGGTGCAAGAAGAACAACTTAAAAACTTTCATCATAAAGATAGGTGTTTTTGTAACATGAAAGTTTCTACAACCAAAATTTCCTCTCTCAAAATATTTTTTAGTAGCATCATGAACAACATAAAGAATATAACTATCACATAAAGCATGTTGTTCATGATCTACAAGCACACGTGTATTGTTTTCAACACGGTTTTGAGGATCATAAGATAGATGCAACCCATGACATTGGGCCTTAATAAGAGCACAATTCTCCGGAATTTGAGTTGGAGATTTCAAAAGGACAATAGGACAATCAAGTGTGGGTTCAATAGCAACAATTTCATGCTTAACATAAGGAACTATAGAAAGTTCATCTTCGTAAGCATCATCCATATTGGCATCATGGCCATCGACAAAGCAAGTATCAAGATCTTCAGAAAAAGATGTATCAAGTGAGTCCTTGGAATCATGGGATTCCTCATCAAAGCAATCATTAGCCTCTTCTATGGCAGCAAACATTTTATTTTTAAAATCCTCAATATAAGAATTGGAAGTATAATTCTCAAAGCAATAAGCAAGAACTGCAAAGTTTTCAGATTTGTAAATAGTATCGTTATAACTTGGCACAAAGCTTGAAAATAAAGATACAATGATGTTGCTACAGTAGTAACAAATCATCAAGACCACTAAAAACAGAAATTAAAAACTCAAAGTAAAGATAACAAGGGTTGTCTCCCTAGAGCTCTTTCTTTATAGCCATAAAGATAGGCTTAAGATTTTAGTGATGCTCTCGTAGAAATAAGAGTTGAAGCACAAAAGAGAGCATAAAGAAGCAAATACCAAACATATTTAAGTCTAACATGCTTCCTATGCAAAGGGATCTTGTAGATAAATAACTCATTGAAGCATAAAGATATTAGAATAGGAAGGCAAAATAAGTGCAACTTCAAAATAAAGAGAGGAAACTTGATATTATTGAAATATCTATAAGAATATGTTCCCCTCTCATAATGATTTTTAGTAGGATCATGAATAAACTCAAAAATATAAGTATCACATAAAAAATTCTTATCATGATCCACAAGCATAGAAAATTTGTTACTCTCCACATAAGAAAAATCCTTCTCATTAGTAATAGTGGGAGCAAACTAAAGAAAATAGCTATCACATGAATCATTATTATCATGATACACTTCCAAACATTCATTCTTTATAGCATAAGTGTCATAACAATAATCATCATAGATAGGAGGCAAAGTATCATCAAAATAAATTTCCTCATCAAAATTTGGGGGGGCTAAAAATATCATCTTCATAAAACGTAGCATCCCCAAGCTTATAGCTTTGCATATCATTAGGATCAAAGGTATTCAAAGAAGACATACTAGTAACATTAGAATCACGAAGAGAATGCAAATAAAGTTCCATAGGTTTTTTTATTTTCTCTTCAAACACTTCATGTCCCAATTCAAGGTAGAGCTCATAAAGCTCTCTAATTTTTTTTCCATAAGCCTAACTAGTGAAAATAAAAACAAGAAACGAAAAGATTTAATTGAAAGATCTAAATATATACCTTCAACGCTTACCTCCCCGGAAACGGCGCCAGAAATAGCTTGATGTCTACGCACGCTTCTATTCTTGTAGACTATGTTGGGCCTCCAAGCGCAGAGGTTTGTAGGACAGCAGCAATTTCCCTCAAGTGGATGACCTAAGGTTTATCAAACTCAGGGAAGTAGAGGTTGAAGATGGTCTCTCTCAAGAAACCCTGAAATTAAGATACAAAAAGTCTCTTGTGTCCCCAACACACCTAATACAACTAGGAGTTGTATAGGTGCACTAGTTCGGCGAAGAGATGGTAAAATACGAGTGATAGGTGTGGCAAAACAAAGTAATATAAATCTGTAATAAAAAGTGCAGAAAGCAAACATGTGGTAAACGTGAGCACAAACTGTATTGCAATGGTGGAAAAAAGGCCTAGGCTCGATACTTTAACTAGTGGAAACTCCCAACAACATTAACATAGTCTAATCACATTATATTTCTGATGTCTACGCACGCTTCTATTCTTGCAGACTATGTTGGGCCTCCAAGCGCAGAGGTTTGTAGGACAACAGCAATTTCCCTCAAGTGGATGACCTAAGGTTTATCGAACTCAGGGAAGTAGAGGTTGAAGATGGTCTCTCTCAAGCAACCCTGCAATTAAGATACAAAAAGTCTCTTGTGTCCCCAACACACCTAATACAACTAGGAGTTGTATAGGTGCACTAGTTCGGCGAAGAGATGGTAAAATATGGGTGATAGGTGTGGCAAAACAAATTAATATAAATCTGTAATAAAAAGTGCAGCAAGCAAACAAGTGGTAAACTTGAACACAAACGGTATTGCAATGGTGGAAACAAGGCCTAGGCTTCATACTTTCACTAGTGGCAACTCCCAACAACATTAACATAGTCTAATCACATGATATTTCCCATAAAACATGCAATGAAGACGTACTCGGAGGTCATTCCTTTGTGGTCAAGAGAGGACGAGAATTGTGTAGGGATACAAAAGCACACCTCAGAGTTCGTAGTTCTCAATCTATGGATTTCCCAATGTCACCGCGACCATCCAAAGAGAGTACCACAATCACCACAACATATCTAAAGGATAGTCAAAGACAAGCACAAAAAGACTCTCAATCTTCAATCCACACACAAAAGAGGAAATCACTCATGAAAATATTCTTCTAAACCATGTCCAATAGACCGCTGTCACCATGGTCTCAGGGATTATACTAGATAGGATCAAGTGAGTACATCAAATCCAATACATAGAAGAAGGGGAAACATCATGGGATCACCCTAGATTAACATAGCCAATGATCAAAACAAAGATCACATCACGGGAGAGAGAGAAACCACATAGATCAAGATATAAGCCTTAGCCCCGAGGGGAACTACTCACATATGGACATGGTGAGAGGGAGAGTTGTTGATGGAGAGGTGCAGCCCGGAGGAGATGAAGGAGACGGCGACCGCGGCCATGGCAGCGGCCCTTGCCCCTTCTTCTTCCTTGGAGATGGTGCTGCTGTGGAGATTGATCTCCCTCAAGACGGCTGCCAAGGGGGAGGAATTTTCGTGGTGCCCTTTGACTTACGTTTACTCTCTTTATATAGACTCTCCGATTCCCGTCATCCAGATTACGTCTTATGTATTTCGGGGTTTCTGGAAGCATCCGACCTCCGATTGGGACAAATTTTATGTCTAAACCCACCGTAAAAAAATTCTCTAAAACTTTGTAGTTTTAAGTTTTTCCGTTTGAGACCGTCTTCTAGCGTTTCCGAGGAGATCTTTAAAACCTGTCTGGTGGGGACAGATTTCGGGAAAGTTAGAGTCCAACTCTTACAAGGCTACCTTTTGTGATCTTTCCTTTATCCAAGTAAGTCCTACACATAAAGTAGAAAAACAAGAACTTGTTCACTCTTGAAACCATTAATAGATTAGTTTCAAAATATGTTATAAAAATATATGAAAGTATATAAAAAACATAGCAATATAACACAAAACATGCATGGAGCAAGAAGAAATTATAGATACGTTTGGGACGTATCAACATCCCCAAGATTAATTCCTGCTCGTCCTTGAGTAGGTAAATGATAAGAAACATAATTTCTGTGGTGACATCCTACCAACCATATAAGAACTCTTAAGTCAAGCAATCAAGGCATGTAATTCAATTCAAGTCATAACAGGCAAGAGAATATATTAGCATTGAAACAAGCAACATAAGAACATAAAGGTGCAAGAGCTCTCGCTGTCCGTGACTCGAATGTCTCCAAATGGTGTTTGCGTGCAAGAAAGGGGATAGGGATATACGAGAAAAAATATTTTTGTGTTGAGAACTCAATCTACTAAAGTTTCACACTTGGTCTTCTTTCGAATCTTATCTTGACTCATCCCCAGTCCACTAGTCAGGTACAAGTCAAACTGATCCACTCCCTTTCGATATTTTGAGCACTCATGCAATGGATGAGCGTAAGCACGAGAGTTGACACTTTGGATGGCAAAGAGAGAATAATGATGGAGGAGGAAGAGAAAAACGGGTGTGAAAGGCTCACATCAATGAGGACAATCATAGGATAGAGAAATCCAAATGATAGATATGATGTGAGGAGTAGGGATTGCCATGCAACGGATGCACATATGAGCTAAGAAAAGCTCTCCAATGGAACTAGTGGGGTTGCATCCAACTTGCTCGCTCATGAAGACCTAGAGCTCGTTTGAGGAGGCTCATCCTTGGAATATGGAAGCCAAGTTCTATAGTGTGAAGGTCCCCACATAGTTATATGCATGATGATGATCTCTATGGAGTACAAGGGATAGAGGATGAAGTACTAGTGTGGATCTCTCAAAAGGAATAGTAGTGTGCCCCTTCTCTCTTTTTATTTTTCCTTTTCTCTTTTTTCTATTTTTTTGTATTTTTTGGTGGCCTCAATGGCTCTTTCTATTTAACTCTCATTTGTCCTCTTTGGGATCTTTTGATTTGTCCACTTTGGGATCTTTTCCTCACTTAAGGGCAACACTCTATATATTACAAGAAGTATAGAAGATCTTTCACACTTTACAAAAGTACTCAACATAAAGAAAATGTAGCTATCATGATGTATGCAATGTATGTCGCTGCCAGTGTAGCAGGAACATGTATGACATGAAGATCAAGTCATGAAGAGGTGGATGTTGCATGGAAATATATCTCGGAAAGGCTATGGAAATGCCTTGATAGGTAGGTATGGTGGCTGTTTTGAGGAAAGATATAAGGAGGCTTATGATGATAGAGCGTATCGTGCCAAGGGTTTGGATGTACCGGCGAAGGTGGACGCCAACTCTCGGAGTGAGAAGAAAACAATGCACGGCATAGGAGAGGCTAGCAAATATGAGGAGGTGGAAGTGTCAACTTTCAATACTTACATTAGTCCGAAGAACTCATGCACTTATTATCGGTAACTCTCAATCTAGTAAGGAGGTTCACAAAGAGACAAGTACCCCGAGGAGGAGTGTATGGGGGTTTGGTTATCCTTGCGCATCCTCGACTCATGGTACGTGAGTGTACTCTAATATTCGATCCCTCCAAAGATTAGCGATCCATCTAGTAGCTAGAGTTCTCAACTAGTTTTGTAGGTTTTGAAAATAAACACGGATTGCCCAAAATACGACACCTATCACTAATAGGCTAGAGCTCTTGACACCAAAAGTTCAAACATTACTCACATCAATACCTCAAAACTATTGCATGTTACTACTAAAATTAAATAGCAACCTCAATTATCTACTCTCAAGACAAGACATAACTCAGTGCAACAACCAACTCTCTTAACAAGATAAACATGAAAAATAAAGAGAGTTCCTGCAACAAACTAAACAAAAGCCAAGGCTCTTGCTAAAGACAAACTAAAACTAAAACTAAACATGGCAGTAGCTACGAAAAGATAAAGAACACACAACAGCAAAAAGATAGGCATGAAGAATCCTATGATGTGTTCTAGATTTTGAAAGTGGAGTGTGTTTCTCTCCCACACAAAGTAAGACGGGATCTAACTTGTTATGAACAGCAAGCAAAGCTAAAGAAAACTAAAAATAAAACCTAAGAGAGAGACGCTCCAAGCATAGCACATAACACATGAAGTGATAAAAATATAGTGAGATGAAGGACGAACTGATGATTGTTGATGGAGAAGGGGATGCACGGGGGCATCCCCAAGCTTAGAGGCTTGAGTCTCCTTGAATATTTGTTGGGGATGCATGGGGGCATCCCCAAGCTTGAGCGCTTGACACTCCCGAATCTTCTTTCATCATCTTCCATCGCACACTTGAAAACTCCCTTCATACATAAGCTGATTAGAGAGGTTAGTACCCTTAATAAATAATTTTTCCCTACTGGATATAAAGATATTCTTGAATAGCTACTGTTTCTCAAGATTTCCAAAAAGTTTTTGCAAAGAAAAAGCTAGCTTAAGGTTTGCAAAAGTTAGGAGAGACAAAACGTGGCAGAATCTGTGAAAAACAGAACAGCAGGTAGTAAAGAATTTTTTAGGGGTACTTCTGCAACTCAAATCAAAAAACTCAGAACATATGAAAGTTCCGTAATTGTGTAGAGCACCCTTTGTAAAAATTTCAGCTCAAAAAGATGAACTGGGATTTTTCTGTCATTTTTCCCGTCACGAGGACAGAATCTGTTTTCTGGACAGCATGTCACAACTTTCACTTCCTTGTCATATGAGGCTATAACTTGGCACAAAGATTGAAAATAAAGATACAATGATGTTGCTACAGTAGTAACAATCATCAAGACCACTAAAAACAGAAGGAAAAACAAAAAAAAATCCTAAATTCTGTCAGAACCCTCTGTTAGGTAATGTGCTAGGGTTAGCAAGTCACTTGCATCATGTTAAAAATTTCAAAAGAAATATTTGAAATCAAAATCAAAAGCAAAATGGGAGAAGAAACCCCCGAGATGAATTAATTCAAAAGGCCAGATAAAAATCTTCTCCAAAAATTCATGTTAGATTTTTGAAAAGTCTTATAAATGAGTGTGATCACATATCAAGTGACGTGGGACCCACCCCATGCTCATGGATTTTTCAAATATTCAAACAGTGCCTTGGATTTAATCAAAAACCCCTATTTGAATTTGAATTCAAATATTTTGAATTTAAAAAATGTTCAAACTCTGGATATGACTAGCTACTGGTCATGTAATGCCATATAAAAGATTTGAGCATTTATAAAAATGCCTAGCTATTTATTTGCTAAGAAAAACAAATTTACAGAAAAGAAAAAGAAAACAGAAAAGGAAAAGAGGCTCACCTGGTATCTGGCCCAACTCGTTCCTCAGCCGGCCCAAGCCCACCTCCCGCGCCTGTCGTCTTCCTCAAGCAGGGGCACTGCTGCGTGCCGACCATGCCGTGGCCGCCGACGAGCCCCTGGCCACCTCCTGCTTCTCCCGCGCCACCTCTTCGCGCCTGGAGACGTCTCTCGCCCGTCCCGTCCCGATCCATTCCCCCCCTCCAGAGCGTCCTCCTCCTCCTGCCGTGCTCGTGTTCGTCGCCGCCCGAGAACTCGCCGGAGCACCGAAGCGCCCCCGCGTGGCCATCGACGCCGAGGAGCCCGTCCAAGCTGTCCAGCGTGATCGTCGTCCTCGACTTCGACGACTAGCAGCAGGAGACACATCAATTCGGACCAGACGGGACGCAAGCTTCACCGAGAACTCGTCGGACCCGCGAGCTCGCCGTCGTCGATTCGCCGCCGTTGAAGCCTCCCCGAGCTTGCTGTTGCTTCCGTTCGATCCGCGGTGAGCTTCTGAGAATTTCCCCCAAGCTCCTAGCACCCCGTAGCCCCTCTAGACAAATCCGCCAAGAGAACCGAGCTTCTCGCCGCCATGGTTGAGCTAGAGCTCGCCCTCGTGTTCCTCGCGGCGCCCCAGTGCGCGCGTTTGACTCATGGGCGTTCTAGCTTTCGAACGCGCGCAAGTTCAGCCCAAGCCGTGCACGCTAGCTTCTTCCCCCAACCTCGCCGTCGTTCTGTTTCCGCCCAGCACGTCGCCGTCGTCGCTCCCGATCTCCCCCTGAACCCCTGATGCCTCCTCTCGACGCGGAAGACCTCCAGGAGCACGCCCATGCCCTCCGTTTCCTCTCCCGTGGCCTCTAGCCGATACCGGCAAGGGCGCCTCCATGGCCAGGCCACCGGCGTCAAGCCGCCGGTGGGTTAGGCCTTAACCCGTGCTTAACCCCCCACACAGCCTATGACAAGTGGGCCCAGGGCCCTTAATCCCCACTGGTTAAGTTAAACCAGCCGGGTTAATTAACCCAGAGGCTGACAACCCTGACCCCACCCGTCAGAGCCCCCATGACGTCAGCCATGCGTCATGCTGACGCAGTAATTAGAAAAACATTTATAGAAATTACAGAAATTCCAGAAAATACCCAAAACTTCAATAATTCATAGAAAATTCATATGAACTCCAAATTGGACAAATAATATGTCTAAAATTATCAGAAAAATACAAGGATTATGAATATGCAATTTGTTTTAATGTTTGACCATTTTAAAATGGGTGAACAGTAGCAAACATGCATATGGATCCTTTTAAAATTCAAATTTGGAGTGAATTTGCAAATGACTTTGCAACACCCTTAATTCAAATGGATTCATCCACATATCAGAGACATTACTTCAACTATACCACATCACTTCATGATCAACATTTTCAAATGAACTTTCATGCATTCAAATGCATTTGAAATTCATCGATAAATCAAATGGAGTTTGAATTTGCATTTCAAATGCAATATACTCCTTTTAAATAGAATGCTCAACACATCAGTACCATGAACATCACCATTACAATCTTATTCATGTGATTGTGCATTGTACATTATGTTGATTCTATGATTGTCATGTTGCTGATAGAAGTGGAGCCGGAACCCGAAGCCACCCCCTTCGTTGAAGACACCGTTATCGAAACCTCGTCAGCAAGGCAAGCAAACCCCCTTTGATCATGTCTATACAATCCCATCTCCCTCTCAGTCTCGCTTATGCATGTTTAGGAGATCACCTTGTATCGATTCTACCGCATAGTTGAACCCATATCCGATGCATGACCTATCATCTTGTCACAGTAGTAAGCAAAACACAATCCTAGCCGACATAGGAGTTGACTGATATCATGTGGCCCCTGCAACTGTTACTGCTTATTGCATTCTTAGAGTTTACAATGAGGATGTTTTGATGTGAGTCGGGATGATAGTGAACATGGTGTTGATGAAAGTAAAGCTGTGTTGGTGAATCTACCCTAATACAAGGTGAACGATGAGAGGCTGTGTAGGAGTACACAGTGGGTTGTCTCGTTGAACACCGCCCTAAGCCCGAGTTCTTGTGTGGTGATCCAAGACGAAGAGTACTACCACATGTTGGGCACATGGACCCCCGCTCAACCTATTAACTCACCCCTTCTCAGTTCAATGAGTCGCATTAGTTCGGAGTTCTGGTAGGTCTGTGGCACGGTCTACGAAGTGGAAGAACGACTATTCAGACCGGCTTGGGACCCTGCACACATCTTCTGGGACCAAATCGGTAAACCGGCCGGGTTCACGATGTGGATTCCAGCCCAGATAGGCGTCTCCCTTGAATTTGAGTTTGCTGTGAGGTAAAAGTTGTGGGAATTATCCTCGCCGACACCTCTTGAACGGTGTCGAGTACAAAGGCGGTAACTGATAGTTTCATGTGTGTAGCAGTACACCCCTGCAGGGTTAATAAACTATTCGAATAGCCGCGTCCACGGTAAGGGACTACTTGGAGAGCTGTGCTCGATTATTAGACAACTTGAACTGGATACTTCTAAAACTCGCAACATAAGCGTGAGTGCTATGGTGTGCTCCTCGTGGGGAAGTCGAGGAAGTAATCATAGTGGTGTAATTGGTTGAAGAGATGTAGTGGACTCGTGTACGCTTCTTACCTCAAGTCTGGTACTCGTAGTTCAGGACTAGCCAAGTCAAAGCTGGCACTTCTGCAATTGAACCCCACCTCCCTTTACTTTGATACGTAAGTCTTGCTGAGTACGATTTTGTACTCACGTTTGCTTATTCTATTTTTTAGATGAACCCACCGACCCCGATGGTGGCTTCTACCCGAAGCTCGAAGAATGAAGACTCAGACCAAGACCAAGCTAGTGTAGTCCCAGTCAGACGACTGGTTCCCTCGTGGAGGGCTTGTTTTTAGATAAGGCTTCTCTAAGACATTTGTTAAACTTGTCTGTACTCAGACCTACTTTGCTTCCGCTTGTCTGTTGCAATGTTGGATCACATGCCTTTGATCTCTGTGTGCACTCTGTAAGAGTTATTAATAAAGATGTATACTTTGTAGAGAATTGCAATGATACCTGCTGTTCATACAAGGCATGTGTGCTGCGTGTATGTTTATAAACATGCATGTCTTTGTATGGGTTTTCGAGACCTTAGTTGTGATCTGGCTGGCGGTCTTTTATACACCAAGTGGCCCTTAGATGTGCGCAACTTGGGGCATCGCGATGCGATTGTTCGAGACTCTGTCTCGTGCACACTTTGATGTATGATCGAGCCCGCCCTAGACCCCGACTAAGTGATCGGGCTGGAGTAAGTCTATGTAAGGGTTATAATACAATCGATAGTATGGTTGAGGCGACTTGTCTATGAGTATGGGAGTTCACCACCCATATCAATTATACTTGTGTGCGGACGACGAGGACCCATCTCAGTGGATCATCCGGCCTGAATGGGATGCCCCTCACGTTCGATGCTTTCCGAGAACGTTCTGTGCTTGGCCTTGTCTGCTTAGACAAGTGGGTACGGTTCTCGGCTCTCCATATGATTGTGTTGTAGCGAGGCTTGCATACGCTAGCCCCGGGTCCCGACAGACTTGGTATCAGAGCAGGACTGACTGTAGGATTATCAGCCTTGGCCGTAGTCGAGTCTAGCCTTCTATAGTTATATAGTTACTCTGGGTATATAAGGGAACAACGTAAGGCTTCTTTTTCTCCTTACCCTCATCGTTCTGAGTTCTGAGTCACCCTCATCTTATTCTACGGGAAGATAGGACTAGGATCACCTCTGTCTGATTAGAACATCTCGTTGTTTGGTTCCTTGTAGCCGTAGGAAAGTTGTGTCCGGTTTCCTAGCATTGTTGTAATGCTGATTTCTTACATCGTATTATGTAAGTGCTATATCTACATTGAAAGAAAATTGTTTTCTTGCAATTACAGCCGTTATTCTGTCCGAGTCATTCCAGGTTTCTTCATAATCTGATGCATTTGCAAAGAATCCTTCTCCCCCTTTCGGTTGTCCTTTTAGAAGATTTCTAGGTGGCATTCCCGACAGTTCTATAATGTTTGATGTAGGTTTTGCTCTAGGAACCTATAGTGTTTCATTTGCAGCTCTTTCTCCCACTTTGGATGTCTTCTAGCGAGAAGAACCACACTAACTATCGTGTTGGGGTACTTTGCTACTCTGACATATCTGTTGTAGCCCCTAGTAAGCCATGGTCCTCCTCTAGGAAAACCATCCAGTAACCCAACTCTTTAAACCTAGCCACCCGACAGATGTGTAGAGTTCATTGTAGATCTTGCCCTAGGAACCGCACCAATTTCCAGACGCCCATAAAAAATGGCCCCACGTGAGTTAGCTGAGCTTAAAACCCAACTGGAAGCTTTGTTGGAAAAAGGCTTCATCCGCCCTAGCTCATCGCCATGGGGTTGCCCCGTTCTGTTCGTAACGAAGAAAGATGGAACAGAAAGGATGTGCGTAGACTATCGCCCGCTAAATCTAGCGACGATAAAGAACAAGTACCCGCTGCCCAGGATCAATGATCTTTATGATCAACTTGCAGGATCCTCTGTCTTCTCCAAGATGGATTTGAGATTAGGTTATCATCAAATCAAAATCCGAAACGAGGACATTCCCAAAACGGCTTTTACTACTCGTTATGGTCTTTACGAGTACACCGTCATGTCCTTTGGTTTAACCAATGCCCCCGCCACTTTCTCACGCATGATGAATTCGATCTTCATGGAGTACTTAGATAAATTTGTTGTGGTTTATCTCGATGACATTCTCATCTACTCGAAGAACGAAGAAGAACATGCCGAACACCTAAGGCTGGTATTGATGAAACTTAGAGAGCATCGCCTGTATGCTAAATTCTCCAAGTGTGAATTTTGGCTACCAGAAGTGACCTACTTAGGCCACGTGATTTCTGCAAAAGGCATTGCTGTGAATCCCGAGAGAGTTCAGGCCGTCCTTGACTGGACTCCACCTGAATCGGTTAAGCAAGTTAGGAGTTTTCTTGGCCTAGCCAGCTATTGCCGTCGCTTCGTCGAGAACTTTTCTAAAGTTGCAAAGCCTCTTACTGAACTCCTCAAGAAAGATAAGAAATTCCTATGGACTCCCAAGTGCGAGGAAAGCTTTCAAGAGCTAAAAGAAGATTGACTTCTGCACTCGTACTTGCACCTCCAGACACCAAAAGGGATTTTGAGATCTATTGTGACGCATCACGGCAAGGGTTAGGATGCATACTTATGCAAGATAGACATGTGGTAGCTTATGCTTCACGCCAGTTGCGGCCACATGAAGAGAACTATCCTACCCACGATCTTGAACTCGCTGCCGTAGTTCATGCCCTAACAACTTGGTGACATTACCTCCTTGGTAATCGTTGTGAGATCTATTCCAACCACCAAAGCCTCAAATACATATTCACCCAACCAGATCTTAACCTCAGGCAAAGACGTTGGATTGAGTTGATAAAAGATTATGACTTAGGAATTTCTTACACCCCAGGCAAAGCCAATGTCATGGCTGATGCACTAAGTCGTAAGTCGTATTGTAACAACCTCATGTTACAACAGTATCAACCACTTCTTCATGAGGAATTTCAAAAACTCAATCTCGAGATTGTTCCTCATGGCTATCTTTCTACCTTGGTGGCGAAACCAACCCTTGAGGATAAAATCATAGCCGCCCAGAAACGTGATAGTGGTATTCGAGAGATCAAGAAGAACATTGCTAGCGGAGTTGCTAAATGTTTCTCCATAAATGATCAAGGTGTTGTTTTCTTTGGCACTCGATTGGTTGTACCACGAAAACACAATCTTAGGAGGTTAATCCTCAAAGAAGCTCATGACACTCCCCTCTCAATTCATCCTGGTAGCACAAAGATGTACCGAGACCTACGCCAGAGATTTTGGTGGACTAGGATGAAGAGAGAAATTGCTAAGTTCATTGCCAAATGTGATGTTTGTCGTCGCATTAAGGCTGAACATCAAAGACCTGCTGGCACACTTCAACCTTTGCCTATTCCAGAGTGGAAATGGGACAAAGTCGGTATGGACTTCATCACCGGCTTTCCAAAAACCCAGAAAGGAAATGATGCCATCTTCGTTGTCATAGATAGGCTTTCCAAAGTTGCTCACTTCCTTCCAGTTCGCGAGTCTATAACTGCTAGCCAGTTAGCAGACTTGTACGTCTCTAGAATTGTATCCCTGCACGGTGTTCCTTTGGAAATCAATTCTGATCGTGGTAGCCTTTTCACCTCTAGATTTTTGGGGAAGCTTCCAACATGCTATGGGAACTCATCTGTCCTTTAGTACGGCTTTCCATCCTCAGTCTAGCAGTCAAGTCGAAAGGGTTAACCAAATTCTTGAAGACATGCTCAGAGCTTGTGTTATCTCATTCGGGAAGAATTGGGAGAAGTCTCTTCCATTTGCCGAATTCGCTTATAACAATAGTTTTCAATCTAGTCTGAACATGGCTCCTTTTGAACTCCTTTATGGACGACGATGTCGAACACCACTAAACTGGTCAGAAACCGGTGAAAGACAATTCTTTGGACCGGATATGATCATGGAAGAGCAAGTTCGCATTGTTCGTGATCAATTGAAAGCAGCCCAGTCTCTTCAGAAAAGCTACTATGATCGTCATCATAGGAAAGAGAGCTACAATCTGGATGAGAAGGCTTACCTTCGGGTTACTCCTCTGAAGGGAACCCAACGATTCGGTATCAAAGGCAAATTGGCCCCATGTTACATCGGACCTTTCCGCATTCTTGCTAAACGTGGAGGAGTTGCCTACCAACTTGAACTACCCCCGCACCTTTCCCGAGTACATGATGTATTCCATGTGTCACAACTCAGGCGTTGCTTCAAGGACCCCATCCGCGAAGTCGACCATGAAACTCTTGATCTCCAAGATGACCTTTCTTATCGAGAATACCACGTTCGTATTCTTGATTCCGCAGAGCGTGTCACTCGTCGTCAGAAGATTAGGTTTCTGAAAGTGCAATGGTCACACCACTCTGAGAGAGAAGTTACGTGGGAAAGAGAAGACCGTCTCAGTGCCGAGTACCCCACCTTCCTCCCGCAGACTTCTGAATCTCGGGACGAGATTCTGTTGAGTGGGGGCGAGTTGTCAGAACCCTCTGTTAGGTAATGTGCTAGGGTTAGCAAGTCACTTGCATCATGTTAAAAATTTCAAAAGAAATTTTGATATCAAAATCAAAAGCAAAATGGGAGAAGAAACCCCCCAGATGAACTAATTCAAAAGGCCAGATAAAAATCTTCTCCAAAAATTCATGTTAGATTTTTGAAAAGTCTTATAAATGAGTGTGATCACATATCAAGTGATGTGGGACCCACCCCATGCTCATGGATTTTTCAAATATTCAAACAGTGCCTT
Organism: Bromus sterilis; assembly: GCA_950022295.1. NCBI lineage: Eukaryota > Viridiplantae > Streptophyta > Magnoliopsida > Poales > Poaceae > Bromus > Bromus sterilis. The sequence goes on from OX465595.1 coordinate 353,961,539, forward strand.
GGATTTAATCAAAAACCCCTATTTGAATTTGAATTCAAATATTTTGAATTTAAAAAATGTTCAAACTCTGGATATGACTAGCTACTGGTCATGTAATGCCATATAAAAGATTTGAGCATTTATAAAAATGCCTAGCTATTTATTTGCTAAGCAAAACAAATTTACAGAAAAGAAAAAGAAAACAGAAAAGGAAAAGAGGCTCACCTGGTATCTGGCCCAACTCATTCCTCAGCCGGCCCAAGCCCACCTCCCGCGCTTGTCGTCTTCCTCAAGTAGGGGCACTGCTGCGTGGCGACCATGCCGTGGCTGCCGACGAGCCCCTGGCCACCTCCTGCTTCTCCCGCGCCACCTCTTCACGCCTGGAGACGTCTCTCGCCCGTCCCGATCCATTCCCCCCCTCCAGAGCTTCCTCCTCCTCCTCCCGTGCTCATGTTCGTCGCCGCCCGAGAGCTCGCTGGAGTACCGAAGCGCCCCCGTGTGTCCATCGACGCCGAGGAGCCTGTCCAAGCTGTCCAGCGTGATCGCCGTCCTCGACTTCGACGACTAGCAGCAGGAGACGCATCAATTCGGGCCAGACGGGACGCAAGATTCACCGAGAGCTCGCCAGACCCGCGAGCTCGCCGTCGTCAATTCGCCGCCGTTGAAGCCTCCCCGAGCTTGTTGTTGCTTCCGTTCGATCCGCGGTGAGCTTCTGAGAATTTCCCCCAAGCTCCTAGCACCCCGTAGCCCCTTTAGCCAAATCCGCCATGAGAACCGAGCTCCTCGCCGCCATGGTTGAGCTAGAGCTCGCCCTCGTGCTCCTCGCGGCGCCCCAGTGCGCGCGTTTGACTCACGGGCGTTCCAGCTTTCGAACGCGCGCAAGTTCATCCCAAGCCGTGCACGCTAGATTCTTCCCCCAACCTCGCCGTCGTTCTGTTTCCGCCCAGCACGTCGCCGTCGTCGCTGCCGACCTCCCCCTGAACCCCTGATGCCTCCTCTCGACGCGGAAGACCTCCAGGAGCACGCCCATTCCCTCCGTTTCCTCTCCCGTGGCCTCTAGCCGATACCGGCAAGGGCGCCGCCGTGGCCAGGCCACCGGCGTCAAGCCGCCGGTGGGTTAGGCCTTAACCCGTGCTTAACCCCCCACACAGCCTATGACAAGTGGGCCCAAGGCCCTTAATCCCCACTGGTTAAGTTAAACCAGCCGGGTTAATTAACCCAGAGGCTGACAACCCTGACCCCACCCGTCAGAGCCCCCATGACGTCAGCCATGCGTCATGCTGACGCAGTAATTAGAAAAACATTTATAGAAATTACAGAAATTCCAGAAAATACCCAAAACTTCAATAATTCATAGAAAATTCATATGAACTCCAAATTGGACAAATAATATGTCTAAAATTATCAGAAAAATACAAGGATTATGAATATGCAATTTGTTTTAATGTTTGACCATTTTAAAATGGGTGAACAGTAGAAAACATGCATATGGATCCTTTTAAAATTCAAATTTGGAGTGAATTTGCAAATGACTTTGCAACACCCTTAATTCAAATGGATTCATCCACATATCAGAGACATTACTTCAACTATACCACATCACTTCATGATCAATATTTTCAAATGAACTTTCATGCATTCAAATGCATTTGAAATTCATCGATAAATCAAATGGAGTTTGAATTTGCATTTCAAATGCAATATACTCCTTTTAAATAGAATGCTCAACACATCAGTACCATGAACATCACCATTACAATATTATTCATGTGATTGTGCATTGTACATTATGTTGATCCTATGATTGTCATGTTGCTGATAGAAGTGGAGCCGGAACCCGAAGCCACCCCCTTCGTTGAAGACACCGTTATCGAAACCTCGTCAGCAAGGCAAGAAAACCCCCTTTGATCATGTCTATAAAATCCCAATTCCCTCTCAGTCTCGCTTATGCATGTTTAGGAGATCACCTTGTATCGATTCTACCGCATAGTTGAACCCATATCCGATGCATGAACTATCATCTTGTCATAGTAGTAAGCAAACCACAATCCTAGCCGACATAGGAGTTGACTGATATCATGTGGCCCCTGCAACTGTTACTGCTTATTGCATGCTTAGAGTTTACAATGAGGATGTTTTGATGTGAGTCGGGATGATAGTGAACATGGTGTTGATGAAAGTAAAGCTGTGTTGGTGAATCTACCCTAATACAAGGTGAACGATGAGAGGCTGTGTAGGAGTACACAGTGGGTTGTCTCGTTGAACACCGCCCTAAGCCCGAGTTCTTGTGTGGTGATCCAAGACGAAGAGTACTACCACATGTTGGGCACATGGACCCCCGCTCAACCTATTAACTCACCCCTTCTCAGTTCAATGAGTCGCATTAGTTCGGAGTTCTGGTAGGTCTGTGGCACGGTCTACGAAGTGGAAGAACGACTATTCAGACCGGCTTGGGACCCTGCACACATCTTCTGGGACCACATCGGTAAACCGGTCGGGTTCACGATGTGGATTCCAGCCCAGATAGGCGTCTCCTTTGAATTTGAGTTGGCTGTGAGGTAAAAGTTGTGGGAATTATCCTCGCCGGCACCTCTTGAACGGTGTCGAGTACAAAGGCGGTAACTGATAGTTTCATGTGTGTAGCAGTACACCCCTGCAGGGTTAATAAACTATTCGAATAGCCGCGTCCGCGGTAAGGGACTACGTGGAGAGCTATGCTCGATTATTAGACAACTTGAACTGGATACTTCTAAAACTCGCAAGATAAGCGTGAGTGCTATGGTGTGCTCCTCGTGGGGAAGTCGAGGAAGTAATCATAGTGGTGTAATTGGTTGAAGAGATGTAGTGGACTCGTGTACGCTTCTTACCTCAAGTCTGGTACTCGTAGTTCAGGACTAGCCAAGTCAAAGCTGGCACTTCTGCAATTGAACCCCACCTCCCTTTACCTTGATACGTAAGTCTTGCTGAGTACGATTTTGTACTCACGTTTGCTTAGTCTATGTTTTAGATGAACCCACCGACCCCGATGGTGGCTTCTACCCGAAGCTCGAAGAATGAAGACTCAGACCAAGACCAAGCTAGTGTAGTCCCAGTCAGACAACTGGTTCCCTCGTGGAGGGCTTGTTTTTAGATAAGGCTTCTCTAAGCCATTTGTTAAACTTGTCTGTACCCAGACCTACTTTGCTTCCGCTTGTCTGTTGTAATGTTGGATCACATGCTTGTGATCTCTGTGTGCATTCTGTAAGAGTTATTAATAAAGATGTATACTTTGTAGAGAATTGCAATGATACCTGCTGTTCATACAAGGCATGTGTGCTGCGTGTATGTTTATAAACATGCATGTCTTTGTATGGGTTTTCGAGACCTTAGTTGTGATCTGGCTGGCGGTCTTTTATACACCAAGTGGCCCTTAGATGTGCGCAACTTGGGGCATCGCGATGCGATTGTTCGAGACTCTGTCTCGTGCACACTTTGATGTATGATCGAGCCCGCCCTAGACCCCGACTAAGTGATCGGGCTGGAGTAAGTTTATGTAAGGGTTATAATACAATCGATAGTATGGTTGAGGCGACTTGTCTATGAGTATGGGAGTTCACCACCCATATCAATTAGACTGGTGTGTGGACGATGAGGACCCATCTCAGTGGATCATCCGGCCTGAATGGGATGCCCCTCACGTTCGATGCTTTCCGAGAACGTTCTGTTCTTGGCCTTGTCTGCTTAGACAAGTGGGTACGGTTCTTGGCTCTCCATATGATTGTGTTGTAGCGAGTCTTGCATACGCTAACCCCGGGTCCCGACAAATTCGTTGCGGGCTGCCTCCCGAAAGCGCTTCTTTAAAGCCATTAGCTAGGCTTAAGATTTTAGTGATGTTCTCGTAGGAATAAGAGTTGAAGAACAAAAGAGAGCATCAAGAAGGAAATATCAAACACATTTAAGTCTAACATGCTTCCTATGAAAAGGGATCTTGTAGAGAAATAACTCATTGAAGCATAAAGATATTAGCATAGGAAGGCTAAAAATGTGCAACTTCAAAACCTTCAACATAAAGAGAGGGAACTTGATATTATTGAAATATCTATAAGAATATGTTCCCCTCTCATAATAATTTTCAGTGGGATCATGAATAAACTCAACAATATAAGTATCACATAAAACTTTCTTATCATGATCCACAAGCATAGAAAATTTGTTACTCTCCACATAAGAAAAATCCTTCTCATTAGTAATAGTGGGAGCAAACTCAAGAAAATAGCTATCACGAGAATCATTCTTACCATGATACACTTGCAAATAGTTATCCTTTATAGCATAAGTGTAATCACAATAATCATCATAGATAGGAGGCAAAGTATCATCAAAATAATTTTCCTCATCAAAACTTGGGGGGCTAAAAAGATCATCTTCATAAAACGTAGCATCCCCAAGCTTATAACTTTGCATATCATTAGCATCAAAGGTATTCAAAGAAGACATACTAATAACATTGCTAATATCATGAGTGTTGTGCAAATAGTAAAGCTCCATAGGATTTTTGATTTTCTCTTCAAACACTTCATGTCCCACTTCAAGGTAGAGCTCATAAAGATCTCTCATAATATTTCTGTTGTTTTCCATAAGCCTAACTAGTGAAAATAAAAACAAGAAACGAAAAGATTTAATTGAAGAATCTAAAGATATACCTTCAAACCTTACTTCCCCAGCAACGGCGCCAGAAATAGCTTGATGTCTACGCATGCTTCTATTCTTGTAGACTATGTTGGGCCTCCAAGCGCAGAGGTTTGTAGGACAGCAGCAATTTCCCTCAAGTGGATGACCTAAGGTTTATCGAACTCAGGGAAGTAGAGGTTGAAGATGGTCTCTCTCAAGCAACCCTGCAATTAAGATACAAAAGGTCTCTTGTGTCCCCAACACACCTAATACAACTAGGAGTTTTATAGGTGCACTAGTTCGGCGAAGAGATGGTAAAATATGGGTGATAGGTGTGACAAAACAAATTAATATAAATCTGTAATAAAAAAGTGCAGCAAGCAAACAAGTGGTAAACGTGAGCAAAAACGGTATTGCAATGGTGGAAACAAGGCCTAGGCTTCATACTTTCACTAGTGGCAACTCCCAACAACATTAACATAGTCTAATCACATGATATTTCCCATAAAACATGCAATGGAGACGTACTCGGAGGTCATTCCTTTGTGGTCAAGAGAGGACGAGAATTGTGTAGGGCTACAAAAGCACACCTCAGAGTTCGTAGTTCTCAATCTATGGATTTCCCAATGTCACCGCGGCCATCCAAAGAGAGTACCACAATCACCACAACATATCTAAAGGATAGTCAAAGACAAGCACCAAAAGACTCTCAATCTTCAATCCACACACAAAAGAGGAAATCACTCATGAAATTAATCTTCTAACCCATGTCCAATAGACCGCTGTCACCATGGTCTCAGGGTTTATACTAGATAGGATCAAGTGAGTACATCAAATCCAATACATAGAAGAAGGGGAAACATCATGGGATCACCCTAGATTAACATAGCCAATGATCACAACAAAGATCACATCACGGGAGAGAGAGAAACCACATAGATCAAGATATAAGCCTTAGCCCCGAGGGGAACTACTCACACATGGACATGGTGAGAGGGAGAGTTGTTGATGGAGAGGTGCAGCCCGGAGGAGATGAAGGAGACGGCGACCGCGGCGGCCACGGCGGCGGCGGCGCCCACGGCCACGACCTTGGGGGCAGCGGCCCTTGGCCCCTTCTTCTTCCTTGGAGATGGTGCTGCTGTGGAGATTGATCTCCCCCTCAAGACGGCTGCCAAGGGGGAGGAATATTCGTGGTGCCCTTTGACTTAGGTTTCCTCTCTTTATATAGACTCTCCGATTCCCGTCATCCAGATTACGTCTTCTGTATTTCGGGGTTTCTGGAAGCATTCGAACTCCGATTGGGCCAAATTTTATGTCTAAACCCACCGGAAAAAAATTCCCTACAACTTTGTAGTTCTAAGTTTTTCCGTTTGAGGCCGTCTTATAGCGTTTACGAGGAGATCTTTAAAACCTGTCTGGTGGGGAAAGATTTCGGGAAAGTTAGAGTCCAACTCTTACAAGGATTCCTTTTGTGATCTTTCCTTTATCCAAGTAATTCCTACAAATAAAGTAGAAAAACAAGAACTTGTTCACTCTTTCAACCATTAATAGATTAGTTCCAAAATATGTTATAAAGATATATGAAAGTATATAAAAAACATAGCAATATAACATAAAACATGCATGGAGCAAGCAGAAATTATAGATACGTTTGGGACGTATCAATTTTCCATAAAACATGCAATGGAGACATACTCGGAGCTCAATCCTTTGTGGTTAAGAGAGGAAGAGAATTGTGTAGGGCTACAAAAGCACACCTCAGAGTTCGTAGTTCTCATCTATGGATTTCCCAATGTCACCGCGGCCATCCAAAGAGAGTACCACAATCACCACAATATATCTAAAGGATAGTCAAAGACAAGCACCAAGAGACTCTCAATCTTCAATCACCACACAAAAGAGGAAATCACTCATGAAAATATTCTTCTAACCCTTGTCCAATAGACCGCTGTCACCATGGTCTCGGGGATTATACTAGATAAGATCAAGTGAGTACATCGATCCAATACATAGAGGAAGGGGAAATATCATGGGATCACCCTAGATTAACATAGGCTATGATCACAACGAAGATCACATCATGGGAGAGAGAGAAGAACACATAGCTACTAGTAGAAACCTCAGCCCCGAGGGAGAACTACTCCCGCTTCATGGAGGGAGGAAGCAACGTCGATGGAGATGGATCCGGGGGCACTTCCCCGTCCCGACAGGGTGCCGGCACACGAATTTTGGTCCCCCAAAGCTTGTTGGCGACGGCGGTGGAGATCGGATTTGCTTTTGGAAAAAGTACTTCGATATTAGGGATTTCCTCCGCGGGGGCTAAATATAGGCCAAAGGAGGGGGCCAGGGGGGCCACGGGGCAGCCAGGAGGGCAAGTGGCGCGGCCTAGGGTGAACCCGCGCCGGGCACCCTCCTGGGCCCCTGGTGGTGGCCCTCCTGCCATGTCTTGGTTATTCCGTAGGCTTCCGAGACGCTGATTTTTTATATAATTTTTCCGGAATTTTTGGAGCACTTTTAATGGCCGGAAAACCTGAAATACAAAAACAGCAGAAAACAGGAACTGGCAACTGGGTGCACTGAGTTAATAGGTTAATCCAAATATGATCAAAAGTGTATGAAATTTCAAGCAAAACATGGCAAAGTCACACAAATCATGCATGGAGCAAGCAGATATTATAGATATGTTTGGGATGTATCAGTGCTATGCTTGGAGCGTCTCGCTCTTAGGTTTACTTTTATGTTTACTTTAGCTTTTCTTGCTGTTCATAACAAGTTAGACCCCAGCTTACTTTGTGTGGGAGAGAAACACTGAAAGGATCGATACGGTCAACTAGAGGGGGGGTGAATAGGTGACTAACAAATTTAAGCTTTATTACCAAATTTTAGGGTTAGGCAGATTAAAACAATTCTCTAGATGTGAACTAGATGAAATAACCCTAGGTGGCAAGCAAGCTTAAATCAAGTATGCTAGGCAACAAATACGATAGCAAGCCAACAAGCATACAAGGTTAGAACAAGTAAAGGGCGGAAAGGATAAACCACAAGTGAATAGGAGACGCGGTGATTTGTTTGACCGAAGTTCACACTCTTTTGAGGGAGTGCTAATCTCCGTTGGAGCGGTGCTCAAGATTGAGAACGCTACAACAACGTAGCTCACCGTATTCTCCCCTTTCGAGTCACCCCCAACGGATGAGCCTCGAATCCACTCGGGGTTGGTCTTGAAGGCGACCACCACACCTTTACAGACTTCCCGGAGCACACCACAAGCAAGGAAGCTTCCGGGACGGACACCTAGCCGCCTAGGAGCCAAAGCTCCAAGAGTAACAAGTCAACGGTGAAGAAATCTTGCGGGGAACACGAATCGGTTTGGTGGAAGTGTAGATCGGGCCTTGCTCTCCCAAATCCCAAAGTATCAACAAGTTTGGTTGGAGGAGATGGGAGTATTGAGCAAAATGGAGTTCATGGAGTGGAGGCTCAAGCAAGGGAAAAGGATTAGGGCTGGAGGAAGAAGAAGGGGGGCTTATATAGTGGAGAGAGCTGTGAGGGGGCATCTAGCCGTTGGAGGCCTGTGCGCACGGGCTAAGTGAGCCCCGTGCGCACGGGCTACTCAGAGCCGGATGCTCTACCCCGTGCGCACGGCTGTCTGGGACCCCGTGCGCACGGGCTACTCAGAGAGACTCGGGGTACCCCGTGCGCACGGGGGTCAGAGACCCCGTGCGCACGGGCTACTCAGTGAGCCTCTGGGTACCCCGTGTGCACGGGGGTCAGAGACCCCGTGCACACGGGGTGACCAGAGACAAACTGGTCCACCTCACAATGAGCCCATGCAATCCCACACTTTTCGGCACTTCTTCCAGATGGGTTTGGGATGAAATATTTGGACATGGAAAATGTGTTCCCACACATACTCAATCTCGTTGACCCCTCTTTATAGTGCGGTGATCCTATGACTCAAATCAAACCGAAAGAATCCTTCGAGTCATCAGGTGAACACCACGCCTTTTATCTTTTTGAATCGGGGCCAATCATCCTCCAAAATTAATAACCCACCACGGGACCTATGACCTGAGATAAATCTTTAACACCCGTCATTAGTCCCACTAACCACATTGTCATTACACCAAAACACCATTTAGGAGTAAATGCACTTTCAATCTCCCCCTTTTTGGTGAATTGATGACAATATGGTTAGAGCATGGCATTAAGATACTCAAGATAAACAATGCCATGAACAACTATTAACATAGAAGGCTCCCCCTAGATGTATGCATATATTTATGTTTTGCGTTTGAATGCAATACGCATACAACAAGGTCTCCCCCTATGTAAATAGTCAAGTGCAATGATATGAGAGAAGCATATGAACTGAAATAATCATTGCACAAGAACCTTATGTGATCTCTTAGAGATAATATAAGATAGGCATAGATGACATGAGGAAAATGTGAATGTGAGCTAAATAGATATGCAAGACTATGAATGATAATGTCATGACATAAAAAACATGCAAGGCATATGAAACATCATGACAAGATATAGCAAACTCACATAGTCTCACACATAAACGATAAGGTGGCTCACATCCACACGAGTACTGGAAAGGAAATAAAGTTTAAAGTACCACCGAGCCAACATAAACACACGAACAAGGTCTCAACGGCTTGCAACCTAACCAGACAATCGATATCCTAGATAGAACTCTTCTCCCCCTTTGGCATCAAGACGTCAAAAAAGGGAAAAGGCGATGCTAACGTCACTAAGCAACCGGCGGGTGGCTCGAGGCATCATCCTCATCATCAAAGCGCCATTTCTGCATAGGGAAGGAGTATTCAGAGAGCTGACTATCCTTGTCCTCTGGACCTGGCTGAGATGGAATGCCTGACTGCTGGGCCTGCTTTGCCTTGTAGGCCCGCTGCTCCGCCTTGATGCGGTTGCTGTCTCTGAGCTGCTTCTTCTGGATAGACTGACACATCTTGAACATGTTGCTGATAGTCTTGAAGAGTGTATTCTTCTCACGAACTGTGAAGGCAGTAGGAGCATCGGGACCAACAGGAGGACCCCTCTGACGAGGAACCCTAGCAGAGGAGGAGGCACCGGGAGTGTAGGTAGCACGGTCCTCGGGCCTTGGGTTGCGCCCAAGCTTGGGAGCAACATACGGAGCCGGAGCAGGAAGCCTCCAGTTGAGGTCACGCTTCAGAACACTGACAGGATACACATGCTGAGGAATGTGGCGAGCAGGGCACACAGACTCAATCAGAGCCTGAATGAAGGGAGCATAAATCAGTGACTTCCTCAGACGGATACACTCACGAATCTCCAGGAACATAGTATCCAGAACATCCACCTTCCTGCGGTCCTTAACCATCAGAAAAATATCAAGCATCGAGGCACGCAGGTTATGAGTGTCACCTGCCTTCGGTGTGAGAGTGTACCGAAGGATGTGACGCAGTGTATCATAGGTGGAAAGCAGATCCTTGATAGAGCCAGTGACAAAGGACTTCTCCTGCTTATAAGCAAATGCAATCTCGTCCTTATTGCGGCCAAACTCAGACACCCTCTCAAAGTCAGGATGAGGCTCAGTGTAGAACTGGTATGGAATGATCTCAGCAAACTTGGCAAACGGGGCAGAGCAGACCGCAGTGCCAGACATCCAACGCATAGTACGAGCATCATCATTATAGAAGTAGACAGTGGCATAGAACTGCATGACAAGATCCTCATTGTACTTGTACGAGAACTGACAGAACGGTATAAGGCCAAGCCTCCCAAGAGCATCATCCACACCGGGATAAATATGAGCATTGTCCCTCAAGTGCTCCACATCGACCTGCTTGTGGGGAGCAAACTTCTTCTGCTTAGCCATCATCAACTCATTGAAAATTCGGGCCTGAAACACATTGCGGAATCTTGGATCTGCTCCGAGCGCAGTGGCAGCAACATAGGGGTTCTGGTCACGAAAATCCCAGTACTCTGGCTGAGACCACTCACTGACCGGTATGTTAGACACATCCCGGCCACCTGGAAGGGGACGCTCACCAGGACTCGAGCTCTCCTCATCATCATCTTCATCTTCCTCAACAAACCCAGTCTCCTGAGATGCCTCAGCGGTCTCATGAGCAGTAGGCTGATATGCACCCTCAGAATCAGACTCCTCATCGCTGGAATCACTCTCAACGGGTGCTCTGGCAGTGGCGAGGCGGCGGGGACGGCCACCACCACGAGAACCCTCCTCCTGGCCCTGACCAGCTGGCGGCAGAAACTCATCATCTCCTGCCTTTTGACGCTTGCGACGAGCGAACACCTGCCGGTTCGGGGACTCTACAGACGAAAGGCAAGAAGTTGTGCAAATGCTCAGTGAAAATGAAATGAGGACGATGAATCAGATGCATATCAATGTTGTCTCTGCCTGAAAGGCCCGTGCGCACGGGGTCCAGGGCCCGTGCGCACGGGGGTCCCGTGCGCACGGTACACCACGTGGGCACGGGGGCCCGTGTGCACGGGGTCTTGATCCCGTGGGCACGGGGTCCTCCCAGCCGCCGCTCAAACCTCGCGAGGAGGGGAGGGGCGGGCTGGGGAGGTTCCCCCTAGGCCGAGACTACCCTAGATCTGCATCTACTCCACACACAATCGGATCCCATCTACATGGAGCACAAAGAGCACCTCTCCTAGGGTTTTGAGGACCAAAACGAAGGAGGAGAGGAAGAGTGACCAACCTGGGTCATCCATGGTGTCCAATGAAGGGGGGAATCCGTGCCTTTGGCCGGGAGATGGCCGGAGGAGGCAAGATGGCGATGGCGGCGGCGACCCTGAAGAAGACAGAGGCGTGGGGGGATAATGAGGAGGGGTAACTCCCTCTTCACCCCGCGCCCTAGTCATATGGGTGCCAACCGCATAATCCCGTGCGCACGGGGGTCATGGTCCCCGTGCGCACGGTACACCCCGTGCACACGGGGTCCTCAGAAGGTTTCGTCAGTTTTGACAAGGAGGGGAGGGGCTGGGGGTGACCCCTTACCTCGTCCCTAAATGTCAAGCTGAACCAACACAAAATTGAGGAACATCGCACTAGAACGTCTATGCTATGGAGGTGTGAGTGGAGAGCATTTGCACGGAAATGATAACAAAGAATGTCTTATGAGATAAGAGTGGAATAGGATAGGGCAACTAAGGTCAAGGGACACTATTCCTATCCGGGGGAAAACACCAAGAGTCTAAACGAATCGAAAAACAAACAACGCTATAACGCGGAAAAAGGCGGTGACCCGAGAGTCACCATGTTTGAGCAATTGTGGTACGGAACCGCGAAGATTTTAACCTTGGGCCCGTCTCCACTACTCATCTTTGAAGCACAAGTGCCATCTATAAATGGCGGATGTGAAAGATTTTGATCAATTTATGCACAAGTAGGGTTATGTCGGAATCATTGAGAGAATTCTACTCCCCCTACTTATGTGCCTGCATCTAAGCAAGATATAGAAAAGTTAGTGTGTGTATGCAAGATCATCAACCCATGTTACTAATATCCACGATATTTAGCTCATGCCTTAACTCACGGAACCTTGCTTCATCAAGTGGCTTCGTGAAAATATCCGCAAGTTGCTTCTCGGTGCCCACATGAAAGAGCTCAATGTCTTCTCGGGCCACATGATCCCGAAGAAAATGATGACGAATATCAATATGCTTGGTTCGGCTATGTTGCACAGGATTATCCGCAATCTTGATTGCACTTTCATTGTCACATAATAGAGGCACTTTGTCAAATTTGACACCATAATCCATCAAAGTTTGCCTCATCCATAATAATTGGGCACAACAACTTCCCGCGTCAATGTACTCGGCTTCGGCGGTTGATAGAGAAACACAATTTTGCTTCTTGGAGGACCAACTCACTAAGGAGCTCCCGAGGAATTGACATGAGCCGGATGTGGACTTACGATCCACCTTGTCACCGGCCCAATCCGAATCCGAATATCCCAACCTGTTGTTGTTGCGCTACATCTCAACCTTCCACTTGGGTTAACCAACGAAGGGCGAGAAGCCATCAGGTGTTCTTTCCCTTAAAACACAAACAACGCAACTATCCAGATAGGATGTGGATTAATCGGTTAGAAGAGCATAAAATATATCAAGTAATTCATTCTTAGGACGGTCTAGCCTTGATCAAACTGCAATACCTCCCCCAAGCTTTAGGGAGGTGCTCATCCTTCAACTGTTTAAAGTTATAAATTCTTTGTAAAGCAGCATGTTGCATGTGAGCAGGAAAATACTTATCAACAAAATATTGAGCCAAATCTTGAGGACTCTTAATGGAACCATAGGTTAGTGCATCATACGATGCTTTAGCGTCTTCCTTCAAAGAAAAAGGAAGAAGCTTAGTCACATAAAAGGTTCGTATCTTTTCATATGTAGTAAACAAGCCACCCAACTCGGTGAATTTGGTCAGGTGTGCAATAGCATCATCATTTTCTCCGCCATCAAAGGAGTCAGCTTTAACTGTAGATATAAGTGAAAGATCAACAGATAAATCATAATCAGGATCATTGATGCATATAGGAGATGTGGAAAATTCAGGATCAGGAGTAATCTTGTTCTTCATAGAGTGCTTTTGAAGCAGCTTCTTAACAGCAACAGGGTCAGAGTTAGCACACTCTGTAAGTTCCCAACATAAATCATCATCAAGAATAATATAATCATCCTCAAGGAGTCTCTCCTTGAGTTCAGTCAAGTCTGGGTACCCAAAGGCTTTGCAAGTGGGGTAATAGGTAGCAGGAGTTTCAGTCTCGGACTGTTCTGCAACCCTAGCAATTTGAGATTCAAGATAGGGACCAAGAAAACCAATTTCATCAAGAGTAGTGGAAGCATCATCAAAAGTATCAGACTCAGTGGAAGTAGCATGTGGCGGCGGTGAAGCAAACTTACTTATAATTGAAGGTGAAACAAGTGTAGCACTAGTGCTCAGAACAATACCTTTTCTTATAGTAGATGGTAAGATCGGAACCTTGGGGTCTCCTTTCTTACCCATAGTGGAGAAAGTGCAGCACACGGAATACTTCGAGTAGATTTGTAAATAAAGCTATGCTCCCCGGCAACGGCGCCAGAAAACAGTACTTGATGACCCTCAACTGTAGGGGATCGAGATAGTCTTCGCGGGTAAGATAACCCAATTTATTGATTTCACACAAGGGGAGCCAAAGAATATTTATAAGCTTTAACAATTGAGTTGTCAATTCAACCACACCTGAAATATACTTGCTTGCAACAAAATATTAATAGCAACGGTGATAGTGGCGGTGAAACATCGAAAATAAACAGCAAAAGTAAACTACTAGTAACCAGCAGGATTAAAACATTGTAGGCTAGGGAGATGGATGGTTGGGCGATGCTTAGATGAGAGTGAACGTGTAATAGATTCTAACACGGGGCAAGGCACACAGGAAAGCAAGGACATCTAGGCAATATCAAACATTAGGCATGCATCCCGTAGGTAGTTGTACGTGCTTGCAATAAGAACTTGCACAACATCTTTTGTCCTACCATCCCGCTACGAACGGGGCCAAAAGGAACTTATGGAGATTAAGGTACTCATGTCAAAGATCACCGAAACAAAGCATTAACACTCAATGGATACATGAAATCCTCAAATTATAGTCCATCCCCTTTGGTGTCCCAAGATGTCACCTATGGGATCGCCGGTTCCGGACCATAATAGGTGTATACAACTCATAAATAGGATCAAGAACACAAATAAACTTATGAAAACACAAGTGGTTCAGATCTGAAAACATGGCACTCGGGACCAAAGTGACAAGCATTAAGAGCAACAAGTTGTAGCAACGATGATAAACACCAAAGTAGATGATAGGCAACATGCCCCCAACAATCTAACGAACTAGTACATGATCAAACTCATCCAATCCCTACCATCCCCTTTGCCTACAACAGGGAATTACTCACACATGAAAGGATAATTCATGGAGGGATGACGGAGTGGCGATGGTGATGACGATGGCGATGATCTCCCCTCACCGGAGGCCAAAACAGTTTCCATATTAGCCCTCCCAGAGAAGAACAGAGGGTGGTGGCGGCTCCGCGACGGGAATTGGAAAAGTGACTTCTGTTCTGGGGTTTCCTCGCGACGAGAATAAATAGGAGTCCTGGTAGGGAACTAGAGGGGGGAGGACCCACCCAGGAGGCCTCCCGGTGTGGCCAGGGGTGGGGTCGCACCAGCAGGGCGCCTGGGGCCCCCTTGGCTGCCCTCTAGCCCCACTTCTGGCTCAGGGTCTGATAAGTCTCAAACGTATCTACTTTTCCAAACACTTTTGCTATTGTTTTGCCCTCATTCTTGCATGATTTGGACGAAACTAACCCGGACTAACGCTGTTTTCAGCAGAGCTGCCTGTATGGTTTATTTGTGCGCAGGAAAATGGATTTTTAGACGTCCCAGAAAATTCCCAGAAAATTCCCAGAAAATCCACGCTCCCGAAGGAGCCAGGAGCCAGAAGTGGGACCAGAGGGGAGCTCTGGGGGCCCCAGGCGCCCCCCTGGAGCGGCCAGGGGTGGGGCCGCGCCCTCTGGCCGCCTGGGCATCTCCCCCCTCCTCTGGTGCCCTACCGAGACTTCTATTTATCCCCGTGACGAGAAAACCCCAGAACAGAAGTCGGTTTCCAAGTTTCCGTCGCGGAGCCGCCGCCACCCTCTTTTCTTCTTCGGGAGGGCTAATCTGGAGGCTGATTTGGCCTCCGGAGAGGGGAGATCGTCGCCATCGTCATCGCCATCACCACTCCATCCATCCTCCATGACTTCTCTTCACATGTGTGAGTAATTCCCTGCTGTAGGCAAAGGGGATGGTAGGGATTGGATGAGTTTAATCATGTAATAGTTCGTCAGATTGTTGGGGGCATGTTGGCTATCATCTACTTTGGTTTTTATCATCTTTTCTACAACTTGTTGCTCTTAATGCTTGTCACTTTGGGCCCGAGTGCCATGTTTTCAAATCTGAACCCTATGTGTTTTCATGAATATATTTGTGTTCTAGACCCTATCTATGAGTTGTATGCACCTATTATGGTCCGGAATCGGCGATCCCAAAGGTGACAGCTTGGGACACCAAAGGGGATGGTCCATAATTTGAGGATTCCTTGTATCCATTGAGTTTATTGCTTTGTTCCGGTGCTCTTTGACAGGAGCACCTTAATCTTCATAAGTTCCTTTTGGCCCCATTCGTAGCGGGATGGTAGGACAAAAGATGTTGTGCAAGTTCTTATTGCAAGAACGCACAACTACCTACGGGATACATGCCTAATGTTTGATATTTGCCTAGATGATCATTGCTTTTCTGTGTGCCTTGCCCCGTGTTGGAATCTATTATATGTTCACTCTCATCCATGCAGCGCCCAACCATCCATCTCCCTAGCCTACAGTGTTTTCAATCCTGCTGGTCATTAGTTGTTACTTTTGTTGTTACTTTTGCTGTTGCCACTATCACTATCATATTATCATTACCACTTATCTATCGATGCAAGCAAGTATATTTCAGGTGCGGTTGAATTGACAACTGAAAGGATCGATACGGTCAACTAGAGGGGGGTGAATAGGTGACTAACAAATTTAAGCTTTATTACCAAATTTTAGGGTTAGGCGGATAAAAACAATTCTCTAGAAGTGAACTAGATGAAACAACCCTAGGTGGCAAGCAAGCTTAAGACAAGTATGCTAGGCAACAATTACAATAGCAAGCCAACAAGCATACAAGGTTAGAATGAGTAAAGTGCGGAAAGGATAAACCACAAGTGACAAGGAGACGCGGCGATTTGTTTGACCGAAGTTCACACTCCTTTGAGGGAGTGCTAATCTCCGTTGGAGCGGTGCTCAAGATTGAGAGCGCTACCAACAACGTAGCTCACCGTGTTCTCCCTTTTCGAGTCACCCCCAACGGATGAGCCTCGAATCACTCGGGGTTGGTCTTGAAGGCGACCACCACACCTTTACATACTTCTCGGAGCACACCACAAGCAAGGAAGCTTCCGGGACGGACACCTAGCCGCCTAGGAGCCAAAGCTCCAAGAGTAACAAGTCAACGGTGAAGAAATCTTGAGGGAACTAAAAACGGTTTGGTGGAAGTGTAGATCGGGTGAATCTCCTCCGGATCCCAAAGTATTGGAGAGTTTGGTTGTGGGAGCAGGGAGGAATCCAAGCTTTTGAGGTTTGGCAATGGTGAGGAGCTTGGGGAGAAGATTAGGGAGCAAGGAGGAAGAAGAGGGGGTTTTTATAACCCCTCCCCCAAATCTGCCCGTTGGACTCGGGGGACCCCGGACACCCGGGGTAAAGACCCCGGGCACCCGGGGTGGTCAGAGAGCTTCTCCATGGGGGCCCGGGCACCCGGGGGTCCAGAACCCCGGGCACCCGGAGTACTCAGAGAGTACCAGCAAGCGGGCCCGGGCACCCGGGGGTCGAGGACCCCGGGCACCCGGGGTGGTCAGAGAGGATTGGGACTTCTCCCTGACAGACCACCACTCTGATGCCTCCAGGCCCTATACATCCTAAACTAATCCAAATACACCGTGACCCCTCTTAATAGTGCGGCATGCCTACGACTCAAAAGGAACCGAAAAAATCTTCCGAGTCCAAGAGCACGCCGTCTTCTCATTTTTGGTTAGAGAGGGGACACTCGCATCCGTAGATGCCACCGAGAACCTAATGACCTGAGATACACTAGAAAACTGTCATTAGTCCTCACAAATCTTATTGTAATCAATACCAAAACCGCAATCAGGGGCAATTGCACTTTCAATATCCCCCTTTTTGGTGCATTGATGACAATACGACTTGCCCAAGTGAGAGAGATAGATAAATCTTAGTGAGAGGTAATGAAAAAAACTACATGTCAAGCATGTAAAAACATGAACATCACAAACTCACAAAGATACTAGATAGAACATCTCACACAAGGTCTCAAACTAAATAGTACGACATAAAGAGTGCGATAAAGAGGAAACACACATAGCACACAAGCATCAATCCTACTAGAACACTTCTCCCCCTTTGGCATCAAGACACCAAAAAGGAGAAAGCGCGATGCTACCGCAAGAACTAGACTCGGGGAGGAGTACTGCCAGCATCGTCATCCTCAGGAACGTAGGCAGCACACGGGTTGGCATAGTCTGTCGCCACACTGTCCTGATCCTCATACCCTGCAGGCTGAGGCTCGCCTGTCTCAAGAGCTCTGGCAGCCTTCTGCTCACGGAGAGCCCGTTTGCTGAGGTTCACCTCCCGCACCTGACGCCGAGAAGTGGAGCGGCACATTTTGAACAAATTGTTGAACCATGCGAAGAACATATTCTTCCCCTTCTTAGAGAAGGAAGGAGAAGACATCACTGTATGAGCTAACCCGGCAGGATCCATCTCAGGTGCAGCTCGTGAGGAGGAAGCACTAGCACGTGCAGACGATGGAGCAGGCTTGGCCTTCTTGCCACGAACCAGATCAGGGTGAACAATAGGCTTGAACTTCGTGTTGCGGACTGGCAGAGAGATAGGAAAATGGCGCGCAAGACCTTCGCGGTTCGGATGCTTGCGCTCAATCAGCACCTGAATGAAGGGAGCATAGACAACCACCTTCTTCTCGAAAACACAAGCCCTCATCTCCTCAAACATGAAATCCAGCACATCAATCTTGGTCCTCTCATGAGCATAGACCAAAAGATCAATAGCAGTGCCCCAGAACTCATCAGAAGAACCAGCCTTGGGGGACAGAGACACCCGAAATATCTGACGAAGAGCATGGTACAGAGGAATCATGCCTTTGGTGCGTCCAATGGTGCCTGAACTGCTATACGCAAATGCAAGAGCCTGTTTGGTGCGACTGTGCTGAACAACAGTGGCATAGCCATCCTCAGGCTCAGGAAAGAACTCATACCCAGTAATAGCAGCAAGATCATTCATGGAACCACTGAGAACCTTGTTTCCTGAGCGCCACTTGAAGGAACGGGCATAGTCATTCTCAAAGTACACCGTAGCATAGAACTGAAGAATGAGATCCTCATTGTAGGCCCGGTTGTATGATACGAACCGGATCAGCCCCATATCCTCCAACACACTGTAGACCTCGGGAAAAGATACAGTGTCACTGATGTACTCAAGGTCCAAGTCACGGTGCGGAGCAATCTTGACCTTCATGGGCTTGAGAATCTCAGAGAACACACGCTGCTGAAAGATATTCTGAAATTTCCAATCCACCTCATCACGCGCAGCAACATATGGATTAATACGACGCAGTCTGCGGTACTCAGGCCTTGGCAGCTTGTTCAGATCGTCAAGAGCATCAATGTTGTTGTCATTATCAGGCTCTTCCTCTTCCTCTTCCTCATCAGCAATTGGTTCATTGGCCACATAAGTCTCTTCCTCAATGTCATCACTGCTAGTCCCCTCAACAATAGGAGGCCGTACACTTGCACGCTTTGCACGGTCTCGAAGAGCAGAGGAGCTGGAGCCACGCTCCTGGCGAACAAACTGTCCCTTCCCGCTTACATCACGAACCTTCTTAGCACGGCGAGCTCAAACAGTGCCTCCTGAGTCATCTAACAGCAAGCAATGGATACGAGGATAAGTGCAAGGGTCCATGCAATGAAACATAAAAATAGGGACAATATGACATGAAAGGAAAATGCTGAACCTGGGGACCCCGGGTACCCGGAGTCAAAGGACCGGGTGCCCGGAGTACTCAGAGCACCTCCAGGTAGAGACCGGGTGCCCGGGGTCTGGAGACCGGGTGCCCGGGGTAGCTACCAGCGCGAGACAGGGTGCCCGGGGTGGACACCGGGTGCGCGGAAATGGAGGAGGGGCGAAAAATACCGGAGGAGCCGGCCATGGCGACGAGGAGGGCCTTCGGGGAGGAGATCCGGGTGCCCGGAGGGCTCCGGACGGCGAGGGGCGTGGATCCCCTGGAGGAGGCGGCGACAGCAAGGGGGTTGGGGCGTGGAGAGAATGGTGGGAATGAACCCTAACTCCCCACGGCCCCCTCAGATGTAGAGCCACATGCCTAACCCCGGGTGCCCGGGATGTGAGACCGGGTGCCCGGGGCCCTGGGTGCCTGGTGAGTGACCGGGTGCCCGGGATGGTCAGAGGGTTTTCTCAGGGACAGGGGACACACCCCCTGTTCCTGAGCTCACAACACCTCCAACCACGCCTCTAGATTTCCTAGCTACGGGAGCATGATGCAAAACCAAAAAAAACTGGAACCCTTGCACAAGATAAGAACTAGATTGTAGGAAAGAAAGCTTGGGATAGACCGCACACACTAGGTCGTAGGCAATTAGGCACAAATAACACAAGAGTCTATATGACTCGAAAAACAGCACACCGCACTAAAGCGGAAAAAGGCGGTGACCCGAGGGTCGCCATGTTTGAGCAAATGTGGTACGGAACCGCGAAGATTTTAACCTTGGGCCCGTCTCCACTACTCATCTTTGAAGCACGAGTGCCATCTAAAATGGCAGATGTGAAAGATTTTTGATCGATTTATGCACAAGTAGGGTTATGTCGGAGTTATTGAAAGAATTCTACCCCCCTACTTATGTGCCTACACCTAAGCAAGATATAGTAAAGCTAGTGTGTGTATGCAAGATCATCAACCCATGTTACTAAGATCCACGATGTTTAGCTCATGCCTTAACTCACGGAACCTTGCTTCATCAAGTGGCTTCGTGAAAATATCCGCAAGTTGCTTCTCGGTGCCCACATGAAAGAGTTCAATGTCTTCTCGTGCCACATGATCCCGAAGAAAATGATGACGAATTTCAATATGCTTGGTTCGGCTATGTTGCACGGGATTATCCGCAATCTTGATTGCACTTTCATTGTCACATAATAGAGGCACTTTGTCACATTTGACACCATAATCCATCAAATTTTGCCTCATCCATAATAATTGGGCACAACAACTTCCCGCAGCAATGTACTCGGCTTCGGCGGTTGATAGAGAAACACAATTTTGCTTCTTGGAGGACCAACTCACTAAGGACCTCCCGAGGAATTGACATGAGCCGGATGTGGACTTACGATCCACCTTGTCACCGGCCCAATCCGAATCCGAATATCCCACCAACTTGAAGGAAGATCCTTTGGGGTACCAAAGTCCTAAGTTTGGGGTATAAACCAAATATCGAAGGATCCGTTTCACGGCCATGTAATGGCTTTCTTTGGGGGAGGATTGAAATCTTGCACACATACACACACTTAACATAATATCCGGCCTAGATGCACAAAGGTAAAGCAAAGAACCAATCATAGAGCGGTATACCTTTTGATCCACATCTTTACCATTGGGATCTAGATCAAGTTGGCCATTAGTTGGCATTGGAGTCTTCATAGGATTGGCATCCATCATATCAAATCGTTTGAGCATGTATTGAATATACTTTTCTTGGTTAATAAAAGTCCCTCCCCTTAATTGCTTGACTTGAAATCCGAGGAAGAACTTCAACTCACCCATCATAGACATGGCAAACTCCTTGGTCATAAGATTTTGAAACTCAACATTGCAAGCATGATTAGTAGACCCAAAGATAATATCATCAACATATATTTGGCATACAAAAAAATCTCCTTTTACTCTCTTAGTAAAGAGAGTGGTATCTATCAACCCCATCTCGAACCCTTTCGTGTTTAGAAACGTCGTAAGGTGATCATACCAAGAACGAGGTGCTTGCTTAAGACCATACAAAGCCTTATGAAGCCGATAAACGTGATTGGGACGTTCGGGGTCTTCAAAACCGGGAGGTTGCTTGACATACACCAATTCACTTAAAGGACCATTTATAAATGCACTCTTAACATCCATTTGATATAACTTAAAATTATGATGAGAGGCATAGGCAAGTAAGATGCGAATGGAGTCAAGACGGGCAACGAGGGCAAAGGTTTCACCAAAATCCAAACCTTCAATTTGGGTGAATCCTTGTGCCACTAACCTTGCCTTGTTACGAGTGACTTGTCCATGCTCATCTTGCTTCTTCTTGAAAACCCATTTGGTCCCAATGACATTATGATTTTCCTTGGGCCTTGCAACAAGTGACCACACCTTGTTGCGGGAGAAATTGTTGAGTTCCTCATGCATAGCTTCTACCCAATCTGGATCATCAAGCGCTTCTTCTACCTTAAGGGGCTCAATACAAGAGACAAACGAGTGATGTTCACAAAAGTTTGCCAAACGTTTACGAGTAGTTACCCCTTTTGAGATGCTTCCAAGGATGTTGTCGGTGGAGTGTTGAAGCATTTGAAGTCTCAAAGCCGCTTTTTGTCTCTTCTTTTCAAGTTCTTCTTCACTTGGTTGAATTCTTCGTGGAGAAACCCGAACTTTATTTTTCTTAGCTTGTGGAGAGAAAACTTCTTGAACTTGATCTTGATCACTTGTATGAGCTTGATCTTGGGCCTCAATTATAGGTTCATCATCATTTGATTGAGCTTGCCCTTGATCTTGCTCGGTAGCTTGAGGGACCTCTTCTTGCTCTTGGATAGGTGCTTGTGCTCCCGAAACGTCTTGCTCTTGTGGTGGAGGTGATGACTTCCCTTGAGGAGAAACCTCAAGAGGGGCTCTTACCCCTTCTTCGATTACATGGACTTGGTGTGTTTCTTGTGGAAGAATGTGGCCTATCCCCATGGTCCTTATAACTTGAGAAGGAGCCTCATCACCTACAACACTTGGAACAATAGGTTTGGCTTGGGAGCCGTTATCCTCATCAAACTCCACATTCGATGTCTCCTCAATACATCCGGTGGATTTATTGAGAACACGATACGCATGGGAGTTTGAGGCATATCCAACAAATATTCCCTCATATGTTTTTGCTTCGAATTTAGCTAATCGGGTTTTCTTGTTGAGAATGAAACACTTACAACCGAAAACATGGAAGTACTTGACATTTGGCTTCTTCCCGATTAGGAGTTCATAAGGTGTCTTGTTCTTGAGCTTGCGGAGATATAGCCTATTAGAGGCATGACACACGGTGTTGATGGGTTCGGCCCAAAGCTTGTATGGAGACTTGTACTCATCAAGCATTGTCCTTGCCATCTCAATAAGAGTCCTATTCTTCCTCTCCGCAACACCATTTTGTTGAGGAGTATAGGCCGCGGAATATTGATGTTTGATCCCCTCATCACTCAAAAACTCATCCATTGTATAATTCTTGAACTCGGTACCATTGTCACTTCGAATAGCCATAATCTCACATTGGTGTTGACGTTGAGCTTCTTTGGCAAATGATATAAAGGTCTCTTGAGTCTCATCTTTGGTCTTGAGAAAGAAAATCCATGTATATCTTGTATAGTCGTCGACAATGACAAGGCAATACCTCCTCCCACCCAAACTATCATAGGATGGAGGCCCAAAGAGATCCAAATGAAGGAGCTCAAGAGACCTCGTCGATGTGATGATAGTCTTTATCTTGTGTTGCTTCTCATGTTTCTTTCCAGCAATGCAAGCACTACAAACACGATCTTTGGCAAAGGAAACATCGCTTAGTCCAACAATGTGCTCCCCCTTTATAAGGGATTGTAGATTTCTCATACCGGCGTGGGCTAGTCTACGGTGCCATAACCACCCCACGTCGGCCTTGGCCATTAGGCATGTTTTTAGGTGAGTGCTCTCTTTCGAGAAATCAACCACGTAAAGGTTGCCTTCAACATGCCCAACAAAGACCACTTTGAGAGTATCCCTTTTAAAGACGGTCACATGAAATTCACTAAAAAGCGAGTCATATCCGGCACGAGCCAATTGGATAGTGGAAAGTAGATTGTAGTGAAGGGATTCGACAAGCATGACATTCTTGAGTGAAGAATCACTCGAGATGACAAACTTCCCTAATCCCAATACCTTGCCCTTGCTATTGTCGCCAAAGGAGATGTCCGAGGATGACTTGAGTGAATCAACGAAATCCACGAGCATATCCTTGCCTCCGGTCATATGATTGGTGCAACCACTATCAATCACCCATTGTGTCCCACCAGAGGCATAGTCCTGCAACAATCAAGCTTTGTTTTTAGGTCCCCATTTTTCAATGGGTCCTAGAGAGTTAGCAACAAGGGTCTTAGGAACCCAAATAGTCCATGCATAATCATCATAATTAGTGCCGACAAATTTAGCAAAAGTATATCCATCATTCCTTCTCATAAGGACATAAGATGGGTTGTTCATGCCGGCATAATTAGAAGAGGGAGCCACTTCCTTTGAAATGACTTCCTCTCCAACCTTCTCCTTCCCTTTCTCCTTCTCCTTGTGCCCTTCTTGCACAAATGTGATTTGTTGTTGAGGAGGAGTTGCTTGGTGCTTCTTCTTATTGTTCTTCTTCTTCTTGTGCTTGTTCTTCTTCTCCTTTTGAGAGGGATCAAAACCGATTCCCTCTTTGGCCACACATTCATTTTGATTGCTCAAAAGTTCATTCAAGTTCTTTTCGCCTTGGATACAAGACACAAGACCTTTCTCAAGTTGCTCTTTCAACTTTTTGTTCTCAACAAGTAGTGATGCATAATCAATGGAGTTAGAAGCACATGCATCATTAGGAGGGAAAGTAGCAAGAGTTTTAAGAGTGGAAGCCTTAAGTTGGTTGTAAGACTCGGTGAGAGTTATAAGCTCCCCTTTTATGAGCTTGTGGCTCTTTTCAAGGAGTTTATACTCCTCACCGAGTTCCCCATGATCAACTTTAAGCTTAGCAATTTTATCCATGAGATCATGCTTTATTTCAAGAGAGAGTTCTAGAGCATCATTGACTTTAACAAAATCTATCTCATTTGAAGTGATGGTTTCCTCAAGTGAGGCTTTCATGTTTTCTACTTCAAGGAGATTTTGCTCAAGGAGATCATTTCTCTCCTTTTCCTCTATTAAGAGGGTTTCCACATTTCCGATGTAGTCATCACGTTCGGTGAGTGACCTCATCATGTTGAGGAAACGAGCAAGGGATTCTCCCTTAAGTATCTTCATGAAAGCCAATGAGGCTTCCTCACTATAATCGACACCATCATCATCACACTCGTTATCCGACTCTTCTTGCAAAGAGTTGGTAGTGTTAGATGATGGCGTAGAGTTGATAGACTTTGATATTACCTCTTTTGCCATGAGGCATCGGTGGACGATGGTCTTGTTCTCGTTGGGGGAGTCGAAGAGGCTTGATGAGGTGGAGGAGGACTTGGAGTGCATGGCAATAGCGGCCATGCCCTTGTGCTCATCTTCATCACCGTCTTCTTCATCCTCGGAGATGCACTCTTCATGAACAAGAGCCTTGTCGCCACGCCTCTTGGCAAACTTGTTGAATCTCTTCTTCTTGAGAATAAGCTTCTCGGATTTCTCTTCTCTTCTTTCATATGGACAGTCCGCAACAAAATGCTTTGGACTATCGCAATTGTAGCACTTTCTTCTTCCAAAGATTTTGCCCTTGAGATGATTACTTCCTTTGTTTCCCGAAGTCCCCATGGTGCCCACATATTTTCGGACAAGGAGGGCCACATCTTCTTCAAAGTCTTCGGCCGGGCACGAGGGACCATCTTCTTCTTCACAATATTCTTCCACTTCTTCCACCTCCACCATCTTGGAGGGGGAAGCCACCTTCTTGGCCTTCAAGGCGAGGTTGTTGGAGCTATTGATCCCATAGACAAGGTCATGGGTTTGCTTGGACTTGGTCTTCAACAAAGACTTGGTAGTGAAGGATGACACAATTTGATTTGGTGTCAGTTGGTCAAAATCCATGCGTTGGTAAATCATGGTGACCATGGTTTCATCCGTGAGAATCATGGCGCACAAGAATCTGTCCTTGATGAAATTGTCATCGGCCCATGTGCAACCATAGTTCCTTAGATCCAACACAATGGATTTGAGCCTACGGAAAGCTTGATCCGCAGTCTCACCTTCCTTCCTCACGAACATGTTAATCTCTGTCTTGAGAAGGGCCAGACGAGATCTCTGCACACTTGCGTCTCCTTCAAAGATTTCCCCAAGGGTATTCCAAATTTCCTTGGCCGACTTCAATAGAGCAATGGAGTCTCGGTAGTCATCCGGCACGGCCTTCCGGAGCATGTGACAGGCAGTGTCATTGAGTTGTTCATCAACCTCTTCTCTTGGAGATAAGCTTGACGGATCCTCGGGACGATAGCCTCTCAAGATGATCCACCACAATTGAGTGGAGGCACTCCGGACATGGGACTCCATAGCTAGCTTCCATTTACCAAACGAGTCAGGATTCAAGAGGGGGGGTCCCCAGTATGATTAATATGCGGCATAGGAATATGAGGACGAGCATATGAAGGAGCAGCAGCATTGTATGGCGGTGCAATAGGACGTGGTGGTGGTGGTGGTGTCTCCCTCACTCCATCAACATCCAAAGTGGTGTTTGGACAAAATGTTGATGAGGTAGAGGGAGCTTGTGAGATAGAAGCAAGCTTCTTATCGACCTCTTCACGAACCAAGGCCTTCATCGAATTTTCCATGGAGCTTTTGAAAGACTCCATGAAAGAGGCGAATTCGATCATGGTTAGTGAGGTGGCGGAGCTAGGTCCACCACCCTCTTGGTGTGTTGTTTATGGGACGGGTGGGTTAGTAATGGGTGCACCATGTGCACTCGGTACTCCCCCATCCGGGGGAAGGGTATCACCTTGATCCCCTAGATTGACCATATTCTCTTAGGCGGTTAAGCCCTTAATAAGAGACCAAAGCTCTGATACCAATTGAAAGGATCGATACGGTCAACTAGAGGGGGGGGGGTGAATAGGTGACTAACAAATTTAAGCTTTATTACCAAATTTTAGGGTTAGGCAGATTAAAACAATTCTCTAGATGTGAACTAGATGAAATAACCCTAGGTGGCAAGCAAGCTTAAACCAAGTATGCTAGGCAACAAATACGATAGCAAGCCAACAAGAATACAAGGTTAGAACAAGTAAAGGGCGGAAAGGATAAACCACAAGTGAATAGGAGACGCGGTGATTTGTTTGACCGAAGTTCACACTCTTTTGAGGGAGTGCTAATATCCGTTGGAGCGGTGCTCAAGATTGAGAACGCTACAACAATGTAGCTCACCGTATTCTCCCCTTTCGAGTCACCCCCAACGGATGAGCCTCGAATCCACTCGGGGTTGGTCTTGAAGGCGACCACCACACCTTTACAGACTTCCCGGAGCACACCACAAGCAAGGAAGATTCCGGGACGGACACCTAGACGCCTAGGAGCCAAAGCTCCAAGAGTAACAAGTCAACGGTGAAGAAATCTTGCGGGGAACACGAATCGGTTTGGTGGAAGTGTAGATCGGGCCTTGCTCTCCCAAATCCCAAAGTATCAACAAGTTTGGTTGGAGGAGATGGGAGTATTGAGCAAAATGGAGTTCATGGAGTGGAGGCTCAAGCAAGGGAAAAGGATTAGGGCTGGAGGAAGAAGAAGGGGGGCTTATATAGTGGAGAGAGCTGTGAGGGGGCATCTAGCCGTTGGAGGCCCGTGCGCACGGGCTAAGTGAGCCCCGTGCGCACGGGCTACTTAGAGCCGGATGCTCTACCCCGTGCGCACGGGCTACTCAGTGAGCCTCTGGGTACCCCGTGCGCACGGGGGTCAGAGACCCCGTGCACACGGGGTGACCAGAGACAAACTGGTCCACCTCACAATGAGCCCATGCAATCGCACACTTTTCGGCACTTCTTCCAGATGGGTTTGGGATGAAATATTTGGACATGGAAAATGTGTTCCCACACATACTCAATCTCGTTGACCCCTCTTTATAGTGCGGTGATCCTACGACTCAAATCAAACCGAAAGAATCCTTCGAGTCATCAGGTGAACACCACGCCTTTTATCTTTTTGAATCGGGGCCAATCATCCTCCAAAATTAATAACCCACCACGGGACCTATGAAATGAGATAAATCTTTAACACCCGTCATTAGTCCCACTAACCACATTGTCATTACACCAAAACACCATTTAGGAGTAAATGCACTTTCAAACACGCTCCACTCCAATCTAGAACACATCATAGGATTTGTCATGCCTATCTTTTTACTGTTGTGTGTTCTTTATCTTTTCGTAGCTACTACCATGCTTGGTTTTAGTTTTAGTTTGTATTTAGCAAGAGCCTTGTCTTTTGTTTAGTTTGTTGCTGGAACTCTCTTTAGTTTTCATGTTTATCTTGTTAAGACAATTGGTTGTTGCACTGAGTTGTGTCTTGTCTTGAAAGTAGGTAATTGAGGTTGCTATTTAATTCTAGTAGTAACTTGCAATAGTTTTGAGGTATTGTTGTGAGTAATGTTTGAACTTTTTGTGTCAAGAGCTCTAGACTATTAGTGATAGGTGTTGTATTTTGGGAAATCCGTGTTTTTTTCAAAAACCTACAAAACTAGTTGAGAACTTTAGCTACTAGATGGATCACTAATATTTTGAGGGGTCGGATATTAGAGTACACTCACGTACCATGAGTGGATAATGCGCAAGGATAACCAAACCCCCATACACTCCTCCCCGGGGTACTTGTCTCTTTGTGAACCTCCTCATTAGATTGAGAGTTACTGATAATAAGTGCATGAGTTCTTCGGACTAATGTAAGTATTGAAAGTTGACACTTCCACCTCTTCATATTTGCTAGATTCTTCCGTACCGTGCATTTCCCTCTTCTCATTCCGAGAGTTAGCATCTACCTGCCGGTGCATCCAAACCCTTGGCATGATACGCTCTGTCATCATAAACCTCCTTATATATTTCCTCAAAACAACCTCCATACCTACCTATCAAGGCATTTCCATAGCCATTCCGAGATATATTGCCATGCAACATCCACCTCTTCATGACTTGATCTTCATGTCATACATGTTCCTGCTACAGTGGCAAAGGCATACATTGCATACATCATGATAGCTACATCTTCTTTATGTTTGCGTACCTTGTAAAGTGTGAAGATCTTCTATACCTTCTTGTAAAATAGAGTGTTTCCCTTAAGTGAGGAAAAGATCCCAAAGTGGACAAAATAAAAGATCCCAAAGAGGGCAAATGAGAGTTAAATAGAAAAAGCCATTGAGGCCACCAAAAAATACAAAAAATAAAAAAAGAGAGAAAGAAAAATAAAAAGAGAGAAAGGGGCAACACTACTATCCTTTTGAAAGATCCACCCTAGTACTCCCTCTTATCCTTGTACTCCATAGAGATGATCATTTATACATATAGCTATGTGGGAACCTTCACACTATAGAACTTGGCTTGCATATTCCAAGGATGAGCCTCCTCAAATGAGCTCTAGGTCTTCATGAGCGAGCAAGTTGGATGCACTCCCACTAGTTCCATTGGAGAAATTTTCTTAGCTCATATGTGCATCTGTTGCATGGCAATCCCTACTCGTCACATCATATCTATCATTTGTCTCTCTCGCCTATGATTGTCCTCATTGATGTGAGCCTTTCTCACCTTTTTGTCTTCCTCCTCCACCATATTTCTCTCTTTGCCATCCTAAGTTTCAAATCTCGTGCTTATGCTCATCCATTGCATGCGTGCTCAAAATATTGAAAAGGAGTGGATCAAATTGACTTGTACCTAGCTAGTGGTCTGGGGACGAGTCAAGATAAGATTCCAAAGAAGACCAAGTGTGAAACTTTAGTAGATTGAGTTCTCAACAAAAATACTTTTTTCTCTCGTATTCCCATATCCCCCTTCTTGCACGCAAACAACATTTGGAGACATTCGAGTCACGGACAGCGAGAGCTCTTGAACCTAATGTTCTTTTGTAGTTTTTTTCAATGCTAATATAAACTCTTGCATGTTATGACTTGAATAGAATCACATACCTTGATTGCTTTAATTTTCAAAGTTCTTATATGGTTGCTAACATCTCACCACAGAAATTATGCTTGTTATCATTTACCTACTCGAGGACGAGCAGGAATTAAGCTTGGGGATGTTATACATTCCAAACGTATCTATAATTTCTGCTTGCTCCATGCATGTTTTGTGTGATATAGCTATGATCTAGATACACTTTTCATCATATTTGGAGTAACATGTTAACTTAGTGCACCACAGTTCCAGCTCCTGTTTTCTGTTGTTTTTCTATTCCAGGTTTCCCCCATATTAAAAATGTTCCAAAAATTCGGAAAAATCAGATAAAAATCAGCCTGAAGGAACCTTCCGGAATCACCTGGGTGGGGCCAGAGGGCCACCACCAGGGACCTAGGCGGCCACCTGGCGCGGCCTAGGGTCTGGCCACGTCGGGGGGGCGCATGGACCCCTGGTGGGGCCCCTAGCTGCCGCCCTTCGCCTTTATATTCTCTGTGACGGGATTCTTCCAAAGACAGAACCCTTTTTCGCGATCTCGCCTTTTTTCCGCCGGCGCCGCGCTTCCAAGATCGGGAGCGCCAGCAGACCTCTTCCCGGCACCCTGCCGGAGGGAGGATTGACCTCCGGGAGCTTCCCCTCCACCATGGACGCTTCCCGGATGTGCCGTGAGTAGTTTCCCTTGGACCATGGTTTCGTGATCAGTAGCTATGTGATGTGCTCCTCCCCTCTTTGTTCTTCATGGTTTAGCCCTCGTGAGCTGCCTTACATGATCGAGGCACATATGTAATTTTCTGTTGTTGCTATGCTGAGTTTGCTGGGATCTGATGTATTATGAGATTATATTCAGAATGTGATTGAGTAATATATTTGGTTCTTATCTTTTATATTTTTGTTCCTAAGTAATTCTTGCATGTTCTCCGTTGTTGTTTATTGCTTTGGCCAAGTAGTAGGTAATGACTCTAAGAGGGAACTTTATGCTCGATTATGGGTTCATGCCCCCCGATAACACGCTTGAGTGACAGAAACATGAGTCTATGGTATGTGTTGTTGCCACAAGGGGGAACACAACAGTGCTTGTAACCGCGGTTGCAAGGATTGTTTACTTTACGCAAAGTGCTTTTTAATGCAGTTGTGTGTTGCTTTGGGTTTAAACTTTGGGTGGGGCTCGCAACTTAATACCAGCGAGATGTTCTGGATAGATATCTCAAGGTGGATGATTAGTAGTAGATGCAGTTGGATTTTGGTCTACTTATTTTGGCGTACTGCCCATACTTTTTAGCCTCGTCCTTTCGTTGTAGCATAGTTAGCATTGCGGTGCGTTTTTAATCCTGTCAATTGCCCAGCTGTAATTTGTTTACCTCGCATAGCAGTTTTATCGTCTTTTGGGAGAGAGACATCACTAGTGAACATCACGGGACCCTAGTCCATATTCTCATCACTGTTTACACGCTCATTTATTTTCTGCTTTTACTTTCTAGCTGCTATCATTATCATTATTATCTGTTGCGTTGATCCTTTGTGAACAGCAAGGCCGGAGAGATTGACAACCTCTCTGTACTCGTTGGGAAGCAAAGTTATTTGTGTTGTGTGCAGGTCCATGTCAGTTGCGCCGTTGACACCTACTTATCATCTCCGGAGTCCTACTGGAGACAAACATTGGTATCTTCACCGAGGGAAACTTGCCGCTATCCTACATCTCACCTTCCACTTGGGGTAACCGAGGAGAGAGTATCACCCTGATGCCTGCCGAAGGCGGTGGTTCCGGTGATGCTGCCCTGAGCGCTACCTTGCGCGCGTTTGGAGCGAGGTATCGTTTGGTGACCGATTCCTTCATTAGCTCGGCCGCCCTGATCATCACCGATTTCCCAGCTATTTCCATCTTGCTGGTCGTTCATTCCCGATTGGCGACCCCTTTTTACTGCAGGACTCTGGCCGTCTCCGTCTTGTCCATCCCGACTGCATTCGTCCAACGCGCAACTACGGAAGCGGTCAGGGCGACGGAAGCCGCTAAGAGGGCGGCTTACGTCGCCATCTTGGCAGCGGTAGCCTCCAGAAGAAAGACGGAAGCCGCCAACAGGGCGGCGGCATACGCCGATGCCGCGAAGGCCTCTCTGCACCATCTCATCGATGTTCAGGAGGCCAATAGGGCGGAGGCATAAGCCGATGCCGCGGCGGCCTCTCTAGATCATCAGCTCATCGACGTTCAGCGGGCCAACAGGGCGGCGACATACGCCGATGCCGCGGCGGCCTCTCTGGACCAGCAGCTCAGCGGGCCAGCAGGGCGGCGGCATACGCTGATGCCGCGGGGGCCTTTCTGGACCAGCAGCTCAGCGACGTTCAGCGGGCCAACAGGGCGGCTGCATACGCCGATGCCTCAGAGGCCTCTCTGGACTAGCATCTCATCGACGGTCAGGAGGCCAACAGGGCGGCGGCATACGCCGATGCCTCGGAATCCTCTCTGGACCAATTGGACTAGTAGTATTTGTTTAATTAGGCGCCGGTCTTTTTTTATTCTAGTAGATCTTGAGTAAGAGCTATGTTAAGTCCAGTACCTTGTTTAACTATTGAGCTGGTTTGATTTAGCAAGTGTGAGCTTTGCTGATGACTTGGTTGTTTTCTCAAATTAAAAGCTGCTCTTAATATATTCAATGCCATGGATGATGTTCGCTATAATCAGGATGATTCGCACCAAATTTCAAAGATTCCCATACGGATTCATTTCTAGTTTTTTCTGTGATACCACTTATCCCGCCTATATCGTCCCCACCTACCCAAAAATTTCGCCAGACACGGGAATATCTAAGCTGCCCCCTCCTTCCTTCCACCACACAAGGACGCATCCCCCTTCTTGTTCAAACCCTCCCCTGCTCCTCCTAGCGTTGCGGCCTAGACGACGCAGGCAACTCTAGCGAAGTGCTACACGGCACAGCCCCGCCCACGTTCTGCACACCGGGCGCGGCGGCCTACACGGAGCAACCCCCACCATTCCGTATACCACACACGATGGCCTAGACTGTGTAGGCCGGCCGCCCCCCTCCCTGCTAGCCACGCTGCTCGCCCTGTTCCGGTAAGATCCCGGCCGTCCTCCTCATGCGCATGCTCTTACTCCTCCATCGATCCTGTATGGACCGACCACCAAATCATGGAGGATACACTTGTTGTGGATGCCACCCTCACTGCACTCGCGCGCCATCGCGTGCTTTCCTTGAATCCAGGTCCGGTAGTCGTCTGCTACGATGGCGTGGAGGGCAGCCACAATGAGGAAACCTCGCTTCCTTCCTTCCAATGGGAAGGATCCCATTGCCCTCTCCATCGGCGACAAGTAGGTCGTTATTAGATTCCTAGATACACATGTTTAGTTAGATATGCCACAGAGTTAAATTATATTCAGATCACCCTTTCCACATGCGTTGCTCATGCCTTGCATCTATTTTTTTCTCTTTCAATTGCATCTGAAAATTATTATTTTGTTTGGATTGCATCTACAACTTCAAGTAATTGAAACCATACTCTGTATAATGTTATCAGCGATCATTAACACATGAAAACCTATTCATTTCCTATATTTGTTAGGCATGTTGTAGTTACTTAGCTGGACTTTCCATGTCTTGAATATGTTGGATTGTATGGTGTATTATGTATGCACGAACCTGTTATCATTGACTGCATGCCAATTCTTGCATTACCTAATAATTATGTACTTTATGCAATTTCAGGGTAGTAATGGGTGACTCTGAGATTTACAACTGAGGTATTCACATGGTCTACATGGATTATATCCCATTAGTGTACAAATGAAGGAGAAATGCCACTGCTCGTGTTCTAATATTTACGTTTTGCTTGTACCTCCCTTTGTCCAAGGACTAGATCCACTGTTCGACCCATTTTGCATCTGGGGAAACGAGGTGACGATGACTATCAATCAAGTCAAGAAACTTAGAAAAATTGTAAGGATAAAGAAACTGGCCACGAAAGACAACAAACTCTTTGTCTGCACAATGAAGAATACTTCAGTATCCTATAGGATGGTACTAATTTACGTTCCAACCATATTTTTCCTACGCACACAATTTCCATACTGAAAACTATATTTATGCATATCTTTGTATTCAATCTTTTCCGAAGCAGTTCACCGATGATTATCTATCAAACCACCTGTATGGTCAAGAGGCAAGAAATGTTTTTGTATAACACCCGCGCTATAATGTTGAAGCCTTCCTGAAGAGGGAAAACGATGGCGGGCAATCATCCACAGGCGCTGGACTAAAGTTGCAAAGGCCTTTAACATTATCGAAGGCTAAATTTTCACATTCCGCTTTGATAGTTTCCCAGATGAGATTCATCTGTCTATCTACCAACTATGATGCTGTACTTTGCAAAGGTTTTTTATGTATTGCGGCCTGGTGTACTATCTGCTGGTTGTTACCATAGATATCGTGTTTATGTAATGTGGCCTACTGTACAAGCTATTGGATGTACTGTGATTTCAATAATTATGAAAATCCTGGTGACCATTACAAACATATGAAAGATATTGTGTTATATATATATAGGGTGGGTATATTCTAACAACACCCCTTAAGACCTTATTCTAACAAAAAATCTCTTATTCTGACAACACCACCGTCGCCCGTAGCTACAAACTAACCGTACAAAAATCGCACCCACCAGAGAAAACCCACCCCAACCACCCAATTGTAAGGCCCGATATGCGGTACTGTTCCAGATCTAGATGTTTCCATCCAGATCCGGGGACGAAGCACATATCGGTCCCACCGCGACATATGACATTGCCATATGCCCCGAATTTCCAACATGATATCACAACATTACAGATACAGGATACAACATCTCATACAATCGGCATACAACTGCCTCAAATACAATACAACAGCGGAAGATACATGTCTGGGTACAGACTACAACCAAATGCCTAGTGGCAAAGAGAAAACATCGATCCCATAACCACACGAGTCCAGGCCCTCCGCCGGGATCCGCCTAACTAGTCGTCGTCGAGTCTCCACGTGAAACGTCGATCACCGTACCTGTTGTCGATCAGAACCCTGAAAAGAGTTTGGGGGTTGTATCATGAGTACAGAGGTACTCAACATCCAACTGTAGTGGTCATCTGACCCAGCAAGGACTTCATCACTCGTCATTCTAGGACAACTAGTAGTTTACGGTAAGGAAGGGGTAAGTGGTGAGGTTGCTGCCGCACTAGCATTTATGAAGTGGCTAACGATCTAGAGAGTAAGATAAGAAGCCAAGCATTCGATGAGGAATCACGTCCAACAAGTCTGCTATCCACCTACTTACGCAAGCATAACACCTATCCTATCCTTGTCCTCCTCTTCGCATCCCGACGAAGAAGAAGCAGTCAAGGCACACACACACGTTGATCAAGTTATATTAAGATTATCTCGGTTGTTGTTGTCTATGAACAAGGAGTAGGTCTCAAGTCGTCCATAACCGTGGACACGGCTTCTCGAAAAGATTTAACCCTGCAGGGGTGTACCAACTGCCCATTACAAGGCTCCGCACGCACGTCCATCTCTCTCAGTTGCTACCCATCACAGGCAACCATTTTATGATTTAGTTCCAAGAGATCCGAAACGACAGGTCCCTCTAACTAACAACGAACAAATCCGGGTGGCCCCAGGGGAGTTGACACCCAATCCAAAAGCTGGCGACGCTCTCGGATCGGACTCTTCCATCTCAACAAGGTTTGGGTTACCGAGACGCCTCACGTGAGGCCTCGGGCCCTCGCCGGTCAAAGGTGGACCAACAGGGAAACCATGTCTCCGCTGGTCCGGGTTGTTTAAAAATTGCGACGGGATCCACCAAGCACACACACGGGGTTTCAAATGGTAAATCAGCTCGGGCCACCACTAGAAATGTTTGAAGCTAGATAGGTAAGAAAAGGGGACCCCATAAAATCCCACACGCGGTTAGGCACGCTCTGTCTTAAAACCAATACCCGGAACTCGGATCCTAGGTGACTCGAATGGAACAAAGCGTCGGGGTGGGATAGCCTAAACCTTCCATCCTTCGTCGAATATAGTCAACATTATAATAATCATATCATCCACAACAATAATATAATATTGTGATATCCAAAACCAAGGAGTAACAGGGTAACATCGTAGCATCCTAAGCATGCATACTAAGCAGGGGCGGAGCAATGAGGAATAGTAACATAGCCGTACAAGGTTTGCTGGGAAGGGACATGGCTGTATCGGTTTGAAAGAGGCTGTAAGCATGTGGTAGGATCAAACAACGAACCTAACCTAGACTAGCATGCAAACCGCTGGTTGAAATAGAATGGATCATAAGTAATGTATAGTCCTTGCCTGTTGATAAGTCGGGTTCTGAAGGTGTAGTTGATCGCAAGCTCGCATCGTCTCCGAGAGGTATCCGCAGGAGCACACAAGAAGGTAAACACTGGAAAGAAATCAACGAGAAAGCACTCTATTACTACGAGGCAAACACGAGCAAGCAACAACAAGAAGGCAACACAAGACATCGCACCTACCGTCGAGAGCAGTTACTAACAGGTTAAGTGGAGTACTCGTCACACACGACGATACCGCACATTTACGGTGGTTCAAGTTGTTTAGCTACAGGTGATCAATCAACGGTTATTAACATTGCAACTCAAGCAATCATGGCATGTCACACAAGCATAGCAAAAAGTGAAGCACAAAATAAACTATCTATGCTAGTCAATTTAAATGGGGTGAAATCCTAGACATGGCAAACTATTGCGGACCCCACGATAAAATGGAATTTGGTACTGTTTTGCCCTAAACAATATTCTATTATTTTTATTAGAAAGCAAGAGCAGCATAAACACAATCTACATGCAATTCTAGTCAAGTTACATATAAAGAACATTTTAAACAGAGCAACGGTTAAAAAGATATTGCAATAACAGTTTACAGTGGGAAGCGTTTGTAATTAGCAGGCAAACAACATGTAAACAAAGTCAAACATGGCAAAGGAGCACAAAATATTAAACTAGACACAATTCTAAGCAAGTTTCATATTTTACGCGTCGCGATCGGAGCTACGGTTAAAAAGTTACGGGCACCGCAAAAATGAAACACAATCTGCAATTAATAAAAAAAAACCTAGCAGCAGAAAAAAAAACTAAACAGGCTGAATCTACTGGGCCCAACAGAAAAAAAGAATTAAATAAATAAAAAAGGGAAAGAAAAAAAAGAGGGGCAGCTCACCCCTTGGGCTTGGCCCAGGTGGCCTGGGAGGCGAGGTGGGCTGCGGTGGCCGGCTGGGCCGCGGTGGGGATCTGGCCCACCACGGGCACAGCGAACGGGCGAGCGGAGAGGAAGCGCCTCGTCCTCGTCCGGGACGAGTTGAAGGGCGGCGCGGCAATGCTCCGGCGAGCTCCCCCGAGGTCCAGCAGGCACAGGCGATGCGGGAAATGGCAGGGGCGCGCGGATCCGGGAGGGGAGGCCGGATCCGTGGCTGGGGTCGCCGACGTGGTCCAGTGGCGGCGCGGCGAGATTTGGGGCCATGGCCATGGCGTCTTGGGCACAGAGAAGGAGAGAGAGGAGGTGAGGGAGAGGGAGGAAGAAAGTAAGAGAGGGAAGAGGAGGCGCGCGGCCATGGGGCGGCCTCACCGGGGCAGTGGAGCGCGGCGGCGCTCGGCGGCTGGTACGGGGTCGAGCGGTGGAGGAGCACGGGCGTGGGGCTTCGGGCAGCTCCAGGGGATGACGTGGCGCAATCCTGGCCGCCGGCTGCCCAGATCGGAGGGCTGAGAGAGGTCTGGATCTAGGGTTTCAGTTTGGGAGAGGGATTTGGGCAGATTTGGGGATTTTGGGAGGGGGGTGGCTGCAATTTTCCATTAGGGTAAACCCTAATTGGCTGGTTTGGGTGGTGGGGGTCATTATATAGGCAGGTTGGCTGGCCTGTTTACGCAAATGCCCCCGGTGGCTGGCAGTTTGCAAAAACATCCCCGGTTTTGCTCTCGCGCATGCGGTGTTCATGTTTCTGACCGCCGGGGGTCCGCAGGACCTCCGATTCGGGTAAAACTTCGAACTACGCGATTAGAGCATCGAGTTGGCAGCGTTCACCTCGCGCTGGAACCGTTCTGAGAACACTTTCCGGCGCGCTATAAAAATATCCCGTTTAATTATTAAACGGGGTTTTCGTTCCGTTGGCTTCGGCTGGTCTTGTGCGGTCTCGCGACGGTGATCGGGTGAAACCCGGCGTCGCAAAGGTCGAGTGTCAGGGTGGCAAGGGTCGGTCTCCGTCCGATACGAGATAAAAGGGGGAAAAATAATCGCCGATCGATAAATCGGGGATGCAAACACCGCAAACAAATCAGGCAATCAAACAATTCACACCGAAAACAAAATTTTAATTTTTGTGAAAACTGGGCTGTTACAATACAACACCACCAACAATGGATCTCGTCCCGAGATCCAAGACGATCCGGGAGAGAGGGAAAGGGGGAAAGAAGAGAGTCGACGATTTTCAACACCACCAACAAGGGACTCTGCTCCATGTCGACGTCGAGCTTCCGTCGAGATACTTTCCGTAGGGAGACGACATCGTCGGAAAAACGAAACCGTCAGTGACAAGAGGAAGAACGATCGCGAAAACCAGATTAAGGGATAGTGATTTTCGACGCAAGTCGTAAAAACACCGATCGAAAGGAGGGATGGCAATGGATGACCCAGATGATATCCGAAACCGGAGAAGCTAAAGGTACTACAGGAATTCCCAACTGAGCTCGGAATCGAGACAATACGCTGCAAGCAAGGCATTGTAGCGGTTCCGAAACTCCACACACTTGAGATCCTAGAGTTTGAAGGGGATAAGTCGAGAGTTAAAAACACTTAGGACACTTGTCCTGACCAGAGCACGGGTAAGGAGTAAAAATGATCCTACTCTCCGATAACTAACTTAGTAACTACAAAATAATTTTTGTCTAGACTCGACTTCGGCCAGAGAAGGGATCCTATGGTCGGTAAGGCTCTGATACCAAGTTGTAAGGCCCGATATGCGGTACTGTTCCAGATCTAGATGTTTCCATCCAGATCCGGGGACGAAGCACATATCGGTCCCACCGCGACATATGACATAGCCATATGCCCCGGATTTCCAACATGATATCACAACATTACAGATACAGGATACAACATCTCATACAATCGGCATACAACTGCCTCAAATACAATACAACAACGGAAGATACATGTCTGGGTACAGACTACAACCAAATGCCTAGTGGCAAAGAGAAAACATCGATCCCATAACCACACGGGTCCAGGCCCTCCGCCGGGATCCGCCTAACTAGTCGTCGTCGAGTCTCCACGTGAAACGTCGATCACCGTACCTGTTGTCGATCAGAACCCTGAAAAGATTTTGGGGGTAGTATCATGAGTACGGAGGTACTCAGCATCCAACTGTAGTGGTCATCTAACCCAGCAAGGAATTCATCACTCGTCATTCTAGGACAACTAGTAGTTTACGGTAAGGAAGGGGTAAGCGGTGAGGTTGCTGCCGCACTAGCATTTATGAAGTGGCTAACGATCTAGAGAGTAAGATAAGAAGCCAAGCATTCGATGAGGAATCGCCTCCAACAAGTCTGCTATCCACCTACTTACGCAAGCATAACACCTATCCTATCCTTGTCCTCCTCTTCGCATCCCGACGAAGAAGAAGCAGTCAAGGCACACACACACGTTGATCAAGTTATATTAAGATTATCTCAGTTTTTGTTGTCTATGAACAAGGAGTAGGTCTCAAGTCATCCATAACCGTGGACACGGCTTCTCGAAAAGATTTAACCCTGCAGGGGTGTACCAACTGCCCATTACAAGGCTCCGCACGCACGTCCATCTCTCTCAGTTGCTAACCATCACAGGCAACCATTTTATGATTTAGTTCCAAGAGATCCGAAACGACAGGTCCCTCTAACTAACAACGAACAAATCCGGGTGGCCCCTCGGGGAGTCGACACCCAATCCAAAAGCTGTCCACGCTCTCGGATCGGACTCTTCCGTCTCAACAGGGTTTGGTTTACCGAGACGCCTCGCGTGAGGCCTCATGCCCTCGCCGGTCAAAGGTGGACCAACAGGGAAACCATGTCTCCGCTGGTCCGGGTTGTTTAAAAATTGCGAGGGGATCCACCAAGCACACACACGGGGTTTCAAATGGTAAATCAGCTCGGGCCACCACTAGAAATTTTTGAAGCTAGATAGGTAAGAAAAGGGGACCCCATAAAATCCCACACGCGGTTAGGCACGCTCAGTCTTAAAACCAATACCCGGAACTCGGATCCTAGGTGACTCGAATGGAACAAAGCGTCGGGGTGGGATAGCCTAGACCTTCCATCCTTCGTCGAATATAGTCAACATTATAATAATCATATCATCCACAACAATAATATAATATTGTGATATCCCAAACCAAGGAGTAACAGGGTAACATCGTAGCATCCTAAGCATGCATACTAAGCAGGGGCGGAGCAACGAGCAATAGTAACATAGCAGTACAAGGTTTGCTGGGAAGGGACATGGCTGTATTGGTTTGAAAGAGGCTGTAAGCATGTGGTAGGGTCAAACATCGAACCTAACCTAGACTAGCATGCAAACCGCTGGTTGAAATAGAATAGATCATAAGTAATGTATAGTCCTTGCCTGTTGATAAGTCGGGTTCTGAAGGTGTAGTTGATCGCAAGCTCGCATCGTCTCCGAGAGGTATCCGCGGGAGCACACAAGAAGGTAAACACTGGAAAGCAATCAACGAGAAAGCACTCTATTACTACGACGCAAACACGAGCAAGCAACAACAAGAAGGCAACACGAGACATCGCACCTACCGTCGAGAGCAGTTACTAACAGGTTAAGTGGAGTACTCGTCACACACGACGATACCGCACATTTACGGTGGTTCAAGTTGTTTAGCTACAGGTGATCAATCAACGGTTATTAACATGGCAACTCAAGCAAGAATGGCATGTCACACAAGCATAGCTAAAAGTGAAGCACAAAATAAACTATCTATGCTAGTCAATTTAAATGGGGTGAAATCCTAGACATGGCAAACTATTGCGGACCCCACGATAAAATGGAATTTGGTACTGTTTTGCCCTAAACAATATTTTATTATTTTTATTAGCAAGCAAGAGCAGCATAAACACAATCTACATGCAATTCTAGTCAAGTTACATATAAAGAACATTTTAAACAGAGCAAAACGGTTAAAAAGATATTGCAATAATAGTTTACAGTGGCAAGCAGTTGTAATTAGCAGGCAAACAACATGTAAACAAAGTCAAACATGGAAAAGGAGCACAAATTATTAAACTAGACACAATTCTAAGCAAGTTTCATATTTTACGCGTTGCGATCGGAGCTACGGTTAAAAAGTTACGGGCACCGCAAAAATGAAACACAATCTGCAATTAATAAAAAAAAAACCTAGCAGCAGAAAAAAAAACTAAACAGGCTGAATCTACTGGGCCCAACAGAAAAAAACAAATAAATAAATAAATAAAGGGAAAGAAAAAAAAGAGGGGCAGCTCACCCCTTGGGCTTGGCCCAGGTGGCCTGGGAGGCGAGGTGGGCTGCGGTGGCCGGCTGGGCCGCGGTGGGGATCTGGCCCACCACGGGCACAGCGAACGGGCGAGCGGAGAGGCAGCGCCTCATCCTCGTCCAGGACGAGCTGAAGGGCGGCGCGGCCATGCTCCGGCGAGCTCCCCCGAGGTCCAGCAGGCACAGGCGACACGGGGAAACGGCAGGGGCGCGCGGATCCAGGAGGGGAGGCCGGATCCGTGGCTGGGGTCGCTGACGTGGTCCAGTGGCGGCGCGGCGAGCTTCGGGGACATGGCCATGGCGTCCTGGGCACAGAGAAGGAGAGAAATGAGGTGAGGGAGAGGGAGGAAGAAAGGAAGAGAGGGAAGAGGAGGCGCGCGGCCATGGGGCGGCCTCACCGGGGCAGTGGAGCGCGGCGGCCGGTGGCTGCCGGAGCGCGGCGGCGCTCGGCGGCTGGTACGGGGTCGGGCGGTGGAGGAGCACGGGCGTGGGGCTTCGGGCAGCTCCATGGGATGACGTGGCGCAATCCTGGCCACCGGCTGCCCAGATCGGAGGGCTGAGAGAGGTCTGGATCTAGGGTTTCGGTTTGGGAGAGGGATTTGGGAAGATTTGGGGATTTTGTGAGGGGGGTGGCTGCAATTTTCCATTAGGGTAAACCCTAATTGGCTGGTTTGGGAGGTGGGGGTCATTATATAGGCAGGTTGGCTGGCATGTTTACGCAAATGCCCTCGGTGGCTGGCAGTTTGCAAAAACATCCCCGGTTTTCTCTCGCGCATGCGGTGTTCACGTTTCTGACCGCCAGGGGTCCGCAGGACCTCTGATTCGGGTAAAACATCAAACTGCGCGATCAGCGCGTCGAGCTGGCGGCGTTCACCTCGCGCTGGAACCGTTCTGAGAACACTTTCCGGCGCGCTATAAAAATATCCTGTTTAATTATTAAACGGGGTTTTCGTTCTGTTGGTTTCGGCTAGTCTTGTGCGGTCTCGCGATAGTGATCGGGTGAAACCCGGCGTCGCAAAGGTCGAGTGTCAGGGTGGCAAGGGTCGGTCTCCGTTCGATACGAGATAAAAGGGGGAAAATAATCGCCGATCGATAAATCGGGGATGCAAACACCGCAAACAAATCAGGCAATCAAACAATTCACACCGAAAACAAAATTTTTATTTTTTGTGAAAACTGGGCTGTTACACCACTCCTCTCTCTCCCCCGCGTACGAGTCAACTCCACCCTGCACCTTCTCCCCCCGACGCAGTGCGCCTCCTTCCCCCCAGCCGCTACTCCACCTCCTTCCCGCGCATCCGCCACCGGATCCGGTGGCCTCCTCCACCACGGCGCCGAGATCGAGCCGGGGAAGGCTCCTACTTCCTCCCTACCCCGTCGGCGTGCCGCGGATCTCCCATGCCGCCAGCCCAGCCACGTAGGCCTCCCTCCCGCCCGACCTCTCAAGTAGCAGCGGGTGGCCTTCCCACCCCGGCGCGGATGCAGCTGCCGGGCGAGGTGCCGCGGCGATGGGCCTCACCCCCCTCGCCGGAGTTGCTCGCCCCCCTCTACGTGCGCACACAAGACACCGGAGGCTTCTCCCTGTGCACACCGCACGCCGTCCGCCCCCCAGACCATGCCGCGCGCCGCCCTTGGACCATGGGTTCACCTCATTCCACGGCCGCGGCTTCCCCTTGACCCATTGCCGAATCCCCCTCCGTCCCCGCGGCGGCCAGCCGCCGGAGCAGGCAATGAAGGCTGTGGGCGGCGCTACCTCAGGCTCACATCGAGTGTGGCACGGGAGGTCCACCCCTACGGGGACCCGATTGCTTTGCATTTTATCCTTTTGAGGTGTCTTTTGTAAATTTTCAGGGACCTATTTGTAGATTGTAATTTTTTGCAGTCCCATGAGTGTCATAGGTGGGGTGATGTGGGTTTGGAGATGCAGTGCGCTGAGAGCCATATTGCATTTGGTGGAAAATTTTGATTTTTTTGAGTCTTCTCACATTGTAATTTGTATGTGTTTGTACTATAGAGAAGAAAAAAATATGC
Organism: Bromus sterilis; assembly: GCA_950022295.1. Lineage (NCBI taxonomy): Eukaryota > Viridiplantae > Streptophyta > Magnoliopsida > Poales > Poaceae > Bromus > Bromus sterilis. Next base: position 354,004,543 of record OX465595.1, read on the forward strand.
AGCTCACTGTATTGTTGTGTGTAAAAATAGAAGAACATAATTGGAAGAAGAAAATAAATGCAGTTCACCCGCCTCGTCCTTGCGGTGCATGCTCGTTGACAAAAAATAATGTTAAAATTTTAAAAAATAAGTGCAGTTCTCTCTGTCGATAAATGTAACCGGTCTCTGAATGATGCAGTTCGCTTCCCCGATTTCGGATCCGCGAAAAACACGTGCTATTCTGTTTTGCGATAATGTAGTGCGCTTGTCTGTCGGATGCAATCGAGTGCCCCGCGGATGCAGTTCACTCGCCGATTTTTTGTTCTGCGAAAACCACGTGTGTTCTGTCTGGCGATAATGCAGTGCGGTTGCCCGGCCAATGCAGTTCACCTCGTCGATTCCGAGTCTGCGAAGAACGGAGTTCCGCGATTTACTAAAATCGACACAACTTTTAAACCGTAAGGAATTAGAGGATGTGTTTTATATGCAAATGGAGCGCCTCAACGATAGCTATCCAATGGTGTATCAATTGCATCAATCGGACGAACGAATCAAACGAATTTAAGCAAAAACTCCCGCTGTCCAAAAGAGGGCAGCAACACCGTTTTTCAAATTACTTTAAAACCGTGTGGAATATGGAAAAATGTTCAGCATATGGATTAATATACTACTCCAGGCGAATCAAACGGTGTATCATACGTATCGATCGGACAAGCGGTTAAAAAGTTCTACTCTCTACAAGCTCCGAAAACGAAAAACAGAGTTACTGCGTTTTTTTGCGGCTAGATTTCTCTCAAATCCGTAGAGAATTAGACAAAGTGTTCTACATATGGATGGAGCGCCTGATCGATATATTTCCAACGATATATCATTTGCATAATTCCGATGAACGGTTTAAGAGAAATCGGAAAAAAACTGCAGCTGTGAAAGTGGTTCGACGCACCATTTTTGAAACTGCTCTTAATCCGAGAAGAATCGGGGAAGTGTTCAACATACGGAAGATGCTCTTTTTCCATACGAATCCAACCGTGTATTATACGCTCAATTTCGACAAACGGTTAAAAAGATATTGCGAAAATACTGCATGCGGTTCGTTTTTACCCGAGCTGCAGTGTTCCGAATTCAGCAGTGCGGTTCTCTTTGCGAAAATACTGCAGTTCGGAATGTTGTCAGAATAGTTATTATGACATCGATGTCAGAATAAACCGGCTATATATATATATATATATGAATGTGCTTATATCAACAATTAAAAAATATCCTAAAATATTTAAGATAAATACAATGCTAATTAAACTGCGAGCGATTGGATCATTGCACCCGGTTCTGCATATAAGTTCGTGACTGATAGGTAAGTACATCGCACATATTCGATAAGAAATGAGCGTTGGGGATTTATTTATAATTCCACACAATATTTTGTGCACAACCGTTTGTAATGTTCAGCGTACAGCACACACAGTTTGGACGAAAAGAATGTTTGGGATTTAATTCTGAAACCACACGAGCATTTATGCATAAATTTTTGTGTTGGTGTCAAAAACTCAAACGTGTACTATATACAAACTGTATGGATAACTTTGGGTATCCCACGCAGTTCCTGACACACCAGCGTTTGGGATAGTATAACTCAACACAAACGTTGTTTTTGTATTAAACGTATGCCATAGGATAATAATCTTAGACGGACATTCGTGGATAAGTGTTTGCGATAAAAATGTCATCTCAAATGTTTGAGTTATCTTGTGCGTCTGCATGTACTATCCATAGGAAACGTTTTCTGGCTATCGTGTGGAATAGCCCCCCCTACCGCAATCAAGAGAAAGGGGACGGTTCCAATTCCCGTAGGAGATAGGGGTCAAAACCGTTTGGATAGCTATCGCGCGCACTAGTGTAAGGTTACCAAACTCGGAAGTCCTGGTAACAAACTCATGCCTATTCATGGCAGCAAGGTCAAAGCTTATAAAGTAAAAGGCTCATCATCAGGATGTGCGGTGCGCTCAAGAGACTCAATAATAAGTGTGGCGTAAACGCCACTAATGAGATCTCTCGTGTTGCCATTAGCAGCAAGGCGGCGAGCAATTAAGGCACCCACATTATACTTTCTCTCCCCTGAGAGGGCATTCGCCAGGATAGCAGCATCAGGTGCAGAACTATTGCTCGTGTTGTCACAAGCTAACACCCCTCTAGAAATAAAATACACGAAATACCTGAGGTGGGGAAACAAGATGCTGGAAATCTTCGAATGTTGGATATCCTTTGTGTCCTGGCTGCAAAGAGAGTTGAAGAGGGTTCTCAGCTCGGTGGGCTGAGTATTCATCTTTGTCGTCTGTCCAATGTTCGGCACACCTATTATTTCACAAAATCTTGACAAAGGCATGGTCAAACGATCATCATAAATTCTAAACTCAACAATACCAGCATCGTTATTATATCTGAAACTATTAATAAAATAGGAGGCGAGTTTATGATACTGCGCAACACGGCATGTTGCAAGCCGTGTCAAACCTGCATTAGCACAAAGGTTTTAAACTCCTCCTTAATTCCTGCAGCTTCAAGGAAAATTCGCACGATATGTCATTCCATGTGCCGGACTTGTATCTTCTAACAACTCTAGGGGCACATGATCTTCATTATAGCTCACCCTACCAGCCGAGGATGAAGCTACAACTCTAGTAACTCGGTCGGTGCGCTCGTGCTTCTTCTTCCCGAGCCACCCCTTTGCTTTTCCTAACAAGCTCATTTCTGAAATTTTTGACAATTCACAAAAACAAGGATTTAAGAAAAATGAGTTGAGGCAAACTACTCTACTCACTTACCTAAGGCATAACTTGCATCAAAACTTGGAAAATAAATTTCTACACATGCATGAAAGCTCATATGAACAGCACCAAGAACTACTAAATACTCACAAATGATGCCACCAATCAAAAATCTAATTGGAGGGGTGGAGGAGTCACATACCAGGGAGTATTTGCTCAAAATTTTAGCTCAAACAATGGGTCGTAGAGAGAGATCGAAATTCTAGACGGAGAGCAGCAAGAACATGGGTTCCAGCTGAAGAACTCGTGTTTTTGGGGAGAAAGAGAGAGAGAGAGAGAGGAAGAAGACTCACCTGGGAGGCTGTCCTAGTGGGCCGAGGCGCCCTGTGGGCGCGGCCAGGGGGCAGGCCGCGCCAGCTGGCCGCCTGGACCAGGGGTGCCCCCCTGGTCAGCCCCAGGTGCCTCTGGGTCACTGTTGAAAAAAATTCGAGGTTCAAAAAGCTGCAAAACTTTCTGAAACTTGAAACAGTGGTTAGAAATGTGAAGCTTCAGAAACATTAAACTTTGGTACAGCAAAGAGAACAAAAGCTAAAGCAGTTGAAAACATAACAAGCTCCACTTTTTACCTATATAAAACATGCTAGCTAGCAATGTTGATCAAGTCTTACCAACAAACCGACGATATATAGAGTAGAAAGTCTCACCTCTTATAAAGTGATCATTGTACCTTTACTTTAATGGACCTTGTCCCCACCATAATGGTTTTGTATTTGTGGTGCACATGTAGAGGACAATCCCAATCTCCAATCTTCACGGTCTCGATATTCTCTATAGAGTTAAGGCCATGCCTTTTATCGATCTTCTTCGGAAAATACACCATGTGTTCTTTGTCATCCCCGTTGAAGGTAAGCTTTCCTTTATTGGAATCAATGATTGCACATGTGGTGGTAAGAAAAGGTCTACCAAGAATAATGGACATGCTCCCATCCTCGGTCATGTCAAGCACAACAAAATATGTAAGGATTAAGCAATTAGAAACTTCAACAGGAACATCCTCACAAATACCAATCGGGACGGCTGTTGACTTGTTAGCCATGTGAAGAGATATATCCGTAGGGATTAGTTTATCTAAACAAAGCCTCTTGTAAAGAGAAAAGGGCATAACAATCACTCCTGCACCAAGATCACATAAAGCAGTTTTGACATAATTATTCTTTATCGAGCAAGGAATGGTGGGTATACCTGGATCACCAAGCTTCTCAGGAATCTTGCCACTAAAAGAGTAGTTAGCAAGCATAGTAGATATTGCCTCATTGGGGACTTTTATTTTATTAGTAACAATATCTTTCATATATCTCGAATAAGGAGATAACTTAATAGCATCAGTCAAAGGAATTTGAAGAAAAATAGGTTTCATCCATTCACAAAATTTATTATAGTGGTCTTCTTCTTTGGTTTTGAGAGACTTACCTGGAAAGGGTATGGGCTTCTATACCCATGGTTCTCTTTCTTTCCCATGTCTTCTCGCGAGGAAGTCTTCTCTAGTGTATTTCTTGCGTTTATCGGGTGCTTCTTCTTCTCGCACCTTGAGGATCATTCTTCTCCTTATCTTTTTCGGGCTCAGCACCATCTTTAGTCTCAGCATCAGAGGTAGATATATTTTTTGGATCAGCAACAGGCTCTTCTTCAACTATGGGATCATCTGAATTGTCAGCTTCCTTGTGTTTCTTCTTCTTCTTCTTCTTCGGAGAACTAACAAATTCTTCTTCTTGCATTTGAGAATCTTGCTCGATCCTCTTCGGATGCCGCTCTGGATAGAGAGGGTCCTGGGTGTGTGTTCCACCCCGAGTCTTTATACCATAAGCCTGTAAATTATATTTTTTTGCATTGTTAGCAAGCAAATCTTTTTGCACATCAGAAATTTGTTGAAGTTGAGTTTGAACCATATGAAAATTCTTAACAAGAAATTTAACATCATTAACTGTTCTTCCTAGAAAATCAAGCAAACTTTTGATAGCAAGGGTGTTATCATGCAACTGACTTTAAATCCTCATATTAAAGTTGTTTTGCTTCATAATAAAATTATCAAGATCATATAGACATTGATCAGGAGGCTTACCTCGAGGGATGTCACTTGCATTGAAATCTAAAAGAGAGTGTACCTCTACCAAGGGAGGTGAGTAGTAGGCTCACACTTCTCAATAGGAGGTAGATTCTTCACGTCTTCAGCTTTAATACCTTTCTCTTTTATAGACTTCTTCGCTTCTTGCATATCTTCGGGGCTTAGGACAAGCATGCTCCTCTTCTTTGGTGGTGGAAGTTGTTCAGGGATGGACCAATCTTCGTGGTTCTTGGCAATCTTGCCCATTAATTCTTCAGCATCGTTCGGTGTTGATACGTCCAAAACGTATCTATAATTTCTGCTTGCTCCATGCATGTTTTGTGTGATATTGCTATGATCTAGATACACTTTCATACACTTTTGATCATAATTGGACTAACCTATTAACTCAGTGCACCCCAGTGCCAGTTCTTGTTTTCTGCTGTTTTTCTATTTCAGTTTCCCCCCATATAAAAAGTGCCAGAAAAATTCCGGGAAAAATACAGGAAAAGTCAGCATACAGGAAGCTTCGCGAAGAGCCCGAGTGGGGCCAGAGGGGAGCCAGGGGGGCCCAGGCGGCCACCCGGCGCGGCCCCAGCCCTGGCCGCACCAGGGGGGCGCCTGGGGGCCCTGGTCCACCTCTGGTTGCCATCCTTCGCCTAGTTATTCTCCGTCACGGGGAAACTCAGGAGACAAAACCCTATTTCGCAAACTCGCCTCTGTTCCGCCGCCACCGCGCTTCCGAGATCGGGAGCACCAGAAGACCTCTTCCCGGCACCCTGCCGGAGGGAGGGCCGACCTCCGGGAGTCTCCTCTGCACCATGGATGCTCCCCGGATGTCTCGTGAGTAGTTTTCCTTGGACCGTGGGTCCGTGATCAGTAGCTATGTGATGTTCTCCTCCCCTCTTTGTTCTTCATGGTTTAGACCTCGTGAGCTGCCCTACATGATCGAGGCACTTTTGTAATCTTTCTGCTATTGCTGTGTTGAGTTTGATAGGATCTGATGGATTATGAGATTATGTTCAGATTGTGATAGAGTAATATATTTGGTTTTTATCTCTTATATTTTTGTTCCTAAGTAATTCTTGCATGTTCTCCGTTGCTGTTTATTGCTTTGGCCAAGTAGTAGGTAGTGACTCCAAGAGGGAACGTTGTGCTAGAATTTGGGTTCATGCCCCCCGATGACACGCTTGAGTGACAGAAACATGAGTCTAGGGGATGTGCCAAGTTATAGCCTCTTACGACAAGGGAAGTTATCTCTTATATTTTTGTTCCTAAGTAAACATCATTGTATCTTTATTTTTCAGCTTTGTGCCAAGTTATAGCCTCTTACGACAAGGGAAGTAAAAGTTGTGACATGCTGTCCAGAAAACAGATTCTGTCCTCGTGACCAGAAAAACTCCAGAAAAATCCCAGTTCATCTTTTTGAGCTGAAATTTTTACACAGTATGCTCTATACAATTACTAAACTTCCGTATGTTCTGAGTTTTTTTATTTGAGTTGCATAATTTCCCCTAAAAAATTCTTTACTACCTGCTGTTCTCTTTTTCACAGATTCTGCCACGTTTTGTCTCTCCTAACTTTTGCAAACCTTAAGCTTGCCTTTTCTTTGAATTTTTTTTTTGGCACTCTTGAGAAATAGTATCTCTTCAAGAATATCATTATATCCAGTGGGGAAAATATTATTTTATTAAGGGTACTAACCTCTCTAATCAGCTTATGATGAGTTATGTATGAAGGGAGTTTTCAAGTGTGCGATGGAAGATGATGAAAGAAGATCCAGGAGTGTCAAGCGCTCAAGCTTGGGGATGCCCCCATGCATCCCCAACAAATATTCAATGAGACTCAAGCGTCTAAGCTTGGGGATGCCCCCGTGCATCCCCTTCTCCATCAACAATCATCAGTTCAACCTTCGTCTCACTATATTTTTATCACTTCATGCGTTATGTGCTATGCTTGGAGCGTCTCGCTCTTAGGTTTTATTTTTTAGTTTTCTTTAGCTTTGCTTGCTGTTCATAACAATTTAGATCCCGTCTTCCTTTGTGTGGGAGAGAAACACGCTCCACTTTAAAATTCTAGAACACATAATAGGATTTTTCCTGTTTACCTTTTTGCTGTTGTGTGTTCTTTACCTTTTCATAGCTACTACCATGTTTAGTTTTAGTATTAGTTTGTCTTTAGCAAGAGCGTTGGCTTTTGGTTAGTTTGTTTCTGGAACTCTTTTTAGTTTTCATGTTTATCTTGTTAAAGAGAGTTGGTTGTTGCACTGAGTTGTGTCTTGTCTTGAGAGTAGATAATTGAGGTTGCTATTTTCTTCTAGTAGTAACTTGCAATAGTTTTAGGTATTGATGTGAGCAATGTTTGAACTTTTGGTTTCAAGAGCTCTAGCCTATTAGTGATAGGTGTCGTATTTTGGGAAATCCATGTGTATTTTCAAAACCTACAAAACTAGTTGAGAACTCTAGCTACTAGATGGATCACTAATCTTTGGAGGGATCGAATATCAGAGAACACTCACGTACCATGAGTCGAGGATGTGCAAGGATAACCAAACCCCCATACACTCCTCCTCGGGGTACTTGTATCTTTGTGAACCTCCTTATTAGATTGAGAGTTACCGATAATAAGTGCATGAGTTCTTCGGACTAATGTAAGTATTGAAAGTTGACACTTCCACCTTCCCATATTTTGCTAGCCTCTCCCGTGCCGTTCATTGCCTTCTTCTCACTCCGAGAGTTGGTGTCCACCTTCGCTGGTACATCCAAAACCTTGGCATGATACGCTCTGTCATCATAAGCCTCCTTATATCTTTCCTCAAAACATCCACCATACCTACCTATCAAGGCATTTCCATAGCCTTTCCGAGTTATATTGCCATGCAACATCCACCTCTTCATGACTTGATCTTCATGTCATACATGTTCCTGCTACACTGGCAGCGACATACATTGCATACATCATGATAGTTACATCTTCTTTATGATTTTGAGTACCTTGTAAAGTGTGAAATATCTCCTTTACCTTCTTGTAAAATAGAGTGTTTCCCTTAAGTGAGGAAAAGATCCCAAAGTGGACATAATAAAAGATCCCAAAGAGGACAAATGAGAGTTAAATAGAAAGAGCCATTGAGGCCACAAAAAAATACAAAAAAATAGAAAAAAGAGAAAAATAAATAAAAAGAGAGAAAGTGGAAACACTACTATCCTTTTGAGAGGTCCACACTAGTACTCCCTTTATATCCTTGTACTACATAGAGATGATCATTATGCATATAGCTATGTGGGGACCTTCACACTATAGAACTTGGCTTGCATATTCCAAGGATGAGCCTCCTCAAACGAGCTCTAGGTCTTCATGAGCGAGCAAGTTAGATGCACCCCCCACTAGTTCCTTTGGAGAGCTTCTTAGCTCGTATGTGCATCCGTTGCATGGCAATCCCTACTCCTCAGATCATATCTATCATTTGGCATTTCTTGCCTATGATTGTCCTCATTTATGTGAGCCTTTCTCATCCTTTTTGTCTTCCTCCTCCGTACTTCTCTCTTTGCCATCCTAAGTGTCAACTCTCGTGCTTACGCTCATCCATTGCATGAGTGCTCAAAATATCGAAAAGGAGGGGATCAAATTGACTTGTACCTGGCTAGTGGTCTGGGGATGAGTCAAGATAAGATTCCAAAGAGGACCAAGTGTGAAACTTTAGTAGATTGAGTTCTCAACACAAAAATACTTTTTCTCGTATTCCCTATCTCCCTTCTTGCATGCAAACACCATTTGGAGACATTCGAGTCACGGACAGCGAGAGCTCTTGCACCTAATGTTCTTTTGTTACTTGTTTCAATGCTAATATAGACTCTTGCATGTTATGACTTGAATTGAATCTCTGACCTTGATTGCTTTACTTTTCAAAGTTCTTTTTATGTTTGCTAGCATGTCACCACAGAAATTATGCTGTTATCATTTACCTACTCGAGGACGAGCAGGAATTAAGCTTGGGGATGTTGTTACGTCCAAAACGTATCTATAATTTCTGCTTGATCCATGCCTGTTTTGTGTGATATTGCTATGATCTAGATACACTTTCATACACTTTTGATCATAATTGGACTAACCTATTAACTCAGTGCACCCCAGTGCCAGTTCCTGTTTTCTGCTGTTTTTCTATTTCAGTTTTCCCCCATATAAAAAGTGCCAGAAAAATTCCGGGAAAAATACAGGAAAAATCAGCATACAGGAAGCTTCGCGAAGAGCCCGAGTGGGGCCAGAGGGGAGCCAGGGGGGGCCCAGGAGGCCACCCGGCGCGGCCCCACCCCTGGCCGCGCCAGGGGGGCGCCTGGGGCCCCTGGTCCACCTCTGGCTGCCCCCCTTCACCTATTTATTCTTCGTCACGGGGAAACTCAGGAGACAGAACCCTATTTCGCAAACTCGCCTCTCTTCCGCCGCCGACGCGCTTCCGAGATCGGGAGCACCAGAAGGCCTCTTCCCAGCACCCTGCCGGAGGGAGGGCCGACCTCCGGGAGTCTCCTCTCCACCATGGATGCTCCCCGGATGTCTCGTGGGTAGTTTTCCTTGGACCATGGGTCCGTGATCAGTAGCTATGTGATGTTCTCCTCCCCTCTTTGTTCTTCATGGTTTAGACCTCGTGAGCTGCCCTACATGATCGAGGCACTTTTGTAATCTTTCTGCTATTGCTATGCTGAGTTTGATGGGATCTGATGGATTATGAGATTATGTTCAGATTGTGATAGAGTAATATATTTGGTTTTTATCTCTTATAATTTTGTTCCTAAGTAATTCTTGCATGTTCTCCGTTGTTTTTTATTGCTTTGGCCAAGTAGTAGGTAGTGACTCCAAGAGGGAACGTTATGCTCGATTGTGGGTTCATGCCCCCCGATGACACGTTTGAGTGACAGAAACATGAGTCTAGGGGATGTGTTGTTGCCACAAGGGGGAAAACAACGGTTCTTGTAACCGCGGTTGCAAGGATTGTTTACTTTACGCAAAGTGCTTTTTAATGCAGTTGTCTGTTGCTTTGGGTTTACACTTTGGGTGGGGCTCGCAACTTAATACCAGCGAGATGTTCTGGATAGATATCTCAAGGTGGATGATTAGTAGTAGATGCAGTTGGATTTCAGTCTACTTATTTTGGCGTACTGCCCTTGCTTTTGAGCCTCTTCCTTTCTTTTGTAGCATAGTTAGCATTGCGGTGCGTTCATAATCCTTTCAATTGCCCTTCTGTAATTTGTTTACCTCGCATAGAATTTTTATCGTCTTTTGGGAGAGAGACATCACTAGTGAACATCACGTATCCCGGTCCATATCCTTATTACTGTTTCCATGCTATCTTTACTTTTCTGCTTTTACTTTCAGTTGCTATCATTATCCTTTGTGTTTTACCCTTTGTGAACAACAAGACCGGAGAGATTGACAACCTCTCTGAACTTCGTTGGGAACAAAGTTATCTGTGTCTGTGTGCAGGTCCATGTCAGTTGCGCCGCTGACACCTACTTATCATCTCTGGAGTCCTACTGGAGACAAACCTTGGTATCTTCACTGAGGGAAACTTGTTGTTGCGCTACATCTCAACCTTCCACTTGGGTTAACCAACGAAGGGCGAGAAGCCATCAGGTGTTCTTTCCCTTAAAACAACGCAACTATCCAGATAGGATGTGGATTAATCGGTTAGAAGAGCATAAAATATATCAAGTAATTCATTCTTAGGACGGTCTAGCCTTGATCAAACTGCAATACCTCCCCCAAGCTTTAGGGAGGTGCTCATCCTTCAACTGTTTAAAGTTATAAATTCTTTGTAAAGCAGCATGTTGCATGTGAGCAGGAAAATACTTATCAACAAAATATTGAGCCAAATCTTGAGGACTCTTAATGGAACCATAGGTTAGTGCATCATACGATGCTTTAGCGTCTTCCTTCAAAGAAAAAGGAAGAAGCTTAGTCACATAAAAGGTTCGTATCTTTTCATATGTAGTAAACAAGCCACCCAACTCGGTGAATTTGGTCAGGTGTGCAATAGCATCATCATTTTCTCCGCCATCAAAGGAGTCAGCTTTAACTGTAGATATAAGTGAAAGATCAACAGATAAATCATAATCAGGATCATTGATGCATATAGGAGATGTGGAAAATTCAGGATCAGGAGTAATCTTGTTCTTCATAGAGTGCTTTTGAAGCAGCTTCTTAACAGCAACAGGGTCAGAGTTAGCACACTCTGTAAGTTCCCAACATAAATCATCATCAAGAATAATATAATCATCCTCAAGGAGTCTCTCCTTGAGTTCAGTCAAGTCTGGGTACCCAAAGGCTTTGCAAGTGGGGTAATAGGTAGCAGGAGTTTCAGTCTCGGACTGTTCTGCAACCCTAGCAATTTGAGATTCAAGATAGGGACCAAGAAAACCAATTTCATCAAGAGTAGTGGAAGCATCATCAAAAGTATCAGACTCAGTGGAAGTAGCATGTGGCGGCGGTGAAGCAAACTTACTTATAATTGAAGGTGAAACAAGTGTAGCACTAGTGCTCAGAACAATACCTTTTCTTATAGTAGATGGTAAGATCGGAACCTTGGGGTCTCCTTTCTTACCCATAGTGGAGAAAGTGCAGCACACGGAATACTTCGAGTAGATTTGTAAATAAAGCTATGCTCCCCGGCAACGGCGCCAGAAAACAGTACTTGATGACCCTCAACTGTAGGGGATCGAGATAGTCTTCGCGGGTAAGATAACCCAATTTATTGATTTCACACAAGGGGAGCCAAAGAATATTTATAAGCTTTAACAATTGAGTTGTCAATTCAACCACACCTGAAATATACTTGCTTGCAACAAAATATTAATAGCAACGGTGATAGTGGCGGTGAAACATCGAAAATAAACAGCAAAAGTAAACTACTAGTAACCAGCAGGATTAAAACATTGTAGGCTAGGGAGATGGATGGTTGGGCGATGCTTAGATGAGAGTGAACGTGTAATAGATTCTAACACGGGGCAAGGCACACAGGAAAGCAAGGACATCTAGGCAATATCAAACATTAGGCATGCATCCCGTAGGTAGTTGTACGTGCTTGCAATAAGAACTTGCACAACATCTTTTGTCCTACCATCCCGCTACGAACGGGGCCAAAAGGAACTTATGGAGATTAAGGTACTCATGTCAAAGATCACCGAAACAAAGCATTAACACTCAATGGATACATGAAATCCTCAAATTATAGTCCATCCCCTTTGGTGTCCCAAGATGTCACCTATGGGATCGCCGGTTCCGGACCATAATAGGTGTATACAACTCATAAATAGGATCAAGAACACAAATAAACTTATGAAAACACAAGTGGTTCAGATCTGAAAACATAGCACTCGGGACCAAAGTGACAAGCATTAAGAGCAACAAGTTGTAGCAACGATGATAAACACCAAAGTAGATGATAGGCAACATGCCCCCAACAATCTAACGAACTAGTACATGATCAAACTCATCCAATCCCTACCATCCCCTTTTCCTACAACAGGGAATTACTCACACATGAAAGGAGAATTCATGGAGGGATGATGGAGTGGCGATGGTGATGACGATGGCGATGATCTCCCCTCACCGGAGGCCAAAACAGTTTCCATATTAGCCCTCCCAGAGAAGAACAGAGGGTGGTGGCGGCTCCGCGACGGGAATTGGAAAAGTGACTTCTGTTCTGGGGTTTCCTCGCGACGAGAATAAATAGGAGTCCTGGTAGGGAACTAGAGGGGGGAGGACCCACCCAGGAGGCCTCCCGGTGCGGCCAGGGGTGGGGTCGCACCAGCAGGGCGCCTGGGGCCCCCTTGGCTGCCCTCTAGCCCCACTTCTGGCTCAGGGTCTGATAAGTCTCAAACGTATCTACTTTTCCAAACACTTTTGCTATTGTTTTGCCCTCATTCTTGCATGATTTGGACGAAACTAACCCGGACTAACGCTGTTTTCAGCAGAGCTGCCTGTATGGTTTATTTGTGCGCAGGAAAATGGATTTTTAGACGTCCCAGAAAATTCCCAGAAAATTCCCAGAAAATCCACGCTCCCGAAGGAGCCAGGAGCCAGAAGTGGGACCAGAGGGGAGCTCTGGGGGCCCCAGGCGCCCCCCTGGAGCGGCCAGGGGTGGGGCCGCGCCCTCTGGCCGCCTGGGCATCTCCCCCCTCCTCTGGTGCCCTACCGAGACTTCTATTTATCCCCGTGACGAGAAAACCCCAGAACAGAAGTCGGTTTCCAAGTTTCCGTCGCGGAGCCGCCGCCACCCTCTTTTCTTCTTCGGGAGGGCTAATCTGGAGGCTGATTTGGCCTCCGGAGAGGGGAGATCGTCGCCATCGTCATCGCCATCACCACTCCATCCATCCTCCATGACTTCTCTTCACATGTGTGAGTAATTCCCTGCTGTAGGCAAAGGGGATGGTAGGGATTGGATGAGTTTAATCATGTAATAGTTCGTCAGATTGTTGGGGGCATGTTGGCTATCATCTACTTTGGTGTTTATCATCTTTTCTACAACTTGTTGCTCTTAATGCTTGTCACTTTGGGCCCGAGTGCCATGTTTTCAAATCTGAACCCTATGTGTTTTCATGAATATATTTGTGTTCTAGACCCTATCTATGAGTTGTATGCACCTATTATGGTCCGGAATCGGCGATCCCAAAGGTGACAGCTTGGGACACCAAAGGGGATGGTCCATAATTTGAGGATTCCTTGTATCCATTGAGTTTATTGCTTTGTTCCGGTGCTCTTTGACAGGAGCACCTTAATCTTCATAAGTTCCTTTTGGCCCCATTCGTAGCGGGATGGTAGGACAAAAGATGTTGTGCAAGTTCTTATTGCAAGAACGCACAACTACCTACGGGATACATGCCTAATGTTTGATATTTGCCTAGATGATCATTGCTTTTCTGTGTGCCTTGCCCCGTGTTGGAATCTATTATATGTTCACTCTCATCCATGCAGCGCCCAACCATCCATCTCCCTAGCCTACAGTGTTTTCAATCCTGCTGGTCATTAGTTGTTACTTTTGTTGTTACTTTTGCTGTTGCCACTATCACTATCATATTATCATTACCACTTATCTATCGTTGCAAGCAAGTATATTTCAGGTGCGGTTGAATTGACAACTGAAAGGATCGATACGGTCAACTAGAGGGGGGGTGAATAGGTGACTAACAAATTTAAGCTTTATTACCAAATTTTAGGGTTAGGCGGATAAAAACAATTCTCTAGAAGTGAACTAGATGAAACAACCCTAGGTGGCAAGCAAGCTTAAGACAAGTATGCTAGGCAACAATTACAATAGCAAGCCAACAAGCATACAAGGTTAGAATGAGTAAAGTGCGGAAAGGATAAACCACAAGTGACAAGGAGACGCGGCGATTTGTTTGACCGAAGTTCACACTCCTTTGAGGGAGTGCTAATCTCCGTTGGAGCGGTGCTCAAGATTGAGAGCGCTACCAACAACGTAGCTCACCGTGTTCTCCCTTTTCGAGTCACCCCCAACGGATGAGCCTCGAATCACTCGGGGTTGGGCTTGAAGGCGATCACCACACCTTTACATACTTCTCGGAGCACACCACAAGCAAGGAAGCTTCCGGGACGGACACCTAGCCGCCTAGGAGCCAAAGCTCCAAGAGTAACAAGTCAACGGTGAAGAAATCTTGAGGGAACTAAAAACGGTTTGGTGGAAGTGTAGATCGGGTGAATCTCCTCCGGATCCCAAAGTATTGGAGAGTTTGGTTGGGGGAGCAGGGAGGAATCCAAGCTTTTGAGGTTTGGCAATGGTGAGGAGCTTGGGGAGAAGATTAGGGAGCAAGGAGGAAGAAGAGGGTGTTTTTATAACCCCTCCCCCAAATCTGCCCGTTGGACTCGGGGGACCCCGGACACCCGGGGTAAAGACCCCGGGCACCCGGGGTGGTCAGAGAGCTTCTCCATGGGGGCCCGGGCACCCGGGGGTCCAGAACCCCGGGCACCCGGAGTACTCAGAGAGTACCAGCAAGCGGGCCCGGGCACCCGGGGGTCGAGGACCCCGGGCACCCGGGGTGGTCAGAGAGGATTGGGACTTCTCCCTGACAGACCACCACTCTGATGCCTCCAGGCCCTATACATCCTAAACTAATCCAAATACACCGTGACCCCTCTTAATAGTGCGCCATGCCTACGACTCAAAAGGAACCGAAAAAATCTTCCGAGTCCAAGAGCACGCCGTCTTCTCATTTTTGGTTAGAGAGGGGACACTCGCATCCGTAGATGCCACCGAGAACCTAATGACCTGAGATACACTAGAAAACTGTCATTAGTCCTCACAAATCGTATTGTAATCAATACCAAAACCGCAATCAGGGGAAATTGCACTTTCAATATCCCCCTTTTTGGTGCATTGATGACAATACGACTTGCCCAAGTGAGAGAGATAGATAAATCTTAGTGAGAGGTAATGAAAAAAACTACATGTCAAGCATGTAAAAACATGAACATCACAAACTCACAAAGATACTAGATAGAACATCTCACACAAGGTCTCAAACTAAATAGTACGACATAAAGAGTGCGATAAAGAGGAAACAAACATAGCACACAAGCATCAATCCTACTAGAACACTTCTCCCCCTTTGGCATCAAGACACCAAAAAGGAGAAAGCGCGATGCTACCGCAAGAACTAGACTCAGAGAGGAGCACTGCCAGCATCGTCATCCTCAGGAACGTAGGCAGCACACGGGTTGGCATAGTCTGTCGCCACACTGTCCTGATCCTCATACCCTGCAGGCTGAGGCTCGCCTGTCTCAAGAGATCTGGCAGCCTTCTGCTCACGGAGAGCCCGTTTGCTGAGGTTCACCTCCCGCACCTGACGCCGAGAAGTGGAGCGGCACATTTTGAACAAATTGTTGAACCATGCGAAGAACATATTCTTCCCCTTCTTAGAGAAGGAAGGAGAAGACATCACTGTATGAGCTAACCCGGCAGGATCCATCTCAGGTGCAGCTCGTGAGGAGGAAGCACTAGCACGTGCAGACGATGGAGCAGGCTTGGCCTTCTTGCCACGAACCAGATCAGGGTGAACAATAGGCTTGAACTTCGTGTTGCGCACTGGCAGAGAGATAGGAAAATGGCGCGCAAGACTTTCGCGGTTCGGATGCTTGCGCTCAATCAGCACCTGAATGAAGGGAGCATAGACAACCACCTTCTTCTCGAAAACACAAGCCCTCATCTCCTCAAACATGAAATCCAGCACATCAATCTTGGTCCTCTCATGAGCATAGACCAAAAGATCAATAGCAGTGCCCCAGAACTCATCAGAAGAACCAGCCTTGGGGGACAGAGACACCCGAAATATCTGACGAAGAGCATGGTACAGAGGAATCATGCCTTTGGTGCGTCCAATGGTGCCTGAACTGCTATACGCAAATGCAAGAGCCTGTTTGGTGCGACTGTGCTGAACAACAGTGGCATAGCCATCCTCAGGCTCAGGAAAGAACTCATACCCAGTAATAGCAGCAAGATCATTCATGGAACCACTGAGAACCTTGTTTCCTGAGCGCCACTTGAAGGAACGGGCATAGTCATTCTCAAAGTACACCGTAGCATAGAACTGAAGAATGAGATCCTCATTGTAGGCCCGGTTGTATGATACGAACCGGATCAGCCCCATATCCTCCAACACACTGTAGACCTCGGGAAAAGATACAGTGTCACTGATGTACTCAAGGTCCAAGTCACGGTGCGGAGCAATCTTGACCTTCATGGGCTTGAGAATCTCAGAGAACATACGCTGCTGAAAGATATTCTGAAATTTCCAATCCACCTCATCACGCGCAGCAACATATGGATTAATACGACGCAGTCTGCGGTACTCAGGCCTTGGCAGCTTGTTCAGATCGTCAAGAGCATCAATGTTGTTGTCATTATCAGGCTCTTCCTCTTCCTCTTCCTCATCAGCAATTGGTTCATTGGCCACATAAGTCTCTTCCTCAATGTCATCACTTCTAGTCCCCTCAACAATAGGAGGTCGTACACTTGCACGCTTTGCACGGTCTCGAAGAGCAGAGGAGCTGGAGCCACGCTCCTGGCGAACAAACTGTCCCTTCCCGCTTACATCACGAACCTTCTTAGCACGGCGAGCTCCAACAGTGCCTCCTGAGTCATCTAACAGCAAGCAATGGATACGAGGATAAGTGCAAGGGTCCATGCAATGAAACATAAAAATAGGGACAATATGACATGAAAGGAAAATGCTGAACCTGGGGACCCCGGGTACCCGGAGTCAAAGGACCGGGTGCCCGGAGTACTCAGAGCACCTCCAGGTAGAGACCGGGTGCCCGGGGTCTGGAGACCGGGTGCCCGGGGTAGCTACCAGCGCGAGACAGGGTGCCCGGGGTGGACACCGGGTGCGCGGAAATGGAGGAGGGGCGAAAAATACCGGAGGAGCCGGCCATGGCGACGAGGAGGGCCTTCGGGGAGTAGATCCGGGTGCCCGGAGGGCTCCGGACGGCGAGGGGCGTGGATCCCCTGGAGGAGGCGGCGACAGCAAGGGGGTTGGGGCGTGGAGAGAATGGTGGGAATGAACCCTAACTCCCCACGGCCCCCTCAGATGTAGAGCCACATGCCTAACCCCGGGTGCCCGGTATGTGAGACCGGGTGCCCGGGGCCCTGGGTGCCTGGTGAGTGACCGGGTGCCCGGGATGGTCAGAGGGTTTTCTCAGGGACAGGGGACACACCCCCTGTTCCTGAGCTCACAACACCTCCAACCACGCCTCTAGATTTCCTAGCTACGGGAGCATGATGCAAAACCAAAAAAAACTGGAACCCTTGCACAAGATAAGAACTAGATTGAAGGAAAGAAAGCTTGGGATAGACCGCACACACTAGGTCGTAGGCAATTAGGCACAAATAACACAAGAGTCTATATGACTCGAAAAACAGCACACCGCACTAAAGCGGAAAAAGGCGGTGACCCGAGGGTCGCCATGTTTGAGCAAATGTGGTACGGAACCGCGAAGATTTTAACCTTGGGCCCATCTCCACTACTCATCTTTGAAGCACGAGTGCCATCTAAAATGGCAGATGTGAAAGATTTTTGATCGATTTATGCACAAGTAAGGTTATGTCGGAGTTATTGAGAGAATTCTACCCCCCTACTTATGTGCCTACACCTAAGCAAGATATAGTAAAGCTAGTGTGTGTATGCAAGATCATCAACCCATGTTACTAAGATCCACGATGTTTAGCTCATGCCTTAACTCACGGAACCTTGCTTCATCAAGTGGCTTCGTGAAAATATCCGCAAGTTGCTTCTCGGTGCCCACATGAAAGAGTTCAATGTCTTCTCGTGCCACATGATCCCGAAGAAAATGATGACGAATTTCAATATGCTTGGTTCGGCTATGTTGCACGGGATTATCCGCAATCTTGATTGCACTTTCATTGTCACATAATAGAGGCACTTTGTCACATTTGACACCATAATCCATCAAATTTTGCCTCATCCATAATAATTGGGCACAACAACTTCCCGCAGCAATGTACTCGGCTTCGGCGGTTGATAGAGAAACACAATTTTGCTTCTTGGAGGACCAACTCACTAAGGACCTCCCGAGGAATTGACATGAGCCGGATGTGGACTTACGATCCACCTTGTCACCGGCCCAATCCGAATCCGAATATCCCACCAACTTGAAGGAAGATCCTTTGGGGTACCAAAGTCCTAAGTTTGGGGTATAAACCAAATATCGAAGGATCCGTTTCACGGCCATTTAATGGCTTTCTTTGGGGGAGGATTGAAATCTTGCACACATACACACACTTAACATAATATCCGGCCTAGATGCACAAAGGTAAAGCAAAGAACCAATCTTAGAGCGGTATACCTTTTGATCCACATCTTTACCATTGGGATCTAGATCAAGTTGGCCATTAGTTGGCATTGGAGTCTTCATAGGATTGGCATCCATCATATCAAATCGTTTGAGCATGTATTGAATATACTTTGCTTGGTTAATAAAAGTCCCTCCCCTTAATTGCTTGACTTGAAATCCGAGGAAGAACTTCAACTCACCCATCATAGACATGGCAAACTCCTTGGTCATAAGATTTTGAAACTCAACATTGCAAGCATGATTAGTAGAACCAAAGATAATATCATCAACATATATTTGGCATACAAAAAAATCTCCTTTTACTCTCTTAGTAAAGAGAGTGGTATCTATCAACCCCATCTCGAACCCTTTCGTGTTTAGAAACGTCGTAAGGTGATCATACCAAGAACGAGGTGCTTGCTTAAGACCATACAAAGCCTTATGAAGCCGATAAACGTGATTGGGACGTTCGGGGTCTTCAAAACCGGGAGGTTTCTTGACATACACCAATTCACTTAAAGGACCATTTAGAAATGCACTCTTAACATCCATTTGATATAACTTAAAATTATGATGAGAGGCATAGGCAAGTAAGATGCGAATGGAGTCAAGACGGGCAACGAGGGCAAAGGTTTCACCAAAATCCAAACCTTCAATTTGGGTGAATCCTTGTGCCACTAACCTTGCCTTGTTACGAGTGACTTGTCCATGCTCATCTTGCTTGTTCTTGAAAACCCATTTGGTCCCAATGCCATTATGATTTTCCTTGGGCCTAGCAACGAGTGACCACACCTTGTTGCGAGAGAAATTGTTGAGTTCTTCATGCATAGCTTCCACCCAATCCGGATCATCAAGAGCTTATTCTACCTTAAGGGGCTCAATACAAGAGACAAACGAGTGATGTTCACAAAAGTTTTCCAAGCGTTTACGAGTAGTTACCCCTTTTGAGATGCTTCCAAGGATGTTGTCGGTGTAGTGTTGAAGCATTTGAAGTCTCAATGCCGCTTTTTGTCTCTTCTTTTCAAGTTCTTCTTCACTTGGTTGAATTCTTCGTGGAGAAACCCGAACTTTATTTTTCTTAGCTTGTGGAGAGAAAACTTCTTGAACTTGATCTTGATCACTTGTATGAGCTTGATCTTGGGCCTCAATTATAGGTTCATCATCATTTGATTGAGCTTGCCCTTGATCTTGCTCGGTAGCTTGAGGGACCTCTTCTTGCTCTTGGATAGGTGCTTGTGCTCCCGAAACGTCTTGCTCTTGTGGTGGAGGTGATGACTTCCCTTGAGGAGAAACCTCAAGAGGGGCTCTTACCCCTTCTTCGATTACATGGACTTGGTGTGTTTCTTGTGGAAGAATGTGGCCTATCCCCATGGTCCTTATAACTTGAGAAGGAGCCTCATCACCTACAACACTTGGAACAATAGGTTTGGCTTGGGAGCCGTTATCCTCATCAAACTCCACATTCGATGTCTCCTCAATACATCCGGTGGATTTATTGAGAACACGATACGCATGGGAGTTTGAGGCATATCCAACAAATATTCCCTCATATGTTTTTGCTTCGAATTTAGCTAATCGGGTTTTCTTGTTGAGAATGAAACACTTACAACCGAAAACATGGAAGTACTTGACATTTGGCTTCTTCCCGATTAGGAGTTCATAAGGTGTCTTGTTCTTGAGCTTGCGGAGATATAGCCTATTAGAGGCATGACACACGATGTTGATGGGTTCGGCCCAAAGCTTGTATGGAGACTTGTACTCATCAAGCATTGTCCTTGCCATCTCAATAAGAGTCCTATTCTTCCTCTCCGCAACACCATTTTGTTGAGGAGTATAGGCCGCGGAATATTGATGTTTGATCCCCTCATCACTCAAAAACTCATCCATTGTATAATTCTTGAACTCGGTACCATTGTCACTTCGAATAGCCATAATCTCACATTGGTGTTGACGTTGAGCTTCTTTGGCAAATGATATAAAGGTCTCTTGAGTCTCATCTTTGGTCTTGAGAAAGAAAATCCATGTATATCTTGTATAGTCGTCGACAATGACAAGGCAATACCTCCTCCCACCCAAACTATCATAGGATGGAGGCCCAAAGAGATCCAAATGAAGGAGCTCAAGAGACCTCGTCGATGTGATGATAGTCTTTATCTTGTGTTGCTTCTCATGTTGCTTTCCAGCAATGCAAGCACTACAAACACGATCTTTGGCAAAGGAAACATCGCTTAGTCCAACAATGTGCTCCTCCTTTATAAGGGATTGTAGATTTCTCATACCGACGTGGGCTAGTCTACGGTGCCATAACCACCCCACGTCGGCCTTGGCCATTAGGCATGTTTTTAGGTGAGTGCTCTCTTTCGAGAAATCAACCACATAAAGGTTGCCTTCAACATGCCCAACAAAGACCACTTTGAGAGTATCCCTTTTAAAGACGGTCACATGAAATTCACTAAAAAGCGAGTCATAACCGGCACGTGCCAATTGGATAGTGGAAAGTAGATTGTAGTGAAGGGATTCTACAAGCATGACATTCTTGAGTGAAGAATCACTCAAGATGACAAACTTCCCTAACCCCAATACCTTGCCCTTGCTATTGTCGCCGAAGGAGATGTCCGAGGATGACTTGAGCGAGTCAACGAAATCCACGAGCATATCCTTGCCTCCAGTCATATGAGTGGTGCAACCACTATCAATCACCCATTGTTTTCCACCGGAGGCATAGTTCTTCAACAATGAAGCTTTGTTTTTAGGTCCCCATTTTTAAATGGGTCCTAGAGAGTTAGCAACAAGGGTCTTAGGAACCCAAATAGTCCATGCATAATCATCATAATTAGTGCCGACAAATTTAGCAAAAGTATAGCCATCATTCCTTCTCAAAAGGACATAAGATGGATTGTTCATGCCGGCATAATGAGAAGAGGGAGCCATCTCCTTTGAGATGACTTCCTCTCCAACCTTCTCCTTCTCATTTTCCTTCTCCTTGTGCCCTTCTTGCACAAATGTGATTTGTTGTTGTGGAGGAGTAGCTTGGTTCTTCTTCTTCTTGTTCTTCCTTTTCTTTTGAGAGGGATCAAAACCGATTCCCTCCTTGGCCACACATTCCTTTTGATTACTCAAAAGCTCATTCAAGTTCTTTTCGCCTTGAATACAAGACACAAGACCTTTCTCAAGTTGATCTTTCAACTTTTTGTTCTCAACAAGTAGGGATGCATAATCAATAGAGTTAGAAGCACATGCATCATTAGGAGAGAAAGTAGCAAGAGACTTAAGAGTTGAAGTCTTAAGTTGGTTGTAAGACTCTGTGAGAATTATAAGCTCCCCTTTTATGAGCTTGTGGCTCTTTTCAAGGAGTTTATACTCCTCACCGAGTTCACCATGAGAAACTTTAAGCTTAGCAATTTTATCCAAGAGATCATGCTTAATTTCAAGAGAGAGTTCTAGGGCATCATTGACTTTAACAAAGTCTATCTCATGTGAAGTGACGGTTTCCTCAAGTGAGGCTTTCATGGTTTCTACTTCAAGGAGATTTTGCTCAAGGAGATCATTTCTTTCCTTTTCCTCCATTAAGAGGGTTTCCACATTTCCGATGTAGCCATCACATTCGGTGAGTGACCTCATCATGTTGAGGAAACGAGCAAGGGATTCTCCCTTAAGTGTCTTCATGAAAGCCAATGAGGCTTCCTCACTATAATCGACACCATCTTCTTCACACTCGTTATCCAACTCCTCTTGCGAAGGGTTGGTAGTGGGAGATGATGGCTTAGGGTTGATAGACTTTGATATTACCTCTCTTGCCATGAGGCATCGGTGGACGATGGTCTTGTTCTTGTTGGGGGAGTCGAAGAGGCTTGATGAGGTGGAGGAGGACTTGGAATGCATGGCAATAGCAGCCATGCCCTTGTGCTCATCATCCTCACCATCTTCTTCATCCCCGGATAGGTACTCTTCATGAACAAGAGCTTTGTCACCATGCCTCTTGGCAAACTTGTTGAATCTCTTCTTCTTGAGAATAAGCTTCTCGGATTTCTCTTCTCTTCTTTCATATGGACAATCCGCAACGAAATGCTTTGGACTATCGCAATTGTATCACTTTCTTCTTTCAAACGGTTTTCCCTTGAAGTTGTTACTTCCTTTGTTTCCCAAAGTCTCCATGGTGCCCACATATTTTCTGAACAAAAGAGCCACATCTTCTTCAAAGTCATTTGCCGGGCACGAGGAAACATCTTCATCTTCACAGTAATCTTCCACTTCTTCCACCTCCATAAACTTGGAGGGGCAAGCCACCTTCTTGGCCTTCAAGGCGAGGTTGTCGGTGCTATTCATCCCTTTAACAAGGTCATGGGTTTGCTTGGACTTTGACTTAAACAAGGACTTGGTGGTGAAAGATGACACAATTTGATTTGGAGTCAATTGGTCAAAATCCATGCGTTGATGGATCATGGTGACCATTGTGTCATCCGTCAGAATCATGGCACTCAAGAACTTATCCTTGATGAAATTGTCATCGGCCCATGTGCAACCATAGTTCCTTAAATCCAAAACGATGGACTTGAGTCTTCGGAAAACTTGATCCGCAGACTCACCATCTTTCCTCACGAACATGTTGACCTCCGTCTTGAGAATGGCCAGACGAGATCTCTGCACACTGACATCTCCTTCAAAGATTTCACAGAGAGTGTCCCAAATTTCTTTGGCCGTCTTCAAGAGAGCAATGGAGTCTTGATAGTCTTCGGGAACGGCCCTCCTGAGCATGTGACAGGCGATATCATTGAGTTGCTCATCAACCTCTTCTCTTGGAGATAAGCTTGATGGATCTTCAGGATGATGGCCTCTCAAGATGACCCACCACACTTGAGTGGAGGCACTCCGAACATGTGACTCCATAGCTAATTTCCATTTACGAAACTTGTCAGGATTCAGGAGGGGGGGGGTCCCTAGTATGATTAATATGCGGCATAGGAATATGAGGACAATCATATGAAGGAGCAGCAGCATTATAAGACGGTGCAGAGGTGTGTGGTGGCGGTGTTGGTGTCTCCTTTACTCCATCAACATCCAAAGTGGCGTTTGGAAGAAATGTTGATGAGTTAGAAGGACTTTGCGAAAAAGAAGCAAGTTTCTTGTCGACTTCATCACGAACCAATGCCTTCATCGACATTTCCATGGAGCTTTTAAAGGACTCCATGAAAGAGGTGAATTCGGACATGGTTAGTGATGTAGAGGAGCTAGGTCCTCCACTCTCTTGGTGTGTTGTTTGTGTAGCGGGTGGGTTAGCAATGGGTGCACCAAGTGCTCCCCCATCCGCGGGAATGTTTTCACCTTGATCCCCTAGATCGACCATATTATCTTAGGCGGTAAAGCCCTTACTAAGAGCCCAAGGCTCTGATACCAGTTGAAAGGAACGATACGGTCAACTAGAGGGGGGTGAATAGGTGACTAACAAATTTAAGCTTTATTACCAAATTTTAGGGTTAGGTGGATAAAAACAATTCTCTAGAAGTGAACTAGATGAAACAACCCTAGGTGGCAAGCAAGCTTAAGACAAGTATGCTAGGCAACAATTACAATAGCAAGCCAACAAGCATACAAGGTTAGAACGAGTAAAGTGCGGAAAGGATAAACCACAAGTGACAAGGAGACGCGGCGATTTGTTTGACCGAAGTTCACACTCCTTTGAGGGAGTGCTAATCTCCGTTGGAGTGGTGCTCAAGATTGAGAGCTCTACCAACAACGTAGCTCACCGTATTCTCCCTTTTCGAGTCACCCCCAATGGATGAGCCTCGAATCACTCGGGGTTGGTCTTGAAGGCGACCACCACACCTTTACAGACTTCCCGGAGCACACCACAAGCAAGGAAGCTTCCAGGACGGACACCTAGCCGCCTAGGAGCCAAAGCTCCAAGAGTAACAAGTCAACGGTGAAGAAATCTTGAGGGAACTAAAAACGGTTTGGTGGAAGTGTAGATCGGGTGAATCTCCTCCGGATCCCAAAGTATTGGAGAGTTTGGTTGGGGGAGCAGGGATGAATCCAAGATTTTGAGTTTTGGCAATGGTGAGGAGCTTGGGGAGAAGATTAGGGATCAAGGAGGAAGAAGAGGGGGTTTTTATACCCCCTCCCCCAAATCTGCCCGTTGGACTCGGGGGACCCCGGGCACCCGGGGTGGTCAGAGAGCTTCTCCATGGGGGCCCGGGCACCCGGGGGTCCGGAACCCCGGGCACCCGAAGTACTCAGAGAGTACCAGCAAGAGGGCCCGGGCACCCGGGGGTCCAGGACCCCGGGCACCCGGGGTGGTCAGAGAGGATTGGGACTTCTCCCTGACAGACCACCACTCTGATGCCTCCAGGCCCTATACATCCTAAACTAATCCAAATACACCGTGACCCCTCTTAATAGTGCGGCATGCCTACGACTCAAAAGGAACCAAAAAAATCTTCCGAGTCCAAGAGCACGCCGTCTTCTCCTTTTTGGTTAGAGAGGGGACACCCGCATCCGTAGATGCCACCGAGAACCTAATGACCTGAGATACACTAGAAAACTGTCATTAGTCCTCACAAATCGTATTGTAATCAATACCAAAACCGCAATCAGGGGCAATTTCACTTTCAACAACTCAACTGTCAAAGCTTATAAATACTCTTTGGCTCCCCGTGTGTCGAATCAATAAATTGGGTTAACTTACCCGCGAAGACTATCTCGATCCCGTACGCCTGTGGGGAATCAAGCAGCGTTTTCTGGCGCCGTTGCCGGGGAGCATAGCAATATTTACAAGTCTACTTGAAGTATCCTGCCTGCTGCACATCATCCTCTATGGGTAAGAAAAGAGACCCCAAGGTTCCGATCTTACCATCCCGTACAAGAAAAGGTACTGTTCTGAACACTAGTGCTACACTTGATTCACCTTCTGTTATGAGTAAGTTTACTTCACCACCACTACATGATGCTTCTATTGAGTCTGTCACTATGTCCGATACTTTTGATGATGCTTCCACTACTCTTGATGATGCTACTTTTCTTGGTCACTATATTGAAACTCAGACTGCTAAGGCTGCAGCAAAATCGAAGACCGAGACCCCTGCTACCTATATTCCTACCTGCAAAACCTTTGGTTACCCGAGCTTAGATGAACTCAAGGAGAGAATCCTTGATGATGATTATGTTACTCTTGATGATGATTTTTGCAGGGAACTCAGAGAGTGTGTCGACTCTGACCCTGGTGCTGTTAAGGAGTTGCTCAAAAAGCACCCCATGAAGAACAAAGTTATTCCTGATCCTCAATTTGCCACATCTCCTATATGCATCACTGATCCTGATTATGATTTCTCTGCTGATCTTTCCCTTATATCTACAGTCGAGGCTGACCCCTTTTATGGTAGAGAAAATGATGATGCTATAACACACTTGACATACTCGCTGAGCTAGGAAACCTATTCACTACTGATCAGAAGATACGAAACTTCTATGTGGCCAAGCTTTTTCCTTTTTCTTTGAAGGAAGACGCTAAAACATGGTATGATGCACTACCCTATGGTTCCGTTAAGAGTCCCCAGGACTTAGTCCAATTATTTGTTGATAAATATTTCCCAGCTCATATGCAACATGCTTCTTTGCAAAGAATCTACAACTTTAAACAATTGCAGGATGAGCAGCTCCCTAAAGCTTGGGGGAGGTTTTGTTATTTACTTAAGGTTATGCCGGGACATGGAGTCCCCAAGAATGAACTTCTTGATATATTTTACGCTGGTTTAACCGATGAATCCAGATCCTATCTGGATAGTTGGGCTAGTTGCGTTTTCAGGGAAAGAACGCCGGACGATGCAGAAGAATTAATGTGCAAAATCTCCAACAACCATGAAGATTGGTCCGTTCCTGAGCCACTTCTACCACCAAAAAAGAGGGGCATGCTTATTCTGAACCCCGAAGATATGCAAGAAGCAAAGAAGTCTATAAAGGAGAAAGGTATTAAAGCCGAAGACGTGAAGAATTTACCGCCTATATAGAAGTTGTGTGAGCCTACTACTCACCCTCCCTTGGTAGTGGTACACTCTCTATTAGACTTTACTGAAAGTGACATCCCTAAAGGTAAGCCTCCCGACCAATGTTTAGATGAGCTTGATAATTTTATTGTTAAGCAAGACCATTTTAATAGGAGATTACAAAGTCAGTTGCATGATAATTCTCTTGCTATCAAAAGTTTGTGTGATGTTCTAGAAAGAACAGTTAATGATGTTAAATGTCTTGTTAAGCATTTTCATATGGTTCAAACTCAGCTTGAACAAATTTCAAATGTGCAAAAATATTTTCTTGCTAATAATGCCAAACAGGACATACAAGCTTATGGAATTAAAACTAGGGGTGGAACACACACCCAGGACCCACTCTATCCTGAGGGGCATCCAAAGAGGATTGAGCAAGATTCTCAAGTACAAGAAGAAGGCGAGACTGTTAGCTCTCCGAAGAAAAAGAAGAAGAAACACAAGGAGGCTGACAATCCCGATGATCCTATTACAAGTGAAAAGCCAGCTGTTGATCCTATCAGCATATCTACCTCCAATGCCGAAACAGAAGACGATGCCGAGCCTGAAGAAAATGACGCAGAGAAGGATGATTCTCTTAAGGTAAGAGAAGAAGAAGCACCCGATAAACGCAAGAGGTACTCTAAAGAAGACTTCATTGCAAGAAGACATGGGAAGGAAAGAGAACCATGGATACAGAAACCCATGCCCTTTCCAGGTAAGTTCCTCAAATCCAAAGAAGAAGAGCATTATAATAAATTTTGTGAATGGATGAAGCCTCTTTTTCTTCAAATTCCTTTGACTGATGCTATTAAGTTACCTCCCTATTTGAAATATATGAAAGATATTGTTACTAATAAAAGAAAATTCCTAATGAGGCAATATATACTATGCTTGCTAACTACTCTTTCAGTGGCAAGATTCCTAAGAAGCTCGGTGACCCAGGTATACCCACCATTCCTTGCTCCATAAAGAATAATTAAGTCAGAACTGCTTTATGTGATCTTGGTGTAGGAGTGAGTGTTATGCCTTCCTCTCTTTACAAAAGGCTTTGTTTAGAGAAACTAATCCCTACAGATATCTCCCTTCAGATGGCTGACAAATCAACAGTTGTCCCAATAGGTATTTGTGAGGATGTACCCGTTGAAGTTGCTAACTATTTGATACTTACAGATTTTGTTGTGCTTGACATGCCCGAGGATGGGAGCATGTCCATTATTCTTGGTAGACCTTTTCTTAACACCGCAGGTGCTATCATTGATTGCAATAAAGGAAAGGTCACTTTCAACGTTGATGATAAAGAACACACGGTGTATTTTCCAAAGAAGATTGACAAAAGGCATGGCCTTAACACTATAGAGAATATCGAGACCGTGAAGATTGGAGAATGGGACTGTCCACTACATGTGAATACAAAACCATTATGGTGGGGACAATGTCCATCAAAGTAAAGGTGCAATGAGCACTTCATAAGGGGTGAGACTTCTTGTTCTGTATATCTCCGGTTTGTTGGTAAGACTTGATCAACCTTACTAGTAAGCTTGTTTTATATAGGTAAAAAGTTAAGCTTTATATGTTTTCATTTGATTTAGCTTTCATTCTCTTTACTGTACCAATTTTTTGTGTTTTTGAAGCTTCACAATACTAATCACTGCTTTAAAGTTTTCAGAAAGTTTTGCAGCTTTTTGAACTCCGAGAAATTTTCAACAGTGAAGTTTTCAGAAAAATTCCAGAAAAAAAATAAAAATTTCCATGCCGGGAGTGACCCAGAGGCGCCTGGGGCTGACCAGGGGATCCACCAGTGGCCCAGGCGGCCAGCTGGCGCTGCCTGCCCCTGGCCGCGCCCACAGGGCGCCTGGGGCCCACAGGTGTAAGGCCCGATATGCGGTACTGTTCCAGATCTAGATGTTTCAATCCAGATCCGGGGACGAAGCACATATCGGTCCCACCGCAACATATGACATAGCCATATGCCCCGGATTTCCAACATGATATCACAACATTACAGATACAAGGATACAACATCTCATACAATCGGCATACAACTGCCTTAATACAATACAACAGCGGAAGACATATGTCTGAGTACAGACTACAAGCAAAAGCCTAGTGGAAAAAAGAAAAACATCGATCCCATAACCACACGGGTCCAGGCCCTCCGCCGGGATCCGCCTAACTAGTCGTCGTCGAGTCTCCACGTGAAACGTCGATCACCATACTTGTTGTCGATCAAGAACCCTGAAAAGAGTTTGGGGTAGTATCATGAGTACAGAAGTACTCAGCATCCAACTGTAGTGGTCATCTGACCCATCAAGGACTTCATCACTCATAATTCTAGGACAACTAGTAGTTTACGGTAAGGAAGGGCTAAGTGGTGAGGTTGCTG
This sequence comes from Bromus sterilis, assembly GCA_950022295.1. NCBI lineage: Eukaryota > Viridiplantae > Streptophyta > Magnoliopsida > Poales > Poaceae > Bromus > Bromus sterilis. Next base: position 354,033,643 of record OX465595.1, read on the forward strand.
CCGCACTAGCATTTATGAAGTGGCTAACGATCTAGAGAGTAAGATAAGAAGCCAAGCATTCGATGAGGAATCGCCTCCAACAAGTCTTCTATCCACCTACTACGCAAACATAACACCTATCCTATCCTTGTCCTCCTCTTCGCATCCCGACGAAGAAGAAGCAGTCAAGGCACACACATGGTGATCAAGTTATATTAAGATTATCTCAGTTGTTGTTGTTGTCTATGAAGAAGGAGTAGGTCTTAAGTCGTCCATAACCATGGACACGGCTTCTCGAAAAGATTTAACCCTGCAGGGGTGTACCAACTGCCCATTACAAGGCTCCGCACGCACGCCCATCTCTCTCAGTTGCTACCCATCACAGGCAACCATTTTATGATTTAGTTCCAAGAGATCCGAAACGACAGGTCCCTCTAACTAACAACGAAGAAATCCGGGTGCCCCCCGGGGAGTCGACACCCAATCCAAAAGCTGGCCACGCTCTCGGATCGGACTCTTCCGTATGGCTAAGGTCGGGGTTAGTCTCGCCTATATAACAGGGGACTTCCTTAGCTCACCAGTGTGGACCAACAAAGGAACTATGTCTCTGTTGGCCCGAGTTGTTTTAAAACCACTGGCTGCAGACCAGTTATGCATGCGGTTTCAAATGGTAAATCAGCTTGGGCCACCTCTAGAAATGTTTGAAGCTAGGTAGGTAAGAAAAGGGGACCCCACAAAATCCCACACGCGGTTAGGCACGCTTAGTCTTAAAACCAATACCCGGAACTCGGGTCCTAGGTGACTCGAATGGAACAAAGCGTCGGGGCGGGATAGCCTAGACCTTCCATCCTTCGTCGAATATAGTCAACATTATAATAATCATATCGTCAATAACAATAATAATAATGTGATATCCCAAACCAAGGAGTAACAGGGTAACATCGTAGCATCCTAAGCATGCATACTAAGAAGGGGCTGAGCAACGAGCAATAGTAACATAGCAGTACAAGGTTTGCTGGGAGGGGACATGGCTGTATCGGTTAGAAAGAGGCTGTAAACATGTGGTAGGATCAAACATCGAACCTAACCTAGACTAGCATGCAAACCGCTGGTTGAAATAGAATGGATCATAAGTAATGCATAGTCCATGCCTGTTGATAAGTCGGGTTCCGAAGGTGTAGTCGATCGCACGCTCGCATCGTCTCCGAGAGGTACCCGCGGGAGCACACAAGAAGTAAACACTGGAAAGCAATCAACGGTGCACCACTATTACTACGGAGCAATACAAGATCAAAGAGACAACACAAGGCACGGAAACGCGATACGGATCTATCGTCGAGAACGGTTACTAACAGTTTAAGTGGGGTATCGGTCACACACGACGAATACCGCACGTTTACGGTGGTTCGAGTTGTTTAGCTACAGGTGATCAACCAACGGTTGTTAACATGGCAACTCAAGCAAGCATGGCATAGCACACAAACAAGTCAAGAGGTGAATCACAAAGTAAACTATCTATGCTAGTCAATTAAAGTGAGGCACAACCTAAACATGGCATAGCACTAAGTGCCGCACGATGATTAAAAGATTTGGTACTGTTCTGTCCTAAACCATATTTTAGCTTGGTTAACAACAGCAAACAATAGCATAAACACAAAGTACACGAAAAACTAATCAAGTTACATATAAAGAACACCCAATACGGAGTTACGGTTAAAAAGATACAAGCAAAACAAGTTATGGGCACAAACTGCCAACATCATGAAGCACACTTTAGAGCAATGAATAAACAGGATAATGAATGCAAACATGCTCACAAATGATATGAAATTAAACTAGACATGACAAGGAAGGCATGGCAAAAAGAATCATGCAAAAAGGCATCATAGATCAAAAGATATTAAGCAAACAATATGGCATCGCAAAGTAACAGACTTAGAGAAAAACTGAGGTGGCTGTCGAAAACAGCAGCATAGCAACTTTGGAGCTAAATATATATATGACCAGTAATGCTAACATGAAGATGTAATACATGTAATGAAAGTAGACATGATGCTTAACAATATGCAATTGTAATCACTCAATTCCGATAAACGGTCGCGACACACTCGTCGACCGAAGTTGCAACAAAATATAAACAGCAGCACACTAACAGCAGGGTAGCTACTTTGGAGCAAGATACAATCATCATGCATCAAGAAAATATGACATGTGAAGGCATGAAACTGAAGTAGAAACAATGCTTAACAGGATGCAAAAGGAATCATTCAATTCCGACGAACGGTTGCGAAGCAATCGTCGCCCGAAGTTGCAATAAAAATAACAGTTACAGCAACTTAGCAGCGGTTAACGACAGGTAGCCCTGTTTGAACAGCAATAACTACATCTAAAAAACCTCAAAACAATTAACTCTCAAAATATTAAAGCGAGAGCACGCAATTCTAAACAATTCGTCTTTTGGGGGCGAAGTCATCCGGGCTACAGATCTACCGCAAAACGCACTGCGAAACTGAATACAGCAAGAAAAATAAAAGGACTTAGCAGAATTAACAGATTAAAAAAAACACAACAGAAAAAAGGGCCTCACCCCTTAGTGGGCTCAGCCCACTGGAGGCGGTGGCTGGCGGCCTGGAGGGAGCTGGGCCGGCCCATGTGCAAAGGCTGGAGGCCGCTCAGGGAGGCCGAGCGCCCGACGGCCATGGCGGCGGTTGCGACCGCGGCGGCCGGCGCTGCTCCCGTCCGGCGAGGTGGGCGACGAGGGGACGATGGAGGCGCGGCGCAAAGGGGCAGGGGCGGCCGGATCTCGCCGGATCCGGGCCGCGGCGAGGTGACGGAGCGGGGCGGAGTCTGGCGGCGGGGCGAGCTCAGCTTCAAGGAAGCCATGGCGCGGCGGCGCCCTTCCTGCTGACCTGCGGGGGAGGAAGAGAGGCTAGGTGAGGGGGCACGGGAGGATGGAGAGAAGAGGGAGGAGAGGGAAGAGGAGGTGGCCGGGCTGCTCGCTGGCAGCCGGCGGCGCGAGGCGGCGGGGTTGCTCGGGCGTGGAGAGGAGCTCCACGGGTGGCGGCTGCCCGGATGGGCTCGGTGGGGCCCGGCGGCCGCGGTTGCGGGCCCGCGCGGCCCGGGCGCGGTGGAGAGGCTGGCTCTGGCGACGTGGCTGCATCTGGAGCATCCAGATACAGATCCAACGGCTGGGATCCACTCAAACCTAGGGTTTCGGGAAGGGGCTGTTTTGGGGCTAATTTTGTGCGAAAAGAGGGGGGTGGCTGCAAATTTTCCATGGGGGAAACCCTAGAAGGCCTAGGAGAATGTGGTGTTCTTTATATAGGCAGGTTAGCTGGCCAGTTGACGCAAACGCCCTCGGTACCCCTCTCGCGTGTCCGGTGATCGCGTTCGTGACCGCCGAGACTCCGTACGGACTCCGATTCCGACGAAATCTCGAACCACGCGCTCAGCGCGTCGAGCTCGTCGAACGTACCTCACTGCGCTGACATTCTGAGAATATTTTTTGGCGCCCCATAAAATAATCCGTTTATTAAATAAACGGGGTTTTCGTTCCGGTGGCGATGGCTGGACTTGTGCGGTTGCGACGGTGCTCGGGTGAAATCCCGGTGTCGCAAAGTCGTGTGCCGTGGTGGAAAAGGGGTCGGTCACGCATCCGATACGAGAATAAGGGGGAGAAAAAAAATTAACGCCGATCGATAAATCAGGGATGCAAACACCGCAAACAAATCAGACAATCAAACAACTCACACCGAAAACAAATTTTTAATTTTTGTGAAAACTGGGCTGTTACAATACAACACCACCAACAAGGGATCTCGTCCCGAGATCCAAGACGATCCGGGGGAGAGGGGGGAGAGAGAAGAGAGACGACGATCTTCAACACCACCAACAAGGGACTCTGCTCCATGTCGACGTCGAAGCTCCGTCGAGATACTTTCCGTAGGTAGATGGTTACGTCGGAAAACGAAACCACCAAGTGTTCAAGAGGAAGAACGACAGCGAGATCCGGATCAAAGGATAGTGTTCCCACTCAAAATCGTGAATACACCAGGCAAAAGGACTGAAGTCAACAGACGACCAAGATATCTACCCAGAGTCGAAAGAACTAAAGGAACTACCAGATTTCCCAACCTGAGATCGGAATCGAGACAATACGCTGCGAGCAAGGCATTGTAACGATTTCGATACTCCACTCACTCGAGATCCTAAGGTTTGAAAGGGGATAAGTCGAGAATTAAACACTTACATCACTTTTCCTGACCAGAGCAAAGGTAAGGAGTAAAAAGATCCTACTCTCCGACAACTAACTTAGTAACTACAAAATAGTTTCGTCTAGACTCGACTTCGGCCAGAGAAGGGATCCTACGGTCGGTAAGGCTCTGATACCAAGTTGTAAGGCCCGATATGCGGTACTGTTCCAGATCTAGATGTTTCCATCCAGATCCGGGGACGAAGCACATATCGGTCCCACCGCGACATATGACATAGCCATATGCCCCGGATTTCCAACATGATATCACAACATTACAGATACAAGGATACAACATCTCATACAATCGGCATACAACTGCCTTAATACAATACAACAGCGGTAGACATATGTCTGAGTACAGACTACAAGCAAAAGCCTAGTGGCAAAAAGAAAAACATCGATCCCATAACCACACGGGTCCAGGCCCTCCGCCGGGATCCGCCTAACTAGTCGTCGTCGAGTCTCCACGTGAAACGTCGATCACCATACCTGTTGTCGATCAAGAACCCTGAAAAGAGTTTGGGGTAGTATCATGAGTACAGAAGTACTCAGCATCCAACTGTAGTGGTCATCTGACCCATCAAGGACTTCATCACTCGTCATTCTAGGACAACTAGTAGTTTACGGTAAGGAAGGGCTAAGTGGTGAGGTTGCTGCCGCACTAGCATTTATGAAGTGGCTAACGATCTAGAGAGTAAGATAAGAAGCCAAGCATTCGATGAGGAATCGCCTCCATCAAGTCTTCTGTCCACCTACTACGCAAACATAACACCTATCCTATCCTTGTCCTCCTCTTCGCATCCCGACGAAGAAGAAGCAGTCAAGGCACACACACGGTGATCAAGTTATATGAAGATTATCTCAGTTGTTGTTGTTGTCTATGAACAGGGAGTAGGTCTCAAGTCGTCCATAACCGTGGACACGGCTTCTCGAAAAGATTTAACCCTGCAGGGGTGTACCAACTTCCCATTACAAGGCTCCGCACGCAGGCCCATCTCTCTCAGTTGCTACCCATCACAGGCAACCATTTTATGATTTAGTTCCAAGAGATCCGAAACGACAGGTCCCTCTAACACTACTAGGGAATAGCCTTATGGTGGCGCACTGTTTTTGAGTTTAGTGGCGCATTAGGGATGCGCCACTAACTACAAGCCACTAATAAGGGCTTAGAGGTGGCGCATTCTAGATGCGCCACCCCTAAGGCCCTTAGGCGTGGCGCATCCCAGAATGCGCCACCTCTAAGCTCTTAGGGGTGGCGCATTCTGGTATGCGCCACTCCTAAGGGCCTTAGGGGTGGCGCATTCACAGTGCGCCACTAAATCCTGAAAATATGCGCCACTAAATAATTACAGAAAACAAAAAAAAAAGAATTACATAAAAGAATAAAAGCATTACAGATATTTTTATTATATTACAGAAATGAAAAATACAATATAACAATGAGGCCAACAATTATTGATACAAAAGAATTGCAATATAATTTTTATTACAAAGGTTTAGAGGCCAACAAGATTCACAAGATTACATCCATCACAAAATTACAATGAGTCCAACAATTATTGAAAACCGAAAGCTACTTTCGTCATCCTATCCATTTTGCTCTTCAACCTGCACAAAAAAAAGCTTTAGAGGTCAGATCCATATGAATCATACCAAAGGAGAAGAAAGCAATCTAGCATCTATTCTTATCAACAACTTAAAGCAAGTCGATGAATGGTGAAAAGCATGCACATATGCATAAAAATGCATATGAAGTGACCTTTATACACAAAGAGCACCAAGAGTATTTGACACTACCATCTACTACACAAAGAGTACATCCAAATTACATCCAAATTACACAAAGAGTACATTCAATTGTTCTGACTCGGCTCGGGGAATGGGCGGCATCCTTCTTTCGTCATGAAAGGCCTTGTGTCACGCAGGGCCTTTAGGCGGACTTCTATCTCCCCATTGGATGGTGCAATGTTCGAGTGGAAGATAGACCCCCTCATTTGTACTTCATGACGGATGATAGTCGCCATCTGCGCTTGGATGTGAAAGAACTCCTCCTTCAGATTTGCATCGGCGATTTCCGCCTTCCTTTCGGCCCACGCTCTGAGATGACTTGGCAGCGTAAGGTTGCGTTGTTCCTATACAATCGCCCTCATGTGATGAAGGGCGTAGTACGCATCCCTCACACTGCCAGCCGGCTGCTTGACGCACGGGAACTGCGTTACGTGGTTGAACACGTTCACGCCAGGCTGATTTTTCCTGAACTTGTGCTTCGTGATCTTGCCTCCGGCTTTTATGTAGCCGACGAGAGCATCATCCAAAACTCCCATGATATACTTGTAATCTTTCTTCTTCACACTCCCCGAGTCTAAATACACGACATGCGATTGTTGAGGTGAAAAGCAGATGAGCACGCAGCCTTGATCCTCACTGCATAATTAAAATAATCCAAAAGAATGTTGGAAGAGGACAATGGAAAGCTAAGAAAGCATATATGCTATGGAGGCGAGCGAATGACTTACTTGGGAGAGTATGTCATAAGAAATGAATCCTTGTCGGCGTTCTGTAGCATGAAGTCTGTGATGTACCCCGCCGCGAGAGCCGCGTCCCCGTCGTCCATCAAGATGCTTTCACGCATGTAGAAGGGGTCCAATATCGCGACGCTCGGGGTCTTATCTCTCCTGATACTCATAGAAAGGCTGAGCGAGAACAGGCGGATAAGGCTATGGTCCAGCCGCTTGAGATGGTACAAATTGAAGATCTCCGAAAATCGCAGGATTATCATATCCGCGGGGATAGTGTTGATGAAGCCCATGTTGAGTGGCACCTTGGCCATGAAAACCGGGTACGAGGGATTCTCTTCTCGAAGAAGAATCTTCTCTAATGCCATAACACTATGATGCACACTCTGCATATCCGAAGTTGCAAGGTCCAGCATGTCCTTAGGTAGCATCGCCCTACCAGCCACATGGATTTCAAACGAGAGATCCTTGGGTCTTGGTGGCCCGTCCTGAGCCCGGATCGGCATCGAAGGTTGGCTACTAGAAGTGATGCTCTTCTTTCTTTTTCGTCCCTTCTTCTTTTCTGATTTTGAGCAGTCACCGGCCTTTATCTGCTCAGTGGCCGCCTTATGGAGTGTGGACGGGCTGAGAATATATCTTGTGGCATCTGCTTGAGGCTCGGTGAAGGCGCAAGCTGCTGGAGACATGTCCTGAGAAGCAGCGAAGAGACGCGTGGAGCAAGCAAGCTTCGCCGCAGGATCAGCTGGACCGCGAGCTTCCTCGTCATGCTGATAGGCTCCTTCAGCAGGAGGCATGAATAAGTCATCAGCATCATACAAAGTATTGATGAACTGGTCGGCGCTGATATCATCATCAAGATCATCGTCTTCTTGTTGTGCGCTGATGGGATCATGTGGCGCCGACACGATGACTAGCGGTGTTGTCCTAGGTGTGGTGCCCCTTTCCCCCGTCATTAAACACATTTGGCTCTTTGACCATAGGCATATTTGGTTGAAACAGTCACTGAGGACTGCCGGCTCGTCCTCATCGTATCCGGGGGGTTGAATGGGAGGTTCAACTCTCTCGTAGCCCAAAATCACGAGAGAGATTTGAACCCTATGCATCTCCGGTGCCATCGGCATATTGTACATGATTCAATTTTGTGGTTGAATGATTTTACCTTTGGCAACATCCTTCAACTCGCCGTCCACGACTTGTAATAGAATGCATGGAGTGTCCTCATGCGAAAGAGATATATATATATGTGTCAGAACCCCAAATTTAGGTTTGTGCTTTTCCAAGCTTGCATTTTTGCTTCATGAAAAAAATTGCAAAAGAAAAGGAATTGGGGAAAAGAAAAGCCCTAAATGAATTAAATAAAAAGGCCAGAAATAAATCTTTTTCCAAAATTCTTTTGGATGTATTGAAAAATCCTAAAAATGAGTCTGATCATTTTAAAAGTGATTTGGGATTAATCCCATGCTCATATATTTTTCAATAATTCAAATAGTGGCTTGGAAATTAAATCTTTTGTCTATTTGAATTGAAATTCAAATAAATTGAATTTCAAAAATTCCCAAAACTTGGGGTTGACTTCTATATAGTCACCTAGGTTTTATAAAAATGTTTGGGGATTTTTATAAATGCCCTAGCTATTTTATTTTATTGGGCAAACAGACAACAGAAAAAAAAAGAAAAAATAAAGAAAGACAGAAACCTTACCTCGCGCCCACGGGCGAAGGCCCACTTGGCCCAGCCCGGCCCCCTTCCTGTCGTCTTCCTCCTTGACAGAAGGAGAGCTGGAGGAGCCGTGCGCCGTGCATGGCCGCCACCTCCACCTCCTCGCCACCTCCTGCTTCCCCCTCATCTTCTCCTTCGCGCTGGAGACGCCTGGGAATCTCCCAGTTCCTTTCCCCCCCTCGCTGGTTCGTTCCTGTCCCTCTCCCGCTCGATTCCGCGCGCGGCCGAAGCCCTAGCCGGAGCACGGCCGGGCGCCACCGTGGCGACCGAGCTCCTCCAGAAGCGCCATCTTGTCCAGCGCGTCCACGGCCGTCGACTTCGTCAAGCCGCTGCGTCAATTGGAGCCAGGGGCCACCGGAAGCGACGCTGCCCTCCTCGAGTTGCCGCCGGCCGCAGAGAGCTCCGACGAGCAATTGCTCGCCGACGAGTTCCTCCCCAACGACGCTGCGCTCGTCTTCGTCTTCGCGGTGAGCTCCCACCTCGTTTGCCCAGTCCTGCTGCTTCCCCCGTGCACTGCCTCGCGATCCGCCATGACCAGTGGCTCCGGCCGCCGCCTCCCGTCGGAGTAGCCATGGCTAAGGGCCTCCTCGAGGTCCCCCGCTTGCTTTAGGAGACGTGCGACGTCGAGAGCTACGCGCCCGTGCCTCCGTTTTCCTTCCCCGTGGCCGGAATCCCTTTTCCATGCAGCTCCGGCGAGCCTCCGGCCACCGGCGGCGACCCAGGCCATTAAGGCCTTAATTAGCTTAAGTTAATTACCCCCAGGGCCACTGACAGTGGGCCCAGCCCCTTAATTAAAGGGGTTCAAAATTAAACAGATTTAGTTAAACCTAGTGAGGCTGACAGGTGGGGCCGCCCTGTCAGTTGACTGGTCAACCCTGGCGTCAGCATGACCTAGCGATGACGCAGTAAATCTTAAATCATTTAATTTAAATCAGTAAATTCCAGAAAATGGCTGAAACTTTGAAAAATCATAGAAAATTCATTTTAACTCCAAATTCAACATATAATATATGAAAAATGATCAGGAGAAAATCCTCTATCCAAATATCCAACTTTCAGCTATGTTGGAGTTGATCTTAAAAAGGGATCATTAGCTTTTGATATTTGATTTAATTGGAATTATTTCAAATTCAAATCAATTACTATTCCAATTTCAAACATTGAAATGCACCACACATCACTTGTACTTCAGAAGCATTTCACACTTATAATCATTTGGTTTCAAATGAACAAATAATAGCAAATGCAAGTGGACCAAATTCAAATAACATTTGGAGTTTGAATTTGAATTTACTTTTCAAATCAACTTCAATTAAAATGTGGCAATTCAAACATAGGTCACATCAGCACACTTCCATGCTATGTTTTGCATATTGAATGTGCATTGTATTATTTTGATTGTGCTTTACTTCCAGTGCTTCGGTGATTGCATCTTCTCGGTAGAGTTGATCTCGGAGATGAGTTCAACCTCACGTCAGAAGAGTGATACCTCGTGATCGTCAGCAAGGCAAGCAGCCCCCTCTTTGATCATGTCTATAAAATCCCAGTTCCCTCTCATTCTCGCAAATGCATGTTTAGGATGTCACCATGATACGTTCTACCGCTAGTTGAACCCATTCCATTGCATGACCTATCATTTTGTCACAGTAGTAAGCAAACCACAATCCTAGCAGATGTAGGAGTTGGTTGATATCATGTGGCCCCTGCAACTGTTACAGCTTATTGCATGCTTAGAGTTTTTACCTGAGGCTACTTTGATGTGAGTCGGGATGGTAGTGATCATGTGAATGATGGTGGTAACGTGTTGATGAATCTACCCTAAACAAAGGTGAACGATGAGAGGCTGTGTAGGAGTACACAGTGGGTTGTCTCGTTGAACACTGCCTTAGGCCCGAGTTCTTGTGTTGTTATCCAAGACCAAGAGTACGACCACACATTGGGCTCACTGACCCCTCTCGGCCTAGTACCTCACCCCGGACCTGTCCAGGAGTCGCAAGTAGTTCGCCCTTTAACGATCTCAAGCAGGTGGAACCAAGGTAAGTGGTTGGCGTAGGTTGTGGGCACGTTGAATCAAGTGATCATGATCGAGTTGAGCTTGAAGGCGGTCACACAACGTTTGAGTCCGCATCGGAACAATCGGCCGGATTCCGACTGTGGTCCCAACTCAAATAGGCGACTCCCTAGGACTAGAGATGGTGCCGTGAGTGAAGTGTCGTGGCAGCATCCTCGCCGGTACTCACTTGAAGGGTCCATCCCCAGGCGGTAACAGATGAGGCGTGTGTGTAGCAGTACACCCCTGCAGGGTTAATGAACTATTCGAATAGCCGTGTCCGCGGTTATGGACTACTTGGAGACCTTTACTTGATCATAGATAACTTGAACCGGATACTTCTAAAACACACCAAGATAAGTGTGAGTGCTATGGCGTGCTTCCTCGTGGGGAAGTCGAGGAAGGTACCATAGTGGAGTATTGGTTGGAGACTATTACTTGGACTCGTGTACGTTCTTACCTCTCTCTGGTACTCGTAGTTCAGGATTAGCCAAGTCAAAGCTGGCATTTCTGCAAGTGAAACCCCACTTCCCTTTGCCTTGATACATGTGCATGAGTAGTATAGTTCCTATGTAAGTCTTGCTGAGTACGACTTTGTACTCACGTTTGCTTATTCTATGTTTTAGAGACGAGACCACTGACCCTGATGGTGGCCTCTACCTCAAGCTCGACGTGGACCAATGTCGTATAGTTCCAGGCAGCAGCCTGTGCCCTTTTGGAGGGTCGTTGTACTTTTCTTTCAGGCTTCTTAAGCCATTTGTTAAACTTATCTTTACTAAGACATAATTTGCTTCCGTTGATGTTTGATGTAATGTTGGATCACATTCATGTGATCTCTGCTTGTAATACAACTACTATGTCTGCTCTGTTTAGCAGGAGTTATAAAGACTATGAGTTTGTAGAGTTCATGTTGTGATTACCTGCTGTTTACACTGGACATGTATGCTGCGTGTATGATTATAACATGCATGTCTTAGTGTGGGGTTCGATAGCTTAGTTGTGTTCTTGCCGGCGGTCTTTTATACACCAAGTGGCCCTTAGATGTGCGACGCTTGGGGCATCGCGATGCGATTGCTTGTGACTCTGTCACGTGGCACACTTTGTTGTATGATCGAGCCCGCCCGAGATCCCGACTAAGTGATCGGGCTGGAGTAAGTCTATGTAAGGGTTATGATTCAATCGATAACATGGTTGAGGCGACTTGTCTGTGAATATGGGATTCACCACCCATATCTTTAGACTTGTGTGCGGACGATGAGGACCCATCTCAGTTGATCATCCGGCCTGAATGGGATGCCCCTCACGTTCGATGCTTACCGAGAACGTTCTGTGCTTGGCCTTGTCTGCTTAGACAAGTTGGTACGGTTCTCGGCTCTTCATGTGATTATATTATGACCGGAATTACATACGCTAACCCCGGGTCCCGACAGACTTGGTACCAGAGCAGTACTGCCTGTAGGATTATCAAACCTTTGGCCGATGTCGAGTCTAGCATTCTATAGTTATATAGTTACTTTGGGTATAAGGGAACAACGTAAGACTTCTTTTTTCTCCTTATCCTCATCGATCTGAGTTCTGAGTCAACCTCATCTTATTCTACGGGAAGATAGGACTAGGCTCATCTATGTCTTTACTAGGACATCTCGTTGATTGCTTCTTTGTAGCTGTAGGAGTGTTGTGGTCTTTCTGAACCATCATTCCATAGTGTTTCTGTGGAAGTGATGTCCGTTATTCTGTAGGTTGTCTCAATTTCCATCCCGGTACAGCCGTTATGCTGTCCGTTTGTGGCTTTGATGCTATTGCATTATAGTCTTCTATCTTAGCATAGATTTGTTTCCTAAATCCTATTCTGATTGTTGATTCTTATCACACAGAATGTCAGGTGCAAATCAAGGTGTTGATCCCAGTTCTGGTTACATAGACGGTGAAGAACCTCCACCACCACCCTCAACGGCAGAAATCATGATGGAGGCTGAACAGAATCGTCGTGATCAGACACGTCTTCTCGAGCGTATTGAGAAGAACACTTCTCGTCAGCATCTTAGTGTTGTCACCATCCAGGACTTCATTCTCCTCAACCCGCCAGTATTCCGATGCCCTTCCGAGCCCCTTGATGCCGATGATTGGCTTCGTTCCCTCGAGCGTAAGCTTGAGACAGCCCATGTTGCTCCAGGTGATCGTGTGCTATTCGCGGCATATTTTCTGGAAGGTGCTGCTCTTCAGTGGTGGGAAAACTTCGTGGCAATGCAACTAGTTGGTCACATGGTGACTTGGCAAGAGTTCTGTGATGAATTCCGTGGATATCATATTCCGGATCAGGTGATGGAGCGCAAGAGAGAAGAATTTTGCAATCTGACCTAAGGAAAGATGACTGTTCATGAGTATAGGGCTGAGTTCACTCGTCTAGCACGTTATGCCCAAGAAGAAGTATCCACCGACGCCAAGAAACAAGAAAGGTTCCGCAAGGGACTTAGCCCCGTCCTTCGTCACGACCTGAACCTTCATGAGTTCGTCAACTTCAGGGACTTGGTCGACAAATCTTTCAAGGCCGAGTATGGAAATGAGTTGTATGAAGAGTCTCGTAAGCGTGATCGCGAGTTTGCCCAATCTTCTGGCCCAGTTTCTCAAAAACGTCGTGTTTGGATTCCCTTCAGTGACGTCAGTCGTGCTGTAAGTGCTTCTAGACCCCCAACCACCATATATCGTCCACCTCAACCCAATATACCTCCTTGGAATTTTGTTGGACAATCAAGTTCTCAAGTTCCTTTCATTCCACGTGGTGTTTGTTTCCATTGTGGACAATCAGGCCACAATGTTCGAGAGTGTCCCCAAAATCATGTAGCCACCACACCTAAACCAAAGCAAACCTTTCGTCGTGGTAAGCCACTACCCAAGACTTCCAAGGTCAAGCCTCCTGTTTATGAACATGGTTATGTAAATCATGTATCCATTCTAGATTCCCACAAGTCGACCGATGTTGTACTCGGAACCATTCCTGTCAATTCCACCCCAGCTTCGGTTCTGTTTGACCCAGGAGCATCTCACTCGTTCATATCCCAGGACTTTGCACTGTCACATGACATCTCCTTTTCGATGTTATCCACCCCCTTAGTTGTGCAAGCCCCTGGATCCAGATGGCACACCACCATGGTGAGTCATGAGAATGAAATTGCAATTGAGGGTTTAGTATTCCTTGCCTCACTTATAGCCCTCAAGTCTTCAGACATTGATGTCATCCTAGGAATGGATTGGTTATCAAGACAGAATGTTGTCCTTGATTGTAAAGCCAAGTCAGTGAAAGTAACCCATCCATCAGGCCAGACAATCAAGTACACCACACCAAGCTCTAAAACCCAGGTGCATTCTTTAAATGTGCTTCCTCTTCCAGACCTTGAAGATATTCCGGTGGTTCGTGACTTCCCGGATGTCTTTCCAGAAGAGCTGCCAGGAATACCACCTGACAGATCTGTAGAGTTTCTGGTAGATCTTATCCCAGGAACCGCACCAATATCCAGACGCCCATATAGAATGGCCCCACGTGAGTTAGCTGAGCTTAAAATCCAACTTGAAGCTTCGTTGGCAAAAGGCTTCATCCGCCCTAGCTCATCGCCATGGGGTTGCCCCGTTCTGTTCATAACGAAGAAAGATGGAACAGAAAGGATGTGCGTAGACTATCGCCCGCTAAATCTAGTGACGATAAAGAACAAGTACCCATTTCCCAGGATCAATGATCTTTATGATCAACTTGCAGGATCCTCTGTCTTCTCCAAGATGGATTTGAGATTAGGTTATCATCAAATCAAAATCAGAAACGAGGACATTCCAAAAACGGCTTTTACTACTCGTTATGGTCTTTACGAGTACACCGTCATTTAACCAATGCCCCCGCCACATTCTCGCGCTTGATGAATTCGATCTTCATGGAGTACTTAGATAAATTTGTTGTAGTTTATCTTGATGACATTCTCATCTACTCGAAGAACGAAGAAGATCACGCAGAACATCTTAGGCTGGTATTGATGAAACTTAGAGAGCATCGCCTTTATGCTAAATTCTCCAAGTGTGAATTCTGGCTACCAGAAGTGACCTACTTAGGCCACGTGATTTCTGCAAAAGGCATTGCTGTCAATCCCGAGAGAGTTCAGGCCGTCCTTGACTGGACTCCACCTGAATCGGTTAAGCAAGTTAGGAGTTTTCTTGGCTTAGCAAGCTATTGTCGCCGCTTTGTCGAGAACTTTTCTAAAGTTGCAAAGCCTCTGACTGAACTCCTCAAGAAAGAGAAGAAATTCGAATGGACTGCCAAGTGCGAGGAAAGCTTCCAAGAGCTAAAAAGAAGATTGACTTCTGCACCCGTACTTGCGCCTCCAGACACCAAAAAGGATTTCGAGATCTATTGTGATGCTTCACGGCAAGGGTTAGGATGCATACTTCTGCAAGATCGACATGTGGTAGCTTATGCTTCACGCCAGTTGCGGCCACATGAAGAGAACTATCCTACCCATGATCTTGAACTCGCTGCCGTAGTTCATGCCCTAACAACTTGGCGACATTACCTCCTTGGTAATCGTTGTGAGATCTATTCCGACCACCAAAGCCTCAAATACATTTTCACCCAGCCAGATCTTAATCTCAGGCAAAGACGCTGGATAGAGTTGATAAAAGATTATGACTTAGGAATTTCTTACACCCCAGGCAAAGCCAATGTCATGGCTGATGCACTAAGTCGTAAGTCGTATTGTAACAACGTCATGTTACAACAGTATCAACCACTTCTTCATGAGGAATTTTGAAAGCTCAACCTCGAGATTGTTCCTCGTGGATCTCTTTTCAACTTGGTGGCGAAACCAACCCTTGAGGATCAAATCATAGTTCCCCAAAGACGTGCACGAGGTGTAGGCCGGATCAAGGAGAACATTGCTAGCGGAGTTGCTAAATGTTTTTCCACAGATAGTAAAGGAACGGTATTCTTTTGAAATCGTTTGGTAGTACCTAAGAATAAGGAACTAAGGCAACTCATGCTCAAAGAAGCCCATGACACACCCCTCTCCATTCATCCCGGTAGCACAAAAATGTACCGAGATCTACGCCAGAGATTTTGGTGGACTAGGATGAAGAGAGAAATTGCTCAGTTCATTGCTGAATGTGATGTTTGTCGTCGCATTAAGGCAGAACATCAAAGACCTGCTGGTACTCTTAGACCTTTGCCTATCCCTGAGTGGAAGTGGGATAAAGTCAGTATGGATTTCATCACTGGCTTTCCAAAAACCCAGAAAGGAAATGATGCCATCTTCGTTGTCATAGATAGACTTTCCAAAGTTGCTCACTTCCTTCCAGTTCGAGAGTCTATAACTGCTAGCTAGTTAGCGGACTTGTATGTCTCCCGAATCGTTTCACTTCACGGTGTTCCTTTGGAAATCAATTTAGACCGTGGTAGTCTTTTCACTTCTCGATTTTGGGAAAGTTTCCAGAATGCTATGGGAACCCACCTCTCCTTTAGCACCGCTTATCACCCGCAGTCCAGTGGTCAAGTAGAAAGGGTCAATCAAATTCTCGAAGACATGCTCAGAGCTTGTGTTATCTCTTTCGGAAGGAAATGGGAGAATTCTCTTCCTTTTGCCGAATTTGCGTATAACAATAGTTTCCAATCTAGTTTGGGCATGGCTCCTTTTGAATTTCTCTATGGACGGAAATGTCGAACACCCCTAAACTGGTCAGAAACCGGTGAAAGACAATTCTTTGGACCGGATTTGATTCAGGATGCAGAAGAGCAGGTTCGCATTGTTCGTGAGAGATTGAAGACAGCCCAGTCTCGTCAGAAAAGCTATTATGATCGTCATCATAGGGAAGAAAGCTACAATCTGGATGAGAAGGCTTACCTTTGGGTTACTCCTCTGAAGGGTACCCATCGCTTCGGTATCAAAGGCATGTTGGCCCCACGTTATATCGGTCCCTTTCGCATTCTCGCCAAACGTGGAGAAGTTGCCTACCAATTGGAACTACCCCCTCACCTCTCCTAGGTTCATGATGTCTTCCACGTCTCTCAACTCAGGCGTTGCTTCAAGGACCCCATCCGCGAAGTAGACCACGAAACGCTTGATCTCCAAGATAACCTTTCATATCGAGAGTACCCTATTCGTATTCTCGATGAAGCCGAGCGTAGCACCAGACGTCAGAAGATCAGATTTCTCAAAGTGCAGTGGTCACATCATTCAGAGCAAGAAGCCACCTGGGAACGAGAGGATCGTCTACGAGCTGAGTACCCCACCTTCGTCCCGACAACTTCTGAATCTTGGGACGAGATTCTTTTGAGTGGGGGCGAGTTGTCAGAACCCCAAATTTAGGTTTGTGCTTTTCCAAGCTTGCATTTTTGCTTCATGAAAAAAATTGCAAAAGAAAAGGAATTGGGGAAAAGAAAAGCCCTAAATGAATTAAATAAAAAGGCCAGAAATAAATCTTTTTCCAAAATTCTTTTGGATGTATTGAAAAATCCTAAAAATGAGTCTGATCATTTTAAAAGTGATTTGGGATTAATCCCATGCTCATAGATTTTTCAATAATTCAAATAGTGGCTTGGAAATTAAATCTTTTGTCTATTTGAATTGAAATTCAAATAAATTGAATTTCAAAAATTCCCAAAACTTGGGGTTGACTTCTATATAGTCACCTAGGTTTTAAAAAATGTTTGGGGATTTTTATAAATGCCTTAGCTATTTTATTTTATTGGGCAAACAGACAACAGAAAAGAAAAAAAAGAAAAAAAAAGAAAGACAGAAACTTTACCTCGCGCCCACGGCCGAAGGCCCACTTGGCCCAGCCCGGCCCCCTTCTTGTTGTCTTCCTCCTTGACAGAAGGAGAGCTGGAGGAGCCGTGCGCCGTGCATGGCTGCCACCTCCACCTCCTCGCCACCTCCTGCTTCCCACTCATCTTCTCCTTCGCGCTGGAGACGCCTGGGAATCTCCCAGTTCCTTTCCCCCCCTCGCTGGTTCGTTCCTCTCCCTCTCCCGCTCGATTCCGCGCGCGGCCGAAGCCCTAGCCGGAGCACGGCCGGGCGCCACCGTGGCGACCGAGCTCCTCCAGAAGCGCCATCTTGTCCAGCGCGTCCACGGCCGTCGACTTCGTCAAGCCGCTGCATCAATTGGAGCCAGGGGCCACCGGAAGAGACGCTTCCCTCCTCGAGTTGCCGCCGGCCGCAGAGAGCTCCGACGAGCAATTGCTCGCCGACGAGTTCCTCCCCAACGACGCTGCGCTCGTCTTCGTCTTCGCGGTGAGCTCCCACCTCGTTTGCCCACTCCTGCTGCTTCCCCCGTGCACTGCCTCGCGATCCGCCATGACCAGTGGCTCCGGCCGCCGCCTCCCGTCGGAGTAGCCATGTCTCAGGTCCTCCTCGAGGTCCCCCGCTTGCTTTCGGAGACGCGCGACGTCGAGAGCTACGCGCCCGTGCCTCCGTTTTCCTTCCCCGTGGCCGGAATCCCTTTTCCGTGCAGCTCCGGCGAGCCTCCGGCCACCGGCGGCGACCCAGGCCATTAAGGCCTTAATTAGCTTAAGCTAATTACCCCCAGGGCCACTGACAGTGGGCCCAGCCCCTTAATTAAACGGGGTTCAAAATTAAACAGATTTAGTTAAACCTAGTGAGGCTGACAGGTGGGGCCACCCTGTCAGTTGACTGGTCAACCCTGGCGTCAGCATGACCTAGTGATGACGCAGTAAATCTTAAATCATTTAATTTAAATCAGTAAATTCCAGAAAATGGTTGAAACTTTGAAAAATCATAGAAAATTCATTTTAACTCCAAATTCAACATATAATATATGAAAAATGATCAGGAGAAAATCCTCTATCCAAATATCCAACTTTCAGCTATGTTGGAGTTGATCTTAAAAAGGGATCATTAGCTTTTGATATTTGATTTAATTGGAATTATTTCAAATTCAAATCAATTACTATTCCAATTTCAAACATTGAAATGCACCACACATCACTTGTACTTCAGAAGCATTTCACACTTATAATCATTTGGTTTCAAATGAACAAATAATAGCAAATGCAAGTGGACCAAATTCAAATAACATTTGGAGTTTGAATTTGAATTTACTTTTCAAATCAACTTCAATTAAAATGTGGCAATTCAAACATAGGTCACATCAGCACACTTCCATTCTATGTTTTGCATATTGAATGTGCATTGTATTATTTTGATTGTGCTTTACTTCCAGTGCTTCGGTGATTGCATCTTCTCGGTAGAGTTGATCTCGGAGACGAGTTCAACCTCACGTCAGAAGAGTGATACCTCGTGATCGTCAGCAAGGCAAGCAGCCCCCTCTTTGATCATGTCTATAAAATCCCAGTTCCCTCTCATTCTCGCAAATGCATGTTTAGGATGTCACCATGATACGTTCTACCGCTAGTTGAACCCATTCCATTGCATGACCTATCATTTTGTCACAGTAGTAAGCAAACCACAATCCTAGCAGATGTAGGAGTTGGTTGATATCATGTGGCCCCTGCAACTGTTACAGCTTATTGCATGCTTAGAGTTTTTACCTGAGGCTACTTTGATGTGAGTCGGGATGGTAGTGATCATGTGAATGATGGTGGTAACGTGTTGATGAATCTACCCTAAACAAAGGTGAACGATGAGAGGCTGTGTAGGAGTACACAGTGGGTTGTCTCGTTGAACACTGCCTTAGGCCCGAGTTCTTGTGTTGTTATCCAAGACCAAGAGTACGACCACACATTGGGCTCACTGACCCCTCTCGGCCTAGTACCTCACCCCGGACCTGTCCAGGAGTCGCAAGTAGTTCGCCCTTTAACGATCTCAAGCAGGTGGAACCAAGGTAAGTGGTTGGCGTAGGTTGTGGGCACGTTGAATCAA
The DNA here is from genome assembly GCA_950022295.1 of Bromus sterilis. NCBI lineage: Eukaryota > Viridiplantae > Streptophyta > Magnoliopsida > Poales > Poaceae > Bromus > Bromus sterilis. Next base: position 354,053,035 of record OX465595.1, read on the forward strand.
GTGATCATGATCGAGTTGAGCTTGATGGCGGTCACACAACGTTTGAGTCCGCATCGGAACAATCGGCCGGATTCCGACTGTGGTCCCAACTCAAATAGGCGACTCCCTAGGACTAGAGATGGTGCCGTGAGTGAAGTGTCGTGGCAGCATCCTCGCTGGTACTCACTTGAAGGGTCCATCCCCAGGCGGTAACAAATGAGGCGTGTGTGTAGCAGTACACCCCTGCAGGGTTAATGAACTATTCGAATAGCCGTGTCCGCGGTTATGGACTACTTTGAGACCTTTACTTGATCATAGATAACTTGAACCAGATACTTCTAAAACAGACCAAGATAAGTGTGAGTGCTATGGCGTGCTTCCTCGTGGGGAAGTCGAGGAAGGTACCATAGTGGAGTATTGGTTGGAGACTATTACTTGGACTCGTGTATGTTCTTACCTCTCTCTGGTACTCGTAGTTCAGGATTAGCCAAGTCAAAGCTGGAATTTCTGCAAGTGAAACCCCACTTCCCTTTGCCTTGATACATGTGCATGAGTAGAATAGTTCCTATGTAAGTCTTGCGGAGTACGACTTTGTACTCACGTTTGCTTATTCTATGTTTTAGAGACGAGACCACTGACCCTGATGGTGGCCTCTACCACAAGCTCGACGTGGACCAATGTCGTATAGTTCCAGGCAGCAGCCTGTGCCCTTTTGGAGGGTCGTTGTACTTTTCTTTCAGGCTTCTTAAGCCATTTTTTAAACTTGTCTTTACTAAGACATAATTTGCTTCCGTTGATGTTTGATGTAATGTTGGATCACATTCATGTGATCTCTGCTTGTAATACAACTACTATGTCTGCTCTGTTTAGCAGGAGTTATAAAGACTATGAGTTTGTAGAGTTCATGTTGTGATTACCTGCTGTTTACACTGGACATGTATGCTGCGTGTATGATTATAACATGCATGTCTTAGTGTGGGGTTCGATAGCTTAGTTGTGTTCTTGCCGGCGGTCTTTTATACACCAAGTGGCCCTTAGATGTGCACAGCTTGGGGCATCGCGATGCGATTGCTCGTGACTCTGTCACGTGGCACACTTTGTTGTATGATCGAGCCCGCCCGAGATCCCGACTAAGTGATCGGGATGGAGTAAGTCTATGTAAGGGTTATGATTCAATCGATAACATGGTTGAGGCGACTTGTCTGTGAATATGGGATTCACCACCCATATCATTAGACTTGTGTGCGGACGATGAGGACCCATCTCAGTTGATCATCCGGCCTGAATGGGATGCCCCTCACGTTCGATGCTTACTGAGAACGTTCTGTGCTTGGCCTTGTCTGCTTAGACAAGTGGGTACGGTTCTCGGCTCTCCATGTGATTGTATTATGACCGGAATTACATACGCTAACCCCGGGTCCCGACAATATGCATGTACGGCATCAGAGAGATTCCACTAAAAAAGGCAAGGAGATGAACTCCTCTTTTGAGTTCTAGACGCTTATAGTTACCTTGAGGGCGTCGAGGTCGGCTAGTGAAGAGACCCCGCCGATGACGGCGGGCATGCAAGAGACGGAGGACGCGCTGCCTCCCGTGGCGTCGGTCGCCCTATTTGCGCTGCCGTCGGGTGCATTATTGTTATGCCCCGGTTGCTCGATCGTGGCCGGAGTAGTTACCATCACGTCCGGCGTCGCCGCCGCGGTGTTGGCGGCCGGAGTCACCAATAAGCCGGGAGTCGGTGCGGGAGCCACCACTACGGCCGGAGTCGGGACTGCAGGCGCCGCGGGGCCCGAGTTGCTGCCGACCATGCTGGGGAATGGTATGGGCCCTTGTCCACCACGCGCTTGCCAATTCGCGAGCGACTGCATCATATCTGGAAGGAGAGCGTTCATCGTCTTCGCCACTTCGTCCTGGACAAGCTGCGGAAGCATGTTCACCTTCTCCTCCAGTCCACAAACATAAGAGGCATCTTCTTCGGTCCTTCTCGCCTTGCGCCCCCTCGAACCGGACTGCTCCGCCGATTTACCATAATATTCGGACCAATTTAGGTCCGCACCAAAGCCGACCACACGGCCGGCTGACGATGACTTCGCCGTCACGTCGTCAACCTTCTTGACCTTGTTCAACGCCCTGTTAAAGGCGTTGTCCCACGGGCCGGCCGGCTTAACCGACGACTCCTGCGATTAGGCGATTTGCATTTCCGCTTGGTGCAAAAAGAATGTGAAACGTTAAGAAATTGTGAACTTCACTCGAGAATTCAATCGACAAGGTCGCGTGGTAAACTACTTACCACGGCAGTCGTAAACTCCTGAATCTTAGGATCGATAATTATTTTCGAGGTTGCTTTGTCCTTATAGCTCCGGGCCCTCACAAAGAATTCGGTCTGCGGATCATCTTTGTATTGCTGGAAGGGGTTAGGTATGCCCGCAGCGGCGTACTCGGCATCCTCCTTGTCCCATTTAGGCTTGGAACTTTTGTAACCACCGGCTCCGAGACGGTGGTTACCTATGACCTGCGACCGCATGGCCTTGCCCTTTGCACTCGCGGCCTTGGCTTGCTCGGACTCACACCTAGCCTTGAAAAGGTTGTAGGTAGCTTCGTCGATCAACGGCTCTTTCTCCTTGAGCTCCTCCCAGGTTTTGTTCTTTTCAAAAATTGCCCTCTTCACCCGGGTTTTCCAACTGGACAAGGCCTTGCTCATCTTCCTGAGGGCCCATGTGTTTACTTTGTTCCCTCTGAGTTTGGTGTTATCGTACGGCTCCAGAAACTTGTATCGTCCGTGCAGCTTGTTGATAACAAGCTGACAATAATGAATATTCTCACGACTCCTGAGGTTAATCGTGGTGATCGGCACGGTGTTGCGGAGGATCGCCGTGACTTGACGGCCGTACCCTTCCGAAAAACGTTCAGGCTCTTTAGGAATCCCGACGACGGTCACAACAGTAAACTCTTGCCTGATGACGCCGACCTTGGTCGGTTTCCGATTCCTCTTCTTCGACTGGGTAACATCTGTGTTGGAGCCACCGGTCCCATCATCCTCGCCGATGTTCCTCTCGCCGTCTGTCGTACCGGCCTCCTCCTCCAAGTCATCATCCGATGAGTCGGACTCCGACTCTATCTCCTCCTCATACTCCTCCTCGCCCGGAGGTACTTCCTCTTCTCTCTGCTCCTCGACCTCCTCCTGGGAGTATTCCCAAAATTGCTTCCTTTTTTCTCCCGGCTGAGAAGAAGGACCGGCGTCGGCTCCGGTCGACATGTTTGCACTAGTACAATATTAAGAAATGCAACTACTTAATTAATTAGCACAATAAATAAATGCAAATACTCTCATGTTAAGAAAAATAGCAAAGGTCATGCACGAATTCACGGAAAAAATCGGCATGACCTTTTCTCTTTTTCTTAACATGAGAGTGCCCCATTCTCAACCGAAACGGAAGTTAATCAACATTTCGGGAGAAAGGGGATAATGATTTGTACCTGCACAAAAAAATGCCTTGTATGTAGGCACAACCAGCATATTTATAGATATTGAAACAGTATTCAAAAACATAATAGTCAATAAGAAATCTATTAACATCACATAACATAGGCAACCATCTTATCATGTCAAGTTCTGCTGGCAGATTAATGCATTGCAAATTCTGTATACTTGCAACTTGTACTTTGCAACACCTAAAAACAGAAAATTTGGACCTAGGGCATTGTCAAGAACTCAAAAAATTCAGACAAAGCACCATGGCACCTTTGCTAGTTGAAAATTCAGACAACTTGTTTTTTTCCAGCAGGGGAGGGGGAGCAGGGCACCATTGCTATTTTTCAACTACTACCTCTATTGCTACCACTACAAACCTAATACAGAGTACTACTAGAACTAATTTTTACTTTTGAAATTAGAAGAACAGGGAGCCTACACTTCATTTAAAGCAGATGCAGTCCATGACAAGGTGAAGTGTATATACTTATTATCATTCTAAAAGTAGCTTGTCCTAATATCTTTGTCTATCCAGTGTGGCTAAATTACATGGTGATCAAATTACCTAGCTACAAGACACACACACAGACACACACACACACACACATCTAAGCCAAGTATCCAGTATAGCATCTGTTCATCAATTTTTTTTTTTCATATCAAATTGGGCTATCAGATTTTATGTGCTGATCAATGGTCTGTAAACAGAACAAAGCACAACATTTTGATATCAATGATCATGTACCATAAGCAAGAATTCCCAGTGACATTGATTTAAAGCTTGCAGCCACATGGAAACAGAGTGGAGACAAAACACACAAAAAATTCCTAGCAAACATTCTATGCCTACTAATCTAGCTAGTACTACAAATTCCCCTCTGCTCTCTAGAGTTTGAAGGGGTCGATGTAGAACTGAGTGCTGCGGGAGCAGGGGAGGGGGAGTACCTGGCTGGACGGCGGCAATGGCTCGAACGGCGGCGGCTGGGCGCGGGGCGGCTCCGGTGGCGTGGGTCTGCTCCAGTGGCGTGGGGCGGTTCCGGCGTCGAGGTGGATGGGGGCGTGGGGGGCGGCTCCGGTGGTAGCTCCGGTGGCGGCGAGGGCGATGGACGGAGAGGGGGGCTCGAACGACGGGGGGCGGCTCCGATGGCGGTCGACGGCGAGGACAGTGTGCGGGCCGGGAGAGATGGTGGTGAAGGGTGTGGGCACGGGCAAGGGGAGGGGGTGATGGAGCAGTTAAGGCTTAGGGGTGGCGCATTTTGCCGAAATGCGCCACACATAAGGTTTCTTATGCGTGGCTCATTTAGGCAAAATGCGCCACGCATAAGAAACCTGTTGGTGGCGCATTCTGGCAAAATGCGCCACCCCTAAGAGCACTTAGTGGCGCATTTCAACAATATGCGCCACCCCTAAGCTTTTTTTATTTTTTAATTAAATTTTAAACAATTATTTATTTTTTAATTAAAGTGAAACCATTTAAAAATAATAATTATGGAGTACATTTTTCTATAAAAGTGGTCAAACTTTATTAAGATTGACTTTGACCAAATCTTATATGCGGAGTAAAAATAAATGGAGGGAGTACTTGCTCTAACCGACCTTTTGAGAATGGTGCTTCGATTGTGTATCATCGATGTTCATACACTTCAAACTATGATCCAAACATAATAATGTGATCATATCGATCCACGTACCATGCCTTAACCGTGTCGTCGCCGAACCAAGATCCACAAACACAAGGTGTAGCGGCATTTGGAAACATAAGATTGTGATCATCAATTACAAAGTGCATATTAAATCCATGCATACACAAAGTGATCATGAATTACAAAATATTTTTCTTAAATTTGGAGCTAGCTATCTAGCTATCGTTTCCTCACGATCTTCTTCTTGCCCTTCTTTGTCGTGGTTGAATAATTTAGGCCCGGTACGCCTTCACTTTTCCTCTTGAACGGGAGGAGACCTTTCTTCGGTAGGGTTGTGGTGTATGTATCCTGAGCGGCGTAGTCATCCTCCATCTTCGGGTGGCCGTACTTGTCAAAGTCTTTCTCGTTGGCGACTCCATCCATTCTGATGATGTTTCTTTTGCCTCTCCTCACTACAACGCGGCTCGGCTTTGATGGGTCGGTAATGAAGAAGCATTGGTCCACTTGGCTAGCCAGTACCCATGGCTCATTTTTCGCGGTGACGTTTGCGCCCGGAGACTTGGATTTGGCTTCGGGTATAACCATGGTGGTGAAGTACCGGTCTTCTTTTACGACGCTCTTGGCCCATCTCACACGGAACATCGGCACCTTCTCTCCACAGTAGTCGAGCTCCCATATGTCCTCGATCCTTCCATAGAATGTTTCCTTGACGTCATCGGTGTAGAATATCCCCGTTACCCCTGAGTTCTGGTAATCGCAGTTATTGTCCTTTTCCTCCGTGTAAAATGTGTAGCCGTTGATATCATACGCTTGATAGGTCATCAGGTTGCGTGCGGCACCCTGTGACAAGGTGAATATCATCTTTTCGTCCTCGGAAGCGTTCCTTCGCGGGGGATTAGCACGAAGCTCGTCCCTGAACCAAGTCATGAAAACGGAGTTGTGCTCTTTGATTAGCCGTGGATCTCGGTCCGTTATCTGCAGGCCCTGGTCACTGTACTTCTTCCTGATTAAATCTTTGTGCTTTACTATCCAAGGATCGACCAGCTGAATGTGTTGTAGCGCAACTAGGCTTGCTCTTTCAAAGTCGATGTCTCGACCGTCAAAGTTGACATGCATTGCGCGCCTTCCCTCGTGGTGACCACACCCATCGGTCCTGCCAAAGTGCTTGTTGACGGCCAGACCAACAGGGTTCTCGGTGTTGAGATAATTCGTGCAAAAAGAGATGCACTCTTCAGTTAGAAAGCCCTTCTCTATGCTTGCATCTCGACGGGACCTATTACGAACGTATTTTTTGATGTGCCCATTCATCCTTTCGAATGGCATCATGCTGCGCAGAAACGCAGGCCCGAGTTGGACGATATCCTCCACGACGTGGATCAGCAGATGCACCATAATGTCGAAGAACGCAGGCGGGAAATAGATCTCAAGCTCGCATAGTATGAGCACGATCTCCTCCTATAGCCTTTTAAGTTGTGTAGCGCAAATCGACTTCCGGGAGATGACGTCAAAAAAGTTGCAAAGGCCAAACAACGTTTTACGGACGTGCTTGTCCATTATCCCTCGCATCGCAACCGGGAGAATCTGCGTCATCAGCACGAAACAGTCGTGAGATTTCATCCCGCTGAAACGCTGCTTCTCCTCGTCTAGGTATCTGCTTATCTTCCCCGCGTAGCCGTTCGGAAATTTTACTCCTATGAGGCAGTGGATAAACCGCTTGATCTCCTCCTCGCACGGAGTGAAGCATGCCGGGGGGCAGTGATCAATACCGGTCTTCTTCTTGGTCGTCTTTTTTCGTTTGCGAGAGTTTTGCGTTTCCGTATCCTCTTCCTCCTCCGTCTCATCATCGTCGTCACTAGGGGGGTGAAGTTCCCTCCTGATGCCCATAAATTTCAAGTCATTCCTTGCTTTTGGCCCGTCCTTGGTCTTCTCCGGCATGTTGAGCAGCGTGCCAAACAAGCTCTCGCACACGTTCTTTATGATATGCATTAGATCAAGGCTATGAGGACTGCGGAGTAGACTCCAGTATTGCAAATCCCAGAAAACAGACCTCGCTTTCCATACCCTCATCAACGGCTGAGTCTTCTTTATTTTCTTTCCCGGCGCGGGGCACTCTTTCCAAGTTTTCAGCAAGTTATCAATTTCTTTGCCGCTCCTTCGAGCTGGGGGTGCTCGGAGCTCCTCGCTTCCATCGAACAGATGTACCTGTTTTCTCCACGCGTGTTTCTTGGGAAGCCACCTCCGAGACCCTTGGAACACGGTTTTTGAAGATCCGGGATCTTTTGGTAGCTGGCGGTACGTTGTATTATCCATGCACCTAACGCATGCACAGAATCCTTGGACCACCTGCCCTGACAAATATCCGTATCCGAGATAGTCGTGCACCGTCGTGATCACCGCGGCTTTCATTGGGAAATATTCTTTTTCCGCGGCGTCCCACGTATTGACTCCGTCTTTCCATAACGTTTCTAGCTCCTCTTTCAGCAGCTGCAGATATAGATTGAGGTCTGTACCTGGTTGTTTCGGCCCTTGAACTAGCATACACATTGTTATGTACTTTTTCTTCATGCACTTCCAAGGGGGAAGGTTGTATATGCATACAAAAACGGTCCAGGTACTGTGTGTGCTGCTCTGGCCGCCAAACGGATTGACTCCATCGGCGCTCACACCAATCCTGAGGTTCCTTGGTTCTTTCCCAAAATCTGGGTATTCGAGGTCCAACGCAGTCCATTGGCTACCATCTGAAGGGTGCCTCAGCATGTCCTCCTTTTCCGGATCCGGGTTCGGGTCATCCTCTTTTATCTTCTTTCTATCCGCGTGCCAGGTCATGAGCTTTACTTCCTCGGGATCTACGAAATACCTCTGCAGACGAGGAGTGATCGGAAAGTACCATACGACTTTTCTAGGAACTTTCTTCCCTCTCTTGTATCGACTAACACCACACACTGAACATGTGGTTTTATCTTCGTCCTCACCCCAATAGATCATGCAATCATTTATGCAGACGTGGTATTTAACGTGCGGAAGATCGAGAGGGAAAAGGACTTTCTTGGCCTCAGCGATACTAGTTGGGCACGTGTTGCCCTTCGGAAGACGATCGTGCCAGAATGCCATGTTATCATCGAAGCTTTCGTCGGTCCATTTGTGTTTTGCCTTCATCTCCATAGCCCCAAGTGTTACATTCAAGCGGGTATCCCCGTCGTTGCATCCTTCGTACAACTTCGTAATCGCGTCTTTCTCGAGTTGCACCATCTTGGCTTTCTCTCTAGCTGCACCTCTTGCATTCAACGCCTCTTTGACAAGCAGCTCTTGAACATGAGGGTCCCGCACCCAGCTTGAATCATCATGTCCGACATCTTGATCTTCATGTCCGGCATCTTGATCTACATGATCCGCTTCGGCATCTTCTTCATGATCATGTACAGGATGCTCTTCGTCATCTCGCCCGCCGCTGTTTTCTGGTTGCCCTTCCTCATTTACTGGCGCCCCACCATTGACGTCCTCCTCCTCACCAGCTTCATCACTTATCCATCGTGTGTAGCCATCCATCAAACCATTACTCTTCATGTGTCTTTGCAATATTCCGGAATCAGGCTCGGTCACGCACTGCAGTTTGCATCTCCGACACGGACATCTTATATCCGACCTATTATTCCTTAGCATGTCGTTTGTCGCACATTGCATCCACCTAGCCACGGTGATATCGCTCAGCATCTCGCGGACCATGGTCGATCACCTGCGTGCACGGAGAGAGAAACACAATTATATATCACAGTCGTTGCCGGAAAAATTCGGCATGACCTTCCCTAATAATGCATGGGAGCATGCGGAGAGTGCGCTAGAAATTTGCCGAAACGGAAATGAATCGACATTTCGGCAAAACATTTATCACTCAAGATACACATATACATCAAACCACCATAAGCTTCACATATACATCAAACCACCACAAGCTTCACATATACATCAAACCCAAGCTTCACATATACAACAAACCCCAAGCTAATAAAGGCAAGTATATGGGTCATAAATGGAACAAAAGAGTTTGGGAGGAGGTCCACTTACTTCAATATGAAACAAAATAGATGTAATGCCAAGTATCGATGGATAAATGGAAGAAATGAGGTGGGGAGGAGGAGAAAACCGAATAGATATAGGGTGAGAAGAGTGGATCTAGTTTGAGAATTGTGTGGAGTGAATGAGAGGTGGTAGGTGGGGTGGAGTAGATAAGGGCAGCTCTAGGCATTTAGTGGCTCATATATAAAGTCAGTGGTGGCGCATTGGTGAAATGCGCCACCCCTAAGCTCTTATGGGTGGCGCATTAGGTAAATGCGCCACCCCTAAGGACCTTATGGGTGGCGCATTTACAATATGCGCCACCCCTAAGCTCTTAGGGGTGGCGCATTCTGTATATGCGCCACCTATAAGGTTCTTAGGGGTGGCGCATATTGCTAGATGCGCCACGTATAAGATCATCTAGGCTGGCCCACTCTTAGGGGTGGCGCACTGGAAAATAATGCGCCACCCATAAGGTCTTATGGGTGGCGCATTATTTTCCAGTGCGCCACCCCTAACAGATGGTGGCGCATGGCTTTCTATATGCGCCACTAATAAGCTTTCCATGTATAGCTATTTCCCTAGTAGTGTAACTAACAACGAACAAATCCGGGTGGCCCCCGGGGAGTCGACACCCAATACAAAAGCTGGCCACGCTCTCGGATCGGACTCTTCCGTATGGCTAAGGTCGGGGTTAGTCTCGCCTATATAACAGGGGACTTCCCTAGCTCACCAGTGTGGACCAACAAAGGAACTATGTCTCTGTTGGCCTGAGTTGTTTTAAAACCACTGGCTGCAGACCAGTTATGCATGCGGTTTCAAATGGTAAATCAGCTTGGGCCACCTCTAGAAATGTTTGAAGCTAGGTAGGTAAGAAAAGGGGACCCCATAAAATCCCACACGCGGTTAGGCACGCTCAGTCTTAAAACCAATACCCGGAACTCGGGTCCTAGGTGACTCGAATGGAACAAAGCGTCGGGGCGGGATAGCCTAGACCTTCCATCCTTCGTCGAATATAGTCCACATTATAATAATCATATCATCAATAACAATAATAATAATGTGATATCCCAAACCAAGGAGTAACAGGGTAACATCGTAGCATCCTAAGCATGCATACTAAGCAGGGGCTGAGCAACGAGCAATAGTAACATAGCAGTACAAGGTTTGCTGGGAGGGGACATGGCTGTATCGGTTTGAAAGAGGCTGTAAACATGTGGTAGGATCAAACATCGAACCTAACCTAGACTAGCATGCAAACCGCTGGTGGAAATAGAATGGATCATAAGTAATGCATAGTCCTTGCCTGTTGATAAGTCGGGTTCCGAAGGTGTAGTCGATCGCACGGTCGCATCGTCTCCGAGAGGTACCCGCAGGAGCACACAAGAAGTAAACACTGGAAAGCAATCAACGGTGCACCACTATTACTACGGAGCAATACAAGATCAAAGAGACAACACAAGGCACGGCAACGCGATACGGATCTATCGTCGAGAACGGTTACTAACAGTTTAAGTGGGGTATCGGTCACACACGACGAATACCGCACGTTTACGGTGGTTCGAGTTGTTTAGCTACAGGTGATCACCAACGGTTGTTAACATGGCAACTCAAGCAAGCATAGGATAGCACACAAACAAGTCAATACGGGAAGCACAAAGTAAACTATCTATGCTAGTCAATTAAAGTGAGGCACAACCTAAACATGGCATAGCACTAAGTGCCGCACGATGATTAAAAGATTTGGTACTGTTCTGTCCTAAACCATATTTTAGCTTGGTTAACAACAGCAAACAATAGCATAAACACAAAGTACACGAAAAACTAATCAAGTAACATATAAAAAACACCCCAAACGGAGTTACGGTTAAAAAGATACAAGCAAAACAAGTTATGGGCACAAACTGCCAACATCACGAAGCACACTTTAGAGCAATGCATAAACAGGATAATGAATGCAAACATGGTCACAAATGATATGAATTTAAACTAGACATGACAAGGAAGGCATGGCAAAAAGAATCATGCAAAAAGGCATCATAGATCAAAAGATATTAAGCAAACAATATGGCATCGCGAAGTAACAGACTTGGAGAAAAACTGAGGTGGCTGTCGAAAACAGCAGCATAGCAACTTTGGAGCTAAATATCTATATGACCAGTAATGCTAACATGAAGATGTAATACATGTAATTAAAGTAGACATGATGCTTAACAATACGCAATTGAAATCACTCAATTCCGATAAACGGTCGCGACACACTCGTCGACCGAAGTTGCAACAAAATATAAACAGCAACACACTAACAGCAGGGTAGCTACTTTGGAGCAAGATACAATCATCATGCATCAAGCAAATATGACATGTGAAGGTATGAAACTGAAGTAGAAACAATGCTTAATAGGATGCAAAAGGAATCAATCAATTCCGACGAACGGTTGCGAAGCAATCGTCTCCCGAAGTTGCAATAAAAATAACAGTTACAGCAACTTAGCAGCGGTTAACGACAGGTAGCCCTGTTTGAACAGCAATAACTACATCTAAACAACCTCAAAACAATTAACTCTCAAAAGATGAAAGCTAGAGCACGCAATTCGAAACAATTCGTCTTTTGGGCGCGAAGTCATCCGGGCAACAGATCTACCGCAAAACGCACCGCGAAACTGAATACAGCAGCAAAATAAAAGGACTTAGCAGAATTAACAGATTAAAAAAAACACAACAGAAAAAAAAGGGCATCACCCCTTAGTTGGCTCAGCCCACTGGAGGCGGTGGCTGGCGGCCTGGAGGGAGCTGGGCCGGCCCATGTGCAACGGCTGGAGGCCGCTCAGGGAGGCCGAGCGCCCGACGGCCATGGCGGCGGTTGCGACCGCGGCGGCCGGCGCTGCTCCCGTCCGGCGAGGTGGGCGACGAGGGGACGATGGAGGCGCGGCGCAGAGGGGCAGGGGCGGCCGGATCTCGCCGGATCCGGGCCGCGGAGAGGTGAGGGAGCGGGGCGGAGTCTGGCGGCGGGGCGAGCTCAGCTTCAAGGAAGCCATGGCGCGGCGGCGCTCGTCCTGCTGACCTGCGGGGAGGAAGAAAGGCTAGGTGAGGGGGCACGGGAGGATGGAGAGAAGAGGGAGGAGAGGGAAGAGGAGGTGGCCGGGATGCTCGCCGGCAGCCGGCGGCGCGAGGCGGCGGGGTTGCTCGGGCGTGGAGAGGAGCTCCACGGGTGGCGGCTGCCCGGATGGGCTCGATGGGGCCCGGCGGCGGCGGTTGCGGGCCCGCGCGGCCCAGGCGCGGTGGAGAGGCTGGCTCTGGCGACGTGGCTGCATCTGGAGCGTCCAGATACAGATCCAACGGCTGGGATCCACTCAAACCTAGGGTTTCGGGAAGGGGCTGTTTTGGGGCTAATTTTGTGCAAAAAGAGGGGGGTGGCTGCAAATTTTCCATGGGGGAAACCCTAGAAGGCCTAGGGGAATGTGGTGGTCTTTATATAGGCAGGTTAGCTGGCCAGTTGACGCAAACGCCCTCGGTACCCCTCTCGCGTGTCCGGTGATCGCGTTCGTGACCGCCGAGACTCCGTACGGACTCTGATTCCGACGAAATCTCGAACCACGCGCTCAGCGCGTCGAGCCCGTCGATCGTACCTCACTGTGCTGACATTCTGAGAATATTTTTCGGCGCCCCATAAAATAATCCGTTTATTAAATAAACGGGGTTTTTGTTCCGGTGGCGATGGCTGGACTTGTGCGGTTGCGACGGTGCTCGGGTGAAATCCCGGTGTCGCAAAGTCGTGTGCCGTGGTGGAAAAGGGGTCGGTCACGCATCCGATACGAGAATAAGGGGGAGAAAAAAATTAACGTCGATCGATAAATCGGGGATGCAAACACCGCAAACAAATCAGACAATCAAACAACTCACACCGAAAACAATTTTTTAATTTTTGTGAAAACTGGGCTGTTACAATACAACACCACCAACAAGGGATCTCGTCCCGAGATCCAGGACGATCCGGGGGAGAGGGGGGAGAGAGAAGAGAGACGACGATCTTCAACACCACCAACAAGGGACTCTGCTCCATGTCGATGTCGAAGCTCCGTCGAGATACTTTCCGCATGGAGATGGTTACGTCGGAAAACGAAACCACCAAGTGTTCAAGAGGAAGAACGACAGCGACATCCGGATCAAAGGATAGTGTTCCCACTCAAAATCGTGAATACACCAGGCAAAAGGACTGAAGTCAACAGACGACCAAGATATCTACCCAGAGTTGAAAGAACTAAAGGAACTACCAGATTTCCCAACCTGAGATCGGAATCAAGACAATACGCTGCAAGCAAGGCATTGTAACGATTTCGATACTCCACTCACTCGAGATCCTAAGGTTTGAAAGGGGATAAGTCGAGAATTAAACACTTATGTCACTTGTCCTGACCAGAGCAAAGGTAAGGAGTAAAAAGATCCTACTCTCCGACAACTAACTTAGTAACTACAAAATAGTTTCGTCTAGACTCGACTTCGGCCAGAGAAGGGATCCTACGGTCGGTAAGGCTCTGATACCAAGTTGTAAGGCCCGATATGCGGTACTGTTCCAGATCTAGATGTTTCCATCCAGATCGGGGGACGAAGCACATATCGGTCCCACCGCGACATATGACTTAGCCATATGCCCCGGATTTCCAACATGATATCACAACATTACAGATACAAGGATACAACATCTCATACAATCGGCATACAACTGCCTTAATACAATACAACAGCGGAAGACATATGTCTGAGTACAGACTACAAGAAAAAGCCTAGTGGCAAAAAGAAAAACATCGATCCCATAACCACACGGGTCCAGGCCCTCCGCCGGGATCCTCCTAACTAGTCGTCGTCGAGTCTCCACGTGAAACGTCGATCACCATACCTGTTGTCGATCAAGAACCCTGAAAAGAGTTTGGGGTAGTATCATGAGTATAGAAGTACTCAGCATCCAACTGTAGTGGTCATCTGACCCATCAAGGACTTCATCACTCGTCATTCTAGGACAACTAGTAGTTTACGGTAAGGAAGGGCTAAGTGGTGAGGTTGCTGCCGCACTAGCATTTATGAAGTGGCTAACGATCTAGAGAGTAAGATAAGAAGCCAAGCATTCGATGAGTAATCGCCTCCAACAAGTCTTCTGTCCACCTACTACGCAAACATAACACCTATCCTATCCTTGTCCTCCTCTTCGCATCCCGACGAAGAAGAAGCAGTCAAGGCACACAAACGGTGATCAAGTTATATTAAGATTATCTCAGTTGTTGTTGTTGTCTATGAACAAGGAGTAGGTCTCCAGTCGTCCATAACCGTGGACATGGCTTCTCGAAAAGATTTAACCTTCATGGGTGTACCAACTTCCCATTACAAGGCTCCGCACGCACGCCCATCTCTCTCAGTTGCTACCCATCATAGGCAACCATTTTATGATTTAGTTCCAAGAGATCCGAAACGACAGGTCCCTCTAACTAACAACGAACAAATCCGGGTGGCCCCCGGGGAGTCGAGACCCAATCCAAAAGCTGGCCACGCTCTCGGATCGGACTCTTCCGTATGGCTAAGGTCGGGGTTAGTCTCGCCTATATAACAGGGGACTTCCCTAGCTTACCTGTGTGGACCAACAAAGGAACTATGTCTCGACTGGCCCGAGTTGTTTTAAAACCACTGGCTACAGACCAGTTATGCATGCGGTTTCAAATGGTAAATCAGCTTGGGCCACCTCTAGAAATGTTTGAAGCTAGGTAGGTAAGAAAAGGGGACCCCATAAAATCCCACACGCGGTTAGGCACGCTCAGTCTTAAAACCAATACCCGGAACTCGGGTCCTAGGTGACTCGAATGGAACAAAGCGTCGGGGCGGGATAGCCTAGACCTTCCATCCTTCGTCGAATATAGTCAACATTATAATAATCATATCGTCAATAAAAAAAATGTGATATCCCAAACCAAGGAGTAACAGGGTAACATCGTAGCATCCTAAGCATGCATACTAAGCAGGGGCTGAGCAACGAGCAATAGTAACAGAGCAGTACAAGGTTTGCTGGGAGGGGACATGGCTGTATCGGTTTGAAAGAGGCTGTAAACATGTGGTAGGATCAAACATCAAACCTAACCTAGACTAGCATGCAAACCGCTGGTTGAAATAGAATGGATCATAAGTAATGCATAGTCCTTGCCTATTGATAAGTCGGGTTCCGAAGGTGTAGTCGATTGCACGCTCGCATCGTCTCCGAGAGGTACCCGCGGGAGCACACAAGAAGTAAACACTGGAAAGCAATCAACGGTGCACCACTATTGCTACTGAGAAATACAAGATCAAAGAGACAACACAAGGCACGGCAACGCGATACGGATCTATCGTCGAGAACGGTTACTAACAGTTTAAGTGGGGTATCGGTCACACACGACGAATACCGCACGTTTACGGTGGTTCGAGTTGTTTAGCTACAGGTGATCAACCAACGGTTGTTAACATGGCAACTCAAGCAAGCATGGCATAGCACACAAACAAGTCAAGAGGTGAAGCACAAAGTAAACTATCTATGCTAGTCAATTAAAGTGAGGCACAACCTAAACATGGCATAGCACTAAGTGTCGCACGATGATTAAAAGATTTGGTACTGTTCTGTCCTAAACCATATTTTAGCTTGGTTAACAACAGCAAAAAATATCATAAACACAAAGTACACGAAAAACTAATCAAGATACATATAAAGAACACCCCAAACGGAGTTACGGTTAAAAAGATACAAGCAAAACAAGTTATGGGCACAAACTGCCAACATCACGAAGCACACTTTAGAGCAATGAATAAACAGGATAATGAATGCAAACATGCTCACAAATGATATGAAATTAAACTAGACATGACAAGGAAGGCATGGCAAAAAGAATCATGCAAAAAGGCATCATAGATCAAAAGATATTAAGCAAACAATATGGCATCGCAAAGTAACAGACTTAGAGAAAAACTGAGGTGGCTGTCGAAAACAGCAGCATAGCAACTTTGGAGCTAAATATCTATATGACCAGTAATGCTAAATGAATATGTAATACATGTAATGAAATTAGACATGATGCTTAACAATATGCAATTGGAATCACTCAATTTCGATAAACGGTCGCGACACACTCGTCGACCGAAGTTGCAACAAAGTATAAACAGCAGCACACTAACAGCAGGGTAGCTACTTTGGAGCAAGATACAATCATCATGCATCAAGAAAGTATGACATGGGAAGGCTTGAAACTGAAGTAGAAACAATGCTTAACAGGATGCAAAATGAATCAATCAATTCCGACGAACGGTTCCGAAGCAATCGTCGCCCGAAGTTGCAATAAAAATAACAGTTACAGCAACTTAGCAGCGGTTAACGATAGGTAGCCCTGTTTGAACAGAAATAACTACATCTAAACAACCTCAAAAAAATTAACTCTCAAAAGATGAAAGCTAGAGCATGCAATTCTAAACAATTCATCTTTTGGGCGCGAAGTCATCCGGGCTACAGATCTACCGCAAAACGCACCGCGAAACTGAATACAGCAGCAAAATAAAAGGACTTTGCAGAATTAACAGATTAAAAAAACACAACAGAAAAAAAAGGGCCTCACCCCTTAGTGGGCTCAGCCCACTGGAGGTGGTGGCTGGCGGCCTGGAGGGAGCTGGGTCGGCCCATGTGCAACGGCTGGAGGCCGCTCAGGGAGGCCGAGCGCCCGACGGCCATGGCGGCGGTTGCGACCGCGGCGGCCGGCGCTGCTCCCGTCCGGCGAGGTGGGCGACGAGGGGACGATGGAGGCGCGGCGCAGAGGGGCAGGGGCGGCCGGATCTCGCCGGATCCGGGCCGCGGCGAGGTGAGGGAGCGGGGCGGAGTCTGGCGTCGGGGCGAGCTCAGCTTCAAGGAAGCCATGGCGCGGCGGCGCTCTTCCTGATGACCTGCGGGGGAGGAAGAGAGGCTAGGTGAGGGGGCACGGGAGGATGGAGAGAAGAGGGAGGAGAGGGAAGAGGAGGTGGCCGGGCTGCTCGCCGGCAGCCGGCGGCGCGAGGCGGCGGGGTTGCTCGGGCGTGGAGAGGAGCTCCACGGGTGGCGGCTGCCCGGATGGGCTCGGTGGGGCCCGGCGGCGGCGTTTGCGGGCCCGCGCGGCCCGGGCACGGTCGAGAGGCTGGCTCTGGCGACATGGCTGCATCTGGAGCGTCCAGATACAGATCCAACGACTGGGATCCACTCAAACCTAGGGTTTCGGGAAGGGGCTGTTTTGGGGCTAATTTTGTGCAAAAAGAGGGGGGTGGCTGCAAATTTTCCATGGGGGAAACCCTAGAAGGCCTAGGGGAATGTGGTGGTCTTTATATAGGCAGGTTAGCTGGCCAGTTGACGCAAACGCCCTCGGTACCCCTCTCGCGTGTCCGGTGATCGCGTTCGTGACCGCCGAGACTCCGTACGAACTCCGATTCCGACGAAATCTCGAACCACGCGCTCAGCGCGTCGAGCCCGTCGATCGTACCTCACTGCGGTGACATTCTGAGAATATTTTTCGGCGCCCCATAAAATAATCCGTTTATTAAATAAACGGGGTTTTCGTTCCGGTGGCGATGGCTGGACTTGTGCGGTTGCGACGGTGCTCGGGTGAAATCTCGGTGTCGCCAAGTCGTGTGCAGTGGTGGAAAAGGGGTCGGTCACGCATCCGATACGAGAATAAGGGGGATAAAAATAATAATCGCCGATCGATAAATCGGGGATGCAAACACCACAAACAAATCAGACAATCAAACAACTCACACCGAAAACAAAATTTTAATTTTTTTGAAAACTGGGCTGTTACAACAGGCCCCACATCCAGGTATGTCTTCTTCTTCCTCCTCCTTCTTCTCTCTCCAAAAACACGAGTTCTGCATTTGGTTCTTGCGTTCTTGCTGTTCTTGGAGGCGATTTTCGATCTCTCTCTACAGCCCACCATTTGAGCTGAGATTTTGGGCAAATACTCCCTGGTATGTAACCTCCTTCCCCCCTCCAATTAGATTTTTGATTGGTGGATTCATTTGTGAGTATTTAGTAGCTCTTGGTGCTGTTTATGTGAGCTTGCATGCATGTGTAGAATTTTATTTTCCAAGTTTTGATGCAAGTTTATGCCTTAGGTAAGTGAGTTGAGTAGTTTGCCTTAACTCACTTTGTTTAAATCCTTGTTTTTGTAATTTGTCAAAAATTTCAGAAATGAGTTTTCTAGGAAGAGCAAAGGGGTGGCTTGGGAAGAAAAGGCCCGAGCGCTCCGATCGAGTTACGAGAGCTTCAGCTTCACCCTCGACTGCTAGGGTGGGCTACAACGAAGATCATGTGCCCTTCGAGTTGTTGGAGGACACAAATCAAGCACGTGCAATGACTTTCCCGTGCGATGAATTCCTTGAAGCTGCAGGAATTAAGGAGGAGTTCTATAATCTTTGTGCTAATGCAGGTCTGACGCGGCTCGCAACGTGCCGTGTTGTCCAGTATCAAAAACTCACCTCCTGTTTTATTAACAGTTTTAGATATAACCTTGATGCTGGTTCTGTTGAGTTTAAAATTTACAATGATCTTTTGACCATGCCTTTGGAAAAGTTTTGTGAAATAATAGTTGTGCCGAACGTGGGACTGACGGCGAAGATGAGCTCTCAGCCCTCTGAGCTAAGAATCGTCTTCAACTCTCTCTGTAGCATGGATACAAGGGATATTCATCGGTCAAAGATCTCCAGCATATTATTCCCACACCTCAGGTATTTTTCGTACTATATTGCTAGAGGGGTGTTAGCTCGTGACAACACGAGCAACATATCTGCGCCGGATATTACTATCCTGGCAACCGCCCTTTCAGGGAGGTTTGATTATAATGTGGGTGCCTTAATTGCTCGACGCCTTGCTATGAACGGTAACAAGGGAGACTTATTTGGTGGCGTTTACGCCATACTTATCCTAGAGTCTCTTAATGGCACCCCACACCCTGATGATAAGCCTTTTACTTATTTAAGTTTTGACCTTGCTGCTATGAAAAGGCATAAGTTTGTTACCATGACTTACGAGTTTGGTAACCTTGATTATATCTTGCGTTTCGGAGCCACCACGGAACGCAAGATCCGTCTACCTGCACCTCTTTTGTTTGATTTTTCTCGCAGGAACGGATGGTCCTTTAATGCTACCCAGTTCGATGAGTTCGTGGTCCAGCGTCAGTTTCATAACCCCATGGAGGGGGTGGTGCCCGACCAGGAGGAGCATGGTGAGTTCCCACCTTTCCAGGGAGAGACCGTCACCCAGTTTGGTGAAGGGTCTTCCTCTGCTTGGAGCGCAGATCCTTCTTCGTGGGAGGATCCGAGGACTTCGGTGTACGCACCGGAAGCCTCATACGACCCTTGGACTCACCCGTACTACCCTGGAGCAGGAGGCTCCTGGGGACATTAGCTACTACCAACTTAGGACAAAAGCCTAAGCTTGGGGGAGTACGTGCCCTTCTCACTTTTCCATTGTATTATCCATTTTATTCGCTTTGATCTTTTCGAAGCTTTTTCCCGTTCTTCTTTCTTTCTTACTTTTCAAAAACAACAAAAAGTTTGTCTCTTTTCTTTTGCTTTCTTCTAATCTTTAAAAAACCCAAAAAGATTTCCTTTCTCTCTTTAGTTTGCTTTGTTTTCAGAGTTTAGCTCAAGTCCGTGATGGAATTTGATTATATTTCCTACGTTCGATCGTGCAAATGACTAGGCAGTAATGACGAAGATCGACGGAAGGGAAGCAACAAGGAAAACCGGTATGAACTCTTCTTGTTTCTACTTTTGTACATATGCCTGTACTTATGATCTAGAGACCAGCTTGTAGCGACATAGTGCTATGTTTACAATGCTTTCCCAGTGTTCATGCTTTCCTTGTGGCTAGTCTCAAATAGCTAGAGTACATAATGTGTTGTTGAAATGATTTACATGCATTGCATTGTTCATGGTTTGGCATACTGAAGTGGTATTTCCCTTCGGAGAATTTTTGGATTGACTTGGCACATGTTCACACATGATTATGACTATAAAGTCTACTTTTGCCTTGATGATCTTTTTGTTTCAGAATAGTTATATCACTTTCATGCCCGATTCAATGTTGCTTTGTCGCTCTACATGATTATGACAGTTATTGCTCTCTAGTTGGTCGCTTCCCAGTCTTTTGCTAGCCTTCGCTCGCACCAAGCGGATTTCTGCTTGTGCTTCCAAACTCCTTTTCAAACCCAGTTGTTCCATTTGATTCCACCATACCTACCTATATGTGGTATTTACCGGCCACTCCTAACTTAGACTTTCTTGTGCCATCTCGAAATTTATTCAAAAGTTTCCCTTTTTGTAACCGTACAAGCTCATGGTACGGTGAGGGGAAATCAGTATCTTTCATGCCAAAAATATTTTGACGGAAGTTTTAACTAGTCAAAACAGAAAAAAGAAAAAAATATGAGAGTTACACCTCCCCCATACTTGATGATGGAGTGAAATGGACCAAATGCTGCTTATGATAGGTGGAACGATACCCTCCTTCCATCCTTGAGGAAAAATAAAAGGTTCCATAGACCATCGAAGGATTTATGGATAAGGGAATATGTGTAAGCAAAAGGCATTATATATGGTTGGCATGGGAGATATTGAGAGACCTTTACCGTTCACCGTTGACTGGAAAGTTGCACTTCTAAAAAAATATTTTATCTCTGTTTCCAAAACCAAGAGCTATGGCACATGTTTAGTCTTTTCTTCCTTTCACGGGTTTTCAACCTTGCCATCAAAAGCCACGGTTCTAGAGTCTCCCCTTCTTTCTTCAAAGCACCAACTATGACAGCATAATTGTCATTATTAGTGTAACATGCATTGTCCCAAAGTATTACATTGTCTTCTGCATGCTTGTGTTATTGCTAGTCAGAAACACTGAGTTCTAGTCACCTTTAAAACTCCGGAGGAGTTTCTGCATTTATGTTTTGCTTCACTCATGGAGGCTAGAGAAATGCCACTCAAGTATGTTCAAGCTATGTGCATTGTGATCCTGTCTTGATTTTCAGTAGCTTATTATTTACTTTTAGTTGTTTGTGACTGATCACATGAAAGAAGAATTGCTTCGTGCATTGTCCTTATAGCATTGTTTCAATACCTGCTACACTCTTTTCGTAGTACATGCTTATATACATCTAATGAAGAAAAAGAGTTTGTCAAAGTTTTCTTTGTCATGTCCAGTTCGTTGAACTGAATTGCTTGAGGACAAGCAATATGCTAAGCTTGGGGGAGTTGATACGTCT
The DNA here is from genome assembly GCA_950022295.1 of Bromus sterilis. Taxonomy (NCBI): domain Eukaryota; kingdom Viridiplantae; phylum Streptophyta; class Magnoliopsida; order Poales; family Poaceae; genus Bromus; species Bromus sterilis. The sequence continues at coordinate 354,074,466 of OX465595.1, forward strand.
CAAACGTATCTACTTTTCCAAACACTTTTGCTATTGTTTTGCCCTCATTCTTGCATGATTTGGACGAAACTAACCCGGACTAATGTTGTTTTCAGCAGAGTTGCCTGTATGGTTTATTTGTGCGTAGGAAAATGGATTTTTAGACGTCCCAGAAAATTCCCAGAAAATCCACGCACTCGAAGGAGCCAGGAGCCAGAAGTTGGACCAGAGGGGAGCTCTGGGGGCCCGAGGCGCCCCCCTGGCGCGGCCAGGGGTGGGGCTGCGCCCTCTGGCCGCCTGGGCAGCTCCCTCCTCCTCTGGTGCCCTACCAAGACTCCTATTTATCACCGTGACGAGAAAACCCCAGAACAGAAGTCGTTTTCCCAGTTTCCGTTGCGGAGCCGCCGCCACCCTCTGTTCTTCTTCAGGAGGGCTAATCTGGAGGCTGATTTGGCCTCCGGAGAGGGGAGATTGTCGCCATCGTCATCGCCATCACCACTCCATCCATCCTCCATGACTTCTCTTCACATGTGTGAGTAATTCCCTGCTGTAGGCAAAGGGGATGGTAGGGATTGGATTAGTTTAATCATGTAATAGTTCATCAGATTGTTGGGGGCATGTTGCCTATCATCTACTTTGGTGTTTATCATCTTTGCTACAACTTGTTGCTCTTAATGCTTGTCACTTTGGGCCCGAGTGCCATGTTTTCAGATCTGAACCCTATGTGTTTTCATGAATATATTTGTGTTCTAGACCCTATCTATGAGTTTTATGCACCTATTATGGTCCGGAACCGGCGATCCCAAAGGTGACAGCTTCGGACACCAAAGGGGATGGTCCATAATTTGAGGATTCCTTGTATCCATTGAGTTTATGGCTTTGTTCCGGTGCTCTTTGACAGGAGCACCTTAATCTCCATAAGTTCCTTTTGGCCCCGTTCGTAGCGGGATGGTAGGACAAAAGATGTTGTGCAAGTTCTTATTGCAAGCACGCACAACTACCTACGGGATACATGCCTAATGTTTGATATTTGCCTAGATGATCATTGCTTTTCTGTGTGCCTTGCCCCGTGTTGGAATCTATTATATGTTCACTCTCATCCATGCAGCGCCCAACCATCCATCTCCCTAGCCTATAGTGTTTTCAATCCTGCTGGTCATTAGTTGTTACTTTTGCTGTTGCCACTATCACTATCATATTATCGTTACCACTTATCTATCGTTGCAAGCAAGTATATTTCAGGTGCGGTTGAATTGACAACTCAACTTTCAAAGCTTATAAAAACTCTTTTGGCTCCCCGTGTGTCGAATCAATAAATTGGGTTAACTTACCCGCGAAGACTATCTCGATCCCTTACGCCTGTGGGGCATCAGGGTCCCTCTGGGTGCGTGGATTTTCTGTGATTTTCCCTAGAATTTTCTGAGACACCTAAAAATCCACATTCCTACACATAAGAAAACCATACAGGCAGCTCTGCTGAAAACAACGTCAGTCTTGGTTAGTTTTGTTCAAATCATGCAAGAATGAGGCCAAAACAATAGCAAAAGTGTTTGGAAAAGTAGATACATTTGAGACGTATCACAGATCCGGCGCCACCTCTGTTCTTCTACGGGAGAGCTAATCTGGAGGTTGTGTTGGCCTCCAGTGAGGGGGAAATTATCGGCATCGTCATCACCACTACATCACCCTTCCATGTTTCCCCCTTTCATGTGTGAGTAATTCCCTGTTGTAGGTGAAGGGGATGGTAGGGATTGGATGAGTTAGATCATGTAATAGTTTGTCAGATTGTTGGGGGCATGTTGCCTATCATCTACTATGGTGTTTATCATCTTTTCTACTACTTGTTGCTCTTCATGCTTGTCACTTTGGGCCTGAGTGCGATGTTTTTAGATCTGAACCACTTGTGTTTTCATGATTTTATCTGTGTTCTTGATCCTATCTATGAGTTGTATGCACCTATTATGGTCCGGAACCGACGATGGTAAGAAAAAATATGATGTGCAAAGCTCTTATTGCAAACACGCACAGCTACCTTGGGATACATGCCTAATGTTTGATATTGCCTAGATGATCATTACTTTTATGTGTGCCTTGCTCCAAGTTAATTACATGGTATCTCTCATCCATGCAGCGCCCAACCATCCGTTCCCCTAGCCTCAGTGTTTTAATCCTGATGGTTACAAGTTACTTTACTTTTGTTGTTTTACTTTCGTTGCGTTGCCACCATCACTTCCATCACATCGTTACTACAAATAAATTGTTTCCAAGCAAGTATCTTTCAGGTGTGGTTGAATTGACAACTCAATTATCAAAGCTTATAAATATCCTTTGGATCCCCTTGTGCCGAATCAATAAATTAGGTTATCTTACCCTTGAAGACTGTTAAGATCCCCTACACTTGTGGGTCATCACAATATCACCAAAATGAGCATGGAACAAGCAGAAATTATAGATACATTTGGGACGTATCAGGGTGAACCTAAGCTAGGACACCGCCTAGACTAAGACAAGTGCACTCTTAAAGTTAAACCTCTTGCAAGCATCCACAAATACAAGAGAGAAATTAAGGTAAACCTAAATGTAGCCATAAAGTCTAGGATCCTAACTACCTTGTGCAAAAGTACACAAACTGTGACATCCTGGATTTTGGAACTTTCTTTTTTCAAAAACTTTTCTGATTTATTTCTGGATTTGCTATTGGATTTGATTTTGAGCACCTCTTTGGACTTAAAACTTGAGCATGTTTTCTTTCCATGCTCAAGTGGACCTTGAATCCAAGCCCCGCCCATGTCATTCCATGGATCCATCCCATCCAATCCACCATTTTTATGCAATCCATATATTCCTTTTCCGATAAAAGGGATATTCCTACTATTTGAGGTTTGTGAAGCAACCCATATTTTTATTGCTCCATAAATCCCCAAATAATTCCCACATTATCTTGACATCATATCTTGCCACATTCTTCAAAAACATTGCATGGCCCAAGTGGATTTCTCCTCTAGAAAAATTCATTTGTCTGTGGGGGTAGATTGGAGCTTTGTGAAGGGAGTGCCATTTTCCTTCATCCATTGCTGGTGAAACTGTTTGTGCAATCTCATATGATCATATCATTAGCCTACATCAAACTCCACCACATTGTGCTCAGCCAAACTCCCACAATAAATTCCCAAAGTTTGGATGCAGTAAGGGGGCATTGTAAAGCAAGTGCATGATAGGGGATCCCATTTGCCTAGAAACTTTTGGTGCCCATTCCCACACCCAAATGACTCCACCAAACCAAGTTTGAGCCAAACCCAATCAACCATATGTGTGCACCATCATGTTGAAGTTTCTAGTCAGCAGGACACCTTGTGAAGCAAGTGCTAGCTAGGCTTGCCCAATGGACATGAAATTTTGCACACATGTGAACACCACCAAATAATCTCTCTCCACCAATTTTCAACCAATTCCATCAATCCTATGAGATGCTAGCTTCAACTTTGCATTCTGACCTATTTGGACATTTGCAAAGGAAGTACTAGCTACATTGCTCCATTTGAGGTAAAATTTGGTACACCTACTCACCCTAATGTATGATTACGCTCAGCCAAAAATCATGCTGAGGGGAGCAATGTACAAGCCATACCACAGTACAAACACCTTCAGCCCCCATGGTACAGTTGCAAAGGAAGTGCCATGTGCATTGACCCATTTGACCCCAAACTTTCCAGATCACTAGTCCTTCCTATCCTCATCCTAGAAGACAACCTGGCACCACCTCATCCCACACCATGTGAGTTATGCTTCTGCTCCAAGTTTGCTGCATCAATCTTATCCTTGAGATAGAACTCACCACAGTGCACCATTTGGCCAACCCAGCACACCAGTGTGATCAACACTCGAAGGAGCCTCCCCTAGACACCTTTGGCCATGGTGAAACCTCCCCTAGTTGGACCTCCCCTTGGTGGCCACGCTCCCAGACTGCACCAGGTGTGCTCTGGCCGCGCTATGCGCATGCCTGACATGTCCACATCGCACTCCAGTGCACCCCTGTCGTCGTCTTCATGTCTAGCCGTGCCGCACGGCTTTCCTCAGCTCGCGTGCGCCACGTCACCCCCTCTGGAACCTCCTCGACATCGCCAGCACACCCGAGCATCTTCGTGTTCCCCCCGGCGCTGCCTGGCCACGGCATCTCGCCATGGATATAAATGGAGCCGCCCCCGAGCCTCCAGAGCACTCCATCAGCCTTCCCCACTTCTCCTCGCTCCCTCCCCCCTTTCAATTCGGCGCCGGAGCACGTCCTTTCGCCTCGCAGTCGCCGTGGTCGCCGCCGGCCTGTGCTCAAATCCGAGGCGGCCCGACCCCCTTTGCCCTCCAGCAAGCCTGCTGCACCACCCTGCACCATCCCCTTAGCCCCCTCGCCACCCCCTTGTCCTCCCCTTGCTGCAGGAGCCGCCGGCCCGTGGATCCCCGTGCTGCCGCCCGGCTGCCGCGCCCAGCCACGGCGGGCCGCGCTGCAAACCTCCCCCGTAGTGTCGCGGTTGCGGGCGTGGGCGCACCGGCGGGCACCCCGGCGAGCCTCCAGCTCCAACTTCGACGGCAAGGCCGCCGGCCGTGGACACTCCCCTGTTTCGCGTCGAGAGGTTGAAGAAGCAGAGGAGGAGAGAGAGGAAGGAGAGGCTGCCAGGCGGGCCCCTCTCGTCGGCGCCCGGGCCCGTTTTCCTTCAAGTGAAGGCGCCTTCCGCGAGTTCGTTTTCCTGTTAGGGAAGCGTACTTCCTGCTCCTTCTGGACGGAATACGTTTTCTCTGATAGAAAGCGTATTCCTGTCTACTTTGGTCCCAACATATATTTTCACTAAGCAGAAAGCGTATTCCACCCAAAGATCAGCCCCCGATCCCGTTTCCCTCATATCTCCGCAACTATATGTCCAAATGGGGTGATTCTTTTTGCGTTTGAATTTTTGTCGTTGCTTTATTTTGAAAATGCTTGCAGGGTTTGCTTGTGTTGAAGACCCGGAGCTTTCCCCTACACCTTGTTGGTGAAGGCAAGCCACAATTCTTTTGCAGCTTCGTAAAGCTTTCACGTGTTTTAAAAATTCTTTAACTTTCGGTGATACAACTCTCGTGATATGTCATGATCATGTTGTTATTGTGCTATGTTTTAATTACCGTATTGCCATGTTATATTCATGATATGTTGAACCCATGACATCCATGACATGCCTTTATTATGCTATGTCCATGCTTGATCAAGTTATCGATGCTATGCTTGTATGCATTGTAATCTCCACCATGCTCATGATAATGCTAGATGATAATATCATGTTGATACCATGTTGATCATCCTTAACCTGGTTAAGTTAATCATATAAACATGCTTGAAATTCTACAACTGTAATTGTACCTTGGATTGTTCCCCACGTATTGCATGATAATGTTATATGAATGCTCATGTTGCTTGTGGTTGCTGTTGAAAACATGTTCCATGCCAAGTTGATCAGGTGCCACCAAACTGAGCTTATCTGGTGCAGCCACACTAGCCTGTATGGGAAGGCCTTGGCTCGGTCTATCGGTGGTTTCTCTTATGCGTATCACCAAGTAGGGAAGGCTATGCGTGCACGGACTACCCTGATCAGGTAGGCGGCGGTAGTCTTGAGAGCCAGGTATGTTTTGGGCCCGTCCCCGATTGGGACAAAGTTTATGGACCGTGCGACGGTCAGTTGCCATGCGATGGCTGGTGTGTCTGGAGGACACGGGGCTACCTAAGGCATGACTTGCAAAGTATGTCGGGTGATGCGGTAAGGGGAGTCACCGGTAGAACGGTCTCGTTGGAGAAATCCTAGTCCACTCCTGGGAGACGTTCCAAGGTACTGGATGGAGGAGCGACTCCATAGTGTGGGTAAAGTGCACAAACTCTGCAGAGTCACACAAATCTATTCGAATAACCGAGTCCACGGTATTGGACACAGTTCACAGTAGGTCACACTGAGATCAATATGAGTTCGTTTGGATGAGCATGGTAAGTTGTTGGTCATGAGATGACTCGGTGCTTGAGTCGGTAAGGACTCCGAGGTAAGCCACATGCTCGTGCGGTGATCATGTGGGGTCCATGTGACCTTAAACGATGATTGATTGTGCATTAGTCTTAATGTTGATAAAATGTTGATAATATGCTGATCATATGCGTGATAAGTACCTGCTTGCATGATATTGATGCTCATATGGTTAATCCACTAATATACTTTAACCGGCTGTCATGTTATTGTTTTGCCTTGGTGCATGGTTGTTGTGAGCTTGCAAGTACATTCGCTGTACCGACCTGGCGTGTCATGCCAGATTTGTAGGCCGTGCTTTGGATGCGTAGGACGACGTTCCCGGTGTTTGCGAGCTAGAAGGTGTCCCAGCCAGTGTCCCTGTGGAGTGGAGTTCATCACCGCCGTCGTTGTTCCGCTGCCGAGTTATATTCCGCTTCTAGAGAGTAGTCTGCTGCTTGATGTAGATCCGTGGCGAGATTGAGGAGCTAGCTTGTTCTCCATCTCGCTCCGCCAGCGTTGTAATAATCCCCTTGTACCCGTATATTTGTTAATAGAAAGTTGTTCAGTTCTATATCAAGCAGTGCCGTGTTCCAGAAGAGTTGGTCTCTGGGCTGGAGCACGGGGCGATCCGGTCCTCTGAGCCGGGGTGCCACAACACTTGGTATCAGAGCAGGACTGGCTGTAGGACCCGCTAGCCCGCGCAAACGTTAGACGTACGTTAGATTGACGTTAGAGCTAGAGTATAGCTTGCTTGTGTATTTGATTGCTCCATTTGTTTGCTGCATATAGATCACCTCCTTTTCTTTAATGAGCTGTTTGCTGAGTGTAGATGGCGGAGTATCCACTCGACCACCTATCCTCCCCCTTACCAACCAGCTTCGCCCATGTGCTTGCCAACGTTTGGTGGACTCTCTACCCCAATGGAGAGATTCCGCGGTACCAAGTGACCCGGATTCCAATCGGAGTATCGATGCTGGAGTACCGTGCCAAGGTCCTCATAGCAGTCAACCTTCCCATCGGTATGCGCGCCTACGACTTCCAAGGTGGCTTCGCCCCAACCCAAGATCGTGTCGTTCAGCTAGCTGCTCTGGCAGGACTCGCCGGTCTTCGCCAGCAGGAGAGCGCGATGTACCAGGATCGCGCCTTCCATTTCTATCCCACCTTGATCTCCATTCCTCAGCAGATAGGATTTCCTAGGCCTCTTGCAGAAGCCGACGCCGCGGTGACCTGTATGTCTCGCTACATGGTTGTCGTGTATGCCCTTCTCGTCGAGCTGGTCAGTGATGCAAGGGAAGCAAGAAGGATGCTTGCCGCAGCCTTGGCTTCGGCAACTCCTCCGCCAGATCCCCCTGCTTCCGGCAACCCGTCGATGGATCGTAACGCTTAAGTTTCGCGTAGTGCATGTTGTTTGTTGCATATTAGTTGATGATGTGCTAGCAGTAGTTTATGACATGTCTATCTGTAATCGAATGCACTGTCGGTACTATTGCTCTTTGCTTCGTTGAGTTTCCTCGTCAATTTCGCATTTGATTCTTTGGTGTTTAACCAAGATATCTTGCAGGTAGTGTGTGACTCTGACGGACCCTTGCTCACTTTATTTTGGATAATGGCACCACGCCTGGTTCTGAGCTGATTCATTGTCGGCCGTCCGGGGTGGATGCCTAATTTTCATTTCTCTTTTCAACAACCGTCCCGTGTTCTGAGATGTTTTCTCGGCCGTCTCGGGCAGTTGTTGAGTTTCTCTTCGCAGTGGCGAGCCTATGTTCTGAGTTGTTTTCTCGGCCGTCTTAGGGGACCTCTCCATTCTTCTTAATCAACGTTGTCTCATGCTCTGAGCTAATTCTTGGTCGGCCGTCTTGAGCAGTGCTTGAGCTATTCCAGTAAATGTCCCAGATCAGGGTTGCGAAAACCGTTCTGGTGGCTACTGGGTTGTTTGTCGATTTTATGCAAGGGATTCGGATGGTCGTCAACTACCGCTTTTGAAGTGATTCTTCTATCGATTGTTGTCAATCTTCGCTCCGTGGGTTTCTTCCTTGGTTTTCATTCAATTTTCGTTTGGTTCTTTGATGTCACCTTATCCACCCCGATGTAAAGTTGCTCATAACCCCGCATATCTCGAAGACTCAGTGACAGATCGCAAATCATCATGAAGATACCAAGTGAAGAAGGATTCACATAGAAGGCAGTGGGAATATTGAGATCCAGTACAAGTTCTGCCGGGATAAACTTTCGAATCAGGACAACATCATTTCGATGACCGCTACAACCATGAAGATTCCGTCAGTACAAGGCTTCAATGAATTGGGAAATCAGCAAGTTAGAAGGGACTCATACCCGACTGCACTGAACTATGTGGCTCACGTATGGATGCAACCGAAGCCATCATTTGAGCCAAGTCCGCATCAACTACGGCAGACGCGAAGATTCAAGCAAGGGAAAGTGTGAATGTCCGAGGCACAACATACACCAGCGACAATCCTATCCGATGCAAGATATTTCAGCGTATTCTAGAAGATGGTCAGAACATATCATGAAGCCCATACCCAGCAAAGGAATGATTGGAAGGATGTTTCCCCTCTAACAAGCCAGCAGTCAGTAAATTGTCAGGCACCGCGTTCAGATTTTCCCCATGACAGGATGGAAAAGTTTCAGCCAGAAGGAACCTCAGCCTTCCACAACAAGATACCCGGCACATCCGACATGGACAATGTATCAGTCTTCCTCAGTACGACATCTAGATATCTTCTTGGCCAAGACAATTAGTCTTCTACCACAAGTCACCAAGTGAAGCTTACGATGCAAGACACCCAGTCGTGCTTAGTACGCCATGGATAGATTCCAGCACAAGTCACCCAGTTGCCTAAAGTGACCGGCCACAGAAACTTTCAATACAAGGAACCGGTATCCTCTCAGCGCAAAGAGGCAAACTTCAGGGACAAGATAATCTATCCTCTTCAGTGAGCTATCAGGAAAACTTCCGAGGCAAGACAACTCAGTCTTCTCCGGCAAGCTATCAAGCAAGCTGCCCCGGCCAAGCTCCAAAGACAAGCTACCCAGTCTTCCTCGACACATCATCATGCCTGCCATGGTATTGTCAGAAAGCCAGGTATCCAAAGGCAGTAAAGGCTTTAGCATTGTCAGGACACGCACATTCTATGGACACTTCTTCTCAAGGATGCGAGCTACCCCGGTGTGGGTACCACCCTGCTCTTAATCAAGAAAGAGTATACACATGGAAAGCGATAAAGGACCGCAACTCTCGGAAGACAAGCCAGCAGAAAAATCTGATATACACCTCAGCCTGGAAGTAAGACTAGCAAAGTCATGAAGGAACACCCTAAGGAAAGGAAGCAAGGAAGCATTGGATCTTGCCCCAATCACGAGGGTCAGCTCCTCGCATCCGACAAGGCCCCGAAGAAGGATAATCTTGAGACCCGATATTGCCACCAAGATTATCACGATGAGCCAAAAGACAAAAGGTGAAGGTAACCCGTCTGTCTCAGAGGAAGATGCCGACAGAACAATAAGTTTTTCTGCAAACAGTACAAAGGAAAGAATGTTGACGAAGGTGAAGCCAGCACAAGAAGATGATTTCCACAGTAACAAGAACCAGGACAGGCAGACATGGCCCGTGTCGGATCACACTGCAATATATGCTACAAGAATAAGCGTTGTACCTCGCAAGCTGTCAAAAGTATGCAACTCTTGTGAGCCCGACGGGTAAGGCAAACGGATGAATCGTATGGACCTGAGGGCCAAATTTTGCCGCGATCAGTTGCCGTCATATGGACCACCACAAACATCTACATCGAAGAAATCTCACCCTATGGGCAAAGGAGCGCGTACCCAGCCCGTCAGCCCAAGCAGTTACTCAAGTTTGGAATTGTCCGTTCGGCCGAGATACCCCAGTCTGCTTCACTAAAGATCGCATATCCAACTCAGCATTTTGACTATAAAGACCGCGTCAGAACACAACATAGTCTATCACCACCCATGGATATGGCAGCATGAAAAATGAATCTCAGCATGAGGAAACATTCAAAATTTGTGCCCCGGTTAAAACTCAAGATGGACGAGACAAAAGCAAAGCAACGCAACCCCAAGTACGAACAGTCCAAGTCCCGCACCATGGAACACCACGACTGTAATCAGACTGAGATATCAATTACCCGTGAAGGCCAAGCTCTTGTTCTCAAAGAGGTCAAATCAAAAGGATTCAAGACCGTGCCGCAGATAAGGCCCGAGGTACCACAAGAATAATACGGGTATTGTCAGCCTTTTGCCCATGATAAGACATCTCGTTATCATGTAAGTCAGCGGACATGAGGATGGAAGTCAGTAGGAAAGGATCTGATATGGCTAGGAAGAAAGTTCTGTCAGATATATGGATTGGGTGAAGCAAGCCCCCTGAACCAGAGATATTGGATGCCACTAAGGGAACGGTATGCAGAAAAAGGAAATGCGAGAAGCAATGAGTTTCCTAAGGACGGTAAGTTTGCAATGGTTCCCTGAGCAACCAAATCTCGAGGTCGAGATTTTTCTAAGGGGGGTAGGTTTGTGACATCCTGGATTATGGAACTTTCTTTTTCCAAAAACTTTTCTGATTTATTCTGGATTTGCTATTGGATTTCATTTGAGCACCTCTTTGGACTTAAAACTTGAGCATGTTTTCTTTCCATGCTCAAGTGGACCTTGAATCCAAGCCCCTCCCATGTAATTCCTTGGATCCATCCCATCCAAGCCACCATTATTATTCAATCCATATATTCCTTTTCCAATAAAACGGATATTCCTATTATTTGAGGTTTGTGAAGCAACCCATATTTTTATTTCTCCATAAATCCCCAAATAATTCTGACATTCTCTTGACATCATATCTTGCCACATTCTCCAAAAACATTGCATGGCCCAAGTGGATTTCTCCTCTAGAAAAATTCATTTGTCTGTGGGGGTAGATTGGAGCTTTGTGAAGGGAGTGCCATTTTCCTTGATGCTGGTGAAACTGTTTGTGCAATCTCATATGATCATATCATTAACCTACATCAAATTCCACCACATTATGCTTAGCCAAACTCCCACAATAAATTCCCAAAGTTTGGATGCAACAAGGGGGCATTGTGAAGCAAGTGCATGATAGGGGATTCCATTAGCCTTGAAACTTTTTTGTGCCCATTCCCACACCCAAATGACTCCACCAAACCAAGTTTGAGCCAAACTCAATCAACCATATGTGTGCACCATCATGTTGAAGTTTCTAGTCAGCAGGACACCTTGTGAAGCAAGTGCTAGCTAGGCTTTCCCAATGGACATGAAATTTTGCACACATGTGAACACCACCAAATAATCTCTCTCCACCAATTTTCAACCAATTCCATCAATCCTATGAGATGCTAGCTTCAACTTTGCATTCTGGCCTATTTGGACATTTGCAAAGGAACTACTAGCTAAATTTCTCCATTTGACGTAAAACTTGGTACACCTACTCACCCTAATGTATGATTAAGCTCAGCCAGAAAACATGCTGAGGGGATCAATGTACAAGCCATGCCACAGTACAAACACCTTCAGCCCCCATGGTACAGTTGCAAAGGAAGTGCCATGTGCATTGACCCATTTGACCCCAAACTTTACAGATCACTAGTCCTTCCTATCCTCATCCCAGAAGACAACCTGGCACCACCTCATCCCCCACCATGTGAGCTATGCTTCTGCTCCAAGTTTGTTGCATCAATCTTATCCTTGAGATAGAACTCACCACAGTGCACCATTTGGCCAACCCAGCACACCAGTGTGATCAGCACTCGAAGGAGCCTCCCCTAGACACCTTTGGCCACGGTGAAACCTCCCCTAGTTGGACCTCCCCTTGGTGGCCACGCTCCCATACTGCACCCGGTGTGCTCTGGCCACGCTCTGCGCGTGCTCGACATGTCCACATCGCGCTCCAGTGCACCCATGTCGTCTTCTTCATGTCTAGTCGCGCCGCACCGCTTTCCTTGGCTCACGTGCGCCACGCCACCCCCTCTGGAACCTCCTCGACGTCGCCAGCACACCCGAGAATCTTCGTGTTCCCCCTGGCGCGGTCTGGCCACGAAATCTCGCCATGGATATAAATGGAGCCGCCCCCGAGCCTCCAGAGCACTCCATCATCCTTCCCCCCTCTGCTCGCTCCCTCCCCCCTTTCAATTCGACGCCGGAGCACGTCCTTTCGCCCCACGGTCGCCGTGGTCGCCGTCGGCCTGTGCTCAAATCCGAGGCGGCCCGACCCCCCTTTGCCCTCCAGCAAGCCCGCTGCACCACCCCCTTAGCCCCCTCGCCACCCCCATGTCCTCCCCTTGCTGCTGGAGCCGCCGGCCCGTGGCTCCCCGTGTTGCCGCCCGGCCGCCGCGCCCAGCCACGGCGGGCCGTGCTGCAAACCTCCCACGCAGTCCCGCGGCTGCGGGCGTGGGCGCACCGGCGGGCACCCCGGCGAGCCTCCAGCTCCAAGTTCGACGGCAAGGCCGCCGGCCGTGGCCTCTCCCCTGTTCCGCGTCGACAGGTTGAAGAAGCAGAGGAGAAGAGAGAGGAAGGAGAGGCTGCCACGCGGGCCCCTCTCGTCAGCGCCCCGGGCCCGTTTTCCTTAGAGTGAAGGCGCCTTCCGCGAGTTCGTTTTCCTGTTAGGGAAGCGTACTTCCTGCTCCTTCTGGCCGGAATACGTTTTCTCTGAAAGAAAGTGTATTCATGTCTACTTCGGTCCCAAAATACGTTTTCACTAAGCAGAAAGCGTATTCCACCCAAAGATCAGCCTTCGATCCCGTTTCCCTCATATCTCTGCAACCGTAAGTACAAATAGGGTGTAACACCCTCAGAATCAGTAACAGTAATCACTACAGTGATTCCACTATTAGTGATCATTACTGTTGATGATCAAGCCATGATCACCTTTGATCATAGCTCTGTCAATTTCCAACCCGGATAAATTTTTCAAATTGGGTAAATTATAAAACTTTGCTCCAAGAATTGTGGATGCCAGTCAATCAACATGATCATGGTTAAACCAAGTCACCCTTAGTCATTAGAATAATCACAAGTCTATGATGATTGTGAAACCAATGTTGTGGGGTTATCAAAATTGTTTTGAAAATTTAAATGAAAATGGAAACCTTAGTTAAATCAAAATGATGAAACCTATTAATAAAATGCCTAGCAATCATTAGGCCGTGTTACTATGGTAATGGCTATTGTTACTAAAGCGGTTTAGTAATAACATGCTATAAAAATAATAGCTTGGAAATTATTAAATTACCATGGAATTTCAATAAACACGTGGGAATTTTAACTGGAATAAAAATTGTGAACCCAATTTTATTAAATGCCTAAAAATCAGTAGATAATACTAAAATAGCAATGGTACTTTATTACCATGTTTAAAAATTCTAAAAAAATCAAACAGTAGCTAAGACAGCCCCAAATTAATTCTTTTAGATAAAACAACATTCAAACGGATTTTTTTACAGTCACCAAACTTTTTGTAGCTTTGCCATGTAGTGAATTATAAATAGTGGAGCAATTTTCACTGTTGACTAAATTCAAATGCTAGCTAATTAAATTAGGAATAGATGGAAACAAAGGAAAATATAGGAAAAATGGTAAAGCTATACATGTCGCCCAGGGCAACTCCCCACCGGAGCTGCTTGGCCCAACCCATCTCCCTCTCTTCCCTGTCCTTCTCCCTGTTCCTCTGGCACGGTCGACATGGCCACTGTCGCCATGCCGTCGCAGCCGAACCCGGCTCCCTCTCGCGTCGCTATAGGAGCCCTGGGAGGATAAGGAGGCCACCACGACACCCCCTCGATGACCTAGATCGCCATTGCCCCCCCCCCTCCTCGTCTCCCTCTCGCCTGCTTCGTATGCAACCGACCGCGCCCATGGCCGCGTCGTCTCGATCTCGCGGCCATCGTCCAAACCAAGCCCAACTGGCATGTCTGTGCTGTTCGTCGGGGTCATCATCATCGTCCTGCGCACGGAATCGGCTCGGGACGCACCACAGCCGTCGTTCCCTTCACCTCATCGCCGCCACGGCTACCAGCCTTGCAGCCCCGATTCGTTGCCGGCTGACTCCTCCAGCGCCTCCCTGGACCTCCCTGAGCTCGTCTTCCCTCCCACTGTGAGCCTACGAACTCTTGCCCCTCCTCTCCCGCTAGTTTCTGCCGCCGTAGTTGCCATGACCATTGCGCCCCCTCCGCCCGCCGCCGTGATTGGTCACCGCCGTCGTCCTCGCCACCCCAACCCCTGCCTCTCCCCCCCCACTCGACGCGCGGTGGGCGCCCCAGCCGATTCCTCCCACCCGCGGCCAGTTTGCTCGCCGGAGGCGAGCAGTACCTCGTCGTCGTGCCCCTGTAGTGGCCGCCGGCGTCGGCATGTCCTGGGTTAAGCCAGGGGGCTTGCCCACTGACCAGTGGCCCCCCTGGGGGATTAACCACTAACCTGGAGATTAAAAAAATAACCCCCCATGTGTGTCCATGACAAGTGGGCCCCTGCCCTGGTTAAAATAATTGATTTAAATTATACTAACTCTAACTCAATGACACGTGGGTCCCCCTTTATTATCTGAATAAATAAAATAAATTTATTAGTGATGTGTCTATGACAGATAGGACCCACTGGTTTGTTTGACCAGTCAACCCCTTATGGATAATGTTGAATTTAAATATTAAAAGAAATTCTAGAAATTCTTTTTAAATTGATTAAAACTTTGAAATTGAATATCTTTTAAACCGTAACTCCGATGAAAATAATTTATATATCAAACTTGATCAGAAAAATACGTAGAATAATAATACGCAATCCGTATGTCTACCACCCCCCTCTAACGTACCGAACATCGACATTCCCCCCCTTCGGGCCGTCTGTCGATAATTCCCGGTACCGATATACGTTGCCCGGATGTAAAACTTTTGTATACGAAAATTGTTTGGAATGGTTCAACTAACCTGGATACACCACCCACACATGTGTCGGATATCCACGACACCTCCGGAATGATATCTCCCCCCCTCCGGACACCTTGTCCGATAATCACCCGGAGCCGGTATTTCATCCCCGGATGAATTCCCGCTCCGAGTATCGTGCATCGTAACGCGTTAGAAATCCGTTTACAATTCATCTGTTTTGTCTTGCGTTTGTATTGCTATTATTGTTGTGTATTTATTGTCTCTTTCCCCCCTTAATCTCCGGTAGACCCCGCTGCTGCCGTCGACTACACCGCTGCTGAGTACGACTACTTCGTCGACGACCCTACCCCTACCGTCGAGCTTCCAGGCAAGCAGAGTCATTCTCTTCCCCAGATATTGCCTACCTTTCCGTACTTTCTTGCACTAGGCATTGTTACTGCTGCTGCTACGTTGCTTACCTATTCAATTGCATAACCAGTCGTTGTCGCCCCTTGATGTGCCCTCCTTATCCTATGTTGCCTATAAATATATATATATATATGATATTCAGCAGTGAGCCCTGCGCATTGTTAGCTAGGATTAGATAGAGGATTGTGATCACTCAGGGGAGTGAACGCGGATACAATTATTATAACTGCACAGGTACGGTACAATGCAGACACCGCCTCAGGCCCCTACCTCGGCTCTGCCGAGCCACCATCAAGTGTGAGCTATCAAGGAGTAATTCTTGTACTCCACTCGTTGCTGACTCTGTATAGCCGCTCTAGGTACCTGAGTAACGGTTGTCCTTCAGGTAAGAAGTCGGGCGACCCAACGGTGCTCGCGAGAGGTATTGCGACGGGACGACAGGGAGGGTACGACCAGTGTACCGGTGTGCTTGGCCCCTGATCTTTGGACGCGAGGGTTACCAAACTACGAAAGTCGAGCTCCTCCAGGAGCACACGCGAGACAAGGTAAGGAGACGGTTCACCTTGTTGGTAACCGCAGAGACTTGGTGGGACGACAGGACAGGCACCGATGTACTGGTGGTCCTGGCTGATGTCGTTGTCCGCGGGTCAGTTAAGTCGAGGCAACGATAACGGTTGTCACGCAGGTTAATTAAAATACTAAATGGTTCAATGAATGTCTTGAGTTGGCTATATGCCATGTACGCACTACCTACCCGTGGGAATTATGAGTTATGGGCTCCTCTGCTTCATAGTGTCGTCCGAGGACTCTTCAGACGTCAGCAGTACCGCGGCCTGCGCCGGGAAGTGGTGTTGTCTTATTTGCCGCGGCAGTGTGATTTGTATTTGCTTTGATTTAACTTCACCGGCCAGCCTCGCACCGTGCAGGAGTACGTCGGGGTTAGGGTCCAAAGCCCCGCGTACATAGGATATAGTCCGGCGGATGACCTCTCTGTTGAGTTTGAAAGATGGGCTACGGAGTGTCGGATAGCCTCGGTGGAGCGTTCCCTAACAAGGTTCCCGCCACCCTGGAGATCTGTGCGTGTAGCGTAACACAAGTGCACCCCTGCAGGGAAGATTAATCTATTAGGATAGCCGTGTCCATGGTAACAGGACGCTTTATGCTGAAGCTGGATCTTACCACTACAAACTATTATTATTAAACTGTATGGTTCCGGGTTTTCTTCCTCGCTGGGATGTCGAGGAGGGGATCTCGGAGGCATTGTTAATTATTACAACTTATTATTATTCAATGCTGCAGCAACTTCTGCTGCATTGTTACTTTATGCTTTATATAAACTGTTGGCTGATTCTTACCTCATGCTGCAAGACATCGTCGGCAGATGCTAGTCTTCGTTAGGCCTAGCTTCTTACCCTTGCTCTGGATTTCTGTCTTTCAGTCCACTATATACAGCCTCTTATTTCCGTTGATACAATGCATAATGCTTAGTAGCGGACGTAAGACTCGCGGGTATGCTAGATACTCACCTTTGCTTTATTTCCCCTTTTTCGCTTTGCCTGATCGGCCGCTGCAGCCGACGTTGGAGCCCAGGAGCAGGAGTACCCCGGAGGCGCCTACTACGACGTCGAGTTCCCCGTTGACCAGGAGTAGTTCGATGGATCCCAGGCAGGAGGCCTCGCCTTTTTGATCTGTATCTCTGATGTGATTTGTGCTAGCCTTCTTAAGGCAAAACTTGACTAACTATGTCTGTACTCAGATATTATGGCTTGTATGACTTATGTATTCGGGTCCGCGTGACCCCCCTCTATTGTAACATATTTGTTTATCCTTTTGTGTTTAGTGTTGTGCTGTGATATTCTCACCGTGGCACCCTAATCTCAGCCGTGTACCCTGCGTGTATGATTACTGTACACGGATTGATTTTGGGGGCGTCACAAGTTGGTATCAGATCCGACTGCCTGTAGGAAGCCACCCCACCAGTACTTGGTCGAAGTTGAGTCTAGACTTTGAAAAACTATTTTGCTAACTTAATATTTGTCTTACGGGCCCACATCGATGCCACTACGTGTGATATCTATGGTATTAGGATCCTTTTCTTCGCACCTTTACTCTGGGATTCTACTCTCTTATCCTTTCTGGTAATTTTGCTAACTCTGACATTAGGATCTCGTGGTCGCATCTACCCGGAGAGCCCTTCACCCAAGACGATCGCTGGCTTCACCTGAAGATTCCGAAGATTACTCTCCGATAAACTCCCGAGAACCTACGTTTTCATCGCCTTTGAAATTCCCTGCCACCGATAAGTCCGTATGGATGATTGCATCCACCTCCCGATCTGGAAAACACGAGTCCCTTGTACTCAAGCCTCGCATTATTCCGGTGCTTCTATCACTCAATGCCTTTGCATTCTTTCTCCTCCCGATTGAGTGCCGATACTCACATCGGATCCCTTGCGAACCATCCGACCTTTTCGTGGATTATTATCCGACTAATCTTACATGGCTTATTCCCTGTGTCGATTGGATTCACCGTGTGAAATACCATCCTTGCCCCTCGGTGATTTGTGTTATCATCGACAACCACCCTTGGCTCCCTGCCAGTACAACTTGGTCGTGTATATCGTGCTCTGCTTTCCCTTGGGAAAGATATACACCTGATACTTGTGTATCATCACAATTTCTTTTCCATTGGTCTGTTTAACCTTTCTTGTAATGTATCTTATCTGAGCAGTGATAATTCCCCTGCTT
Source organism: Bromus sterilis (assembly GCA_950022295.1). Taxonomy (NCBI): domain Eukaryota; kingdom Viridiplantae; phylum Streptophyta; class Magnoliopsida; order Poales; family Poaceae; genus Bromus; species Bromus sterilis. The sequence continues at coordinate 354,092,547 of OX465595.1, forward strand.
ATGTAAACACCTCGGTGTACAACCTCGTCAGTAACACCTTGTTGCCATTGTTGATGACATCTTGGTAACCACCGGGACGAGAACTTTGCCAATTGGTCCGCCTCGTATTAACGAGCAGGAAAATGGTTCTCAATGTCCACTGCTCGTGGTACCGATGTTGTTGCCAACATAGCTGACAAGCTAATCTCTGACAATCCTTGCATCGTGATCGCGTAATATGCCACCACTATAACCCACAGTTCCACAGGACCGAAACCTGACTCTTGTCATCGACCTTGTGATATTCCGTCCGATATCAGACTCAGTGATTGTGTCTAATGATCGGGGCCCCTTTCCCATCTTCCGTCATCGGCATCGAATACGTGCCTATCCGCTTAAAACTTCTCACGATGTACTTCCCTGAGGTTAAACTCGGAAGGACTTTGTACCCCATACCCTTGAACAACCCCATTTGATGGATCTTGTATCGATCCGACCCCCGTAAGCTTTACCTCTTAACCTGTTCGTAGGTGCGATGAAGCCTCGAAGAAAGGATGAAAACCCATCGAGATGCGCCGATGTCATGCAGTGAAGGCCTCAACGTGAAGGATTAATTTCTTCGAGTAGGACAACAAGAACCAGAAGATTTGATAGAAGGCGAAACCGAAACTCTACCCCTTACACTACTTTTAATTCTCGGGACGAGAATTCTTTGTAGTGGTGGAGATTTGTAACACCCTCAGAATCAGTAACAGTAATCACTACAGTGATTCCACTGTTAGTGATCATTACTGTTGATGATCAAGCCATGATCACCTTTGATCATAGCTCTGTCAATTTCCAACCCAGATAAATTTTTCAAATTGGGTAAATTATAAATCTTTGCTCCAAGAATTGTGGATGCCATTCAATCAACATGATCATGGTTAAACCAAGTCACCCTTAGTCATTAGAATAATCACAAGTCTATGATGATTGTGAAACCAATGTTGTGGGGTTATCAAAATTGTTTTGAAAATTTAAATGAAAATGGAAACCTTAGTTAAATCAAAATGATGAAACCTATTAATAAAATACCTAGCAATCATTAGGCCGTGTTACTATGGTAATGGCTATTGTTATTAAAGCGGTTTAGTAATAATATGCTATAAAAACAATAGCTTTGAAATTATTAAATTACCATGGAATTTCAATAAACAGGTGGGAATTTTAACTGGACTAAAAATTGTGAACCCAATTTTATTAAATGCCTAAAAATCAGTAGATAATACTAAAATAGCAATGGTACTTTATTGCCATGTTTAAAAAAACTAAACAAATCAAACAGTAGCTAAGACAGCCCCAAATTAATTCTTTTAGATAAAACAACATTCAAATGGATTTTTTTATAGTCACCAAACTTTTTGTAGCTTTGCCATGTAGTGAATTATAAATAGTGGAGCAATTTTCACTGTTGACTAAATTCAAATGCTAGCTAATTAAATTAGGAATAGATGGAAACAAAGGCAAATATAGGAAAAATGGTAAAGCTCTATATGTCGCCCAGGGCAACTCCCCACCGGGCCTGCTTGGCCCAACCCACCTCCCTCTCTTCCCTGTCCTTCTCCCTGTTCCTCTGGCACGGTCGACATGGCCACTGTCGCCATGCCGTCGCAGCCGAACCCGGCTCCCTCTCGCGTCGCTATAGGAGCCCTGGGAGGATAAGGAGGCCACCACGACACCCCCTCGATGACCTAGATCGCCATTGCCCCCCCCCCCCTCCTCGTCTCCCTCTCGCCTGCTTCGTATGCAACCGACCGCGCCCATGGCCGCGTCGTCTCGATCTCGCGGCCATCGTCCAAACCAAGCCCAACTGGCATGTCTGTGCTGTTCGTCGGGGTCATCATCATCGTCCTGCGCACGGAATCGGCTCGGGACGCACCACAGCCGTCGTTCCCTTCACCTCATCGCCGCCACGGCTACCAGCCTTGCAGCCCCGATTCGTTGCCGGCTGACTCCTCCAGCGCCTCCCTGGACCTCCCTGAGCTCGTCTTCCCTCCCACTGTGAGCCTACGAACTCTTGCCCCTCCTCTCCCGCTAGTTTCTGCCGCCGTAGTTGCCATGACCATTGCGCCCCCTCCGCCCGCCGCCGTGATTGGTCACCGCCGTCGTCCTCGCCACCCCAACCCCTGCCTCTCCCCCCCCCCCCACTCGACGCGCGGTGGGCGCCCCAGCCGATTCCTCCCACCCGCGGCCAGTTTGCTCGCCGGAGGCGAGCAGTACCTCGTCGTCGTGCCCCTGTAGTGGCCGCCGGCGTCGGCATGTCCTGGGTTAAGCCAGGGGGCTTGCCCACTGACCAGTGGCCCCCCTGGGGGATTTACCACTAACCTGGAGATTAAAAAAATAACCCCCCATGTGTGTCCATGACAAGTGGGCCCCTGCCCTGGTTAAAATAATTGATTTAAATTATACTAACTCTAACTCAATGACACGTGGGTCCCCCTTTATTATCTGAATAAATAAAATAAATTTATTAGTGATGTGTCTATGACAGATAGGACCCACTGGTTTGTTTGACCAGTCAACCCCTTATGGATAATGTTGAATTTAAATATTAAAAGAAATTCTAGAAATTCTTTTTAAATTGATTAAAACTTTGAAATTGAATATCTTTTAAACCGTAACTCCGATGAAAATAATTTATATATCAAACTTGATCAGAAAAATACGTAGAATAATAATACGCAATCCGTATGTCTACCACCCCCCTCTAACGTACCGAACATCGACATTCCCCCCCTTCGGGCCGTCTGTCGATAATTCCCGGTACCGATATACGTTGCCCGGATGTAAAACTTTTGTATACGAAAATTGTTTGGAATGGTTCAACTAACCTGGATACACCACCCACACATGTGTCGGATATCCACGACACCTCCGGAATGATATCTCCCCCCCTCCGGACACCTTGTCCGATAATCACCCGGAGCCGGTATTTCATCCCCGGATGAATTCCCGCTCCGAGTATCGTGCATCGTAACGCGTTAGAAATCCGTTTACAATTCATCTGTTTTGTCTTGCGTTTGTATTGCTATTATTGTTGTGTATTTATTGTCTCTTTCCCCCCTTAATCTCCGGTAGACCCCGCTGCTGCCGTCGACTACACCGCTGCTGAGTACGACTACTTCGTCGACGACCCTACCCCTACCGTCGAGCTTCCAGGCAAGCAGAGTCATTCTCTTCCCCAGATATTGCCTACCTTTCCGTACTTTCTTGCACTAGGCATTGTTACTGCTGCTGCTACGTTGCTTACCTATTCAATTGCATAACCAGTCGTTGTCGCCCCTTGATGTGCCCTCCTTATCCTATGTTGCCTATAAATATATATATATATGATATTCAGCAGTGAGCCCTGCGCATTGTTAGCTAGGATTAGATAGAGGATTGTGATCACTCAGGGGAGTGAACGCGGATACAATTATTATAACTGCACAGGTACGGTACAATGCAGACACCGCCTCAGGCCCCTACCTCGGCTCTGCCGAGCCACCATCAAGTGTGAGCTATCAAGGAGTAATTCTTGTACTCCACTCGTTGCTGACTCTGTATAGCCGCTCTAGGTACCTGAGTAACGGTTGTCCTTCAGGTAAGAAGTCGGGCGACCCAACGGTGCTCGCGAGAGGTATTGCGACGGGACGACAGGGAGGGTACGACCAGTGTACCGGTGTGCTTGGCCCCTGATCTTTGGACGCGAGGGTTACCAAACTACGAAAGTCGAGCTCCTCCAGGAGCACACGCGAGACAAGGTAAGGAGACGGTTCACCTTGTTGGTAACCGCAGAGACTTGGTGGGACGACAGGACAGGCACCGATGTACTGGTGGTCCTGGCTGATGTCGTTGTCCGCGGGTCAGTTAAGTCGAGGCAACGATAACGGTTGTCACGCAGGTTAATTAAAATACTAAATGGTTCAATGAATGTCTTGAGTTGGCTATATGCCATGTACGCACTACCTACCCGTGGGAATTATGAGTTATGGGCTCCTCTGCTTCATAGTGTCGTCCGAGGACTCTTCAGACGTCAGCAGTACCGCGGCCTGCGCCGGGAAGTGGTGTTGTCTTATTTGCCGCGGCAGTGTGATTTGTATTTGCTTTGATTTAACTTCACCGGCCAGCCTCGCACCGTGCAGGAGTACGTCGGGGTTAGGGTCCAAAGCCCCGCGTACATAGGATATAGTCCGGCGGATGACCTCTCTGTTGAGTTTGAAAGATGGGCTACGGAGTGTCGGATAGCCTCGGTGGAGCGTTCCCTAACAAGGTTCCCGCCACCCTGGAGATCTGTGCGTGTAGCGTAACACAAGTGCACCCCTGCAGGGAAGATTAATCTATTAGGATAGCCGTGTCCATGGTAACAGGACGCTTTATGCTGAAGCTGGATCTTACCACTACAAACTATTATTATTAAACTGTATGGTTCCGGGTTTTCTTCCTCGCTGGGATGTCGAGGAGGGGATCTCGGAGGCATTGTTAATTATTACAACTTATTATTATTCAATGCTGCAGCAACTTCTGCTGCATTGTTACTTTATGCTTTATATAAACTGTTGGCTGATTCTTACCTCATGCTGCAAGACATCGTCGGCAGATGCTAGTCTTCGTTAGGCCTAGCTTCTTACCCTTGCTCTGGATTTCTGTCTTTCAGTCCACTATATACAGCCTCTTATTTCCGTTGATACAATGCATAATGCTTAGTAGCGGACGTAAGACTCGCGGGTATGCTAGATACTCACCTTTGCTTTATTTCCCCTTTTTCGCTTTGCCTGATCGGCCGCTGCAGCCGACGTTGGAGCCCAGGAGCAGGAGTACCCCGGAGGCGCCTACTACGACGTCGAGTTCCCCGTTGACCAGGAGTAGTTCGATGGATCCCAGGCAGGAGGCCTCGCCTTTTTGATCTGTATCTCTGATGTGATTTGTGCTAGCCTTCTTAAGGCAAAACTTGACTAACTATGTCTGTACTCAGATATTATGGCTTGTATGACTTATGTATTCGGGTCCGCGTGACCCCCCTCTATTGTAACATATTTGTTTATCCTTTTGTGTTTAGTGTTGTGCTGTGATATTCTCACCGTGGCACCCTAATCTCAGCCGTGTACCCTGCGTGTATGATTACTGTACACGGATTGATTTTGGGGGCGTCACAAGTTGGTATCAGATCCGACTGCCTGTAGGAAGCCACCCCACCAGTACTTGGTCGAAGTTGAGTCTAGACTTTGAAAAACTATTTTGCTAACTTAATATTTGTCTTACGGGCCCACATCGATGCCACTACGTGTGATATCTATGGTATTAGGATCCTTTTCTTCGCACCTTTACTCTGGGATTCTACTCTCTTATCCTTTCTGGTAATTTTGCTAACTCTGACATTAGGATCTCGTGGTCGCATCTACCCGGAGAGCCCTTCACCCAAGACGATCGCTGGCTTCACCTGAAGATTCCGAAGATTACTCTCCGATAAACTCCCGAGAACCTACGTTTTCATCGCCTTTGAAATTCCCTGCCACCGATAAGTCCGTATGGATGATTGCATCCACCTCCCGATCTGGAAAACACGAGTCCCTTGTACTCAAGCCTCGCATTATTCCGGTGCTTCTATCACTCAATGCCTTTGCATTCTTTCTCCTCCCGATTGAGTGCCGATACTCACATCGGATCCCTTGCGAACCATCCGACCTTTTCGTGGATTATTATCCGACTAATCTTACATGGCTTATTCCCTGTGTCGATTGGATTCACCGTGTGAAATACCATCCTTGCCCCTCGGTGATTTGTGTTATCATCGACAACCACCCTTGGCTCCCTGCCAGTACAACTTGGTCGTGTATATCGTGCTCTGCTTTCCCTTGGGAAAGATATACACCTGATACTTGTGTATCATCACAATTTCTTTTCCATTGGTCTGTTTAACCTTTCTTGTAATGTATCTTATCTGAGCAGTGATAATTCCCCTGCTTATGTAAACACCTCGGTGTACAACCTCGTCAGTAACACCTTGTTGCCATTGTTGATGACATCTTGGTAACCACCGGGACGAGAACTTTGCCAATTGGTCCGCCTCGTATTAACGAGCAGGAAAATGGTTCTCAATGTCCACTGCTCGTGGTACCGATGTTGTTGCCAACATAGCTGACAAGCTAATCTCTGACAATCCTTGCATCGTGATCGCGTAATATGCCACCACTATAACCCACAGTTCCACAGGACCGAAACCTGACTCTTGTCATCGACCTTGTGATATTCCGTCCGATATCAGACTCAGTGATTGTGTCTAATGATCGGGGCCCCTTTCCCATCTTCCGTCATCGGCATCGAATACGTGCCTATCCGCTTAAAACTTCTCACGATGTACTTCCCTGAGGTTAAACTCGGAAGGACTTTGTACCCCATACCCTTGAACAACCCCATTTGATGGATCTTGTATCGATCCGACCCCCGTAAGCTTTACCTCTTAACCTGTTCGTAGGTGCGATGAAGCCTCGAAGAAAGGATGAAAACCCATCGAGATGCGCCGATGTCATGCAGTGAAGGCCTCAACGTGAAGGATTAATTTCTTCGAGTAGGACAACAAGAACCAGAAGATTTGATAGAAGGCGAAACCGAAACTCTACCCCTTACACTACTTTTAATTCTCGGGACGAGAATTCTTTGTAGTGGTGGAGATTTGTAACACCCTCAGAATCAGTAACAGTAATCACTACAGTGATTCCACTGTTAGTGATCATTACTGTTGATGATCAAGCCATGATCACCTTTGATCATAGCTCTGTCAATTTCCAACCCAGATAAATTTTTCAAATTGGGTAAATTATAAATCTTTGCTCCAAGAATTGTGGATGCCATTCAATCAACATGATCATGGTTAAACCAAGTCACCCTTAGTCATTAGAATAATCACAAGTCTATGATGATTGTGAAACCAATGTTGTGGGGTTATCAAAATTGTTTTGAAAATTTAAATGAAAATGGAAACCTTAGTTCAATCAAAATGATGAAACCTATTAATAAAATACCTAGCAATCATTAGGCCGTGTTACTATGGTAATGGCTATTGTTATTAAAGCGGTTTAGTAATAATATGCTATAAAAACAATAGCTTTGAAATTATTAAATTACCATGGAATTTCAATAAACAGGTGGGAATTTTAACTGGACTAAAAATTGTGAACCCAATTTTATTAAATGCCTAAAAATCAGTAGATAATACTAAAATAGCAATGGTACTTTATTGCCATGTTTAAAAAAACTAAACAAATCAAACAGTAGCTAAGACAGCCCCAAATTAATTCTTTTAGATAAAACAACATTCAAATGGATTTTTTTATAGTCACCAAACTTTTTGTAGCTTTGCCATGTAGTGAATTATAAATAGTGGAGCAATTTTCACTGTTGACTAAATTCAAATGCTAGCTAATTAAATTAGGAATAGATGGAAACAAAGGCAAATATAGGAAAAATGGTAAAGCTCTACATGTCGCCCAGGGCAACTCCCCACCGGGCCTGCTTGGCCCAACCCACCTCCCTCTCTTCCCTGTCCTTCTCCCTGTTCCTCTGGCACGGTCGACATGGCCACTATCGCCATGCCGTCGCAGCCGAACCCGGCTCCCTCTCGTGTCGCTACAGGAGCCCTGGGAGGATAAGGAGGCCACCACGACACCCCCCCCGAAGACCTAGATCGCCATTGCCCCCCCCCCCCCTCCTCGTCTCCCTCTCGCCTGCTTCGTATGCAACCGACCGCGCCCATGGCCGCGTCGTCTCGATATCGCGGCCATCGGCCGAACCAAGCCCAACTGGCATGTCTGTGCTGTTCGTCGGGGTCATCATCATCGTCATGCGCGCGGAATCGGCTCGGGACGCACCACAGCCGCCGTTCCCTTCACCTCATGGCCGCAACGGCTACCAGCCTTGCAGCCCCGATTCATCGCCGGCTGACTCCTCCAGCGCCTCCCTGGACCTCCCCGAGCTCGTCTTCCCTCCCACTGTGAGCCTACGAACTCTTCCCCCTCCTCTCCCGCTAGTTTCTGCCGCTGTAGTTGCCATGGCCGTTGCGCCCCCTCCGCCCGCCGCCGTGATTGGTCACCGCCGTCGTCCTCGCCACCCCAACCCCTGCCTCTCCCCCCCACTCGACGCGCGGTGGGCGCCCCAGCCGATTCCTCCCACCCGCGGCCAGTTTGCTCGCCAGAGGCGAGCAGTACCTCGTCGACGTGCCCCTGTAGTGGCCGCCGGCGTCGGCATGTCCTGGGTTAAGCCAGGGGGCTTTCCCACTGACCAGTGCCCCCCCTGGGTTACTAACCACTAACCTGGAGATTAAAAAAAATAACCCCCCATATGTGTCCATGACAAGTGGGCCCCTGCCCTGGTTAAATTAATTGATTTAAATTATACTAACTCTAAGTCAATGACACGTGGGTCCCCCTTTATTATCTGAATAAATAAAATAAATTTATTAGTGTTGTGTCTATGACAGATAGTTCCCACTGGTTTGTTTGACCAGTCAACCCCTTATGGATAATGTTGTATTTAAATATTAAAAGAAATTCCAGAAATTCTTTTTAAATTGATTAAAACTTTGAAATTGAATATCTTTTAAACCGTAACTCCGATGAAAATAATTTATATATCAAACTTGATCAGAAAAATACGTAGAATAATAATACGCTATCCGTATGTCTACCACCCCCCTCTAACGTACCGAACATCGACATTCCCCCCTTCGGGCCGTCTGTCGATAATTCCCGGTACCGATATACGTTGCCTGGATGTAAAACTTTTGTATACGAAAGTTGTTCGGAATGGTTCAACTAACCTGGATACACCACCCACACATGTGTCGGATATCCACGACACCTCCGGCATGATATCTCCCCCCCTCCGGACACCTTGTCCGATAATCACCCGGAGCCGGTTTTCATCCCCGGATGAATTCCCGCTCCGAGTATCGTGCATCGTACTGCGTTAGAACCCCGTTTACAATTCATCTGTTATGTCTTGCATTTGTATTGCTATTATTGTTGTGTATTTATTGTTTCTTTCCCCCCCTTAATCTCCGGTAGACCCCGCTGTTGTCGTCGACTACACCGCTGCTGAGTACGACTACTTCGTCGACGACCCTACCCCTACCGTCGAGCTTCCAGGCAAGTAGAGCCATTCTCTTCCCCAGATATCGCCTACCTTTCCGTACTTTCTTGCACTAGGCATTGTTACTGCTGCTGCTACGTTGCTTACCTATTCAATTGCATAACCAGTCAATGTCGCCCCTTGATGTGCCCTCCTTATCCTATGTTGCCTATAAATATATATATATGATATTCAGCAGTGAGCCCTGCGCATTGTTAGCTAGGATTAGATAGAGGATCGTGATCACTCAGGGGAGTGAACGCGGATACAATTATTATAACTGCACAGGTACGGTACAATGCAGACACCGCCTCATGCCCCTACCTCGGCTCTGCCGAGCCACCATCAAGTGTGAGCTATCAAGGAGTAATCCTTGTACTCCACTCGTTGCTGACTCTGTATAGCCGCTCTAGGTACCTGAGTAACGGTTGTCCTTCAGGTAAGAAGTCGGGCGACCCAACGGTGCCCGCGAGAGGTATTGCGACGGGACGACAGGGAGGGTACGACCAGTGTACCGGTGTGCTTGGCCCCTGATCGTTGGCCGCGAGGGTTACCAAACTACGAAAGTCAAGCTCCTCCAGGAGCACACGCGAGACAAGGTAAAGAGACGGTTCACCTTGTTGGTAACCGCAGAGACTTGGTGGGACGACAGGGCAGGCACCGATGTACTGGTGGTCCTGGCTGATGTCGTTGTCCGCGGGTCAGTTAAATCGAGGCAACGATAACGGTTGTCACGTAGGTTAATTAAAATAATAAATGGTTCAGTGAATGTCTTGAGTTGGCTATGTGCCATGTACGCACTACCTACCCGTGGGAATTATGAGTTATGGGCTCCTCTGCTTCATAGTGTCGTTTGAGGACTCTTCAGACGTCAGCAGTACCGCGGCCTGCGCCGGGAAGTGGTGTTGTCTTATTTTCCGCGGCAGTGTGATTTTTATTTGCTTTGTTTTAACTTCACCGTCCAGCCTCGCACCGTGCAGGAGTACGTCGGGGTTAGGGTCCAAAGCCCCGCGTACATAGGATATAGTCCGGCGGATGACCTCTCTGTTGAGTTTGAAAGATGGGCTACGGAGTGTCGGATAGCCTCGGTGGAGCGTTCCCTAACAAGGTTCCCGCCACCCTGGAGATCCGTGCATGTAGCGTAACACAAGTGCACCCCTGCAGTGAAGATTAATCTATTCGGATAGTCGTGTCCACGGTAACAGGACGCTTTATGCTGAAGCTGGATCTTACCACTACAAACTATTATTATTAAACTGTATGGTTCCGGGTTTTCTTCCTCGCTGGGATGTCGAGGAGGGGATCTCGGAGGCATTGTTAATTATTACAACTTATTATTATACAATTCTGCAGAAACTTCTACTGCATTGTTACTTTATGCTTTATATAAACTGTTGGCTGATTCTTACCTCATGCTGCAAGACATCGTCGGCAGATGCTAGTCTTCGTTAGGCCTAGCTTCTTACCCTTGCTTTGGATTTCTGTCTTTCAGTCCACTATATACAGCCTCTTATTTCCGTTGATACAATGCATAATGCTTAGTAGCAGACGTAAGACTCGCGGGTATGCTAGATACTCACCTTTGCTTTATTTCCCCCATTTCGCTTTGCCTGATCGGCCGCTGCAGCCGACGTTGGAGCCCAGGACCAGGAGTACCCCGGAGGCGCCTACTACGACGTCGAGTTCCCCGTTGACCAGGAGTAGTTCGATGGATCCCAGGCAGGAGGCCTCGCCTTTTTGATCTGTATCTCTGATGTGATTTGTGCTAGCCTTCTTAAGGCAGAACTTGACTAACTATGTCTGTACTCAGATATTATGGCTTGTATGACTTATGTATTCGGGTCCGCGTGACCCCCCATCTATTGTAACATATTTGTTTATACTTTTGTGTTTAGTGTTGTGCTGTGATATTCTCACCGTGGCACCCTAATCTCAGCCGTGTACCCTGCGTGTATGATTACTGTACACGGATTGATTTTGTGGGCGTCACATAGGGTGATTATTTTTGCGTTGGTTTCGTATCGAGCTCCTCTTCGTTTTGGCATAATTTTCATGACATGATTTGTTGTTGTTAATTGTTTGTCAAGTCAAAGTTGTGTTTGACTTTTTGTCGTTGCTTTATTTTGAAAATGCTTGCAGGGTTTGCTTGTGTTGAAGACCCCGGATCTTTCCCCTACACCTTGTTGGTGAATGCAAGCTACAACTTCTTTTGCACATTCGTAAAGCTTTGACGTGCTTTAAAAATGCTTTAAACTTCGGTGATACAACTCTCGTGATATGTTGTGATCATGTTGTTATTGTGCTATGTTTTAATTACCGTATTGCCATGTTATATTCATGATATGTTGAACCCATGACATCCATGACATGCATTTATTATGCTATGTCCATGCTTGATCAAGTTATCGATGCTATGCTTGTATGCATAGTAATCTCCACAATGCTCATGATAATGCTAGATGTTAATATTATGTTGTTACCATGTTGATCATCCTTAACCTGGTTAAGTTAATCATATAAACATGCTTGAAATTCTACAACTATAATTGTACCTTGGATTGTTCCCCACATATTGCATGATAATGTTATATGAATGCTCATGTTGCACCTGATGCTTGTGGTTGCTGTTGAAGACATGTTCCATGCCAAGTTGATCAGGTGCCACCGCACTAAGCTTATCTGGTGCAGCCACACTCTCCTGTATAGGAAGGCCTTGGCTCGGTCTATCGGTGGTTTCTCTTATGCGTATCACCAAGTAAGGAAGGCTATGCGCGCACGGACTACCCTAATCAGGTAGGCGGTGGTAGTCTTGAGAGCCATGTATGTTTTGGGCCCATCCCCGATTGGGACAAAGTTTATGGACCGTGCGACGGTCAGTTGCCATGCGATGGCTGGTGTGTCTGGAGGACACGGGTCTACCCAAGGCATGACTTGCGTAGTATGTCGGGTGATGCGGTAAGGGGAGTCACCGGTAGAACGGTCTCGTTGGAGAAATCCTAGTCCACTCCTGGGAGACGTTCCAAGGTACTGGATGGATGAGCGACTCCATAGTGTGGGTAAAGTGCACAAACTCTACAGAGTCACACAAATCTATTCGAATAGCCGAGTCCACGGTATTGAACACAGTTCACAGTAGGTCACACTGAGATCAACATGAGTTCGGTTAGATGAGCATGGTAAGTTGTTGGTCATGAGATGACTCGGTGCTTGCGTCGGTAAGGACTCCGAGGTAAGCCACATGATCGTGCGGTGATCATGTGGGGTCCATGTGACCTTAAACGATGATTGATTGTGCATTAGTCTTAATGTTGATAAAATGCTGATAATATGTTGATCATATGCGTGATAAGTACCTACTTGCATGATATTGATGCTCATATGGTTAATCCACTAATATACTTTAACCGGCTGTCATGCTATTGTTTTGCCTTGGTGCATGGTTGTTGTGAGCTTGCAAGTACATTCGATGTACTGACCTGGCGTGTCATGCCAGATTTGCAGGCCGTGCTTTGGATGCGTAGGACGACGTTCCCGGTGTTTGCGAGCTAGGAGGTGTCCCAGCCAGTGTCCCTGTGGAGTGGAGTTCATCACCGTCGCCGTTGTTCCGCTGCCGACTTATATTCCGCTGCTAGAGAGTAGTCTGCTGCTTGATGTAGATCCGTGGCGAGCTTGAAGAGCTAGCTTGGTCTCCATCTCGCTCCGCCAGCGTTGTAATAATCCCCTTGTACCCGTATATTTGTTAATAGAAAGTTGTTCAGTTCTATATCAAGCAGTGCTGTGTTCCAGAAGACTTGATCTCTGGGCTCGAGCACGGGGCGTTCCGGTCCTTTGAGCCGGGGTGCCACACAAACTGCGGTTCAGGTTTCTGTCACTCCGTCAAACCACCATAAGTGTCCTTTATACACAATGTCTTCAGCTAGGCCCTTAAAAGGTGAAGTGTTATGTAGTCGACGTTCACATAACACCACTAGAATAATGACACCGCAACTTAAATATCTACCCAACACATATATTACTTCAACATTATATGACTACTAACAACAAGACTTCTCCATGTCCTCAATAACTAAAGTAACTACTCACAAGACATAAAAGATACCATGATCAGAGGTGATAAATATATGACGAACAAAGTAGTCATCAACACCAGCAAAGTAGAGGGGATGAATTGTGCAAAGTTTAAGACAAATTGTGACGGTAAAGTGAGATGATGGAGATGGAGATGGTGCTGGTGTTGAGGTAGATGGTGATGATGCTCTCGATGATGCCCTTTACGATGGTGATGCGATGAGGACGATCTCCCCCTCCGGGAGGAGTTTTCCCCGGCGGAATCTGCTCGCCGGAGATGGTCTTTTCTTCTCTGTTGGTTTCCGCCTCGCAGGGCGGAGAAAAATCTGATATGAGTTCCCCCCCCCTCTGTTTTTAGGTCAACAGGGGTATATACGCCGAAGGGGGATCCGGGAGGCTGGGCCCACCACCTAAGCGTCCCTACGGCATTGACAGGAGGGGACACGCCCTCAGGTCACCTAGGCGCCTGGTGACCCCCCCCCCCCTCCTGTGATCCTTCTGTGTGCCTTCATTATTTCTCCCAAAAATAGTTCTTGGAAATTTTCACATCGTTTGGAGTTGTGGAGATATTCCCACTCTATATGCACTTTTTCTAAATGTTTCCTGGTCCTATTGTCTTGGCACCGGAAAGTTGCAAACCGTGTAAAACAAGCCAACCCACCATGAGAGATGCATCATAATATGAAATATATCAATGAATGTGGTAAATTATGATACAAAATAGTGATGCATTTTGAACATATCACGTTGGCGGCGGAACAGTGGCGTAGATGGAGAAAAAGAGTCCTCCTCGAGGTTTTCGGAACGAGAGGTAAATATATGCGCTTGGAATGGCACCAGAGAGTGGACCACCTGACCAGGCGACCAGGGGGAGCAGCAAGGCTCTGGTCGCGCCAGGGGCTGGCTGCCCTCTTGCCCCCTTCTTGTTTATGGAGTCTTTCGACGAATAAGAATTTCTGGAATTTTTTCGGCAATATTGATTTTACCTTTTTTCTGCGATGCACGAACAAAAATAGTCAAAAACTGATATTAGGCACTAGGTTAACAAGTTAGTCCAAAATATGTTGTAAATGATATGGAAGTGCATCAAAACATATAATAAATTCACCAAAACAAGCATGGAACAAGAAAAAATTATAGATAGGTTTGGGACGTATCAGATTCCAGCAAACACAACACAATAACTATAACATAGGAGCCTTGATCATGATAGGCAGCTCACAAGGACTAAACATTGAAGCAAAATAATTGGAGAGAGATAATCATCTAGCTACAACCATGAATTCTAGGTCCAAGGTGGAACTACTCACAAGAGAGATCAACATCTAGCTACAACCATGAATCCTAGGTCCAAGGTAGAACCATTCACGACAAATCACAGAGGCAAGCATAGTTGATGAAGTGGTGTCGGGAGATGAATCCTCCCTCCGGCAGGGTGTTGGGACAAAACTTCTATTCATCCTGATAACGGGATCGCGACGACAGCGAAACATAGAGGGTTTCGGGGAAAAGGACTCCGACTCGAGGGTTTTTGATCGACAAGGAATAAATAGGCGCAAAAGATAGCACCGAGGGTGGTCCCACCTAGCCATGCAGCCAGGGGCCTCGACCCTCTCCTAACCGCGTGATACGTCCCAAGCGTATCTATAATTTCTGCTTGTTCCATGCACTTTTATGTGACATTGCTACATGTTTTGTTACACTTTTATATCATTTTACACATATTTGGACTAACCTACTAACTTAGTGCACCCAGTGCCAGTTCCTGTTTGCTGATATCTTTAGTTGCAGTGATTTTTCCACAATATAAAATGCCAGAAAAATTCTGGAAAAATCAAAATAAAAATCAGCGTCAAGGAAGCTTTCGGATCCACCGAAGAAGAGCCGGAGGGGGGCCACCCCCTCCCAGGCGGCCAGGTGGTGCGGCCCCACCCCTGGACACGCCACCAAGGCGCCTGGAGGTGGGACCCACCTCTGGTGCCCCCTTCGGCCTATTTTTTACCCTTCGTCACAGAAACCCTCGAGGAGAATCTCACATCGCGAAATACCTCTCTGTTCTGCCGCAACCGCGCTTCCAAGATCGGGGGCACCAAAATACCTCTTCCCGGCACCATGCCGGAGGGAGGATTGACCTCCGGGGGCCTCTCCACCACCATGGACGCCTCCCGGATGAGTCGTGAATGGTCTACCTTGGACCATGGGTTCATGACCGGTAGCTATGTGATTTCTTCTCTCCATCTTTGTTCTTCAGTGTTTAGACCTTGTGAGCTGCCCTACATGATCAAGGCACCTATGTAATTTTCCTGTTGTTGCTATGCTGTGTTTGCTGGGATCC
The DNA here is from genome assembly GCA_950022295.1 of Bromus sterilis. NCBI lineage: Eukaryota > Viridiplantae > Streptophyta > Magnoliopsida > Poales > Poaceae > Bromus > Bromus sterilis. The sequence goes on from OX465595.1 coordinate 354,108,076, forward strand.
GATGGATTATGAGATTATGTTCAGATCGTGATGAGTTATATATTTGGTTTACCTTTTATATTTTGTTCTTGAGTAATTCTTGCATGTTCTCCGTTGCTTTTTATTGCTTTGGCCAAGTAGTAGATAGTGACTCCAAGAGGGAGCGTTATGCATGATTGTGGGTTCATGCCCCCCGATGTCTAGCTTGAGTGACAGAAACATGAGACTAGGGGATGTGTTGTTGCCACTACGGAGAAAACAATGGTGCTTGTAACCGCGGTTGCAAGGATTGTTTACCTTACGCATAGATTGTTAATGCAATTGTCTGTTGCTTTGTGTTTACACTTTGGGTGGGGCTCGCAACTAAATACCAGCGAGATTTTCTGGATAGATATCTCAAGGTGGATGATTAGTAGTATATGCAGATGGATTTCGGTCTACTTGCCTTGGCGTACTACCCATACTTTTGAGCACTCTTGCTTTCAAGTACCATAATTAGCATTGCGGTGCGTTTATAATTATGTCAATTGCCCAGCTGTAATTTGTTCACCCAGCTTAGCTGTTTATCGTCTTTTGGGAGAGAGACATCACTAGTGAACATCATGGTACCCCGGTCCATATTTCCACCATTATTTACACCTCCACTTTACTTTTATTTTTTACTTTCAGTTGCTATCATTACCACTATCATTATCCCCTTGTGTTTTAATCCTTTGTAAAAAACAAGGCCGGAGGGATTGACAACCCCTTTGTACTCGTTGGTAGCAAAGCTATCTGTTGTGTGTGCAGGTCCAGGTCAAGAAAGCAACTTTTGTCTTAAAAATGGTGCCATTGTTTCCTTGCCACCTACTTGTCGATCTTGGAGTCCTACTGGACTGACTTAAACCTTGGCATCTTTGCCAAGGGAAATTTACTGCTGTGCTATATCTCAACCTTCCACTTGGGGTAACCAACGAGGGGCGAGAAGCCATCACGCACCAGGGTGGCGCCTGGCCAGGTGGTGCCCTCCTCCTACTACTCTTCGGGGTTTTGCAGTCTTCTAATATATTGGAATTTCTGGAATTTTTTGCCAATATTGTTTTCTCACCTTTTTCTGCGATGCACAGATAGTAACAGAGAAATTGGAACTTGGTGCTAGGTTAATTGGTTTGTCCCAAATATGTTATAAAACGATATGACAGTGCATCAAAACATATAGCAAACTCACACAAATAGCATGGTACAAGAAAAAATTATACATACGTTTGGGACATATCAACATCCTTCGCTTGAGGTGCCGTTTGCACCATGCCCGGGACCTCCACTCGGACAAGACTGTTGGATATGTGCCCTAGAGGCAAATTAATAAAGATATTTGCCACATATCTATTTGTTCATAATACGTTGTATACTGTGCTAGAACTGTATTAAGCAGAAACATGAATACACGTGTGGTATATAACAACCTGGTCCCAAGTTAACTTAGGAATACTAGCTCATTGGGCAATTGATGATCAAGGTTTCCTTATCATGAGATGTGAATAGTCTATTGACAATGAGGTCATACCATTAGGAGAATGATGTGATGGACACCCACCCACCTATAGCATTGCAGTTTGATCAAGTCACATAGTTCAGCACTGCGATGACCTAATAACATAGTGACTAAATTCTTAGACTGTGATGACCATACATAATTGTTATCTATCAGGATGATTTGAGTGCATTAACCGTTACACTGAAATATGGTAACCATAAAGGTGTATCTTGGGTAATCCGAAGTAGATATGTTGAGGAGTATGAAATAGATCAAAGCGGGATTTTTCCATCCGAATGATGGATAGGTACTCTGGGCCCACTCGGTGATATTGCATCAATAGCTTGCAAGCAAGTGACTAGGTCACAAGAGATGTAATATGCACAGACGAGTAAACATGTTTTGTCGGAGACGAGGGAGAACTAGGTATTGGATACCGACGATCATACCTCGGACAAACATAGTACCGGAGCACAAAGGGATCAAGTCATATTGTTAACGGTTCAACTGCGATGAAGTTTATTCGATGGAAGCGCAGGGGCACATCAAGGATTGTAACTAGATCCCACATGATGGTCATTGGTCAGAGAGTGTCTTGATCATGTATGTTGGTTCCCGGACCGTAGGGTGTCACACTTAAGGGCAGTCGATGCATTAAGGATTTATTCGGGATCATCAGTGAAATAAGAGAGAGCACCGGAATTGTTCCGGGAGGTGCCGAAAGCTGTTCCGGATATTTGGAAAGTTTCAAAATAAGGTGCCCTTTTTCTTTCATCCCATAGAGTTCTATCTCTCTCTCTTCCTCCTACCTTGAGCGAATTCCCCTTGTTTGGAGTCTGCACTTGGTTGGGGGTTTCTCCACCATACACACGTCGTCGCGTTGTCGGAATCAGGATCTAAATCTGTCTTCTTTCCACTGCTTGGCTGGCTCGGAGCCCGGAGGGACATCGATTGCACCGTACGTGTGTAATCCCGCGAGGCACTACACTTGTGGTGCTACTTCATCGCTGGAGGTCTTTGACATGACATGGAGGTTGTAGGTTCAGAGTCTACGCCAACCACGTTCGAGGAACGTTTCCCTCTTTCGGTCTTCAAATGTATGAACACCGATTCCCTCCGTTACATACATCGGCATAGCATAGGTCTTGGATTGGGATACTTAGCTAGGATTTTTTTTGTTTTCTATGTCGTTCCGCAACAGAGACGCCATCTAATTGCTCGTCGGAGTTGGCTACTCTACGCGGTGGAGAGAAGAAGTTGCGACGAAGGCAGGAGAATGGATGAGGGATGGGAACCCTAAATCGCCACCCACGCCGTAGATATAGCGGTCGAAGTGGTGTTTTGCCAGACGGCGGCAAAAATTTATAGACCAAAAAAATTATGATAGTTCTTTTCTTACCCGAAACTTTGCCCGTCACTCAAGAAGCTCACATATATACGGGTCAGCAGCGGGAGGTCACATCTGCTAAAGTTGCTCTTAGTTTTTCACTCAAAACCCAAAAAATAGTTATGTTGTGGATCGATATGTTTTGGGGATCTACTAGAGTTGTTAGTACTAGGGATGGATTAACGAGTTGCTAGACTCGTTAAGCTCGTGTTTGTTATGGCTCAGCTCATTAGAGCATCTCCAGCCATTCGTCCCCCAAGGGTGTTTTTGGGCGAATTTATTGCCTCTTGGGGGGGGGCGCCAACGCTAATTTCGGCTTGGGGCTATCCGTTTCCCAGAGGCGAACCCAATGGTGAGGCAAAATTTGACGATATTCACTCAATTTGGACGAAATATAGGTGATTTCATAGATATGGGCGGATTACATAAAACATAGATAAAAATAAAAAATACCAGCGCATGTCGATGATGTCGTAGATCACGGTGTAGTCGCCGCCGTTGTCGTCGCTCGACGGCTCGTCCTTCGGGACGGCGGGGCTGCTGCTGTTGTGCCCTGCGTCGCCGATGAACGATCTCCGCCTCAACCTCCTCACCAGCGGTGCATGGTCTTTGTCATCGCTTTCGTCGAGCACGACGCCGCCGCCCCGCAGCTCGTGATCTCCTCCAACGCCTTGCATTGTCACTCCATCTCCTCCCGGGCGTAGTCCTCTTTGGACCAGGCAAGGCCGTCCACGAGGTCGGCGACCATGAACTCGTGATCCTTCTTCACGGCGTCCGAGAGCTCCTTCTTTGGCTTCACTAGCCGACTAGAAAACTTCGACAAGGAGGAGAAGCGGCCGGACCAGAGCGGCCTTCGTTAATGACAAGGCCGACGGAGCGGTTGCGCTGCCGGAGCGGCATCTCTTGTGGCTCAGGCTTGATGGGGAGGAACTGCGCCGAAGACAGGCCGGAAAAGTAGGAGCCCGTGGGAGGCGACGGTGCCAGGCCTGAAGAGTGACCCGAGCTGGAAGACGACGAGGAGCCGGTGTCCACGTGTCTTGGTATCCAAAGTCGGAAGAGCCACCGTGGGCGCGAGAAAGTCGACGCCGGGTACTCCAGCGGTGGCTGGTTGCCTCCCTTGATGTGCCCGAGGATGGCGTGGAGGGTACGGCTAGAAACGCCCCACCACAGGCAATGGCCGTTGGAGTTCTGGCACCCGGATGGCGATGGACCGCCATTGGTGGACTCCAGCTGCTCGGTGTGGCGACGCTCGAAGTACGCCGTCCATAGGGGGAGGTTGTTTGCCGTGTACTTCGTCTCCTCGCTCGCAATCTTTGGCAAGGAGTTGCGGATGCCCTCAACCTCGGCGAAGAATGCCGCTCCGATTGGCGGTGGTTGAATAAATATTGTATGCATCCCGGTTGCGATCGGCGGGCGGCCGTAAAAAACCCGAAAAAACATTATATGCATCCTGGTTGCAAATAACCTCTTTTGCAACCCCAACGTCATGTGCTGCCATGTGTACAACCTAAACACCCGACGCTAGCTTTTATTTAGCACCCTTGCGTATTTTTCTCATTTGTAGTTACCCATATCGGCTCCTGGAAACAACTATTCGGCTCGATCATCTCGTATCAATCATGTCCACAGGGTTTCCATGGCCGAGCGACCAAAGCCCTCTTCTCCAAGCTATCGTACCTGAGGGTGTGGGTTCTCTGGTTCGATGATCACATCGGCAATCGAAGCAGCGACGACAATGGCCGCACCACCCCAGAACGCCTCGCCGCCCTCTATATCCCATGATCGCAACAGTCAGGAACGACATCCATGGCCGCCAGAAATCATCTTCCCGCTATCTGAAGTGGCGCTGCACGTGGCAACGTGCGTCATTGACTTGCAGCCCTCGCCCCTAACAGAAGGCCAGGAGTACAACGCAGCTACCATTACAGGAGGTAGCGGCAACAAAGCTACACAACCGCGATGACTGGAGGTAGCGGGCAGGAGGACTATGTGGTCGACAATGAAAATACAGAACAGGTACAGCCGTACCTGGTTGTTAGATGGTTCCTTAGAACAATTTCAGTATGCATGTGTATTTGGACAAGTATAACCTACCTGAAGCTAGATCAAGGAGTCAAGACATGATGATTTCTCTATATTGAATAAATTATTATTATTTACACAATGATTTGCTGATATTTGGATGGATTAGTACAGTAGCTTGTTCAAAATAAATTATTATTTGTGTGACGCATTTAATGACAATAGAATATTAAATTAATGTGTTTTGAAGAATATAATGTATAATACCCATTGTGATAATATATCTTTAATTCTCATCTCTTATTACCACAGGTGGTTGATAAAGTTGGGCAAGTTTTGATTGTTCCTGAAGTGGGGATGACTTTCGATTCAGAGGACAAAGCATATGACATGTACAACACATATGCTGGCAAGGTTGGGTTTAGCATTAGAAAGAACCAGACCAAACATCGTCAAGATGGTAGTATATATCAAAAATATATTTTTGTAGTAACCAAGGCCATCGAGAAACCAAATCATCGAACAAAGGACACTAGAAGGACGGGATGCAATGCACGTGTTCAGTTTAGTGTTAGTAGAGATGGAATTTGGACGGTGCAAAAGGTTATAACTGATCATAATCATTATCTTGCTAGTCCCAATAAGGTGCACAAACTGAGGTCCCAACGACGTGTGATAGAAGAAGACAAACATCTAATTGGCCAGATATGGGAAGCCAGGATGAAGCCATCCCAGGTGTATGACTTCATGGTAGAGTTTTATGGAGGAGCGGACAAAGTGCCATTCTCAAAGATGGATTGCAATGATGAGATTGGCCGCGACCGCAAAAAGTATTTAGAATCAAATGATTCGCAAACACTTTTGGAAATCTTGAAAAATAAGCAGAGAGAGGATCCTACATTTTTATGCCATTCAAGTAGATAAGAAGGATGTTCGGAGATTGCTAATTTCTTTTGGGAAGCAGACAATAATTTTTGGGACTGCATTGTTATTTAACGAGACCATTGAGTCATTTGTGTGGCTGTTTGAACCCTTTCTAAAAGTAATGTCAGGCAAGCATCCAAGCACAAGTTTCACCGATCAGGACGCTGCCATGGCAGGAACAATTGTATATGTGTTCTGAAATACAAGTCATCGACTTTGTATATGGCACATTTATCTTAATGCTGCTAAACATCTCGGCCATGTAATTCATAACCACCCTGAGAAATTCCTGCATGATTTTAAGAGATGTGTCTATGAAGATAGGTCGGAGTTTAAGTTCAAAAAAAAGTGGCTAGAATTGTTGGATCAGTTTAACCTCCACGATAATGAATGGATGGAAAATCTATATGAGTTGAGGGAAAAGTGGGATGCTATCTACCGTGACTCTTTTACAGCTGATATGAACTCAACTCTATGGAGTACAAGATATAAGATGGAGTACGAGTGTGGATCTCTCAAAAGGAATAGTAGTATGTCCTCTTCTCTCTTTTTATTTCTTTTTCTCTTTTTTCTATTTTTATGTATATTTTTGGTGGCCTCAATGGCTCTTTCTACTTAACTCTCATTTGTCCTCTTTGGGATCTTTTGATTTTGTCCTCTTTGGGATATTTTGATTATGTCCTCTTTGGGATCTTTTCCTCACTTTAGGGGCAACACTCTATATATTAAAAGAAGTATAGAAGATCTTTCACACTTTACAAAAGTACTCAACATAAAGAAAATGAAACTATCATGAATTATGCAAATGTATGGCTCTTCCAGTGTAGCAGGATATGCAATGATACTAGTGCGTCATGTAGCAATGATTAGGGCAAGGCCCAACTAGCATGCGGCTCATTGATCCAGCAAAAGCATGTATGACATGAAGGTCAAGTCATGAGAAGGTGGATGTTGCATGGCAATGTATCTCGGAAAGGCTATGGAAATGCCTTGATAGGTAGGTATGATGGCTGTTTTGAGGAAGGATATAATGATGCTTATGATGACAGAGTGTATCGTGCCAAGGATTTGGATGCACCGGCGAAGTATGCGCCAACTCTCGAGGTGAGAAAGGGCAATGCACGGTACCGAAGAGGCTAGAAAAATATGGTTGGGTGGAAGTGTCAACTTTCGAATACTCACACTAGTCCGAAGAACTCATGCACTTATTATCGGTAACTCTCAATCTAATTAGGAGGTTCTCAAAGAGACAAGTACCCCGAGGAGGAGTGTATGGGGGTTTGGTTATCCTTGCGCATCCTCGACTCATGGTACGTGAGTGTACTCTAATATTCGATCCCTCCAAAGATTAGTGATCCATTAGTAGCTAAAGTTCTCAAATAATTTTGTAGGTTTTACGAAAATAAACATGGATTGCACAAAATACGACATCTATCACTAATAGGTTAAAGCTCTTGACACCAAAATTTCAAACATTACTCATAGCAATACCTCAAAACTATTGCAAGTTACTACTACAATTGAATAGCAACCTCAATTACCTACTTCAAGTCAAGACACAAAACTCAGTGCAACAGGCAAACTCTCTAAACAAGATAAACATGAAAACTCAAGAGAGTTCCAGGAACAAACTAAACAAAAGCTCTTAAAAAGATAAGCATGAAAACTAAGAGCTAAAGCATGACATCAGCTACGAAAAGGATAAAGAACACACACAACAAAGATAAGCATGAAAATCATATGTTGTGTTCTAGGGTGAAGTGGAGTGTGTTTCTCTCCCACACAAAGAAAGATGGGTTCTAACTTGTTATGAACAGCAAGCAAAGCTAAAGAAAACTAAAAATGAAATAAAGAGCAAGACGCTCCAAGCATAGCACATAACGCATGAAGTGATAAAAATATAGTGGAACGAAAGACGAACTAATAATTGTTGATGGAGAAGGGGATGCACGGGGGCATCCCCAAGCTTAGATGATTGAGTCTACTTGAATATTTCTTGGGGGTGCACGGGGGCATCCCCAAGCTTGAGCGTTTGACCCTCCTGAATCTTCTTTTATCATCTTCCCTCATACACTTGAAAACTCCCTTCATGCATAACTCATCATAGTCTGATTAGCGAGGTTAGTACCCAAAATAAAATAATTTTTCTCTACTGGAAATAAGGATATTCTTAAAGAGATACTATTTCTCAAGATCGCCAAAAAAAATTTGCAAAGAAAAAGCAAGCTTAAGGTTTGCAAAATGAAGAAAATGCAAAACAGGACAGAATCTGTGAAAAACAGACCAGCAGATAGTAAAGAATTTTTTAGGGATACTTCTGCAACTCAAATCAAAAAACTCAGAACATACGAAAGTTCCGTGATTGTATAGAGCATGATGTGTAAACAATTCAGCTCAAAAAGATGAACTGAGATTTTTCTACGATTTTTCCCGTCACGAGGACAGAATCTGGACAGCGTGTCACAACTTTCACTTCCCTTGTCATATGAGGCTATAAATGGCACAAAGCTTGAAAATTAAAGATAAAATGATGTTGCTACAGTAGTAACAATCATCAAGACCAATAAAAACAGAAGAAAAAAAAAAGGAAAACCTAAATTCGTTGCGGGCTACCTCCCGAAAGCGCTTTCTTTTATGCCTTTAAGCTAGGCATAAAGATTTTAAAAGATGCTCTCATAAGAATAAGGATTTGAAGCTAAATAGAGCATCAAGAAGCAAATATGAAACACATTTAATCCTAACCCACTTCCTATGCATAGGCATCTTATAAGAAAATAAATCAAAGAAGCAAAAAGAAACCAACATAGGAAGGTGGAACGTGATACTTTTTAATCAAAGAAGCAATCTCATAGGCACCTTTAAAAGCAACAAACTCTTTAATCTTTTCAACATCAAAGTAATCATAAACACCTTTAGCATTAGAAGATAAGATCTTATTTTCATTAAACTCACATTGGAAAGGAAGGTGTTTATGATCTATATTAGAACAGCAAGTAAAATCATAAATGTGGCACAAAAGTGTAGCATGGCAATAAGAAACATGTATTTGATCCCATAAGTGTTTCCCTTTCTGAGATAGGCGGTGCAGCGTATAATGAGCATGCTCATCCAATGATTTTCCCTCAACCAAGTCGGTTGGGTTTTTAGCGCGAGCACAAATTGATCGAAGACGATCCAAGTGAAGCATGTCCATCCTACCATATTTGGGTGGTTCAACACCCATGGTAGAGATAGCATCAGTAGGCAGACAAAGGCAAAGACAAAAGGTAGCAACTACTCCCTCCGATCCAAATTAATTGACACACACTTAGTACAACTTTGTACTAGAGTTGTACTAAGAGTTGTACTAAATGTGCGTCAATTAATATGGATCGGAGGGAGTACTTTTTTTTATTTTTCATAAAGACACAAAAGCAAAAAACAAAAACTGGAAAGGTAAACTAACAAGACTAAAAAGCAAAGATAAAAGATAGTGTGCAACTCCCCTATCTTGAAGAGTGGAGTCCCCGGCAACGGCGCCAGAAATTAGCTTTGATGGCTTCTCGCCCCTCGTTGGTTACCCAAAGTGGAAGGTTGAGATGTAGACAACAGAAAATTTCCCTCGGTGAAGATACCAAGGTTTGTCTGTAGTAGGACTCCGACAACGACAGAAAGGTGACAACGGCGCCAGAAATTAGGCGGTTGACGTGGACCTGCACACACAACAGATAACTTTGCTCCCAACAAGTTCAGAGAGGTTGTCAATCCCTCCGGCCTTGTTGTTTACAAAGGATCAAACGCACGGGATAATAATGATAGCAATAGCGACAGAAAAGGAAATAAAGCAGAAAATAAATAGTGGGTGTAAACAGTGTTGGAAATATGGACCGGGGTCCCATGATGTTCACTAGTGATGTCTCTCTCCCAAAAGACGATAAAATAGTCATGCGAGGTAAACAAATTACAGCTAGGCAATTGACAGGATTATGTGCGCAAACCAATGCTAACTATGCTATAAAGAAAGGAAGAGGCTCAAAAGCATGGGAGGTACACCAAGACAAGTAGACCGAAATCCATCTGCATCTACCTACTAATCATCCACCTTGAGATATCTATCTAGAACATCTCGCTGGTATTAAGTTGCGAATCCCACCCAAAGTGTAAACTCAAAGCAACAGACAACTGCATTAAAGAACTTTGCATAAAGTAAACAATCCTTGCACCCGCAAGTACAAGCACCGTTGTTTTCTCCCTTGTGGCAACAACACATCCCCTAGACTCATGTTTATGCCACTCAAGCTAGTCATCAGGGGGCATGAACCCACAATCATGCATAACACTCCCTCTTGGAGTCACTACCTTCTACTTGGCCAAAGCAATAAACAGCAACAGAGAACATGCAAGAATTACTCAAGAACATAAATATAAAAGAGGAGAATCAAATATATTACTCAAACACAATCTGAACATAGTCTCATAATCCATCAGATCCCAGCAAACTCAGCATAGCAACAACAGAAAAATTACATATGTGCCTCGATCATGTAGGGCAGCTCACGAGGTCTAAACCATGAAGAACAAAAAGGGGAGGAGAACATCACATAGCTACTGATCATGGACCCATGGTTCAAGGTGGACTACTCATGGTTCATCCGGGAAGCATCCATGGTGGTGGAGAAGCTCCCGGAGGTGGTTCCTCCCTCCGGCAGGGTGTCGGGAATAGGTCTCCTGGTGCTCCCGATCTTGGAAGCGCGGTGGCGGCGGAACAGAGGAGAGATCGCGAAAAAGGGTTTTGTCCTCGAGGGTTTCAGGACGAAAGGGATATATAGGAGAAGGGGGGCAGCCAGAGGTGAACCAGGGGCCCCAGGCGCACCCCTGGCGCGGCCTAGGGGGTGGCCGCCTGGGCCACCCCTGGCTCCCCTCTGGCCCCACTTGGGCTCTTCCCGAAGCTTCATGTACGCTGATTTTTCCTATATTTTTCCCGGAATTTTTCTGGCACTTTAAGTAATGGGAAAACCTGAAATACAAAAACAGCAGAAAAGAGGAACTGACACTGGGGTGCACTGAGTTAATAGGTTAGTCCAAATATGATCAAAAGTGTATGGAAATGCATCAATATCATAGCAATATCACACAAAAGATGCATGGAACAAGCAGAAATTATAGATACGTTTTGGACGTATCGGTAGTTTATCCGTATTTGTTGTATTTTTCTGATCAAGTTTGATATATAAATTATTTTCATCGGATTTACGGTTTAAAAGATATTGAATTTCAAAGTTTAAATAAATTTAAATCAATTTCTGTGATTTCTTTTATTATTTTAATTCCAACATTATCCAGAACCTTATCCAAAACAGTAATGACAAGGTGGACCCACATGTTATAGACAGTGATAGTTAAATCATTTTATTTAACTAGAAAATACAAAGAGGGCACACATGTCATACTAACAACTTTTAATTTTCTGTTTATGTAAGTATTAAGCAACTGGGGGCCAACTGTAAGTGAGAGAGGGCTTTATTTCTATTTGTTTTAACAAAAGTTAATTAGGAGGGGTGGTTAGCCCACTGGATTAAACCAGTGAGCACGCCAGTGGCGAGCACTGGAGCACGCCGGCGAGGGGAGCAACGGCGAGTGGCGGGGTGCAGCCCCGTGGGCACGGGTGGACAGGGGCATACACGGGGTGTGGCGTGGCCAGTGGACAAAGGGCCGGCGAGCGCGCACCACGGCCATGGCGCAGCAGCGGCTGCAGCCCGACGGGGCCGTGGCCATGGCGAGCACGGCGAGGCCACGGGTGTGGTGTCGTTGCGGTGGGCGGAGGCACACGCGAAGCCTGGCCAGGGCAAGCGCGAGGCAGTGGTGCGGTGAGGGCGCGACCTCAACCACCGGCGGCGAAGAGGTCCGAGGGCGGCCATGGCGGGCGGTGGCCGGGGCTGGACTAGGTGGAGACGGTGCCTCGGTGAAGCTAAACACGTGCGGGAGGTTGGGGAGCGAAGAGGAGCTCACCAGGAGCGTGACGGTGGTCAATGTTGATACGTCCAAAACGTATCTATAATTTTTGCTTGCTCCATGCCTCTTTTGTGTGATATTGATGAACTTCCATACACTTTTGATCATATTTGGACTAACTTATTAACTCAGTGCACCCCAGTATCAGTTCCCGTTTTCTGCTGTTTTTCAATTTCAGGTTACCCCCATATTAAAAGTGCTCCAAAAATTCAGAAAAAATCCACTAAATATCAGCGCTTCGGAAGCTTCGGGAATCACCGAGGGGGGTCAGAGGGGACCCACCAAGGCCCCAGGCGCCCTCTCGACGCGCCCTAGGATGGGGCCGCGCCAAGGGGCCGCCTGGACCCCTGGTGGGCCCCCTGGCTGCCCCCCTTCGCCCATATGTTCCCCGTGACGCAAAAACCCCGTAACGGGAACCCTTTTTCGCGATCTCTCATCTGTTCCGCCGCCGCCGCGCTTCCAAGATCGGGAGCACCAGGAGACTGATGTCTACGCACGCTTCTATTCTTGTAGACTATGTTGGGCCTCCAAGCGCAGAGGTTTGTAGGACAGCAACAATTTTCCTCAAGTGGATGACCTAAGGTTTATCGAACTCAGGAAAGTAGAGGTTGAAGATGGTCTCTCTCCAGCAACCCTGCAATTAAGATACAAGAAGTCTCTTGTGTCCCCAACACACCTAATACAACTAGGAGTTGTATAGGTGCACTAGTTCGGCGAAGAGATGGTAAAATATAGGTGATAGGTGTGGAAAAACGAAGTAATATAAATATGTAATAAAAAGTGCAGCAAAGAAACAAGTGGTAAACGTGAGCACAAACGGTATTGCAATGGTGGAAACAAGGCCTAGGCTTCATACTTTCACTAGTGGCAACTCCCAACAACATTAACATAGTCTAATCACATGATATTTCCCATAAAACATGCAATGAAGACGCACTCGGAGGTCAATCCTTTGTGGTCAAGAGAGGACGAGAATTGTGTAGGGCTACAAAAGCACACCTCAGAGTTCATAGTTCTCATCTATGGATTTCCCAATGTCACCGCGGCCATCCAAAGAGAGTACCACAATCACCACAACATATCTAAAGGATAGTCAAAGACAAGCATCAAGAGACTCTCAATCTTCAATCAACACACAAAAAAGGAAATTACTCATGATAATATTCTTCTAACCCATGTCCAATAGACCTCTGTCACCATGGTCTCGGGGATTATACTAGATAAGATCAATTGAGTACATCAATCCAATACATAGAGGAAGGGAAAATATCATGGGATCATCCTAGATTAACATAGCCTATGATCACAACAAAGATCACATCATTGGAGAGAGAGAAACCACATAGATCAAGATATAAGCCTTAGCCCCGAGGGGAACTACTCACACATGGACATGGTGAGAGAGAGAGAGAGAGAGAGTTCTTGATGGAGAGGTGCAGCCCATAGAAGATGAAGGAGATGGCGGCGGCGACGATCATGGCGGCGGCGACGACCACGGCTACGGCCAAGGCGGTGGCCACGACCCTTGGGGCAGCGGCCCTTGGCCCCTTCTTCTTCCTTGGAGATGGTGCTGCTGTGGAGATTGATCTCCCCCTCAAGACGGCTGCCCAGGGGGAGGAATTTTCGTGGTGCCCTTGGACCTAGGTTTCCTCTCTTTATATAGACTCTCGGATTCCCGTCATCCAGATTACGTCTTCTGTATTTCGAGGTTTCTGGAAGCATCCGAACTCCGATTGGGCCGAATTTTATGTCTAAATCCACCGGAAAAAAATTCCCTACAACTTTGTAGTTTTAAGTTTTTCCGTTTGAGGCAGTCTTCTAGCGTTTCCGAGGCGATCTTTAAAACCTGTCTGGTGGGGACAGATTTCGGGAAAGTTAGAGTCCAACTCCTACAAGGCTCCTTTTTGTGATTTTTCTTTATCCAAGTAATTCCTACACATAAAGTACAAAAACAAGAACTTGTGCACTCTTGCAACCATTAATAGGTTAGATCCAAAATATGTTATAAAAAGATATGAAAGTGTATCAAAAGCATAGCAATATCACACAAAACATGGATGGAGCAAGCAGAAATTATAGATACGTTTGGGACGTATCAGAGACCTCTTCCCGGCACCCTGTCGGAGGGAGGAACCACCTCCGGGAGCTTCTCCACCACCATGGATGCTTCCCGGATGAACCGTGAGTAGTCCACCTTGGACCATGGGTCTATGATCAGTAACTATGTGATGTTCTCCTCCCCTCTTTGTTCTTCATGGATTAGACCTCGTGGGCTGCCCTACATGATCCAGGAGAAGCAAGTGATTGTTTTCAAACGGCGGCTCACTTGTCAAACCACATACTTGTCGATCTTGGACTCCTACTGGTTCGATCTCAACCTTGGTATCTTTGCCAAGGGAAATTTGTTGCTACGCTACATCTCAACCTTCCACTTTGGGTAACCAACGAGGGGCGAGAAGTAAACTCTCGTGACATCAGCTGTGAGCTCGAGGAAGGCTCGACGGAGGCCAATCGCGAGGTAGTTCGCCGACGGCCGTGGCAGTGAAGAGGAGATGGGGGTGGCGTCCACGGCGCGACTCAGCTCGATTCCACGCGAGGGGTGGCGTAGTCGACGCCGATGAACATCATGGACACAACGGCTTGGCTTGAGGGAGGCGTTGGCCACGCACGGGTGCGACGGCGAGCTCAGCCGGGATGCGGGCGGAGCGAGGCGGCGCGCATGGGGAGGGGGAAAAGGAGGGCGCGTCTAGGGTTTTCTTCCTCGGCTCGGGGCAGGCTCGGGGCTCTTATCCCGCCGGCGAGCCGCGGGATTGGTGCCACGGCGATGGTCGCGGCGTGGCCGGCCTGGATGGCCTCCATGGCGTGGGGTGAGTAGTGGAGGAAGGAGACAAGTGGGAGAGGGGGGGTGGGCCGGGAAGGAGGTGGGCTTCGCCCAGGGCAGTAGATAGGGTTTCTTTTTCTTTTTCTCTTTTTTTCTATTCATTTATGTTTCTATTTTAATTAGCTAGTCTTTGATTTTATAAAAGGTTGCAACTAGCTCCATTATTAGTGTTATAAGTTATAACATTGCCACAAAAAGTTTGAGCTATTAATAAAATTATTTGATATTTTATCTAAATTATAAATGATTAAAATGGATTGTTTGGCTACTGTTTTGATTTAATTACACTAGTAATTTCTTTTAATAAAACCCCATTTCATCTTTAATCCGACCTACTGATATTTAGGCATTTAATTAAATTGCTTGCATAATTTTAGGGCAAGATTTTATTGCCACTTGGTTTTGGAATTTTTATTCGGATTGAATTTGGATAGGCCATGGTCAAAGGTGATTATCACATGCCTAATCCAGTTGACTTGACGTTAATCAAAAGTGATTACTGTAGTGTGACACACGGGGCGTTACAACCGGGGACAAAAGCCGATTGCTCGTTCAAGATTATATATGGAAGAATTTCTTTTAGGCGTTTAGATACTACCTTTGAAGCAATTTTATAAACAACATTGCAAAGACTAATCGGACGGAATTGCGTCAAAAGGGTGGGATCCTTCACCTTAGGGATGAGAACCAGGAGAGTTTCATTTAAACAAGCCGCCGATTCCCTTCCTTCAACAATAAAGATTACCATTTTTGTGACCTTTTCTCCACATAAACCCCAATGCCTTTGGAAGAAGTGAGCAGGAAAGCCGTCGGGTCCCAGGGACTTGACTAGATCATTATGGCGCGCGTTGCCGCGCCCGTCAATTTTGATCACTGAATGATATGAAACTGCATAAAAATATGTACAAAGCATGAATATCTATGGGTTTGAAAGATTCAATGCATTTTTTATCATACCATAAATAATACATCAATGCATGAGAAGCATCAACTTTGATTATGCCCATCTAGAGCAACTAAGATAATAATCGAGAAATGAAAGTGGTAGCAAAGTAGAATTTACATTGTGATACAATGGAAAAGCAGACAATGCATAAGAAAATACAAAACCTAAATCAAACTCCACAAAAAGGGTAGAACATGCCTCGATAGATGTCTCAGTTCAAACTACACTCCTACAACCACAAAAATTACAAAAAGGTGTTCTATCACTGCATTGTGTTGTTCACACTCAATGGTCTTCCATGGTAGAGTTGATGACCACCCACTAGTTTTTTATACCCACAAAGATTCAAAATACAATATCATCACTTTTGGAACCATAAAAAAGAAAGCTATTAAGATGTAACACCAAGTCAATTTGCCCTTTGTAGTGTTTGTTTGTTTTGATAAAGAGCACCTTCTAGTGTTATGAGGTTTATCTATTTTGGATGTCAAACCAACAAATTAAAGTGATAGTAACATCAACGTGCAATCCTAACTACCAAGGAAACCTTAATCACCATTTTTTGAGTATTTTATTAATCAACTATTATAGCTACTCGCATACACGGTACCATTTTTGGCAAGGTAAAAAAATGTTTATGTTCAGGATGTTTTGTGTTGTTTTCTGAGCAAGTATAAAAGATGTTCCTTGTACGAAATTGTTGTCCCTAAAAATTGGAAGATAACCTTTGGTATGACACTCTCTTCATTTAAACACGTGCTAATGATAAACACATAGGCACACATGGCAAATATGTATTTTTGAAGTAAATAGTTTAAATCCTAAGTGTTCACATTTTGTAAGTCTAATAATCACAACTATTAATCTATGTAAAGCTAGCTTACAATTTTTTTTATCATTTCCTGTATTGTAAACAGTAGTATATATATTATATACTCAAGGTTTAGGCTCACTTAGCATGTGTGGTATTGGTAATGGCCGGGAATTTTTAGAACAACACCTCATTAGATGTTGATTCTATATTCTTCCTTGCATCTTTTTGTGGCGCTGAGGTGTTGAGCTTCAGAAGTTACCTACTACTTCTTTTTATTTATTAAAACGTCTAGTCTATTTAGAAAGTATCACCAGGAAGAAAAGTTAGTTCAAAAATTCAAGATATAACATGTGCAACGCAGATTGTATAAACTATTTTTTGAAATTTTCTTATAAAGGACATAATAATTAACATTTGAGAGAGACAAAATTTGAGATGACTACTATTAGCACAAGTATGAAGTATCATCAGAACAAGGCATTCTAGTGCTATACGTAAATTAGTAATGCAAATTTGGATTATGTTGCAACAAAATGAAACGGCAAGCAAGATCACATGTTGACATTTTCCTTGCCTGGATTACCTGCAGCAACTGTTCACATAATTCCAAGTAAACCCAAGCACAAATAAACACATGGGAGGAATTATAGGAGATGGAAAAAGGAATAAACCCAATCACATGAAATGATTAAGGGTTTTGCAACAATTTGTCAAAACAGGGAACGTATCCTGATGACAATGAGATTACTACTGATGCAAACAAACAACATAATATAATGAATGTCTTCTGAATATTATATCTTAATGAAAAGGAACATTCTCAATAACATGTCTAATCTTTGATGGTTGAGATCTTACTGTAGCTTCGCAGATACAGTGTAGCCATCAATGGCTTTGAATAAAGAATTCAGAAGGCATACACTATGGTTGAGGCGATTGATGACACTTAATTAAGCAGCACACTTGATTTACTCAGCATCACCTTCAGTGAACATTGGTTCTAGTCACTTATTAGAAATTGTGCAGCATTGTCCTTATGTATTTCTTCCCTTCAGAGTTAGATAAGAAACTGAAGACAAAGAATGGTTCAAGTCTACTCGAGGCTGTGGGCAAGGTGGCAGCAGCCAGACTTCTCCACCTGGCGGCACGATTGGTTCAGTATGAAACCTGCAAGTACCTGATTACAGATCTGAAGCTGGACGTCGACCGTTCTGGGGAACATGGTATATTGTTGTTATCCCCCCTGTTCCAGCTATAATTCTGGCTGGCGTGGTGAATGTCGATTCAGTTTTTTTTGTCCATGCAAGCAGATCTTGGTATTTTGGTCTGGTTCCATTGTGAGTTATGGCGTGATTGTGGCATTTGCGGAATCACATTTATGCATTCATCTAAATGAACCTCTCATTGGCCGTTCATAGTAGTTGAACATAAAATTCAGGATCGTGAACGAGGTACCTTGTGATTTTATAGTTGGTTTTGCTCATTATCACTTAGTACTTGGTATATAGCAAGTACAAATTCTGATGAAGCCTTCTTGTCATCTTGCTAGGTCGTACACCAATGATATCAGCAATAGACAGTCTTGATTCTGCTAGCACATCACAGAAGAAGAAAAATTGTGAGAAGATCGTTCAGCTCTTGATAAGACGGGGCGCTTCTCCAAATAAGGCCAAGACAGACGGGTTTGCCCCAATTCATGTAGCAACAATGAGAGGTTTGTTCATTTTGGAGCACTCTCAGTTTTTGCATGAAATAGATTGTATTGTCTGTTATGCAGCAATTTTTGACTTTCCGTTCTCTCGTTTGTGCCTCTTTGCGTGTACTTCTCATAACTATTAAAGAGGGTAACATCTAACAAATGAGACCAATTTTGGGATAGTATTCAGGCATTCGCTGCCAATATATAGTCAATGGAAACCAATTTCCACGGATATTTTGATAGTATTATAAACATATCTTGTCTGCGTGTGCAATTAAGGATATATCATTTACTTAAACAGGACAGCTATCTAAAGTTGAGACATATTAGTCACTCTGGACCATGCTCAGCCTGTTTTACTGTTTTGGCTTGCACACTTTGCTTGGCTACAATGGGTGGGATTATAGGTTGGTGTAGTTGGGATAGGCCTTGCAGATTTATGTTTTTGCTGCACTTCCTATGCTTAGATATTGTGATAGGTCAGTTTATCTTTCTCACTCAGCACAATTCTTCTCTAAAGTATATTTATATATCATAGAATAATAGTGTTTGCTCGTGCTTAGTATATGTGATGTCGTCTTTTACATCGTGTTCCAGATTCGCTTGACATTATAAAACTACTGTTGGCAAGTGGAGCAAACATGAATGCTGTGTGCCAAGATGGAACTGTTTTGCATGTTGCTGTTCAGAGTGCAACAGTAAGAACTGTCCTTGAGATATGAGGAAAATATAATTTCGTTTTTCCTTCCAATCCTAAGTGTAATCAATTCCTGTTGTTCATCAGAGTATTGCTGTTGTAAAGCATCTCCTTGATCAAGGTGCTGATCCAAACATACTCAATATTAATGGATATACAGCATTGCATCTTGCAGCTAGGGAAGGTAGTCTCTGCCCTTTCCTATGTTCAAACACTATCATTTTACTGTTTTTGGCTTGAACACTTTGCTTGGCTGCAATGTGTGGGGTTATAGGTTGGTGTAGTTGGGATAGGCCCTGCAGATTTATTTTTTTGCTGCATTTCCTATGCTTAGATATTGCGATAGGTCAGTTTATCTTTCTCACTCATCACATTTTTCTATACAGTATATTTATATATCATAAAATAATAGTGTTTGATCGTGCTTAGTATATGTGATGTCGTCTTTTACATCGTGTTCCAGAGTCTCTTGACATTATAAAGTTACTGTTGGCAAGTGGAGCAAACCTGAACGCTATGTGCCATGATGGAACTGTTTTGCACGTTGCTGTTCAGAGTGCAACAGTAAGAACTGTCCTTGAGATATAAGGAAAATATAATAACGTTTTTCCTTCCAATGCTAAGTGTAATCAATTCCTGTTTTGTATCAGAGTATTGCTGTTCTAAAGCATCTCCTTGATCAAGGTGTGGACCCAAACATACCCAATATCAGTGGACATACAGCATTGCATCTTGCAGCTAGGGAAGGTAGTCTCTGCCCTTTCCTATGTTTAATAGGGTCTCTTTTTTGCGGATTTATTTAGCTGCAAGAACGTTCGTGTCATTTAATTTGGATCTGGTTGCTTCAACCTAAATTTGTGATAGTTATTTTGGTTCCTTCAACCTTATAATTTGAGAAAGCTGTGTTAGTTTCACATGTTTTCTTACTACCCTCAAAATAGCCTTTACTTTGTTTATTATGCTTAGACATTACACTGCTAAGTTTTGTTGGTCATGTGCTGAAATTTTTGTTTACATAATGTGGTATTAATTTCCTAGTCCATCTTGATTTATGTGATAAGTATGATTGTTAATTTACATTCCAACAGCTTCATTTCATTTAATGTGCCATTGATGAAGTTTAATTTGTATTTCAACCAGATAAATATGATGTAGCTAAGCTATTACTGGCCAAGGGCGCAGATGTCGATGTTGCTTGTGAAGAAGGAACAGCACTTCATATAGCTGCTGGGCGTGGCAATCTGAAAGTGCTGACATTGTTAATGCACCATGATGCCAGTGCAAGTATATCTGATGTGGTGAGTTGTTTCACTGCTATTTTGTGCTTTATGGATTTCAAGAAAATTATTTTCTTCATAGCAAGGTTTTTGAGTTGATGAGTCGCTCGGGAGGGGCGACTCTAGACTAGTCGTGACTAGTCTAGACTTATGGTCGACGAGTCGACATGCGATGAGTCGACGTGAGTTAAGCAGTAGGTAGTAGGAGGGGAGGAGCAGACCAGCAGCAGCAGCAACCAGGGGAGGAGGAGAAGAGCAGACCGGCAGCAGTAGCAACCAGGGGAGGAGGAGAAGAGCAGACCAGCAGCATCAGCAACCGGGGGAGGAGGGAGGAGCAGACCAACAGCAACCAGGGGAGGAGGAGAAGAGCAGACCAGCCGCAGCTGCAACCAGGGGAGGGGAGGAGCAGCATGAGTTGATCCTGCCAGTGTGAGCGACTCGAAAACCTTGCTTCATAGTCTTAGCATTTGCGTGCATGAAATAAATAATATCTTTTTGATAATGTGACAAAAACTGATTCTCCTTTTGTCCCTTGAACAGAGCGGTAGAATGGCTGTTGAAATTGCTGCTCTTAAAGAATACATGGATTGCGTTGAGGCATTGTTTCCAATCACATCTCCCATAGCCAAGTACGAAGACTGGAGCATTGATGGATTGATTCGTGCTGCAAAAAACATTTGAAAGTATCCGTTGCTGTTGAGTACAGGATTATGAGTATAGCTGGAGTAGAATATAAGATAAGAGTTCGTCGGAATTGGGATGTAATTGTGATAGCTGCTCTTGTTGCAATACGTCTAATTGTGATAGCTGCTCCGTTGCTGTTGAGTACAGGATTATGAGTATAGCTGGAGTAGAATATAAGATAGAGTTCGTCTCGCCGTCTCGGGCGAGAGCACGTTGAGGTGCCACAGACGTCGCAGCCACCGTCCCCGCTGGAACCGGCGGGTCTTCTTCATCACGATGGCCTGCAGGGCCACTACTTCATGGGGGAAGCAATGCCAGCGAACATTCTTGGCCACTACCAGCAGCAGCAGGGGCACTACTCCATGGGGGCGCAATGCCGAAAGTTCTTGGCCAGTACCAGCAGCAGCAAGGGGACTACTCCATGGGGATGGGACTGTTAGATTGATCTCCCGCTGTGGATCCAACCATCCACAGCCCCTTAGACTCGCGCCCTGATCGGGGGCGCCCCACCTCTATCTGGTTGGTGCCCCCTGTCGCCAGCGCTATATAAATAGGTGGAGACCGGTGGCACATAGTACGAGGTTCACCGTGCGCCAGACTCCCCACCGATACTCCTTTTCGATCTAGGGTTTCGCGCTGTGCCGACGGAAAGCACCACCACCGCCTAGCCTTCCTCACCGCAGTCACCCTCTCCATGGCCGACACCTCGAGCTCCTCCACCAGCAAGGGAGAAGGTAATCTCTCCATCCCTCCCTCTCCAATCTCGATCTGGACATGGATACACATAGACACAGATTATACCCGGATTGCATCTACCCTAGTTGATCCTAGTGATCTAACAGGGACTCGCTCCACCACCGGTTTCACCTGCACCGCCGGGCCTGTTTGATGATGATGATAATCTGAGCATACCAATGGACCAACTCATCGCGATAATTGACGAGGAACCAGAGTGAGCATCTCTGGAGGATATAGATGATCACGATGAGTTTGCCAACTTCAACATGGATGGTTGATTTGATTACAGGTCTAGAGCTCCATTTAGACCGAGAAACCGATTGATCTGCGAGAAACGAACGCTTCTTTGGTTAATTTCGTAGATTATTAACTTGTGTGGAGTTCTTGCAGTTGGCTTCACTGTTTAAGCTGCTGGTAGTTCTCCGCGTACTCTGTTAATCTGTTTCTATCTGTTATCATGTGATGTGATTGCTTTCGAGATTGAACAATTGCAATTTTTTTTTCTATATCTGTTTTTAGATTCCTGCACTAGCAATGATAGAAAGTTTTACAGTACATTATACATCCGGAAGAAAATGTAGATTGTGTAATACTCCTAAAGACAATATCATGGTATAGGCTATGGCAACACTACTGTTTAGGCTAACCGAGCTCGGGTGAACAGTAAAGTCAAAACAAATTGATAAAAAAATCTGAATTTTTTGTGTGGTAAAGATTGATAAAAGTTTTTTATGATTGCAAAATTTCATTATGATATCACATTTGTGGAGGTGTGGGCGACAAATTGGATGCTCAAAAAAATGTTTTTGAAATCATTTTTGAGCATTTATTTTGTTTTATTACCCACACATTCACAAACGTGATCTCATAATGAAATGTGGCACACATATAAAACTTTTCTCAATGTTTACCACAAAATAATTCAGTTTTTTCAAAAAAAAACATTTTTTTTATTTCACTATTCACTCGAGCTCATGTGAGCTCGGGCTAATAATAGCAATTTCGCTAAACCGTGCCTTATTGGAATGTGAATCACTCGATGTGAAAGAAGAGCCTTCAATTTGATCTTATGCCAGGATGAGGCGATGGGAGGCTAGGGCAGGTGGCTTCGCGGCACCGTGGTGGTCAATCTGCAGTCTTCGATGGGCGCGCGTGGCTAGGGCCGGGAACCGTGGTGGTCCTTGATCTCGGGCGGAGATCCTTCGTGCTTACTGGCATGGTGCTCGGTATGGCGCGGCGGCGAGAGCTACGTCTGGTTGCGCTCCCGATCGAGTGCGGGTGATGGTTGGCGGGATTTCCTGTGCCGGTGGGAGAAGATGTGCAGCAGAGATGGTGTGGGAGTGGGGTGAAGACCCCGTCTCGCTCTCGTGCCGTGACCGGCGATGACGGAGGTTGTGGCCGTAGTTGATCTTCCTACAGGCATTGTTGTTTCGCTGTTGCACCTCTCCCTTGCATGGATCCGGCCTCTTGCCTCTTCAGGGGGAACCCTTGTCCCTTGTGTCGGACGACGACGACGCTTCGGTTCCGTTTACCCTCTTGGGGGCTTCGTCTTGGAGCTCGGCATCGGCAAGCGAGACCGGTGGATGGTGGTGGGGATGGCGTCCACACTTATGTGGCTACGATGATGATGTGAGTGATGTCGGTGCCGTGGCAATGGTTGATGTCGGGGGAATGACCCCTGGGTAGGGTCACCCAGGGGAAATAGTTCATCAAAGCAAAGATCACCGAGCTGGAGGTCACTGATCTATTCAAGGCCGAGCTAAACAAGAGAAACCAAGAAGTGGGCCGAACTGTTCCAAGTGAGGGCCGATTGCCCCGGAGAGGGCGCAATCGGCCTCATCCAGGAGCATCCGGCCGAAGTAAGAAGAGCAGCGTCCGATCAGAGGTCCAGACCGGACACCTGGTACAAGAGCATTCAATGCGCAATCCCTGAAGATCGGGACTGTCAGAGGCGTGCGGTCTCCTCCAGCGCCAATCACGCGGACAGGCCGACAGGCCTAAGTACCTAGCCTTACTTCTCACAGCCGAGATCTACGGGATAGCGGCATGGCGAGCCGCAAGTCTACACCGAGTCATCCGGAGAAGCACGATGCTAGGTCCCTAGCCGATCTGAGACAGACAGCTGGGCCCTTCCTCTTGTGTATTTACCTTTGTACCCTGGGCTCGGCCTATAAGAGCCCCGGGTACCCCTCCTGCGTGAGGGACGACGGCAGAGTAGTTATTGCAATCTCACCCACCAGAGAGAACAAGGAGAGAGTAGAGACCTGAGGCCCTCTTCTTCTTCCTCTCAAACAGCTCAAGGAGCATTCATTGTAACCAGAGTTATTGCATATAGCTAGCTCGGCAGGACTAGGGGTGTTATCTCTACGGAGAGCCCCGAACCTGGGTACATCGTGGTGTCTCACCGTGTGTTCCCATTCTCGTTTCCGATACCAGCGACATTAACCTCGGTCTGTCCCCATCTTTAGCCATCCCCATGGCATCTGCCGTTACATATCGACGACAGTTGGCGCCCACCGTGGGGCAGGCCGAGGCGTCGACTGGATTTCTGATCCGAACGGGACCATCATCTGCATCGCGCGTGCGCTTCGCTTCCGGCCTGGTAATGAGGAGCGGAGCATGGGACTTCGTCATCGACAACGCCTTGCGGTTTGGGGTTGGAATGCCTCTATCGCGCGGCGTCATCATTCCTTTCGGCGGACATCGCGTCTTCGTCGCAGCACTCCCTGACGTGTTTCCCAGGGAGTTTCGGGTGTTTTCTGAGCTCACGGATCCGCTGCCAGGAGGGCCGGATGTCGTGGGAGCAGAGGGCACGACTGCGCACATCCGTGCGGAGGTCATGATGGCAGGGGCGTCAAGTCGCCACAGTTCCACTTCAGCTTCTCGAGCCGCGAGGGCAGCAACTGCAGCAGCGGGAGGCCCAAGCAACCCACCGGACGTGCTCAGCACTCCCGTGGATCTTCATGCCGATCCAGCTATGGCTCACGCCGAGCTGGAGAAGGTGCGTCAAGCTTTAAGGAGCAGTCAGATCGGATCGACGCTGAAAAGCGCCGAATGAAGGCATCAGTTCGGGAGTACAACGCAGCGCATGGCATTCGGCAGCATGTTATCCCACCCCTAGTCATTGAGGAGCTTAGGGGTAGCAGGCCGAGAGGTCGGCAGAGAGCTGGGAGGAGCCCAGCAGCCTGTAGCGTCCATCATTGTGGCACCACAGATTTCATACATTTCTCCTGTGAAGAACATGAGAGCTGCCCAGCAGATCGCCACCGAGCTGGAGCATCTGGAAGGAGAAGAGCTGCGGGAGAGGACGCGCCGAATGCGCGACCTCATAACCACAGCGAACCAGCAACAAAGGGCGGCCACCGAGCTGCAAGCGCCAACAGCATCAAAATCGCTTCGGGCGACTGCGGGTGCGAATCAGCCGAATGCGCTGCAGCGGCAGCAAAGGCAAGCATCTTCACCGCATGGCAGTTTGCACCGCAGTTGGAAGAATCAAGGGGCTGCAGGAGGCAGTCGGAGGGATGAGCCAGCAGTTAACAGCAGGCGTAATGAGAAACCGGTGGCATCAGTCCGGCCGGCAATCAGCCAGCGGTTAGGTCCCCGAGCAATCGCAGACAACGAAGCAAGACACCGAATCGAGCAGTTGCAGCAGGATAAGCAACGGAAGATGATGCGCCGGCGGGTCCAGCATGTTTCGGCCCCCGCATTCGGCAAGAGCAGTTCCCCAAAGGTTTCACATTGCCCAGGGAGACCCCCAAGTACAATGGATCAGTCAAGCCAGAAGATTGGCTGGTCGATTATATGACAGCCGTTGGTATCGCAGGAGGTGGTCGGCGTGTAGCTGTACGCTATGCTCCTCTCATGCTCCAAGGTTCAGCTCGGTCTTGGTTGAATAGTTTTCCCAGCAACAGTGTCAATTGCTGGAAGGATTTTGAGGACGCTTTTGTCCGCAATTTCACGGGTACTTATGAGCGCCCAGGTTTGCCTCGGCATCTGGCCCTCTACGTACAAGGAAAGGACGAGCCCCTGCGCGATTACCTTCAGCGGTGGATCAAGCTCAGGAACACTTGCGAGGGAGTTCATGAAATACAAGCCATCCAGTACTTCACTGATGGCTGCTTGGACGGGTCTTTGTTGAAGCACAAGCTCCTGCGCAAGGAGATAACATCTTTGGCCGATCTGATGAGGATAGCCAATTCTTTCGCCGCATTTGACTCTGCAATGCGCCCGATCACGTTAAGTCCCAGCGGTTTCATCCAAGGGCAGACATCCGGCCAACAGCAGCAATAGGCAGAAGAAAATGGTCCCAACCGGCGCGAGAGGCCCGAGATCCAGAGGAACAACAATTTCAACAACAACAACAACAACAACAACAGCAACACCCTCAATTTCAACAACAACAACAACACTTGTTTCAACAAGAGGAAGGATGAGCAGTCGGATGCCCAGTATGGCAATCGGCAGGTAGCAACAGTGCAACACCAAGAGGAACAAGGGGCTGCGGGAGGCAGTCGGAAGATGAAGCCTGCAGAAAGACCGCCAGGTCAACCCAGGCCCCCGTACACGTTTGAGGATATGATGAACCAGCCGTGCAAGATGCACAGTGGAGTAGGCAAGCCCGCATCACACACCACTCGGCAGTGCATTTGGGTCGAGCGTCTGGCAAAGGGAGGGGCAGGAAATCCACCCCCACCGTCACCCCCACCCCCAGGCCCACCCCCAGCAAATGCTCGGCAACAGTTCCCACGTCATGATGCAGCATATATGATCTTCACCAGCGAGTCAGATGACAAGGGCAGTCGGAGAGCCCGTGAGCAGGCAGTCAATGCCACCATGCCAGTAATTTCTCAGAGGCTGAGCTGGTCGGACAGTGCCATAACATGGGGCCCAGAAGACCACCCGAGCGTAATTCCCAACCCGGGCAGTTATATGCTCGTGGTGGACGCAATCTTGGCGGCACCATTGTATTCATGCAAGTTCACAAGGACGCTTATTGATGGAGGCAGTGCCATCAAAATTCTGTACAGAGACACAATGATCAAGCTCGGCATTAGGGAGAGTGAGTTAGAGCCCAGTAGAACTACGTTCCATGGGATAGTGCCCGACCTGTCATGTACCCCATTAGGCCGCATTCGGCTCGAGGTAGTATTCGGGTCGGAAGATAATTTCCGCCGAGAGCCGATCTGGTTTGAGGTGGCCGATCTGAGCAGCCCATACCATGTTCTGCTCGGGTCGCCTGCAATCACCAAGTTCATGTTCAACATCATGCAGCCATATTTGAAGATGAAGCTCCCAGGGCCGAATGGTCCAATCACTATGTGTGGTGACTACAGGAAGTCACTGGAGTGTTCATCCGCTGGTTCCAAGCTAGATGATGCTCTGGTCATAGATGTAGAACGGCGCCAGCTGGACAAGGTAGTGGCAGCAGTCCAAGCCCAGATGAAGGACCCCATGCCGAGCACGAAGGACAAGAGGCCGGATGATGAGACCATATTTCAAGCGACAAAGGACAGCAAGAAGATCGCCCTGGACCCCTCCGAGCCGAGCAAGTGGGTCATTGTTGGGGCCGGACTCAACAGCAAATAGGAAGGCGAGCTCGTCGAGTTCCTCCTTGAGAACCGTGACATCTTTGCATGGTCCCCACATGACATGCCTGGTGTACCGAGGGAACTTGCCGAGCACAAGCTTCATATCCGACCTGGATCCAAGCCGATCAAGAAGCCACTTCGGCGTTTTTCAGAAGAGAAGAGAGGAGCAATCGGCGATGAGATAGCCAAGCTGCTCGCAGCAGGATTTATCAAGGAAGTGTTCTACCCAGACTGGCTAGCTAATCCAGTTCTGGTTCCGAAGAAGAATGGAACTTGGCGCATGTGTATAGATTACACTTGCCTGAATAAGGCCTGCCCCAAGGATCCTTTTGCGTTGCCCCGTATTGATCAAGTGATTGATTCTACGACTGGCTGTCAGCTCCTGTGCTTTCTGGATGCCACGGCAGGCTATCACCAGATTAAGCTTGATGTAAACGATCAAATTAAAACAGCTTTTATTACGCCTTTCGGGGCTTATTGTTACATCACCATGCCATTCGGCCTGAAAAATGGCGGCGCGACTTATCAGCGTACTATGCAGCGGTGTGTTCGGCCTCAGTTAGGTCGGAACATACATGTATATGTAGATGACCTCGTGGTCAAATCAGTGCTGGGATCAACCTTGTTGGATGATCTCAAGGAAACATTCGCAAATTTACAGGCATACCAGATCAAGCTCAACCCAGAGAAGTGTGTGTTCGGCGTGCCAGCCGGCAAGTTGCTTGGTTTTCTGGTATCCGAAAGAGGGATAGAGTGCAACCCTGAGACGATTGCAGCAATTGAGCGGATGGGCAAGCCCAGGAATCTTAAAGATGTGCAGAAGTTCACCGAATGCTTGGCATCGCTTAGTCGATTTCTCAGTCGGCTGGGAGAGAAGGCAATCCCACTATACCAACTAATGAAGAAAACAGACAAGTTCAGCTGGACGCCGCAGGCGGACGAGGCATTCAAAAAACTCAAGCGTATGATGTCCACTGCTCCAATGTTGGCAGCTCCGAAGGAAAAAGAGCCAATGATGGTGTACATCGCAGCAACCAATCGGGTGGTTAGTATTTTTATGGTGGTCGAGCGTCCTGAAAAGGACAAGGCACAACCGGTCCAGAGGCCAGTGTATTATGTCAGTGAAGTGCTCTCCACCTCCAAGCAAAACTATCCCCACTATCAGAAGATGTGCTATGGTGTGTACATGGAAGCAAAGAAACTGAAGCCTTATTTCTAGGCGCATCCGGTCATGGTGGTCAGTTCGGCTCCATTGGCAGAAATCATTGGCAGTCGGGACGCATCCGGTCGGGTGGCAAAATGGGCCATAGAAATTGCAACACATGGGATCAAGTATGAGCCTCGGACGGCGGTCAAGTCTCAGGTTCTGGTGGAT
Source organism: Bromus sterilis (assembly GCA_950022295.1). Lineage (NCBI taxonomy): Eukaryota > Viridiplantae > Streptophyta > Magnoliopsida > Poales > Poaceae > Bromus > Bromus sterilis. The sequence continues at coordinate 354,136,594 of OX465595.1, forward strand.
TTTTTGGTGGATTGGGCAGAAACTCAATATATACCCCCCTGTCCGGACTCTCAGTTCTGGAAAATGCACTTCGATGGTTCCAAGATGATGACCGGACTAGGGGCTGGCGTTGTTTTTACTTCCCCAAAAGGTGACAATCTTGAATATGTACTACAGATTCACTTCGCAACATCAAATAATGTGGCCGAATACGAAGCTTTGGTGCACGGTGTCCGAGTGGCCAAGGAGATCGGCATTCGGCGAATTCTATGTTACGGTGATTCCGATCTGGTGGTGCAGCAATGCACTGGCACTTGGGATACAAAAGATGAAAATATGGCACGCTACAGATTCCTTGTGCAGCAGTTGTCTGGATTCTTTGAGGGGTGTGAGTTCCATCATATTCCCAGAGCTGAAAATGAAGCAGCAGACGTACTGTCCAAGTTAGGATCCACCAGAAAGGAAGTTCCTCCAGGAATATCACTAGAAAATATCCACAAGCCATCCATCAAGCCTTCCCCAGAATCAGAGTCAATCTTTATTCCGGCCGACCTGAAGATGGCAGAACTAGAAGCAAAAAAGAAAAAAGAAAAGGAGCATTCGGCAACACCAGGGGCTGCCGATTGCGAACCAGGGGCTGCTGTCGTCATCTCGGAGACTGAGGAGACCATGCCAGATACAGTCGGCTCTTCCCCCTCCGAGCTGCCAGTAGCGGTAGATGCACAACCAGAGCTAGAAACAGTTATTGTAATGGTGATTGTGGCGGCGCCATCATGGGCCGAACCATTCAGAGATTTCCTGGTAGACGGCATACTCCCAGAAGATGAAGTAGAAGCTCGGCAAATCCAGTGCCGATCTGAGCATACACAATCATCAACAACGAACTGGTGCACCGAAGTACAACAGGAGTTCTTCAGCGGTGTGTGGAAGAGGACAAGGGGCTGGAGCTGCTCCGAGACATCCACCAAGGTGAATGCGGTCATCATGCATCAGCAATAGCAATAGTCGCCAAGGCTTTTCGTCATGGTTTCTATTGGCCGACTGTGAAAGCAGCGGCAGAAGATCTGGTCAAGCATTGCAACGGGTGTCAAAGGTTCAAAGCAACGAGCCACCTACCAGCCTCAGCACTGAAGACAATTCCGATCACATGGCCATTTGCAGTCTGGGGTCTGGATATGGTAGGGCCGTTCAAAACAGCGAGAGGTGGTATGACACACTTACTGGTAGCATTGGACAAATTTACCAAGTGGATAGAGGCAAGGCCGATCAAGAAACTGGACGGCCCGACTGCGGTCAGGTTCATAGCAGACATCAAGGTCAGATATGGAGTGCCACACAGCATCATCACTGATAATGGAACAAACTTTGCCAAGGGGGCGCTAGCTCGGTTTGCTTCCCAGCAGGGTATTCGGCTGGACGTCGCGTCTGTGGCGCACCCCCAGTCAAACGGTCAAGCAGAGCGGGCGAATGGTCTCATTTTGTCCGGAATCAAGCCAAGATTGGTGGAGCCACTGGAAAGAGCACCCGGCGCATGGATTGATGAGCTGCCAGCAGTACTTTGGAGTTTGCGCACCACGCCAAACCGTTCAACTGGATTCACCCCTTTCTTCCTTGTATATGGCGCCGAAGCAATGCTCCCTTGCGACATTGAGTTCGATTCACCTCGTCATGCCATGTACACAGAAGCAGAAGCCAAGGAAGCTTGTGAGGACGGCGTTGATCTCAGAGAAGAAGCATGCCTCCTAGCTTTGTCTAGGTCGGCAATATACCAGTAGAAGCTGCGTCACTACCACAACAAGAAGATCCGTCCCCTAGCTTTTCGTGAGGGTGACTTGGTGTTGCGCCGAATCCAGAAATCGGATGGCCAGCACAAGTTATCCTCTCCTTGGGAAGGTCCATTCGTCATCAGTCGAGCACTCAAAAACAATGCGTATTACCTCATCGATCTCAGGAAGCCGACCCGATACGTGGACACTTCGGGGCAAGAAATGGAGCGTCCTTGGAACGCCGAGCTGTTATGTCCGTTTTACATTTGAATGGTATTGTTGTATCCCCTCCCTTTGTGGAATTGTTATCAATGAGAATAGTCGTGCGTCCATGAGACTGTATTCGACAGGAGTATGAAATCATTTGTTTTAGCATGGTTTAGTCCTGGGGTCAGCAAAAGCAGACCCGGGGACTGGCCGGTTGCCCGGAAAAGGGTATACTTGGAGAAAAAGCGAAACGAGTGAAGAGTTTTGTGAAAGCCGGTCTGAACCGAATGCAGACCGCAGGTCGGCTGTAATGTCGGGGGGATGTGGCCGAACAGAATTATCAATTGGAGAGTTTATACTCAAGGTATATCTAGTTCGGAGCAAGCCATTTACAATTCGCCGATTGCGACCAGGCTGGCTGGCCAAGCAATCGGCAGGTTGTAAGCGGCTTTGCTACGAAATTTTCACCTTTGCGAGAAAAAACCGGGAACCTAGAAGTATTTGTCAAAAATTCTTTTAAGGCCTATTCTCTGATCCAACCACAGACCGCAGGTCGGCTGTAAGGTTGGTAAGAGTTTTTGACCGAGAGAACAAGTGGCAAAGAAAACGGCAATCGGTTGAAAAACTCAAAGGTGGAATGCCATGATCATTTAAGGAAACATTAGGTTCACAAGCAAAGATAGGGCCAGCTGGCCGAATGATGTTCATTACATGAAAGTGGCCCTCGACGGGCGCACTTGGAATTTAATTGTTTATCGAGTAAAAGCAGGAAACGAGTTTGGTGTGCCGAGCTCAAGAAGCTGGAGCATCTGAAGCATCCAGGGCATCTGGCGCAGAGGGAGCGGTCGGAGCAGTACTGACGGCACCTTCGGGAGCAGAAGAGGCGGTGGTCTTGGCTTGATCGCGAGGGGGCTCCTGGGCGGCACTCACCGAGTGCCCGTCGGAGGAACCCTCGCTCACGTCCTCAGCATCATCGTCGGCGTAATCTGAAGAATGGGAGTTCTCGCTGCCGACCTGACGAGCAGGTCGGGACTGAGGCGCCTTTTCCTCGCTTGTGGTATACAGAAGGTCGCTGAAGGAGGCAACTCCAGTCGGCTGGCCAGCAGAATCAACATAGGGAGTGACGTCCAGGAGATCTATACCATTGGCAAGCTCTTGGGAAATATGGTAGATCTGAGTCCAGAGCTCACCGATGGATTCTTCCGAGCCCTCCCGTAGGGAAGTCATCAGTTGCAGATCAAGTCCTGGATACCAGCTCTTCGCGATAGAGAGGACAGCCTGCACCCCAGATCGGAAGGCAAAATCAAGCATATGGTCAACCCGGCGGCCTACAGCTTTCAGACTCCGAGCAACATCTTCATGCTTATCAAATGCAATGGTCTTCTGCTTGCCCTTGAACAGATTGTCATTCAAATTCTGGATGCAAGCCTTGTATGTGCACAGGGCACCTTTCACATAAGGAATCCGAGCGTCCAGGGCAACCACAAAGTCTTCGGCGTCCCAGCCGGCATCAGCAACAACTACCACACCCCGCACTCGGCGGGCTGCGACAACTGCTTCGTCGACAGTAGCGTTGGAATGAGGCCAGGCATCTGGCAGGAGCAATCGGAGAAGGAAGTTAGTCCGATCAGGGCAAAGTTAGATCGGAGTGTAAAAAGCAATAATTACCTGCAAGAGCAAGATCTACTCGGTGAAGGCAGGTGTGGGAAAAATCAACACTAGCTTGGGCGCGCTGGATCTCTATGATCTGCTAGGCATCCATGTCTTCACCACGTTTAACCGCGGCATCCCTTTCCTTCATGAGTTGGCCCTCAACCTCAATTCGGGCACCGGAGAGCCTCTGGAGTTCATGTTCATGAGTGCGTCGGGCAGCGGCGAGATCATCGACAGCTTGTTGAAGTTTGGCTTGAAGTTCAGTTTCGGCGGCGGCCAGGCGCTGGTGGTTTTGTTCGGCGCGGCCGAGCTGGATATTCTTCTCACCGAGCTAGGTCTCCAGTTCGGCGATTCTCTTCTGAGCAGCCTCCAGCTCGGAGGAACGAGTGGCAGCAGCTGCAAGTGTGCAATGGAGTAAGGATACAATAATGATCGGAGAAAGCAAGAAAGGGCAGGCAAAATGTACCTGTGAGTTCCTGAATCTTGGCAGCTTAGGCATCAGCATTCTTCTTGAGAGCGGCAATGGACTTCTGACCCGCTGAATAAGCGGCCAGAAGCTCCTCAAATATAGCTTTACGCCTATCACAGATGGCCTGAAAAACAGACCGATCAAAGTTAAAGCAAGAGCATAAGGTAACAAGGAGAAATAAAGATCCGAGCAGATTGCGAGAAATCGGCCCGAATCTCGGGAATACACCCAGTGGGTGCGCTAGGCGCGCCCCCACTAAAAAGAGAGCTTACAGTAACAGAGTGGTTGGACGCAAGAATTTGACCCAGCGAGGCATCGGCTAAGCGTCGGATATCGGTGGCAAGGCCGCCCAGCCAATCCAGAAGCTGGGACGGAAGTTGGTCTTCGGAGCCACGAGGCGGAGGAGTGGCCGAATCGGCAAGTGGTCGGAAAGGCGAAACGTCGGAGGTGCCAAGGTACGCCTCGCGGAACCGGTCGGCCAGTACAAGCTGGCGGCCGGATGGCAGTTGGCGAACAAGAGCACCGGAGGAAGGTGCTATAGAAGCACTGGGTCCGGCAGCAACATGAGTGGCAAGTGGAGAAGTAGGTGGAACAACAGTGGGCTCGATGGAGATGGCCGCGGCGCTCCCTGAGCCAGCAGCAGGGGAGGGATCAACGGCAGTGGCCTGGGCTGGAGAAGCTTCAGGATGAGGAGGATCAACGGCAGTGACATGTGCGATGCCAGAATGACCAGCAGAATTGGAGAAGCAGCGGCAATGGTTGGAATAGGAGAGGCCGACTGCGTGCCAGCAGTCGGAAGAGCAGTAGAGGTCGGTGGCGGAGCAATCGGTCGCGTTTGGGCCGCGGCAGCAACAGCTTTCTTCTTGGCCCGCTCGGCTTTGTGGGTGTTAGCGGCACCTTTCTTGCGTGTAGGCATGAACACATTGGAGGTGGCCGAGGTTGCCGGGGTCGTGCGGGCAGGAGCAGCAGAAGGGGCAGGGGGAGCAATCGGCGCACCCCCAGGTCCGGCAGGGTCCAAAGATCGGGCAACCCTGCGATAAAAGAGCACAAGTGGGCAAAGCAGCACATGAAAAATCAAGAAGAAAAAGGGGTGCAGACATGTACCCGGAAGCTCGAGGAAGTTGCGCAGCAAATTTGGCCATGGAAAAGCCAGGGCGAGCGATATTCAGCGGAGTAGGAGAAAGCACAGGGCTACTAATTTCAGGGGCAGCTCGGCGCGGGCCCGTTTTCCCTTTCTTCTTGGCAATCTTGGAAGGGCCGGCGTCATCAGGTCGGGGGCGTTTCCCCTTAGACAGTGTCTTTTCGGCAGGCTCAGATTCTGTGCCGAGGTCACCAAAAGGATCAGAATCACTGCTCCATTCGGCCATGAAGCGTTTGACGGAGGAATCAGACTCACCCGGCTTCTTCAAGCCGAGTCCGAAGGAAGCAGTTCGGGCTTCGGTCTCGGATTCGGTCTCTTCTTCAAGCTCCAAGTCCTGAGCGTCTTCTTCAGCTCGGTCAGGGTAGTAGCCCGAAGCGGATTGTCCGTCCTGCATGAGCCTGGAGGCCAGGAATTCCTGAGGAAAAGGATCCGATCAGAACTAGTATGAAGGAATTCTTGATGGACTGAGGCAGTTGGGATGAGGATAGAGGCCGACCTGGCGGAGGTAGATGGTGGCGCCGCCGCATTCGGCCATCACCTTGACTTCCTCTCTTTTCTTGGTCTTGGAGTTGATAGTATGCACACCAGTGCCCACTTGGAAGCTGCGGAAGTGAAAGATCCGGCACCAGAGCCCAATGGTGGGCCGGACGCCGAGATAGTCTTCGCACAAGGATACGAAAGTAGAGAGCAGCATGATAGCATCGGCTCCAAGATGATGCGACTGCATCCGGTAGAAGGCAAGGAAATCGTGAAAAAATTGGCTCACCGAAAGCCCGAACCCGCGCTCGAAGTGTGCAAGGAAGACAACACGTTCGCCATCCCGGGGCGCGGGCACGATCTCGTCGCCGGGAATGCGGAAATCGAGGTCCGCCGGGATCTTGCGAGACCGGCGTAGGAGTGCGACTTGCATCTCTGTCACGTTGGAGCCCTTCCAAGCTCCACTCTGGGAGCCGGCGGCGGCGTCGTCCCCCATGGAGGCATCGGACTCTGTGGTGGGCGAGGAAGAGCGAGGCGAGGACGAGGAAGAAGGCGGCGGTGGTGGAGACGACAACGGCGGAGGAGGAGTGGTGGCAAGGGCGGTGAAGTGCGGCGGCTCTAGGCGTCGGAGGAAGTGGCAACGACACGGCGGGGCGAGCGGTGCGGCAGCGGAAGCAATGGAGAAAAGCTCGAGGAAGGAGATGGAGTGAGGGGTGCGAGACGCATCTCTCACCTCGTCGGGTATTTAAAGACGCGATAAAGAGGTAGTGGGATCGGCTGTGCCGATCTGACAGGCGGTGTGGCCGCGTGTATCCACAGAGCGGCGTCAGTTCGGAGCACAGAAGATCCGGCGGATGAAACGGGACGTGCGCGCGTGGGTCAAGGCAGTGGTTACGGCATGTCAAATCATGGCACGACGTCCCGTATTTTTCGGTGAATTCGAAGCGGCAAGTTCGGTCAACATTCCAGTCAAACCATCCGTTGGGCGGATCGGTCGAGGAAGTCAAGACCAATCGGAAAATTAAGTGCAATCGGCCTATTGAGAGAAGTTGATACGAAGATCAAGAGCAATCGGAAGAATAGAAGCAATCGGAAGATTAAGAGCAATCGGCAGGTAGCAAGCAACCGGCCTATTGGAGCAATCGGTCAGAAACAAGGAAAGTATTTTTAAGGAACCTGTGCAGGCCTCGCCATCTCTGAGTTCGGCGGGACCTCCGCAGCTTCAGGGGCTACTGTCGGGGGAATGACCCCTGGGTAGGGTCACCCAGGGGAAATAGTTCATCAAAGCAAAGATCACCGAGCTGGAGGTCACTGATCTATTCAAGGCCGAGCTAAACAAGAGAAACCAAGAAGTGGGCCGAATTGTTCCAAGTGAGGGCCGATTGCCCCGGAAAGGGCGCAATCGGCCTCATCCAGGAGCATCCGGCCGAAGTAAGAAGAGCAGCGTCCGATCAGAGGTCCAGATCGGACACTTGGTACAAGAGCATTCAATGCGCAATACCTGAAGATCGGGACTGTCAGAGGCGTGCGGTCTCCTCCAGCGCCGATCACGCGGACAGGTCGACAGGCCTAAGTACCTAGCCTTACTGCTCACAGCCGAGATCTACGGGATAGCGACATGGCGAGACGCAAGTCTACACCGGGTCATCCGGAGAAGCACGATGCTAGGTCCCTAGCCGATCTGAGACAGACAGCTGGGCCCTTCCTCTTGTATATTTACCTTTGTACCCTGGGCTCGGCCTATAAGAGCCCCGGGTACCCCTCCTGCGTGAGGGACGACGGCAGAGTAGTTATTGCAATCTCACCCACCAGAGAGAACAAGGAGAGAGTAGAGACCTGAGGCCCTCTTCTTCTTCCTCTCAAACAGCTCAAGGAGCATTCATTGTAACCAGAGTTATTAAATATAGCTAGCTCGGCAGGACTAGGGGTGTTATCTCTACGGAGAGCCCCGAACCTGGGTACATCGTGGTGTCTCACCGTGTGTTCCCATTCTCGTTTCCGGTACCAGCGACATTAACCTCGGTCTGTCCCCCTCTTTAGCCATCCCCATGGCATCTGCCGTTACATATCGACGACAGTTGAGATAGTCGGCTTTTCTCCAGCGTGTCAGCGGGATTGCTTCGGTTTGTTTTGCTGTTGTTAAGTAAAAGCTGCGGTGGCGAGGCCCTGTGGTATACGATGACTAGCTGCATGTGGGCCTTTCGGTGATCTTTCCTGGTGCCTATCGTGCCTGGTTTTTTCCTTTAGAGTTCACCACATGAGTCGGAGCTGCGCTATTTGGTCACAGGGTTTAGGATTGATGATGATGCCTCTAGGAAAGTGTGACGCCTGCGTGCGGTCTCGGTGAGGCATTTTTTAAGTGATGTGTGTGTGTAGTATCTTTGGGTGCCGCTCGGCATTGTAAGGCATTTTTTCTTAAGGATTTTTGATCGGTTTCCCTAAATTAACCGAGCAACTTTAATTCTCTCTTATTTAATGGATGTAGCAAGGCTTTTTCCACTTTTTCGATTTTTATGGTATGATGCTTTAATGAAGAAGACACTTGTTTATAGCACCAACCTTTAGACCCTATGAGACATATGTGTGTTGGCAGTTGGCTCGGATGTCTTTTCACGCGGAAGAACGGACCAATGATATTAAGTAGACTAGGAGAGAGCTTCATCTTGAACCTTAATTACACTGAAAACATGCTAGTATGACACTATATCATTACATACAAACAAAAATCGAAAATGATAATTGTGTAACGTTAGGGTGGAGAGGTGTCGGTCGAAATGCTCCATTAAATCTCTGCACACTAATTTTAATGCAAACTCGTCGCACGTCACACGTGAAAAACGTTTGGGCCGACGGGCGGTGGGCACAAATACTTTTCCCACTTTTTTTCTCTCTCTCACCTTACTGGGTCACCCAACAAACACCCTTTCTTCCACCACATCCACTCCCCCACTCACGGCAAACCCCTCCAACAAATGGACGGTTAGAGATGTGTGTCGCGACCTGTTGTGGATCTCTGCGACGTGGGTAAGCCTTCACCGATAGAGTGATAAAGCGGGGCGCGGAGGGGGGAGTGCAGCAGGGGTGCCGGCGAGGGTGATGTGGTGGCTTGCCCGCACATCTCGACGTCACGGTGGAAGGAGGAATAGCGTAGCCGTCGCTGACGGAGCAATGAGGCGGGGCACGAAGGGGGAGTGCAACGCTGATTGCTGTCGAGGGTGTTGTGGTCGCCTGCCCTCGCATCTCGTCGCTTCAACGGAAAGGGGAAGAGAGGAGACGTCTCCGATGGAGCGCTGGTGTGGGGACGCAGAGGGGCATGAAGCGGCGGTTTCCGGTGAGGGTGCTGCGGCGGTTTCCGGTGAGGGTGCTGCGGCGGCCTGCCCATGCATCTCGGCGCCATGGCAGTAGCTCGATAGAGGCGCTGCTACATAGCTCGATCTTCTGCCATATAGGTTTCTTCGTCGCCCCTGGTCCCCGTGCTGGTAAACATTTCTTTGCCTTGTCACTGTTAACCTGGAACCCACCATTTCGACATGGCAAATTTCCGTCGAAGTTGCCAATGTATATAGTTCAAATTTGAGTATGCAATCAAGTTTAGATAATTCATATTTTCACATGGCAATATATGTTGTTCATTGCAAGTTGTGAAAGATGAGCCCACTAGGATTGTCATGTTTATAGGAACATGACGGTTTATACTTTGTAGTAGTATAAATAGCAATGATGATTTAAATATTTTGCGTGATCTTTTTTTATGTTCAATTTTTGTGTGTGCAAGTTGTGGGAGATGATTCCTTTAGGATCTATGTTGTATTCACGTGGCAATTTTGTGTTGTTCATTTTTGTGTGTGCAAACTGTTGAAGGTGAATCCACTAGGATTAGTTATGTTCAAATTTTTCACATGTCAATTTTTGTTTATGTTCAAAAAATTTGTGTGCAAGCTGTGCGAGATGATTCCTTTAGGATCTTTGTAGTATTCACGTGGCAATTTTTTTGCTGATCATTTTTGTGTACAAGCTGTCGAAGATGAACCCACTAGGATTAGTTATGCGTCATAGAAACATGACAGTAGTATAAACCGAAACGATGAGTGAAGGATCTTTTCTTGTGTTTCACATGGCAATTATTTTTGTATTACTTCACAATCTTGTCAAATTTCTTGTTTCTTAAAGCATGGCAACTTTCATAAAAACACCATGGCAAACTTACATATGCATTTTCCTTGGCATTTTTGATAATTTTGTTTTTGTGTTATTTGAATCATTTCTTGTGTTATTACTCACATACATGACCATTTTATTACGCAAAAGGTGGAAATTTTCATAAAATAGCATGGAAAATTAGAGTATACATTTACCATGGAAAATTTTAAATCATTTTTGTTTTTAATGTTATTAATCACATACATGGAAATTTTATTTACGCAAAAGTTGCCAATTTTCATAAAAATAGCATGGCAAATTAGAATATGCATTTTCCACGGCAATTCTTTTTGAATCAATTATGTTTTTGTTATTATACCCGTAAATGGAAATTTTATTATGCAAAAGATGGCAATTTTTATATAAATAGCATGTCAAAGTAGAATATACATTTTCCATGGCAATTTTTGAGTCATTTTTGTTTTTGTGTTATTATTCACATATAAGGCAATCTTATTGCGGTAAGGACGCCAATTTTTATATAAATAGCAAGGCAAAATAAGAATGCACATTTGCCATGTCAATTTCTGAATCATTTTTGTTTTTGTGTTATTATTCACATACCTGGCAACTTTATTAGGAAAAATATGGAAATTTCCATATAAATAACATGGAAAATTATAATTTGTTTCGGTAAAAAATAGGATAGCAAAACTGAACATGCATTTTTTTCATGGCAATGTTTGATTAACTTTTTGTAGTACTTCACACTCTTCGCGGTTGTTTCTTTTCTTAAAGCATGGCAATTTTGATAAAAGTGGCATGTAATTTTAATATGTACTTGCCATGGAAATTTTGAAACAATTTGTTTTTCTTATTGTGTGCGTACACGGAATAATTTACTACGCAAAACATGGAATTTTTTGGTAAAAATCATGGCAAAAATGGAAATTAATTTTTAATATTTTTTTGTATTATTTCACATTCGTGACAACTTTGATAAAAAAATACCACGGCATTTTTTAGAATATGCATTTTTCCATGAGAATTTTTTGTGTTATTTTTCACATGTGGTATTTTTATTATGCAAAATATGGCAATTTAAACATGCGTTTTGCCATGGCAATTTTTTTGATCAATTGTTTTAGAATATTTTGACATTCATTGCAATTTATTTTTATAAAGCATCGCAAATTTGTTCAAATGTTTTTACATGTGAAATTGGTTTTATATTTTTATAATGGTAATTTTACACTAATTTAATATTTTATTACCATTTGCAAAACCTGAGCTTAATTTAGCCATACACAAATCTAGGTTTTTAGATAGATTCCCAATTGGGTCAAATTGTGCCTTGCTTTTTTTGTTCTTTTTTAATACTTGTAGACAAATTTATACGAGGGGGATGTTTAGGCTACGGAGATCCTCGTACCGAATGTCAGGTGTGGGGGTATGTAGCCCGAGCGTTAGGTAGATATCAGTATCAATAAAAAATAAATAAAAATGCAACATCACACAAATGTCTAAGAAAACATGTCATCTCATAGTATGTGTCATGATCCATTGCATAATCCCGTTCACCAAAAGTCATCCATAAATATAAACATGTATAAAATTGTTTTTGTTTATAATGTGTAGGAGTCAGTTAACTAAATGCAGAATGAGATCACATGTTTTAAATGCTTCCCAGTGACGAGAAGAGAGCGTCAGATCGTCCCCCCACCAACTACACCCTTGGCCCTACGTTCAATCTCGTCACCATCGTTCACCTCTTGCTCTCCACCCGCCGTTGAGGCCACCTATGTCGTTGTCTCCTTTCTCACAGGATGGCGGGAGGCTGAAGGTGGCGCATGGTGTCGCGGATGCTGCGTGCTACTTCGCTGGATGGCGTTGCTTACCTCAAGACCTCCCCATGACACATCTCACTGATGATCAGATGTGCGATGGAGCATTGCGGCCAGGGGCCAATTTTTCACATCCCCAAAAATATCAAATTTTGAACTATGATTGTTTTTATAGAGTGAATTAAAAATTAAAATAGCAGTGAATGCTTGCGGAAAATATTAGAATATACATCTCACTCTTAGCAAATTTTAAATGCAAAATATCAAAACAAAGAAACTAAACAACATAACACTACCAGGCTTGTAGCTCCCTCCCTCTCTCTCTCTCTCTCTCTCTCTAGCGTGCAACATAGGTCACTCGACCCAACTAACCTCCCCGAAACGCCCCTCTTTCTCTGACCGTGTTGTTGACCACTATGGGTGTTGCTTCTTTATCCCGCCCGGTCCGCTTTATCCTCTTTTCGAAAAAAAGACATGCTTGATAACATTTTGTAGGCGTTCCTCAACTTCGGTGGCTTGCGCGACTATGTCATCTCTATCCCTATTGAGATTTCTAGCAAATTTTATTAAGCTTCTCTCACTTATGTCGTGATGTGGGATGCCAAGGCGTTCATTGTTGATATCCTTGACATGCCTGTCGAAATCCCATGTTGACACTTTGCCATTGCATGATTGCTAGATGGGGCCAGAATCCTCATTTTTGTGACCGCTTGACTGAAGAAGAAGTGGTCGAGGGTTGGCATTCGGCTGAATCGCCGATATCCTCTTACATGTCATTGAACTCATCAGTGGCATCGTCAATAATGTTGGCAATTTCCTTAATGTTAGCAACAAGGTGGGTGGTGGATGGGTCAAAAGGGTTGACTCCCATGAAAGGCTTTCCAACATGGTTAGAGTGGGATCGAAAAGTCTGACTTAGCAAGTTTCTAGATGTGATCTAACATTAGATACAAAAGACGTTTGTTACAATCTTCCGATACGTCCCAAACGTATCTATAATTTCTTCTTGCTTCATGCATGTTTTGTGTGATATTGCTATGATCTAGATAAATTTTCATACACTTTTGATCATATTTGGACTAACCTATTAACTCAATGCACCACAGTGCCAGTTCCTGTTTTCTGCTGTTTCTCTATTCCAGGTTTCCCTCATATTAAAACTGCTCCAAAAAATTGGGAAAAATCGGATAAAAAATCAGCGCAACTGAACCTTCCAAAGCCCCGAAGGAGGGCCAGAGGGGGCCCACCTGGTGCCCAAGCGGCCAGGTGGCGCGGCCTAGGGTGGGGACGCGCCGGGTGGCTGCCTGGACACCTGGTGGCCCCCCTGGCTGCACCCCTTCGCCTATTTAATCCCCGTGACGCGAAAACCTCGAGGAGATAACCCTTTTTCGTGATATCACCTCTGTTCCGCCGCCGCCGGGCTTCCAAGATCGGGAGCGCCAGCAGACTTCTTCGTGGCACCTTTCCGGAGGGAGGATCGACCTCCGGGAGCTTCCCCTCCACCATGGACGCTTCCCGGATGTGCCGTGAGTAGTTTCCCTTGGACCATGGGTCCATGATCAGTAGCTATGCGATGTTCTCCTCCCCTCTTTGTTCTTCATGGTTTAGTCCTCGTGAGCTGCCCTACATGATCGAGGCACATATGCAATCTTTCTGCTGTTGCTATGCTGAGTTTGCTGGGATCTGTTGGATTATGAGATTATGTTCAGATTCTGATAGAGTAATATATTTGGTTCTTATCTTTTATATTTTTGTTCCTAAGTAATTCTTGCATGTTCTCCGTTGCTGTTTATTGCTTTGGCCAAGTAATAGGTAGTAACTCCAAGAGGGAACGTTATGCTCGATTGTGGGTTCATGCCCCCTGATGACACGCTTGAGTGACACAAACATGAATCTGCGGATGTGTTGTTGCCCCAAGGGGGAAAACAACAGTGCTTGTAACCGCGGTTGCAAGGATTGTTTAGTTTACGCAAAGTGCTTTTTAATGCAGTTGTCTATTGCTTTGGTTTTACACTTTGGGTGGGGCTCGCAACTTAATACCACCGAGATGTTTTGGATAGATATCTCAAGCTGGATGATTAGTAGTAGATGCATTTAGATTCCAGTCTACTTATTTTGGCGTACTGCCCATGCTTTTGAGCATCGTCCTTTCTTTGTAGCATTGCGGTGCGTTTATACTCCTGTCAATTGCCCAGCTGTAATTTGTTTACCTCGCATAGCAGTTTATCGTCTTTTGGGAGAGAGACATCACTAGCTAGTGAACATCACGGGACCCTGATCCATATTCTCATCACTGTTTACACGCTTATTTATTTTTCTTATTTTACTTTCTAGTTGCTACCATTATCATTATCCCTTGCGTTTGATCCTTTGTAAGCAACAAGACCGGAGAGATTGACTACTTCTCTGAACTTCGTTGGGAGCAAAGTTATTTGTTTCTGTGTGCAGGTCCAGGTTAAGAGAGCAATATCTCAAACGGCGCGTTGCTCTCTTCACCACCTACTTTTCACTGTCGGAGTCCTACTGGAGACAAGCCTCATGTATCTTCACTGAGGGAAATTTGATGCTATCCTACATCTCACCTTCCACTTGGGGTAACCAACGAAGGGCCAGAAGCCATTATTGTAGGGGAACGCGGCAGAAAACAAAAAATTTCCGCACTACGAACATCCCAGGACCACTATGGAGACTGCATACAAGGTTTTGATCTGATCGTTACCGACTCGTAGCGCAGCGGAAGTAGAGTCGATGTAGATCGTCGGTGCAGATCCCCGCAGCTAGGATTTACAACCTCCCAACCGCGAGAATGTATTCCCTCGTCTGCTCCTCGGACAGCGCTCAGGGAGGCGGTCGGACAGTCCCTCGGACGATGTCACGGACAGCCCTTCGGGAGGCCCCTCGAAACTCGATCGGTAACTCGGACAGCCCTTCGGGAGGACCCTTGAAACTCGAACGATAATTTGGACAGCCCTTCGGGAGGACCCTCGAACAGCCCCTCGAGAAAAAGATCGAAACTACGACCTCTCTACGGGGTTGCACACATACGGTGTCAGCTATCCGGCAGGGCTTCGCCGTCCAGAACTAGTTCCTGCCGGAACCCAGACACCCTTTCGGCTCTACGAAACTATTTCGCGGGGAGGGAGAGAGAATGCCAGATCAGTCATGGCTTGTGTATTGAACTCAAGGGAGAGCTTGGATCAAGCATATGGGGCTGCCCTCACACCTCTATTTATAGGAAACCCAAGGGGGCTTTCTTGGCTCCCAAGTCCTTCTAGAAGGCTTTCCAAAAATATCCCAAGTAGTACTTTGTACTATTCATGACACCACTTTTTCGCGTCCGAAAAATCCAAAAATATTTCTGTGGGTCTTAGAATAATTCCAATACCCACTAAAATGATTTTGGGCGCGTTCCGAAACAATTCCGGATTTGTGATTTTCATCTGCGAAAAGCAACCTAAGCATTTCCGGCAGCTCCGAAATATTTCCGAAAAAATATATTTTATTCTTTTCTCCAGAAAAATTCCAGAAGTTACCAGAACAATTCTGGCACCCTCCAAAATTACCAGGTGCTTACCGAAACCTTTTCGGCTTAGTGGTTCACTCCGAAACAACTTTTCGGTTTTACCGAAACTATTCCGGTGTTCTCTCTCCGGAACTTTTCCGTTTTCTCCGAAACCTTTTCGGTGACTTTCTCTTAGACGCCCTGTCTAGTATTCAGCAGATAGATGACCCTTAAGCGTGTGACCCTATAGGTTCGGTGAAGTATAGACATGACCCGGAACACTTTCCGATCAATGATCAACATCGGAGCCGTGGACACTCATATTGACCCCTATACCCACACGAATAAATATTCGAGTGAACCTCCAGTTGTCGTGTGCTATTTCTGTTGCTTCGCGATATGTTACAAATACCCGAGGTGAGACTTATCGGCATCCCCGTGGATCAACACTTGTCCACTATGCCAGTTACCTCGTTACTGGTATTGTTCTCTTTTCTCGTTCCCGCGTTCCGGCATCCCTGTGATCAAATCACACTGTGTCTGGCCAGACGATGGTGGATACCGTAACACCGAGAGGGCCCGAAGAATATCTCTCCATCGACGGAGGAGCAAATCCCAATCTTGAGCTACCTAGTTCCTTGTCATACTTTTCCGTGAACCCGTAAGCCGCCGTAATAGCCACCCTTTTACAGATGACGTTTAACAAACCCCAAAGTTCACGAAGCAAGTACGAAGGAACTCGATACTCTCATGGTCTAAGGAATTATGCAAACGCCCAACTTTCTCTGTGTTATAATCCATTAACTGGTGACGAAAGTATCTCATAGCATAACATCAATCTGGGTCGTTTCAACACAAATGTTCATCTAACATTGTGCCCTCAAAATTGCCGGCATAGTCATGCCCATGATCAGGAAAACAGAACCATCATGCAAAACTTGAGCTAGTCTTAGAGGCGAGACTAGGAATATATATATTTTATTTGTTTATTATTCCACACGTGCATATGAGTCTTCCTCCGAGCCTCGTGGTTATTGCAGACTCGAGAACCATTGCAGTTATAGCATGGAATATAAACATAATTAGGAACATGGGGATAAATAATAACATTTATTATTGCCTCTAGGGCATATCTCCTACAGACTCCCACTTGCACTAGAGTCAATAATCTAGTCAATGCTAATGCACTTTACACCTACGGCATACTGGTGTAAAATATGCTTCACATGTGGTATAGCCTGATGTCCAACGGATCTGACAACTTCAACTCCGTGTGTATCTTTGCATATCCTCGCGTTTTCACGCTTTCACAAAATTCATATTTTGTGTGGACTTGGCTTTGTATATATGCGAATCACTGGTCGAACCTTGATTCCTCAGACTGAGCTATGGAGCAACTATCTTCAATAGTGTTCCATTGACCAAAGCCATATTGGAACCATACTAAGTTCATGAATGAACTATATGATTCAACATTTTCTTTGTTGCTTCTAAAGCAGCAACATACATAGCCATTTGTCATAGAATTTCGCCACACTAACCTGTTATGAACAATTCCAACTTACTGTGCCACCATATTGTGTATTACACACAAAAAAACTTTAACTCAAATCAAAAATCGCATGGAGCATTGATGAAGACCGTATCGATGTAATTACTTACAACAAGTACTTCATAATCTCTTCTTGCGAGAAAACATGTCATCAGTGCTACTTTAGTACTCAATGACATTTTTCACTGTTGTCCCACGATCAGTTCTTTGATCACTTTGGTATCTATACTCGCAACAACTTTGGATGTATTCGACATATCTAGTTGTTTTACATACCATGGAATACATGATTAATCCCAACATGAAGGTGTGTGGAATCTCCATCATGTAATTTGCTCATCAGTGCTTTGGGACACTGAGTCTTGCAAAAACTCTTTCCATGTGACTTTGGCAAGAATCACTCCTTGTCGTTTTTAATGCTAAATTGTTTTGGCATCTTGTCAGCATGTATTTTGGCTTAGCCCTATTAGGCAATTCTATCTCTTAGATAATTATGCCTAATATCAAGGCTACTTAGCCCAAGCACTTCATCAAAAAACTATTTTCAATGAAGTCCTAATTCATGTCAAGAAATTTATATTATTTCCAATTAACAATGTGTCAAGCACACACAAGGTTTTTAGAAATATTATTATGCTCCCACTTACTTTCTTGCAATCACAAGCATCTTCGTCATCCATTGATGAAATCAAACTCTTTTGACTATTTCATCAAAAACGAAGATTCCAACTCCATTATGCTCTCTTTTGTCCATCGCAGGAACTCTGAAGTTTGCATACTTACTAGCATCCTCTGGACTGACAAAATACCTTGGACTGTATCTCCAAGGCAGTATTTCCATCTCCTGGAAATCCTTTTGGCATCCATGTTTCATATCTCATGAATGAAATACGTATTAATTGCTAGTTTAACCCGAACCGACTTTAAGCATCGCTACGGAGAGACAATCTCGCCGTAGTTAATTCCTTGAAATTGTTATAAGCAACAAGTCGAGCTTTATGGATAAAACATTTTTATCCGTATCAGTTTATAGTTCCATTAATATTCGTTAGACTCTAAGTCTTCCGAATGGTCCATCAAGATACAATCTTGAATTACGTATATGGAAACTATCTCGGATTTGTATTGGTATTTAGCCAATTCCGGAGTCAGGGACCATCATCGCTTCCTTGATTATCGTAGGTATGTTGTTGTCTAACAACAATATCTCGTTTGCGCACCTGAGAGGTTTGCACGAGTTTTGCTTACGTGGCTCAGTTGCAAGTTTGACCGAAGTCCATACATCTCATGTAGAGGCTTCCGTATCAGTTGCAGTAGGAAACTCTGGAATCACTTCCAAGGTTCCTTTCCTTTGATCTGATGACGAAGATATTGTTATCTCGTCGAGTTGCACTGTCCTCCCACTCACCTTTTTGCAAGAACCATTCTCTTTAAAAGCATACCGTTCTTTGTGGCAAAACCTTTTGCCTCGGTATAGTGGTGGAGGAATTCCCAATAATTTGGGATAACCTACAAAGTAGCACTTGTCTGATTTGGAATAGGTTTGTAAACAGTTTACACAATCCCCATATTCCAAATGTTAAGAAAAGATAAAACATGGTTGGGCGTACCATACCATGGCATCATTTCAACAGACCTGATGGCGCTCCTTTCAGTGTAAAAGCCGCAGTCTCTAAAGCATTACATTAAAAGGGATAATGGCAAATTGATTTATGTCATCTTTGATCTTACCATGTCATAAATGGTTTGATTACATCTTCAAGGACATTCCACTTGCAGTGGTGTTCCGGGAGGTGCAAGTTATGAAAACTCTTTTCACAACTCATCAGACATTGGCTAAACTTGTAACTCAAAAATTCCTTTCTGCAATCGAATTGTAGAAACATAATTTTCTTGTCACAATAACTTTCACTTCATTTTTGAAAACCTTTCGAATGATTTCAAAAGATCCAGACTTACGTCTCATCAAGTAAATATCCATATATCTACTTGAGTCTTTTCTGAAGATAGATAAATCCACTACTAACAACATTTATCGAACTACACACATCAAATGTATGATCACCAATAAGTTTGTTGTTCGTTCCTCATGGCCTGTGAACGGTATTTCGGTCACTTAACTTTTCGGACGAAAGTTGCAAGTGTGAGATGATTCATAATCAAATGACTTCAAAATCCATCATTATGGAATTTCTCCATGCAGGTTTCTCCAATGTGACCAAATGCAGTGCCACACATATGTGGTATTCTTTTAGTCTTTCGACATTTAGCGTCATTGTTATGGATGTATCATATTACCATCAATATTCGTAACATACATCCCATCCCCGATGGAAGCATGGCCCTTTATGTTATTCATAATAGTGAACAACAATTGTTCTTTTATGAACAACCTTCTTGCCACATACTTTATGCAATGGGCTAGAGTGTATAAAACTCTAAAACGAATTATGAAAATAAATACAGATGGTGATACACCGATGGAAGGTATAGTAACTTTTACTATGTTCCCAGCGCGTATCTAAACCTCATTACTGGCAAGTCTTTTAGGCCGTAGTGGTTCTTGCATCGAGTTGCAACAGAATGCAATCGAGCGGGTATTCCTGTGATCAACTTTTAATCATAATACCCAAGAATTATGGACTAACTGTTTAATCACAATTCCCAAGAACTATTTATTTTTGACCAGCCTTCCATACATCAATAACTTTCATGACTTTTATACATGAGATGGACATTCCAGTCTTCTTTCTTTTTGCCCTTATACTTTTAACAGTTTAACTTTCAATATATTTCTCCTACTCTCAGAAGAAGCACCCAACTTTAAGAGTGGCGTTAGCCCCGGACTTCCTAGGCGTGTGAGTCATACTAACACCCTTTGGACATTTCCTTTCTCTTTAAGTTGTTTGTTTTATTCACCTTCATCATATGACAGGCGTTCTTCTGGATCCCTCTCTTATCAGTCAAATGCCCAGTAAACACTTTACTAATACTTTGCAAACAAATATTGCTTTGGATATCTCATATCTTTTAGCCTTTGTCTGTATCTGAAAACAATTTTCAGTTCCATGAATATTACATAACTATCCCAAACTTGTGAAGTTCGGGTCTTATGGAAGCAAATGTATTGCACTTGACCACAATGGAATTCTAGCTTTTGGATCGAAGGACGAGAGTCACATCATCCATAGCATTAGCGGGAGGACACCGAAAGCATGCGATAGGACAAAATCCTTCTCGGCACTCTTGAGGACAATCCTCGCATTACGTTACCAACCGTAAAGTTTTAACCAGATATTTAACAGCTTATTCAATTTTAATAGGAAAGGTGGAAACGCGAGCCATTATTCTACAACTATTAGCAAATTATACTTAGACAGTGTTCATAATTAATTGCACTCAGAATTAAACAAGTTAATTCTAAAATGCGCTCCCACTCAAATCAATATCTCTCAAAATTGATTATGAGTGATTCAAGATCCAAATATCAATACAACGCCATAGAATCATCATCTCATGACGAGGATTTTGATTTGGTAGGCCAACTTGCCGATCACATCTCTATGTGACTCTTGTTCATCTTTCGATGCGTGTGTTCCGAGCTCAGGACGATCCTGCCATGAACGTCAAGACAACCAAGTGATCTTGCTGCGAGGTCTGACCTCACCCGCCTTACATTTCTCCAATCGTTCGTACCCATGCATCCATGGCGCACCCCGAAAGGATAGATACTGTGACGGTGCTACATTTGGGAGAACACTAACTACTTGATATTTTAAGTGAGAGATCACCCTAATAAAAAGCGACTACCGCGCAATCAAGAAGGGTGCAACTTAAGGGATAAACATCTCAGGTAATTCATAATTGCATGATATGGTATAGCCCCTTCTGACGGAGAAGTCAAGTATTTCTTCATCTTTGGCATTTGCGTCGGAGTTCACCTTCGCGAAGTTTGCCACCACCTTGTCGATGCACCAAATAATATTGCTATCTCTATAGCTAATAAAATAAGTGCATTACATAAGGTTGACTCGCAGGTCATTAAAGTGACAATCATATGGCTCCAGCCATCATGCCGAATCATGACACGCAGGTCATGTTAATAAATTTACATTATATAGTCATCTCATACATAATCAAATTAATATGAGCTTTGCTATACCACATCACATGCACATCCTGCAAAACCAAGTTAGACGCCTCTAATCGGTTTATGCAAAATTTTATTTTACGTGGCTTCTAAGGTTTTGACTTAAACCGCAGCTACCAACGTTTATCATCAAGCATGATTATTCAAGTCGCTAGATTAACTTTGCGGGGTGTATGAAACACGAGAAAATAAAATCTCGAGCCCCATACTGAACTTCGTCATACGCGTGATCCCCGTGCAGATCATATCTGCATTGCCCTTTAGTCTGCAGAATTTCTTCTTTCTCTAACTACGGTGGAATTCAACGAACTGTTAGCACTTCTTTGATCAATCAGGATCGCAGATTGCCAGAACTTTGAAACTCCACCATACTGTTATTGAGATCAGAAATACACAAATTCCAGGGAAGCAACAAGAACATCGGGTAACAGATTTCATCTGCCACCCGCATAAATAATTTTCAGCAATAGATCTGATCTACTCCAAAATTATATTATGCAATACCCATACATCTCTATGTATTCTAGATCGCAACATGCATCTACGCATAGCACGGCTCTGATACCACTATAGGGGAACGCGGAAGAAAACAAAAAATTTCCGCACTACGAACAGCCCAGGACCACTATGGAGACTGCATACAAGGTTTTGATCTGATCGTTACCGACTCGTAGCGCAGCGGAAGTAGAGTTGATGTAGATCGTCGGTGCAGATCCCCGCAGCTAGGATTTACAACCTCCCAACCGCGAGAATGTATTCCCTCGTCTGCTCCTCGGACAATGCTCAGGGAGGCGGTCGGACAGTCCCTCGGACGATGTCACGGACAGCCCTTCGGGAGGCCCCTCGAAACTCGATCGGTAACTCGGACAGCCCTTCGGGAGGACCCTTGAAACTCGAATGATAATTTGGACAGCCCTTCGGGAGGACCCTCGAACAGCCCCTCGGGCAAAAGATCGAAACTACGACCTCTCTACGGGGTTGCACACATACGGTGTCAGCTATCCGGCAGGGCTTCGCCGTCCAGAACTAGTTCCTGCCGGAACCCAGACAGCCTTTCGGCTCTACGAAACTATTTCGCGGGGAGGGAGAGAGAATGCCAGATCATGCATGGCTTGTGTATTGAACTCAAGGGAGATCTTGGATCAAGCATATGGGGCTGCCCTCACACCTCTATTTATAGGAAACCCAAGGGGGCTTTCTTGGCTTCCAAGTCCTTCTAGAAGGCTTGCCAAAAATATCCCAAGTAGTACTTTGTACTATTCATGACACCACTTTTTCACGTCCGAAAAATCCAAAAATATTTCTGTGGGTCTTAGAATAATTCCAATACCCACTAAAATGATTTTGGGCGCGTTCCGAAACAATTCCGGATTAGTGATTTTCATCTGCGAAAAGCAACCTAAGCATTTCCGGCAGCTCCCGAACATTTCCGGCAGCTCCGAAATATTTCCGAAAAAATATATTTTATTCTTTTCTCCAGAAAAATTCCAGAAGTTACCAGAACAATTCTGGCACCCTCCAAAAGTACCAGGTGCTTACCGAAACCTTTTCGGCTTAGTGGTTCACTCCGAAACAACTTTTCGGTTTTACCGAAACTATTCCGGTGTTCTCTCTCCGGAACTTTTCCGTTTTCTCCGAAACCTTTCCGGTGACTTTCTCTTAGACTCCCTGTCTAGTATTCAGCAGATAGATGACCCTTAAGCGTGTGACCCTATAGGTTCGGTGAAGTATAGACATGACCCGGAACACTTTCCGATCAATGATCAACATCGGAGCCGTGGACACCCATATTGACCCCTATACCCACACGAATAAATATTCGAGTGAACCTCCAGTTGCCGTGTGCTATTCCTGTGGCTTCGCGATATGTTACAAATACCCGAGGTGAGACTTATCGGCATCCTCGTGGATCAACACTTGTCCACTATGCCAGTTACCTCGTTACTGGTATTGTTCTCTTTTCTCGTTCCCGCGTTCCGGCATCCCTGTGATCAAATCACACTATGTCTGTCCAGACGATGGTGGATACCATAACACCGAGAGGGCCCGAAGAATATCTCTCCATCGACGGAGGAGCAAATCCCAATCTTGAGCTACCTAGTTCCTTGTCATACTTTTCCGTGAACCCGTAAGCCGCCGTAATATCCACCCTTTTACAGATGACGTTTAACAAACCCCAAAGTTCACGAAGCAAGTACGAAGGAACTCGATACTCTCATGGTCTAAGGAATTATGCAAATGCCCAACTTTCTCTGTGTTATAATCCATTAACTGGTGACGAAAGTATCTCATAGCATAACATCAATTTGGGTCGTTTCAACACAAATGTTCATCTAACATTGTGCCCTCAAAATTGCCGGCATAGTCATTCCCATGATCAGGAAAACAGAACCATCATGCAAAACTTGAGCTAGTCTTAGAGGCGAGACTAGGGATATATATTTTATTTGTTTATTATTCCACACGTGCATATGAGTCTTCCTCCGAGCCTCGTGGTTATTGCAGACTCGAGAACCATTGCAGTTATAGCATGGAATATAAACATAATTAGGAACATGGGGATAAATAATAACATTTATTATTGCCTCTAGGGCATATCTCCTACAATTATCATCTCTCGCGTATCAAGCAAATTTCTGGCGCCGTTGCTGGGGAACTCCGAGTGCTAAGATAGGGGAGTTGCCCACTACCTTTTACCTTTGCTTTTTAGTCTTGTTAGTTTACCTTTCAGTTTTTATCTTTGTGTCTTATATCAAAAATTACAAAAAATCTGCCACACTTGCTGCTACTATGGTTTCCACTGAAAACACCAAGTTGTGTGACTTCACTAGTCACAACAACAAAGACTTTATCTGCACTCCTATTGCCACACCTGCCACTTCAGCTACCTCTTATGAAATTAAACCTGCTTTGCTAAACCTTGTTATGAGAGATCAATTCTCTGGTGCTGGAGATGATGCTGCTTTACACTTAAATAATTTTGTTGGGTTATGTGATATGCAAAAGTATAAAGAAGTAGAAGGTGATGTTGTTAAGATGATGTGCGAGATGATGATAATGGTTTCTCACCCTTCGTTGGTTACCCCAAGTGGAAGGTGAGATGTAGGACAACAAAAAAATTCCCCTATGTAGAGGATAGGGTTTGTCTCCCGTAGGACTCCAGAAATGATAAGTAGGTGGTTTGGCAAGTTAGGCACCGAATCATTTGCCTCGCCTGGACCTGCACACAACACAAATAACTTTCCTCCCAACGAAGTTCAGTGAGGTTGTCAATCTCTCTAGTCTTGTTGTTTACAAAGGATCAAAACACAAGGGATAATGATAATGATACCAACTGTAAAAGAGGAAAAGTAAATAAGCGTGTAAACAATGATAAATATGGATCGGGGTCCCGTGATGTTCACTAGTGATGTCTCTCTCCCAAAAGACGATAAAACTGCTATGCGAGGTAAACAAATTATAGATGGGCAATTCACAGGATTATAAACGCACCGCAATGCTAACTATGCTACAAAAGAAAGGAAGAGGCTCAAAAGCATGGGCAGTACGCCAAAATAAGTAGACCAAAATCCATCTGCATCTACTACTAATCATCCACCTTGAGATATCTTTCCAGAACATCTGGCTGGTATTAAGTTGCGAGCCCCACCCAAAGTGTAAACCCAAAGCAAAAGAAAAACTGCATTAAAAATAACTTTGCGTAAAGTAAACAATCCTTGCAACCACGGTTACAAGCATCGTTGTTTTCCTCCTTGTGGCAACAACACATCCCCTAGACTCATGTTTCTGTCACTCAAGCGTGTCATCAGGGGGCTGATGGCTTCTCGCCCCTCGTTGGTTACCCAAAGTGGAAGGTTGAGATGTAGACAACAACAAATTTCCCTCGGTAAAGATACCAAGGTTTGTCTCCGACAACGAGAGGAAGGTGACAACGGCGCCAGCAATTAGGCGGTTGACGTGGACCTGCACACACAACATATAACTTTTCTCCCAACGAGTTCAGAGAGGTTGTCAATCCCTCCGGCCTTGTTGTTTAAAAAGGATCAAACGCATGGGATAATAATGATAGCGATAGCAACAAAAAAGGAAATTAAGCAGAAAATAAATAGTGGGTTTAAACAGTGTTGGAAATATGGATCGGGGTCCCATGATGTTCACTAGTGATATCTCTCTCCCAAAAGATGATAAAATAGCCATGCGAGGTAAACAAACTACAGCTGGGCAATTGACAGGATTATGTGCGCAAACCAATGCTAACTATGCTATAAAGAAAGGAAGAGGCTCATAAGCATGGGCGGTACGCCAAGACAAGTAGACCGAAATCCATCTGCATCTACCTAGTAATCATCCACCTTGAGATATCTATCCAGAACATCTCGCTAGTATTAAGTTGAGAATCCCACCGAAAGTGTAAACTCAAAGCAACAGACAACTGCATTAAAAAACTTTGCATAAAGTAAACAATCCTTGCACCCGCAAGTACAAGCACCGTTGTTTTCTCCCTTGTGGCAACAACACATCCCCTAGACTCATGTTTCAGTCACTCAAGATAGTCATCAGGGGGCATGAACCCACAATCATGCATCCCTCTTGGAGTCACTACCTACTACTTGGCCAAAGCAATAAACAGCAACGGGGAACATAAAAGAATTACTCAAGAACATAAATATAAAAGAGGAGAATCAAATATATTACTCAAACACAATCTGAACATAGTCTCATAATCCATCAAATCCCAGCAAACTCAGCATAGCAACAACAGAAAGATTACATATGTGCCTCGATCATGTAGGGCAGCTCACGAGGTCTAAACCATGAAGAACAAAGAGGGGAGGAGAACATCACATAACTACTGATCATGGACCCATGGTCCAAGGTGGACTACTCACGGTTCATCCGGGAAGCATCCATGGTGGTGGAGAAGCTCCCGGAGGTGGTTCCTCCCTCCGGCAGGGTGCCGGGAAGAGGGGTCCTGGTGCTCCCGATCTTGGAAGCGCGGCGGCGGCGGAACAAAGGAGAGATCGCGAAAAAGGGTTCTGTCCTCGAGGGTTTCGGGACGAGAGGGATATATAGGCGAAGGGGGGCAAACAGAGGTGGACCAGGGGTCCCAGGCGCCCCCTGGCGCGGCCTAGGGGGTGGCCGCGTCAGGTGGCCGCCTAGGCCACCCCAGGCTCCCCTCTGGCCCCACTTGGGCTCTTCCCGAAGCTTCCTGTACGCTGATTTTTCCTATATTTTTCCCGGAATTTTTCTGGCACTTTAAGTAATGGGAAAACCTGAAATACAAAAACATCAGAAAACAGGAACTGGCACTGGGGTGCACTGAGTTAATAGGTTAGTCCAAATATGATCAAAAGTGTATGGAACTGCATCAATATCATAGCAATATCACACAAAAGATGCATGGAGCAAGCAGAAATTATAGATACGTTTTGGACGTATCAACATCCCCAAGCTTAATTCCTGCTCGTCCTCGAGTAGGTAAATGATAACAAGCATAATTTCTGTGGTAACATGCTACAAACCATATAAGAACTTTTAAGTAAGAAATCAAGGCATGTAATTCGATTCAAGTCATAACAGGCAAGAGTCTATATTAGCATTGAAACAAGCAACATAAGAACATAAAGGTGCAAGAGCTCTCACTGTTCGTGACTCGAATGTCTCCAAATGGTGTTTGCGTGCAAGAAAGGGGATAGGGATATTTGAGGAGAGAATAAGGTGGAGGAGGAAGACATTTGAGCGGATCATTTTGACTTGTACCTGGCTAGTGGTCTGGGGATGAGTCAAGATAAGATTCCAAAGAAGACCAAGTGTGACACTTTAGTAGATTGAGTTCTCAACAATAAAAATACTTTTTCTCGTATATCCCTATCCCCTTTCTTGCATGAAAACACCATTTGGAGACATTCGAGTCACGGACAGCGAGAGCTCTTGCACCTTTATGTTCTTATGTTGCTTATTTCAATGCTAGATATAGACTCTTTCCTGTTATGACTTGAATTGAATTGCATGCTTTCATTGCTTTACTTACAAAGTTCTTATATGGTTGTTAGCATGTCACCACAGAAATTATGCTTGTTATCATTTACCTACTCGAGGACGAGCAGGAATTAAGCTTGGGGATGTTGATACGTCCAAAACGTATCTAAAATTTTAACTTGCTCCATGCCTCTTTTGTGTGATACTGCTATGATATTGATGAAGTTCCATACACTTTTGATCATATTTGGACTAACCTATTAACTCAGTGCATCCTAGTGCCAGTTCCTGTTTTCTGCTGTTTTTCTATTTCAGGTTTCCCCCTTATTAAAAGTACCAGAAAAATTTCAGGAAAAATATATGAAAAATCAGAGTACCGGAAGCTTCGCGAAGATCCCAGGAGGGGCCAGAGGGGAGCCAGGGGGGCCCAGGCGGCCAGAGGGCGCGTCCAGGCCCCTGGCCGCACCAGGGGGGGCGCCGGAAGCCCCTGTCCCACCTCTGGCTGCCCCCTTTCGCCTATTTATTCCCCGTGACGAGAAACCCTCAGGGACGGAACCCTTTTTCGCGATCTCTCCTCTGTTCCGCCGCCGCCGCGCTTCCAAGATCGAGAGCACCAGAAGACCTCTTCCCGGCACCCTACCGGAGGGAGGAATCACCTCCGGGAGCTTCTCCACCACCATGGATGCTTCCCGGATGAACCGTGAGTAGTCCACCTTGGACCATGGGTCCATGATGAGTAGCTATGTGATTTTCTCCTCCCCTCTTTGTTCTTCATGGATTAGACCTCGTGAGCTGCCCTACATGATCGAGGCACATATGTAATCTTTCTGCTGTTTCTATGCCGAGTTTTCTAGGATCCGATGGATTATGAGATTATGTTCATATTGGGATTGAGTTATATATTTGATTCTCTTCTTTTATATTTATGTTCTTGAGTAACTCTTGCATGTTCTCCGTTGCTGTTTATTGCTTTGGCCAAGTAGTAGGTAGTGACTCCAAGAGGGCGCGTTATGCATGATTGTGGGTTCATGCTCCCCGATGACTAGCTTGAGTGACAGAAACATGAGTCTAGGGGATGTGTTGTTGCCACAATGGGGAAAACAACGGTGCTTGTACTTGCGGGTGCAAGGATTGTTTACTTTACGCAAAGTTCTTTAATGCAGTTGTCCGTTGCTTTGAGTTTACACTTTGGGTGGGATTCGCATCTTAATACCAGAGAGATGTTCTGGATAGATATATCAAGGTGTATAATTAGTGGGTAGATGCAGATGGATTTCGGTCTACTTGTCTTGGCGTACCGCCCGTGCTTTTGAGCCTCTTCCTTTCTGTTTTGCATAATTAGCATTGGTTTGCGCACATAATCCTGTCAATTGCCCAGTTGTAATTTGTTTACCTCGCATGGCAATTTTATCGTCTTTCGGGAGAGAGACATCACTAGTGAACATCATGGGACCCCGGTCCATATTACCACCACTGTTTACACTAGCAATTTACTTTCAGTATTTACTTTTCCGTTGCTATCACTATCTATCATTGTTATCCTGTGCATTTTATCCTTTCTAAACAACAAGGCTGGAGGAATTGACAACTCCTCTGAACTCGTTGGGAGCAAAGCTATCTGTGTGTGTGCAGGTCCAGGAGAAGCAAGTGATTGTCTTCAAACGGCGCCTCACTTGCCGAACCACCTACTTGTCGACCTTGGAGTCCTACGGAAGACAATCTTAAAACCTCGGTGTCTTCACGGAGGGAAACTTGCTGTTACGCTACATCTCGCCTTCCACTTCGGGTAACCAACGAGGGAGAGAAGTTATCTCGTGTATCAGCACACTGTGTAACAAATTCAGCTCAAAAAGATGAACTGGCGAGTTGATCTGATTTTTCCCGTCAGAAGGAGAGAATCTGTTTTTTGGACAACATGTCACAACTTTCACTTCCCTTGTCATATGAGGCGATAACTTGGCACAAAGTTTGAAAACAAAGATACAATGATGTTGCTACAATAGTAACAATTATCAAGACCACTAAAAACAGAAAGTAAAAACTCAAAGTAAAGATAACAAGGGTTGTCTCCCTAGAGTTTTTTATTTATAGCCATAAACATGGGCTTAAGATTTTAGTGATGATCTCGTAGGAATAAGAGTTGAAGAGCAAAAGAGAGCATCAAGAAGCAAATACAAAATGCATTTAGGTCTAACATGCTTCCTATGCAAAGGGATCTTGTAGATAAATAACTCATTGAAGCATAAAGATATTAGCATAGGAAGGCAAAATAAGTGCAACTTCAAAAAATTTATCATGGAGAGAGGGAATTTGATATTATTGAAATATCAAAGAGCATATGTTCCCCTCTCATAATAATTTTCAGTGGGATAATGAATAAACTCAACAATATAAGTATCACATAAAACTTTCTTATCATGATCCACATGCATAGAAAATTTGTTACTCCCCACATAAGAAAAATCCTTCTCATTAGTAATAGTGGGAGAAAACTCAAAAAAATAGCTATCACATGAATCATTCTTATCATGATGCACTTGTAAAATTTTATTATTTATAGCATAAGTGTCATCACAATAATCATCATAGATGGGAGACAAAGTATCATCAAAATGAATTTCCTCATCAAAACTTGGGGGGCTAAAAAGATCATCTTCATAAAACATAGCATCCCCAAACATATAACTTTGCATATCATTAGCATCAAAGGTATTCAAAGAAGACATACTAATAACATTGCTACTATCATGAGTGTTGTGCAAATAATAAAGCTCCATACGCTTTTTGATTTTCTCTTCAATCACTTCATGTCCCAACTCAAGGTAGAGCTCATAAAGCTCTCTCATAATATTTTTGTTGTTTTCCATAAGCCTAACTAGTGAAAATAAAAACAAGAAACAAAAAGAATTAATTGCAAGATCTAAAGATATACCTTTAAGAACTCACCTCCTCAGCAACGACGCCAGAAATTAGCTTTGATGGCTTCTCACCCCTCATTGGTTACCCAAAGTGGAAGGTTGAGATGTAGATAGCAGCACATTTCCCTCGGTGAAGATACCAAGGTTTGTCTCCAGTAGGACTCCGACAACGATAGGAAGGTGACAACGACGCCAGCAATTAGGCAGTTGACGTGGACCTGCACACACAATAGATAACTTTGCTCCCAACGAGTTCAGAGAGGTTGTCAATCCCTCCGGCCTTGTTGTTTACAAAGGATCAAACACACGGGATAATAATGATAGCGATAGCAACAGAAAAGGAAATTAAGCAGAAAATAAATAGTGGGTGTAAACAGTGTTGGAAATATGGAAAGGGTCCCATGATGTTCACTAGTGATGTCTCTCTCCCAAAAGACGATAAAATAGCCATGCGAGGTAAACAAATTACAGCTGGGCAATTGACAGGATTATGTGCGCAAACCAATGCTAACTATGCTATAAAGAAAGGAAGAGGCTCAAAAGCGTGGGCGGTACGCCAAGACAAGTAGACCGAAATCCATATGCATCTACCTACTAATCATCCACCTTGAGATATCTATCCAGAATATCTCGGTGGATTAAGTTGCGAATCCCCCCCAAAGTGTGAACTCAAAGTAACAGACAACTGCATTAAAGAACTTTGCGTAAAGTAAACAATCCTTGCACACGCAAGTACAAGCACCGTTGTTTTCTCCCTTGAGGCAACATCACGTCACCTAGACTCATGTTTCTGTCACTCAAGCTATTCATCAGGGGGCATGAACCCACAATCATGCATAACGCTCCCTCTTGGAGTCACTACCTACTACTTGGCCAAAGCAACAAACAGCAACGGAGAACATACAAGAATTACTCAAGAACATAAATATAAAAGAGGAGAGTCAAATATATTACTCAAACACAATCTGAACATAGTCTCATAATCCATCAGATCCCAGCAAACTCAGCATAGCAACAGCAGAAAGATTACATATGTGCCTCGATCTTGTAGGGCAACTCACGAGGTCTAAACCATGAAGAACAAAGAGGGGAGGATAACATCACATAGCTACTGATCATGGACCCATGGTCCAAGGTGGACTACTCACGGTTCATCCGGGAAACATCCATGGTGGTGGAGAAGCTCCCGGAGGTGGTTCCTCCCTCCGGCAGGGTGCTGGGAAGAGGGGTCCGTGTGCTCCCGATCTTGGAAGCGCGGCGGCGGAACAGAGGAGAGATCACGAAAAAGGGTACTATCCTCGAGGGTTTCGGGACGAGAGGGATATATAGGCGAAGGGGGTAGCCAGAGGTGGACCAGGGGCCCCAGGCGCCCCCTTGCGCGACCTAGGGGGTGGCCGCGCCAGGTAGCCGCCTGGGCCACCCCTGGCTCCCCTCTGGCCCCACTTTGTCTCTTCCCGAAGCTTCCTGTACGCTGATTTTTCCTATATTTTTCCCGGAATTTTTCTGGCAATTTAAGTAATGGGAAAACCTGAAAAACAAAAACAACAGAAAACAGGAACTGGCACTGGGGTGCACTGAGTTAATAGGTTAGTCCAAATATGATCAAAAGTGTATGGAAGTGCATCAATATCATAGCAATATCACACAAAAGATGCATGGAGCAAGCATAAATTATAGATACGTTTTGGACGTATCAGGGGCATGAACCCACAATCGAGCATAACGTTCCCTCTTGGAGTTACTACCTACTACTTGGCCAAAGCAATAAATAGCAACGGAGAACATGCAAAAATTACTTCGGAACAAAAATATAAAAGATAATAACCAAATATATTACTCTATCACAATCTGAACATAATCTCATAATCCATCAGATCCCATCAAACTCAGCATAGCAACATCAGAAAGATTACATATGTGCCTCGATCATGTAGGGAAGCTCACGAGGTCTAAACCATGAAGAAAAAAGAGGGGAGGAGAACATCACATAGCTACTGATCACGGACCCATGGTCCAAAGGAAACTACTCACGGCACATCCGGGAAGCGTCCATGGTGGAGGGGAAGCTCCCGGAGGTTGATCCTCCCTCCAGCAGGGTGCCGGGAAGAGGTCTGCTGGCGCTCCCGATCTTGGAAGCGCGGCGGCGGCGGAACAGAGGCGAGATCGCGAAAATGGGTTCTGTCCTCGAAAGTTTCACGTCACGGGAGATATATAGGCGAAGGGGGGCAGCCATGGGGGCCACCAGGGGTCCAGGCGCCCACCTGGCGCGGCCAAGCCCTAGGTCGCGCCAGGTGGCCGCCTGGGACCCTGGTGGGTCCCACCTGGTCCCCCTTTGGGACTCCGGAAGGTTCACTCATGCTGATTTTTATCTGATTTTTTCTTGAATTTTTGGAGCACTTTTAATATGGGGGAAAACTGAAATAGAAAAATAGCAGAAAACAGAAACTGGCACCTGGGTGCACTGAGTTAATAGGTTAATGCAAATATGATCAAAAGTGCATGAAAATGTATCTAGATCATAGCAATATCACACAAAACATGCATGGAGAAAGCAGAAATTATAGATACGTTTGGGACGTATCAACATCCCCAAGCTTAATTCATGATCGTCCTTGAGTAGGTAAATGATAACAAGCATAATTTCTGTGGTGAAATGCTAGCAACCATATAAGAACTTTGAAAAGTAAAGCAATCAAGGTATGTGATTCAATTCAAGTCATAACATGCAAGAGTCTATGTTAGCATTGAAACAAGTAACAAAAGAACATTAGGTGCAAGAGCTCTCGCTGTTCGTGACTCGAATGTCTCCAAATGGTATTTGCGTGCAAGAAAGGGGATAGGGAATACGAGATTTTTTTTGTTGAGAACTCAATCTACTAAAGTTTCACACTTGGTATTCTTTGGAATCTTATCTTGAATCGTCCTCAGATTACTAGCCAGGTACAAGTCAATTTGATCCACTCCTTTTCGATATTTTGAGCACTAATGCAATGGATGAGCGTAATCACGAGAGTTGACACTTAGGATGGAAAAGGTAGAAATATGGTGGAGGAGGAAGACAAAAAGGATGAGAAAGGCTCATATCAATGAGGACAATCATAGTCAAGAAGGCCAAATGATAGATATGATGTGAGGAGTAGGGATTGCCATGCAACGGATGCACATATGAGCTAAAAAGCTCTCCAATGGAACTACTGGTGGTGCATCTAACTTGCTCTCTCATGAAGACCTAGAGCTCTTTTGAGGATGCTCATCCTTGGAATATGCAAGCTAAGTTCTATAGTGTGAAGGTCCCCACATAGATATATGCATGAATGATCATCTCTATGGAGTACAATGATATGAGGGAGTACTAGTGTGTATCTTTCAAAAGGATAGTAGTGTTGCTCCTTTCTCTCTTTTTATTTTATTTTTCTATTTTTTCTATTTGTTTGTATTTTTTTGGTGGCCTCAATGGCTATTTCTATTTAACTCTCGTTTGTCCTCTTTGGGATCTTTTATTTTGTCCACTTTGGGATCTTTTCCTCACTTAAGTGCACCACTCTAATTTACAAGAGGATATAGAAGATCTTTCACACTTTACAAGGTACTCAAATCATAAAAGAGATGTAGCTATCATGATGTATGCAATGTATGCCGCTGCCAGTGTAGCAGGAACATGTCTGACATGAAGATCAAGTCATGAAGAGGTGGAAGTTGCATAGCAATATTGTTGACACCAGTTTTTGGCACGACAATTTTCATATACAAGATGGCATCAAATGAAAAAGTTTTATACATGAAATTTTTTGGTATCGTCGATATGAACATCATTGTAGTTCGAGTCATCGTCATCCGACTCCATCTTGGAGGACGAAACTATGTTGGAAGTGAAAAGATCCTGGCATTCGAAGTACTATTCTTCCTATAAGGTATTCAAGACATCGTCAAATGGAAAATTGTTCTACATGGGGCGGCTTCGGCTCGCCGATTCGGTCGATTTTGATACTTGAAACGTCCAAATCCGAGTTCGTATGAAAAAGTTAAGGCCAAAACAATGCAGTACAGAAAAACCAGGTCGGACCGTTCGGGATGGAAGTCGGACCGGTTGGAATAAGACCTCCGTTTACAGAAGAATTTTGGCCCACGTCGGATGGTCCGACCTCGAAGTCGGATCGTCCGACTTGAGATCCCTAATTATAGAAGGATTTTGAGCTCTAGCTCGGACCGTCCGACCTTGAAGCCGAACAGTCCGACCCTGTAGTCCGGACCGTTCGGGATAAAGTCCGGACGTCCGACCCCCTGATCCGGGTCCGAGTTTGATCGCGATTTTGGCAGTTTTGACACGGATTGGAGTCCTTTTCTTGCAAGGGAAGCCCAACCCCCTCATAAATAGATGAGGTGACGGCCGATTGAAACAACACACAATCGCAAACACATCTAAACCCTAATTTCGTCTACTTTTCCACGTATCTTCTCCCTCGTTCTTCGTTTGTTCTTGTTCTTGTAGGGCAACGATCCACGAGAGCTCTAGGGGCGATAAGGTCGACCTAGGGCAGCCCATAGCCGCCGTGCGCCCAGACGGGGTCCCTCCTGGGCGTGTGGGGTTTTGGGTGCTCAAAAGCGTCCGCCGGTTGTCTTGCGTATCGCGATGCCGGACGGATCTCCTTTGACGTGAGTTGCGGTGCATCACCCCCGGCGTCGAGGATACACGTGATGTGTTCGTGTGTCAACACACTTTTTGGCGACTCCGCTGGGGATTAAGTTTCAAGATTCATCATCAATCATGTCCAAGTCAGGAGAGATCAACGCCGATAACATCATTAAGCCTAGCCTTGATGATTTATCGGATGAACACTGCCAAACCTATGAGGAATTCAAGAAGCAGCGTGATGAGGCTTATGAGGCGCTCAAGAAGCAGCACGAGGAGGAGGATCTGCAAGCTTTCCTTGGAAACTTCAACAAGGGACGCCAAGGCCAAGCTACTCCGATTGGAGAAATCAAGCTTCCCCCTCTCCCTGTTGAGCTAACTAAACCCACTGTAAGTGCTACCTTTTCTCAAGAGGAATGGGCTGAAACTGAGAGCCGCATAGCTGATAGCAATAATTTGATCTATCAAGCTTTCTTGGAAAATACTAAGGCTCAGAAAAATAATGCTCAATCTTCTAGTACTAATATTGGTAGTATGCTTGCTAGTATGGGAAACCCTAGCTCAACTTTGCCTCTTTCATCGGCACCACCATTGCCGATGAGTAATTCCCTTTCTTACACAAATCAGATTGTGCCTTCACCAAGTAATCCTGTCATACCTAGTTCGGTAACTATGCCGAACCAAGCTATACCCGTAGGTACAAACATTGTTCATATGCAGCCGAGCTACAACTCGGTTTACATGGGCCCATACACTACTCAGTTGCTTCCGAGTTAAAATTCGGCAGACCAAACTCGTCCACAACCGAATTACAACTCGGTATATATGCCACTTCCAGCAGCCGCAACCAGCAATCCCATCCCTCCTATGCCACTGCCACAAGTTGCATCGGCTACTACAGACGATGCCTTAGCTAACCTTAGGGAGGAGATGACTAAGAGGCTCCGAGAAAAATTTGGTGTCGAGTTGCCTAGGAATCGGATTTACCAAAAGCCGTATCCTGAGTACTTTGATGCAATCTCGTGCCCTCCAGGTTATAAGATCCCAGAATTTACTAAGTTTGATGGAGAGGGTAAGAAAACTACATGGGAGCACATTAGTCAGTACTTGGCACAGCTCGGTGAGGCTGGCCGCTTTAATGAATTGAAAGTGCGTTTGTTTCCCTTGTCATTAACTGGTACCGCATTTTCATGGTTTTCTTCTTTGCCGCATGGTTCTATTAATTTGTGGTCACAACTAGAACAAAAGTTCCATGATCATTTTTATAGCGGCGATAATGAGCTTAAATTATCACATCTTACATCGGTTAGACAGAAAAATGATTAGCCGGTTTCTAACTATGTCAAGAGATTCCAAGATACAAAAACCGGTGTTATAGTTTGGTGATAACTGAAAGAGACTTGGCTGATCTTGTGTTTAGTGGTTTAAAAACTTACATTAAAGATAGGTTAGATGGCCATGAGTTCTTAACTATTAATCAAGTCTTGCAAAGGGCTTTAGCTCAAGAGAGCCGTGGCAAAGAAAATAAAGAGGTGCATAGATATAAGATTGATCGTCCTAAGGTGAATATGATTGAATATGATAGTGATTGTTCGGATGATGAAGCTAATGTCTATACCGCTGAGTTTGTTTGGCCATCCAAGGCCAAACCTTTTACTTGCCAAGATTTAAAGCCGATTCATAAGAATCGTGATGATGATATGAAGTTTACTTTTAACATTGCTAAATGTGATAGAATATTTGATGCTTTTCTGCAAGCTAAGTTTATTAAAATGTCTCATGCTTTACCGTCGTTTGAGGAGCTAAAACGGCGTGCATATTGCAAGTATCATAATTCTTTTTCTCATGCTACTAATGATTGCAATGTTTTTCGACGACAGATACAATCGGCCATTAATGACGGACGATTGAAATTTTTTGAGATGCAAGTTGATAAGCAGCCCTTCCCCATGAACACTATGGATTTGGAGGGGAGGTAGATGTTAATTCGGCCCGACATAGCCGAATCAGCTAACTAGGATAATGTTGTCATTGGTGAATCCAGGAAAAGCAAAGATGGTAGCAAGGTCTTTGAGAGGAAAGTGGTGCTTGACAAGCAACCCGGTGGTGGGGAGATTATTAAGATCACCATCAAGAATCCTACACCTGGGGGGCAACCACAAGTGCACGAGAATACTCGTTTTAGATTTGTTAAGCCCAAGAGTCTAGAAGTTGGCAGGTGGAAGAGAAATGAAGCTAAAGTGCAACACAAGAAAATCAAGCCAACTTTTGATATGTTGTTGTCCAAGTACGCCAACCAAGTGGCCGGTTCTAGCTAACCGGTCATCATATCTAAAACGTTCAAGGTCACATCCTAAGCAGGAATTTCAACGTCAAGCAAGGCCATGGCTGGCGCCACCTCCTTATGCGCCGCCCCCTTATGGGCCATACTGTACAGGAGGATTTGATGGTAGATGGGAGCAGCCCACAATGGCTCCTTATGCTTTTCATCCAGGGTGGGCAGCGCCTAGAAGATCCGTGCATGAGAGGATTTCTTACCCCATACGAGACCGTTTGAGTTATGGTGACAATCGGTCAATGCAAAGTCACCCAAAGGAAGCTAGCGGGAAAATGTGGCGTGCAAAGTCGCCGAGTGCTATAATTCCAGATTCTGCTAAGCCGAAGGAAGATGGGCTTGGTGTAAAAACTGTTATGGTTAGCACTGGGGTGCTAAAACTCAAAGAGCCGATTGTTATTGATGATACGACTATTTCAAGTGATGGTGTGGTGGCTGTCCCGCAAGGTCCTATGGCTAATGATCATGAAGCCAGTACAAGTGAGGTCAAGCCTAGAGACCCCAAGTATACTCAACCTAAATGGTGTCCTCCCGGTATATCCAAATCACAAAAGAGGAGATTGCAGCGCATGAGGAACCATGAAAAGGTGGAGTAAGAGGCAGAAAAACTGAGGGACGAGTGGTTCAACGAAGATCGTCCCATGGTGCCCGCGGCGAAGGTGTGCAAGCCTAAACAAATAGATAACACGGTGGCTCTCCCAACGCCAGTAGTTCCAAGAGAGGATGATGCAAACGCTAGTGTATCGTCCACACCATCTATTACTTCTCCTTCACTTGAGAATACATCAGAGTCAGTGGATATGCATGAAGAAGAGGAGTTTCTAGATTATGAGCCTACGCTTGTACATGAAAGTATGGATATTAATATGGTGTTCTACTTACCCGCTGAATTTCGTGCCATGGATGAAGAAGGGGAGGTGGCTCATTTGGATTTTGGCCCTAAAAATTCTATATTCGAGAAGCCAAAAGAACCGGTGACGCACTTGAGTCCATTGTACCTCAAAGGTCATATTAATGGATCACCGGTCTCTAGGATGCTTGTTGATGGCGGTGCTGTTGTGAATCTTATGCCCTATTCGATCTTCAAAAAGTTGGGTTTGAATGAGGCAGAATTGATAAAGACCAATATGGTGCTCAATGGATTTGAATTCAAGGAAAAACTGAAGCAAAAGGTGTCATGTATGTAGAGCTTACGGTGGAGAGCAAGACTTTGGCTACCGCGTTCTTTGTTGCTGAGGTGAATGGTAACTACAATGTCATACTCGGGCGCTATTGGGTTCATGCAAATTAATGTGTACTATCAACTATGCACCAGTTCTTGATTCAGTGGGTTGATGAGGAAGTGGGGGTTGTTCATGCGGATAATTCGGCATGTGTTGCTTTGGCTAATGCACCGGTGGATTGGCAACATCCACATGCTACTTGCTTGACGGGGCGAGACTTGTCAGATTTTGATTTTCTTAGCGCCACAAAGAATGGTTTTGTGCCTGTGTCTCTAAAGTCAGTTGGTGGTAATCGGCTCCAAGGAACAATGCATTTAAATGGATTCTAACTCCGAGTGGTTGCAGAAGCGTCTTGAAGAATATCGGTCCAATGGGAACGATATATTCGAGTCGATAGAAGAGTTGGAAGACATGGATAAGCTAGGACAAGGTTTTGCGTTGGCTGATCCATTAGAGGAGGTAGACATAGGATATGGTTCAATTCCGAGCCGACGTTTGTGAACAAAAATCTGGAAGCTGATTGTAAGGTTAAAATAATCGAGCTGTTGAAAGAATATATTTGTTGCTTTCGATGGGAATATCATGAGATGTCGGGTTTAAGCCGAGAGCTAGTTGAACATCGGTTGCCTATGAAGAATGGTTTTAGGCCTTATAGGAAAACAACTAGAAAGTTTAATCCTAAAATATATGACTGTATCAAGGAAGAGATTGGTCGATTGCTTAAAGCTAATTTTATTAGACCTTGCAGGTCTTCTGAATGGATTTCTAATATCATGCCTGTAGAGAAGAAAGGGTCCAACAAGGTGAGGGCGTGTATTGATTTCAGAGATTTGAATAGAGCTATGCCCAAATATGAGTATCCCATGCCAATAGCCGATATGCTTATTAATGAAGCTTCTAGACATAAAGTCATTAGCTTTTTGGATGGTAATGCGGGATATAATCAGATTTTTATGGCCGAAGAGGATATTTACAAGACTGCTTTTCGGTGCCCTGGTTTTGTTGGTTTATTTGAATGGGTGGTAATGACTTTTGGTTTGAAGAATGCCGGTGCCACATATCAAAGGGCTATGAACTTAATTTTTCATGATCTACTTGGTGTTATACTTGAGGTCTATATTGATGATATTGTTGTCAAATTGGATGCTTTTGAATCTCATTTAGCCGATTTGCGTTTAGCTTTTGAGAGGATGAAGAAATATGGACTAAAGATGAATCCTTTGAAGTGTGCTTTTGGTGTATCAGCTGGTAAATTCTTGGGTTTCATTATTCATGAGGAGGGTATAGAAATTGATCCCAAGAAAATAGAAGCTATACAAAAGGTGCAAGCTCCGGTGTGCAAGAGAGATATGCAGAAATTCCTTGGCAAGGTTAACTACTTGAGGAGATTCATTGCTAATTTGTCAGGGAAGGTTGATGCATTTACTCCTATACTTTGGTTGAAGAATGACGTTGATTTTACTTGGGGGGGGCAAAACAGCAAGAAGCATTTGATATGATTAAGAAATACTTATGCACTCCTCCAGTATTGAAAGCTCCTAAGCATGGAGAGCCCTTTAGGCTTTGTATTGCAGCGGAGGAAGGTGTTATTGGTGCTGTTTTGACTCAAGATACCGAAGGGAAGGAACATGCTATTACTTATTTGAGTCGGCGCCTTTTGGATGCCGAAACAAGGTATACCTTCATTGAGAAAATATGCTTATGTTTATATTATGCTTGCACAAAATTGAGACATATTCTAGTGCGTAGTAATTGCATAGTAGCTTTTCAAACCGATGTCATCAAATACATGTCGCATAGGCCAATTCTTAGTGGTAGAATTGTCAAGTGGGCTTATGCTTTAATTGAGTATGATTTGGCTTATGAATCTTTGAAATCTATGAAAGGCCAAATTGTTGCTGATTTTATAGTAGAACATCGGATTGATAGTGAGCATGATATTGATATAAACCTTGTTTCGTTAGTACCATGGAGATTATATTTTGATGGTTCAGTTTGTAGCAATGGCCAGGGTGTTGGTGTTGTTTATATATCTCCACATGGTGCTGTTTTTGAGGCCTCATGCCGATTAGAATACTATTGCACCAATAATCAGGCCGAATATGAAGCATTGTTATTCGGCTCAAAGATGTTGCTTGATATAGGTGCTACACACATTGAGGCTTTTGGTGATTCGTTATTAATAGTACAACAAGTTTTTGGATGATACGTCCAAAATGCATCACTATTTTATATAGTAGTTCTTTCTTATTCATTGATATATTTCATGTTATGATGCTATTCTTATGTTGTTTTGGCTTATTTTACACAGTTTACAACTTTCCGGTGCCGAAGCAGCAGACGCAGGATTCAGCGGTAAAAAGTGGACGCTGAGTTGCTGAAGAAGAACACCTCCAAATTACCTGAAAATCGATGGAGGCTGTTTTCCAGAAGGATAACGAAGGCACGCAAAAGAGCAACCTGAGGGGAGCCACAGGGTGCCCAGGCGGCCACCTGGCACGGCCCCACCTCTGGCCGCGCCGGGAGGGCTCCTGGGCCCTCTGGAGCTCTCCCGGCTCCCCCTCTGGCCTATATACCCCTCGTCGCCCAAAAACCCTAAAAAGGGGAGAGTTTCCGGAGTTCCGCCGCCGCTCCGTGGAGGAAACCTACAGAGAAGAAAAGCCATCTCTGGCGGGCAGATTCCGCCGGGGAGATCACCTCCTGGAAGGGGAGATCGTTGCCATCGTCATCACCATCGTCACGGGCATCATTGAGATCATCATCAACATCATCCCCACCATCAGCACCATCTCCATCTTCATCCAATCTTGTCTCACAATTGCAACTCGCATTGTAATCCGTACTATCTATCCTCTCTACTCTATCGGTATTGATTACTAACTTGTGGTGAATGCTATTGAGTTTTGTTGGAGAAATATTATTGTGTTCAGATTGTTTATCATCTATTTATCCCCACTGATCATGATCTCTTTTATGTCTTGTGAGTAGTTACTTTAGTTCTTGAGGACATGGGAGAAGTCTAGTTGCTAGTAGTCATATGATGTTGAAGTAATATGTGTTGGTTGATATTTAAGTTGTGTTGTTATTTTCCTAGTGGTGTTGTGTGAGTCGAACACTCAACACTTCGCCTTATCAAGGACCTAGGGGAATGCATTGTGTTTAAAGAATGCTTACGGTGGGTTGCCGGAGTGACAGAAACCTGAACCCCAGTTTGCACGCTTTTGCACAAGGGAACAATGGATCACCGATCGTATTTCTATGGTTAGGCTTTTGCCTTAATTACTATCTTGTATTTGCGGATGCTTGAAAGGAGTTTAATCATAAGAGTGCATTCATCTTAGTCTAGAGGGTGCACTAGCATAGATCCACCCACCAAACACTTATCAACCCAGCACATAGTACCGATACGGAATATGGCTAAAGCACATGATTACCTCTCCCGTGTGTCCTCAAGAACACTTTAGCTTTTATAAGTTCAGTTGCTAGGCCTCTCCTTTGCTCAGAAAGGATTAGGCCACTCGTTACTCTCCAGTATCTTTTACTTTGCTAGTCGTTACTATCCTATTGCTTATACCAAGAAAATCCCTAAAAAGTTATCTTTCAGTGCTTGCAGTTATCTCCTTACCAAAGTCACTTGCTACTACCTTCTGCTCCTCGTTGGTTTCGACACTCTTACTTATCAAAAACACTGCAATAGATCCCATTACGTCGTGGGTCATCAAGCTACGTTTTCTGGCGCCGTTGCCGGGGAGTGTAGCGCTATTAGTAAGTGAAGCTGGTAAGGAAGTTTTTATATTTCTGTTTTTAGTTTTGCTGTTGCTGTTTTTATCCTTATGGAGACCCCTACTATTGGATCGTTGTTCTCGGGGAGCCGCCCCACCGCTAAGGTAGTTACTCCTACCCCTACTGAAATTGTACCTTATAAGATACCATCTGGTATTATCGATTATGTCCTATCTAATCGCTATGCAGGAGATAGACATCCAGGTGAACACTTGCTATATTTATCACAACTATGTTCATTATTCAAGCTTGCAGGTGTATCACTGGAGTTCGTTATGAAGAAATTATTCTCCGTATCGCTTACAGACAAAGCTTCAGATTGGTATAAGCTCCTCGATAACCCGCATTATCTTAATTGGGAAGAGCTTAAGTCTCTCTTTTATACAAAGTTTTACCCTCTTCATGAAGTTTATCGAGACAGGAATTACATCTATAACTTTAGGTCTCGTGAAGGAGAGAGCATCGCTCAAGCTTGGGGGAGGCTTAAGTCCCTAATGTTTAAATGTCCTATCCATAAGATCCCCAAAGATATTATACTTACAAATTTTTATGCCATGCTTTCTCGTCAGGACAAGGAAACGCTGGATGCCTCCTCTAGCGGGGTATTTCAGACAAAGAGCATTGAAGAAAGGTGGGATCTCATCGAAAGGATCCAGAAGAATACTGAAGACTGGGAAATCGATAAAGGTATTGAACCTGCTATAAATTATGAGCATGATTATATTGAGAGTTATGTGAAGACTGATTATTTCAATACCTTTTGCTCTAAGATTGGTCTGGATTCCCATCTAATGATTGATTTTTATAAGGACTTTGCCTCTCATGTCGATTCTTCTAAGAGGAAGAAGGATCAGTACCATAAGCCTTTCAAAGAAGTGCCTATTGATATTCACGTTGCTGATCCTATTTTGCCTGCAGTTATATATGAACAGCCCCCTTTTCCTTCGAGAATAAGGGAGCACTCTTTTGTGACAGGCATCATAAATAGAAGTGAGAGAAGAACAGGTGAACCTGAGGACCAGATCAGAGTCGATCCTCAAGTTGCTATGGTTAAAGATTTAGTTACTAATGATGTTTCAGATTCTATTATAAATTTTTGTGCTGTTTCAACTAACATTGTCACAACCAAGAATAAAAGCCCAATTTCAGGTACACCAGTTGTATCTGTTAAAATAGGAGATCACAATTATTACGGGCTATGCGATCTGGGATCGAGCGCTAGCGTGATTCCTTATTCACTTTATCAAGAGATCATGATTGAGATTTCACCTTGTGAGCTCGAAGAGATTGATGTTACTATTCATCTTGCAAACAAAGCTACTATCTCTCCTATTGGGATTGTGGGAGATGTTGAAGTCCTATGCGGAAAGGTAAAGTATCCTACCGACTTTCTTGTACTTGGTTCAGTACAAGATAGTTTTTGTCCTATTATTTTTGGTAGACCTTTTCTCAGAACTTGTGGAGCTATTATAGATTGCAAGAAAGGTAAAGTTTCTGTTGAATTCAATGGTGAGCCATATGAAT
Source organism: Bromus sterilis (assembly GCA_950022295.1). Taxonomy (NCBI): domain Eukaryota; kingdom Viridiplantae; phylum Streptophyta; class Magnoliopsida; order Poales; family Poaceae; genus Bromus; species Bromus sterilis. Next base: position 354,179,866 of record OX465595.1, read on the forward strand.
TTAATTTTTCCAAGATTTCCAAGCAGCCTCGTGGTACTGAATTACCTAGTGATGATAAAATTATTGAAAGTATTGCTTCTATTGCTATTCCCCCTAATGATCCTTTGCAGCAATACATGGAGGACCACGAGAATGATACTCGTATGCAGGAAAGAAATGAAATTGATGAAATCTTCTTGAGACAACCTGCTATCCTGAAGCACAACCTTCCAGTTGAACCTTTAGGAATTCTATCCAAACCAAAAGAAGACCCGGTGTTTGATCTCAAACCTCTTCCCGATACACTCAAGTATGCTTATTTAGATGAAAATAAAATATATCATGTTATTATCAACTCTAACCCTTCAGGATATGAAGAGGAGCGACTATTGGAAGTACTTCGTAAACACCGTGGTGCAATTGGCTATACCCTTGATGACCTTAAGGGAATTAGTCCATCTATCTGTCAACATACTATCAACCTCGAGCCCGATGCCAAACCTGTTGTTGACCATCAACGACGGTTGAACCCAAAGATGATGGATGTTGTGAGGACCGAAATCCTCAAGCTTCTAGCTGCAGGTATTATCTACCCTATAGCCGATAGTAAGTGGGTAAGTCCAGTTCATTGTGTTCCTAAGAAAGGAGGGACAACTGTAGTCCCTAATGATAAGAATGAACTAATACCTCAGAGAATTATTATTGGATATAGAATGTGTATTGATTACAGGATTTGAACAAGGCAACCAGGAAGGACCACTACCCGCTGCCCTTTATTGATCAGATGCTTGAGAGGCTGTCCAAAAACACCCACTTCTGCTATCTTGACGGGTACTCTGTCTTCTCTCAAATTCATGTTAACACCGCCGATCAAGAGAAGACCACTTTCACTTGTCCTTATGGTACTTATGCTTATAGACGTATGCATTTTGGTTTATGCAATGCCCCTGCTACTTTTCAGAGATGTATGTCTGCAATATTTCATGGTTTCTGTGAGGAGATTGTGGAAGTCTTCATGGACGATTTCTCCGTCTATGGAACTTCCTTTGACCACTGTCTCCACAATCTTAATAAAGTTTTGCAGAGATGCGAGGATACAAACTTAGTTCTAAACTGGGAAAAGTGCCACTTCATGGTTAACGAAGGGATCGTTCTTGGCCACAAGATTTCCGAGAGGGGAATTGAAGTGGACAAGGCGAAGATTGAAGCTATCGAAAGGATGCCCTATCCAAGGGACATTAAAGGTATTCGTAGTTTTCTCGGTCATGCCGGTTTCTAAAGAAGATTTATTAAAGACTTTTCTAAGACCTCAAGACCCCTCACTAATCTTCTCCAGAAGGATGTTCCTTTTGTATTTGATGAAGATTGTAAGGAGGCTTTTGAAGTTCTTAAGAAAGCTTTAATAACCGCTCCTATAGTACAACCGCCTGACTGGAATTTTCCCTTTGAAATTATGTGTGATGCTAGTGATTTTTCTGTTGGAGATGTTTTAGGACAAAGGGTTGATAAAAAGTTGAATGTTATATATTATGCTAGTAAGACCCTTGATAGTGCTCAAAATAACTATGCTACTACTGAGAAGGAATTCTTAGCAGTAGTGTTTGCTTGTGATAAGTTTAGGCAGTATATTGTTGATTCTAAAGTTATTATTCATACTGACCATGCTGCCATTAAGTATCTTATGACGAAGAAGGATGCCAAACCAAGACTCATCAGATGGGTACTCCTTCTTCAAGAATTTGATTTGCAGATTGTTGATAGAAAAGGCGCAGACAACCCTGTAGCGGACAATCTTTCAAGGATGGAAGATATACCGCATGATCCCATCCCAGTCAACGACAGTTTTCCAGACGAACAACTTGCCGTTGTTAAAGTACAATCTCTTTCCGATCCCTGGTTTGCAGATTATGCTAATTTTATCGTTGCAAAGTATTTGCCTCCAGGTTTGACATTTCAGCAAAGGAAGAAGTTCTTCCATGATTTGAGGCATTACTTTTGGGATGGCCCACATCTTTTCAAAGAAGGTCCAGACAGGATCGTGAGAAGATGCGTACCGGAACACGAGCAGAAGGACATTCTCAAGCAATGTCACGACAGTCCCTACGGAGAACATCACGCTGGTGAGAGGACCGCACATAAGGTTCTCCAATCAGGTTTTTATTGGCCTACTCTCTTTAAAGATGCTAGAAGTTATGTTTTAGCTTGTGATAAATGTCAGAGAGTTGGTAATATTAGTAGGAGGAATGAGATGCCTATGAATTACTCACTAGTGATTGAGCCTTTTGATTGCTGGGGTTTTGATTTTATGGGTCCTTTTCCTTCTTCACACAAGTACACTCATATATTAGTTGCTGTTGATTATGTAACCAAGTGGGTTGAAGCAATCCCCACTGAAAGTGCTGATCACAAAACATCTTTGAAAATGCTCAAAGATGTAATTTTCCCTAGGTTTGGTGTACCTAGGTATCTCATGACTGATGGAGGATCACACTTCACGCATGGAGCTTTTAGAAAAGCTTTAGCCAAGTATGATGTCAATCATAGGATTGCGTCACCGTACCATCCTCACACTAGTGGGCAAGTTGAGCTCACCAATAAAGAGATCAAGTTGATCTTGCAGAAGACAGTTAACAGAAATAGGAAGGACTGGTCAAATAAGTTAGGGGATGCTTTGTGGGCGTATAGAACTGCTTACAAAAACCCCATGGGCATGTCCCCCTATAAAATGGTCTATGGCAAGGCTTGCCATTTGCCATTAGAGTTAGAGCACAAAGCTTTCTGGGCTGTTAGAGAGCTTAATGCTGACCCAAAGTTAGCTGGTGAAAAGCGTCTCATGAACTTGACTTCTCTAGATGAGTGGAGAAGTGAAGCTTACGAGAGCGCTAAAATGTTCAAGGAAAAGGTAAAGAAGTGGCATGACAGGAGGATTCTGAAACGTGAATTTAATGTTGGTGATAAAGTTTTATTGTTTATATCCCGTTTCAGGTTTTCTCCAGGTAAACTACTTTCCAGGTGGGAAGGGCCATTTCATATTGAAGAAGTCTACCGGTCTGGTGCAATTAAGATCAACAATTTTGAAGGCACCAAACCTCAAGTTGTGAATGGGAAAAGACTCAAGCATTACATAGCGGGAGACCCCGTCAATGTTGATGTAAATATAATCCGCACAACAACTCATGAAGAACATGTTGAAGCCCTGTTTCCGACACTGACAGAAGCAGAATAAGAAAAGGTACGTATTACGGTAAGGAAACATCGCGAACCGCCAAAAAAGTTCCGTTTTACGAGTTTTTGGAAAATTAGGAAAATTCGAGGCCTAAGTGGAGCCGGAGACGAGCTCCAGGGGACCCAGGCGCCCCACTGGCGCGCCCTACCCCCTGGTCGCGCCGGGAGGCCGCCTGGGCACCCAGGACTCCGTCTCCGACCCCACTTTGGCTTGTTACCTTCCTTTTGTTGCAGAAATTTTTGCTATATATTCACCCGGATTGTTCCGGCAACGTATCTCGCGATTTCGTGTGTTTTCTTTCGATCTGTTTCTGCCAGGGTAAAAAGCTATTGTTAGAGATGTCTTCTTGTGGCTCGAGTGGAGAGGACTTCATGGGATGGCGTCTACGTGAAGTTCAGAGAGACCTCAACCAAGGGAAATACATAGATTGGGCCACAGAAGAAGAAATCGCTACAAGGCAAGCGGAGATGGAGCGTTCCGTGAGAAAAGAAGTCAAGATTATCACCGCCCAGCAACCAGGGGGTCCATCAACACAAGGAGGAAGATCAAGCAACCCCATCATGGTGGGGAGTGTCCAACCTTATTATGATCTTTCTCTTAACCTTTCAGGAACAACCCCTACACTTGAAGATCAACGTACGATTTCTACCATCTCCGAAGCCTACCGCATCACCAATCAACTGTGTGAAGATTTCCGTGTACTAAAGGTGCAAGTGGAGATCTTGGAGAAGGAAAACCAAACCCTTCGTCGAGTCATCAAAGATTTGAAGAATCAACAAGAACAAGGATGAGGAGTAAATCTCCTCGGGTAATGGCATCCCTTCAGCTTGTTCCAAGCTTGGGGGAGTGCCCGGTATCTTTATCTTTATCTTAGTATTTTAGAGTCAAGTAGAGTCGTATCATGTCTAGGAAGTTTATTATATGAAATAGGTGTTTGCATCGAGGTCTGTCACTCCGTCTGTGGAGAGATTGTATCCGTGAGTGTGGAGTCGTCTTTAATGGAATATTAATGAGAAGTATATTGGTTCCTTCGCTGCACTCGGTATTCTCTTCACGCAATCGGCATCATATGACGATTCTTATGGGGAGTATTGACCTTATATCAGGTATGGCTTTGAAAACTTTATTTAATTTTGGCAAACATAGCTCTGGTCTTGACAACATGCATGTTTTCTCAAGTAGCGACATAGCCAAAACCTTTTTGTTATTATGCTTGAAGTGTTATGTTGACAAGGAAGACAACTTGATGTGTTATGCTTACCTTAATGTTTATGCCTTATATGTTTTGCATCTAAATCAGCATCAACTGTCTGTTCTCTCAAAGCCTTTGCTAGCGAAACTCTTTGCCAAGTAGATTTCTGCTTGTGCATCCATACCCTGAAACCTTTACCTTCCATGTGAGTCCACCATACCTTCCTATTCGTGGTATTCCCCTACCACTCCTATAAGTATAGAATTTATGTGTTATCCTTAAATGTTCAAAATCTTCTGTTTTGTGCCTCTTGTTTAGCTCATGAGGAAGTAGTAGGTAATTCATGATCTTCTCAAGTTGGACAAGTTTTATCCCGGGATTGCATGTTTAATCTGCAAACCCATAATACGAGGAGGAACTGGCATGGGTGCGCCCAGCTCGAAAGATAATATAACAAACAAACCCTCCTTCACGCTGGTCTATGAGAAATCAGAAACTTTGGCAGTGATAAACAAAGGAGATTAAGGGGATGTGATCGTCCTCACTTGGGAGCCGTTCCTCGAAACTTGTCCATCTTGAGAAGTAATTGAGCTATCTATTAGCATTCGTTGACAAACTATGCACCGTCCCAAAATCTATTTTTTCTGTTTGATTTAAGGATAGCACATGAGTTTTCCATGCTTGCCTTTAAACAAGGCTCTCTTTCACCTTCGTGTTGAGTCAGTTTTCCCACTTCCTTCTTTTCCCTAAGAGAACAGACATTTTATGTTAATGAGGATTCATCCATATAGAGATGCATTAAGTTTTGCCATGCCATATCCTGGTTGACATTATCTTTTGATAAGTAAGTTGTTTGCAAAAGCTTTTGCCTAGCAAGCATCTTCCTTTGTGTTAGCATTTGCACTTCATGACTATTAACATGTTCTTTCAAAAGCTTCAAATTGTTTTAATTGTCCTTTGACCAAGGTTATGTTTGCCATAATTTGATGAGTTTCCTTAGCCCTACTTCTGATTATAATTACTTTCTCATGAGGGCCTTATGAGTTGAGGTTGCTGTTGAGGATGCTTGGGTTTGATGGAGAAACCTTGATGCTTCTTGTCCGTATTTTATTTATCGACACTTCACTCTTTAAACTTGTGGACAGGTATACCGAGTTCAGCATTCGCTTGAGGACAAGCGAGGTCTAAGCTTGGGGGAGTTGATACGTCCAAAATGCATCACTATTTTATATAGTAATTCTTTCTTATTCATTGATATACTTCATGTTATGATGCTATTCTTATGTTGGTTTGGCTTATTTTACACAGTTTACAACTTTCCGGTGCCGAAGCAGCAGACGCAGGATTCAACGGTAAAAAGTGGACGCTGAGTTGCTGAAGAAGAACACCTCCAAATTACCTGAAAATCGACGGAGGCTGTTTTCCAGAAGGATAACGAAGGCACTCAAAAGAGAAACCAGAGTGGGGCCACAGGGTGCCCAGGCGGCCACCTGGCGCGGCCCCACCTCTGGCCGCGCCGGGAGGGCGCTTGGGCCCCCTGGAGCTCTCCCGGCTCCCCCCTCTGGCCTATATACCCCTCGTCGCCCAAAAACCCTAAAAAGGGGAGAGTTTCCGGAGTTCCGCCGCCGCTCCGTGGCAGAAACCTACAGAGAAGAAAAGCCATCTCTGGCGGGCAGATTCCGCCGGGGAGATCACCTCCCGGAAGGGTAGATCGTTGGCATCGTCATCACCATCGTCACGGGCATCATCGAGATCATCATCAACATCATCTCCACCATCAGCACCATCTCCATCTTCATCCATTCTTGTCTCACAATTGCAACTCGCGTTGTAATCCGTACTATCTATCCTCTTTACTCTATCGGTGTTGATTACTACCTTGTGGTGAATGCTATTGAGTTTTGTTGGAGAAATATTATTGTGTTCAGATTGTTTATCATCTATTTATCCCCACTGATCATGATCTCTTTTATATCTTGTGAGTAGTTACTTTAGTTCTTGAGGACATGGGAGAAGTCTAGTTTCTAGTAGTCATATGATGTTGAAGTAATATGTGTTGGTTGATATTTAAGTTGTGTTGTTATTTTCCTAGTGGTGTTGTGTGAGTCGAACACTCAACACTTCGCCTTATCAAGGACCTAGGGGAATGCATTGTGTTTAAAGAATGCTTACGGTGGGTTGCCGGAGTGACAGAAACCTGAACCCCAGTTTGCACGCTTTTGCACAAGGGAACAATGGATCACCGATCGTATTGCTATGGTTAGGCGTTTGCCTTAATTACTATCTTGTATTTGCGGATGCTTGCAAGGATTTTAATCGTAAGAGTGCATTCATGTTAGTCTAGAGGCTGCACTAGCATAGATCCACCCACCAAACACTTATCAACCCAGAACATAGTACCGATACGGAATATGGAGAAAGCACATGATTACCTCTCCCGTGTGTCCTCAAGAACACTTTAGCTTTTATAAGTTCAGTTGCTAGGCCTCTCCTTTGCTCAGAAAGGATTGGGTAACTCTTTACTCTCCAGTATCTTTTACTTTGCTAGTCTTTACTATCCTGTTGCTTATACCAAGAAAATCCCTAAAAAGTTATCTTTCAGTGCTTGCAGTTATCTCCTTACCAAAGTCACTTGCTACTACCTTCTGCTCCTCGTTGGGTTCGACACTCTTACTTATCGAAAACACTGCAATAGATCCCATTACGTCGTGGGTCATCACTGGAGTATTTAAGTGCTTTGATGAATCACTCAATGTTTATCTTGATAAATGTCTAGATGTAATTTCTACTTTAGATCATTTTAGCATTGCTCATATACCTAGACATGACAATTGGAAGGCAAATGAATTGGCACAACAAGCATCTGGTTATCATGTTGATCGTGGCATGTTTCATATTTCTCAAGAACCGATGTCTTGTATTGCCGATATGGAAGAGGACAAATTAGAACTTACTACTTCGGCCACTAATGGAAAATCTAGTGCATGTGAGAATCAAGACTGGACGAAGCCCATTATTGAGTATTTGCGTGATCCTAGTAAAAGGGTGGACAGGACTGTTCGACGTATAGCTTTTAAGTACGAATTGAGAGGTGATGATCTTTATCGCCGAACGGTTGATGATGTTTCTATAAAGTGCTTGGATGAAGATCAAGCGAGAGTTGCTATGGGAGAGTTGCATGAAGGAATCTGTGGTACTCATCAGTCGGCTCCAAAGATGAAGTGGTTATTGCGACGTGCTGGATTTATTGGCCGGCGATGATTAATGATTGGTTCAAATATTACAAAGGGTGCAAAGCTTGTCAAAAGTTTGGTGATATTCAATTGGATCCTGCTGCTATGTTACATCCTATTGTTAAGCCATGGCCTTTTAGAAAATGGGGATTAGACTTCATTGGACAAATTCATCCTTCTTCTTCAAAGGGGCATCGGTTTGTGTTGGTGGCAACTGATTATTTCACCAAATGGTCTGAAGCAGTACCTCTCAGGAATATGACACATGTGGAGGTAATTAAATTCATAACCGAGCATATTATTCATAGATTCGGTATCCCTAAAACATTGACTACGAATCAAGGTTCATCCTTCATGGCACATCAAGTTAGAGAATTTGCCGAATCTTATAATATAAAGTTGCTCAATTCCTCCCCGTATTATGCCCAAGCTAATGGACAAGCCGAGTCCAGTAATAAGATATTGATCAAGCTCATCAAGAAGAAAATTGAAGATAATCCAAGGAGATGGCATGAGCTATTGTCTGAAGCTTTGTGGGCACATAGGATTTCAAGGCATGGTGCTACGAAGGTAACTCCATATGAGCTTGTATATGGTCAATAAGTTGTTTTACCTGTGGAGATTAATTTGAATGCATTGAGAATAGCCAAACAAAATGATTTATCGGCGGTGGATTTTTATAACTTGATGATGGATAATATTGATGAAGTTTCCTATAAACGTTTGGCTGCATTGGGAGCCATAGAGAAAGATAAGTTGAGAGTAGCAAGAGCTTACAACAAAAAAGTAAAGTTGAAGAATTTTCAGATTGGAGATCTCGTGTGGAAGGTGATTCTACCAATTGGTTCAAAGGACAGAAAATTCGGGAAGTGGTCACCAAGCTGGAAAGGTCCTTTCAAAATTATAAGAATAGTTCCTGGAAACTCGTATTTGGTGGAATCCATACAAGGAACACTGTTGCCTAAAGCTCTCAATGGCAAGTATTTGAAGAAATACCACCCAAGTGTGTGGCAAGAAGCCTGAGTAGGCAATGGCCAATATGTGATTATTGCCCTAAGAATATGCATGGACGATGGAGTGTTGACATCGTCCTTAGACCTTATGTGGTACAAATTATTTTTTGGCACGCAAGTTTTGCCGAAAAACAGGGGGGCATGTGTTGACACCAGTTTTTGGCACGACAATTTTCATATACAAGATGGCATCAAATGAAAAAGTGTTCTACATGAAAAAGTTTGGTATCACAGATAAGAACATCTTTGTAGTTCCAGTCATCGTCATCCGACTCCATCTTGGAGGCCGAAACTATGTTGGAAGTGAAAAGATCCTGGCATTCGAAGTAATATTATTCCAATAAGGTATTCAAGACATCGTCAAATGTAAAAGTGTTCTACATGGGGCGGCTTCGGCTCGTCGATCCGGTCGATTTTGATATTTAAAAAGTACAAATCCGAATTCGGATTAAATAGTTAAGGCCAAAACAGTGCAGCACAGATAAACCAGGTCGGACCGTCCGGGATGGAAGTCGGACCGTCCGGAATAAGACCTCCGTTTACAGAAGAATTTTGGCCCACATCGGACGGTCCGACTTCGAAATCGGACGGTCCGACCTCAAAGTCGGATCGTCCGACTTGAGAAACCCAATTACAGAAGGATTTTGAGCTCTATCTCGGACCGTCCGACCCTGCAGTCCGGACCGTACGGGATAAAGTCCGGACGTCCGACCCCCCGATCCGGGTCCGAGTTTGATCGCGATTTAGGCAGTTTTGACGCGGATTTGAGTCCTTCTCTTGCAAGGGAAGCCCAACCCCCTCATAAGTAGATGAGGTGACGGCCGATTGAAACAACACACAATTGCAAACACATCTAAACCCTAATTTCATCTACTTTTCCACGTATCTTCTCCCTCGTTCTTCATTTGTTCTTATTCTTGCAGGGCAACGATCCACGAGAGCTCTAGGGGAAATAAGGTCGACCTAGGGTAGCCCATAGCCGTTGGGCGCCCAGACGGGGTCCCTCCCGGACGTGTGGGGGTTTCGGGTGCTCAAAAGCGTCCGTCGGTTGTCTTGCGTATCGCGCTAGCGGACGGATCTCCTTCGACGTGAGTTGCGGTGCATCACCCCCGTCATCAAGGGTACACGTGACGTGTTCGTGTGTCAACAAATATATCTCGGAAAGGCTATGGAAATGCCTTGATAGGTAGGTATGGTGGTTGTTTTGAGGAAGGATATAAGGAGGTTTATGATGACAGGGTGTATCATGCCAAGGGTTTGGATGTACCGATGAAGGTGGACGCCAACTCTCGGAGTGAGAAGAAGGCAATGCACAGGACAGGAGAGCCTAGCAAATATGAGGAGGTGGAAGTGTCATGTTTTAATACTTACATTAGTCCGAAGAACTCATACACTTATTATCGGTAACTCTCAATCTAATAAGGAGGTTCACAAAGAGACAAGTACCCCGAGGAGGAGTGTATGGGGTTTTTGTTATCCTTACGCATCCTCGACTCATGGTACGTGAGTGTAATCTAATATCCAATCCCTCCAAAGATTAGCGATCCATCTAGTAGCTACAGTTCTCAACTAGTTTTTGTAGGTTTTGAAAATACACACGGATTGCCCAAAATACGACACCTTTCACTAATAGGCTAGAGCTCTTGACACCAAAAGTTCAAACATTACTCACATCAATGCCTCAAAACTATTGCAAGTTACTATTAAAATTAAGTAGCAACCTCAATTACCTATTTTCAAGACAAGACACAACTCCGCGCAACAACCAACTCTCTTAACAAGATAAACATGAAAACTAAAGATAGTTCCAGCAACAAACTAGACAAAAGCAAAGACTCTTGCTAAAGACAAACTAAAACTAAAACTAAACATGGCAGTAGCTATGAAAAGATAAAGAACACACAATAGTATAAAGATAAGCATGAAAAATCCTATGATGTGCTCTAGATTGGAGTGGAGTGTGTTTCTCTCCCACACAAAGTAAGATGGGTCTAACTTGTTATGAACATCAAGCAAAGCTAAAGAAAACTAAAAATAAAACCTAAGAGTGAGACGCTCCAAGCTTAGCACATAGCGCATGAAGTGATAAAAATATAGTGAGACGAAGGACGAACTGATGATTGTTGCTGGAGAAGGGGATGCACGGGGGCATACCCAAGCTTAGACGCTTGAGTCTCCTTGAATATTTCTTCGGGATGCATGGAGGCATCCCCAAGCTTGAGCGCTTGACACTCCCGGATCTTCTTTCATCATCTTCCATCGCATTTCCCCAATTTATATAAAGATATTCTTGAATATCTACTGTTTCTCAAGATTGCCAAAAGGTTTTTTCAAAGAAAAAGCAAGCTTAAGGTTTGCAAAAGTAAGGAGAGACAAAACATGGCAGAATCTGTGAAAAACAGAACAGTAGGTAGTATATAATTTTTTCGGGGCACTTATGCTACTCAAATAAAAAAACTCAGAACATACGAAAATTACGCAATTGTATAGAGCATGCTGTGTAAAAAAATCAGCTCAAACAGATGAACTGGTGATTGGATCCGATTTTTTTCCGTCAAGAAGACAGAATCTGTTTTCTGGACAACATGTCACAACTTCTGCTTCCCTTGTCATATGAGGCTATAACTTGGCACAAAGCTTGAAAATAAAGATACATTGATGTTGCTACAGTAGTAACAATCATCAAGACCACTAAAAACAGAAGTAAAAACATCTTGGGTTGCCTCCCAACAAGCGCTTTTTTTACGCCTTTAAGCTAGGCATAAGGCAAAATAAGAATCAAGTTGTATCAATCGAACCATCATCAAGATCATAAAAAAGCTCTTCAATTGTATAACTAGTCTTATGAGGTCTTTAAAATAAAGGCCTAATGAAGATAATTCTAGGTATAAAACCAAAAGGCGGAAAATCAATGGGAGTTTCATTTATAAATTTATCAAAGAGAGGTATTTCTTTCAAAGTTTTCACGGTTTCAACTTCCTTGGCAATGGGTGGATTATTTTCGGGTCGGGGAACCTTAGGGACATAATTGAACTTAGGTTCCTTTCTTGCCGTAGTCTCTACCTTTTTTGGTTTGATTGAGGAGAAAGTAGTTCCTAGATTATTAATGATTTCCTCAATCTTATCAATCCTAGAAGGATCCATACCATGGAATTTGATGGTCTCCAAAGTTTTAATAATTTTAACCATGGAGCTATCAAGTATATTCAAATTCCGTTGAATCTTGCAATCCAACTCATTTATCCTAGTTATAATTGGTATTTCTAACTCTATCTTTTCAAGTTTTTTCATAATGTGAGCTAGAGTTATATCTTCTTGTATGCTAGCAACAGGGAGATTTCCTACAAGATTTTCAATAACATTAAGAGACTCCCAAATTGGGGCTTCTAGGAAATTCCCATTGATAGCAGTATCTAACATGAAACTATTCCAAGGAGTAATCCCAACATAAAAAAATTCTAAGCAGGATAGTAGTGGATAGCTTCTTGGTGGCTCTTTTTTGAGAATCAGTAATTCTATATCAAGCATCTTTTAAGCATTCACCACCTTTCTGTTTAAAGGTGAGAACCTCTGTCTCAACAAAGGCAAAAGGACCAGACATAATGACAACTACTAGCAAGATAAATAATTATTTTGTGATTTTTGATATAAGACACAAAGATAAAAAAACTGAAAGGTAAACTAACAAGACAAAAAAGCAAAGGTAAAAGGTAGTGGGCAACTCCCATATCTTATCACTCGGGGTCCCCGGCAACGGTGCTAGAAATTTGCTTGATGTGCGAGATTATGATAATGGTTTCTCGCCCGTCGTTGGTTACCCAAAGTGGAAGGTGAGATGTAGGATATCAGCAAATTTCCCCTATGTAGAGGATAGGGTTTGTCTCCCATAGGACTTCGGAAATGATAAGTAGGTGGTATGGCAAGTTAGGCACCGAATCACTTGGCTCACCTGGACCTGCTGTAACACCCGGGGTGTCACACAACAGTAATCCTTTTGTTTGAATAATTAAAAATTGATTAGCAAGTCATTAATCTCCCTTGAATCATGCATGAGGTCAAATTCAAACTCATTTGGAAATTCAAAACAATGTGGGAAAATAAAGTTGTTCCAAAAATTATGAAACCAGTTTTGTTAAATGCACAATAATCCTTGAAGCAAGATACCATGGTGTTGGGTATTTTATAAAGCATATAAATATCTAGATAAATAAAAACAGTAGAAAAACAATGACATTTAATACCTTTTGGAATAAAGAAAAATACAAATGAATTTATAAATGCCCCAAACTTTTTGTAGCGCTGATATGGAGCATAACACTAATTATGGAACCTATTACATATTTTGCAAAAATACAAAAGTATATAAAATAAATAAAATAGTAAAGAAAGAAAACAGAAATAAATAGAAAAAGGAAAATCCCTACCTAACGCCTCGGGCAAGGCCCTCCTCTCTCTCCACTGGGCTGGGCCCAGCCCACCCCATTCTCCTTCTCCTTCCTCGCTACAAGAGGCAAGCCGTGCGTGGCAGCCATCCCATGGCGCCATGGCGATGGATGCCTCGCTGCCGGCTATCCCCCGGTTCCCCTGGGGTGTAAGACCCCTGAGCCTCGAGCCCCCCTTGCCCCATCTGGAACCCTAGATCGCCTTGGCCCCTCCCTCTCTACTGCTTCTGCCCCAGCCCGCCCGAGCTAGCCCGCGGGCGCCGCGCCGCCGTGCTCGTCGCGGCCAACGTCGACGGATCAACGCCCGAGCATGTCCAGGCGCTGCGGCACCGTCGTCCACATCGAGTTGTGCGAGGAATCGACCGGAGCCACACCATAGCCGCCGCCCCTCGCCTGCAAATCCCTCCACGGCCGTGCCGCCATTGGTGACGAATTCGTCATTTCTCGCTGCTTCCCCTACTACCTCGAGGCCTCCACGAGCTCCAGGGTGAGATGATCCACTGAACCCCCCTCTTTCCCGCATCTTTTGGTCGCCAGGGATGCCCCGTGCCCCGCCGGGTCGCCATGGGCGGGAGCACCTCCTCCCGCGCGATCTCGCCGTGGCGTGCTGCCGCGGCCTGCCACGCCCGCGTGCGGCCGCGCCTTGTCGCGCCCGGGCCACGCTAACCGCCCCTCCTGGCCACGCCTCTGATTTTCGCCACCGGACGCCCGCTTCCGCGCGGGCTCGCCGCGGGGCGCTGCCCTACTCGCCTCGCCGAGCTCGACCCGGCCTCCCTCTGCTGTTGACACCACCCAGGAGGGACGCGCGGCTCCGCCCTCTTCCGTTCCTGCCCTTCGACGTGCCGTGGCATGGCCCCCTCGACGGCCATGGCGCCGCTCGTCGCCGGCGTCCCCTGCCTCACCGGCGCCGATGCGATGAAGTGGTCGAGTTTAGCGTTAAACCAACCCCCCCCCTCTCACTCACATGTGGTCCCGCCTCTGTTAAGTTAAGACTAATCCCCTGCTAATTAACCCACTAACAAATAACCTCTTAGGCACTTACATGTGCGCCCTGCCCTTTTAAATGATTTTTAGATAATTAAACAGCTATTTTAAATGTGTCCATGACATCTATGGCCCGCCTGTAAGAGATTAGTTTAATTAAATAAACTAAATAACCCACTGACATGTGGGACCCCACTGTTAATTAAATTTAATAAATTGTTTTATTAGCAATGTGAGGCTGACCAGTGGGACCATTGGTCAGGTTTGACCAGTCAATCCCTTGTGGATAATGTTGGATTTTAAATAATAAAAGAAATTCAGAATATGATTTAAAATGATTTAAACTTTAAAATTGAATATCTTTTAAACCGTAAGTCAGATTCAAAAACTTTATACATCAAAACTGATCAGAAAAATATAGCGAATACAGATACGCTATCCGTATACCCACCACACCCCTCTAACTCAACGAACATCGACATCCCCCCTCCGGGCCGTCTGTCCGATGATTTGTCCGGTACTGTCAAAGTATCCGGATGAATTTATTCTGAACACGAAAGTTGTTCAGAATAGCTCAACTAACACAGATACACCCTCCATACATTTGTCGGATGTCCACGACACCTCCGGCATGAACCCTTCCCCCTCCGGACACCCTGTCCAGTAATCACCCGGAGCCGGTAGTTCATCCCCGGATGGATTCCCGCTCCGTGCAACGTGCATTGCACTGCGTTAGAACACCGTTAACATTGCATATGTCATGTTATTCATCTATTTGCTATGATTGCTTTGTATTTACTGTTTCTCCCCCCTTTATTCTCCGATAGACCCCGCTGCTACCGCCGACTACACCGCTGCTGGGTACGACTACTTCGTCGACGACCCTACCCCTACCGTCGAGCTTCCAGGCAAGCAGAGCCATTCTCTTCCCCAGATATCGCCTATCTTTTCTGTACTTTCTTGCACTAGGCATTGTTACTGCTGCTGCTACGATTACAATCCTATTCAATTGCATAGCCTGATTTTGTCGCCCCTTGATGTACCTTCCTTTATCCGATGCTGCCCATTATAATTATGCATTATTCAGCAGTGAGCCCTGCGCATTGTTAGCTAGGATTAGATAGAGGGCCGTGAACACTTTGGGAGTGAACACGGATACGATATATCAACTGTAACAGGTACGGTACTATGCAGACACCGCCTAAGGCCCCCTAGCCCGGCTCTGCCGAGCCACCATCAAGTGTAGCTATCGAGGAGTAATCCTCGTACTCCACTCGATGTTGACTCTGTATAGCCACTCTAGGTACCTGAGCAACGGTTGTCCTTAAAGTTAAGAAAGTCGGGTGACCCAACGGTTCCCGCGAGAGGTATTGCATCAGGAACGACAGGGAGGGTACGACCGACGTTACTGGCGTGCTTGGCCCCTGCTCGTATCACGCGGGAGTTACCAAACCACGAAAGTCCAGCTCTACCAAGAGCACACGCGAGACAAGGTAAGGAGACGGTTCACCTTGTTGGTAACCGCAGAGACTTGGTGGGACGACAGGGCAGGCACCGACGTACTGGTGGTCCTGACTGCTGTCGTTGACCGTGGGTCAGTTAAGTCGAGGCAACGATAACGGTTGTCACGCAGGTTAATTAAAATGCTAAATGGTTCGGCGGATGACTTGAGAGGCCGCAAAGGCCTGTACGCACTACCTTCACGTGGGATAAGGAGTTATGGGCTCCCCTGCGTCGTAGTTTTTCCGAAAGCTCTTCAGACGTCAACAGTACTGCGGCCTGCGCCGGGAAGTTGTGTCTTCTTCGCTCGAACGGTGTGTATTTGGATTTTCTTTTGCTTCACCGGCCAGCCACGCACCGTGCAGGAGCATGCAAGGGTCAGGGTCCTAGACCCCTTGGCGCATAGGATATAGTCCAGTGGATGGCCTCTCTGTTGAGCCTAGGATGGGTTGCGTCATGTCGGATAGCCTCGGTGGGGCGTTCCCTAACAAGGTTCACGCCACCCTAGAGATCCGAGCGTGTAGGCTGAACAGTAGTGCACCCCTGCAGGGAGTTTAATCTATTTGAATAGCCGTTTCCACGGTAACAGGACGCTTTATGCTGAAGCTGGATCTTACCACTACAAACTACTAATATTAAACAGTATGGTTCCGGGTCTTCTTCCTCCCAGGGAGTCGAGGAAGGGAACTCGGAGGCATTATTATTATTAATCATTACAACTTACTATTATACAATGCTGCAGCAACTTCTGCTGCATTGTTATTACATTCATGTTATTGAACTGTTGGATGTTTCTCTTCTCATGCTGCAAGACACGTCAGAAGATGCTACTCTTCGGTAGGCCTAGCTTCTTATCCTTATTCTGAATTTCTACCTTGCAGTCCACTATATACAGCCTCCCCTTTCCATTTGATACAAATGCATAATTGCTTAGTACCGGACGTAAGACTCGCGGATATGCTAGATACTCACCCTTGCTTTATTTCCCCTTTTTGTATTGCCTGATCGGCTGCTGCAGTCGACGTTGGAGCCTTGGAGTCCAGGAGCAGGAGATCCCCGGTGTCGACCACCGCAACATGAAGATTCCCGATGCCTTCTACGACGTCGAGTTCCCCGTTGACCAGGAGTAGTTTGGAGGTTCCCAGGCAGGAGGCCTCGCCTTTTCGATCGGTTGTTATTTGTGCTAGCCTTCTTAAGGCATATCATGTGTACCTTGTGTCCGTACTCAGATACTATTGCTTTCGCTAACTTTGTGCTCTCGAGCTGTTGTATACGAGCCCTCGTGGCCCCTGGCTTGTATTAAACAGCTTGTATTATTTTATTTGTAGAGTTGTGTTGTGATATCTTACTGTGAGTCCCTGATCTCGATCGTGTACACGGTCTGATTTTGGGGGCGTCAAACCTGCACACAACACAAATAACTTTGCTCCCAAGGAAGTTCAGAGAGGTTGTCAATCTCTCCGGTCTTGTTGTTTACAAAGGATCAAAACACAAGGGATAATGATAATGATATCAGCTGAAAGTAAAAGCGGAAAAGTAAATAAGCGTGTAAACAATGATGAGAATATGGACCGGGGTCCCGTGATGTTCACTAGTGATGTCTCTCTCCCAAAAGACGATAAAACTGCTATGCGAGGTAAACAAATTACAGCTGAGCAATTGACAGGATTATAAACGCACCGCAATTCTAACTATGCTACAAAAGAAAGGAAGAGGCTCAAAAGCATGGGCAGTATGCCAAAATAAGAAGACCGAAATCCATCTGCATCGACTACTAATTATCCACCTTGAGATATCTATCCAGAACATCTCACTTGTATTATGTTGCGAGCCCCACCAAAAGTGTAAACCCAAAGCAACAGACAACTGCATTAAAAATAACTTTGCGTAAAGTAAAAAATCCTTGCAACCGCGGTTACAAGCACCGTTGTTTTATCCCTTGTGGCAACAGCACATCCCATAGACTCACGTTTCTGTCACTCAAGCGTGTCATCAAGGGGCATGAACCCACAATCAAGCATAACGTTCCCTATTGGAGTTACTACCTACTACTTGGCCAAAGCAATAAATAGTAACGGAGAACATGCAAGAATTACTTCGGAAAAAAAAAAGATAAGAACCAAATATATTACTCTATCACAATCTGAACATAATCTCATAATCCATCAGATCTCATCAAACTCAACATAACAACAACAGAAAGATTACATATGTGCCTCGATCATGTAGGGCAGATCACGAGGTCTAAACCATGAAGAACAAAGAGGGGAGGAGAACATCACATAGCTACTGATCACGGACCCATGGTCCAAAGGAAACTACTCACGGCACATCCGGGAAGCGTCCATGGTGGAGGGGAAGCTCCCGGAGGTTGATCCTCCCTCCAGCAGGGTGCCGGGAAGAGGTATGATGGCGCTCCCGATCTTGGAAGCGCGGCGGCTGTGGAACAGAGGTGAGATCGCGAATAGGGGTTCTCTCCTCGGAAGTTTCACGTCACGGGAGATATATAGGTGAAGGTGGGCAGCCAGGGGAGCCACCAGTGGTCCAGGCGCCCCCCTGGCGCGGCCAAGCCCTAGGCCGCGCCAGGTGGCCGCCTGGGGCCCTGGTGGGTCCCACCTGGTCCCCCTTCGGGACTCCGGAAGGTTCCTTCACGCTGATTTTTTTATCTGATTTGTCCCGAATTTTTGGTGCACTTTTAATATGGGGGAAAACTGAAATAGAAAAATAACAGAAAACAGAAACTGGCACTCGGGTGCACTGAGTTAATAGGTTAGTCCAAATATGTTCAAAAGTGTATGAAAGTGTATCTAGATCATAGCAATATCACACAAAACATGCATGGAGAAAGTAGAAATTATTGATACGTTTGGGACGTATCATAAGCTCAAGCCTTTTCCTTTCTCCTTGATGGAAAGGAGCGAAAATTTGGTTTCAATCTTTGCCTAGGAATATCATTGATTCTTGGGATAAGTGAAAAGATGCTTTTATTGGGAAGTATTACCCACCTGCTAAAATTATCCAATTGAGGAGTAACATTATGAATTTTAAGAAATTGGATAGTGAACACGTTGCCCAAGCTTGGGAACGTATGAAATCTCTTGCTAAGAAATGCCCGACATATGGTTTGACTACCTGGATGGTTATCCAGACTTTTTCTGCAGGCTTGAACTTCACCTCGCGGAACCTGTTAGATTTGGCCGCGGGAGAAACCTTTATGTCAACTACACTTGGTGCTGCCAAAATACTTCCCGGTGAGATGATGACCAACTATTCCCAATGGCACACAGAACGCGCTCCAACATGTAGGAAGGTAAACTCTGTCGAGGAGATTACCTCTCTAAATGAAAAAGTTGACTTAATTATGTCTCTACTTACCAAGCAACCCTCCATTGATCCTCATGATGTTCCTTTAAATTCTTTGGTTGCTCAGCAACAAGTAGATGTGAACTTTATTGCTAGAAACAACTTTAACAACAATGCTTATAGGGGCAACTTTGATAGTAATCCTAGACCGTTTCCATCCAATTATGGGAACAACAACACTTATCCTAGCAACAAGGACCCCACTTCTGAATTAGAAAACATGCTTAGAGACTTTATCACCATCCAAAAAGCCTTCAATAGGAATGTAGAAGAGAAATTAGCTAAATTAGATAATCTCTCTTTCAATGTAGATAGCTTAGCCCTTGATGTTGAGATGTTAAAAATTAGAACCTCTCCCATTGAGGAGAGGAAAGCCACTCCTATTAATGTTATCCAATTACAAATCAATGAAAATATTAGGATGATGGCTAAACTTAAAGAAAGATAGGTTAGAGAAAAAGAGGAAGATGATAGAATTAAGAGCCTTCCTACACACCACACAGTTTCCACTATCCAAGTTGTTGAGGACACCGAAACTATTAGCACCCAATGCACTCCTGGTCCCATTGGACCTATTAATGGTGATGCTAATACCTCAACCGTAGAAGAAGAAACTCCTATGAACATAGAGGGTTTCAAACAATTGAGCCTGGATGACACTACTACTACCTTTGATAGTAGTGATATTGATTTTGATAGTTGCACCCTCTCGGAAGTTATTAGCTTGTTACACAAAATGTCTAGAGACCCCCACACTAGCACACTTAATCTTGCCTTCACGGAGCACATCACAAATGCTCTCATCAAAGCTAGGGAGGAGAAGCTTAGGATAGAAGCCTCCATACCTAGGAAGCTAGATGATGGTTGGGACCCTATGATAAAAATTAAATTAAATAACTTCTCTTGCTATGCTTTATGTGACGTTGGGGCTAGTACCTCCGTCATGCCCAAAAGAATGTATGATATGTTTGAATTGAAACCTTTTGATTCTTGTTCTTTTGGTGTTCGTCTTGTTGATTCTTCCGTAAAGAAACCTTTGGGGAAGATTGACGATGTTCTTATCATTGTGAATGACAACTATGTTCCCGTTGATTTTATTATTATAGATATAGAGTGTGAACCTTTATGTCCAATTATTTTGGGACGTCCTTTTCTTCGCACCGTTGGTGCCGTTATTGACATGTAAGAGGGAAATTTAAAATTTCAATTCTGTCCCAAAAAGGGGATGGAACACTTCCCTAGAAAGAAAATCAAGTTACCATTTGAGTCCGTTACACGGGCTAGCTATTCTCTTTCTCTTGATAAAACTTGGTTCTTCTTTTGCCTTATGCCTAGCTTAAAGGCGTAAAAGAAAGCTCTTGTTGGGAGGCAACCCAAGATGTTTTTACTTCTGTTTTTAGTGGTCTAGATGATTTTTACTACTTTATCAACATCGTTGTATCTTTATTTTCAAGCTTTGTGCCAAGTTATAGCCTCTTATGACAAGGGAAGCAAAAGTTGTGACATGTTGTCCAGAAAACAGATTATGTCTACTTGACGGAAAAAATCACCAGTTCATCTTTTTGAGCTGAATTTTTTACACAACATGCTCTATATAATTTTGAAACTTTCGTATGTTCTGAGTTTTTTAATTTGAGTTACAGAAGTGCCCAGAAAAATTTCTCTACAACCTGCTGTTCTGTTTTTCGCAGATTCTGCCACGTTTTTCCTTTTCCTACTTTTGCAAACCTTAAGCTTGCTTTTTATTTGAAAAAACCTTTTTCCAATCTTGAGAAACAGTATCTCTTCAAGAATATATTTATATCCAGTGGGGAAAATTATTTTATTGAGGGTACTAACCTCTCTAATCAGCTTATGATGAGTTATGTATGAAGGGAGTTTTCAAGTGTGCGAGGGAAGATGATGAAAGAAGATCCGGGAGTGTCAAGCGCTCAAGATTGGGGATGCCCCCATGCATCCCCAATAAATATTCAAGAAGACTCAAACGTCTAAGCTTGGAGATGCCCCTGTGCATCCCCTTCTCCATCAACAATCATCAGTTCGTCCTTCGTCTCACTATATTTTTATCACTTCATGCGTTATGTGCTATGCTTGGAGCGTCTTGCTCTTAGGTTTTATTTTTAGTTTTCTTTAGCTTTGCTTCGTGTTCATAACAAGTTAGACCCCAGCTTACTTTGTGTGGTAGAGATACACGCTCCACTCCAATCTAGAACACATCATAGGATTTTGCATGCCTATATTTTTACTCTTGTGTGTTCTTTATCTTTTCGTAGCTACTGCCATGTTTAGTTCTAGTTTTAGTTTGTCTTTAGCAAGAGCCTTGGCTTTTGTTTAGTTTGTTGCTGGAACTCTCTTTAGTTTTCATGTTTATCTTGTTAAGAGAGTTGGTTGTTGCACTGAGTTGTGTCTTGTCTTGAAAGTAGGTAATTGAGGTTGCTATTTAATTTTAGTAGTAACTTCAATAGTTTTGAGGTATTGTTGTGAGTAATGTTTGAACTTTTGGTGTCAAGAGCTCTAGCCTATTAGTGATAGGTGTCGTATTTTGGGCAATCTGTGTTTATTTTCAAAACCTACAAAACTAGTTGAGAACTCTAGCTACTAGCTGGATCACTAATCTTTTGAGGGATCGGATATTAGAGTACACTCACGTACCATGAGTCGAGGATGCGCACGGATAACCAAACCACCATACACTCCTCATAATTGCTAGCCTCTCCCGTGCCGTGCATTGCCTTCTTCTCACTCCGATATTTGGCGTCCACCTTCACGGGTACATCCAATCCCTTGGCATGATACGCTCTGTCATCATAAACCTCCTTATATCTTTCCTTAATACATCCACCATGCCTACCTATCAAGGCATTTCCATAGCCTTTCCGTTATATATTGCCATGCAACATCCACCTCTTCATTACTTGATCTTCATGTCATACATGTTCCTGCTACACTGGCAGAGGCATACATTGCATAAATCATGATAGCTACATCTTCTTTATGTTTGAGTACCTTGTAAAGTGTGAAAGATCTTCTATACCCTCTTCTAAATTAGAGTGTTGCCCTTAAGTGAGGAAAAGATCCCAAAGTGGACAAAATAAAAGATCTCAAAGAGGACAAATGAGAGTTCAATAGAAAGAGCCATTGAGGCCACCAAAAAAATACAAAAAAGAGAAAAATAGAAAAGAAATAAAAAGAGAGAAAAGGGGCAACACTACTACCCTTTTGAAAGATCCACACTAGTACTCCCTCTTATCCTTGTACTCCATAGAGATGATCATTTATGCATATAGCTATGTGGGGACCTTCACACTATAGAACTTGGCTTGCATATTCCAAGGATGAGCCTCCTCAAACGAGCTCTAGGTCTTCATGAGCGAGCAATTTAGATGCACCCCCACTAGTTTCATTAGAGAGCTTTTATTAGCTCATATGTGCATCCGTTGCATGGAAATCTGTAACACCCCAGGTGTCACACTATAGTAATCACCTACAGTAATCACTTTTACTGTTGCCAAGTCACTGTGGTTTAGCATGGGTGATCACCCTTGATGGTGGTGATCCAAATCCAACTCGATTAAAAATTTCAAACAAAGGTGATAATTCAACTTCATTCAAAAGCCAAGGCCAGCAGGTAAAACTTCTTTATATGGTCAACCAGGATGTTCACCTTATTGAGAATAATCCCGAGTCATTAATTAAAACAATTAAAACGAATAATCTTGGAGTGATAAATTTCCCTAGAAATTCATTAGATAAGTGGAACATAGAGTGAAACCGAAATTGTGAGACCTATCTTATAAAATGCCAAATAATCATTAAGTCATATGAGTAAAGATTTGGGGTTTTATTCAAGTGGTTTAGTAATATTAAGAAATAAAAACAATAGCTTGGGAATTATTAAATTTCCATGGAATTATAATAAACAAGTGGGAATTTTAAATGAACTAAAATCTGTGAAACCATTTTGTTAAATACCTAGTAACCAATAGGTGATAATAAAATAGATTTGGGGATTTTTAAAATTGTTTAAATAATCCAAACGATCCTAAAAGGTAGCAAAAATATTCCATGTTAATCAATTTTTGTTTAAACAAAATTCAAATGAATTTAATAAAGGTTCAAACTACTTGTAGACTTGTGGTAACATGTAACAATAAAGTTGGAACTAGTTTTGTAATTTTCAAAAATCAATTAATGAATAAAGTAAATAGAAACAGAAAAGAAACAAAAGAAAAGAAAACAAAAAAAGCAAAAAGACTAAACAACGGCAGGGGCAAGGCCCACCCGGGCCCAACCCCTCTCCCTCCCATGTTTCCCCCTTGTCTCTTCCCCCTGCTCCACTGTCGCCATGGACAGTAGAGCACAAGCGCGTCGGCCCCACCCCTCACCTGCCCCCCTCTCCAGATGGATAAGGCCGAAGGCCCCCTTCCCCTCCCCTACCTCTCTCCCTCCCTCTGCTCTCCCCCCCCCCCCCCCGATCTAGAGAGAAGGAGCCGGCCTCTGTCGCCACCGTCGCCATGCTCTTGCCACTGCGCAGCCCCGAGACTCTCCTCACCGAGCCACTGCTCCCACAGTACCGGCGCACTCCTCCACGCCGGCTGCACGCCAAGCCAAGGCCGAGACCCCCCTCAAGTTCCCCCGTACCCGCCTTGCATCTCGCGGCCGCCGCGGCATCGCGCTGTCACCTCCGACACCTCCCCCGAGCCCGCTGCCACTCCTTCGATCGCCGTAGGGCGCCGTCTACCTCGCGTCGAGCTCCGGCTGCCGCCGAGCCGTGCCAGTCATGGCCACCATGGTCGTAACTCGCGCGTTCGTGCCTTTGGACGCGCCTGCATGCACCCCGCGCCGGGCTCGCGCACGCGCACTCCCGCCAGGACTCGCTTCCTCTGCCGGTCGGCCGCGCCTCGTCGTTGTGCCCCCGCCCGGTCATCGCCGTGCCCTCCATGGGCGCTAGTTGTGCACCCCTGCTGGCCGCTGCGCCTCCCATGGTCTGACCGTCGTGCTGAGCCGGCCGCCCTCCGGTTGCGCCCTACCCTGTGCCCACTCGCCTGTGTGAACATGCCCCCACGCCTCGCCGTAGCTCCCTCGCCGGCCAAGCTAGGGTCGTCGTTCCCTGTTCGCCGGCGTGCTCACGGGGCAGCCGTGGGCTAAACACGCCCCCTGCAAAAAAAGATTAGCTAATAAACCATGTGAGACTTACATGTCGCCCCATCTCCTTAAGCATTTGTTTAGAAACAAATAAGATTGTTAGTTATAACCTGTTACAATGACAGGTGGGCCAGGCATTAAAAATAATCCCTAGATTAATATGATTGTTTAATTATGTCCCTGTTACAATGACATGTGGGCCCAGTGGCTTTAAATTAATTAAAATGTTTTTATTATACTGTGAGGCTGACAGGTGGGTCCCCTCTGTCAGTTGACCAGTCAACAGTACTGTGGATAATGTTGCATTAATAATAAAAAGGAAATTCCAATAAATATTTATAAAATGATTAAATATTTGAAAATCAATATCTTTTAAACCGTAACTCCGATGAAAATATTTTATACATCAAAATTGATCGAAAAAAATACAACGAATACGAATACGCTATCTGTATACCAATCACCCCCCCTCTAACAAACGAACACGAGACATTCCCCCTCCGGTTGCACTTTCCGGTAACCGACCAGAGCCCGCAAAACTTTTCGGATGAAATTGTTCTGAACATGAAAGTTGTTCAGAATGAATTAACGAGCACGGATACATTATCCACATGTTTGTCATATGTCTCTAACACTGCAGACATGGAACCTTACCCCTCCGGATAATTTGTCCGGTAATCACCCGGTACTGATGAGTCATCCCCGGATATTCCTGCTCCGAGAAAATCACCGAACATTGCGTTAGAGCCACGTTGTTTTGTATCTTCTATGTCATACATTTGTATTGCTATTATTTTTGTGTATTTATTATTTCTCCCCCCTTATTCTCCGGTAGACCTCGACACTACCGCTGATGACACCGTTGCTGAGTACGACTACTTCGTCAACGACCGTACCCCTACCGCGAGCTTCCAGGCAAGCAGAGCCATTTTCCTTCCCCAGATATCACCTATCTTTTCCGTACATTTCTTGCACTAGGCATTGTTGCTGCTGCTATTATGTTACATTCCTATTCATTGCATAGCCTGTCATTGTCGCCCCTTGATGTACCTTCCTTGTCCTATGCTGCCTATATAAATATATATTATATTCAGCAGTGAGCCCTGCGCATTGTTAACTTGGATTAGATAGCGGGCCATGATCACTCTGGGAGTGAACGCGGATACGATGATTATAACTGCACAGGTACGGTACAATGAAGACACCGCCTAAGGCCCCTAACTCGGCTCTGCCGAGCCACATCAAGTGGAGCTATCGAGGAGTAATCCTCATACTCCACTCGTTGTTGACTCTGTATAGCCGCCCAAGGGTCCTGAACAACGGTTGTCCTTAAAGGTAAGAAGTTGGGTGACCCAACGGTGCCCGCGAGTGGTATTGCGACGGGACGGCAGGGAGGGTACGACTAGTGTACCGGTGTGCTTGGACCCTGATCGTTGGCCACGAGAGTTACCAAACCACGAGAGTCGAGCTCCTCCAGGAGCACACGCAAGATAAGGTAAGGAGTCGGTTCACCTTGTTGGTAACCGCAGAGACTTGGTGGGACGACAGGGCAGTCACCGATGTACTGGTGGTCCTGACTGCTGTCGTTGTCCGCGGGTCAGTTAAGTCGAGGCAACGATAACGGTTGTTCCGCAAGTTAATAAAACGACTAAGGGTTCGGAGGATGACTTGAGTAGCCTTTTGGCTTGTACGCGCTACCTACACGTGGGATAATGAGTTATGGGCTCCTCTGCTTCATAGTCTCGTCCGAGGACTCTTCAAATGTCAACAATACCGCGGCCTGCACCGGGAAGTGGTGTTGTCTTATTTGCTCGCGCGGTGATGTCTTATTCGGTTTGATTTTGCTTCACCGGCCAGCCACGCACCGTGCAGGAGTACGTCGGGGTTGGGGTCCAAGGCCCTGCGTACTTAGGATTTAGACCGGCGGATGGCCTCTCTGTTGAGTTTGAAAGATGGGCTACGGAGTGTCGGATAGCCTCGGTGGGGCATTACCTAACAAGGCGTACGCCAACTTGGAGATCCGTGCGTTGTAGTGTAACAGAAGTGCACCCCTGCAGGGAAGATTAATCTATTCGAATAGCCGTGTCCACGGTAACAGAACGCTTTATGCTGAAGCCAGATCCTACTCCTACAAACTATTATTACTAAACTGTTAGTTCCGGGTTTGCTTCCTCACAGGGAATTCGAGGAGCTGATCTCGGAGGCATTGTTAATTATTACGACTTAATATTATACAATTGATACGGTCAGGATCTCTCACTCCTTGTTGGTTACCCCAAGTGGAAGGTGAGATGTAGCGTAGCAACAAATTTCCCTCGGTAAATATACCAAGGTTATCGAACCAGTAGGACTCCAAGAGATACAAGAAGGTGTCACAGCGCTTGACGTGGACCTGCACACAGCAACAAATAACTTTGCTCCCAACGAGTACAGAGGAGTTGTCAATTCCTCCGGCTTGCTGTTTACAAAGGATCAACGCAAGAGATAATAATAGTGGCAACTGAAAATAAACTAAGAATATAAACAGTAATATGAAGATGGACCGGAGTCCCGTGATTTTCACTAGTGATGTCTCTCTACCAAAAGACGATAAAAGTGCTAGCGAGGTAAACAAATCACAGCTGGGCAATTGACAGAATTATGAAGGCACCGCAATGCTAACTATGTTGCAAAGAAAGGAAGGGCTCAAAAGCAATGGGCAGTACGCCAAGGTAAGTAGACCGAAATCCAACTGCATCTACTACGAATCATCCACCTTGAGATATCTATCCAGAACATCTCGCTGGTATTAAGTTGTGAATCCCACCCAAAGTGTAAACTCAAAGCAA
Source organism: Bromus sterilis (assembly GCA_950022295.1). Taxonomy (NCBI): domain Eukaryota; kingdom Viridiplantae; phylum Streptophyta; class Magnoliopsida; order Poales; family Poaceae; genus Bromus; species Bromus sterilis. The sequence goes on from OX465595.1 coordinate 354,206,771, forward strand.
CAGAGAACTACATTAAAAGAACTTTGCGTAAAGTAAACAATCCTTGCACCCGCGGGTACAAGCACCGTTGTTTTATCCCTGGTGGCAACAGCACATCCCCTAGTCTCATGTTTCTATCACTCAAGCTAGACATCAAGGGGCTGAACCCACAATCAAGCATAACGCTCCCTCTTGGAGTTGCAACAAATCACTTGGCCAAAGTAAAATACGGCAACGGAGAACATGCAATAATTTACTCAAGAACAAAATATAAAAGAGAAGAACCAAATATATTACTCATCACAATCTGAACATAGTCTCATAATCCATCAGATCCCAACAAACTCAGCATAGCAATAGCAGAAATTACAGAAGTGCCTCGATCATGTGAGACAGCTCACGAGGTCTCGAAAGTGGAAGCACAAAGAGGGGAGAGAAGTACATCACATAGCTACTGGTCACGGACCCATGGTCCAAGGTAAACTACTCACGGTACATACGGGAGGCGTCCTGTAAGGCCCGATATGCAGTACTATTCCAGATCTAGGTGTGTCCACCCAGATCCGGGGACGAACCACATATCGGTCCCACCGCGACATATGACAAAACCATATGCCCCGGATTTCCAACATGATATCACAACATTACAGATACAAGGATACAACATCTCATACAATCGGCATACAACTGCCTCAAATACAATCCAACAGCGAAAGGTACATGTCTGGGTACAGACTAAAATCAAATTCCTAGTGGCAAAGAGAAAATCATCGATCCCCTAACCACACGGGTCCAGGCCCTCCGCCGGGATCCCAACTGCCCATTACAAGGCTCCGCAGGGTGTACCAACTGCCCATTACAAGGCTCTGCACGCACGCCCATCTCTCTCAGTTGCTACCCATCACAGGCAACCATTTTATGATTTAGTTCCAAGAGATCCGAAACGACAGGTCCCTCTAACTAACAACAAACAAATCCGGGTGGCCCCCGGTGAGTCGACACCCAACTCAAAAGCCGGCCGCGCTCTCGAATCGGTCTCTACCGTCTGTCTCGGGTTTGGATAGTCGGTTAATCACACATGGGAAACCGGGTCCTCAGCCGAACAAGGTGGGCCAGCAAGGGAACTATGTCCTCACTGGTCCAGGTTGGTTTGAAAACTACTGGCAGCTGACCAGCACACACACGGTTTAAAATGGTAAATCTGCTTGGGCCACCACTAGAAATGTTTGAAGCTAGGTAGGTAAGAAAAGGGGACCCCATAAAATCCCACACGCGGTTAGGCACGCTCAGTCTTAAAACCAATACCCGGAACTCGGATCCTAGGTGACTCGAATGGAACAAAGCGTCAGGGCAGGATAGCCTAGACCTTCCATCCTTCTGTAAGGATACGGGGCAGAAAACACAAATTTTTCATACCTACGGTACCCGAACCCAAGATCTATGCTATGTCGATGTAAAGTAACGGAGGGAATCGGTGTTCATACCTTTGAAGACCTAAAGAGGGAAACGTTCTTGCGAACGTGGCTGGCGTAGACTCGGAACTACGACCTCCCTGTCGTGTAGAAGACCACCACCGGCGAGGATGACTCCCGGTAAACCTCCAGCGACGAAGTAGCACCACAGGTGTAGTGCCTCGAAGAGATTATACACGTACGGTACAATCGATGTTCCTCCCGGGCCCCGAACCAGGCGAGCAGCGGAAGAAAGACGGCTACGGATCCCGACTCCAGCAGAACGACGGCCTGCCTTATGGTGGAGAACTCCAATCTAGGTGCAGACTCCAAACAAGGGGAGTCCACTTCCGGGAAGGAGAAGGAGGAAGAAGGAGATATTGGTGTGTTGGAAAAAGGGGGGTCTACCCCTCCTTATATAGGCCAAGGGGGGTGCCATCCTCCTCCCCTCCCCCATGTGGGACTAAACTCCCAAGGGGGGGGAGTGCGCCGGCCAAGGGGGATGGTGGGCCCCACCCTTGGCGCCAAGCCCAAGGGGGGAGACCCCCTCCTCCCTTAATGGGCCCCATGGGCCCATTTAGCCTTTTTCCCATTTTTTTAATTTATTTAATATGTTTTAAATATTTAATTCAGATAATTAAATAATAAAACATTATTAAAACAATTAAAATTTATTTTGAACTATTCAAAATGTCCGGAAACCATTCCGTCCTCCTCCGGAACTATTCCGATGATTCCTCCTATTTCACCGATTGATCCCGTAACTGTCCTATGCATCGATTGCCCTTAAGTGTAACACCCTAACGGTCCGGGAAACAGCAGACATGGTCGAGACTCTTCTCATTGACCAATGACTAGTCAGTTGGACCTGGTTACAATCCTTGACAGCCCCTGCGCTTCCATCGAATGAACTTCAATCGCTTTTGGAAACCGTTAACGATACGACGTAATCCCTTTGTGCTGCGGTACTTTGTTTGTCCGAGGTTTGATCGTCGGTATCCTACATACCGTATTCACATCTCGTTCACAACAAACAACTTCTCTCGTCCATGATCATTGCATCTCTTGTGACCTAGTCACGTCCTTGCAAGGTGTTGATGCAATATCACCGAGTGGGCCCAGAGTACCTGTCCTGTCACAAGGACTGACAAATCCCGCTCTGATCTATTAACATACTCATCAACCATCTATTTCGGAATACCCAAAGTGCACCGTTATAGCCAGCATATTTCAGTCAGGCGGTGGGATACAAATCAAAGTCTCCTCATAGATGACAATTACGTATGATCGTTACGGTCTAAGGACTAAGCCACACGTTACAAAGTCATAGCAACGCTGAACTATGTGACTCGATCACATTGCAATACTTTAGGTGGGTGTACGTCCATCACATCATTCCCCTTAACGATATGACCTCATTGTCAATGGACTTAAGTGTCTCCATGATCAGGAAAGCTTGATCAATCAATTGCCCAATGAGATAGTTTACCCGAGTTAAACTACGGACTATGTTTTATACTACACCTGTATTAGTATTTCCAAGTAATACAGTTATAGCACAGTATAAAACGTATTATGAACAAAACGGATATGTGACAAATATCTTTATTAATTTGTCTCTAGGGCACATATCCAACACCTTCGTCGAGTATAGTCAACATTATAATAATCATTTCATCAACAACAATATAATAATGTGATATCCCGAACCAAGGAGTAACTGGGTAACATCGTAGCATCCTAAGCATGCATACTAAGAAGGGCTGAGCAACGAGCAATAGTAACATAGCAGTACATGGTTTGCTGGGATGGGTCATGGCTGTATCGGTTTGAAAGAGGCTGTAAACATGTGGTAGGATCAAACATCAAACCTATCCTAGACTAGCATGCAAACCGTTGGTTGAAATAGAATGGATCATAAGTAATGTATAGTCCTTGCCTGTTGATAAGTCGGGTTCCGAAGGTGTAGTTGATCGTAAGCTCGCATCGTCTTCGAAGGTACCCGCGGAAGCACACAAGACGATAAACACTGGAAAGCAATCAACGAGAAAGCATCTATTACTACGAGGCAAACACGAGCAAGCATCAACAAGAAGGCAACACGAGACATCGCACCTACCGTCGAGAGCGGTTACTAACAAGTTAAGTGGAGTACTCGTCACACATGACGATACCGCACATTTACAAGGGTCCAAGTTGTTTAGCTACAGGTGATCAACAAAGTTTGTTAACATGGCAACTCAAGCAAGCATGACATAGCACACAAACATGGCAAGAGGTAAAGCACAAAGTAAACTATCTATGCTAGTCAATTTAAGTGAGGCACAACCTAAACATGGCATAACACTAAGTGTCGCACGACAATTAAAGTATTTGGTACTGTTCTGCCCTAAACCATATTTTAGGTTGGTTAATAGCAGTAAACAATAGCATAAACACAAAGTACATGAAAAACTAATCAAGTAACATAGAAAGAACATTTTTATTGGAGCAACGGTTAAAAAGTTACTAAAGAAACAATTTACAGTGGCAAGCAGTTGTAATTAGCAGGTAAGAAACATGTAAACAAAGTCAAACATGGCAAAAGAGCACATTTTATTAAACTAGACAAAATTCTAAGCAACTTTCATGTTTAAATCGTCACGATCCGAGCTACCGTTAAAAAGATATAGCTACCGCGAGAAAATAATACTTCTGCCAATTTAACTGCTCAGGAAAAAAATAGAGCAACGGGCCAAATTTGACCCTACCGGGCCAAGCCCATCCGGCGCAGTAGAAAAAAATAACAAAAAAAAAGGGGCAAGCTCACCCAAACGGGCCGCGGCCCAGGTCACAGGGGGCGGCGGACCGGGCCTGCTTTGGAGGGGCTGCTGGGCCGCTCTCCCGATCCAGGTCGGGGCCGACGGCGGCGGCTGCAACGCCGGCAACGGCGAGCGGCGAACAGGCGAGGCGGTGATACGTCCCAAACGTATCTATAATTTCTGCTTGCTCCATGCATGTTTTGTGTGATATTGCTATGCTTTTGATATACTTTCATATATTTTTATAACATATTTTGGAACTAACCTATTAATGGTTGCAAGAGTGCACAAGTTCTTGTTTTTCTACTTTATGTGTACGAATTACTAGGATAAAGGAAAGATCACAAAAGGAAGCCTTGTAAGATTGGACTCTAACTTTCCCGAAATCTGTCCCCACCAGACAGGTTTTAAAGATCGCCTCGGAAACGCTAGAAGACGGCCTCAAACGGAAAAACTTAAAACTACAAAGTTGTAGGGAATTTTTTTCCGGTGGATTTAGACATAAATTTTGGCCCAATCGGAGTTCGGATGCTTCCAGAAACCCCGAAATACAGAAGACGTAATCTGGATGACGGGAATCCGAGAGTCTATATAAAGAAAGGAAACCTAGGTCAAAGGGCACCACGAAAATTCCTCCCCCTTGGCAGCCATCTTGAGGGGGAGATCAATCTCCACAGCAGCACCATCTCCAAGGAAGAAGAAGGGGCCAAGGGCCGCTGCCCCAAGGGTCGTGGCCACCGCCGTGGCCGTGGCCGTGGGCGCCGCCGCCGCCTTGGACGCCGTCGTCGCCGTCTCCTTCATCTCCTCCGGGGCTGCACCTCTCCATCAACAACTCTCCCTCTCACCATGTCCATGTGTGAGTAGTTCCCCTCGGGGCTAAGGCTTATATCTTGATCTATGTGGTTTCTCTCTCTCCAATGATGTGATCTTTGTTGCGATCATTGGCTATGTTAATCTAGGGTGATTCCATGATGTTTCCCCTTCTTCTATGTATTGGATTTGATGTACTCACTTGATCCTATCTAGCATAATCCCCGAGACCATGGTGACAGCGGTCTATTAGACATGGGTTAGAAGAATATTTTCATGAGTGATTTCCTCTTTTGTGTGTGGATTGAAGATTGAGAGTCTCTTGGTGCTTGTCTTTGACTATCCTTTAGATATGTTGTGGTGATTGTGGTACTCTCTTTGGATGGCCGCGGTGACATTGGGAAATCCATAGATTGAGAACTACGAACTCTGAGGTGTTCTTTTGTAGCCCTACACAATTCTCGTCCTCTCTTGACCACAAAGGAATGACCTCTGAGTACGTCTGCATTGCATGTTTTATGGGAAATATCATGTGATTAGACTATGTTAATGTTGTTGGGAGTTGCCACTATTGAAAGTATGAAGCCTAGGCCTTGTTTCCATCATTGTTACACCGTTTGCACTCACTTTTGTTACTTGTTTCTTTGCTGCACTTTTTATTACAGATTTATATTACTTCGTTTTATCACACTTGTCACCCATATTTTACCATCTCTTCGCCGAACTAGTGCACCTATACAACTCCTAGTTGTATTAGGTGTGTTGGGGACACAAGAGACTTTTTGTATCTTAATTGCAGGGTTGCTTGAGAGAGACCATCTTCAACTTCTACTTCCCTGTGTTTAATAAACCTTAGGTCATCCACTTGAGGGAAATTGCTGCTGTCCTACAAACCTCTGCGCTTGGAGGCCCAACATAGTCTACAAGAATAGAAGCGAGCGTAGACATCAAGCTATTTCTGGAGCCGTTGCTGGGGAAGTAAGTGTTTGAAGGTATATCTTTAGATCTTGCAATTAATTCTTTTTGTTTCTTGTTTTTATTTTCACTAGTTAGGCTTTATGGAAAACAACAACAAAATATGAGAGAGCTTTATGAGCTCTATCTTGAGTTAGGACATGAAGTGTTTGAGGAGGAGATCAAAAAGCCTATGGAGCTTTATTATTTTCACAAAACTCATGATTGTAGTAATGTTATTTGCATGTCTTCTTTGAATACTTTTGATACTAATGATATGCAAAGCCATAAGCTTGGGGATGCTACGTTTTATGAAGATGATCTTTTTAGCCCCCCAAGTTTTGATGAGGAAATTTATTTTGATGATACTTTGTCTCCTATCTATGATGATTGTTGTGATGACACTTATGCTATAAAGAATACTATTTTTCAAGTGCATCATGATAAGAATGATTCATGTGATAGCTATTTTGTTGAGTTTGCTCCCACTATTACTAATGAGAAGGATTTTGCTTATGTGGGGAGTAAAAAAATTCTATGCTTGTGGATCATGATAAGAAAGTTTTATGTGATACTTATATTGTTGAGTTTATTCATGATCCCACTAAAAATTATTATGAGAGGGGAACATATGCTCATTGATATTTCAATAATATCAAATTCCCTCTCTTTATGTTGAAAGTTTTGAAGTTGCACTTGTTTTGCCTTCCTATGCTAATATCTTTATGCTTCAATGAGTTATTCTTCTATAAGATCCCTTTGCATAGGAAGCATGTTAGACTTAAATGTGTTTCGTGTTTGCTTCTTGATGCTCTCTTTTGTTCTTCAACTCTTATTCCTACGAGAGCATCACTAAAATCTTAAGCCTTGCTAATGGCTTTAAAGAAGCGCTTTCGGGAGGCAGCCCGCAACGAATTTAGGATTTACTTTTTGTTTTTCTTCTGTTTTTAGTGGTCTTGATGATTGTTACTACTGTAGCAACATCATTGTATCTTTACTTTTCAAGCTTTGTGCCAATTATAGCCTCATATGACAAGGGAAGTGAAAGTTGTGACATGCTGCTCAGAAAACAGATTCTGTCCTCGTGACGGGAAAAATCATAGAAAAATCCCAATTCATCTTTTTGAGCTGAATTTTTTACACAGCGTGCTCTATACAACAACGGAACTTTCGTATGTTCTGAGTTTTTTTATTTGAGTTGCAGAAGTACCCCTCAAAAATTCTTTACTGCCTGTTGTTCTGTTTTTCACAGATTCTGCCATGTTTTGTCTCTCCTTACTTTTGCAAACCTTAAGCTTGTTTTTTCTTTGCAAAAACCTTTTGTAAATCTTGAGAAACAGTAGATCTTCAAGAATATCTTTATATACAGTAGGGAAAAATTATTTATTAAGGGTACTAACCTCTCTAATCAGCTTATGATGACTTATGTATGAAGGCAGTTTTCAAGTGTGCGATGGAAGATGATGAAAGAAGATTCGGGAGTGTCAAGCGCTCAAGCTTGGGGATGCCCCCATGCATCCCCAACAAATATTCAAGGAGACTCAAGCGTCTAAGCTTGGCGATGCCCCCGTGCATCCCCTTCTCCATCAACAATCATCAGTTCGTCCTTCGTCTCACTATATTTTTTTCACTTCATGTGTTATGTGCAATGCTTGGAGCGTCTCGCTCTTAGGTTTAATTTTTAGTTTTCTTTAGCTTTGCTTGCTGTTCATAAAAAGTTAGATCCCGTCTTACTTTGCGTGGGAGAGAAACACGCTCCACTTTCAAAATCTAGAACACATCATAGAATTTTGCATGCCTATCTTTTTGATGTTGTGTGTTCTTTATCTTTTCGTAGCTACTGTCATATTTAGTTTTAGCTTTAGTTTGTCTTTATCAAGAGCCTTGGATTTTGTTTAGTTTTTTTCTGGAACTCTCTTTAGTTTTCATGTTTATCTTGTTAAGAGAGTTGGTTGTTGCACTGAGTTGTGTCTTGTCTTCAAAGTAGGTAATTGAGGTTGCTATTTAATTTTAATAGTAACTTGCAATAGTTTTGAGGTATTGATGTGAGTAATGTATGAACTTTTGGTGTCAAGAGCTCTAGCCTATTAGTGATAGCTGTCGTATTTTGGGCAATCCGTGTTTATTTTCAAAAACCTACAAAACTAGTTGAGAACTCTAGCTACTAGATGGATCACTACTCTTCTGAGGGATCGGATATTAGAGTACACTCACGTACCATGAGTCGAGGATGCGCAAGGATAACCAAACCCCCCCCCATACACTCCTCCTCGGGGTACTTGTCTATTTGTGAACCTCCTTATTAGATTGATAGTTACCGATAATAAGTGCATGAGTTCTTCGGACTAATGTAAGTATTGAAAGTTGACACTTCCACCTTCCCATATTTTGCTAGCCTCTCCCTTGCCGTGCATTGCCTTCTTCTCACTCCGAGAGTTGGTGTCCACCTTCGCCGGTACATCCAAACCCTTGGCATGATACGCTCTGTCATCATAAGCCTCCTTATATCTTTCCTCAAAATAGCCACCATACCTACCTATCAAGGCATTTCCATATCCTTTCCGAGATATATTGTCATGCAACATCCACCTCTTCATGACTTGATCTTCATGTCATACATGTTCCTGCTACACTGGCAGCGACATACATTGCATACATCATGATAGCTACATCTTCTTTATGATTTGAGTACTTTGTAAAGTGTGAAAGATCTTCTATACTTCTTGTAATATATAGAGTGTTGCCCCTAAAGTGAGGAAAAGATCCCAAAGTGGACAAATTAAAAGATCCCAAAGAGGACAAATGAGAGTTAAATAGAAAGAGCCATTGAGGCCACAAAAAAATCCAAAAAGAGAGAAAAAGAAAAATAAAAAGAAAGAAGGGGGCACACTACTATTTCTTTTGAGAGATCCACACTAGTACTTCATCCTCTATCCCTTGTACTCTATAGAGATCATCATCATGCATATAGCTATGTGGGGACCTTCACACTATAGAACTTGGCTTGCATATTCCAAGGATGAGCCTCCTCAAACGAGCTCTAGGTCTTCATGAGCGAGCAAGTTGGATGCACCCCCACTAGTTCCATTGGAGAGATTTTCCTAGCTCATATGTGCATCCGTTGCATGGCAATCCCTACTCCTCACATCATATCTATCATTTGGCTTTCTCTCGCCTATGATTGTCCTCATTGATGTGAGCTTTTCACACCATTTTTGTCTTCCTCCTCCACCTTTTCTCTCTTTGCCATTCTAAGTGTCAACTTTCTTGCTTATGCTCATCCATTGCATGAGTGCTCAAAATGTCGAAAAGGAGTGGATCATTTTGACTTGTACCTGGCTAGTGGTCTGGGGATGAGTAAAGATAAGATTCGAAAGAACACCAAGTGTGAAATTTTAGTAGATTGAGTTCTCAACACAAAAATATTTTTTCTTGTATATCCCTATCCCTTTTCTTGCACGCAAACACCATTTGGAGACATTCGAGTCACGGACAGCGAGAGCTCTTGCACCTTCATGTTCTTATGTTGCTTGTTTCAATGCTAATATAGACTCTTGCCTGTTATGACTTGAATTGAATTAAATGCCTTGATTGCTTGACTTAAGAGTTCTTATATGGTTGGTAGCATGTCACCACAGAAATTATGCTTGTTATCATTTACCTACTCGAGGACGAGCAGGAATTAAGCTTGGGGATGTTGATACGTCCCAAACGTATCTATAATTTCTCCTTGCTCCATGCATGTTTTGTGTGATATTGCAATGCTTTTGATATACTTTCATATATTTTTATAACATATTTTGGAACTAACCTATTAATGGTTGCAAAAGTGCACAAGTTCTTGTTTTTCTACTTTATGTGTAGGAATTACTTGAATAAAGGAAATATCACAAAAGGAAGCCTTGTAAGATTGGACTCTAACTTTCCCGAAATCTGTCCCCACCAGACAGGTTTTAAAGATCGCCTCGGAAACGCTAGAAGACGGCTTCAAACGGAAAAAACTTAAAACTATAAAGTTGTAGGGAATTTTTTTTCCGGTGGATTTAGACATAAAATTCGGCCCAATCGGAGTTCGGATGCTTCCAGAAACCCCGAAATACAGAAGACGTAATCTGGATGACGGGAATCCGAGAGTCTATATAAAGAGAGGAAACCTAGGTCAAAGGGCACCACGAAAATTCCTCCCCCTTGGCAGTCGTCTTGAGGGGGAGATCAATCTCTACAGCAGCACCATCTCCAAGGAAGAAGAAGGGGCCAAGGCCCGCTGCCCCCAAGGGCCGTGGCCACCGCCGTGGCCGTGGGCGCCGCCGCCGCCGTGGACGCCGTCGTCGCCGTCTCCTTCATCTCCTCCGGGCTGCACCTCTCCATCAACAACTCTCCCTCTCACCATGTCCATGTGTGAGTAGTTCCCCTCGGGGCTAAGGCTTATATCTTGATCTATGTGGTTTCTCTCTCTCCCATGATGTGATCTTTGTTGCGATCATTGGCTATGTTAATCTAAGGTGATTCCATGATGTTTCCCCTTCTTCTATGTATTGGATTTGATGTACTCACTTGATCCTATCTAGCATAATCCCCGAGACCATGGTGACAGCGGTCTATTAGACATGGGTTAGAAGAATATTTCATGAGTGATTTCCTCTTTTGTGTGTGGATTGAAGATTGAGAGTCTCTTGGTGCTTGTCTTTGACTATCCTTTAGATATGTTGTGGTGATTGTGGTACTCTCTTTGGATGGCCGCGGTGACATTGGGAAATCCATAGATTGAGAACTACGAACTCTGAGGTGTGCTTTTGTATCCCTACACAATTCTCGTCCTCTCTTGACCACAAAGGAATGACCTCCGAGTACGTCTGCATTGCATGTTTTATGGGAAATATCATGTGATTAGACTATGTTAATGTTGTTGGGAGTTGCCACTATTGAAAGTATGAAGCCTAGGCCTTGTTTCCATCATTGTTACACTGTTTGCACTCACTTTTGTTACTTGTTTCTTTGCTGCACTTTTTATTACAGATTTATTTTACTTCGTTTTATCACACTTGTCACCCATATTTTACCATCTCTTCGCTGAACTAGTGCACCTATACAACTCCTAGTTGTATTAGGTGTGTTGGGGACACAAGAGACTTTTTGTATCTTAATTGCAGGGTTGCTTGAGAGAGACCATCTTCAACCTCTACTTCCCTGAGTTCGATAAACCTTAGGTCATCCACTTGAGGGAAATTGCTGCTGTCCTACAAACCTCTGCGTTTGGAGGCCCAAAATAGTCTAAAAGAATAGAAGCGTGCGTAGACATCAGGCGGCGACGCTAGGAGGTCGGCTGCGGGATGAGGCGCCGGATTCGGGCGCGTGGTGGCCTTGGTCGCCGGATCTTGGCCGGAGGGTCGCCGGCGTCGGGGCACGAAGCGGTGGGAGCTCGGGCTCGGGGAGGCCGCGGCCATGGCGCTCGGTTCATCTCACAGAGGAAGAAGAAAGAGGTGAGAGGAGGGAAAGGAAAAGGAGAACGGGGTGAGAGGGAGGCGCGAGATGGCGGCGACCTGGCAGGCGCGGGCGGCTCGTTGGCGACGGGCTCGCTGGCCGAAGCGAGAGGCGGCGGCGGGGTGGCTCGGGCATCCACGGGCAGGGAAGAGCTCGGGCTGGGAAGTTGGGTACGATCTGGGCCATTGGATCGGCCGATCCGACGGTCCAGATCGCAGGGAGCTAGGGTTTGGGCGAAAATGGGACTAAATTGCGAAAATTGGGGCTATTGTGAGGGGGTGGCCGCAATTTTTGGCTAGGGAAACCCTAGAAAGAGGTGGGAGAGTGGCGGTCTTTATATAGCCCAGGTGGCTGGCAGTTTGCAAAATCATCCCCGGTTTTTCTCTCGCGCGCGCGGTGTTCACGTTTCTGACCGCCGGGTGTCCGCAGTACCTCTGATTCGGGTAAAACTTCGAACTGCGCGACCAGCGCGTCGAGCCGGAGGCGTTCACCTCGCGTTGTAACCGTTCCTAGAACACTTTCCGACGCGCTATAAAAATATCCCGTTTAGTTATTAAACGGGGTTTTTCGTTCCGTTGGCTGCGGCTGGTCTCGTGCGGTTTTCACGACGTGATCGGGTGAAACCCGGTGTCGCAAAGGTCGAGTGTCAGGGTGGAAAGGGTCGGTCTCCGTCCGATACGAGATAAGAGGGGGGAAAATAATCGTCGATCGATAAATCGGGGATGCAGACACCGCAAACAAATCAGAAAATCAAACAATTCACACCGAAAACAAAAATTTTAATTTTTGTGAAAACTGGGTTGTTACACGTCCATGGCTATGGATGGTCTCCCGGGGGGGGTTCCTCCTCCCGGCAGGGTGCCGGGGCAGCTTCTCCAGGCAGCCCTGATCTAGAAACGGCGGCGGCGGCGGTACAGAGGCGAGTTCGCGGAAAAAAGATCGATATTAGGGGTTTCCACCCCGAGGGCTAAATATAGGCGGAGGGAGGTGTCGAGGGGACCCACCAAGCATCCAGGAGGCCTCCTGGCGCGGCCTAGTGTGGGGCCGCGCCAGGGACCCTCCTGGTCTCCTGGTGGTGGCCACCCTCCGCTACCTTGGTGATTCCGGAAGCTTCCGAGTCGCTGATTTTTTATCTGATTTTTCCGGATTTTTTGGAGCACTTTGAATGGCCGGAAAACCTGAAATACAAAAACGGAAGAAAACAGCAACTGGCAGCTGGGTGCACTGGGTTAATAGATTAGTCCAAATATGCTCAAAAGTGTATGAAAGTTCAAGCAAATCATGGCAAAGTCACACAAAACATGCATGGAGCAAGCAGAAAGTATAGATACGTTTGGGACGTATCAACATCCCCAAGCTTAATTCCTTCTCATCCTCGAGTAGGTAAATGATAACAAGCATAATTTCTGTGGTGACATACCACACAACCATATAAGAACTTTTTAAGCAAAGCAATCAAAACATGCAATTCAATTCAAGTCTTAACAAGCAAGAGTCTATATTAGCATTGACACAAGCAACAAAAGAAATAAAGGTGCAAGATCTCTCGCTGTCCGTGACTCGAATATCTCCAGATGGTGTTTGCGTGCAACCAGGGGACTGGGAAAAAGAGAGAAAAAGGTTGTTGAGAACAACTATCTACTAAAGTTTCACACTTAGTCTCCTTTGGATTCTTATCTTGACTCGTCCCCAGACCACTAGCCAGGTACAAGTCAATTTGATCCACTCCCTTTCGATATTTTGAGCACTCATGCAATGGATGAGCGTGAGCAAGAAAGTTGACACCTAAAAGGCGAAACAGAAAGAAGGTGGAGGAGGAAGACAAAAAGGTGTGAAAGGCTCACATCAATGAGGAAAATCATAGGCGAGAGAAGGCCATATGATAGATATGATGTGAGGAGTAGGGATTGCCATGCAACGGATGCACATGTGAGCTAAACGCTCTCCAAAGGAACTAGTGGGGGTGCATCTAACTTGCTTGCTCAAGAAGACGTAGAGCTCGTTTGAGGAGGCTCATCATTGGAATATACAAACCAAGTTCTATAGTGTGAAGGTCCCCACATAGCTATATGCATGATGATGATCTCTATGGAGTACAAGGGATAGAGGATGAAGTACTGGTGTGAAAATCTCAAAAGGAATAGTAGTGTGCCCCCTTCTCTCTTTTTATTTTTATTTTTCTCTTTTTTCTATTTTTTTGTATTTTTTTGGTGGCCTCAATGGCTCTTTCTATTTAACTCTCATTTGTCCTCTTTGGGATCTTTTGATTTTTCCCTCTTTGGTATCTTTTCCTCACTTTAGGGGCAACACTCTATATTTTACAAGAATATAGGAGATCTTTCACACTTTACAAAGGTACTCACATAAAGAAGATATAACTATCATGATGCAAATGTATGCCTCTGCTAGGATAGCATGATATGCAATGATACTAGAGCGTCATGTAGCAATGATTAGGGCAAGGCCCAACTAGCATGCGGCTCATCGATCAAGCAAGTAGCATGTATGACATGAAGATCAAGTCATGAGAAGGTGGATGTTGCATGGCAATGTATCTCGGAAAGGCTATGGAAATGCCTTGTAGGTAGGTATGGTGGCTGTTTTGAGGAAAGATATAAGGAGGCTTATGATGACAGAGCGTATCGTGCCAAGGGTTTGGATGCACCGGCGAAGTATGCGCCAACTCTCAAGGTGAGAAAGGGCAATGCACGGTACCGAAGAGGCTAGAAAAAGTATAGGTGGGTGGAAGTGTCAACTTTCGAATACTCACATTAGTCCGAAGAACTCGTGCACTTTTTATAGGTAACTCTCAATCTAATCAGGAGGTTCACAAAGAGACAAGTACCCCGAGGAGGAGTGTATGGGGGTTTGGTTATCCTTGCGCATCCTTGACTCATGGTACGTGAGTGTACTCTAATGTTCGAACCCTCCAGAAGTTAGTGATCCATCTAGTAGCTAGAGTTCTCAACAGGGGTTTTTTGGTTTTCGAAAAACACACGTATTGCCCAAAATACGACATCTATCACTAATAGGCTCGATCTCTTGACGCCAAAATTTCAAACATTACTCTAGTCAATACCTCAAAACTATTGCAAGTTACTACTACAAAGAGAATAGCAACTTCAACTACCTACTTCTAGTCAAGACACAAAACTCAGTGCAACAGGCAAACTCTCTAACAAGATAAAACATGCAACCTATAGAAATTTCAACCTAAAACAAAAGAAAATCTCTAGAAAAACTAAAGCAATACAACTAAACAGAGAAGCAGCTAAGAAAAGAAAAAGAACAACTAACAGCTAAAAGAATAAGCATGCAAATCCTATGAGGAGTTCTAGTTCAAGCGGAGCGTGTATTTCTCCCACACAAAAGAGTAAGCTGGGTTCTACCTTGTTATGAACAGAAAGCAAAGAGAAAGAAAACTAAAAACAAAACCTAAGAGTGAGACGCTCCATGAATAGCACATAACGCATGAAGTGATAAAAATATAGTGCAACGAGAGACGAACTGATAATTGTTGATGAAGAAGGGGATGCACAGGGGAATCCCCAAGCTTAGACGCTTGAGTGTCCTTGAATATTCCTTCTGGATGCATGGGGGCTTTCCCAAGCTTGAGCGTTTGACACTCCAAGATCTTCTTTCATCATCTTCCATCGCGCACTTGAAAACTCCCTTCATACATAACTCATTGTAGACTGATTAGAGAGGTTAGTACCCAACTAAAATAATTTTTACTCTACTGGAAATAAAGATAAACTTAAAGATCTACAGTTTCTCAAGATTTCCAACAAGTTTTTGCAAAGAAAAATCAAGCTTAAGGTTTGCAAAACGAAGAAAAGGCAAAACAGGACAGAATCTGTGAAAAACAGACCAGAAGGTAGAAACGAATTTTTTAGGGGTACTTCTGCAAATCAAATCAAAAAACTCAGAACATACACAAGTTTCGTAATTGTATAGATCATGCTGTGTAAAAAAATCATCTCAAAAAGATGAACTGGGATTTTTGCATGATTTTTCTAGTCATGAGGACAGAATATGTTTTTCTGGACAGCATGTCACAACTTTCACTTCCCTTGTCGTATGAGGCTATAAAAGGCACAAAGCTTCAAAAGTAAAGATACAATGATGTTGCTACAGTAGTAACAATCATCAAGACCACTAAGAACAGAATAAAAGCAAAAAGAAAAACCTAAATTCGTTGCGGGCTGCCTCCCGAAAGCGCTTCTTTAAAGCCATTAGCTAGGCTTAAAGATTATAAAAGATGCTCTCATAAGAATAAGAACTTGAAGCAAAAGAGAGCATCAAGAAGAAAATATGAAACAAATTTAAGCCTAACCCACTTCCTATGCATAGGCATCTTGTAAGAAAATAAGTCAAAGAAGCACAAAGTGACATGCATAGAAAGGTGGAACAGGAACAATTTCAAAACTTTCAACATGAAGAGAGGTGTTTTTGCAACATGGAAGTTTCTACAACCAATCTTTCCTCTCTCAAAATAATTTTCAGTAGTATAATGAACAACATCAAGAATATAAATATAACATAAATCATGTTTTTCATGTCCTAGAAGTACACGTGTATAGTTTTCAGCACGGTCTTTAGGAACATAAGATAAATGCAACCCATCACATTGAGCCTTAATAAGAGCATAATTCTCCGGAATATGATTTGGAGATTTCAAAAGGATAATAGTACAATCAAGTGTGGGTGCAATAGCAAAAATTTCATGCTTAACATGAGGAACTATAGAAACTTCATCTCCGTAAGCATCATCCATAGTGGCATCATGGCCATAAGCATAGAAGGCATCAACTTCATCAAAAAGGAATATTTCAAAAGAATCCATAGGATCATAACACTCATATAAGGTAAGATTCAAAGAGTTACTCTCATTATAAGGTAGACATGGATTGCTCCATTCTTCCTCCTTTTGTTCGTCACTCTCCTCCTCTTTTTATTCCAAGGAGCTTTCGGTTTCATCACTTTCTTCTTTCATAGAGTCCTGCAAAACATTAGTCTCTTCCTTTGGGGGAGAGATTCTCTCAAGATGATCAGTAATATAATAATTTGCATCATAATTTTCCAAACGATAGTTAAGTATAGCAAGACTCTCAGATTTGTAAGGGGCATCATTAATATTTCTAACAAGAGAAGTAATTTCATAGGCACCCTTATAAGCAACAAATTCTTCTATTGGCTCTGCATCATAAAAATCATAGTTTGCCTTAGCATAAGAATCTAAGGTTTCATCATCATTGTACTCACATTTGAAATAAAGGTGTTTGTGCCTCATAAAGCAACAAGATTCATCCCTGCAGAAAGATATATTATATATTGAGCACAAGTTTCTAGCATACTCATACAACTGGTGTATTTGTTTCCATAAGTGTATCCCCTTTTGAGACAAGCGGTGTTCCTTGTACCACTTTTGTTGATCCTCAGTGAATCCTCCATGCCAATAAGATCTGGTTTCAAAGAAGCCAGACATTGATTGGCAAGTAAGGAACTAGACATACTATTTTTTTTTGAATTTTTGATAAAGGACACGACGATAAAAACTGAAAGGTAAACTAGCAAGACTAAAAAGCAAAGATAAAAGATAGTGTGCAACTCCCCTATCTTGTAGACTGGAGTCCCCGGCAACGGCGCCAGAAAACAGTACTTGATAACCCTCAACTGTAGGGGATAGAGATAGTCTTCGCGGGCAAGATAACCCAATTTATTGATTCGACACTTGGGGACACAAAGAATACGTACAGGCTTTGAGAATTGAGTTGTCAATTCAACCGCACCTGAAATAAACACTTGCTTGCACAAAGGTATTAGTAGCAACTGTGATATGGTGATAGTAGTGGTGGTGATAATAGTGGTGATGGTGGTGATGAAACAGCAAAAGTCAAGCAGCAAAAGTAAACAACTAGTAACCAGCAGGAAAGAAAACACTGTAGGCTAGGGAGATGGATGGTTGGGCGCTGCTTGGATGAGAACAAACATGTAATAGATTCTAACACGGGCAAGGCTCACACAAAAGAAAGGATCATCTAGGAAAATATCAAACATCAGGCGTGTATCCCAGGGTAGTTGTACGTGCTTGCATAAGAACTTTGCACAACATCTTTTGTCCTACCCTCCCGCTACAAACGGGGCCAAAAGGAACTTAGGGAGATTAAGGTACTCCTGTCAAAGAGCACCGGAACAAAGCATTAACACTTCATGGATACACGGAATCCTCAAATTATAGTCCATCCCCTTTGGTATCCCAAGCTGCCACCATTGGGATCGCTGGTTCCGGACTATAATAGGTGCATACAACTCTAGGATCAAGAACACCAAAAACTCAAGAAAATAAAGGGTGATCAGATCTGAAATCATGGCACTCGGGCCCAAAGTGACAAGCATTAAGAGCAACAAGTTGTAACAGAGATGATAAACACCAAATAGATGATAGGCAACATGCCCCCAACAATCTGATTGAACTATTACATGATCTAACTCATCCAATCCCTACCATCCCCTTTGCCTACAGCAGGGAATTACTCACACATGAGAGAGGAAGTCATGGAAGGGTGATGGAGAGGCGATGATGATGACGATGGCGATGATTTCCCCTCACCGGAGGCCAAAGCATCCTCCAGATTAGCTCTCCCGAAGAAGAACAGAGGGTTGCGGCGGCTCCGCGACGTAGATTGGAAAAGCGACTTCTGTTCTGGGGTTTCTGCGTCGGGAGAATAAATAGGGCCAAAGTAGGACACTAGGGGGTGTGGCACCCAGCCAGAAGGGCAGGTGGCGCGGCCAGGGGCTGGACCGCGTCAGGCACCCTCCTGGCTACCCTGTGGCCCCCCTTTGGACTCGCGGAAGCTCCCGGAATGCTGATTTTTTATATATATTTTTGGGATTTTTCCAGCGTACCTAAATATCCAGAAACCTGCACAAAAGAAAACAACACTGGTAGCTCTGCTGAAAACAGCGTCAGTCCGGGTTAGTTTCGTTCAAATCATGCAAGAATGAAGTCAAAACAATAGCAAAAGTGTTTGGAAAAGTAGATACGTTTGAGAAGTATCAACTTCCCCAAGCTTAGCTATTGCTTGTCCTCAAGAAATTCAGTTCAACGAACTGGACGCGACAAAGAAAACTTTGACAAACTCTTTTGCTTCATTAGATGTATATAAGCATGTACTACGAAAGAGTTTAGCAAGTTTTGACACCATGCTACAAGGACAATGCATGAAGCAATCCTTCTTTCATGTAATCAGTCACAAACAAACAAAAAGGAAATAATATGCTGCTGAGAATCAATCTAAGATTACAATGCACATAACATGAACATATCAGAGTGGTATCTCGCTAGCCTCCATGAGTGAAGCAAAACATAAATGCAGAAACTCCTATGGAGTTTTAAAGGAGACTAGAACTCAGAACTCAAAGTAAGAAACATCACAGGCATGCAGAAGACAATGTGATACTTTGGGACAATGCATGTTACACTAAGAATGACAATTATGCTCTCATAGTTGGTGCTTTGGAGAAAGGAAGGTGGAGACTCTCGAATCGTGGCTTTTGATGGCAAGGTTGAAAACCCGTGAAAGGAAGCAAAGACTAAACATGTGCCAGAGCTCTTGGTTTTGAAAACAGAGATAAAACTCTTTTGAGAAGTCCAAATTTCCAGTCAACGGTGAACGGTAAAGGTCTCCCAATATCTCCCATGCCAACCATATTAATGCCTTTTGATTACACATGTTCCCTTATCCATAAATCCTTTGATGGTCTACGAAACCTTTTATTTTGCCTCAAGGATGGAAGGAGGATATCGTTCCATCTATCATAAGCAGCATTTGGTCCATTTCACTCCATCATCAAGTATGGGGGAGGTGTAACTCTCATATATTTTTTATATTGACTAGTTAAAACTTCCGTCAAAATATTTTTGGCATGAAAGATACTGATTTTCCCTCACCGCACCATGAGCTTGTACGGTTACAAAAGGGGAAGCTTTTGAATAAATTTCGAGATGGCACAAGAAAGTCTAAGTTAGGAGTGGCCGGTAAATACCACATATAGGTAGGTATGGTGGACTCAAATGGAACAACTGGGTTTAGAAAGGTGATTGTGGAAGCACAAGCAGAATTCCGCTTGGTGCTGGAGGAAGGCTAGCAAAAGACGGGGAAGCGACCAACTAGAGAGCATAACAGCCATAATCATGAAGAGCGACAAAGCAACATTGAATCGGGCATGAAAGTGATATAGCTCCCTCTGAAGTAAAAAGATCATCAAGGCAGAACAGCCTTTTTAGTCTTAACATGCGTGAACATGTGCCAAGTCAATCCAAGAATCCCCCAGAGGGAAATACCACTTCAATATGCCACATCATGAACAATGAAATGCATGTCAATCATTTCAAGCAACACATTATAAAATCTAGCTATTTGAGACTAACCACAAGGAAAGCATGAACCACTGGGAAAGCATTGTAAACATAGCACTATGTCGCTACAAGCTGGTCTCTAAACATAAGTACAGGCATATGTACAAAAGTAGAAACAAAAAGAGTTCATACCGGCTTTCCTTGTTGCATCCCTTCCGTCGATGTTCTTCATTACTGCCTTCTCACTTGCACGATCGAACGTAGGAAATTATAATCATCACGGACAAGAGCTGAACTCTGAAACAAAGCAAACTAAAGAGCAAAGGAAACATATATTTTTTTTGTGTTTTTTTAAGGTTTAACGAAAGCAAAAGAAAGGAGAAATCTTTTTGGGTTTTGAAAACTAAAAGAACAAAGAAGAACAGGCAAGAAATTGCAAAAAGATAAAAGCAAACCAACGGTAGATACGATGGAAAGGGGAGGAGAGCACGTACTCCCCCAAGCTTAGGCTTTTGGCCTAAGTTGGGCTCGTCTACTGCGGTCCCGAGGAGCCTCCTGCTCCGGGGTAATGGTAAGCCCAAGGGTTGTATGAACCCTCCAGTGCGTACACTGAAGTCCTCGGATCCTCCCACGTGGAAGAGGAAGGTTCCGCCCCCCATCCAGAGGAAGACCTTTCACCCAAGGGGGTGACGGTCTCCTCCTGAACGGGCGGATACACGACGCGCTCCTCCTCGTCTGGCTCGACCCCCTCCATGGGATCGTGAAACTGGTATCTCCCCGTGATATCGTCAAACTCGGACACTGAAAAACGAAATCCGTTCCTCCGAGAAAAATCAAACACAAGTGGTGCAGGTAGATGGACAGTGCGTGCCACACCGTCTTTAAACCGCAAAATATAATCAAGTGTATAGCGGTCAGAGGTCTTAGTAACAAAGAAATGCCTCTTCATGGCAGCCAAGTCAAGGCTAACAAAAGGAAAGACTCTATCATCTGGGCGCGGTTCTCCTTGGAGAAACTGCAAAAGAAGTGTGGCATAGACGCCACCAAAGAGGTCCCCCTTGTTACTATTAGTAGCAAGGCGTTTCGCAATAAGTGAACCCACATGATACTCGTGCTTCCCTGAGAGGGCATTCTCCATGATAGCAGTATCAGGCGTAGAAGTGTTGCTCGTGTTGTCTCGAGCCAACACTCCTCTAGCAATATAATAGGTGAAATACCTGAGGTGAGGGAACATAATGTTGGAAATCTTCTGAAGGTTGGATGACCTCACTTCAGTGTTACAGAACGAGTCGAGGAGGGTATTGAGCGCAACAGTTTGGACATTTTTCATCTTCTTCTTCTCGACCAAGCCTGGCAAACCTAAAGCTTCACAAAATGTACTCATAGACATGGTCAGCAATCTTTCATAAAGTCGAAACACCACAGTATCATTGTCAGAATAAAACCTGGAACTGTTAACAAAAATAGCGGTGAGTGTCTCGTACTGTGGTACACGGCTCGTAACAAGCCGTGTCAAACCTGCATTGGCACACAGAGCATAGAACTCTTCTTGTATGCCGGCATCCTCCATGAAATCTTCGCATGGAAATGCCATGGCTCTCGCGGGTGACTGATACGTCCAAAACGTATCTATAATTTCTGCTTGCTCCATGCATGTGTTTGTGTGATATTGCAATATTCTAGATACACTTTCATACATTTTTTATCATATTTGGACTAACCTATTAACTCAGTGCACCCCAGTGCCAGTTCCTGTTTTCTGCTGTTTTTCTATTTCAGTTTTCCCCCATATAAAAAGTGCCAGAAAAATTCGGGAAAATTCAGATAAAAAATCAGCGTGGAGGAAGCTTCGCGAAGAGCCCGGGAGGGGCCAGAAGGGAGCCAGGGGGGCCCAGGCGGCCACCCAGAGCGGCCCCACCCCTGGCCGCGCCAGGGGGGCGCCTGGGGCCCCTGGTCCACCTCTGGCTGCCCCCCTTCGCCAATTTATTCTCCGTCACGGGAAAACTCCAGAAGAGGAACCCTATTCCGCGAACTTGCCTCTGTTCCGCCGCCGCCGCGCTTCCGAAGATCGGGAGCACCAGAATACCTCTTCCCTGCACCCTGCCGGAGGGAGGGCCGACCTCCGGGAGTCTCCTCTCCACCATGGATGCTCCCCGGATGTCTCGTGAGTAGTTTTCCTTGGACCATGGGTCCGTGATCAGTAGCTATGTGATGTTCTCCTCCCCTCTTTGATCTTCATTGTTTAGACCTCGTGAGCTGCCCTACATGATCGAGGCACCTTTGTAATATTTCTGCTATTGCTGTGTTGAGTTTGATAGGATCTGATGGATTATGAGATTATATTCAGATTGTGATAGAGTAATATATTTGGTATTTATCTCTTATATTTTTGTTCCTAAGTAATTCTTGCATGTTCTCCGTTGCTGTTTATTGCTTTGGCCAAGTAGTAGGTAGTGACTTCAAGAGGGAACGTTGTGCTAGATTGTGGGTTCATGCCCCCCGATGACACGCTTAGAGTGATAGAAACATGAGTCTAGGGGATGTGTTGTTGCCACAAGGGGGAAAACAACGGTGCTTGTGACCGCGGTCACAAGGATTTTTTACTTTACGCAGAGTTCTTTTTAATGCAGTTGTCTATTGCTTTGGGTTTACACTTTGGGTGGGGCTCGCAACTTAATACCAGCGAGATGTTCTGGATAGATATCTGAAGGTGGATGATTAGTAGTAGATGCAGATGGATTTCGGTCTACTTATCTTGGCGTATTGCCTGTGCTTTTGAACCTCGTCCTTTCTTTTGTAGCATAGTTAGCACTGCGGTGCGTTCATAATCCTGACAATTGCCTTTCTGTAATTTGTTTACGTCGCATAGAAATTTTATAGTCTTTTGGGAGAGAGACATCACTAGCGAACATCACGTATCCCGGTCCATATCCTCATTATTGTTTCCACGCTATATTTACTTTACTTCTTTTACCTGCTATCTTTATCCCTTGCATTTTATCCTTGTGAACAACAAGACCGGAGAGATTGACAACCTCTCTGAACTTCGTTGGGAACAAAGTTATCTGTGTCTGTGTGCAGGTTCGCGTCAGTTACGCCGCTGACACCTACTTATCATCTTTGGAGTCCTGCTGGCGACAAACCTTGGTATCTTCACCGAGGGAAAACTGCTGCTGCACTACATCTCAACCTTCCACTTGGGGTAACCAACGAAGGGGCGAGAAGCCATCAAGCAAGTTTTCTGGCGCCGTTGCCGGGGACTCCGAGCTCTAAGATAGGGGAGTTGCACACTACCCTTTGCCTTTGTTTTTTTAGTCTTGTTAGTTTACCTTTCAGTTTTTATCTTAGTGTCCTTTATGAAAAACCACAAAAATAGTTGCTACCTTTTGCCTTAGTCTTGCTTTGCCTATTTATGCTATCCTCACCATGGGTGATGAACCACCCAAATATGGTAGGATGGACATGTTTCACTTGGATCGTCTTCGATCAATTTGTGCTCGCGCTAAAAACCCAACCGACTTGGTTGAGGGAAAATCATTGGATGAGCATGCTCATTATACGCGGCACCGCCTATCTCAGAAAGGGAAACACTTATGGGATCAAATACATGTTTCTTATTGCCATGCTAAACTTTTGTGCCACATTTATGATTTTACTTGCTGTTCTAATATAGATCATAAACACCTCCCTTTCCAATGTGAGTTTAATGAAAATGAGATCTTATCTTCTTATGCTAAAGGTGTTTATGATTACTTTGATGTTGAAAAGATTGAAGAGCTTTTTGATGATCTTGATAATGTTTCGATTGCTACAACTTGATCTTTTGCATTATGCCTAGCTAATGGCTTTAAAGAAGCCTTTCGGGAGGCAGCCCGCAACAAATTTAGGTGTTTCTTTTTGCTTTTGTTGTGTCTTGATGATTGTTACTTCTGTAGCAACATCATTGTATCTTTATTTTTCAGCTTTGTGCCAAGTTATAGCCTCTTACGGCAAGGGAAGTAAAAGTTGTGACATGCTGTCCAGAAAACAGATTCTGTCCTCGTGACCAGAAAAATTCCATAAAAATCCCAGTTCATCTTTTTGATCTGAACTTTTTACACAGTATGCTCTATACAATTATGAAACTTCCATATGTTCTGAGTTTTTTGATTTGAGTTGCAGAAGTGCCCCTAAAAAATTCTTTACTACCTGCTGTTCTGTTTTTCACAGATTCTGCCACGTTTTGTCTCTCCTAACTTTTGCAAACCTTAAGCTTGCTTTTTTTTTTGCAAAAACTTTTTGGCACTCTTGAGAAACAGTATCTCTTCAATAATATCTTTATATCCAGTGGGGAAAAATTATTTATTAAGGGTACTAACCTCTCTAATCAGCTTATGATGAGTTATGTATGAAGGGAGTTTTCAAGTTTGCGATGGAAGATGATGAAAGAAGATCCAGGAGTGTCAAGCGCTCAAGCTTGGGGATGCCCCCATGCATCTCCAATAAATATTCAAGGAGACTTAAGCTTCTAAGCTTGGGTATACCCCCGTGCATCCCCTTCTCCATCAACAATCATCAGTTCGTCCTTCGTCTCACTATATTTTTATCACTTCATGCGTTATGTGCTATGCTTGGAGCGTCTCGCTCTTAGGTTTTGTTTTTAGTTTTCTTTAGCTTTGCTTGCTGTTCATAACAAGTTATATCCCGTCTTACTTTGTGTGGGAGAGAAACACGCTCCACTTTCAAAATTTAGAACACATCATAGAATTTTTCATGCCTATCTTTTTGCTGTTGTGTGTTCTTTATCTTTTCATAGCTGCTGCTATGTTTAGTTTTAGTCTTAGTTTGTCTTTAGCAAGAGCCTTGGCTTTTGTTTAGTTTGTTTCTGCAACTCTTTTTAGTTTTCATGTTTATCTTGTTAAGAGAGTTGGTTGTTGCACTGAGTTGTGTCTTGTCTTGAAAGTAGGTAATTGAGGTTGCTATTTAATTTTAGTAGTAGCTTGCAATAGTTTTGAGGTATTGATGTGAGTAATGTTTGAACTTTTGGTGTCAAGAGGTCTTGCCTATTAGTGATAGGTGTCGTATTTTGGGCAATCCGTGTGTATTTTCAAAACCTACAAAACTAGTTGTGAACTCTAGCTACTAGATGGATCACCACTCTTCCGAGGGGTCGAATATTAGAGAACACTCACGTACCATGAGTCGAGGATGCGCAAGGATAACCAAACCCCCATACACTCCTCCTCGGGGTACTTGTCTCTTTGTGAACCTCCTCATTAGATTGAGAGTTACCGATAATAAGTGCATGAGTTCTTCGTACTAATGTAAGTATTGAAAGTTGACACTTCCACCTTCCCATATTTTGCTAGCCTCTCCTGTGCCGTGCATTGCCTTCTTCTCACTCCGAGAGTTGGTGTCCACCTTCGCCGGTACATCCAAACCCTTGGCATGATACGCTCTGTCATCATAAGCCTCCTTATATCTTTCCTCAAAACAGCCACCATACCTACCTATCAAGAAATTCCATAGCCTTTCTGAGTTACATTGCCATGCAACTACCACCTCTTCATGACTTGATCTTCATCTCATACATGTTCCTGCTACACTGGCAGCGACATACATTGCATACATCATGTAGTTACTTCTTCTTTATGATTTTGAGTACCTTGTAAAGTGTGAAAGATTTCCTTTACCTTCTTGTAAAATAGAGTGTTGCCCTTAAATGAGGAAAAGATCCCAAAGTGGACACAATTAAAGATCCCAAAGAGGACAAATGAGAGTTAAATAGAAAGAGCCATTGAGGCCACCAAAAAATACAAAAAAATAGAAAAATGAGAAAAAGAAATAAAAAGAGAGAAAGGGCAACACTACTATCCTTTTGAGAGATCCACACTAGTACTCCATTTATATCCTTGTACTCCATAGAGATGATCTTTTTGCATATAGCTATGTGGGGACCTTCACACTATAGAACTTGGCTTGCATATTCCAAGGATGAGCCTCCTCAAACGAGCTCTAGGTCTTCATGAGCGAGCAAGTTAGATGCACCCCCACTAGTTCCATTGGGGAGCTTCTTAGCTCTTATGAGCTTCATGAGCGAGCAAGTTAGATGCACCCCCACTAGGTCCTCACATCATATTTATCATTTGGCATCTCTTGCCTATGATTGTCCTCATTGATGTGAGCCTTTCTCATCCTTTTTTGTCTTCCTCCTCCACCGTATTTCTCTCTTTGCCATCCTAAGTGTCAACTCTCGTGCTTACGCTCATCCATTGCATGAGTGCTCAAAATGTCGAAAAGTAGTGGATCAAATTGACTTGTACCTGGCTAGTGGTCTGGGGACGAGTCAAGATAAGATTCCAAAGGAGACCAAGTGTGAAACTTTAGTAGATTGAGTTCTCAACACAAAAATACTTTTTTCTCGTATTCCCTATCCCCCTTCTTGCACGCAAACACCATTTGGAGACATTCGAGTCACAGACAGCGAGAGCTCTTGTACCTAATGTTCTTTTGTTACTTGTTTCAATGCTAATATAGACTCTTGCATGTTATGACTTGAATTGAATCTCTAACCTTGATTGCTTTACTTTTCAAAGTTGTTTTATGGTTGCTAGCATGTCACCACAGAAATTATGTTGTTATCATTTACCTACTCGAGGACGAGCAGGAATTAAGCTTGGGGATGTTGATACGTCCAAAACGTATCTATAATTTCTGCTTGCTCCATGCATGTTTTGTGTGATATTGCTATGTTCTAGATACACTTTCATACATTTTTGCTCATATTTGGACTAACCTATTAACTCAGTGCACCCTAGTGCCAGTTCCTGTTTTCTGTTGTTTTTCTATTTCAGTTTTCCCCCATATAAAAAGTGCCAGAAAATTTCGGGAAAATTCAGATAAAAAATCAGCGTGGAGGAAGCTTCGCGAAGGGCCCGGGTGGGGCCAGAGGGGAGCCAGGGGGGTCCAGGCGGCCACCCGGCGCGGCCCCACCCCTGGCCGCGCCAGGGGGGCGCCTGGGGCCCCTGGTCCACCTCTGGCTGCCCCCCCCTTCGCCTATTTATTCTCCGTCATGGGAAAACTCCAGAAGAGGAACCCTATTCCGCGAACTCGCCTCTGTTCCGCCGCCGCCGCGCTTCCGAAGATCGGGAGCACCAGAAGACCTCTTCCCGGCACCCTGCCGGAGGGAGGGCCGACCTCCGGGAGTCTCCTCTCCACCATGGATGCTCCCCGGATGTCTCGTGAGTAGTTTTCCTTGGACCATGGGTCCGTGATCAGTAGCTATGTGATGTTCTCCTCCCCTCTTTGATCTTCATTGTTTAGACCTCGTGAGCTACCCTTCATGATTGAGGCACCTTTGTAATATTTCTGCTATTGCTGTGTTGAGTTTGATAGGATCTGATGGATTATGAGATTATGTTCAGATTGTGATAGAGTAATATATTTGGTTTTATCTCTTATATTTTTGTTTCTAAGTAATTCTTGCATGTTCTTCGTTGCTGTTTATTGCTTTGGCCAAGTAGTAGGTAGTGACTTCAAGAGGGAAAGTTGTGCTAGATTGTGGGTTCATGCCCCCCGATGACACGCTTGAGTGACAGAAACATGAGTCTAGGGGATGTGTTGTTTCCATAAGGGGGAAAACAACGGTGCTTGTGACCGCGGTCACAAGGATTGTTTACTTTACGCAGAGTTCTTTTTAATGCAGTTGTCCGTTGCTTTGGGTTTACACTTTGGGTGGGGCTCGCAACTTAATACCAGCGAGATGTTCTGGATAGATATCTGAAGGTGGATGATTAGTAGTAGATGCAGATGGATTTCGGTCTACTTATCTTGGCGTACTGCCTGTGCTTTTGAACCTCGTCCTTTCTTTTGTAGCATAGTTAGCATTGTGGTGCGTTCATAATCCTGTCAATTGCCTTTCTGTAATTTGTTTACCTCGCATAGCAATTTTATCGTCTTTTGGGAGAGAGACATCACTAGCGAACATCACGTATCCCGGTCCATATCCTCATTATTGTTTCCACGCTATATTTACTTTACTGCTTTTACCTGCTATCTTTATCCCTTGCATTTTATCCTTGTGAACAACAAGACCGGAGAGATTGACAACCTCTCTGAACTTCGTTGGGAACAAAGTTATCTGTGTCTGTGTGCAGGTCCGTGTCAGTTGCGCCGCTGACACCTACTTATCATCTCTGGAGTCCGGCTGGAGACAAACCTTGGTATCTTCACCGAGGGAAAACTGCTACTGCACTACATCTCAACGTTCCATTTGGGGTAACCAACGAAGGGGCGAGAAGCCATCAGTGACGCGTCCAACATCTCTATGGGTACGATATCTTCATTGTAGCTCACCCTCGTGGTCGAAGGTGAAGCTGCGGAACGCGTAACACGGCTAGAGCGCTCGGGTTTTTCTTCCCAAGCCACTTTCCTAGCCTCTCCATTTCTGAAATTTTTAACAATTCACAAAAACGAAGATTTAAGAAAAACTAGTTTGGGCAAAACATTCTACTTACTTTACCAAGGCTCAAACTAGCAACAAAAATTGAAAAATAAATTTCTACATAAACATTTAAGCTCAACTAAACAGCACCAAGAACCACTAAATACTCACTAATGAAGCCATCAACTAGAAAACTAATTGGAGGGGTGAGGGAGTCACATACTAGAGAGTATTTGTTCCAAATTTCAGCTCAAACGAGTGGTTGTAGAAGGAGATCGAAGCTCCGTGCTCAAGAACAGCAAGAACACGAAACCAGAGCAAGAACACGAGTTTTTGGGTTGAAAGAGAGAGAGTGGAAGAAGAGATGCCAGCAGGGCGTGCCTGTGGGCCCCAGGAGGGTGGGTGGCGCGGCCAGGAGCTGGGCCGCGCCACCTGGCCTCCTGGGCCAGGGGTGGACCCCCCTGGTCAGCCACAGGTGCCTCCTGATGGCTTTTTACCTTGAAATTTTGATTTTGATTTTTCTGGAATTTTCGGGGCAACTTCACTGTAGAGAATTTTTCAAAGTTCAAAAAGCTGCAAAAACTTTCGTGAACTTGAGACAAAAGTTAGAACAAGTGAAGATTTAAACACAAAAACTTGGGTACAGCAAGGAGAATAAAAGCTAAAGGAAATGAAAACATAACAAGCTCAACTTTTTACCTATATAAAACATGCTAGTTAGCAAGGTTGATCAAGTCTTACCAACAAACCTGTGGTATATAGCGCAGAAAATCTCACATCTTATGAAGTGATCATTGCACTCTCACTTTAATGGACATTGTCCCCACCATAATTGTCTTGTATTTATGGTATACATGTAGTGGACAATCCCATTCTCCAATCCTCACGATCTCGATATTCTCAATGGAGTTAAGGCCATGCCTTTTGTCGATCTTCTTCGGAAAATACACCGTGTGTTCTTTGTCATTCACGTTGAAGGTAACCTTCCCTTTATTGCAATCAATAACAGCACCTGCGGTGTTAAGAAAATGTATACAAAGGATAATGGACATGCTCCCATCCTCGGGCATGTCAAGCACAACAAAATCAGTAAGTATTAATCAATTGGAAACTTCAACAGGAACATCCTCACAAATACCGATCGGGACGGCCGTGGACTTGTCGGCCATCTGGAGAGAGATATCTGTAGGAATTAGTTTCTCTAAACAAAGTCTTTTGTAGAGAGAAAAGGGCATAACACTCACTTCTGCACCAAGATCACATAAAGCAGTTCTAACACAATTATTTTTTATGGAGCAAGGAATGGTGGGTATACCTGGGTCACCGAGCTTCTCAGGAATCTTGCCACTGAAAGAGTAGTTAGCAAGCATAGTAGATATTGCCTCATTAGGGACTTTTCTTTTATTAGTAACAATATCTTTCATATATTTAGAGTAAGGAGGTAACTTAATAGCATCAGTCAAAGGGATTTGAAGAAAAAGAGGTTTCATCCACTCACAAAACTTGTTGTAGTGCTCTTCTTCTTTGGTTTTGACGGACTTGCTTGGGAAAGGCATGGGTTTCTGTACCCATGGTTCTCGTTCCTTCCCATGTCTCCTTGCAATAAAGTCTTCTCTAGTATACTTCTTGCGATTATCGGGTGCTTCTTCTTCACGAACCTCGGGTGGATCATTCTTTTCAGCATCTTTTTCAGGTTCAGCACCGTCTTCAGTCTCAGCATCGGAGGTAGATATGTTGTTTGGATCAACAGCTTCTTCTTCTTCTATTGGATCATTGGAATTGTCAGCTTCCTTGTGTTTCTTCTTCTTCTTCTTTGGAGAGCTAACAATTTCTTCTTCCTGCACTTGAGCATCTTGCTCGATCCTCTTCGGATGCCCTTCTGGGTAGAGAGGGTCCTGGGTGTGTGTTCCACCCTGGGTCTTTATACCATAAGCCTGTAAATTGTCCTGTTTGGCATTACTAGCAACCAAATCCTTTTGCACATTAGAAATTTGTCCAAGCTGAGTTTGAACCATATTAAAATGATTCACAAGACATTTAACATCATTAACTGTTCTTCCTAGAACATCAAGCAAACTTTTGATAGAAAGAGTATTATCATGCAACTGACATTGTATCTTCTCATTGAAGTGACTCTGCTTCATAATAAAATTATCAAGCTCATCTAAACATTGGTCAGGAGGTTTACCTTTAGGGATGTCACTTGCATTGAAATCTAAAAGAGAGTGTACCTCTACCATAGGTGGGTGAGTGGTAGGCTCACACAGCTTCTCAATTGGGCGTAGATTCTTCACGTCTTTAGCTTTAATTCCTTTCTCTTTTATAGACTTCTTTGCTTCTTGCATATCTTCGGGGCTTAGGACAAGCATGCCCCTCTTCTTTGGTGGTGGAGGTGGTTCAGGCACGGACCAATCTTCATGGTTTTTGGCAATCTTGCCCATCAATTCGTCCGCATCGTCCGGTGTTCTTTGCCTGAAAACACAACCAGCACAACTATCTAGATAGGATTTAGAACCCATCGGTTAGACCAGCATATAATATATCAAGTCATTCATTCTTAGGGATCTCAGGTCCCGGTCTAGCCTTCAGCAAACTGCAAAATCTCCCCCAAGCTTTAGGGAGATGCTCGTCCTGCAACTGTTTAAAGTTATAAATTCTTTGCAAAGAAGCATGTTGCATATGAGCAGGAAAATACTTATCAACGAAAGATATAGCCATATCTTGAGGACTTTGAATGGAACCACATGGTAGTGCATCATACCATGCTCTAGCATCTCCTTTCAAGGAAAAAGGAAGAAGCTTGGTCACATAAAAGTTCCGGATCCTTTCATCATTAGTAAACAAGCCACCCAACTCAGTGAGTTTGGTCAGGTGCTCGATATCATCATCATTTTCTCTGCCATAAAATGGATCAGATTTAACTGTGGATATAAGTGAAAGATCAACAGAGAAATCATAATCAGGATCAGTGATGCATATAGGAGACGTAGCAAAAGTAGGATCAGGAGTAAACTTGTTCTTCAGGTAATGCTTTGCTAGCAACTTATTTATAGTAGCAGGGTCGGAATCAGCACATTCATTAAGCTCCCTGCAAAAATCATCATCAAGTGTAATATAATCATCCTCAAGGAGTTTCTCCTTAAGGCCAGCAAAGTTATGAGTTTCCAATAGGTGTTTGGGTAACAGGAATTTCAACACCCGAGAATCGGGCAGCAGCAGCAATCTGTTCTTCAATAAAAGAACCAAGTGAACCTGTAGTCTCAAAGGTAGTAGAAGCATCATAAAAAGTATCTGACATATTGCCAGACTCAGCAGAAGTAGCATGTAACTGAGGTGAATCAAACTGACTCATAACTGAAGGTGAATCAAGTTTAGCACTAGTGCTAAGAGCAATACCTCGTCTTGTACGGGATGGTAAGATCAGAACCTTGGGTTCTCCTTTCTTACCCATAGTGGATAGCGTGCAGAAGGTAGGATACTTCAAGTAGTCCTATAAATAAATCTATGGTCCCCGGCAACGGCGCCAGAAATTGGCTTGATACGGTGAGGATCTCTCACTCCTTGTTGGTTACCCCAAGTGGAAGGTGAGATGTAGCGTAGCAGCAAATTTCCCTCGGTAAAGATACCAAGGTTATCGAACCAGTAGGACTCCAAGAGATACAAGAAGGTGTCACAACGCTTGACCTAGACCTGCACACAGCAACAAATAACTTTACTCCCAACGAGTACAGAGGAGTTGTCAATTCCTCCGGCCTTGTTGTTTACAAAGGATCAACGCAAGAGATAATAATAGTGGCAATTGAAAGTAAACAAAGAATATAAACAGTAATATGAAGATGGACCGGAATCCCGTGATTTTCACTAGTGATGTCTCTCTCCCAAAAGACGATAAAAGTGCTAGCGAGGTAAACAAATCATAGCTGGGCAATTGACAGAATTATGAAGGCACCGCAATGCTAACCATGCTGCAAAGAAAGGAAGGGCTCAAAAGCAATAGGCAGTACGCCAAGGTAAGTAGACCGAAATCCAACTGCATCTACTACGAATCATCCACCTTGAGATATCTATCCAGAACATCTCACTGGTATTAAGTTGTGAATCCCACCCAAAGTGTAAACTCAAAGCAACAGACAACTGCATTAAAAGAACTTTGTGTAAAGTAAACAATCCTTGCACCCGCGGGTACAAGCACCGTTGTTTTATCCCTGGTGGCAACAGCACATCCCCTAGTCTCATGTTTCTGTCACTCAAGCTAGACATCAAGGGGCTGAGCCCACAATCAAGCATAACGCTCCCTCTTGGAGTTGCAACAAATCACTTGGCCAAAGTAAAATACGGCAACGGAGAACATGCAAGAATTTACTCAAGAACAAAATATAAAAGAGAAGAACCAAACATATTACTCATCACAATCTGAACATAGTCTCATAATCCATCAGATCCCAACAAACTCAGCATAGCAACAACAGAAATTACAGAAGTGCCTCGATCATGTGAGACAGCTCACGAGGTCTCGAAAGTGGAAGCACAAAGAGGGGAGAGAAGTACATCACATAGCTACTGTTCACGGACCCATGGTCCAAGGGAAACTACTCATGGTACATACGGGAGGCGTCCATGGCTATGGATGGTCTCCCGGAGGGGGTTCCTCCTCCCGGCAGGGTGCCGGGGCAGCTTCTCCAGGCAGACCCGATCTAGAAACGGCGGCGGCGGCGGTACAGAGGCGAGTTTGCGGAAAAGAGATCGATATTAGGGGTTTCCACCCCGAGGGCTAAATATAGGAGGAGGGAGATGTCGAGGGGACCCACCAGGCAGCTAGGAGGCCTCCTGGCGCGGCCTAGGGTGGGGCCGCGCCAGGGACCCTCCTGGTCTCCTGGTGGTGGCCCCCCCTCCGCTACCTTGGTGATTCCAGAAGCTTCCGGGTCGCTGGTTTTTTATCTGATTTTTCCGGATTTTTTGGAGCACTTTTAATGGCCGGAAAACCTGAAATACCAAAACAGCAGAAAACAGCAACTGGCAGTTGGGTGCACTGGGTTAATAGATTAGTCCAAATATGATCAAAAGTGTATGAAAGTTCAAGCAAATCATGGCAAAGTCACACAAAACATGCATGGAGCAAGCAGAAATTATAGATACGTTTGGGACGTATCAACAATGTTGCAGCAACTTCTGCTGCATTGTTACTTTATGCTTTATATAACTGTTGACTATTCTCTTCTCATGCTGCAAGACTCGCCAGAAGATGCTAGTCTTCTATAGGCCTAGCTTCTCTTCCTTATTCTGGATTTCTACCTTTCAGTCCACTATATATAGCATCCCCTTTCCATTGATACAAATGCATAAATGCTTAGTAGCGGACGTAAGACTCGCGGTTATGCTAGATACTCACCCTTGCTTTATTTCCCCATTTTTGTTTTGCCTGATCGGCCGCTGCAGTCGACGTTGGAGTCTAGGAGCAGGAGATCCCCGATGCCGACCACCTGCTCGTCCTCGAGTAGGTAAATGATAACAAGCATAATTTCTGTGGTGACATGCTAACAACCATATAAGAACTTTTAAGTAAAGCAATCAAGGCATGTAATTCAATTCAAGTCATAACAGGCAAGATTCTATATTTGGCATTGAAACAAGCAACATAAGAACATAAAGGTGCAAGAGCTCTTGTTGTCCGTGACTCGAATGTCTCCAAATGGTGTTTGTGTGCAAGAAAGGGGATAGGGATATACGAGAAAAAAGTATTTTTATGTTGAGAACTCAATCTACTAAAGTTTCACACTTGGTCTTCTTTGGAATCTTATCTTGACTCATCCCCAGACCACTAGCCAGGTACAAGTCAAAATGATCCACTCCTTTTCGACATTTTGAGCACTCATGCAATGGATGAGCGTAAGCAAGAAATTTGACACTTAGGATGGCAAAGAGAGAATATAGTGGAGGAGGAAGACAAAAAAGGTGTGAAAGGCTCACATAAATGAGGACAATCATAGGTGAGAGAAAGCCAAATGATAGATACGATGTTAGGAGTAGGGATTTCCATGCAACGGATGCACATATGAGCTATGGTATGCTCTCCAATGGAACTAGTGGGGGTGCATCCAACTTGCTTGCTCAAGAAGACCTAGAGCTCATTTGAGAAGGCTCATCATTGGAATATACAAGCCAAGTTCTATAGTGTGAAGGTCCCCACATAGCTATATGCATGAATGATAATCTCTATGGAGTACAAGATATAAGAGGGAGTGCGGGTGTGGATCTCTCAAAAGGAACAGTAGTGTGCCCCCTTCTCTCTTTTTATTTATTTTCTCTTTTTTCTATTTTTTGTATTTTTTTGGTGGCCTCAATGGCTCTTTATATTTCTCTCATTTGTCCTCTTTGGGATCTTTTAATTTGTCCACTTTGGGATCTTTTCCTCACTTTAGGGGCAACACTCTATATATTACAAGAAGTATAGAAGATATTTCACACTTTACAAAGTACTCAAATCATAAAGAAAATGTAACTATCATGATGTATGCAAATGTATGCCTCTGTCAGTGTAGCAGGATATGCAATGATAGTAGCGCGTCATGTAGCAATGATTAGGGAAAGGCCCAACTAGCATGCGGCTCATCGATCAAGCGAGTAGCATGTATGACATGAAGATCAAGTCATGAGAAGATGGATGTTGCATGGCAATGTATCTCGGAAAGGCTATGGAAATGCCTTGATAGGTAGGTATGGTGGCTGTTTTGAGGAAGGATATAAGGATGTTTATGATGACAGAGCGTATCGTGCCAAGGCTTTGGATGTACCGGCGAAGGTGGACGCTAATTCTCGGAGTGAGAAGAAAGCAATGCACGGCACAAGAGAGGCTAGAAAAATATGGGAAGGTGGAAGTGTCAACTTTCGAATACTCACATTAGTCCGAAGAACTCATGCACTTATTATCGGTAACTCTCAATCTAATAAGGAGGTTTCACAAAGAGACAAGTACCCCGAGGAGGAGCGTATGAGGGTTTGGTTATCCTTGCGCATCCTCGACTCATGGTACGTGAGTGTACTCTAATATTCGACCCCACAGAAGAGTAATGATCCATCTAGTAGCTAGAGTTCTCAACTAATTTTGCAGGTTTTGCAAATAAACACGGATTGCCCAAAATACGACATCTATCACTAATAGGCTAAATCTCTTGACACCAAAAGTCCAAACATTACTCAAAACAACACCTCAAAACCATTGCAAGTTACTACTACAAAAGGAATAACAACCTCAATTACCTACTTCAAGTCCAGAAACAAAACTCAGTGCAACAGGAAAACTCTCTAAACAAGATAAACATGAAACTCAAGAGAGTTCCAGCAACAAACTAAACAAAAGCTCTTTAAAAAGATAAGCATGAAAACTAAGAGCAAAACATGACAGTAGCTATGAAAAGACAAAGAACACACACAGCAAAGATAAGCATGAAAAATCCTATGTTGTGTTCTAGATTTTGGAAGTGGAGCGTGTTTCTCTACCACACAAATAAATCTAGGTTCTAACTTGTTATGAACAGCAAGAAAAGCTAAAGAAAACTAAAAATAAAACCTAAGAGCGAGACGCTCCAAGCATAGCACATAACGCATGAAGTGATAAAAATATAGTGAAACGAGGGACGAACATATAATTGTTGATGGAGAAGGGGATTCACGGGGGCATCCCCAAGCTTAGACGCTTGAGTCTCCTTGAATATTTCTTGGGGATGCATGGGGGCATCCCCAAGATTGAGCGCTTGACACTCCCGAATCTTCTTTCATCATCTTCCCTCGCACACTTGAAAACTCCCTTCATACATAACTCATCATAATCTGATTAGCGAGGTTAGTACCCATAATAAAATATTTTTTCTCTACTGGAAATAAATATAATCTTGAAGAGATACTGTTTCTCAAGATTTCCAAAAAAAATTGCAAAGAAAAAGCAAGCTTAAGGTTTGCAAAACGAGGAAAAGGAAAAACAGGACAGAATCTGTGCAAAACAGACCAGCAGGTAGTAAAGAATTTTTTAGGGATACTTCTGCAACTCAAATAAACAAACTCAGAACATACGAAAGTTTCGTAATTGCACAGATCAAACTGTGTAAAAAATTCAGCTAAAAAAGATGAACTGGGATTTTTCTCCGATTTTTCTAGTCACGAGGACAGAATCTGTTTTCTGGACAGCATGTCACAACTTTTACTTCCCTTGTCATATGAGGCTATAAAAGGCACAAAGCTTAAAAAGTAAAGATACAATGATTTTGCTACAGTAGTAACAATCATCAAGGTCACTAAAAACAGAAGAAAAACAAAAAGTAAATCCTAAATTCGTTGCGGGCTGCCTCCCGAAAGCGCTTCTTTAAAGCCATTAGCTAGGCTTAATGCAAATAGATCAAGTCTTTTCAAGAAAATAACTAGCCCGTATGACGGATTCAAAAGGAAACTTAATCTTTTTCCTAGGGAAGTGTTCCATCCCTTTCTTGAGAGGGAATTGGAATTTTATAATCCCTTCTTTCATATCAATAACAGCACCCACGGTGCGAAGAAAAGGACGTCCCAAAATAATTGGACAAGAAGGTTCACATTCAATGTCCATAATAGTAAAATCAACGGGAACATAATTGTCATTGACAATGATAAGAACATCATCTATCTTACCCAAAGGTTTCTTTACGGAAGAATCGACGAGACGAACACCAAAAGAACAAGCATCAAAAGGTTTCAATTCAAATATATCATACATTCTTTTGGGCATAACAGAGGTACTAGCTCCAACATCACATAAAGCATAGCAAGAGAAATTATTCAACTTAAGTTTAATCATAGGATCCCAACCATCTTCTAGCTTTCTAGGTATGGAGGCTTCTACCCTAAGCTTCTCCTCCCTATCTTTGATGAGAGCATTAGTGATATGCTCCGTGAAGTCAAGATTAAGTGTGCTAGTATGAGGGTATCTATACATCTTGTGAAGGAAACGAATAACTTCAGAAAGGGTGCAATTATCAAAATCAAGGTCACTACTATCAAGTAAAGTGGTAGTGGTGTCCTTTAGGCTCACTTGTTTGGTAGCTTCTATAGTCGTAGGAATTTATTCTTCTACGGTTGAGGTCATAGCATCACCATTAATAGGTCCTATGGGACTAGGGGAGAATTGGGTGCTAAGAGTTTGGATATCCTCAACCACCTGGATAGTAGCAAAAGTATGGTGTGTAGGAAGGCTCTTAATCCTATCTTCTTCCTCCTTTTCTCTAGCCCATCTCTCTTTAAGCTTAGCCATCATCCTAATGTTTTCATTAATTTGCGATTGGATAGCATTCATAGGAGTGACCTTCCTCTCCTCAAGGGGAGAAGTTCTAATTTTAAGCAATTCTACTTCGTGGGCTAAATTGTCTACCTTCGACGAGAGGTTATCTAGTTTGTCTAGTTCTTCCTGTACACTCTTGTTGAAGGATTTTTGGGTAGTCACAAAGTCTTTAAGCATACTCTCTAATTCAGAAGTGGAGTTTTTGGTGCTAGGATAAGTGTTGTTGTTCCCATAGTTGTTGGAGGGGAACGGTCTAGGATTGCTACCAAAATTACTCCTATAAGCATTGTTATTGAAGTTGTTTCTAGAGATAAAGTTCACATCTACTTGATCCTGAGCAATCAAATAATTTAAAGGTACATCTTGAGGATCAATAGGAGATTGCTTGGTAAGTAGAGACATAATCAAGTCAACTTTTTCATTTAGGGAGGAGATATCCTCGACAGAGTTTACCTTCCTACCTATTGGCGCTCTTTCGGTGTGCCATTGGGAATAGTTGGTCATCATCTCATCGACAAGTTTTGTGGCAGCACCAAGTGTAGTTGACATAAAGGTTCCTCCCGCGGCCGAATCTAGCAAGTTCCGCGAGGTAAAGTTCAAGCCTATCTTGAAGTGCGGAGTCCCCGGCAACGGCGCCAGAAATTTGCTTGATGCACGAGATAACTTCTCGCCCCTCGTTGGTTACCCCAAGTGAAGGTTGAGATGTGGATAGCGGAAAATTTCCCTTAGCTAAGATGCTAAGGTTTAAGTGTCGAACCAATAGGACTCCAACAATGATAAGTAGGTGGTGAAGTGAACAATGGCGTCGTTCACAACTCAAGGTTGCTTACTTCACCTGGACCTGCACACATAGCAAATAACTTTGCTTCCCAACGAGTACAGAGGAGTTGTCAATTCCTACGGCCTTGTTGTTTACAAAGGATAAAATGCACGGGATAATAATGATAGTGATAGCAACGGAAAAGTAAATAAAGCAGTAAATTGATAGCGAGTGTAAACAGTGTTGGAAATATGGACCGGGGTCCTATGATGTTCACTAGTGATGTCTCTCTCCCAAAAGACGATAAAATAGCCATGCGAGGTAAACAAATTACAGCTGAGCAATTGACAGGATTATGTGCGCAAACCAATGCTAATTATGCTATAAAGAAAGGAAGAGGCTCAAAAGCATGGGCGGTACACCAAGACAAGTAGACCGAAATCCATCTGCATCTACCTACTAATCATCCACCTTGAGATATCTATCCAGAACATCTCGCTGGTATTAAGTTGCGAATCCCACCCAAAGTGTAAACTCAAAGAAACGGACAACTGCATTAAAGAACTTTGCATAAAGTAAACAATCCTTGCACCCGCAAGTACAAGCACCGTTGTTTTCCCCCTTGTGGCAACAGCACATCCCCTAGACTCATGTTTCTGTCACTCAAGCTAGTCATCAGGGGGCATGAACCAACAATAATGCATAACGCTCCCTCTTGGTGTCACTACCTACTACTTCGCCAAAGCAATAAACAGCAACGGAGAACATGCAAGAATTACTCAAGAACATAAATATAAAATAAGAGAATCAAATATATAACTCAAACATAATCTCATAATCCATCGGATCCCAGCAAACTCAGCATAGCAACAGCAGAAAGATTACATATGTGCCTTGATCATGTAGGGCAGCTCACGAGGTCTAATCCATGAAGAACAAAGAGGGGAGGAGAATATCACATAGCTACTGATCATAAACCCATGGTCCAAGGTAGACTACTTACGGTTCATCCGGGAAGCGTCCATGGTGGTGGAGAAGCTCCCAGAGGTGATTCCTCCCTCCGGCAGGGTGCCGGGAAGAGGTCTTCTGGTGCTCCCGATCTTGGAAGCGCGACGGCGGCGGAACAGAGGAGAGATCTCAAAAAAGGGTTCCGTCCCCGAGGGTTTCTCGTCCCGGGGAATAAATAGGCGAAGGGGGGCAGCCAGAGGTGGGCCAGAGGCTCCAGGCGCCTGATGGCTTCTCGCCCTTCGTTGGTTACCCCAAGTGGAAGGTTGAGATGTAGTGCAGCAGCAGTTTTCCCTCGGTGAAGATACCAAGGTTTGTCTCTAGTAGGACTCCAGAGATGATAAGTAGGTGTCAGCGTCGCAACTGACGCGGACCTGCACACAGACACAGATAACTTTGTTCCCAACGAAGTTCAGAGAGGTTGTCAATCTCTCTGGTCTTGTTGTTCACAAGGGATAAAACGCAAGGGATAATGATAGCAAGTAAAAGCAGTAAAGTAAATATAGCTTGGAAATAATAATGACGATATGGACCGGGATACGTGATGTTCACTAGTGATGTCTCTCTCCCAAAAGACGATAAAACTGCTATGCGAGGTAAAAAAATTACAGAAGGGCAATTGACAGGATTATGAACGCACCGCAATGCTAACTATGCTACAAAAGAAAGGAAGGGGCTCAAAAGCACGGGCAGTACGCCAAAATAAGTAGACCGAAATCCATCTGCATCTACTACTAATCATCCACCTTGAGATATCTATCCAGAACATCTCGCTGGTATTAAGTTGCGAGCCCCACCCAAAGTGTAAACCCAAAGCAACAGACAACTGCATTAAAAAGAACTTTGCGTAAAGTAAACAATCCTTGTAACCGCGGTTACAAGCACCGTTGTTTTCCCCCTTGTGGAAACAGCACATCCCCTAGACTCATGTTTCTGTCACTCAAGCGTGTCATCGGGGGGCATGAACCCACAATCTAGCACAACGTTCCCTCTTGAAGTCACTACCTACTACTTGGCCAAAGCAATAAACATCAACGGAGAACATGCAAGAATTACATAGGAACAAAAATATAAGAGATAAAAACCAAATATATTACTCTATCACAAACTGAACATAATCTCATAATCCATCAGATCCCTCCAAACTCAGCATAGCAACAGCAGAAATATTACAAAGGTGCCTCGATCATGTAGGGAAGCTCACGAGGTCTAAACAATGAAGATCAAAGAGGGGAGGAGAACATCACATAGCTACTGATCACGGACCCATGGTCCAAGGAAAACTACTCACGAGACATCCGGGGAGCATCCATGGTGGAGAGGAGACTCCCGGAGGTCAATCCTCCCTCCGGCAGGGTGCAGGGAAGAGGTCTTCTGGTGCTCCCGATCTTGGAAGCGCGGCTGCGGCGGAACATAGGCGAGTTTGCGGAATAGGGTTCCTCTAGTGGAGTTTTCCCGTGACGGAGAATAACTAGGCGAAGGGGGCAGCCAGAGGTGGACCAGGGGCCCCAGGCGCCCCCCCCCCCCTGGCACGGCCAGGGGTGGGGCCGCGCCGGGTGGCCGCCTTGGCCCCCCTGGCTCCCCTCTGGCCCCTCCCGGGCTCTTCTCGAAGCTTCCTGTACGCTGATTTTTCCTGTATTTTTCCCGGAATTTTTCTGGCACTTTTTATATGGGGGGAAACTGAAATATAAAAACAGCAGAAAACAGGAACTGGCACTAGGGTGCACTGAGTTAATAGGTTAGTCCAAATATGATCAAAAGTGTATGAAAGTGTATCTAGATCATAGCAATATCACACAAAACATGCATGGAGCAAGCAGAAATTATAGATACGTTTTGGACGTATCAACGTCCCCAAGCTTAATTCCTGCTCGTCCTCGAGTAGGTAAATGATAACAAGCATAATTTCTGTGGTGACATGCTACCAACCATAAAGGAACTTTGAAAAGTAAAGCAATCAAGGTTAGAGATTCAATTCAAGTAATAACATGCAAGAGTCTATATTAGCATTGAAACAAGTAACAAAAGAACAATAGGTGCAAGAGCTCTCGTTGTCCGTGACTCGAATGTCTCCAAATGGTGTTTGCGTGCAAGAAGGGGGATAGGGAATACGAGAAAAAATTATTATTTTTTGTGTTGAGAACTCAATCTACTAAAGTTTCACACTTGGTCTTCTTTGGAATCTTATCTTTACTCGTCCCCAGACCACTAGCCAGGTACAAGTCAATTCGATCCACTCCTTTTCGATATTTTGAGCACTCATGCAATGGATGAGCGTAAGCACGAGAGTTGAAACTTTAGGATGGCAAAGAGAGAAATATGGTGGAGGAGGAAGACAAAAAGGATAAGAAAGGCTCACATCAATGAGGACAATCATAGGCAAGAGATGCCAAATGATAGATATGATGTGAGGAGTAGGGATTGCCATGCAACGGATGCACATACGAGCTAAGAAGCTCTCCAATGGAACTAGTGGGGGTGCATCTAACTTGCTTGTGCATGAAGACCTAGAGCTCTTTTGAGGAGGCTCATCCTTGGAATATGCAAGCCAAGTTCTATAGTGTAAAGGTCCCCACATAGCTATATGCATAATGATGATCTCTATGGAGTACAAAGATATAGAGGTAGTACTAGTGTGGATATCTCTAAAGGATAGTAGTGTTGCCCCTTTCTCTCTTTTTATTTATTTTTCTCTTTTTTCTATTTTTTTGTATTTTTTCGGTGGCCTCAATGGCTCTTTCTATTGAACTCTCATTTGTCCTCTTTGGGATCTTTTCCTCACTTAAGGGCAACACTCTATTTTACAAGAAGGTAAAGAAGATCTTTCACACTTTACAAGGTACTCAAAATCATAAAGAAGATGTAACTATCATGATGTATGCAATGTATGTCGCCGCTAGTGTAGCAGGAACATGTATGAAATGAAGATCAAGTCATGAAGAGGTGGAGGTTGCATGGCAATATAACTCGGAAAGGCTATGGAAATGCCTTGATAGGTAGGTATGGTGGCTGTTTTGAGAGAGGATAAAAGGAGGATTATGATGACAGAGCGTATCATGCCAAGGGTTTGGATGTACCGGCGAAAGTGGACACCAACTCTCGGAGTGAGAAGAAGGCAATGCACGACACAGGAGAGGCTAGCAAAATATGGGAAGGTGGAAGTGTCAACTTTCAATACTTTCATTAGCCTGAAGAACGCATGCACTTATTATCGGTAACTCTCAATCTAATAAGGAGGTTCACAAAGATACAAGTACCCCGAGGAGGAGTGTATGGGGGTTTGGTTATCCTTGCGCATCCTCGACTCATGGTACGTGAGTGTTCTCTGATATTCGACCCCTCAGAAGAGTAGTGATCCATCTAGTAGCTAGAGTTCTCAACTAGTTTTGTAGGTTTTGAAAATACACACGGATTGCCCAAAATACGACACCTATCACTAATAGGCAAGAGCTCTTGACACCAAAAGTTCAAACATTACTCACATCAATACCTCAAAACTATTGCAAGCTACTACTAAAATTAAAAAGCAACCTCAATTACCTACTTTCAAGACAAGACACAACTCAGTGCAACAACCAACTCTCTTTAACAAGATAAACATGAAAACTTAAAAAGAGTTCCAGCAACAGACTAAACAAAAGCCGAGGCTCTTGCTAAAGACAAACTAAGACTAAAACTAAACAAGGCAGTAGCTATGAAAAGATAAAGAACACACAACAGCAGAAAGATAAGCAGGAAAAATCCTATGATGTGTTCTAAATTTTGAAAGTGGAGCGTGTTTCTCTCCCACACAAAGTAATACGGGATCTAACTTGTTATGAACAGCAAGCAAAGCTAAAGAAAACTAAAAACAAAACCTAAGAGCGAGACGCTCCAAGCATAGCACATAACGCATGAAGTGATAAAAATATAGTGAGACGAAGGACGAACTGATGATTGTTGATGGAGAAGGGGATGCACGGGGGTATACCCAAGCTTAGAAGCTTAAGTCTCCTTGAATATTTATTGGGGATGCATGGGGGCATCCCCAAGCTTGAGCGCTTGACACTCCTGGATCTTCTTTCATCATCTTCCATCGCAAACTTGAAAACTCCCTTCATACATAACTCATCATAAGCTGATTAGAGAGGTTAGTACCCTTAATAAATAAATAATATCCACTGGATATAAAGATAATCTTTAAGATCTACTGTTTCTCAAGAGTGCCAAAAAGTTTTTTCAAAGAAAAATCAAGGTTAAGGTTTGCAAAAGTTATGAGAGACAAAACGTGGCAGAATCTGTGAAAAACAGAACAGCAGATAGTAAAGAATTTTTTAGGGGCACTTCTGCAACTCAAATCAAAAAACTCAGAGCATACAGAAGTTTCGTAATTGTATAGAGCATACTTTGTAAAAATTTCAGCTCAAAAAGATGAACTGGGATTTTTCTGGAATTTTTCTGGTCACGAGGACAAAATCTGTTTTCTGGACAGCATGTCACAACTTTTACTTCCCTTGCCGTAAGAGGCTATAACTTGGCACAAATCTGAAAAATAAAGATGCAATGATGTTTCTACAGTAGTAACAATCATCAATACACAACAAAAGCAAAAAGAAAAACCTAAATTCGTTGCGGGCTGCCTCCCAAAAGCGCTTTCTTTTATGCCTTTAAGCTAGGCATGAAGATTGTAGAAGGTGCTCTCATAAGAATAAGAATTTGAAGAAAAAGAGAGCATCACGAAACAAATATGAAACACATTTAAGTCTAACCCACTTCCTATGCGTAGGCATCTTGTAAGAAAATAAGTCAAAGAAGCACAAAGTGACATGCATAGAAAGGTGGAACAGGAACATCTTCAAAACTTTCAACATAAAGAGAGGAGTTTTAGTAATATGGAAGTTTCTACAACCAAGCTTCCCTCTCTCAAAATAATTTTCAGTAGTATCATGAACAACATCAAGAATATAACTATTACATAAATCATGTTGTTCATGAACTGCAAGCACACGTGTATAGTTTTCAACACGGTCTTTAGGATTATAAGATAAATGCAACCCATCACATTGAGCCTTGATAAGAGAAAAGTTCTCAGGATTTGGAGATTTCAAAAGGATAATAGGACAATCAAGTGTTGGTGCAACAGCAACAATTTAATGCTTAACATAAGGAACTATAGAGAGTTCATTTTTGTCAGCATCATCC
The DNA here is from genome assembly GCA_950022295.1 of Bromus sterilis. Classification (NCBI taxonomy): domain Eukaryota; kingdom Viridiplantae; phylum Streptophyta; class Magnoliopsida; order Poales; family Poaceae; genus Bromus; species Bromus sterilis. The sequence goes on from OX465595.1 coordinate 354,251,278, forward strand.
ATAGTGGCATCCTGGCCATCAACAAAGCAAGTATCAAAATTTTCAGAAAGGGATATTTCAAGTGAGTCCTCGGAATCATGGGATTGCTCCTCAATGCAATCATTGGCCTCTTCTTGGGCAGCGAACATTTTATTTTTAAAATCCTCAATATAAGAATTGGAAGTATAATTATCGAAGCAATAAGCAAGAACTGCAAAGTTTTCAGAATCGAAAATAGTATCGTGATACTTTTCAATCAAAGAAGCAATCTCATAGGCACCTTTAAAAGCAACAAACTCTTCAATCTTTTCAACATCAAAGTAATCATAAACACCTTTAGCATAAGAAGATAAGATCTCATTTTCATTAAACTCACATTGGAAAGGGAGGTGTTTATGATCTATATTAGAACAGCAAGTAAAATCATAAATGTGGCACAAAAGTTTAGCATGGCAATAAGAAACATGTATTTCATCCCATAAGTGTTTCCATTTCTGAGATAGGCGGTGCCACGTATAATGAGCATGCTCATCCAATGATTTTCCCTCAACCAAGTCGGTTGGGTTTTTAGCGCGAGCACAAATTGATCGAAGACGATCCAAGTGAAACATGTCCATCCTACCATATTTGGGTGGTTCATCACCCATGGTGAGGATAACATAAATAGGAAAATCAAGACAAAGGCAAAAGGTAGCAACTATTTTTGTGGTTTTTCATAAAGGACGCTAAGATAAAAACTGAAAGATAAACTAACAAGACTAAAAAACAAAGGTAAAGGGTAGTGTGCAACTCCCCTATCTTAGCACTCGGAGTCCCCGGCAACGGCGCCAGAAAACTTGCTTGATGGCTTCTCGCCCTTCGTTGGTTACCCCAAGTGGAAGGTTGAGATGTAGTGCATCAGCAGTTTTCCCTCGGTGAAGATACCAAGGTTTGTCTCCAGTAGGACTCCAGAGATGATAAGTAGGTGTCAGCGGCGCAACTGACGCGGACCTGCACACAGACACAGATAACTTTGTTCCCAACGAAGTTCAGAGAGGTTGTCAATCTCTCCGGTCTTGTTGTTCACAAGGGATAAAACGCAAGGGATAATGATAGCAAGTAAAAGAAGTAAAGTAAATATAGCTTGGAAATAATAATGAGGATATGGACCGGGATACGTGATGTTCACTAGTGATGTCTCTCTCCCAAAAGACGATAAAACTGCTATGCGAGGTACAAAAATTACAGAAGGGCAATTGACAGGATTATGAACGCACCACAATGCTAACTATGCTACAAAAGAAAGGAAGAGGCTCAAAAGCACGGGCAGTACGCCAAAATAAGTAGACCGAAATCCATCTGCATCTACTACTAATCATCCACCTTGAGATATCTATCCAGAACATCTCGCTGGTATTAAGTTGCGAGCCCCACCGAAAGTGTAAACCCAAAGCAACAGACAACTGCATTAAAAAGAACTTTGCGTAAAGTAAACAATCCTTGTAACCGCGGTTACAAGCACCGCTGTTTTCCCCCTTGTGGCAACAGCACATCCCCTAGACTCATGTTTCTGTCACTCAAGCGTGTCATCGGGGGGCATGAACCAACAATCTAGCACAACGTTCCCTCTTGGAGTCACTACCTACTACTTGGCAAAAGCAATAAACAGCAACGGAGAACATGCAAGAATTACTTAGGAACAAAAATATAAGAGATAAAAACCAAATATATTACTCTATCACAATCTGAACATAATCTCATAATCCATCAGATCCCTCCAAACTCAGCATATCAATAGCAGAAATATTACAAAGGTGTCTCGATCATGTAGGGCAGCTCACGAGGTATAAACAATGAAGATCAAAGATGGGAGGAGAACATCACATAGCTACTGATCACGGACCCATGGTCCAAGGAAAACTACTCACGAGACATCCGGGGAGTATCCATGGTGGAGAGGAGACTCCCGGAGGTCAAACCTCCCTCCGGCAGGGTGCCGGGAAGAAGTCTTCTGGTGCTCCCGATCTTGGAAGCGCGGCGGCGGCGGAACATAGGCGAGTTTGTGGAATAGGTTTCCTCTACTGGAGTTTTCCCGTCACGGAGAATAAATAGGCGAAGGGGGGCAGCCAGTGGTGGACCAGGGGCCCCAGGCGCCCCCTTGGCGCGGCCAGGGGTGGGGCCGCGCCGGGTGGCCGCCTGGGCCCCCTGGCTTCCCTCTGGCCCCTCCCGGGCTCTTCTCGAAGCTTCCTGTACGCTGATTTTTCCTGTATTTTTCCCGGAATTTTTCTGGCACTTTTTATATGGGGGAAAATTGAAATAGAAAAACAGCAGAAAACAGGAACTGGCACTGGGGTGCACTAAGTTAATAGGTTAGTCCAAATATGATCAAAAGTGTATGAAAGTGTATCTAGATCATAGCAATATCACACAAAACATGCATGGAGCAAGCAGAAATTATAGATACGTTTTGAACGTATCAGCGCCCCCCTGGCGCGACCTAGGGGGTGGCCGCCTGGGGCCCCCTGGCCCCCCTCGGCCCCCACTTTGGCTCTTTTGGAAGGTTCCCGTACTCTTATTTCTCCTATATTTTTCCCGGAATTTTTCTGGCACTTTAAATAAGGAGGAAACCTGAAATAGAAAAACAGCAGAAAACAGGAACTGCCACTGGGGTGCACTTAGTTAATAGGTTAGTCCAAATATAATCAAAAGTGTATGGAAGTTCATCAATATCATAGCAATATCACACAAAATAGGCATGGAGCAAGCAGAAATTATAGATACGTTTTGGACGTATCACCACCGCAATGTGAAGATCCCCGATACCCTCTACGACATGGAGATCCCCGACGACCAGAAGTAGTTTGGAGGTTCCCAGGCAGGAGGCCTCGCCTTTTCGATCGTTGTTGTTTTTGTGCTAGCCTTCTTAAGGCAGATCACGTGTACCCTGTGTCTGTACTCAGATACTATTGCTTTCGCTAACTTTGTGCTTTCGAGTTGTTGTATTCGCTCCCTCGTGGCCCCTGGCTTGTATTAAACAGCTTGTATTATTTTATTTGTAGAGTTGTATTGTGATATCTCATCGTGAGTCCCTGATCTCGATTGTGTACCTTGCGTGTATGATTACTGTACACAGTCTGATTTTGGGGGCGTCACACAATCCCTACTCCTCACGTCATATCTATCATTTGGCCTTCTCGCCTATGATTGTCCTCATTGATGTGAGCCTTTCTCAACCTTTTTGTCTTCCTCCTCCACCATATTTCTCTCTATGCCATCCTAAGTGTCAACTCTCGTGCTTACGCTCATCCATTGCATGAGTGCTCAAAATATCGAAAGGGAGTGGATCAATTTGACTTGTACCTGGCTAGTGGTCCGGGGACGATTCAAGATAAGATTTCAAAGAAGACCAAGTGTGAAACTTTAGTAGATTGAGTTCTCAACAAAAATACTTTTTTTTCGTATTCCCAAATCCCCCTTCTTGCATGCAAACACCATTTGAAGACATTTGAGTCACGGACAGTAAGAGCTCTTGCACCTAATGTTCTTTCGTTGCTTGTTTCAATGCTAATATAGACCCATGCCTTTTATGACTTGAATTGAATCACATACCTTGATTTCTTTACTTTCAAAGTTCTTATATGGTTGCTAGCATGTCACCACAGAAATTATGCTTGTTATCATTTACCTACTCGAGGACGAGCAAGAATTAACCTTAGGGATGTTGATATATCCCAAACGTATCTATAATTTCTGCTTGCTCCATGCATGTTTTGTGTGATATTGCTATGATCTAGATACATTTTCATACACTTTTGATCATATTTGGCCTAACCTATTTACTCAGTGATATTGCTATGATATTGCTACTCCTGTTTTCTGTTGTTTTTCTATTCCAGGTTTCCCCCATATTAAAAGTGCTCCAAAAGTTCGGGAAAATCGGATAAAAATTCAGCGCAACGGAACCTTCCAGAGCCCCGAAGGAGGGCCAGAGGGGCCCCACCTGGTGCCCAGGCGGCCAGGTGGCGCGGCCTAGGGTGGGGCCGCGCCAGGTGGCCGCCTGGACACCTGGTGGCCCCCCTGGCTGCCCTCCTTCGCCTTTTAATTTCCGTGACGCGAAACCCCCGAGGAGAGAACCCTTTTTCGCGATCTCGCCTCTGTTCCGCCGCCGCGACGCTTCCAAGATCGGGAGCGTCAGCAGACTTCTTCCTGGCACCCTGCCGGAGGGAGGATCGACCTCCGGGAGCTTCCCGTCCACCATGGACGCTTCCCGGATGTGCCGTGAGTAGTTTCCCTTGGACCATGCGTCTGTGATCAATAGCTATGTGATGTTCTCCTCTCCTCTTTGTTCTTCATGGTTTAGTCCCTGTGAGCTACCCTACATGATCGAGGCACATATGTAATCTTTCTGCTGTTGCTATGCTGAGTTTGCAGGGATCTGATGGATTATGAGATTATGTTCAGATTATGATAGAGTAATATATTTGGTTCTTATCTATTATATTTTTGTTCCTAAGTAATTCTTGCATGCTCTCCATTGTTGTTTGTTGCTTTGGCCAAGTAGTAGGTAGTAACTCCAAGAGGGAACGTTATGCTCGACGGTGGGTTCATGCCGCCTGATGACACGCTTGAGTGACAGAAACATGAGTCTAGGGTATGTGTTGTTGCCACAAGGGGTAAAACAACGGTGCTTGTAACCGCGGTTGCAAGGATTGTTTACTTTACGCAAAGTGCTTTTTAATGCAGTTGTCTGTTGCTTTGGGTGTACACTTTGAGTGGGACTCGCAACTTAATACTAGCGAGATGTTCTGGATAGATATCTCAAGGTGGATGATTAGTAGTAGATGCAGTTGGATTTCGGTCTACTTATTTTGGCGTACTGCCCATGCTTTTGAGCCTCTTCCTTTCTTTGTAGCATAGTTAGCATTGCGGTGCGTTTATACTCTTCTCAATTGCCTAGTTGTGATTTCTTTACCTCGCATAGCGGTTTTATCGTCTTTTGGGAGAGAGACATCACTAGTGAACATCACGGGACCCCGGTCCATATTCTCATCACTGTTTACACGCTTATTTATTTTCCTGCTTTTACTTTCTAGCTGCTTCCATTATCATTATCCCTTGCGTTTGATCCTTTCTAAACAACAACACCGGAGAGATTGACAACCTCTCTGAACTTCGTTGGGAGTAAATTTATTTGTTCCTGTGTGCAGGTCCAGGTTAAGAGAGCAATATCTCAAACGGCGCGTTGCTCGCTTCACCACCTACTTATCATTGTCGGAGTCCTACTGGAGACAAACCTCGGTATATTCACTGAGGGAAATTTGATGCTATCCTACATCTCACCTTCCACTTGGGGTAACCAACGAAGGGCGAGAAGCCATTATCATCTCTCGTGTATCATCCTCTCATTAGTGATCTTACATCGAGGCTATGGGAGCTGCAGAGACATTGGCCTCTCAAGAAATTTCTCATGAAGTGAGAGGACTCAATCTGTCATCGGATCCATAGCTATTGATTTTGAGACTTGTTCTAAAGACGATCTTGAGGGAATTTGGTCACGCTTTCCCTGGAACCAATTTGAAATCGATTCGAGGAGAGCAGCTTGGAGATTCAATCTGACTTCGAACCCAAGGAAGTATTCTCGCTTGTTCTGGGTCCATTTGATAGCTGGCCTGTAGCGAGAGACTTGTCTTGCTCTTGGGGTTGGCTCAAAGTCGTATCCGTGGAGATCAGCTCGCCATGTTGATTTTGCGTGCACTTCTTCCTGCCAAAACTGGTGATCCATCCTGTAGTGAGGGGATCGGCTTGACTGAGACGAGAAGTTGATTTGGTGAGAAAGTTTACACCATCGAATACGATTGATTGTCCCGACGGAAAGAGCACGTCGAAAAAGATCTGAGGATTGATCTTGACACCCATTAAGATGCAACGATCACCTACCAGGACTTGTATGGGCCGCCACTATCGAAGGTAATAATTCATGTAGATCCCTCAACAGGGTATCCTGAGTTCGGTGGTCGTTAGTCGATGATAACATGGACATATAGTTTACCTAGGTTCATGACCGATAGATTGCAAGTTGAGTTCTACGAGCCCGACTCCCTGGGCTTATATACTACACTTGGGGGGTCATAAGGTTACATGAAACCTAGTTGGCTATGTATGAGGAGGTAGGTCGATTCCATCATCTTCCTTCTATGGCAAGTCTTCAGAAAATTTCCTTATGTCATGGGTCTCTCAAGGTGGCCCAGGTCGAAATCCATCAAGAGTTCCACGACTCAGCCCATGAGGTCGGATCCAACATGGCAAAAGAACTCTTATACGGGACACTGTTACATATCAACCTCATGCTTAAATATATAACACATACCGAAGCTTTTTGTAGTAACAATGTATTGTATACCTAAATATATGTGTGGTGAGAGATACTGTCGATAACAATGTTCGAGTTACTTCTGATGCTTGTTTGTCAACTTCTAGTAACAATTTATTGTATAACTAAATATATATGTGGTAAGAGATATCGATTCACAATGACTAACTCCTCGATTGCTGAAGACAAACATATAATTGGCTAGGAAGGTTGCAGGCTTCCAAGATTAAAAAAAGTCTAGCTAGTCTCAACCTAAGTCTAGATTAATCTGCTCAACTTGATTGGAGTTAGGAAAACCGGATCTATATCTAAAAGATTTGTCTCTGTTTCCTCTTTGGGTTGCTCATTGCACTCTTTGCCTGAAAGTGAAATGGAGCAGCCAATTGGAAATGGAGGGCGGGGCCAGGATATTTATAGGCGGAAATTCTAATGATCAAATGACCAAGTGACCTTAATTGATCGCTCGACGTGTGTCACAATGATCGTAATATCGTGAGGAACAAGAAATGTTGACTCATTGCCCGATTTCTTCCCCAAAGACCGAAGCACTTCAACTTTATCTCTGAGTAACAACTCAACGCACATGATATTTCTCATTGAGATTTTGTTTTGGATTGAGCATTTTCACTTCGACCTAAATCTCGAGTAACTAACCCCTCTTGATAATACGGTTTGTACTATGAATAAAAAAAAGTAACTAAGGAAAAAGACTATGTCTTGATTTAGCTTCTACATTCTCTCAGATGAGTAGTTTCTTCAATGCATACCGTCTCCATTAAGTGAATTTTTGGGGGTCGCCATTCCTTCAAATTTTTGGCTTCAAGGTTGTTCATCGACACCTAGAGTTTTTCCTCGAAGATCTACCAATCATCTCATTTATCCAGGAACATAAATCTCTGTTTATACCGACAAACATAGTTAATTAGTTCCTCAACAATCAACCCAAAGAGGAAATAGAGACAAATCCTTTTGAGAGAGAACTTGTTTTCCTAATTCCAATCGAGATTGGAAGATTCACCTAGACTTATGTTGAGACTAGCTAACCTTTTTACTTGGAAGCTTGCATACTTCCTAGACGGTTAGACGTTTGTCTTCATCAATCAAGGAGTTTGTGATTGTGAAGAAGTATATCAAACGTTTCGGAGATCGCCTGAAGTATCTATCTCGAGTGAAAACAACTCAAGTTTAAGGAACTTGTAGTTGTGGAGAATAGGATGGAGAGAGGTTTTCTCATGTGTTCAATCACAAATCCCTCTAACTAGACGTAGCACTTTGCAGAATGTGAACTGGTTTATCAAAAATCGTGTGTCCAAGCTCATTTTATTTTTTTCAGCATTACTTTTGTCGTAGAGTAGTTTTCTTCCCGTCTAAGTTATGCTTGGTGTTTGTTCTCTATTCAAGTAGAATTATTATGTTTATTTGCGTATTTGTCGATGTTTTATCTTCGTAGCTTTTCCTCTCTTCCCTACATTTCGAGTTATTTCTGATGCTTTTTTGTGACTCGAGTACATTTCCCTGTTGTGTACCCTTGCAATCGCCAGCCACTTGGCCAGCTCCACCTTCTTGATCACCTCGTCCTCCCAAACACCATGTTCTCATTTTTATCGCTTGTTCGGGAACCAATTGCTTCACTCGTCATAACAAAGCCTAGCCACGACCTGCGATCATCGCGCCCTTGTCGCCGAACTCCAAAACAACCTGTTAACCAAGGCCAGGAAGGATCACGGGGGAAACCCCCTTGACCAGCTCGAGGACATGTGGAGCGGGGAGAGACGGCGATGTAGATGATAATGGTAGATTCGCGATGGCAACACGTAGAAGGGAAAATGAGCCTTCATTTTTTTCATGAGGGAAATAACCAACTTTATATGTTGGTCCAACACATCATCCACAAGTGGAATAAGACTGAAATTTCCGCACTCTTCTTATCATGTATGAATGGGTAACATAGACCTTTGGAATTTTTTTACGAAATTATTGGAAAAGCTGAGATAGTAAATGGGTTTAGCCCAATAATTCCAAGAGATATTAGATGCCAAGCAGGTCTTTCGACAGTTGAATAACCACAAAAGGATTTTTCCCTTTAATAATCAACAAGACTTTAGATTTCTTATCATGCGCAAACTCCATCGTTAAGTTGCTTAAGATAAGCTCCCAAATAAGGTTTGAAGAACATAGAAGATACTCCTATAACACCAAGCTCGTTCATATTCAATACCGGGCTTGGTTATTAGGGATATTACCATCGTAAGCGTCAAATCATCGAACATATTTGGATGCTCTGAACCACATGCCATCCGTTTGAATCGACCCTTTGAAGTTGACGATCGTCGGTGTAGCGATTACTACTTCACACGCTGGCTATTTATTTTACATAAAAGATATACAAACCTTCAATCTCTGCATTATCATGATGCAGATATAGTACCTAAACGTGTGAAAGGAAGTGAATCAGCCTGTGGTTGAGTTGGTTAGGTGGATGGTTGTATCCCCAGCCCACCAGAGTTCAAATTCTAGATTTGACAATGATGCTCACATTTTTCTGGATTTATTCCAGGGCTTTCGGTGATGCGCTTTCAGTGGGAGGAGACGCTCCCGTCGAAGACGAGGTGGTGGTTTCATTAATCTCAAGATGATGTACCGACTCGTTGGTACCACATGTGGTCTGCCTACGCTGTGTGTGTTGCTCCGGCGCTGCGGCTGATTGATCTGCTGATGCTCGTGGTTAACATAAAAAAGTTGGGAAAAGCTATGTTGGTCCGCCGCATCTTAGCACTTGTGTGCCACGGCTGGGTATGCAACACTAGTATCCTATGCTGACATCATCGCATTAAATGCGTTTGTTGAATTTTTAAAATGATTTATCATACAAACAATTAATCCAATTTGCGTTTCGTCTTCACCGTTGGCTTTGATTTTACGAGGGCTTCGAAACAAGATCTCATATTAATATGTTTCGACGATTTTTTTTTGTCATCGTCAGTTGCCAGATTAGGTCACCCTAGTTGTCATTTTTACTGTGAACGGTTGTCACAAATGTTTGTATATAGTTGCTGGGGAATAGTTCTGTATACTTAAGCTTATGATATAATTTGATAAAATAAAATGGCAACTCAAAATGATAAAATTGGCAAGAACAATAAACTATCATGTCAATAAGATGTAAAGAATACGGCAACCGAACTAAAGTAAACCGATAACCAACCGTTCAAGCACAACAAGTCATTATGATATTTGGGTATAAATAACATGGCAAGTATGGATTTTTTTTGGTGATCTAAAGAGAAACACATACAAATACCACAAAACAAGTTTTTCATTTATGTTTATTAATGTACATTGTTTTAACAACCATGTTGATCTAATATAGCAACTATATTAATAATTATCAGGTAATTACAACAGTAATATGGCAAATACTAATGATTTTTTTATTAACAATCAAGTTACTATAATCTAACAATTGTATGAATAATTATCAGATAAGTAGAACAGTAATGCGGCAAGTACTAATGAAAAAAAAATCTTCAAAACATACTAACATGGGATCTAGTTTTGAAGTTCTCGTCGGTAGAAAGCTAATGGTGAAAACGGATCATCAACCGGATTAACGGTTTGAAAGATAAAACATTCCAAAAATTTAAAAACACAAAAGCTAACACATTTTGCTAGCCTATTAGTACTCCCTCTATTCGAAAATATAGTGCGCCCGCGCTTTCCAAGGTTCAACTTTGACCATAAATTTAACCAACGAGATCATTTGCGGCGGGAATAAAAATTACATATTTGAAAACTTCATTCGGACACAAATTCATTGATACAATTTTTGCTTCCACCGCAATCAGTCTCATTGGTTAAATATATGGTCAAAGTTGAAGCGCGGAAACCGAGGACGCACTACATTTTGGAATGGAGGGAGTACTACATATATATCCTCGTCAGTCGCCGCACAGAAAAGGCTAGATACGGCGCCGCTATGGAGTCAGGTCCCAAGAAGTTTAGCACTCAACTATAAATCACGAAAATGACCTAATAAGAGTAAATTATTCATCATACTAGATGATATCCCGCGCATTGCTACGGAAAACGTAAATAAAAAATTAATTATATAAAATATGTGAAAAATTATAAATTTTAATATAATTTCATTTTAAATATTTTTTGAAATAAATATTTCTTATAGTAAAAATCTAAGAAAATTTGATGAAAAATATAAAAATGAGTGTGATTTTTGTTTTATTAATTTATTACCTTGAGAATATACCGATGAGATGATATTAGACGTAAACACCGTTGAGTGAGAGAGTAGAGACATCACTCTTAGCTAAACCTAAAACAATGATAGAAACTACATATGTGCAGTAATAAAAAAATGACGCATAGAAAAATAAAATGTGAGGTAACTCATACATTCATTTTCTATTAAAAATCCTATTATAAATTGTGAGGCTTAGTGCTATTGTTTTTAATATTTATTTGTGATAGGTTGCATGCGCATGCAGATTTAATGGAAGCATGTGCATGAAGAGTTAGTGGAAAAAATGTGGACCTATTTGATAATGTGGATTGCTTGCATGTCAAGATAAATAGGTTAGTGGGGATGAACTATTTAGGTATTATAGATTCAGCTCAACTGAACCGTAAGACCAGAGTAATTTCTGTATGGAGATTGTTAAATTTCAATTGACTAAAATTTAACGAAGTCTCGATTAATGTTATATTCGTGCGCAAAAATTCGTGTAAAAAAACTACGGAGCATGTTTTTGTTTTTTTACATGTTATACCACTTGATTGAAATTTCGTTAAGTCCTAAATCAAGACACTCTTTCTGTGTATATTCCTGCGAAATTCAGTTTTCGCGGCAGAAAAGGGAGAATTCAAATGTAGCGTATCCGATGTGAATAATAGCACTGTATCATCTTGTGCTTGCGGCCGGTAGCACAGATCATTCGTGACGTCGCAAACATAGAGCTCACCGAACACGTCAAAACGGGAGGTGCGTTTCTTCCTCAGTGCCAGGACAATCCCCACGTCAGCTCCAAGGTTACGAACGAACTTCGCCTGAAACCCGTCCAGATTCGTTGAATTGACCTGCATAAAGACCCTTTTTAACCCGCTCGTCACCCGCATACTCAAGGCCACAACGCACTCGCCAGTCGCCAGTCACCACCATACATCAGAGCTCAAGTTACCTGATCCTCGACCGCGACATCGATCGCCATGGGCGGCCTCTCCATGGACCAGGCCTTCGTGCAGGCCCCCGAGCATCGCACCAAGGCCAGCCTCCCCGTCGCGTCCGGCATCCCGGTCATCGACCTCTCCCCTCTTGCCTCCGGCGACAAGGCCGCCGTGGACGCCCTCGCGGCCGAGGTGGGCCGGGCGAGCCGCGACTGGGGCTTCTTCGTGGTGGTGCGCCACGGCGTGCCGGAGGAGACGGTGGCGCGGGCGCTGGAGGCGCAGAGAGCATTCTTCGCGCTGCCGGCGGACCGGAAGGCGGCCGTGCGGAGGGACGAGGCGACGCCGCTCGGGTACTACGAGTCGGAGCACACCAAGAACGTCCGGGACTGGAAGGAGGTGTTCGACCTCGTCGCCCGCGAGCCGCCGCTGCCTTCCGCGGTTGCCGACGGCGAGCTCGTCTTCGAGAACAAGTGGCCGGAGGACCTACCGGGGTTCAGGTACGATCATCAACTCAACTCAAATCAATTCCGCAACCCCGAGACAAAAGTTAATCTCAATGCAAATTGATTTGTGCATGCAGAGAGGCGTTGGAGGAGTACGGGGTAGCGATGGATGAGCTGGCGTTCAAGCTGCTGGAGCTGATCGCCCGGAGCCTGGAGCTCCGGCCGGACCGGCTGAACGGCTTCTTCAAGGACAACCAGACCACGTTCATCCGGCTGAACCACTACCCGCCCTGCCCCAGTCCCGACCTCGCGCTCGGCGTCGGCCGCCACAAGGACGCCGGCGCGCTCACCATCCTCTACCAGGACGACGTCGGCGGGCTCGACGTCCGGCGCCGGTCCGACGGCGAGTGGGTGCGCGTGAAGCCTATCCCGGACTCCTATGTCATCAACGTCGGCGACATAATCCAGGTGTGGAGCAACGACAGGTACGAGAGCGCGGAGCACAGGGTGTCGGTGAACTCCGAGAAGGAGAGGTTCTCCATGCCCTACTTCTTTAACCCCGGCAGCGACGCCATGATCGAGCCGTTGGAGGAGGCGGTGGGCGACGAGAGGCCGGCCAGGTACGACGCTTACAACTGGGGCAACTTCTTCAGCACCAGGAAGAACAGCAACTTCAGGAAGCTCGCTGTCGACAACGTCCAGATCGCACACTTCAGAAAGAACCTTGAATGAATCCATTCCATAGTGATCCTAGCGATCGTATCAGTGATGAGCATGCCAGCATTTGTAATATGAATAAGTAATATGCGTATTAATAACAGCTAGAGCATTCAGGGGGATATCCTTCATTTCTGAAAAAACAGAACATTACAACTACAGTAGATTTGTTAGTGTGAACTGTGAAGCCCTGATTTATCGATCCATACTAACGTGATTGTGTAAATAAGGACCAGTTTTCTTTAGCCTTATTGTTGGTACATCTCAAAATAAGCTGCTCTCTTTACCTAGTTTATTCTGACAGCACAACCAAAAAATTGAATTTACAACCTACCAGTTTATTCTCATTTAATAGGTTTAAATAAAAAATTATGATAAACTGACAGAATAAGCTGTACAGAGGACAACTTATTTTGGCAGCTACTTATAAGCCCCAAATGTGATCAATTCTTGCTCATTATTTATTTATCTAAATATATTTTAGAATCACTTATTAACTTTAAAAAGGTACTCTCTTCGATTCATAATAATTATCGCATAAATGGATGTATGTAGACATATTCTAGTGTTAAATACAACATTTCAGCAAAATTAATAACTTATTTTGGCAGGTACTTATAACCCCCAAATGTGATCAATTCTTGCTCATTATTTATTTATCTAAATATATTTTGAATCACTTATTAAATTTAAAAAAGGTATACTCTCTTCGATTCGTAATAATTATCGCATAAATGGATGTATGTAGACATATTCTAGTGTTAGATACAACATTTCAGCAAAATTAATATGCATAGAAGGAAGTAAGTTTATTTGATGAGTTAAGAATTTTTTACACGCAAAGACAAAGAAGTGTTTTTTAAGTAATAGTGATAAAGATATCACACCGTGCTTCATGTGCGCAATTGACAATTACGATCTCTACGAAAAAAATGCTTCGTCTCGAGCCTATCCTGCAAGAGGCTGGGAGACCTAACCGCCACCAACCAAGCCCCATATGTCCGCTCCTCCCCTCGGCGTTATCGAGCAAAGCCGGTCGAAGTAGGCTGCAATGAGGCTCTCCCTTCCTCCTCTTTTGGTGGCTCGCGGAACGGAACATGTCCGTCCCGCGAGGCAGTCGCTCTATAGCACGAGGGCACAATGGCAGCAACCGTCATGAGGTGTGACGGGGGTTACGTTGGCTGTGGGCGGCGGTGCATGCGTGCGATGGTACTGCGGGGTTACGATGGTTGTGGGGCCGCGGGGCAGGCGTGCTGCGGTGAGGACGACCATTCGATTTGTCTTAGACGGGTGCGCTCTACAAGGCATCACAGTGGGATCTAGATCTAACAGTCGCACCTGCGGCGTAGGTTGCGGCCTGCGGCTTCGTCGGATATAGGTGTCATTGGTGGTTGGCCGATGGTGCTGATGGACCCCTACTTCGTGACTTTTACTGACGACTTGAGTATATATGGCTATATTTACTTGATGAAGCAAAAGTCTGGAACATTTGAAAAGTTCAAAGAATTTTAAAACGAAGTCGAGAATCATCGTGACAATAAAATCAAGTTTCTACGATGAGATCGTGGAGGTAAATATCTTTAGTCATGAGTTTAGAAAATACCTCATAGAGCGTGGAATCGTTTCACAGATGACGTCATCCGAAACTCCATATAGGAATGGAGTGTTTGAGAGACGTAAACACACTTTGTTTGACATGGTGAGGTTTATGATGTCATTGAAATATCTGCCACTATCTTTTTGAGGTTATGCGTTAGAGACAATCGATTTTACTTTAAATAGGGCGTCGTCAAAATATGTGGAGACGACACCATACGAGATATGAAACGGGAACAAATCCAATATATCTTTCCTATAAATTTGGGGTTGTGATGCTTATGTAAAACGTTTACAACCGAACAAACTACACCCTATAGTAGACAAGTGCTACTTTGTAGGTTATGCCAAAGACACCGTAGGCTAGTTCTTTTACCACTCATCCGATGGCAAAGTAAATATTGTGAAAGGAGGAACTTTTCTCGAGAAAGATGCGAAAGAGGTGAGTAGAGGGCAGTACAACTTGATGAGATTAGTGAATCTTCGAAATCGAGGATTGAAATGACGGAAGTTGTTCCAACATTCTCTCCAATGAAGGAATCAGTTGCTCCGGCAAGTGATGCATGAAATACTTCAAGTTAGTGACTGAACCAAGGAGATTAGGCAGAATACGTCAGCTAGCCGAGTGGTACGCTAACGAAGTATTCATCTTAGAAGATGATGAGCCTGCGAAGTACGAAGAAGCGATGATGAACCCCAACTCCATTGAATGGCTAATAGCCATGAAATCCAAAATGGAATCCATGTACGAGAACCAAGTATGAGACTTGGTAATCCCTCCAAAAGGTGTGAAACCAATTGAGTGTAAATGGATTTTCAAAGAAAGACAAACGGAGATGGCAATGTCACCATTCATAAAGCTAGGCTTGTCGCAAAAGGGTTTCGACATGTGCACGGTGTTGACTATGACGAGACTTTCTCGTCAATAGCAATGCTTAAGTCTGTGCGGATTTTGCTAGCAATTGTTGCATATTTCGACTAAGAGATATGGAAGATGGACGTCAAAACATCCTTCCTAAATGGAAACCTCGGGGAGAATGTATACATTATACAACCTGAGGGTTTTGTCAATCCAAAAGATGTTGAAAAGATGTGCAAGCTTAAAAGGTCCATATATGGCCTAAAGCCTCAAAGGGTTTGGCTTCATTAAGAATGGCAAAGAAGCTTGTGTTTACCACAAAGTAAGTAAAACTGCAATATCTTTTCTAATACTATATGCAGACGACATATTATTGATTAAAAATGATAAAGAATTTTTAAATATCATAAAAACGAGCCGAAGGCATCAAAACCAACGGAGTCTATGATGTCATCCACGGCCTTGATCCGAAAACAAAGAGAGGCTTTGGCCACGCCATTAGTCGTCGCTCTGCTGACCCCCCCCCCCCCCACACACACACACACACACACACACAACCCTTAAGAAACCTCCGAAGGTGTTGTGAGCAAAATTTCCAATCATCTATAGGCCCAAAGAAATGATGCCCAGCAGTGAGGAAAGAGAGAAGTTTTAGCCGAGTCTCATGTTTAGATCTCGACAATGTGTTTGTGGAGTCCCGGCAATACTGACTTTGCCTGAATAGTTTCGATGAAATACCCTAAGGCCCCGCTTGGATTAGCGGATCTGGCCGGTATATAATACAGACCTTCTTCGGTCTGTTTTCAATCCAACCGGAATTTATGTAGGAAACCGATACTTACACCTGTAAAAAATATACAACTGTAAAATTTACACTCAATCCAAGCGGGACCTAAACCGAGAACTGAACTAAGCAACCCACCTGCCGAGTTCAAAGCAGTTTTTGGTCAGTTTTTTTTAACTCGGTAAAACTAGAAAAATCACATCTACACAGAACGGTTTCATTATAAATTTATTCTACATTTCGTTCTTTAGAAAACTCACCCCTGATGTGACGAATATTCGCACCTTTTTTTCCTTTTTGCCTCCTTATAAATGACCCTCTAACGCCCCCGCACTATTAAATCAAGCAACAACAAGTGAACAACAGCAGCAAACCAACTCCCATACACTCTCCTCGTGCTGAGAATAAACACATCAAAAGGAAGTGCAGACACAATGAGACCAGGAGCAGGTTTCAGTGCGACGGCGGCAGCGACGAAGGCTGTGGTAGCCCCTGCGGCCGCCGGCGCCGTGCATTCCGCGTGGCACTCGCCGGTGCCGTACCTCTTCGGTGGCCTGGCCGCGATGCTCGGGCTCATCACCTTCGCCCTTCTCATCCTCGCCTGCTCGTACTGGAAGCTGTCCGGGTACCTGGAGGGCAGCGCCGGCCGTGGTGACAACGAAGGTTCCACCACCGACGGCGCCAAGCCGGCGGCCTTGGACCTGCCGCCACCAGTATGGGAGGAGAAAATACTAGTGGTCATGGCCGGGGACGTGAATCCGACGTACTTGGCCACGCCCATGTCAAGCAGTGCCTCCTCCTTGAGCCACGGAGAACGAGATGGCCACCACATCCCCGAGGAGTGAGTTTTGCATCCTGTTGTGCTTTAGGCTTAGGATAACACTTGGCGAAGCCCTTTCAAATAGGAGAGAGTTCATCTGCAGTTCTAGACTGCTATGCAGGGAGCGTACGTAACCCAGATCAGAGTAATTTTTGCCAAATGAATTTGATCAGCAGAAATGCTAACAGTTTCTACAAAAAAAACAGCAATCAAGATCATATTCTTGTGGAGTTTATATCCAACTTTTGCCATAATCTGGGTGGAATCAAAGCATGAGAAATGCAGCTTTTGACAAGCTTTTTGTCACCTGAGAAATAGTTAGTGCTCAATTTTCCTTTCCTAATGTTGTTTTTCTCTCTGAGAAATGGAATTGAGAATATGTTTCTTCTTTCTTCACCTCCTTTCTATTGTGTGTGTGTGTGGAGGAATCAGGTAGGGCACACACTTCGCATGTACAGTATATGAGTAAATCAAGGGCAAAGTGGATGGGAACTAATTGTTTCAGGCGGCAGGACAGGACGCGGTGCGTCGATGGGCATACTTCTCATGATTGCGAATATATGATATGATCAGGAGGAAGAAGCCGTGACTAGGATACTCTCAGAAGAGGAGACTTACTTTGAGCTGTTTGTTTCCTTGTGGCCCATATTGCTTTCAGGATACCCAGAGTCAGCCAAACCTGGGAGACAGGGTGTAGTGAAGAGATTCTTGAAGACGATGTAAGACACCCTCCATGATTTGAATTGTTGACATGTACGTATCACTAGGAGTCTAGGTTGAATGTATGCTGCTATCACCAAGGGTATAATCAGTGATTGGAACGGTAGCTTGGCACCCAGACCAAAGATTTAAAAAATATCGCAAAAAAAAGATTAAAAAATACATTTTATTTGCTAAATTACAAAAATAACATAATTTTTTTAGTATAGAGCATAGTTGGCCTGGGCGAAACTGACTGGCCCCAGTCGACCCGGCCAGAGCCGACAAAACCCACTCGGCCTAGGCGAAGCCGACTGGTGGCTCGCCCACCATGCAGTCGGTCTGACTGTGGCCGACAGCGCAACTGGGTTGCACGCTTGGCTATTAATTATATTTTTGGAGACCTTTTTCAATTTATTTTAATAAATAAAAAATAAAAATATTTTGACAAACACATAAACTTTATTAGAACATGATGACCAATTTTAAGACTAGAAATATATTTTGTAAAAGCATTTAAAAATTACATACTACACGAACATATATTAATACATGGCGATTATAAAAAAATATCTTAATATTATTAAAATAAATATATAAACATTTTACAAAATATTATTTTTAATACATATATACGAACACTTTTAAAAATAATGCAAAAGAAATAAAATTCATAAGTATTAATAGAATAACATGAATATTTGTTGTAACTATAATTATATGATTTATTTCTTTAACAAAAATGAAAAGAAAAACGAACACTTGAATGCATAAATTATCACTGTCTTCCACCTTGAATGAAAAGGAAAACTAACACGCTGACGAGTTCAACCACCTTTTTCTATTGTTTACTTTGAATGCATAAATTATCAAGTCGAAGCACACTGCTCGCAGAGTTAAACGGGCTTATGATATCTCAAATTGTTTTATTATTATAAAAATAATTGTAATAAGCATTCAAGCAATTAAAATAATTTAATATGTGTTCCTTTTATGACCTAATAATTTTGGGGGACACTTGGCTATTAATTGTTTACTATAGGGGGACACTTGGCTATTTATATATATATATTAATTATTTTCAATTATCTTTTCATTTTTAAATAAATTGTATAATTGGAATTAGCAAAATTTTCATGTAATTCTATTAATACTTATGCATTTTATTTTATTTGTATTGTTTTGAAAAGTGTTCATATATATTTAATAAAAAATATTTTTAAATGTTTATATATTTTTATTAATAATATTGATATAATTTTTTAAAATCTTCATGCGTTAATATATGTTCGTGTAGGATGCAATTTTTAAATTCTTCTAGGAAATGTATTTTTAGTCTTAAAATGGTTCATCATGTTTTAATAAAGTTTATGTGTTTGTCAAAATATATTTTTGAGTAAAAATAAAATGGAAAATGTGTGTGAAGTTAGGCTGTCAGCCAAACTCAGGCCGACTGCATGGTGGGTGACGCACGAGTTGGCTTAGCCTAGGCCGACTGAGCGTTGTCGTCTCTGAACGGGCCGACTGGGCCAGTCAGTTTCGCCCAGACCGACTATACAATATATTTAGAAAAAAATAAAATTGCATATTATTTTGTAATTTAGCAAATAAAATGTATTAATTAAAAAAACCAGACCAAACCATGTATGTGAAAGTTTCGCCCATGGCCGGAGTATTGGAAATATGCCCAAAAGGCAGTAATAAAATTTGTTGTTATCATATTTCCGTGTTTATGATATATGTTTATTTTCTATGATATAATTGTATTAATCGGAAACATAATGCATGTGTGGTTGCATAAACAACACTGCGTCCCTAGTAAGCCTCTACTATACTAGTTCGTTAATTAATGATGTTTATTGTTTCCTAACGATGAACATGAGTTGTTAATTAATTAATAAGATCAGTTCTTTAGAAGAATGACGTGATGGACAGACCCAACTAAGCATAAAAATAATGATTGTTTCATTAAATTTATATTGTCAGGCCTTTTATTGTCAAGTATTATGTTTCTTAGACCATGAGATTATGTTATTCTCGGGTATCGAAAGAATACTTTGGGGACATCAACCATCTCATTGTGACAGGATGATAATAAAGGTGTCTTACGGGTATCTCTGAAAGTACTTGTTGAATTTCATGAATCAAGACTGGGATTTGTTCCTCTGTATGATGGAGAGATATACTATGGGCCCACTCGGTAGTGTACATTCGGTAGCGCTTGCAAGCACGTGACTAATGAGTTAGTCACAGAGAATGTTGGATTACAGAACAAGTAAAGAGTACTTACCGATAACGAGATTGAACAAGGTATAGCGATACCGACGATTCAATCTCAGGTAAGTAAAATATCGTGTGACAAAGGAAATTATGTACGAATTATAGTAGTCCACGACATAGTGTTTCAATCGATAAAGATATCCGTTGAATGTGTGGGAGTCATTATGGATATCCTGGTTCCTCTAATGGTTATTGATCAGAGAGATGTCTCGATCATGTCTGCACGTTCTCGAACCCGTAGGGTCACACACTTAACGTTCGGTAACGCTAGAATAGCTCTGGATAATTTTATTAATGGTGTCCGAATATTGTTTGAAGTCTCGTATGAGATCCTAGACATCACGAGGAGCTTCTGAAGAGTCCGGAGGTAAAGATTCGTATATGGCAAGTTGATTTCAGGGTTCTAGAAAACTTCATGATTTTTTCGGCAATGTCGGGATGTTCTAGAAGGTTCTGAAGGGTCTCACTATGGACCCACCTGTCTTGGACGACCAAGGGTGGACCACTACTCCATGTGGTCAGCCCTCCTTGGTTTATGATGCCAATAAATAGGAAACCCTTAAATGGAAGGGGTTAGCACTCTTAAAAGAAAGGTGTTACCACTTTTTAAATGAGAGAGGGGTTTTCACTTGGGAATTGAAGTGGCTACATTCACCAAGAGTTCTCCAAGTCCTTCCACACCTCCTCCTCCCTCACGTGCATTGCTTGGCTAAGCCCTGCCCCCGCGGGAAACTCTCCACCAAATCTACCACCACACAGTCGTGCTGCTGGAATCAATCCCATCTATTTCTCCCTCTTGCTTGCTGGATCAAGAATAAGGAGACGGCATCGAGTTGTACGTGTGCAAGCCTCCGGAGGTGCTGCTCATTTGCGGTGATGATCGAATCAAACTTCACCAACAACAACACCATGTTGCGTTGAAATAAACGTTCAACGCGTGTGTTCTCGAGTGTATGATTATCTACTCTCCCCGTTACTAGCATCTACTAGATTGGATATTGAGTGTTGCTTCCGCATGTGAGAAGGAATTTTTTGTTTTTTTTGCGCAAACTCCTACAGTGGTATCAGAGCTAGTTCTATGTGTAGATACTTTGTACGGTTAAAACACAATGAGTTGTGGGCGTTGATCTTCTTGTTGCTACCCTACTATGTTTAATTTTGTTTTTGTGGTATGTTTTGATGCAGCGGCCCGGACCAACTTTACAATCTTCAGATTGAGACCGGTTCTGCACTTGACGTGCAACTTGTATTGGACATGTGGGTTGCAGGGCGTTAGTCACTCTTACCATAGTATTAACCATGCTTACAAAGGAGGGCTCTTATGAGATTAAGAAGCAAATTTTTATATCAACGTTGTGCTTTTTTTTGTGTAGGTAAGAACAGTTCTTATGCAATACCCTAGAAGACACGTAAAATTGCAAATAATAAGGAAGAGGCGTCTAACTTGTTTTTGCAGGGATGCTTATGATGTGGTATATCCCAAACTGTTCTGTGATATATTTGTGATGTATGAGATGATCATGTTTTGTAATGTTTCAGTACTTGCATGTCGATGAGTACGGAAACCGGCAGAAGTCATATGGTTGTCTTAATTATTTATTGTATGACCTGCGGGTCAACTTCAAATGCTATGTAATCGCATTACTTTATCACTATGAGTTAGCAATAGTTGTAGATGCAACGTGGTGTAGACAACCAAGGCGCTCTAAGGTCGAAACCAACTGGTGCCATGATGGAGACCATGCCGGTGCGTTCAAGATGGAGACCAAAGCGCAATAAAAGGGCTATACGCCTATACCATGTCACATATTTTATGCATGTGATGTTTATCCTTTTATGCATCTTATTTTACATATGCATGACGATATCATTATAAGATGATCCCTCACACTAAATATCAAGATAAACATGTTCTCCCTTAGTATGCGCAGTCGCAAAAGTTCGTCGTTTTGAAGCATCTCGTGATGATCGGCTGCGGTAAACTCTACGTTCACATACGACGGGTGTAAGCCAGTTTTACACATGCAAAAATACTTTGGTTAGCTTGACGAGCCTAACATGTACATACATGACCTCGGAACGCGACAAAACGAAAGGTTAAACACGAGTTATATGAATGATATGATCAACATTTTGATGTTCGCCATTGAAACTACATCTTCTCTCGTGAAGATCGAACTTGGTGTAGTGGATTTGGATCATGTACCACTAGACAACTATGAGGGATGTTGATTTAAGTGAAAGTTCGTTAGTAATTTGATTAAATTTGACTCATTATCATGAACATATTCTACAATTTTATTTGCTAAAATATTATAGATCATGGTCCGCAATGTAGCTCAGTTCAACTTCAGCGCATTCTTTGAGAAAGAAAAACCGAAGTCATTTGGTTCAAACTTCACTGTCTGGCATCGCAACCTGAGGATTATCCTCACTGTGTGTAAGAAGCAATATGTGATTGATGTTGTGCTAGGTGACCCACCTGCAAACGATGCTTCTGAAGCAGAACATAACGTCTTTGAGACACGCAAAGATGACCACATTATAGTTGCTTGTGCCATCCTTACATCTCTGGATACCGATCTCCATAAACATTTTGAACATCACGACGCCTATGAGATGGTTCAAAAGTTGAAAACCATGTTCCAAACTCAGACCCACGCTGGGAGATATGAGATCTCTGATAAGTTCTATAAATGTAAGGTTCTCTCCGCCTAGCCCCCGTTTCGATGGTGCATCTAACTTCGTCGATGGACGTGTGGAGGTGTGTCTCCGACAGATCTATCGTTGATGGATTTACTTGGATTTGATCGTAGTTCGTCTATGTTCATTTGTCTCTAGGTTAAATCCTTCCAATCTACGCTACTTTTCAACGATGGACGTTGTTGTTTCTATGCACTGGTCCTATGGGGTCTTAGTAAGATGACTTCTCGACTATCTACTATAACAAGTTTTTCCGACTCCGATGAGGGAGGGCCGATGACGACGACGCTTTCAGCTCGCTTTAGTGCTTATAGTCATCGCTAGGCGATCTACGGATCTGGATATAATTTTTATCATTTTTAGTGTTCGTTGCACTGCTAGTACTGAATATGAATAGATCTGAAATTTTCTAAAAAAAAGGAAAGATCAAAAATATGAGAAAAAAGATCTCACGAAAGTTTTATCTAGGTTCGAATCCGTATGATTGAGATAATATCCTACTCTGCTACAGTAATTTGGCAATTGTTTCTAAAAACAATAATTTTGACTCATTCAGTGTTTTCTTTTTGTCATTTCATCTCTACTCCTAAAGGGGGAGTTCGTACATCATCTCGTCGACACCCGAACTCCCCCCGTCGAACGAAACTGCTCTCCCTCCGATTTTTCTCTCGAAGCCTCACCCCGTGCGCCACTAGGAAAAAAACGATGGGCGGCAGAAAAAACCTAGCGGCTCATCCCTCACGCCCTCCGCAATCCCTATACCTAATCTCTCTTCCTCCCCCCACCCCGCACATATGGTTCCTCTAGACGAAGGTTGCGTCGCCGCCGCTCATCTCCCTCCCCCGTCGTCGCTCTTCTCTCCCCCTCACGCCGTTTCTCCCCTCCACGAGCGTCCATGTGGCCGGCCTCCGTCGTGACCATGGAGGGATGGCCGGCCGCCGCTGGATCTCCATATCACCCACTGGCCGCTGCTCGCACAGGTGTAGACAGACGAGCAGAGATCTATCGAGGGATCGCCGCTCCATTCGAGCACGCACGCCCGCGACGCCGTCCTCGCGTCGCGCGTCATTCATTTCTCTTCCCATTGCTCACGTTGATCTAACTAATTTTGTCGTGGTTTTAATCAGGCTCGGGAGTTTAGGGTGCCATGGCGGCGCCGCAGGCCCCTCTCTTCCCTCCTTGTCTTTGGTGCGTCCGGCTACAGCAGGCCTGGAGGCGCGCTCCCGCTTGGACGCCGGGAGGGGCCGGATGCGGCGGTTCACCTTGAGGCGCTCCTCCTCCGACGGTTATTGTGACGAGGACAAGGATGCGAGCACGGTGGCAGCGGCGGGTGAAACTGGTACGCCCCCAACCTACCTACCGCATGACCATGGTGAGCGATGGAAGCTAAGGGTTAGGGCGCCACCGCACTGCCTCAACCCTTCGGTCACCATCTCTCAGCTTTCTACTCCGCCCAGTCTACCAACATCTTTGATCCTCCTCCCACCACCGTGTCGCCCCCATGCTTCACACGATGCGCCGCCACCCGCCGCCCGGTCTCGCCTTGCTGTCCACGCGTACGTCTCCCAAGGTATGCCCCCGCCATCGATTTACTGTTCCCCCCAAGCTATATGTTCATGGGATTAGTCTAGATTCCTACGTGTGATTGTCACCCTAAAAAATACATGTGATTGTCGATTTTCTCAACGCGGTTAGACGATGAGTTCGTACAAACACCTTGTTGGTTTCCATAGATCAGCGGAGACCGCTATACTGATTTTGTTTATATGATGGATTGCTGCTGGTAGACAGAAAAAAATTGAGCTATTGTTGAGACATAATTGGTGCGTACGGTCCCGATCAATTTTGTTTGTGTAGATTTCAATCTAATGAAATTGATGTCCCGTGATGGATCATCTAAAGTTGATTTGAATTTTACAGATTGGTTCTGGACCTGCTGTAGTAGTAGATTCTTGTTTATTGCTGCAGGGGAATATTCAGATTATTCCTTGGCTGGCCCATATTCAATAAATCTGCATTATTGTTTTATAAATTTGTATGTTGACTCAGAATTAATGTGCTGCAGTCAAATCAAGTTATTAGATAAATCTCCTCAATTTAAACTGGAAATAGGTGTCCATCTGATTTGTTGTTGTTGTATGTTAATAATAATATACACATGCAGATTTACTACTTATTTGAAGTTTTACATCTTTCACTTCACATTGTTCTATCATGTTGTTGCCAGTGAATCTCTTGGAAACTCGGTTCACAAGTCTGTTGCGCCTGATCGCCTCTTCCTGTGTCATCCTTCGGTTATGTCTAATTCGTTATGTGTTTCCGCTCAAACTATGTAGTCCTGTTGCCATTTGTGAGTACTGAGAAGAACTCCACCGATTCTTACCTTTTTCAAGGTACAACTAGCGGTTCCGGTGGCCATGGTGAACTGCCACGGGTGGAGCCAATTCGAGCTCCAGTTGAAGACAGGTGGATCCTACGGGGCTCGACGGTGGTGCAGACGAGCCCGGCGGCGACGGGTGCCAACGGTCTCGGGCTCTCGGCAGCTGCGCGATCGTGGGGTGGCGCCAACTGTGTTCTGTCTGCCCCGGCTACTGCCAATCCTCGCCAAATGTAATTAGTCAAACGCTCGAAAATTGAAATTTCGGTTCAGAGTTCAGACTAATCATTCTTGCTGATTTGTGGTTTTGACCCACCCAAGTAGGGTTCGTACTCATGAAGGAACATGCTCTTCCGAAATGCCAGTCGGTCAGTCGGCCGCGTGTACTAAGGTTTTATGTTTATTCTTCCGTGCCATGCATATTTATGTAATCTGCACACATCTTCATTTGGGGGGGGGGTGTTAATCTTGCAGGTATCTGCCTAAGATTTTAGCACTTGAAGGTTCAAAGGATGTTGCAGATAGGAATCAGTAGGAATCATGGGTAAAGTTAAAAGTAAATTGCAGATAGCATGTAAGTCTCCAGGAATCTCCATTTTTAATAATCTGGATCATGAACCCATTGAAAATTGAGAAGCCTTCTAATAATTTTTCACAAGAAAATATGGATGATGTTATCTATGTATACAATATATTATGTTTCTATTGAGCGTGTTTGCATAAATATCAGTTTCCTAGCTGATTTGTTTTCTTACCGTGACCCCCCTTGAATGAACAATATATTCAGTGTCATACTGATTCTTATGTGTTGTAAATTTTAGCTTTTAAAGGAGCTGGGAGAGGTGTGAGTGACACTGCACTTTGAAATTTCAGAGTTGCTTATCACATCAGAGGAACTTCTCTGTCAGTCTGATATGGTATGTTCGTCATTTATCTCATTTCCGCGTTCCCTAAAACACTCACAACTCCTCATTTGTGACTGTAAATATTCTGGCTAGCTAGCATGGAACCCTCATACTGCAAAGTTCTGTTAACTGTTGATGTCTTGCTGCAGTTGGATGTTCAACATGAAATGAATCTGGTTCTAATTAATACTAATACACATGCTTGGCATATTAATGAAGTGAAGATTGAAGATTCATGGAGACATTTCTGCCAATAGTTTGTTTTCTATGAGTTGATTTTCAATGCCCAAATGTAGAGTTTTTGGTTTTCCAATTGTGAACATTTTACTATATTTTGCAGTTTCTTGCATTGTAAAATCTGACTAGCATCACCACTAAAACATGCTATGGTTGTTGAGCATGAGAGAGTGACATAGTGTATCTTGAAAGTTTAAGATATTCTTTGAGACACTTCTGTCAAATTCCAATACATGTATTGGTAGTTATTACTTGTCATCCATAAAGCGACTCCATATGCTTAAGTTTCCTACCATGTACTAAGTCAAGAAGTTATTTTACCATGTGCATCTCCAGGCTTGAGTTACATAATTGATGTACTTGTTGCACTATAAGGGTTCCTACTGTTTGATGAGTTCATGCAAGCTAAGCAGGCAATACCCTTGTGAATTGCTTTGTTAATTCTTTTTTTGCGGGTAATTGCTTTGTTAATTCTATGGGTTAGTGTTATATAAGAATCTTCTTGCAAGTAAGATGGTTAAGTAGACACGACGACTAAAGATGAGGAAAGAAGTAGGAGAACGAATTGATATTTTTTGCTATGTCCATGGAAATCATGTTTCGTCATGTATGGCACA
This sequence comes from Bromus sterilis, assembly GCA_950022295.1. Lineage (NCBI taxonomy): Eukaryota > Viridiplantae > Streptophyta > Magnoliopsida > Poales > Poaceae > Bromus > Bromus sterilis. Next base: position 354,277,821 of record OX465595.1, read on the forward strand.
TTTTATCGACACATAGAATTTGTTTGATTAGTCAAAAATGTTATCTGATGTGCATGATAATTTGGATGATATATGTCAATCAGTAGAATAGGCAGGGTATGTTGCACATCACAAGCAATTACCTATACATGAAAACAAACCCAAATAGTCCTAGCAATAATTATCCTGATTGCATACTAAACATCAGACATCGCATATGGAAAAGAATCACCAATTATCATGCATACTGTACATGTAAACAAACTTAAATAATCCTAAAAATAATTAGATCGATATAAAAGCCTGATAACATACTAAACATCAGGGCGAAAGATATGGAAAATAATCTCCTAATATCATACAGATATTTAGTTGCCAAACAAAATTGATAACCCCTCAAATACTCATTGTTATTTAAGTATGTTTTTTTACAAGGTTGATCATTACCACACACCCTTGGCTTATCTGCCCCCAATAAGACACAAGACGGACCGTGAGAGAGTTTATCATCAACTACGCTTGTCGCGGTCCGTCAACCAACTCCGCAATCTCTCTTTGCCGCCCAGAGGTGAGTTTACCCATGACACCGACTCTGTTATGCAATCTTATTCTATGGTGCCATGGTGTCGTTTCTTAGTGGTCTTAACAACCCTGGTGGATGCAATCATATACCACCAGTTTCGTCGTGTCGTTCATTTGTGAAGATGGTAGATGCAACTGCATTAAAAAAAATTGATGGCACGACAAACAACCATTTGTATGTCAGATTAGTAGTTATTACACAAAAACTCTTCTTGCGCTATACTATGGAGCATCTTAATTTAGATCAAAATAAATATTGAATACAACAAAAGACATAGAAGACATCTTATTCTGTTAGTCACTTGAATATTCATATGATTTTAAACAACTCATGTTCTCTCTCCACCAGATACGTTTAACATGGGCAACAAGAACTGCATACTCACCCCAGTAAACCTGACTGGTAACTCGAGGAGATAATGTGTGAATGGAACACAAACTACATAAATAGATACTTATTTTTCTTTGTTTATGAACCTCGATGCTCAAGGTTCAAAGGCCATTCATAATCACTACTCCCTCCGATCCATAAAAAGTGTCGCACATTTTTTACTAAGTTTGTAGTACAAAATGTGCGACACTTTTTATGGATCGGAGGGAGTACCATTTTACTACTAAATTTATTTGAAGTTGTCGTTTTTGTTTGAGTTCTCCACTATAAAACCATTATTGCCTGAAATGGCAGCGCTAAGTATTTCTCTTTGTTTATGAACCACGGCGCAAAAAGTTTTGAAGTCGTTAATCATTATCCCACTACATTTTCTTATAGATGTCACAGGATGCAAAACCCATATCTGATAAGGGGAAAAGAGGTGTGTATATTCTATCAAAATGTGTAGATTAAGGTCTTAATGGACAATTCGTAATTGAGCCTGTGACAACCTAACGTTTGATGTGGAAAATCTGGTATGTTCATATGTGACCCATCTATCCAATTAACTACCATACTTCCCACAACCAGTACCCTTATAGCATTGGAGCGGAGAAAACATGAGGAAACATCAATTGGTATCATCCTTTAATATGTCATTTTTTCATTTGATTATGGTTATTTATAGTTCTGGATTTGTCAAGTCTAACCTGCACTAACTATTGCTTCAGACTATATCTTCGGTTTAACAATTTATACAATTCCCTTGCAGAAAATCCTCAACACTTCAAGGAACAACAAGTGACGTGGGACATATTGCTTCCAATGCAAGTGTTACAGAAGACAAAAATCAACAAAGGAGGAACCGTGATAAAGCACGACGAGATAGACTAACACCTGAAAAGAGAAAGAAAATGAATGCATGTCGAAGAGCAGCTAGGAAAAATAAAACAACTGAAGAGAGGAATGCAAGCCAAAGGACATCTAGGAAAAGACTCACAGATGAGGAGAGGCAAGAGATGAACGCCCATAGAAGGTTCACCCATAAAAATAAGCCAGATGAGCAACGGCAAGAGGTGAGGTGAATGCCCGCCGAAGAGCACGCAGCTAGAGCATGCCACTCGAAAGGTGGTCTGAGAGACCACAACAAACACGAAAAAGTGGAAATATAATGAAAGGAGCTATCTTGCTCATTTAAATATTTTTCTATAGAAAGTACTTGACAAGAAGGTTATCGAGGATGATGATGTGATGCTTATCTGCTTGTCATTTAACCTGAGCACAACTAAGAAAATTCTCCCAAATACTGAAGGTTGTATAGTATTTATGGATATTAGGTTAGTGATGCATAGTCGGCGCGCCACACCACTCTGCTTGAGGTCATCACCCATATCCAGACAGGCAAACTATATTATTTCATAATTTTAATCATTGATGTAGTTGCGATGTGCGAGACAACAAGGTGTGGCTGGAAACGAAGTTGATTGGGTGTAATAGAAAAAGAAAAAAACGTTTTAAAGGTTTTGCAACAGATGTTTTGTTACAATGAACCGAGCGCAATAGAAACTACCTATCTTGCAAAGCAATGCGAGCGTTCAATTGGTTCACCTTCATTAGTCAGGAAAAATAAGGACCACTTATTCCAGGCAACAAAAAGGCTGAAGGAAGTTCTCTTTCCATTCCAACTAAACTAAGTGAAAAAAGGGGGAGAGCAAAACAGAAACACAGGAACAAAGAAACTATGTCCAAACCAAAGTACGGCTAGAAAAAGGGCGAATGTTTGTAAAACATCGACCCACCGACGGACGCGTAGCACTGACATTTTTTAATCAAAACATGTTTCAAGTGAAGTGGATTTCAAATGTTTTTTAACGACTACGAAGTACTCCCAACGCATGGAATCAACTTTCGATGAAATAAATGTATTTAACACTAAAATACGTTTAGATGCATCCATTTAAATGACAATTAATTTCAAATGAAGGAAGTATCTTTATATATATATGAAAAATTAACATACATTATTTCTTAATATGTATTAAAAAAATTAAAAGCCCGTAGCAGCATTCGGCTAGATGATCGGAAACATAAAAAATTCGTCTCCCGTAGCGCCGCCGCACTCCAGCCCCCGACTCTCGTCTCGTACATCGCGGTTGCTCCCCCCACCCGACTCCCCCGGCTCGGAACCCACTCCAGCCGGTAGGCGTGGCGGCGCCCTCCCCATTTTCTGTAGCAGGGCGAGGCGGCGCTAGACCTCGGGGCTCCTCCCAACCAAACGCATCCTTCGACGAGGTCAGATTTCTCAAATTTCACTCGGAAATCAGGACCGTGGTCATCTCCGTCGCCGCCGCCATGGCTTTCGCTCTACGGGTCCTTCAACACCGCCTCCCCCGCTTTCTCCCTTACTTCAATCCCCTCTCCACCTCCGCCTCATCTCACGACCTCCGCGAGCTCCTCCGCATCCAGCGCATCCTCGGTGACCCCGCAGCAACCCCCCACCCCTCGCAAACGCAACAACTCCCACGACCCGCCGCCACCGCAGCCGACCTGCACCATCTGCTCCACCGCACGGCCGGCCTCACCCCCGCCGAGGCCACCTCCCTGCTCCGCCGCATCCCCAACACCCACCGTCTGGGCCACCTTCTCCAAGAACTTCGTGGCCTGCGCCTCCCGGCGGACGAGATCAAGAACGCCCTCGGGTCTGACCCCGACGGACTCCTCTCCATGGAGCCCGGCGAGCTGTCCCGCCTCGTCGAGCTCCTGGACGAGCTCCGCTGCCGGGCGGCCATCAAGGACCGGGTCCTCTCTCACGGCGTGCTCACCGCCGCAGTTGCCACGAGGCGGCGGGTGGAGCTCCTGCACGACCGCGGGCTGAGCAGGCGGGATGCGCTGAGGGTGATCTCTGTTGAGCCCCGGGCAATTTTGTATAGCTTGGACGATGTGGAGAGGAAGCTGGAGTTCTTGGTGAGCAGGATGGGGTTTGAGATTGGTTGGCTGGTGGAATACCCGGAGTTTCTGGGGATAAACCTCGACAGGTGGATCATCCCGCGGCACAATGTGGTGGAGTATTTGGCGTCGGTGGGCGGGCTTGGGGACCCCATTGAGATGAAGCATTATGTGAGATTCAGCCGCCTCAAGTTCTACAATTTGTTGGTGAAGCCATACCCTGAGTGTGAGAGGATTTTCGGGGGCCTGGTTAGGGAGAGAAAGGATGAGGTGAGGCGGCAGCATCCCGTGGGGCTATGGAAGCTGTTTAAGCCGGCGAAGTATGAGAGCACCGAGGAGAACGTGAAGGACATGAAGTTGGTTGTTGAATCACTTCATTAGCTTGTTGAGAATACCAACTGGCAATGATTTTGCGTTGGGTTGCTCATGATTCTGGGGATATTTATGGTGGTAAAAATGCGGTTGGTATTGTGAAAACGAACATGTGAATTGCAATGCATTCAGGCAACCAAATGTTGAGTAAACATGGAACCAATTGGAGTTTTTGGACACCAGGTCTTTAGACCACAAGATTCATCAAATCAAGTCATAGACTCCTAGCTTAAAGGTTGAGTTCAATTATAATGCCCGGATCATAATATGGTGATCAGAGCTGGTCTCATTGAGAATCAAACAAGTTGATAGTTTGATGAAAGCTGGCAACTTTATGGAAGGCTCATCTCAAGTTACCAACAAATAGATAAGAGGGACAGTTATTCTTTCTGTATATTTAGAGGAATCTATGATCATTGAGGAAAAATATTCAACAGGTTGTCAAATTGATTATTAATCTTGGCAGGCTTGTGAACTTGTATGGTCTTCTTGGAGAAAGGCTGTTTCAACACAAATTATATAGGTGGCTAATTTCTCGCTTGAAGTTTTCTGAATGAATAAGCAGATGAGAGAATGTGTGCTGTTATGCTTGGAATTCGTGTACGAAGATGACAGATGATGGCAAAAGAGATGTATCTGGAAGAAGAAGATAGCTGCGACGCTAATACTCAGCTTTTAAAAATGTCATTGGAAGTGAGGAAGAAATCAGGATGGTACACTCTCATTTCTGCTTCATGCATGATCTGTTTAGCACAGATGATGTAGGATTTGTAAAATGGTCATGCTTCCTAACTCCTACTATCTGTTAACATAAGGATGGCAGTCACTGTATAGGGACGAGATGCCTTTATTTCCATAGTCTTCAGTTTTCAGTTTCTGCAGTGGAGCACCCGTCTGTAATTATGTGTAACAGGGTGTGTCATTCTCTCCACCTGGTGTGCTTCAGATACCAACTCTTTCTCCATCCTATTTATTTCATAGGAAATGCCAAGCTGGTAATTGCCATTTTCCGTGCATATAAATATACGAGAAAGAGAAAAGAAAAAAGGAGTAGTCGTTCCCCGCCCAATGGTGGTGCTGAATCTATTTCACTTTTCCTGCCTGTGGAAATTCAAGTTCCTATAAATCTATTTCACCTTTTGAATTGCAAAAGGTTGTCCCCTATCTGTCCTAGTGCTCACTGCTCCCTCTTTTTTGAAATAAGTGTCTTAACTCTAGTAGAACTTTGTACGGCACTTATTTCAAAACGGAGGAAGTACTTTCTTTGTCCATGAAACTTTTTTGTTTGCATTTAGAAGTTCATGTTTTGTGATGTATGACATCAAGGATACCTTTTTTATTCAAATGTATTAAATTTTGTTGTTCAATTACGTTGTCAGTGTCCTGTTGAATGGAGATTCTGGGTTGGTTACAGTTTTGCCTTTCTGAGAATATTGGCTCGCTAAAAGCATAGTGTTGAACCCACTGGCATATTGAAAGACGTTCGCTTGCTTCACTTGCAAGGAAGATTAATTATTGATGCATTGCTGCTTAAATGAAACACTAGAAGGATTTGGACTTTTGATTGATGAGATACAACTGTACAACACGTCATCAGAAAGTTTCTGTTTCTATGATAGGCTGCTGTAAAAGCGAAAGAACTCATTGTCTTGTTGAACCATCATAGGCTTTAGAAGAAGAAGAATAAATTTGACGATCTAATTTAATCTCAAAAAGATGGTACTGAAACTTCTCTTAATGTGTACAACAAAGATTAGTCAAAACATTTAAATTGGCTTTCTTATACATGAGGGCCAAATTATGGTCTTACACCAAGACCCAAATTTGTGAGATACGACCCTGAGTGCAACCAACGCGATGAAAACAAAGTTATGAGAAACTGTTTTTTTTTTTGGAGAATTCAATATAAGATCTCAAGATTGAGGGCCCTGAATATCAATTGTGACAAACCTTTACTAATTGCGACACACCATATACGTTCTAGATTCGAATTCAGATACAATGAGAGGAGAGTTTAGGAGCACGAGGAAGGGTTCTCATTTCATCTACGATACACTTCTCTCTCTCTCTCACAGCAGCTTAGCAGTACTTCCTCTGATCCATAATGTAATGCATGTAGTTTTTGTATATAAAATGTTAAAATTTGATAAAATAAGGTCAAATTTGTAGGGAAGAAGAAGAAGAACGGGCCAGAGTGTACTTGGGCGGTTGGGCCTGTCGTCGCATAACCACCTAACCTCTTGTGCTGTTTGGGCTTCGTCGGGGACACGTACGTGACACAACATACCCAGCGGTTCATCCCCCGCCTCTCGCCACCTACCCACTCCACAACCAAGCACGCCGCCGCCGCCGCCGCCGCCGCACCCACAACGACCGGCCCTCCCAGGTGCATTTATCCGCTCCCGCACCTTCCTTTCGCCCCCTGTAACTCCACCTTTCAGCTGACTCCGACCAATAATCTCGAGTTGCCAGCCCTTGACGGACATGGGATCGACGGCGCTCAGTGGCGCGGCTCCGGCGCGCACGGGATTGGCCCACAAGGTGACGCACGTTCTTTTTCCCTTTCTATCCTGCGCAAGCTCTGACTGACGGCTAGCTCTGGCTCGGTATTGCTTCTCACCTATCACTATCAGTAGTTGAACCTGAATTGCAGAAAATCAATCTTCCCCTTTCTCATCATTCTCAAAAAAAAAAAAAAAAAAAAAACTTAGCACAACCATGGCGACATGCCCGGCCGCCGCGCCCGTCCTCCGACCTCCGTCGTCGCGCCGGCTGCCGGAGCAGGTGAGCGCCGCGTCGCGCCGGCCCTCCTCCTCTTCTCTTCCTCTCCTCCTCACCCGGCTCGTCTCTCCCGCGGAGCACGGATTTGACACGTAGCTAGCACAGCCGAGATCGAGCACCGCTGACGTGCAGTGTTGGCCAGGACAGTGAGCGACGGTAGGCCGCCCAGCCCCTTCACCTAATCCCGTGGCGCCAGTGCTGCCCGCTTAAGAGAAGATGAGAGGAGAGAGGAAGTGAAGAGGGAGAGGAGAAGGCCGGTGCGGCGGGCTCGCCAGAGCAGGAGCGGGCGGAGCTGTCCAAAACCTCGGGTTTAGGGTTTAGGGACCCCACCTGTCATTATCGGGTTTAAACGGAACAAAGTCATCGATCAGTGCTTTTTGCAAATGGTTAGGCTGTGAATTAGTAGTTTTTGCAAACTTTTTAAAAAATGTGTTTCCTGCAATCACATCCCTCAATGTGGTGGTTTTCTGCAATTTACTCAATATAAACATACGCCCGACATAGATAGGTTGACATCAAACTGAGGTTTTAGCGAAATTGATTACTTCGGTGGTAGTAAGCAATTTTGAATTTGCAAACTAAAATGTATGAGAATGGTATGATGACATCATTTAAACTGGAACGTGAACTGCACCTTAGAGTGAATTGTTCATCACGGATGGTCCTTTGACCCAATTATGACATTGTTCCAACAACTGCGCCTTGTTTTGTCATGAAATTGCTTAGTTTGAACTTAAGCGCTGAGATGATTTCTTGTTCTCACGTGTAGACCGGAGTCCTTGGATGTACTTTCAAGCCATATGGTGGCTTCATGCTCAGAACAACTCCCATGGTGAATTCTATGTCCTCTTATTTTCCTAATAAAGATTTGTTTGTTTACTGTTGAAGATATAAACGGGGGGCAAAAGCTTTGCCCCATGTATTAATTAAGAGGAGGATTGCAAGAAAGCAAGTTTTGTTTGTTTACTGTTGTACTCCACATACTAATAAAAATGTCTACATTGAAGGTTGGACGATCTTCAGTCTGTGTGAGGGCATCCATTGCTTCTTCACCGCAGAAACAGTACTCTCCTAAGACACCAGCAGTTAAATCAGGGGAGGAAGTGCGCATCGCAGTGCTAGGAGCCAGCGGTTATACTGGAGCTGAGGTTGTTCTATTTCCCTGTCATTTTCCATTTTGTGTTAACTGCTTGTCAACAAGGTCCAGGGCTAGATTGTTTCACCCGGCAGCCATCTGAACAAGGGCCACATTCCTGGCCATTATTACCAAAAATATGGTAGGGCGGGCTTAGTTTAGTTGCAAACCCCAACACACCCGTACACTTAGCCACTTATCTTTTTTTCTTTTGCAATTCAATGTTCCTGTTCTAGGATTTTGATATTTGTTATCCTCTTTTGGTTCAGTTACTAATGTGATAAGGTACATTTTCGCTAACAGATTGTTCGGCTTCTAGCAAACCACCCTCAGTTTCGTATCACAGTGATGACCGCAGATAGAAAAGCTGGTGAACAGTTTGGATCTGTATTTCCTCACTTGATAACACAAGTAAGAACTTTTCTTCTCTCCCTCCACATTTGATGTGCCATCCTTGTACATCAAGAAATTAGCTGAGCCTTTAAGCAGTGACACATTTCTTTATGTGAATTTGTGTTTTCATATGTTGATCCTCTTTTAATATTGCAGGACCTGCCAAATTTAGTTGCAATTAAAGATGCAGATTTTTCAGACGTTGATGCTGTTTTCTGTTGCTTGCCACATGGAACAACACAGGTGGGTATCTTCTCATGTTTTTTCTGAGATATTTTCTATCAATTGCCAAACTTATGAAGGAATCCAGTTATAGGCTCTCTTGTCAATTGGAAGATACCATTTTGTACTGAACACACTTAAAGCAATGTCTGACTGCAAGTTTTTATCAGGAAATTATTAAAGGTTTACCCAAGCAACTGAAGATTGTTGATCTCTCTGCAGTATGCTCTACACCAACTCATTCTTTATCTACGTAGGTATCACCTCGGTTGCTATTGAACAGCCAATCTTTCTGACTTCCATGCTCGCAGGATTTCCGATTGCGTGACATCGATGAGTACGCTGAGTGGTATGGCCATGCTCACAGGGCACCAGAACTTCAGGTTTTCTTGAGTACTATACCCTACAGACTTGTTAATATACCAGACATTGGTTACAAAAAAATTCTAGTTACTCAGTTCTGAAGTTCTAGTTTCGGCATTTTGATTACCAACTTGGATCATTATTGACATGCTCCATTAATTTTTGTGTAATATTACCTTTGGGGCTTGAATTAGATTCCTTTGTAGCCTATGATATCCTTTACTCCTCTTGTGTAATTTTGTTTGTTTGTTGTGAACTCATTTCCTTTCTGGCATGTTTATCTATTTATTCAGGAAGAGGCTGTATATGGTTTGACGGAGGTTCTTCGAGATGAAATAAGAAACGCACGGCTTGTTGCCAATCCAGGATGTTATCCCACATCTATTCAACTCCCTCTTGTTCCTCTAATAAAGGTGAGAATCAATATAAGTTCTTAGTCTTCCCAGTCTCTGATCAAAGCAACAAAAGTTAATATTCAATAGCCGTCACCTTTGCAATATATTTGCAAACATACGAATAATCTTCATTTTCTGTAGCAGAGGGGGTAAAAATTTGTCAAAATATTCTGCTTCTAAGTCACTCTCCATTATGTAATTTTGAAAATGTCATCAGTTTAATAGTCTTCTTAGTAACTAATTTACGGACAGTCGGACATACCTTGTCTCCACATGGGATCCAGAAAAGGATTAGAGGTTCTTACCATATTTTGTTTTACCTCACAGGCAAAACTCATCAAGCTGAGCAATATTATAATTGATGCAAAATCTGGGGTTACCGGGGCAGGTATTTTATGAAGATACGATGACTTCAAAATATAAGCTTGTAATTAATGAATCAATAACCAATCTGCTCTCATCACATATATTTCTTTAGGACGTGGAGCTAAGGAAGCAAATCTTTACACTGAGATAGCTGAAGGCATTCATGCTTATGGAATAAAAAGCCACCGGCATGGTAATCCTTTTTTCCAAACATCTGAAGTTGACATTTGTTTTTAAACTATTATTATTATGTTCGAAAAACTTTTATAATTGTTATATTGACACACACATTTGTTCCCCCTTCAGTAAAGTGGCTTTAGTATGGCCTTACTGACAATGAGATATATCCATTTCAGTTCCCGAGGTTGAACAAGGATTGTCAGATGCTGCTGAATCCAAAGTTACTATCAGCTTCACTCCAAATCTTATCTGCATGGTAAGCGCATGCTCCAAGACATCTCCAGGTTCTACAGTTTGTTCTGTGCTTCAATAGGCATCAGGAATGTGTAGAACTAGGTTATTAAATCAAATCATTTATCTGTATGCTGAACAGAAACGTGGGATGCAATCTACCATGTTTGTTGAAATGGCGCCTGGAGTGACTGCTAGTGATCTGTATCAGCATCTCAAGTCTACTTATGAGGTTTGTTTGTTTGACCATGTGGGTTAAATTATCTATCTGCAAAAAGCCCCTGTTTTACGATTTTACTAGAGAGAAATGTTTTTACTTTTGTTAGCATCATTCTGCGTGTGCATTTTTTCAGGGTGAAGAATTTGTCAAGCTGTTAAATGGCAGCAACGTTCCTCACACGCGCCATGTTGTTGGATCAAATTACTGTTTCATGAATGTCTTCGAGGACAGAATTCCTGGAAGGGCCATCATCATCTCTGTCGTAAGTGTTGCATCAATCTATGAGTTGCTCAAACATTAGTGATCAATGTTGCAGACTTAAAGATGCAAAATCCTTAAAAAAAAATATTCAATACCGCAGATAGACAATCTTGTGAAGGGAGCATCTGGCCAGGCCGTGCAGAACCTCAATCTGATGATGGGACTGCCTGAGAACATGGGGCTGCAATATCAGCCCCTATTTCCTTGATATGTTGTCCTTTTGTTGTGTTCTGTCTCGATGATGCTTCGGAGTTAAGCACCCATCTCTGTTTTCTGTTGAGAAGTAAAGAGCTGAATATCGGACTGTAACCAAACGCGCTCAAAAGCAGAACTTGGTTTGTGCTGGTGTAGCATTTAGAGATAAGCAGCAGTTAGCAGTTGAATAAGAGTATCAAGTGAGTGGTGTAATGAAAGTCCAAAGGCTATGTATCCTGCATTGTCTTGTTGTCATGAGATTAATAAAGCAGTGTGAAACCCAATTCAGAGACGTCAACAGTGATAACATTGGATATGGTTAGAACTTACAAGTGTGTTATTTTTAATATTAAAGGTTGAATTAGTTTTCAAGTATTTGACAATTTTTATCTTGTGTGACATGACCAGATCCTAAACTTTACCACGATAGTGGAACTGACTGGTCATAGTGTTTCTGTCCTTTCTACTTATCGAATACCATGATTTATTTCCAATTCAACTTTGAATCTATCTAATTTGTTACCATATCTTGTTTGGAATGCTTTGGTAAAGTTCCAGCAGTTTGTTCTGTTAAATATAAATGGGCTGGCAATAGGGTTGACTTTGTGTGGCCCGTATGCAGTTGTCACTCTAGAGGAGTTTGGCAGCAGAAATTTTGTTTGGGAATTGCTTGTGTTCATTTGATTTCGTATTTGTATGATGAATGTGTGTGTGGATACATAGAAAGATGAGCCAAGGAGTTATTATTTTTATTTCTCATTGTTCTTCTATGTCTGGGTGATTTTTCCTTATGTTGTTGGGTGATACTGTAACACATGTTAGGGGCAGCAAGTGTGGCATGACTCTGAACTTCTAAATTGATTTTAGAAATGTATGGTCAGGTTTAGTAGTTCTTCAGCCAGAAGTTATAATTGCTTTCTTCCATTTTCTGGAGTGATGATAACGAATATAGCTCAAAAATACTACTGTATAATGTTTTCATATACTGGTTAATCTGATGTTAATGTTGCAAAATCTAAGCAAAACTTAATAATTTGATGCAACTGTAAAAACTTGTCAAAGATATAGGTAAATATATTGATCTTCTAACAACATATCAAGTGGTAAATATGTAACTCTGATGAGACTGCAATGATAAATCTAAGCTGCCCGTTGCACTAGGATGGGTCAGCATGCCCCTACTAAGAGGCAATTGCGAAGAAAACTGATGTTGCATGCAAGTAGATTTGAAGCCTTATGGTGAAATAGCCAAATAGGAATATTCTGTTGTCCTTTGGTATTGTTCTTCAAGGGGCTCTTAATTCTTCACTTCTTCAGTACCATTTATTCTTAAATTTTTATGCTATTGGGTTTTGTTAGGAGATGTATCTAGGCCCTCACAATTTTTTTGGTTAGAAAACTACTCTTGATATTTTCTTTTTGGTTGTCCTGATTGAAGATGCTATGTGCTGTTTGACTTGAAATTGCTTTAGGCTTGGGAACACTTTTCCACTACTTTATTAGCCTTTGACCTTCAGTTCCTTATGTGTATTCTCTGACTTTTAGTTCATTCTCTGGTTTCTTGATGTATTTTTGTTTAGTTTGACTTCTCAGTTCTTGCATTTACAATGCATATGGAATATTTAAAGTAAAATACATTTCCTTCTGTTTTGAATCAACTTGTTTGGGGGTATTTTAGGGAATGCTAAAATTGCAGATGGGTTTTGAGTTAGCCAAGATCATTCTAAGTCTTTATAGTCTGTATTTCACACAGATTTGATCCACCTACAAGATAAAATGAACCACCTACATGTATTTCTGTTATTTTATTTTCATGATAATATCATAGCTGTGGAAAACAATGTAATTGGTAAGTTGACAATAAGAGCATTGATACTGAGCACTAAAATTATTGATGTTAAAAGGTATCTTTCCCTGCTTGAGCTGAACCAGGTAAATAATGCTTTATGCAGTTGTTTTAAAGGTATATTAATTGAGAATATTCATATTATCTAAGGAGCTAGATATGTTTCAATTCTTTCTGCAGCAAGAACAGCACGGGAACCTGCAGCAGAGCCTATTGGAACTTTGATGACTCATGATAGTATACATGTTCCTCTCACCTTTTCCTTTGACCTCAAGTCTCATTTGAGTTATGTTACCGTAGTAGTTAACTTTTCTGTAGCATGGCTACAGCAAACATTTTTTGTAGCAGTGACTCTGCAGGTAATGTCTTTGTTTTGGATGCAATTTCACGTGTTCAATATACTTTTCTTCACCATTCCTTGTCATGTAAATGTATGTAGTTCAGTAAATTAGTACGTATTTATAAGTAAATGCTCTCCATCTATCAAAAGTCTTAGATGCTATTATCTGACTAGTTAATTAGCAGGTTGTTCACAATGAGAACTATTGATTAAATACTTCTGAAATACTCCCTCTGTTCACAATTATAAGATGTTCTATCTTTATCCTGAATCGGATGTATATAGATGTGTTTTAGTTTGTGTGTTCACTCATTTCAGTCTGTATGTAGTCCCTATTGAAATATCCAAAACATCTTATATTTGTGAACGAAGGGAGTATATTGTATGAGAGATTGCTCCTGGGTATTTATCATATTGACATTTGTATGCAAGTCAATCAGTAATATTCCATTATTTGGTTCAACTTGCCATTATCCTTTTTCTCAATTGAAAGTGACACACCATTTTCATAAACTGAAAGTGACAATGGAAACTTTGCTGTGTAAACATTTGAGCAAAGAATCAGGATTTGGTGCGAAGTGAAGCTGGCATGCCCATTGGCTAAATTTCCATGATACCGTGTTTCGAAAATTCTCATTTATATAGTGCACATAAAGTTATTCGAAGTTAACCTGCAAAAATAAAGGAAATTCGTCCTTAATAATGTAGTACCAAAAGGGGGATGGTAATGTTTGTGCGCATGAGTAGCTTTAATTTTAGTAAGACGATAACAAGGTTATTTCTCCATACATATTTTTATTAGTGGTAGTCCTATGCTTGATCTGTGGGCTAAGGAGAATTTCATGTTTGTCCCTTCAGATTTTAATGGCTTCAAAGGAAACAATTTTGTAATTTGGCTTCCTCATGATGACCTTCTAGAAGTCGGAAAGTTCCTTTGTATTTTGGGTATCTTCTAAGACTCCATACTCTTCATTCTATGCCTATCAGTTATACAAGATTAGTATATAGGTATTTCACAAATCATTTTGCAATTTGGCTACATAATGTTTGGAAGTTCCTGATTCTTTCATGCAGCTAAAAGGGCAACAGCAAACATGTCTATAAACAAAACACATTATGTTGCTCCTTTCAATTCGTTTCCTTTTGCCAGCATCTTAGCTATCATTGTTTATTCCCTCCTTGATCCTCTGTGTGGAACAAAGAGGCAAGAAGAATAAGTCCTTTTTTGGTGGTGAAGGGGCAGTGCACAAGTACAGCTCATTCCTTGCACGACCGGTAGATTCGAGTCATGTGCAGCTCTTAATTCCCTGAATATACGGAAATCAGTTCCAGTTGATGAGGATATCAGCATCAGATCACACAATGACTCAGATTTGTCGGGTCATTGCAAGACCGATGTTGTGCGGAGTCATTTGGATTTCACATGCTCTCTGATTTTGAAGACATGCCACAATCTGAAAAGAAGATTGGAAGTGCACACCTGTGAATCTGTGATGTCTCTGGTAATCTTGGCTGAAACTGTTACCTGGTTGACCACCAGACGAATGTCATATTATACCGATGATAGTTAGAACTGTGTACAGATTTCTCAGTTTTCAGTGTATCCAGATCTATACTGTTTGGGTACTTTGGATTATTTCTTCTATATACTACTTGTTTGTGAAAGGTAGATGATTGATGCAAATTTTTGTGTCTCAGGGGCTATGTTTCGATGTGGTGATGTAGCATCACAAGTATGAAACAGAAATGAAGGTTGTGGGCAGATGCTGTTGAAATAGGGGTGATGGAAAGCTGTACATAGTTGAGTATAAGATGACAAGCAATCGGGATACGCGGAGGACTGGAGACATCGTCCAATCGTTTGTAAGCATAAAAGAATGTTCAGATTCCCTCCATCATGGTCGTGCAAGCCTCTCTGTGCAGCTCTCTAGTTTATTGGGAGTACATTATTTCATTCCAACAACATTCTCCACAATTCATAATGCCTGATCCTGTATTAATTGCTAAGATAAGCCCCATGTTTGTCCTGGCTTTGATTTGAACCTCACAGGCATGTTTTTTCCTTGTCCTATTGGTGCATCGACGCTGAGGGGGAATTCTGTGCAATCATTGAAACCGTCCTTGAGACACTTGCCACTCGAGCTCTGATTGGCTTGACTTCTGAAGATGTGTGATCTTGGATAATTCACTATCTTGTCTACCAACTAGCAGTTGAAGTTTTCTGAACTCATTATGTGCGCATCCCCAGGCCATGCTTGGAAGGAAGGGTCATTGTCAGCACAGGTCATACCCAGCCGTGGGTCTCCATTTCTCTAAGCATGATCTCTCATTTCTTAATCCTGCA
Source organism: Bromus sterilis (assembly GCA_950022295.1). NCBI lineage: Eukaryota > Viridiplantae > Streptophyta > Magnoliopsida > Poales > Poaceae > Bromus > Bromus sterilis. The sequence goes on from OX465595.1 coordinate 354,293,342, forward strand.
GCTGCTCTGTTTTCCTTCAGCATTCTCATCAGTATAAAGGCACCTGGCCTAACCTGCATTTTTGCTCCAGGAAGCACAAGTGTATCAAACAGCCCAGTCCTCACATCAATCAATCTCCTCCCTCACACCCTAGACTTGTATCACAATGGAGTCTAGAGGAGTGGTTGCCGAAGCGGGCTGGGACTCGCTTGGCCTGGCGTCGCAGGAGGAGGAGTCGGTGATGATGGAGCAGCTGCTTGGCACCTTCCCCTCCAATGGCGAGGAAGAACACCAGGAGCTACCCTGGTCTGTTCAGGCCACACATACATACTATGCCCACTGTAACGGTAGCTCTAATGCGTACAGTTCCGCTAGTAGCAACAGTGTTGGCAGTCTCATCCTCGATGTGCCGTCTGATTATGGGGGCTTCTATTTGGGCGATTCAAATGGGATGAGCTCGTGCACTGCAGCCCTTGACCTGAACATGGTCCAGGAGCAAGGTGCAGCTCAGTTTATGGATGCAATCTTCAACCCATCATATGGGAATGGCGATTCAAGCTGCGACGATCTTGGAGACTCGAGCATGAACCTGCTCGACTCCATGGACACGTCTAACAAGAGAAAGCGCCAGGACCAAGGAAAAATAGCTGACCAAACAAGAGTGAGTGCTCGACGATTTGCTCTTTCTTGTATGGAGTACAAGAGTTGTTTTAGTTGTCCGTTGCAAATGCTGATTTCTTGAATGTTTCCTAAATGCAGGTTGTGAAATGCTCAAGGAAGGCCGACTCAAAGCGGGCAAAGAAGGTCATGCAACATGAAGGTGACGATGGCACCATTGCTGAAACAAACAAGCAAAGCTTGAGCTGCTGCACTTCTGAGATTGACTCAAATGCTTGTCATGAGTCTCCTGTTGCCACTAACCGAAAGGGCAAGGCTCAGGCTGGCCGCCAGTCAACAACCGATCCCCAGAGCCTCTATGCAAGGGTATGCTACACGTGATCCTCTCAGTTTGTTGCTGAACAAATGTTTTATTGTTTACTAAAATTAACAGTTACTAATCATGCTCTTGTTGGTTGGATACAGAAAAGAAGAGAAAGGATCAATGAGAGGCTGAAGGTCCTACAGAACCTTGTTCCGAATGGAACCAAAGTAAGCATCTCTGCAACATGTCCTTTCATATTTTTTTTGTAAAAAAGACATTTTAATAGTAAGTAGGAACTGTGAAGCACAAATAGAAGAGCAGTAACTCAAAGAGCTACACTTGTTTTGTATCGCAGGTAGATATCAGTACTATGCTTGAAGAGGCGGTGGAGTATGTGAAGTTTTTGCAGCTTCAAATCAAGGTGAGACATTTGCACTTCAGTTCAGAACTCCATCCATTTTGAATGCATGTGAGTTACTTAATGGCTTATTTACTACTATGTGCAGCTCCTCAGCTCCGATGAAATGTGGATGTATGCGCCAATTGCGTACAACGGGATGAACATTGGAATCGACTTGAACCTCTCGCAGCACTGATAAGACACTTTTAACAGTCTAAAAGTACAGCAGCTATACTTAAAGACGTGATTTGGGTTAACTAACATACATGCAAGCGGTTTCTGATCAATAAGTTATTCCGGGCAGTTTGTATCTCTCTCAGGCGTAAAATAGAGGCCGAATACAATGTTCTCCAGAAGCTTTTTTTGTAACTCCGGTTACTGAAGGAGTGGCATGTATGGCCCGAAAAATACGCGAAAAAGATGGATACTGAATGTTGGAAGAGGCTCTGCAACTTGTCAAGGCAAGGAAGGGCGACCTGTTCTTTTTTTCTCTCCTTGAGATGCAACTTCACATGAGGAGGCTGCGTCGTTCTCTTCTCCTTTTTTTTTCAGGTTTGCTCTACTAGCAAATTTGCGTCTTCACTGAAAAAACAGTGTTTATAGCGTAATTAATATATTGTGGTTAGCTGGAGCTTTGGCGGTTGTCATATAGCGTAGTGCAAGATCGTGGCATGCTGTGGCAGTTGTCAAACAGCATGTTTTGTAATGATTTATGTGATCACATTAATATATTCTGAGTATATACCGTGTTGAAACCTCAATTCTTTCTCTTGTCATGCCAAAGCGTGGCATGGCTTCCCCATATTCTTTCCATCGTTGGATGTTAGTGGAATACTTAGATACAGCTCCATTATCGCTATATTGCTGGTGTCAGCGAATCATTTGCCTGGCATTATTTAGTTCACCATGTTTTTTTAATGGATCAAATCTTCCAGTCTTTCTTACCCTGTTTTCATAGGCATTACTGTCCATAATACTTGTCTTGTAGTGACTTGTGAATGAGCTTATAGTACTCCATTCGTCTCATACTTCTTGTCATGGTTTTAGTTTCAATTTGAACTAAAACCATGATAAGAATTATAGGACGGAGGGAGTAGATAAGAAGCAACACCTTAAAAAAAGAATGAGAGATAAGAGAGAAAATCACACACCGAGTATTTTGACGCATGATTTTGTTTCCTTTCTGGCCTATGGATATGGCAGAGCGTTCCAACAACTAAAACATGCACCAATATTCCCTAAAAAAACCTTTCCTCTCGTGTTCTCTGCCCCTTTGTAGAGAACTCCTCTTTACCGGCCACCCTGACCCCTCCCTTCTCCTTGCCGGTGGTGAGTTGGGCGAGGGTCACATCTCGTTTTTCTCTCCTAATTCATAGATAGACTTAGGTTTAGATTTACGTCATGCGTTGTCAAAGCTTTGTGCCGGAGTTCTTGAGCAACTCTTCGTGGACGGATTACACCCTCATTTTGGCTCCCCATGGAAGAGGGTGGTTGTCGGCGGTTGATGCGGTGACATCTTGTTGAATAAGCTTGTGGGCCTATTAAATCTAATGAGATTGGAGGTGTTTGCTCCTCGCCTTCTTTGTTGTCATGGTGGCGATCGCCTCGGCTCTAGCCTTTTCAGGTCAGTTGGCGCAATGAAGATGAGTCTTCAGTGACGGATCAAAGCACATGTGGCTGCCTCGCCTTGTGGAAATCCTTAATGGCATTCTTTAGCGGCCTCGGTTTCTCCAACTCTACTTGTTCTTTCTGAAGAGCTAGTTTTCCCCCGACCATGGTTCCCAAGGGAGGTAGGTTCCGTTTTGTCCCATCGTCCGTTTCTTCTCTGTCCCGGCGATAGCGAGGTATCCTTCTCAAGTGGCCTTGTCCCTTGTGAGTGAAGATCTTTGCTGGTGGTGAAGTTCGAAGATGGTGGATCGTGGATAAACTGCAAAAAAATTCTCTTGTTCAGGGTCTTTTCTGTAAAGTTATTGGGTTGAGTTGTAATTTTATATTTCTTTGGGGTCCTTTGTAGTTGTACTTAATTGCAAATTAATCAAGCTAACCATGGTCCTTCCAGGCTTGTCTCCTATTAAAAGGATAACTAGAACATGCAATTTTCTCCATAATGCACGTGTCTACACATCATTTTTTACATCTGCAATATTCTGACCAGTTGACACCACAATGGTTCTGCGCGAAGTATTAGGTGATGAAATTTTGAAACATCCATCTGCATGATGATGATTGGAACATCGCTTTATGAACAGAATTGAATCTTGTTCATGTTTTTATTGATCGGACTTAAAGATGACGAAATATTTTGAAGAATATGTCACCCATGAGCATAAGCACAAGGATATGCCAATCTAAATAACAAGGGACCTCAAAATGTGGAGTGAAATGCATAAAACCACCATAATACATGCATCATTAGCAAAAAAACACCATAATACATTTTGGTAACAAACTGCATCGAATGCAGCCTTGATAGTTGAAAAAAAACACCAATCATTTGTTGATGCATGTTTTGACGTGGCTTAGTGCCCACGTGCCAAAAGTGTTGACAATGCGGGACAAACGACTGTTAACGACTCGATCATCAGTGGCGTCCTTTTAGGTTAACCCAAACATAATCGGTCTCCCCTAGACACCCAGTCTCCTCCGTTGGCCCCTCTCGCGCTGTTGTGTGTCACTGCTCTGTCTCCCCTAGCCACCCAGTCTCCTCCGTTGGCCCCTCTCGCGCTGTTGTGTGTCACTGCTCTCACGACCATCGTCTCCTACCTTATCGCAGTCGGCCGCCATGGTTTCTTGGAACGATGGCCACACCACTGCCAACTCCAAGGAGTTCGACTCAAACGTAAGCTTCTCCCTCTTTTGTGTTGTAAGTTAGGGTTCTTGCTGATCGTAGGATTTTTTTCAATCTGGACCTTTGGTTTGAACCGAATCGAGTCAATTTGACTTTCTCCATCGATTTTGAACCGAATCCACGTCCCTCTCATCATTGAAGATTTGAATTTTGAGTGCATTGTGGAGTATGAGGAGGTCCCTGCCTTGTGATACTACAAAAAAACAAAGAAACTGGTATCATTCAAAGGCAACCTCACTGAAAGGAGGTTTTATGGACATGTTGATGATGTAAAAATAATAATTCCTATCTGTCCATGCATCCTCTTTCCCTCTCAGTGAATGCTTGCTCTCTTTACATCTTGATCTATGTGAGTATATTAATTTCCTATGAATGTAGCGCCCTTAGGGCCAGTTCTTTTGCAGCTTATTTCTAGCGGTGGAAATAAGCTGCCCCTCCCCCAGCTTATTTTAAAAGCTCAATTTAAATTTTTATTTTAGAAGCCCATTAGTTAACCTTTGACTAGTAGGCTTCTAAAATAAAAATTTAAGTTGGGCTTCTAGAATAAGCTGGGGGAGGGGCAGCTTATTTCCACCGCTAGAAATAAGCTGCAAAAGAACTGGCCCTTAGTCCATTATGATATATCTTCATGTTTTGGAAATTCTTGTTGTGAATGATATGCAGGGATAGAAGTTTAGGTATATTTTTAGTTTTAATCAAGTCAATGTAGTGCTGTCTTGTACATTTTGCTTTCTGAAGTTAAATTGTACTCCCCTAACCGAAATATAAGTAGCTGAAAATAGTTGCACGAAGAAACTACAACAACCTATATTTTGATACAGAGGGAGTAGTTCCAATATTTCATTCTATAAGTTGTACTTCCTCCATTCAAAATTAGATGACATTGAAACAGATGTATCTAAACATGTTTCAGTGCTAGATACATCCATTTCAGCGACAACTAATTTTGAATGAATGGAGTAGTTAAATTGATGCATTTTTTGCATCTATGTCCATTGGCTTTACTGATGCTTACTAAAACCATGTGTATATATGTTATATGTCAATTACATTGACATTGCTTTGTGGCAATGTGTGTGTGAGAGAGTAACTACATTCATTAGTAAAAAATATTTGTCCTTTATCTATAGAGAGAAACAACCTATATATAATGATCTTTACCCGAGTGAGGCGTTTTGGCTCTCTGGCTCCATGGAGCCCAATTTTTTGAAAAAATCAAAATTCAAATTTTCTGATGGCAAAATAATCTGAGAAAAATTATGCAAGTATGTAAGGATGTAATGAATATGTGTGTAAAATTTCATGATGAAATACCTTGAATTATGACATGTGCAAAAAAGACAAATTCATGGTCTGGGAGGTCGAATAGTATCATGTGTTAACAAGCCCCAGAATTGTTGTTTTCACACAACCCTCATTTAAATGTATTTCGTCCTAAAAATTTACTCACTCGTGAGTTATGGCTCCATGTATATCTGTAAAAAAATCAGAATTTTTTAAAATTTAGAAATATGAATTTTAATGAATTTTAATGTTTGAATTTGAAGGGCTCCAGTGTGCCCGAGAGCCAAAAGCAATTTCACGTACTAGCCACTGTATATATGTCTTTTGTCAATTTCTTTGCTCTTTGTCAAATACAGTGTGTTCATTGCATGCTTATTAAAGTATTTTTCTATCAAATGTTTACTAAATTGCTAGTTGTTTGTTGTCATGTGTTAAAATCTTCTGAATTTATTAGATCTTGCAGGTAAGGAATTGTGGCTTTATTCAACGGCTCGATAATGAGTAACCTGAATTGATAAAGAAGACATTTTACACGCTTTAAAATTAATACATTGAATGTAGCAGAATTTAGAAAAAGCTTAACCATAAAGTTTACGGAGAAGTCTAATGAGTTGAAGCTTCAGTACACCAAGTTTCTTAGTAAAGGGCGCGTTACGTGTGATCTAATAGTCGCCGCTTTGTCAGGTAAATTTCTTTGCAGCATGAACGATGTTGCAAATAGGCTAGGAAGTTTTTTTTGCAGTACGAATAAAATTGCAAACTTATTTTCTTTGCAACCTGAACGATGTTGTAAAGCCTTTACAACACAAATAGATCCTTGTTGCGTTTAGTGGCTTTGCTTGTTAAAAAGTTACGAAGCGATCGAGGACCTTTGCAACATCTGTTTTCTTGCGCTCAAAATCTTTGTAATAAGCATCTTGTTGCAAAGATCCGCCTTTACTTTTAAATACGTGATGGTGGTGAAATGCGTGGTCTTAGTTGATCCAATGACACATCACGCGGTCGATTCAAAGCGCAGATCCACCGGATGAAGATAAGTGTCCTCGTTGGTGGTGGCCGTGGCATCGTCCGGTGTTTCCTTTGATCGTCAGTCTTTGATGTCTTTTGTTGGTAGTGGTGGTGTGCCGAATTTGGCCATTGGGCCTGTATCCGAACTTCTTTCCTCCCACCCGTTTGAGTGTTAATGTGATACTCCCTCCGTTCTAAATTAGATGACTTACATTTGTCCACATGTGTATGCAAATGAAAGTTATTTAATTTGGAACGGAGGAAGCACTTGTGTGTTTGAATGTGGCCGGTTGTGGCTTTATTGTATAAAGTGAAGATCCACCGGATAAGTGTTTTGAGTGTTTCCCCTATTACTAATGTGAACAATCTACTGGATCAACAAGTGCAAATCTGATGTACCCCCACATTATCAAATTGTTTCGTTACGCTAAAAAAAATCAAATTGTTTCGTATATACTCCCTCCGATCCATATTACTTGTCTTAAAATGGATGTATCTAGATGCATTTTAGTGATAGATACATCAATTTTAGGACAAGTAATATGGATCGGAGGAAGTAATAAAATTTGGTCAAAGCATAACTTTATATACTTTGAATATGTTTGACTTTGAACTGTTACGAGGCGCATGCAAATCTGATTGTGTGTGTGTACGTGTGGCCGTTCGTGTGCTCTGCAGCTAGCGGGTTTGCAGAGAAGCAGGATTCCAGGAGAGTCTAAATAACAACGACGATGGCACAAGGCAATAAACCCACGCAGACAATTTGCTCTCTGACAGAATAATGCGATTATTATCGATGTACTCGACAGCAGACTGGGTTTAAATTGTTCAAACGTCACCTGCGTCCTTTTGAACCGCCGGCATCGACCGTAGTATCCTCGACTCTGTTTTTTCGATCATCTGAACTGAAACCTGTCCTTCTGATGAGTCCATGCACGGTTTAAGAGAGTCACCATCCTGCTCATGTACTGCTCTGGACCGTCCACACTAATCCCATCGTCATCTTAGTTTTTATTTTAATTTTTCAGATGGTATCCTCATGTACAACTGTGCCGTACAAAAACGATCCTCGGTTAACGAATTCAGAGCTTTGTTATAACACACTGGCGCTGGTGGAAGCTTTGTTCTCCTTGAGACGTTTCTGCACTACAATCCAATCCCTAATCCAGTTCGTTTGTATCGGAAGTAGAGTACTACTGTATAAAACTGGATTGGGCATGGCGCATGCAGCTAGATACCAAGGGCGCGTACACGCAAGTAGAAGCACGTCTGTTCATAAATCATTTTGTCAGAGAGCTTGCACGCCAACAGTGTTTAATTCTCGATCGGGTATGCTGTCCTCCGATTCCGGAATCAACTCGAGCAACCGGCTAAGCAAATGAGACAGACGTGGTCCTCTGCTTCCCTAAGCTTGCTAAGTCCTGCCAACAGTAGTATATTATAGCCAGCGTAGATTAACTATCTTATCAACGCGAGTTTACTATGCATTAACATGCGGCATCACCGCCAGACATACACATTCATTATCACATCAGACGAGTACGTACAGCTTAATTTTGTGAGTAGCAACAAGAGTTTCCGGGAGAGCTTCAGCTTGGATCAGGACGGCAAGCCAAGTAGGCAACACGTACGTGAGAGTCCTGGTAGCTGAATGCAGGTCATCCACTGTGGTTGCATCGGCATGTTCAGGCACCATGCATGCATGCCTCACCATGTAAAATCTGCCGGCTGTGCTGCGTGCGGTCTCCGGTCACCCCAAATGTACGTGCATGTGCACGACTCGAGCAACTGTTCAGCAATCTGCAACCCAGGGGTTGAAGCTTGAGGATTCTAAAGACACCAAAGCGAAAGCGTGTCTGGTGTTTGAGATGCCACACTTTCATACAGACCTCGTAACCTTTCATTTCATCACATCTATGAGATACAGCTATACGAAATATATGATACATACAAATACAATTACTTTATGGTTTTAACTAAATTCCTGTCGGAGTGCTTTCCGTGGGGGCTTGACATGGAAAAAGTGACGACGATGACACCTACGTGTGGTCTTGGTGAGATCGTCTTTGAATGGTGTCCATAGGATATTTTATATGTACCGTTCAACACTTCTGATAATTTTCGCACCTTCTTCATAATTAACTGAACTTTCTAGTTTTTGCTTGATTTTAAATAATAATTAATTGAGCTACCTTTCTTCTTAATATTTGCATGACTCCTGTTATATTAAAAAAAGATTACTACCCTTCCATGAACCGGCATGGTCTCTTCGTCTTTTCAGCATCTGGATGAGTGTTGGGTGTTCAAGAATTTTCTATGTTACTCTCTTTAAAAATAATAGTACATACATGGACGCTCACAAGTCCTATGTTCATATACATTACCCCTTTAAGGACCTTCGAGAACAGCGGCGAATCCATAAAAAAAAACTTAACGAAGATAAAACTTAACGCCCATTTAAAGAAAAGTATTATAATCCTTTTCGTTTCTCCAAATAAAATGATTTTTTTAGATTACTGTTGAAAACATGTATTGTTTACTAGAACGTTTTAGTTCTTTTTGAAAAGTAAAAAAATTGAACAAAGGATTGAATCTGTTTAGGAAAAAAGTAATTATCTCACATACCTTTTCTCCAGATAAGCTCAAAATTTCACATATTGCTACTAGAAACTTGCAGTATTTACTAGATTTTTCTGATTTTTTTGAGAAATAAAAGTTTGAACCAAAATTTAAATCTGTTTAGGAAAAATTTCATTATCTCACAAACCTCTTCTTCAAATAAGCTCAAAATTTCAAAGATTGCTACTGGAAACTTTTATTATTTACCAATTTTTTTATTTTTTTGAAAAATATATATTTAGGAAAATATACATTAGCTTGTAATCCATTTGTCTAAATTAGCTCAAAATTTCATAGTTTATTGCTGATAACGGGCGATACTTATTATGGATCGGGGGAGTACTATTTACAATAATTTTTGATTTTTTGAAAATAAATAAATCTTTAACTAAACATTTGGTTTTGCCAATTTATGCAAGACATTACCTGCAAAACATGTGCTCAAATCCTCAAATTGATATGAATTTTTTTTCATACCAACACAAGTACTAAAGAAGCCTCGTTTGTGCACGATCAGATCACATCATCATCCTTGTAGGTAGGTTTTTGTGAGGAAGATAACCTTGGATCAATTCATGTATTTATTTTGTAAAAATTTATTGAGTAATACAATAAAGATAACTGTGTCTGTGTGTATTGTTCGATATAGAGGCTGAAGGATACCTTCCTTTTCGAAAAGAAAAGAAAAATGAGGAGACAATAAACCTGAAGGGAGGAAGAGATGTCAAAGATCGAGATGGCTGATGGCTTGTTGGAATTGTTTTTCAGAGGTTCCTGTCAGATGATGGCACTGATAGCTAGATCGAGGGCCAAGCCAAGTAAAGACAGTGGTGATTCGCTCACGACATTTGCTTCCACGACTTGCGAGAGACGACGATGGTGGATAGGAGGAAGGAACTGCCTCCCGGTGCTCTCATAAGTGCGCGCCATTGGAGTTGGAGGACTGGAGGAGTAGGAACTGGGTAGCTCACTCAAGCTGTAGAAAGACACTGGCTCTGAAACCGACAAGACCCAACGTACATGGGCTTCAATTTTCCCAGCCTTTGTATAACGATCTGTATCGCTGATATTGACAAATTTTATGCTTGATCAGGCCAGGACGATGGTTTCCAATAACGGCACCTTCCCTTTTCCATTTCAGTGGAACCCTGATTCCACTGAAATGTTTCAATTTAACGTGGAACAGGGTTGAAGACTTTTAATATTACAAGAAAGAGAACTTGGCTTATGTGACGTCGTTTGATTGAGAATCCAAAAGTGATGATCGATAACAGCGTTTAAGGTTCTCAAATGTTGCTTTGGAGCCGGGTTACTAGTAGTAATATTTTCTTGTAGTTTGTTGTTTTGCGCTTAGCTTCTTTTGAACAACAGAGCCTGCACAGCATTCATTTTGTGACTATCTTCCACACAAATATAATACATAAATGAGCCAGGAAGTACTCAGCTATCAGAAAGAAATGGGAATGGCCAAGATTGTAGTTTGACCAGCAGACATGCCACTGTAGTGATTCTAGGCAAATGTAGTGGTGTCATTTGAATGTAATAATGTATATTGTAATTCTTCACCATTATGATCCGCCGTGCGAGTCTTTGGTGGGGCAAATTCCCTCTTCAAACAAGTATGCAGGGTGACCAGCACCGTAGAGTGAGGCCAGTTGGTAGCATGTGCCATGGATGTTGGAAACAAGGAGGCGGATGGGCCTTCAACCCAAATTCAAAGCTGAACATCCCAGCAAAACTAACTCGATTTGATGCATCATTCAATCCCCTCTCCCCTCTCTCCATGACATGCTGTGCATTGCATTGCATTGCATTGCATTGCTAGCTTGCTTCCTATCTATACGACTTGATTGGTGCACCAATGGTGACCCGACCCATGCCCATCTTCTTGCAGAAGCCTATCAATGTCCTCGCTCGTGCTACATGGAAGAACACAAGTAAAACAAACAAAAACAGGGGAGGGAGGTCGATGGAATGCGGTTGCGGAGACAGCTTGCAATTGCGAGCCTCAGCCTCTCTCTGTCCTGCGGCCATGAATGCGGTTCGTGGTCAGCCACAGTGCGTCGACATGACATGACCGCTCGCACGTCTCGGCTCGGCAAGATTTCCTCCCCGGACGAAAGGATGGAAGATAGCCTGCCCCTGCCCGACGACGATTCATCTTATTACATCTCGGCCTGCTGACTGCTCGCTTGCCTTCCTGGCTGCAGCCTGCAGGGTACGTAAAGCTTCTTCAGTGACTGAAGTTATTGCGCCTGAAATGCATGAATTGCAATGCAAAAAAGCAAATCTGACCGGTCGAGATCTCGATTCCAAGTCTGAACTCCCACGACCAACCAACAGTCACAGGAGGGTCACTACAAGTTTCTTCTTAGAAAAAATTGAACTGCGTTGCTCGTTCTAGACACAAAATATGTACTGCTCAAGGAGAAGTCGGCACAGATATTACCACTGTGGCACTGTTGGCGCAACCTCGTGGTGGTCTCTTCTTCGTGCATCCCCTAGTTGGCTTTGGCTAAACAAAACAACAAAAATGGATACATTTCCCGGGCACGACTAGTATCCAGATCTGTCTTTTTTTTTTTTGATCGGGCCAGTGTGGAGGGAGTGGTCACACATCCAAAGTCCAAACGCTGGGTAGGGCAGGGTAGTACCTGTACCTAGCTACGAGATCACAGGGATGAGGATCAAAGAGCCGGGGTCCTTTGCGATCCTGACTGAATTCCTCATGCGTGCTGCAGCTAGCTAGTAGCTGCCTATACTCCTACTCCTACATGGTGCTCTGCTCGTGGTGTGAGTGTGACCACCGGCGGACTGGCCGACATTGCATCGCACCGGCCGGTCTCTCATGGGGGCATGCAGATGCAGCAAGCAAAGGCATTGTATCGCCACTGCTCCGTCCGGCCGTATTTTGTCCCCTCGCCACCATAATATGCACCCTGTTGTTGGTCACAGTGCCAAACATATCAATTTTAATTTAGATGATATATATATCCCCTCGCCTGTCTGTTCTACAGTGCGCGATTGACTTCGCAACAGCGTCATACCACGTACGGGAAAATATCAGTGTCATACCACGTACATACGGCTGTCGGCAGTGCCCCAGTGCAACGATAAATTCCACGGTATTTGTATTCAACACATACTGTAGGAGAGACGCACTTGTCACATAGGAGTCTTTTGTTTTCCGCGTAAGCTGGCAAAACCCCATCCTCATCAATACGATTACGAGTTGGAAGGGTGAACACATCCTCGTGGTAGATCTGGTGGCATCCTACTTGGTGTACTTTCAGACTCCATGGAAGTTTTAGCTTATACGAGTGGGGAATTTCATATAAAATTCCACATTCGTAACAAAGCTGATGGTTTCATATGGTCTCTGGTTGCTATGTATGGTGCCGCTCAAGAGGAGTGTAAGGCTGCCTTTCTGCGTGAACTCGTGAACCTAGCAAATAATGATCCACACCCTATACTAATAGGTGGAGATTTTAATTTACTACGGTTCCCACACGAGAAAAGCAAGGGGAGATACGATAATCATTGGCCTTTCTTGTTCAATGCTGTCATTGACAGTTTGGACTTGAGAGAGGTACATATGACGGGTAGACGATTCACTTGGGCGAATAGTCTATCTGATCCGACATACGAGAAATTGGACCGTGTACTGATGAGCACTGATTGGGAAGACAAATACCCATTAGTAACAGTACGCGCCCTTGAACGTATAGAGGACCTATCAGATCATTCCCCTCTACTCTTATCAACCGGAACATTAAAACCAAATGCGCGACACCGCTTTAAATTTGAGCTGGGTTGGTTGATGCGTGATGGTTTTGATGATATGGTTAAAAGAGTGTGGTCAGCTCCGGTCCCGGGTAATAGTCCTATCCGAAGATGGAATGAAAAAATACGTAACTTGCGTAAATATCTTCATGGATGGGCCAGACACATAACCGGGATCCTAAAAAAAGAAAAGGAGCGTTTGTATACCATCATTGACGAGCTTGATCGCGCGGCAGAAACACGAGTGTTAACCCAGCAGGAGATTGAGCTTAAAAGTCAATCCAATGCGGAGGTGGCACGAATGCTGCGGGAGGAAGAGCTTAGATGGTACCAACGATCAAAATCTAACCTCATTCTGAAGGGAGATGCGAATACGAAATATTTCCAGAATGTTGCCAATGGCAGACATCGGAAAAAGAGTATTCATGCTCTCAACCAAGATGAAGGAATGATTGAAGGTCAAGAACAGCTTAAGGCTTATATTACAAGCTACTACAAAGGGTTGTTCGGCGCTCCAGCTGAGGATATCTTGTCCATGGATGAGACTCGGACGGAAGACATAACCCAGGTCTCCAGTGAGGAGAATACCTTTTTAAAATCACCCTTCACAGAAGAGGAGATTAAAAAGGCGGTCTTCCAAATGAAGCATAATAAGGCTCCTGGGCCAGATGGCTTTCCTGCTGAGTTTTATCAACACTTTTGGGATGACATTAAGACGGACCTAATTGAGTTGTTTCAATGTTGGCATGGGGGACAACTTGATTTATTTCGTCTTAACTTCGGGGAAATTGTTTTGTTGCCTAAGGTTTTGGGGGCAGAAAGGATACAACAGTATAGACCAATATGCCTCCTTAACGTAAGCTTCAAAATTTTCACGAAGACCGCAACCATTAGATTAAATTCGGTGGCTGATCATGTGGTTAAACCTACACAAACGGCATTTATGCAAGGTAGGAATATCCTAGACGGAGTCGTGGTTTTACACGAGACCGTTCACGAGATGCATACTAAAAAGCATAACGGAGTCATATTCAAAATTGACTTTGAAAAGGCTTATGATAAAGTGAAGTGGCCGTTCCTCCAACAAACTCTGAGAATGAAAGGTTTTTCAGAGGAATGGTGTGCTTTGATCCATAGTTGTGTTTCGGGAGGAAGTGTTGCCGTGAACGTCAATGACGAAATCGGTCGCTTCTTCCAAACCAAAAAGGGATTAAGGCAAGGTGATCCTTTATCGCCCATATTGTTTAATATTGTGGCTGATATGTTAGCGATCATGATTGAACGTGCCAAGCTAGACGGTCAAATTGAGGGAGTAGTCCCCCACCTGGTGGATGGGGGACTATCTATCCTTCAATATGCAGACGATACAATTCTTTTTATGGATCATGATCTAGATAAAGCGGCGAATCTGAAATTAATTTTATCAGTATTCGAACAGTTATCCGGATTGAAGATTAATTTTCATAAAAGTGAATTGTATTGTTTCGGTGAGGCCCAGCATGCAGCAGCTCAATATGCCGAGATATTCGGATGCGAGCAAGGTCAATTCCCTATTATGTATCTGGGGATACCCATACACTATAGGAGATTGACTAATGCGGAATGGAAACACATCGAAGAACGTTTGCAAAAAAGACTAGCTAGCTGGAAAGGGAAGTTGTTGTCCTTGGGTGGAAGACTGGTACTCATAAATTCAGTTTTAACCAACATGGTACTGTATATGATATCATTCTTTCCACTACCTAAAGGGGTCTTACATAGATTGGATTATTTCCGATCGAGATTCTTTTGGCAAGGGGATAACGAGAAGAAGAAGTATCGACTGACCAAGTGGAATGTCGTTTGCCGTCCGAAGGATCAAGGGGGGTTGGGTATCCATGACCTCCAGGTCAAGAACTCTTCTCTCCTCGGTAAGTGGCTATATAAGCTATTGACTTCGGATGGCGTATGGCAAACGCTCCTTAAACGAAAATATATTGGCACAAAAGCGTTATCTCAGGTTGTATGGAAGCCTGGAGATTCACATTTTTGGGCCGGTCTCATGGCGACAAAGAAAGACTTTTATCGCTTTGGGGTTTTCAAGATTAAGGATGGGTCGGAGATAAGATTTTGGGAGGATATATGGCTAGGAAATGCCACACTCCGAGATCAATATCCGGCCCTATATACCATTGTGCGACACAAGGGAGAGACGCTGGCCACGGTCATGCAGGAGTCACCCCCTAATATCACATTCAGGAGAGACTTAATCGGTCCAAGACTAGCATCTTGGAACGCCTTGCTAGCACGGTTAGCAGTAGTGCAACTGTCACAAGGTCACGATGAGTTTCGATGGAATCTCAATAGGAATGGAAAATTCTCTGTGGATTCTATGTATAGGGCGCTTGTCCAACCTGAAATACCAGTCGATAATAATATTAAAATATGGCAAATGAAGATACCTCTAAAGATTAAAGTCTTTGCATGGTATCTTCGCAAAGGTGTCATTCTAACGAAAGATAATCTTGTCAAGCGCAACTGGCAAGGGAGTAAGAAATGTGTTTCATGTGCTCATGATGAGACAATAAAACACTTATTCTTCACCTGTAAGGTTGCACACTCTATTTGGTCAGCTATCCAAATGGCTTCAAACTTATATCAACCCACATCCGTTGCTAATATATTTGGCAAATTGGCTGAACGGGATAGATAATAAGATTAAAACCATTATTAGGGTAGGAGCGCTCGCCGTAATATGGTCGCTCTGGCTTTGTAGAAATGACAAGATCTTTTCTGATAAAAATTTCACTTGTTTGCAGGTTCTTTATCGATGCACGGGTATTCTCCGTTCGTGGTCCATCTTACAACGGATGGAATATCGAGACCCTTTTATGGAGGTGTGTGCACGACTGGAAGCGGTGGCGAGGGATATTTTTACCCAACATGGGTGGCCGCGTGATCTACGCATAAAGCTACCTTGAGTGGCGATAGTTCTTCTTTGTAACTTGTCGCATACTCTTTTATTTTCCTGGTTTGATGACGTGCGGCTGTGTGCATCTGAGTTATGCAGAGGCCGGGTGTACTTATTTAAACTTTGAGTAATAAAACCCTTTATCTAAAAAAAATTAAAATAACAACAACGGGATGTTTTACTGGAGGTTTACTGACTCAGTTTGATTAACTGGCTTTGGTTGGTTTAAGGGAGAGACTTGGCCCCACCCCGGTGAAATTTAAGGGGAGATGAGAAGGTCTGTAACAAGAGCAATGCTAGGTTCACGGAGCTTTACAGAGCATTACGGGGTTTGTTTGGATTAAGCAAACTGTGATTGGATAATGGAGGGTGAGCGGGCCCACACCTGGGAGAAAATCAGGGGGGCAAGTTTATAGATTGGAAGGGGCCTGTGGCAGGTCCGTAAAGGTTCGTTAGTTTAGCATTTTTGCCGTAACAATCCTATATAACTTCTTACGTTTAGCATTTTTGTTAAAATAAACATTCGTCCATGGATTGGTTTAGGTCAATCCACGGACACTGATACGATAGACAGTGATTGTAAACAAAAATGTATCTGTAAACAATCAGTCTCTTGGTTAAAATACACATTGAATACCCATTGAATTATATCCATTGAATTATATCAAAAATCAATCAAGTTCAATACATCTTAATAGTTGGATCTGTAAACAATCAGTATCTTGGTTAAAATACACATCGATGTTCACGGTGATCCTTCTGCTGGCATTTTTAATGTCGACCATTAAAATGAACATTGTATTCGTTCACGGATTGGTCCGGACTAATCCACGGACAATGATATGATAGACGATCATTTAACCATAGAAATAAACATTCATTCACAGTTTAATTGAAATCGAGCAAACTGGGATAAACTCGAATGAAATTCATTCAAATTGTATGTAATTTACATGGACCGAACATATTTCATGCAAATCGGGCGATTTTTAATAAAAAACATACAGGATACATGAAGTTTTTTAACCTAGTTTGAAATTACGCCGACGGTCGTGAGCTAACGAAATGGAAGGTGTTTCGGTGTTAGCGCTGAGGCTTTCGATAGCGAAGAATCTTCAATGCGACTACGGGTTTCTTTGCAGAGAAGGAGCGGAAGAACGATCTCTAGCACCAAGGTGCTTCATCTCCGGGGCTACCGACGATGAGGTTGCGGGAGGCCGGTCCACATTGAACATGGGCATCCCAGTAGCCGCCCATGGCAACCGTGCTGTCGACAACCCGATTTTTCTATGAGGCAGAAGCATGAAGGGATGCCCATGAAGTTCTTCCACGTAAGCCTTTCGCCTTGTTGTAGTCGGACCATGTCGTTTGCATGTCGCTAGTGGGTGAGGCATTCTCGTGGTCTTCCAGAGCGCAAGACGCAGAGATGTCCCGTTGAGGAGAATTGTCATCTGTATTCGTCACCTGCCGCTTCCGCGTGCACCTTGTTGAGGAGAGTTATCATCCGTAATCGTCTTTGATGCCTCAGCGATTGTGTTGTAGAGCGCCCGTTGTTGCTCAGCGGCAAACATGCCTCTATCACACAAGGGCCTAGAGCTTTCTGTCATGGCAGAGGTTGAGAAGAAGAAATTGAAGTGGGTGGGGTGTGGTGTGTTTAAGTTCCCTGCGCCGACACATATAAATAGTGGACACCGACGAGGGGAGAAGATCAGACGGTTTGAATGCAGGGCATCGGAATTGATCTTCAAAGCGAGTGGCTATTGTGATCCTGAAAGCCTTATATAGCGAGAGCTTTTCCAAATCCCTTCTCTCACTGCTTGTTCAGTGCAATGGTCTTTATCGTGCGCGTGCGAACAATCGAAGGAAGAAGTAACCAATATAGTTTGCGATATAAGTTTGATTCTTACATGTTGTATTCTTTTGTACTAACTACTGTGGCTATTGTGACAAGTTGCTATTTCTTTTGTACTAACTCTTGTTTCTTTAGATAAATATCAGATATAAGATATCCTAATAAAATGATGATATGTTTGAACAGGTGAAATTCTTAGTGGTAGAACTAAATAGTAAGATACAATCAGTGGCATAAATGATAAAAAACAACAACTTTTACTTCGCATATAAGATTTTGGTGCCGTTTATGGTTTTATTTATAAAGTCGTGCAGAAACTTTTTATCTAAAAAACAATAGTTCTAGATTTAGTGGTACTCCCTCCGTTTATTTTTACTCCGCGTATAAGATTTGTCTAAAGTCAAATTTTATAAAGTTTGACCACATTTTTAATAAAAAATATCAACATCTACAGCATTAAACTTATACAATATGGAAATTAACTTGATAACCCATCTATAAAGTTAGTCAAACTTTACTAAGGTTGACTTCTGATAAATCTGTTAAAATATGTGCCGAATATATGTGTACGAGTTGTGCTACAGTTGGACTTGTAATATCGAAGTGTTAAGTGTTTGAGTCAGACACGTGTAACCCGGGCCTATTATATAAAGGCACCGTGGGGTAAAAAAAATAGACTAGACAGAAGTTGATAGGCTAGATAGAGATCACGAGAGGGACGGTCCGGCGTCCGTGGCGGGGGCGGGCGGACCGGCCGTGGCGGGGTGGTCGGAGCGCTGTTGGATGGACGTGGTGGACTTGTCGTCGACTGTATCATGTGGATTTGGTACATGGGGAGGATCGCCTGTAGTCATGCCCCGGAGATGTAGCCATGTGGTGAACCTCGTTAACAAATCTCGATGTTATGCATGTGCTTGGTGATTGCTTGATCCTCGGTAGATCGATATGCGATCTCGAATTATTCTAACAAGTGGTATCATGAGCAAGATGTCAAAGAGGATGTGGATCGTTGGTCTAGAGGAATTGTTGATGACATTGATCGGTGAGATTGAAAGCATCAGCGGCAATCGTTTGGAAGCGATCGAGGAAGTGGCTCTCGGCGGATCGGACGAGATCGATTAAACTTGCATGTGCAGCAGCAGGAGTCAATCGTGGTGGCTGGGGTTTGGTGTGGCTTGATCCGCGTGTGATGGTTTGCTGGCCCATGAGGGGCTGCGGCCTGGCGCAATTAATGGCCGCAAGACCAAGGCAGGCCCAACCAGAAGCAACGCAGCAAGGTTGACGAACGATAGTGGCTTGTTCTGGTGGTGTCGTGGTGGCACGAGGGCAAGCGGAGGTTGGGGTTGCACTATGTGTATACGTACGATGACAGGAGCACGTTGCCTCGTGAGATTTGTTTGAAAAAAAAGGAACAAGTCCGATGCGTGGCTGGTTGTCTAGGAGAAACACGGTTGTGGATCAAGGTGATTTGATATTGTGTGTGCTAGGGGTACACGGGAGGCTGGCGCAAGAAGGACAAATTTCAGAAAAAAAGTCTGCATACAGCGGGAAGCTGAAAGGATCGAGATAGACCTACAGGGAGGTGAATAGGTCTTATTACAAAATTTAACACTACTTAACAATTTTAGGCAATAATGCAAAAGATAAAGGTGAGCCTAACAATTGTAAGGTTTACCTACTTGTGACAAGATAAACGATAAGTACAATATACTAAAGCAAGTGAGGGGCAAATAATACGGTAGTACAAGTAATAAGGGAAAAGAGTAGGGATAACCGAATGACGCGAAGACAATGATGTATCCCGATGTTCACTTCCTTGGAGGGAAGCTACTCACCGTTCGGAGAGAGTGGGTGAAACCACGAAGTCACACCAACGCCACGAAGGCTCACTCTATTCCCCTTGAGATATCACCACGAAGGCGATTCGCAACCACTACCGGTTGACCTTAAAGGTGGTCACCAAACCCTCACAAACTCAACGGGGGTAATCACAATGGTCGATTCCTCTCCGAAGAACTCCTACCCGCCTAGAAGTCTCCAACCTCCAAAAGTAACAAGATCAATGGGAAATGCTCAAGACTTGCTCAAAACGCGATTTGCTTTGGTTGGAAGACGGGGAAGGGGCGGATCTATCACTCGGTGAAAGATCCGTCAAGAACTCTCAAGGAACTCTCCGGGATCTGAGATTTGGTGAGGGAGAGAGTGAGAGGGAGCACTTGTGTTCTTGGGTGTTTGTAAATGAAGTGGTCAACCCTCACAAGTGGGGGTGAGGGGGTATTTATAGCCCAAGGGATGAAATGGCCGTTGGGGCAATATGTTGTGCAAGTGTCGGACGTCCGAAAGTCCAAATGTCGGACGTCCGAACCAGGTCGGACGTCCGAAGTGTTCAAAATGAGTTTAGCATACAACACCCGAGGAAAAGGTCAGTAGCATATCGGACGTCCGACAGAGTTCGGACATCCGAAACACATCAGACTTCCGGCGAATTTACATGCCCACTGACCTTTCCTACGAAAAACGGTATATAAGATGTCGGACGTCCGAAACTTTGAATTGTCGGACGTCCGAACCTTGTCGGGCGCCCGAAAGCAGTGATCGGATTTTTACATTTTAGCTCCGATTTTGTGTCGGAATGTTTTTTTTTTAATTAGCTTTGAGAAAATCTTAAACACAAACCCATTGATCCCCTCTTAATAGTGCGGGGATCCCTATACTCAAGATTAACCGAAAAACTTACGCTTCAACTTCATGGGTTCCGTATGTTGAGCAATTTGATAAGATCAAATGGTCCTTGATCCACCACCACAACGAACCGAGGACTAAAACCTGAGATATACTTGGCAAACATTATTAGTCCTCTATATGTACATTGTCATCAACATCAAAATATAATTAAGGGCAAGATTGCACTTTCAATCTCCCTCTTTTTGGTAGTTGATGACAACATACATATAGCTCCCAAAATTATTCAGATTTTTCTTTTTAGTGGGAGAAAGTTTTACTATGAACTCACCCTTAATGTGTGCATATAAGATTCTTTACTTTACGCAAGATGCACACATTTGGGGCGAGTCACAATACATGATATCAAGTCAAGCAATCATTGATTATGGAGATGACAAATTAGATTACACCAAACATAATAGAAACATATGCCAATAAGTTTTCAAGCCAGCCAAACGCAAGAGCAACACCATGCATAGCACAAAGTCAGAAGTATTGCATGAGACACATAAAACCACATAAACAAGTCTTAACACACCAGGTCCCATACAACGACATAATCAAGTCATAATCAAGTCTCGATCACCTAGACAACATAAGTAAAACACATAGTACTCTCCCCCTTTGGCACCAAGTACCAAAAAGGAGGGGGCACACATACAGACGATACTAGTGAGTCCCACTTCCGCTCGCGCCAGGGTCTCCAGGGAAGAAATTCGCCCACTCCGGTCCCGTAGGAAAACCGAAACCAAGATCAGCGGGAGGAGCATCGGGAAGACGCTCATCATCACTGACGTTGGTCTCTCCAGCTGCACGCAGACGGGCCTTCAGGGAGTTCTTGGACTTGATGAGACTGGAGACCACCGTGTGGTTGGAGTGCCAGTTGAACGAGATAGCCCGCATCATAGCCGCTTGGGCCTTACCCAATAACTGAGCCATACGACGCATAGGAGCCTGCTCCACAGACTGACGGTGAAGTTTGCCACGAACAGTGGTGTGCATCGGAACAGGGCGTGTCAGGACAACCTCAGGGGCATCGAAGTACATGTGCTCCGGAATGGACCAAACAACATGGGGCTGAGTGATCACAAATGGAGAGGAGACGACGTACTGAATGAGCGGCATGATGAAGGGTGCATGGGGATATTGCCGATGCTGCTGAAGGCTCGCCATCCGAATCTCATGCCAAAGATAGTTGGGCACATCAAGACGCTTGAGGGGGGTGTCATGGATATGGCACATCAATGTGATAGCAGAGCTGCTACAATGAGTCTTATCACCAGACTTGGGATACAGAGTCCTGAGCACGCACTGGTACAGGAACCTATAGGGCTGCTTCCAAATGGATATGTCATTGGGCTTCCTGAAGCAGTCGTCACCTTCAATCCCAGACTTAACAAAGCACAGACAGTCATTGGTCCCCTTGGGCTTCTCCTTGGTAGATGCATGAATCCGAACACTAGAGGAGTTAATGTTCAGAGCTTTCTGAAACTGAGCAAACGTGGCAGTGCACTGCTGCTCACCAGTCATCCATGAGATCTCTCGGTGATTGGTGTGGAAGTAGCATGTGGCATAGAACTGGAGGATCGTAGCAGTGTTCCAGTCACGCTGAAAGCTGAAGACCGGACCGAGCCCCACAGAATCAATAAGATCCATCACACCAGGAAACTTGTCCGGATTGGCCTGGATGAAGTCAAGGGGAATGCAAGCATGAGAGTTTGCAAGTTCCTGACGAACTGCAACTGACGTGAAGATATCTGCCTGCACATTGGTCCGGAACCTGCCATCTAGACAATCCCGAGGAGCCACAAAATGATTGACACGGAGAAGCTTGCGGTATGCATCCAGAGAAATCTTCGAGTAGTCCGCCATCATACGGCCAGTAGCAACCACCGGCTCGGAGGAGATATGTATCGAAGGCATAGGAGGAGCATCGGCAGGATCCTCATCATCACGAGTACCGATGCCGAAGAGGAGCCCTTAGCCGGGTGACGCACGCCAAGTTTGGAGGGGCGAGTCACCACAGGGGGATCTTCAGCAGCAAACATATCCTCCTCTTCGCCCCCAATGTTTTCCTCATCCTCAAATTCGGATCCATAGGCGATATCCTCCCCGCTAGGAGTGTGCTCACTGTCCGAGGATGGATCCCGCGTACGTCGGGTGCTTCATGCGGCGACGAAGACGGGGCCGTTCATCCCCGGAACCACCTAGCCATATGAGAAGCACATGAGCACGGAAACCCTAATCATCTAAAAAAATGGGGGAACACATGGTGAGCATGTGCATACCAAGGGAACCATAGGCATCGCGATGCTTGCGAGCGGATGTTTTCGTCCTCACCATCTCGAAGCCCTAGAGCAAGAAGAGACGAGGTTGAGGCAAAAATCCGGGCACCAAGGGAAAAACCAATCGGACGGAAGGATAGATCGGGAGGAGGAGTACCACGGGGGAGCGGATCCGGAGAGGGGAAACACCGGGGAGGCCGGGGCGGCCGGCGGCGTGACCAGGCGAGGGCGGCGCAGGAGCCAATCCAGGGAGGAACGACTGAGGGGAAAGAAACTGCCCCCTCGGCCTGATGGCCAGTATATATAGTGCAGCCAACTTCGGACGTCCGATGGGTTTCGGACGTCCGGCGTGTTGGACGTCCGAAATCTATCGGATTTCCGAAGAGGGCCGAGACAACGAAGTTAGGCCAGGCAGGGCCATTAGGTGAATGGCAGCAGGGAATGTCGGAAATCCGACGAGTTTCGGACGTCAGGCGTGTCGGACGTCCGAAAGCCGACGGATGTCCGACAGGATACTGATCTTTGTCGTATCAACCCGAAAATGTTGAAAAATAATTTACTCAATAATTTCAAACAACCTTGACAGGGGCCAAAAGTAGAGAAACACACAAAATCATAACCATGGATGCACACATGAATGAGCAAAACAAGCCTTCCACAAAGGAGAGGCGGTGTCCGAGGCCACCATGTTTGAGTGTGTTGTGCTTTGACACCGCGAAGATGTACCTTGGGTCCAAAAACACATACTCCATCGATAACCGCTACACGTGGGTTCACCGTGGTGAGCACACAGATTGTTGATGTGTGAATCCATTTATGCATCACGTAGAGAGTAGAGAACTCATTGATTGAGTGTCTCCCCCTACATAGATGCCTACATCTAGACAAGATAGGTGCTATGTGCATGAATGAGAGCAAGATACCCCTAGGCAGAAAAGCTATAACGTTCCAAGATACCAAGTTCACCCCTTAGTTGGCAAAACCTTGCTTCATCCAACGGCTTTGTGAAAATATCGGCAAGTTGCTTGTCAGTGCCCACATGTGCAAGAACAATATCACCCTTTTGAATATGATCCCGTATGAAGTGATGACGAATGTCAATATGCTTGGTACGAGTATGTTGACACGGGTTGTTGGCAATCTTGATAGCACTTTCATTGTCACATAAGATGGGTACCTTCTTATAGGTGAGTCCATAATCCTTCAGAGTTTGCCTCATCCATAGAACTTGAGTAGCACAACTTGCGGCGGCCACATACTCAGCTTCGGCGGTGGAGAGGGAGACACAGTTTTGCTTCTTGGAGTGCCAACTTACCAATGAGCGCCCAAGAAATTGGCATGAACCGGATGTTGACTTCCGATCCACCTTGTCTCCGGCCCAATCCGCATCGGTGTACCCCAAGAGATCAAACTTGGCTTCCTTTGGGTACCAAAGGCCCAACAAAGGAGTATGAACAAGGTATCTAAGAATGCGCTTAACCGCCAAATAATGACTCTCCATAGGAGAGGCTTGATATCTTGCACACATTCCTACGCTAAGCATAATATCCGGTCTAGATGCACAAAGGTAAAGCAATGAACCTATCATAGAACGATAAAGAGTTGCATCAAACGGAATACCGGAGAGGTCTTGATCTAGATATCCCTTGGTTGGCATGGGTGTCTTGCATGGCTTGGCATCCTTCATACCAAACTTCACGAGCATGTCTTGAATATACTTTGTTTGGGAGATGAAGGTTCCTTCGACAAATTGCTTGATTTGAAATCCAAGGAAATACTTCAAGCTCCCCATCATGGACATATCAAAGTTCTTGGTCATAGTTCGAGAACCACTTGCACAAAGATGGATTAGGGGAACCAAATATTATGTCATCTACATAGATTTGGCATATGAGAAATTCACCATTGGTTCTCTTGGTAAAAAGAGTGGCATCAATGACACCCCTCACAAATCCTTCCTCGAGTAAAAACTTCCTAAGATGGTCATACCAAGCCCGAGGGGCTTGCTTAAGACCATATAATGCCTTATGAAGTTTGTACACGTGGTCCTTGTGATGAGGGTCACAAAATCCGGGTGGTTGTGCTACATACACGTCCTCTTGTAGTGGACCATTAAGGAAAACACTTTTTACATCCATTTGAAATAATGGGAATCCATTGAATGCGGCATAAGCAAGAAACATGCGTATAGATTCAAGACGGGCAACGGGAGCAAAGGTCTCATCAAAATCCAAGCCTTGAACTTGGGAGTACCCTTGAGCCACTAGCCTTGCCTTGTTTCGAATGATATTACCATATTCATCTTGCTTGTTCTTGAAAATCCACTTGGTTCCAATGATGTTATGATCTTGACCGAAAGGCCTCTCCACGAGAGATCATACTTCATTCCGGGTGAAACTAGTGAGCTCATCTTGCATTGCAATGAGCCAATCCGCATCCTCAAGTGCTTGTTCAACCCTAAGTGTTTCAATGCTAGACACAAACGAGAAGTGAGCGCAAAAGTTCATAAGTTGACGGCGAGTAACTATACCGTGCCCCAATCCCGTGAGAATCTTGTCAACATCAACACGTCTAGCCACCAATGGCATGATGGAAGTTGGAGTTTCAATAGGCTCCACCCATTCGGGCTCATGAAAAACATTTGGTTCACCATCAAGGGCGGAGCCATCATCAATTTCATCATTTACTCCAAAAAAAAATGCGTTCAAGCCGATCTCGTGGATCAACCGCATCATCAACATGTGGTTGAGCAACCACATCCGATTGTGGAGGGACTTGTTCTTGGATAATGGGCTCCTCATGATAAATTGGATCTTGAGTGGTAGGAGGAGGTGCTTGTGGTGGTGGAACACTTGGCCCATCACCCACCTCATCATCTCTAGGAACTTGAGAAATGGGCACATGTCAAGAGGCCCTTCTTTAGTTGAGCATGAAGATCTAAGTTCTCCTCAATGAGAGATGCTTGATCAAAGGTAGAGTTAGTAGCACAAGCATCAATATACACAATAGTGGGAGGAGACATCTTAGTAAGTGTTTTTATATGAGCAAGTTTGTGAGCCTCAAGATTTTTCTTAAGGGTGGTGAGTTCCTCATCTTTTGTCTTGAGAGACACGGTGAGTACCTCACCATCCTTAGAAAGGGGGGATTTTAGCTCCACAAGCTTGCTCATGTCATTAGCAAGTTTCTTACATATTTCATTGGTCTTTTCAAGGAGGCAACATGCTTGTCATTTAAGTCATTTGATGCGTGAACAACTTTGCACAGGTTATCATTTCGAGCTTCCTCAAAGTCAATTTTTTGCTCAAAGAGAGTATAGTTCTCCTTTTCCTAGGTGAGGAGGATTTCAAGATCCTTAATGGTTGTGGAGTGCTTACCCACCACATCCATAAGTAATTGAAACATTTTGAGCTTGTTGCCTTTGAGAGAGCTCATCATTTTGTTCACTTTAGCAGACAACAAATCTTCACAAATAGCATGTGTATCATCACTTTCCGCATCATGAAATTCGGAAGAAAACATGAAGGACTCATCAATAGGAGTTACCTTGATCTTAGCCGAGGAGGAGGGAGTGTCATCAGCAACCAACTTGGCCATGAGGCACTTGTGTGCATTTCCGGTGTAGTCACTCATGTAGTTGTAGTTTACAACTTCACCTTCCTTGTTGAGAAGCTTCAAGGTCTTTTGTGTATCTTGAGCAACTCCGGCAACACCACCAACATCCTCGGGATCGGACCCTTCTAGAGCCAACAATGCTTTCTTCTTGAACATGTTGTTGAGAGGATTTGGGATCTTCTTGGCAACTTCCTTCCGAGGACATCGAGGTTTGTCCTCTCTTTTCTCATACGGACACTCCTCCGCAAAGTGTCCCGGTTTCTCACAGTTGTAGCAGTTTCTTGTCTTCTTCTTTTGGAATCTTCCCTTGAAGTCCCCTTTTGTGAACCTCTTCACAAAGAGAGCAATATCATCATATGAGGGAGTATCATCGGAGTTATCATCATCTTCATACTCATCTTCTTTCTCATCATCATCAAACTCCTCGAGCCTAGCCTTGAGTGCAAGGTTTGAGGACGGACCACCATATGTGGCGAGTAGTCTCTTGGACTCCTTTAGGTGCTCTTCATATTGCAAGAAGGTGGCAATCACATCATCCGGTGTCATCTTGAAGAAGTCGGGCATACGCCTCAATTCCCACACCATTTGATGATAGTACACCATGATAGCATTCAACATCTTGTCCACAAGGTAACGGTTGGTGATTTGATATCCATCCAAAGATTTCTCACATGTGAAGGACTGGACATGAGCAGAGAGAACTTTGATACGCATATGAAGTTGTTGGGGGCGTCTCATCTTTCTTCATGTGAAGGTTGTGCAATGCATTCTTTGCAGTCTCATATCTTGTCATTTGAAGCGACCCGGTGCCGGACTTGGAAATGAGAAGAGTATCCCACATTTCCTTGGCATTGGTGATATGAAGAAATGGTGCACGTGTCAACTCATCCATTCCTCTTTTCAAGAACCCAATAGCCGCAAGGTTGAGATGTCGATCAAACACTTCACTTGGAGTAAGGTTGTTTGGATCAACGGGATAATAGCCTTTCCCGGAGTCGATGAGGTTCCACATGGGTTCGCACACAAACCTAAGATAATCTGCCATAAGAATTTTCCAATCCAAAAAGTTAGTGTTCTCGGTTAGTACCGGCGGATTGCCGTTCAAGTTATACTTAGGTTCCACAAGCTTAGGAGCAGGATAGTCCCATTGGTAGGGACCACCTCTTTGCAAGGGAGCCTCGGAACTGGGGTGCACAAAGGTCGCTTGTGGGTACCTAGGGGCCGCACCACTTGACGTTTGTGACTCCGATGCTGAAGCCTTCAATCTTGCAAAGGAGGCTTCCATTTCCTTCCTTTGATTGTCCAAAGCCTTTTGCAAGGCTTTTTCCATATCTCTGGAGGTGAATAACTTGGGATCCTCAATCTCATAACTAACGTGTCCCGTGGAAGGAGGTAACACAGCTTGTGCGGCGGCCCTTTGTTCGGCAGCCAATCTCTCGGCTTCCGAACTCGCGGCATCCGCAGCAATTGCGACCTCCTCCACATTGGCACCCGAACTTTTGGGGATGACGTTCTTGGTCATCTCGCTCTAGGGCGGTTAAGCCACAATAATATAGCACGAGGCTCTGATACCAATTGAAAGGATCGAGATAGACCTACAGGGGGGGTGAATAGGTCTTATTACAAATTTTAACACTACTTAACAATTTTAGGCAATAATGCGGAAGATAAAGGTGAGCCTAACAATTGCAAGGTTTACCTACTTGTGACAAGATAAACGATAAGTACAATATACTAAAGCAAGTGAGGGGCAAATGATACGGTAGTACAAGTAATAAGGGAAAAGAGTAGGGATAACCGAATGACGCAAAGACAATGATGTATCCCGATGTTCACTTCCTTGGAGGAAGCTACTCACCGTTCGGAGAGAGTGGGTGAAACCACGAAGGCACACCAACGCCACGAAGGCTCACTCTATTCCCCTTGAGATATCACCACGAAGGCGATTCCCAACCACTACCGGTTGACCTTAAAGGTGGTCACCAAACCCTCACAAACTCAACGGGGGTAATCACAATGGTCGATTCCTCTCCGAAGAACTCCTACCCGCCTAGGAGTTTCCAACCTCCAAGAGTAACAAGATCAATGGGTGTTAGATCAAGTATGTGATCAGAGGGGGAGGGGGTGAATGATCACTTCAAAATTTCGCATGAAACTTTGAAGTGAAGCCTAACACAGCAATCGAAACTATTCAACAGAAGGGTAAACATTGAAGCAAAACGTGATCGAAGCAGAACATAGTGAATCAAAAGTATCGAATCAATTGCATCGAAGCAGAACTCTGAAGCAATTTACAAACAGAATGTAAGTGCGGAAAGTAAAACAAACTCTTGACTCGGCGATGTTTGTTCGACCAGTTCACACTCTGCAAAGTGGTACGTCTGGTTGGAGGGACTTGTGATTGAACACAGGAGCTAACCTCTCTCCGTCCATTTCTCCACTGCACCAATCTCCTTGAACTTGGTCAGTTCTTCACTCTTGGTTAATTATTGAGGAAATCACCGAAACCTTAGACAAACTGGACTTCGAGGCGACAATAACTCTTCGCTCTCTGAAGAACAACTCTCTAACCGTCTAGGAGAATTGCAGTTCTCCAAGATAACAAGGCTAGCAAACTTCTTCCTAAGTCATAATGAATCAACTCAGATCAATAGGACTTATGATTCGGTGTATTGGTATTTGAAATGCTTCGGTGGGGTTGCTCTCTCTCTCTCTCCTGTAGGGAATCAATGTTGGAGTGGCCAACCCGCCAATGAGGGCGGGGGTGGCGTATTTATAGGCAGCAATCCCAAGGTGCGAAATGACTGAAGTAACCCGATGTGACAGCTTGACACCTGTCCCCAACGGTCATATTTCCAATCAAAGCGCAACTTTACTTGCGGTCCAAGTAAAGCTGACTCACGGACTTGGTTCTGCTTCAGGAGCCGAAAGAACAAAGTCTTCGCTGGTGAAGCATTACCTAGCTCACCTGAGATTTCTTCGACTCTGGCTTCTCACTGGTTTAGATTCGATCTGAGTCTTTTCATCAAAACCTTCGAAATACATTTACTAAACCCCTCTTGATAGTACGGTTTTTCCTATGACTCAAAGAAGTGAAAAGAACTACGCAAAAACAACTAAGTCTTGCGCCATCTTGATCACTTTCATCGATAGGATGTGCTTCAGGATTCCTTATCTTTTTAGGGGTCGACATCCGTGATAAACTTCGCTCTAGAGGATATGCTTCGATAAATGAGTAAATCTTCGTTGAAGCTTTATCACCAACCAATAACTTCAGGAACCTAACCATCTGTTTCACACTAGAAAACTTGTTAGTTCCTCTACTGTTTTGACCAACAATATCCAAAACTCATGAGGGTATAACTTTGCTCTTACAATCTCCCCCTTTTTGGACTATTGTTGACAAAACAGGCATCGATAAAAGATTTGGAATTTTGAATTTGAGTTGAGAGCAAACTCTAAGATATGAAGCTTTTGACTCCCCCTGAATGCAAGCATCGAAGATTTTTAAAGTCGAAGTAAATGCTTGTTGAAGAATATCATCAATGGGAAGCCTAACACATATCCTAGCGAATCAAGTGCATACAAAGATAATTTATCTTGAAGAATATGCAATCATCCAAAGACCTGTGAACTTAAGGAAAATAACCACCTGCAAGATAAATATAGGAGAGCAGCTTGCAAGCACGGGGTTATTAACATATACAAGGATAAAACAGTTCACAACCGAAGTAAAACGTTAAGATACAACCCAATCGAAGTGAATGGAATGTTTGTCGAATCTTAACACACGCAAAATCGAATCGAATCAAAACCCTAAACCTCGCAGCGAATCTAAACTCAATCGATGCTACTTTCTCCCCCTTTTTGTCAAGAATAGGACAAAAGGTTGAGAGGCAGATCGAGAGCATTTACGCGTCAGCTGCATCCCTGGGACCCTGCGGAATGTCTTCGCCTGACGATGATTCATCTCCTGAAGTATCGCCTTTGGTCGAAGCCGGTGATTCTTCCTCGTCGAAGTCCATCGGCGCTTGAAGCAATTCAAGGTCGATGTCATCGAGGGGATCGTCTTCGTGCTTCGATGTGTGGGAGTCTTCATCAGAGAATGTATCCGGGCGAATCTGTTCGGCGGAGTTAACAAATAGTACTTCTTCGATTTTCTCCAGCGGTGGGATCTTGGGGTTGGGGCGATCAACCGAATCATTTCTGGAAAAGTTTCGCTGCAGATGAGGATATTCTTTGAATATGCGGTCAGCTTGCAGTTTCTTCACAGAGTTAAACTTTCTGAGTCCTTTCCAAGAATGACGCTTCAATACCTTCAAGTATTGGTTGTTGTTCATTGCAATGTTTCCAACTCTGTTAATCTCATCTGATAGATGTTGCATCTGACGTTGATTGCCTTCGATGAAGTTCTCCAGCAGCTGTTGGTTTCGAATGGCAACCTCGAAGTGATACACTTCCTTCTGGTAACGCTTCGACATGTTGCGCTCATTTATGTGCTGTCTGACTCCTACATATGTTGCAAAGGGGTCATTTGGCCGCCTGAAGATGTTCATTGTATCGCGGACCGGAGGACAGAACAGCTTCGGGTGATGCTTCGCTGTGAATTCTTCGCTGCGTCCATGGTTGCAAATGGCTTGCAGCCAAGGAGCATATGGCTTCAGTTGGTTTACCAATTCAACAGCTTGTACCATGTTTCGAAGAAAACAATCCTCGAAGTCAAACACATGTCCATGAGTGAGTTTCAATAGAGCATGACGAGTTGGATAATGTATATTTGATTCTTCATTCGCTGTACTGAGAGGCATCAGTGAGTTTGACAGGATATAGAACCATGTCTTGGAATTGAACACCAGATGCTTCGGGCGAATGTTTTCTGGCATGTGATCTCCAGTGACTTCGGGATCCAGTAAAGATGCGAATTCAGCTTCGGTGGGATCCGGTAACATGTGAACCTTTGCAAGTTTTCCAGTGTGTCTTGGAATGTTCACAATTTCCATGAATTCTTCGGAGTACATCCTGAAGATTTTCCCTTGAATCATCCATTCAAGAGTCCAAGTGCTAGTGTCTTCTGGGGTTCCAGAGACATACAGAGTAGCATAGAATTGCTTCACTAGCTCGGAGTTGAATGGTGTTTCCATTGCAAATAATCCTGTGAGATTCTGAGCTTCGATAGTTTCAACTATGTTCTGGAAGCAGGTGGCAGCAGACAAACTGTGCATATCCAAGTACTTGTGTCTGAACAGAACACCTTTCTGGCAGTAAAGCTTCGTGTATAGGATTTGTTGTTCTGCTGTCCAGAAACGAAGGTCATCAGCTGTTCTTGGTGAATCATATGGACTAGTGCCAAAGAATCTAAGCTTCTTGCGATGAACTTCAATGTCAAATTCAGGACCGTGCCTTGAAGAAGTTCCTTCTCCCATGAAAATGGGAAAAGTCTCTCTGGGGTAGAGGGAGTCCAGCTGGGTGTCTTGAGCAGGAATACAATGCCTTCGGGCATCTGCGATTCGCCTCGGCGGTTGAGTGACGATTTCCAACTCATTGGCTTCGGCCTCTGCTACGACATCAGCTTCAGCATGTCCAGCTTGCACTTGGGCTTCTTCTTCTTTTTCTTCGGACTCCTCAGCAGAGTGAGCTGAAGAGTAATCTTTGTCAGGAGTGGCTTGACGGGGTGGAGATGGTTGTGGTGCAAAGTTATCGTGAGTGGATGGTTGTGGAGCGGGTTGAGGTGGAGGTGGAGTTTGAACACGGGGTGGATTGGCTTCGGGTTGAGGTGGAGGTGGAGCAACTTCGGGGGCAGATGGCTTAGTTGATGGTTTGCCAAGTTTGATTATTTTTCATCGTGGGGGCGATGCCTTTCTTGGTGCTTTCTTGGCGGGGTGGGAGCTGACTTCATCAACTTCTTCGGTGTCAGCAAGCAGTCGTCTCTTCCTAGGTTGCAGCTTTGGAAGAGGCGAAGCTAATTGCTGGATCATGGCTTCGCGCTTCTTGGAGTCAAGCGCCATGACCGAAGCATTATGGGATTTGCAGCATTCTTCGATAGCGGATTTCAGCTTGCCTTGAAAAATTTGAAGATTCTGCTTGGTTTGCTCATTTACGCAGCAATTTTCTTCGAAGCAGCAGTCGCTTCGCTCTTGAAATCCTCATCAGATTCTTCATCCGCTTTCTTCTGAAATTTCAGGATCTTTGCAGTTTCAGATCTGTCCCTTGAATGCAGATCTCTCAGCTGATTGTACAAAGTTTCGACCATTGCTGAAAGATTGGGTGAGATATATGTATCTCCAATATCCACAGTGTGAGGATGAATGGCTTCAGCAAGCTTGAAATATGTCTGGCACAGACCCAGACAGTCCCACAGTTCACCTTCCCTAGCATCTGGAAAGTTGTGCTCACTGTGTTCAGCTTCAACTTGGGCTTCGGGGACAGGAGCTGCGACTGGCTTCGGGGGAATTTCCTTCGGCGCCATGTCCACAGCGGCTTCCTTTTGAGCAGCCCTGGCAGCTTTCTCTGCCTTCTTCGTGCGAAGAATATCCAGCTGAGCTTGGCGTTTGGCTTCAGCTTCAGCAAGTTGTTTGGCTTCGGCGGCTGCCTTAGCCTCTTGAGCTTTAGCTTCAGCTAGCTTGCGCTTCGCTTCAGCTTGCTGGTTCGCCTCGGCCAGCTCCTTCCTTTGCTTCTCTAGATCAGCTGCTTCTCTATCAGCTTTCTCTTTCTCTTTTGCTTCTCTCTCAGCCTTAGCTTTGGCTTGAGCTTCGGCGTGCAGACGTTCAGCTTCAATGCGGTCTTTCTTCCGCAATTCAGCTTCTGTCAACTTCTTTGTGCCAACCTGGGCAAAAGTCTGACCAGGCTTAGCCACAGTTGTCTTCGGCTTCGAAGCTTTCACAGGCTCTGGAGCTTTGGCTTCGGGCACAGCAGCCGGCTTAGCCACAGGCTTTGCCTTCGGGTCATGCCGTTCCTTGGTCCTCTGCTCGGATGGAACAGGACGGCGGGGAGGCTTTGACGACAAGGGTGCTTCGACCACCAAGTTCGTCAAGTCAATGTTCCTCTTTGGAGCAGGAGGTGCTGTAGGTTCATGAAACTTAACACCCTTAGGAGCAGTCGGCTTCGCTCCAGCCTTCTTCTTTAGAGGCATCCGAATCAGTTTCTTCTTCGGACTAGGAGAACGGGGTGAGTCCTCGGACTCATCATCAGCTTCGACAGCTGGATCGTCTTCGATAGAATCTTCGAGCTGAGCAGCTGCTTCAGCTTCGTCATCGGCTTCGTGTTCTGCCTCCTCATCTGAAGCAGGAGGTGGCGAATTACTAAGCTTCCGAAGCTTTCGCCTCTTCTTAGGCTTTGATGGTTCAGCATCATCAAGTCCAGCAGCTGCAAGAGCTTTAGCTTTCTTTTCTTCGCGGATTCTCTTCTTTTCAGCCAAAATGGCAGGCCTGATTTTCTCATCTGGATAATCATCCGGAGTCTTGAGTGAATTTGGGTGAGGAACAGCCGGAGGCTTCGGATAGTACTTCATCCGGTTGGCTTCGGTGTACTGAGCACACATGACTGTGGTGTATCTGTAAGGAGGATTGAAAGCAAATTGCATTGCCCACTTCCAAGTTGGGATGCTCTTGAACTTGTACCACCTGACAGCCCAATATCTGCGAATTCTTTGCAATCTCGTCTTCCTATCCTGATCTGATTCTTCTGGAGGAGTGTTATACCCCATCTTAATGCGAATAGCTTCGGGAATGCCTCTGGCATTATTCACTTCCTTCGTTTTGCCACCTTTGCCCTTCGGCTTTGGTGGTTCAGGTAAATTCTCAAGTCCATCAACTATGGGAGACTCATTCCCCATAGCAGCTTCTTCGTCAGACATCCTGTGAACAGAATCATAGACAAGAGGGAAACGAAGAGAGGGAATGAATAAGCACAGGCAAAAGTTTCGACCAAAACAAACCAATTTTGATAGGAACCCAGATCAATCTCAGATTGGATGCAACGTCTCTGTATGATTTTTGGCTAGAACTAGTTCGAAAACAAGACCTAACCTAAGCCAAAACAGAGAATGAATCGAATCTTGTCCACTGACCTGAGAAGATGGGATAGCTTCGATGCTAAGAACAGCTTTCCCAAGTTGTAAAGATCAGCACGGATCAAACAACCCTAAAACAGAAATCAAAACCCTAACAAACTCAGATCCAAACCCTAGATGAAGAACACGGAGAGCAAGATTGGATCCGAGAGGCAATGCGTACCCTAACTTGGTGACGCACGGCGGCTACGGCGACGGAGGGCGGAGAAGTGCTCTGCGTCGACGGGGAAGGTCCACGGCGGCGACGTTCCGGCAGTGAAGCGGCGACGGCGACGATGAGGACGAGGAGCTCTGCGGATGCTCGAGGAGGAAGACGGAGTAGTCGGGGTGAATGAATGCGTGGGAACGGTTTCGATGGGGGGATCGCCTTAAATAGGGACGATCTGAAGCGGTTACCAGATCACATCGTACGGTTCTCAGCAACTGACTCTTCCGATTCAACGGCTCAGATGTGGTGGCGTATCGCGAGCGAAACTCAACGACCCGGAGAAGACGGGGACTCTACGGCCGAAGAATAAGTCTTGACCGAGAGCAAAAACTTCGATAAAGTTGGAAGCAATTGATTCGGAACTCAATGACGTTCGAAGCAATATGCTTTCCGTTTCAATTATGCTTAACATTGAAGATCGAAAAGATTGGAAGCGAAGCAGAATGGAGAGGTAGGGTCCGAAACTTATCACTTCGAAGAACAACAACGAAGCTAAAAGTGATAAGCATATAGGACAAAAGAAACGAATAAATAAAGCAATCTAAACACAGAACAAAAAGCAAATGGCAAACGAAGCTAAACTTGGGCGAAGCAAAACTCAAGCGAAACTAAACAAAAATAACACAACGAAGGTGAATATATACAGTGAATAGTTTCGATCTTACTGAACATTGTGTGAGTCTAAGATGTTCAGCTCACATCTCAATGCACAAAACCTTTTCTCGTCCAATGGCTTCGTGAATATATCTGCCAATTGATCTTCAGTTCTTACATGGCTAATCTCAATGTCTTCGCGCTGAACATGATCTCTAAGAAAATGATGACGAATATCGATATGCTTCGTTCGAGAGTGTTGCACAGGATTGTGAGCAATCTTGATGGCACTCTCATTGTCACAAAGTAGAGGGATTTTCTTCATATGAATACCATAATCTTTCAGCGTCTGCTTAAGCCAAAGTATTTGAGTGCAGCATGAGCCAGCAGCAATGTATTCAGCTTCAGCAGTAGATATTGAGACACAATTCTGTTTCTTTGAAGCCCAACACACAAGAGATCTACCAAGAAAATGACAAGTGCCTGAGGTAGATTTCCTGTCAACCCTATCACCAGCCCAGTCTGAATCAGAATATCCAATCAAATCAAACTGAGTGCCTTTGGGATACCAAAGTCCCAACGAAGGAGTATGTGCTAGATATCGAAGAATTCGCTTCACAGCAATATGATGCGATTCCTTCGGATTTGCCTGAAAACGAGCACAAATACAAACTGATAGCATGATGTCAGGTCTAGATGCACATAAGTATAAGAGTGAACCTATCATAGACCGAAACTTTTTCTGATCGAAGGGTTTCCCTTTCTCATCTGCATCAAGAAAACCATTAGTAGGCATGGGAGTTCTAATGGTCTTGCATTCAGCAAGATCAAACTTCTTTAGGCAATCCTTCAAGTATTTCTCTTGTGAAATAAAGGTGCCATTCTTCTGTTGTCGAATCTGAAGTCCAAGGAAAAACTTCAATTCTCCCATCATTGACATCTCATATTTCTTCGACATCATCCTTGCAAATTATTCGCTGATCTCAGAGTTAGTACAGCCAAAAATGATATCATCTACATATATCTGACACACAAATAGATCATTGTTATATGATCGAGTGAAAAGAGTGGGGTCAGAAGTTCCTGGTTTGAAGCCTTTCTTCAGGAGGAAATCCTTCAATGTTTCATACCAAGCACGAGGTGCTTGCTTCAGTCCATACAAAGCTTTATGAAGCCTGTACACCATATCAGGATTCTTCGAG
Organism: Bromus sterilis; assembly: GCA_950022295.1. Taxonomy (NCBI): domain Eukaryota; kingdom Viridiplantae; phylum Streptophyta; class Magnoliopsida; order Poales; family Poaceae; genus Bromus; species Bromus sterilis. Next base: position 354,329,680 of record OX465595.1, read on the forward strand.
TCTTCAAAACCTGGAGGCTGCATAACATACACTTCTTCTTCGATTTCACCATTAAGAAAAGCACTCTTGACGTCCATTTGATATAGCAATATATTTTTGTGGTTAGCAAAAGCAAGCATGACACGAATGGATTCGAGACGGGCTACTGGAGCATAGGTTTCACCAAAGTCAATGCCTTCGATTTGGGTGTAACCTTGTGCTACCAATCTAGCCTTATTTCTTACCACAATACCGTCTTCATCTTGCTTGTTGCGAAATATCCACTTGGTGCCAATAACGTTGTGCTTCGAGGGATCTGGCCTTTCAACAAGTGACCAGACTTTGTTTCTTTCAAACTGGTGAAGTTCTTCCATCATAGCCAGTAACCAATCAGGGTCTTTTATGGCTTCATCATATTTTGAAGGCTCTAGCATAGAGACAAAGGAAAAATTTCCACAAAAGTTAGCCAAGCGAGTGCGAGATCGAGTAGTGGGACGACCTGGTAGATTGATATCTTCGAGAATCGAATCCACATCAACTCTTCTTCGAACTCGTGATAAAGCAGTATCATTTGCTTCAGGCTCAGCATATGCTTCAGGATCTGCATCAGCTTCGGGTTCAGCTTCAGCATTTCCTTCGATCCCTTGACCTTCTTCGTCCTGTTCATCATTAGCTTCAGGATGGTGATCTCCAGCGCCCCGGGCTATGTGTGGGAACATTGGACCATCATCATCCCTTACAGCTTGACGTTCATTAGCTTCGACAGGGCGAATCTCACCAATAGCCATAGACCTAATCACTTCATCAAGTGGAGGTTCATCTAGATCATGAGGCAAATGCTCCTTTTGAGAGCCATTAGTTTCATCAAATCTTACATTTACAGTTTCCATAACTTTCCCAAAGTGAGAGTTATAGACTCTGTAAGTGTGAGAGTTTGAGCCATAACCTAAAAGAAAACCTTCATGTGCCTTAGGGGCAAATTTGGAGCTATGATTCATATCTCTAATAAAGCATGGAGCACCAAATACCCTAAGATATGAGACATTTGGTTTGTTACCAGTGATAAGCTCATGTGAAGTTTTCTTCAAGAATTTGTGAAGGTAAACCTTGTTGATGATGTGACATGCAGTATTGACTGCTTCGGCCCAGAACCTGATAGGAGTATTGTATTCAGCAAGCATAGTTCTGGCCATCTCAATAAGAGTTTTATTCTTCCTTTCAACTACACCATTCTGTTGAGGTGTATAAGCAGCAGAGAACTCATGAGTAAAACCATAATCATCAAGAAAATCTTCGATGTGAGTATTCTTGAATTCAGTTCCATTATCACTTCGGATATGCTTCAGAGATAATTCATATTCTGTTTGAGCTCTCTTAGCGAATGACTTGAAGATTTCAACCACTTTGCTCTTGTCATCCAAAAAGAAAACCCAAGAATATCGTGAGAAGTCATCAACAATAACCAGACCATATTTGTTTCCTCCCAGACTTGCATAATTTTGAGGACCAAAAAGATCCATATGAAGCAATTCAAGAGGACGAGTGGTAGACATGATGGTCTTCGCTGAATGATGTTTCTTCGTAATTTTACCAGCTTCGCAAGCACTGCAGAGACGATCCTTATCGAATTTTACTTCGGTAAGACCAATAACATGATTCTTCTTCACTAAGTTATGAAGATTTCTCATCCCTGCATGACCAAGTCTTCGATGCCATAACCAACCCGATGAAGCTTTTGCCATTAAGCAAGTGGAAACAGCAGGGCCCGAAGAAAAGTCAACAATGTATAGATCTCCCTTTCGGTAACCCTCGAAGACAAACGAATAGTCATCCTGTGAAAAGACAACACAACGCGAAGCAGAAAACAACACAAGCATACCCATATCGCATAACTTTGAAATAGACATAAGATTATATCCAAGTGATTGAACTAGCATAACCTTGTCAATGTGCTTATCCTTCGATATGGCAATCTTACCCAAACCTAACACTTTACCTTTGTTGTTGTCACCGAAGGTAATGTACTTCAGAGAAGATTGAGATAGTTTTTCTTCGGTGAACAACTCCTTGTCTCCGGTCATATGATTTGTACAACCACTATCCATGACCCATTCGGATCCACCGGAGACATAGCCCTGCAGAAGAATTAGTTCTTCTTAACCACCCACAAACGAGCAGGTGACTGAGAAGACGTTGAAGCACTGGTCGAAGCAATATTAAATCGGACAGGAGTGTATTGCTTCGGTGTACCATCAAGCACACCATAAATGTAAGTCCTCTGCGAATGGTTAGCATAAGTATGAGCATATGCAATCTTAGTACGATTATTATGAGGACGATACGTATGGCGACCAGTATGATAGTATTGCTTCTGCGGAACATTTGACTCGGTCACCAAAGGATCATTTCTTGTCTCAAGAGAGTAGAAATGATTCGGTGGTACCGAAGGCTTTCCCTGCATAGAATGGTTAGCAGACAATTTTTCAACAAGTGCTTTTTGCACCCATATCTGCCTCTTGTAAAATCCATTCTTTGGTGGAGTACCTACATACTCAGCTGAAACTTTTCCCTGTTCATCTTTCATGAGTTTGTAGTCTGAATCAAGTGATTCATCCACAATGACTTTGTTCATTTTGCAATCGAAACCTGAAAGGTTAGCAATATCAATGGGTTTCTCCTTAGCTAGAACCCAAACAGTCTTAGGATACTGCTCAGGCTCCCAATATGTGCCATCAGGATTTATCTTTCTTTCAAAGCCAACACCTTCATTCCTGGGATTCCTGTGAAGGAGAGCCTTCCTTAGGATATCACAGAGATATTGGTGTCCTTGCACACTTTTGAACATGCCTGTTTCAAATAAGTTTTTCAACCTGAGGAGTTCCTCGGTAACAGCAGGATTTTCCTCATCGGAGGCATTAGTATCATCAATAACAATAGGAGCTTTCCCTTTGGAAATAGTTTTGCTTCGTTCCAAACAATCGAAACAAGGTGATTCAGATTTATCAATTGCTTCAGAACCTTGTTGAGCCATGAGAGAGAGATTGACATTTTCCAATTCTTCATGAGCCTCTGTCAGTTTTTCGAGAGCCACTTTCCTCTGAAGAAATTCATAGGTAAGCTTCTCATAATCAACTGAAAGAAGATCATGCCGAGAGGATAATTCTTCAACCTTATCCTTCAGAGCAGCATGCTCATTGGTTAAAGTTTGATTCTTCTCAATCTCATTGATCAACAACGTTTCTGACTTCTTAATGGTTTTGCTTAGTGAATCAAGTTCATCTTGTTGAATTGAAGCAATTTTTGCAAGTTTAGCATAGCTTATCCTAGTATCACTTTCACATGAGGAATAATCAGAGGTATCATAGGTTGACTTGGATGAAGATACCTTTGCCTTGGCCATGAAGCAATATGCAGGAGTTTCATCTTCACTACTGTTGTTGGTGAAGAATGAGCTCGAAGCATTGACTGAAGCATTTGTCGAAGCAAATGCCAATCCAGCAACACCATCTGATTCGGACCCTGAAGCAGACCTTGAGTCTTGTTCAGCTTCGGAACCAGAGGCTTCGTCTTCTGAGTTCATCTCCTTTCCCAGATAGGCCTTGGCACGATGAGAGCTGCTTCGACGAGACGAGTAAGTCTTCGATGAAGAACCCTCACGCTTCTTATGATACTTCTTTCTCTTATCATCATCAGAATCTTTCTTCTTTTCCCTTCTTGAACTGGAATCATGTTTCTTTGACTCATGATTTCTGGAGGATCTGTAAGGCTTCGATGAAGAGTCTCTGAGAGAATGCTTCGATTTGTTCTCAGCTTCCCACAGAGGGCAATCAGCAATATAGTGTCCTGGTTTCTTGCACTTATAGCAGCAGTTGTCCTTCGATGGAGAGCTTCTTGAAGATGAACGGTGAGAAGAATGACTCGAGCTTCTTGAAGGATAACTCTTCTTGGGTGAAGAAAAACCTTTCTTCTGAAAGCGATTGAAGCGTCTCATGATCAGTGCCAAATCCTTTCCAATGCTTGCAGGATCATCTGATTCGACACCTGAAGCAGAACTGACTTCGGGCGAAGAATGACGCGAAGCTTTTGCTTTCAGAGCATGAGATCTTCTTCGAGAACCATTTATGTCACGTTTCTCATCTTCTTCCATTTCAAAGGTAGTGAGTCTCTCAAGAACATCAGCAGCAACAAGATGTCTGTAATCAGACCTTTCCTTGATCATCAGAACAATGTGATCGAACGAATCATCTAGCGAGCGAAGAAGTGTTCTGACAACTGAGTGAGGAGTTATATCATCAGCACCGAGGGAAATCAACTCATTTGCCAGAGCTGTGAGTCTGCTGTAAATTGAGTGAACCTTTTCACCCTCGAGTCTTTTGAAGCGATAGAATTTGCTTCGGAGTGTGTCAATTCTGGCATCTCTCTGAGTAGAAACACCTTCACCAATCTTTTCAAGATAGTCCCAGACACCTTTGGCCGAAGGAATATTCTTCACTTCATGATACTTTTCTGGAGTCAAGTGATTTGTGATGAACACCCAGACAACCGAATCCAGATCCATCAGTTGAGCTTCTTCAGGAGTGATAGCATTCTTGTCAGTAACTGTAACACCATGTAAGACAACTTGCCATGCAGTGGAATTGATAGCCATAATATTCCTCTTCATCTTGTCCTTCCAGTAAGAGTAGTCCTTCCCATTGAAAATAGGAATAGGTTCGCCAGAGAGAATAGCTGCGAAAGACATACTAGAAGACATACTTGAAAACACTCCGGGAGGTTAATCCAAAAAGAGTGACCTGCTCTGATACCAATTGTTAGATCAAGTATGTGATCAGAGGGGGAGGGGGTGAATGATCACTTCAAAATTTCGCATGAAACTTTGAAGTGAAGCCTAACACAACAATCGAAACTATTCAACAGAAGGGTAAACATTGAAGCAGAACGTGATCGAAGCAGAACATAGTGAATCAAAAGTATCGAATCAATTGCATCGAAGAAGAACTCTGAAGCAATTGACAAACAGAATGTAAGTGCGGAAAGTAAAACAAACTCTTGACTCGGCGATGTTTGTTCGACCAGTTCACACTCTGCAAAGTGCTACGTCTGGTTGGAGGGACTTGTGATTGAACACAGGAGCTAACCTCTCTCCGTCCATTTCTCCACTGCACCAATCTCCTTGAGCTTGGTCAGTTCTTCACTCTTGGTTGATTATTGAGGAAATCACCGAAACCTTAGACAAACTGGACTTCGAGGCGACAATAACTCTTCGCTCTCTGAAGAACAACTCTCTAACCGTCTAGGAGAATTGCAGTTCTCCAAGATAACAAGGCTAGCAAACTTCTTCCTAAGTCATAATGATTCAACTCAGATCAATAGGACTTATGATTCGGTGTATTGGTATTTGAAATGCTTCGGTGGGGTTGCTCTCTCTCTCTCCTGTAGGGAATCAATGTTGGAGTGGCCAACCCGCCAATGAGGGCGGGGGTGGCGTATTTATAGGCAGCAATCCCAAGGTGCGAAATGACTGAAGTAACCCGATGTGACAGCTTGACACCTGTCCCCAACGGTCATATTTCCAATCAAAGCGCAACTTTACTTGCGGTCCAAGTAAAGCTGACTCACGGACTTGGTTCTGCTTCAGGAGCCGAAAGAACAAAGTCTTCGCTGGTGAAGCATTACCTAGCTCACCTGAGATTTCTTCGACTCTGGCTTCTCACTGGTTTAGATTCGATCTGAGTCTTTTCATCAAAACCTTCGAAATACATTTACTAAACCCCTCTTGATAGTACGGTTTTTCCTATGACTCAAAGAAGTGAAAAGAACTACGCAAAAACAACTAAGTCTTGCGCCATCTTGATCACTTTCATCGATAGGATGTGCTTCAGGATTCCTTATCTTTTTAGGGGTCGACATCCGTGATAAACTTCGCTCTAGAGGATATGCTTCGATAAATGAGTAAATCTTCGTTGAAGCTTTATCACCAACCAATAACTTCAGGAACCTAACCATCTGTTTCACACTAGAAAACTTGTTAGTTCCTCTACTGTTTTGACCAACAATATCCAAAACTCATGAGGGTATAACTTTGCTCTTACAATGGGAAATGCTCAAGACTTGATCAAAACGCGATTTGCTTTGGTTGGAAGATGGGGAAGGGGCGGATCTATCACTGGGTGAAAGATCCGTCAAGAACTCTCAAGGAACTCTTCGGGATATGAGATTTGGTGAGGGAGAGAGTGAGAGGGAGCACTTGTGTTCTTGGGTGTTTGTAAATGAAGTGGTCAACCCTCACAAGTGGGGGTGAGGGGGTATTTATAGCCCAAGGGACGAAATGGTCGTTGGGGCAATATGTTGTGCAAGTGTCGGACGTCTGTCAGGTGTCGGACGTCCGAAAGTCCAAATGTCGGACGTCCGAACCAGGCCGGACGTCCGAAGTGTTCAAAATGAGTTTAGCATACAACACCCGAGGAAAAGTTCAGTAGCATATCGGACGTCCGACAAAGTTCGGACGTCCGTGGGGTCGGACGTTCGAAACACGTCGGACTTCCGGCGAATTTACATGCCCACTGACCTCTCCTACGAAAAACGGTATATGAGATGTCGGACGTCCGATGGCTGTCGGACGTCCGAAACTTTGAATTGTCGGACGTCCGAACCTTGTCGGACGCCCGAAAGCAGTGATCAGATTTTTACATTTTAGCTCTGATTTTGTGTCGGAATGTTTTTGTTTTAATTAGGTTTGAGCAAATCTTAAACACAAACCCACTGATCCCCTCTTAATAGTGCGGGGATCCCTATACTCAAGATTAACCGAAAAGCTTACGCTTCAACTTCATGGGTTCCGTATCTTGAGCAATTTGATAAGATCAAATGGTCCTTGATCCTACACCACAACGATTCGAGGACTAAAACCTGAGATATACTTGGAAAACATTGTTAGTCCTATATATGTACATTGTCATCAACATCAAAATATAATTAAGGGCAAGATTTCACTTTCAGAAACTACTGACAAATTTGACAAGAAAAATTGTGCAGAAGGTATCCATCGGAACAGTCTACGCGGAATAATTTTTTGGTCAAAGTTTGAGGAGAGGCTTGAGTCGTGCATGGCGTGGATGGCGACACGCGTATAAAGCTCGGAGGAGTTTGGAGCGCGTCGTAACATGATCATGCAAACACAAGGTGTCAAGGAATGCACGGAGATGTGCAGAACGGATACGACGTAGGGTGGAGCATGGTTGCAGTCGGATATTTTTCGGCTGGGTCAGACTGGATAGTCTGATGGATCGACGAGGATGTTGGTCGAAGTAGAAGACGATGGTGATTTCAGCGACGACGACATAGGAGCGTGATGCTGATGGTGGCCGATTTCTAGGGCGTGGAAACACGTGGTGCAGGTCTGAGGACTTGTGCGGTTCGACATGACAATGGCGTAGGGTTGATTCAAGATGGCGTATGCATGAGAGCTTGGAGTCGACGGGGCGCGGGGTGGACTTATCATCCACATGGAGTCATGTTGAAGGTGGAGCTGGAGTCTGGTGGAAGACTTCACTCTGAGCTGATGGAGGGTCTACGGCGTAAGCTAGCAGAGAGTCGAAACATATTTCAGCGAGAAAAGCGAGGGACATGTTGTTCGAGCTGTGGCCAAGGGTTCGAGGGATACGTGAAACTCGACATCGGTCGTGGATGATCGGCGTTTCTCTGTCGTGGGGGTTGAGGTGGTGTGGGTCTGCAGCCGAGGAGACTTGACCAGGACAGCAGAGGCTCGATGCGAGGATAGCGGCGAGGCGTGCGGTAAGCACGGGACACAACAACAAGCTAGGGCACAGGAGGTCGGACATGTGGTTGGACGAGGTGTGCAGGGGGTGATGGAGCAGTGTTGACGAGTACCGGATTTAAGTTGGTGACTGGGTTTAGGAAGATTGACGTCAGTGATAGACAAGAGTCAGCCATAGGTAATGTGAGAAAGTGGCGGAAAGTCTGAAATTGTCAAGAACCGAGTGAGTACATGGCCGTATATTATGTGGTGTTTAGACACATGGTAAAATATAAATGACGAATACAGAAGGAGGCGGAGTGCCATAGTGGTGGGACAAGTAAGAGACTATCCAAAAAAGGGTGAGACAACTGTGAATTTGACTCAGGGTGACACAAGGCAACGGTGAAATTTCTTCAAGTCTGAGATATCAGTCAAGGAAGAGCTAGGAAGTTGAGTTTGGGTAACTCTTATATGTGGCGACCAATATGTGAGTTGTTCACTTTCACGCAGACAGTGATCGGTGTGTGATGGTGTTGAACGGATACTCCGGAAGTTGGAAGCACAAAGTAGAGTAAAGGGTAACTTAATTTTGCTCATGTGTTGACCGTGGAGAAGACAAGAAGGAACTACATTTGCAGGTGGAGCCACATGGAGTCTAGGAGTAGCAGTGGTGCTCATGGTTCAAGTCCAAGGTATACGGAGGTTCGCACATGGAGACTTCAAGGTGGCGAGGATATATTCGTCAAGGTGGAGTGTTAAAATATGTGTCGAATATATGTGTACGAGTTGTGCTACATTTGGACTTGTAATAGCGGAGGGTTAGGTGTTTGAGTCGGACACGTGTAACCCGGGCCTATTATATAAAGGCACCGCGGGGTAGAAAAATAGACTAGACACAAGTTGATAGGCTAGACAGAGATCACGAGAGGGACGGTCCGGCGCCCGTGGCGGGGGCGGCCGGACCGGCCATGGCGGGGTGGTCAGAGCGCTGTCGGGTGGCCGTGGCGGACTTGTCGTCGTCTGTATCATGTGGATTTGGTTCATGGGAAGGAGCGCCCGTAGTCATGCCCCGGGGATGTAGCCATGTGGTGAACCTCGTTAACAAATCTCGGTGTTATGCTTGTGCTTGGTGATTACTTGATCCTCGATAGATCGATATGCGACCTCAGATTATTCTAACAAAATCTTATATGTGGAGTTAAAAAAATGGACCAATAAATCTACAGCAATTGTTGTACGGTAATGATTTCAAGAAGAAAAAAAACTAGTACTCCAGTAGAGTAACAGCGAGCAGTACCCGGTCGTCTTATCCAGTCCTAAACGCTGTAAGCAGTAGCTGTACTTAGTAGTAACTCTACTGCTGGTGGTGTATTCGTACGTGTACAGGGGTACTAATACAAAGAAAGGAACGGACGGGGGTGGGTTACGTACACGTTTGTGCAGAGGGTACGTTTAGTGGGAGTGGGACGCAAACGGCCCTTTTAACGGAATGCACTGGTATACATACGTCGACCGTAGGAGTAGGTATGTACGTACGTACGTCGGCCATCTGATCCTGATCCGATCCAGCTCGGTGGTGTGCAGCTGTCGTCCGTCTGTGCCATGCCATAGATCGTCTGTAAAAAACTTTCTATCTATCACATGGCATCGCAGCAGTGAAATACGTACTTTGGTATATATCGTATAGTATATGGTTGAGATGAGATGTAAGCTAAATTAACTTGTACTCCCTCCGATCCATATAAAGTGTCGCACATTTTGTACTAAGTTAGTACAAACTTTGTACTAAGTGGACGACACTTTTTATGAATCGAAGGGAGTAAAAACTATTTATATTATGAAACAGAAGTAGTCATAGATTGGAATAGTTTCGTTGGTACAAAAGGTAACCGCATTATGTTGCTATGATTCGGGTTAATATGGTACTCATCCGGACGGATTCGGTTGCTAGATCTGGACACGGGATGTCCTTTTTGTTTCTACTCACTACGTAACGTAGTGTAGGAGTACGGCGGTCCGTGTAATGGTGCTTGTCCGGAGGAATCGGTGCGAGTAATGGGCTCCGTTTTGCGCGCGTGATCGATCGATCGCGATCGCATTTCTGTCACTAGATCCTCACTGTAATACCACTACTGTAGGAGTAGTAACTTTGACCTCTGGGACTGGCTCGTACTGCTTGCGCGATCTTAAGTGACCCTACTACTGACTGCGCTCTCAATGGATAAGCCCAACCCTACTACTACGAGTTAGTTAATCTTAGTCCAGATTCTGCATTCATGTATAGCAGTTCAACTTGATCGATTTTGCACCATCAATGGAACACGTTGGCCCGGCCAAGTGGCTCTGTCTCACGCTAAGAGTTTCCTACTAGCAGTTGTTGAATGGGACTACGCCAGATGCTACAAAAGAAAAGGTAAGAGTGGTTGGGATTACGCTCTCACTCACTCATCCTCTTTTTATACATACAGATCGAAAATGTGCGCCTGCTGCAGCCTGATGCTCCTTGATGCAGCTTTGGATCACGGTTTGGCCGCGCATTAAGTTAACATAACCCTGACCGGACCCAACTATGGCGCGTGTTTCTCTAATCATATAACGTCTAGGTGCAAATGGGCTTGAAGGGTGTCCTCTCACCATATTCAGTTCAACCAAATAGACAAGAAAATAAATCAAAAGTCGAGGTCAGCAGTTTTCCAAGGGTCATAAAATTGCTGGAAAAACTTGTAAAACTTAAAGAATTGCAAAAGGAAAAAACTTATGTAATTTACAGAATGTGCATTATTCATCAAACACGTTAGATTCCTATTCAAAATCCTGTACCCCTTTCCTCAAGAGAAAAAAAAACATGTACATCCGAGCCTTGCTCAATCGGCTCAACCAGTTAATCGAGGACTGACATCGTCGCCCATGTATGGGATAATTGCATGTATCATCCTCATAGATGTCGTCCACGTTCAATTCGGTCTTGGAGGTTGCGAAGTGCTCAAATACGATCTTCATACATGAAAATACACTACCCATACGGTTCTGAAGGTTGAAATGTCGGTCCTCGCTTTACACACATCGTATGTACCCCATATCCCGCTATTGTTACGTCAACATGGAGAATATTCACTTGTGTAAGTTTGCAGTATGGTCCCTGGTAAAAAATATTTCATTTGCGACCCTTCCTTCTTCTCCCCCACCCCCCGACCAAAGCAGAGGTGACTTGTGCGGCGGCGATGGCGGAGTCTCGTGATGTTCCCGACGTAGTGTGGCTGCGGTGGAAGCAAGCTAGTACGTCGAGGCGGCGAAGACACCGCATTTTCGACGGTGATGGAGGCCCCGACAATGTCTTGACGGCGAGCCAATGCCGAACTACATTATGTTTTTTTGTGCTCCTGGTAGATGTAGCTAGTGATGCCGATTTGATGTGTGAAGCTAGTATTGGAGGTTTAATCGAGTTAGATGTAGTGATTGAGGTTGATTTGATGTTGATTCACGTGACATCGTGTGCTAGGGTTCTTGAGTGTTGTGGTTTATATGATCAAAGTCTGATTTTTTATTGGTCTATTTGCAGTAGATAATAATGGCTACTTCACTGTTGAGATGATCTATGGAGGCTTTTTCTTTGGAAGTTGGCATAATACATGTTATTTGAATGGACAAAAAGATGAACTATGATTACTACCATATAAGTTTACGTATTACAAATTTTTTGCATAAACTGTTGAGCACATGGTTTATGATAAGGAAGGAAGAGTTTTCATTTGTATTGGTTGCCCCCTGGTTGTCAGCTTAATGAAGATGGTGCTACACTATTGGCTAATCATGCAAACATAGATAGGATATATCTCATGGTCAAATGAGGGCTTAGACATCATATGGTTTTTCTTAATCATTTGAACATCCACATCTCAGGAGGAGGACCAGAATGGGATGATGTTGTGGCTAATACAGTAGCTAATTTGACTCCTGTTACCAGCCCCAAAAAGAATCTAAGCAATGCAAAAGAGATTATTGTCGATGCCAACAATGAAATTCAAAGCTAGAATCTCTTTAGAGGCATAAGCAATTGCACGTGTAGTTGCGACCTAGACAAGTTATAAGATGAGGAAAAGGAATGTAGTGATACTAATTCTTCAAAAGGTGATTATGTACCTAAAATTGTTGACAATGATGATGACTTGGAGGATGGTGATGATGATTACTGTAGGAGCAGATGAAACATTTGCAAGACAAGAAAGGGAAACAAGTTTTTGAAGATTGCAACTCTGAAGTTGAGACATCATATACTCTGGATTTAGATGAAGAGGAGATGAAATTCAATTTCAAATCTTTCACAATAGCAGGCATGCTTGATCCCAAGTTTCATGATGGGCCGTTGAGCTCTTGAGGAAGGCCATTAGAATGATTAAATAAGGCTTGCTGAAAGTGTGAGAAGGGGTTCCCCTGGTATCTCTATGCATCTTGGGACAATAGGATAAATGCAATAATAGTGAAGAAATTTAATGGGCAGTACAATTGTGAGAAGAAATGGCAGGCGACAACATTCACTGCAAGGTACATTTATATCTCACAAGTATGTTGACAAAATTAGGGCATGTGAGAAGTTAGCATGGAAGGGCTTAGCAACATTTGTGCAAGAAGATTCGAACATGAATATTAAGAGGGGAAAGCTAGGGAGATCTATGAAGATGGCATATGATATAATTTATGGAGATGAGATTGCACTATATAGCATATTGTGGGGCTATCCAAGTGAGATGAGGAGATCAAATCCTTGGAGTCCATTTTTGATTGATATTTCTCATGAGGGAAATAAGTTACAGAAATGTTACTTCCCATTTGATGCATGCAAGAAGGGTTTCTTAGCTCCTTGTAGGACAATTATTTTCCTTGATGGTTGTCATTTGAAGACCCAATATGCAGGTGTTCTGTTAAGTGTTGTAGGAATGGATCTTAATGCTGCATATATCGCCTGGCTCATGCAATGTTACAATGTGAGGACTCAAAATCTTGGAGGTGCTTTGACAACATTGATGAAAGATCTTGGGTTGTAACATTGATCTTTGGACAATCCTGTCTGACAAAAAAAAAGTAAGTGAGTGCGTCCTAGTGTTATGTCATTATGAACACTAGATGATGCCCCGCACGTTGTTGCAGGTAATTTTTGCAAAATATTTCAGTGAGATGTTTGATTAAATGTGTATATTTGAAACAATATTTTTGAACTAATATATGAATTTCATATAAATATCATAATAGAATGAAAATTCTCATGCATGCATGTTGAATGTGTATTTTTATTTTTCATATTGGCATATTGAGGTGGACCTTTCTCATGCATGTTGAATGATGAGATGGCATGCTTGCATGTTGAGGGAATTGAGACCAACTTTTCATGCATGCATGTTGCATGTGTGTTTTTATTACTCATAGTGGTATATTAAGGCGAGTCTTTATCATGCATGTTGAATGATGGGGTGTCATGCTTGCATGTTAAGAGAATTGAGAGAAACTTCTTAAGAATGTAAGATTTCTTATTTACATAAATTTGAAATATCATTTTTTTCTTCGGTGCTGCAATCCCAGTCACTACCACCAATGCAACAATCTACTGCAATGGTTAGGGAAGATGTTCACATGAAGAGAGAAAGTATTGCATTGGCTAGACTAAGAGCCGCATTAGAGAGAAGAGAAATAATAGATCAAGAGAAGTTTGATGCAGCAATAGAAAAAATAAAAGAAAAGGAAGAAAAAATAAATCTAGCTACCTAGAAGAAGAAAGAGGAACTTCAGGTAAAAAACAAGTTCTCTAAGAGGAAAAAACATCAACACTTGAAGAAAAAGAAACTTGTTGTTGAACACTGGAGAAAAGCTAGTGAGGAAAAGAAAAGAAAGGCCCTAGAGGAAAAACTTGCGATGGCATGCAAAAGAACAAAGGAAAGGAATTTTGGAGCTAGCAAAAAAATAAAAGGTTAAAGAAAAGTAGAGGAATGTTGAAGAGAGGGAAAGAGCTGCAAGCACAACATATGAATAACAGGAGGCCCTAGACTATATGGGCAATTCCACTACATCCCAAACTCCACAACAATATGCGACATAGACTTTGCCAAGCACCATGGTGAATTTATGCTTGCCCCATTCTTTTGGTATCCATTCATCGTGCATGTCTTCAATGAGCAAAGTACCATGATCAATCAAATCCTTCGCATGACAGATCACATGATAAAAAAGTGACTTCTTGCTCCTGAGCGATGATGGCCCACTCAACTTCATTTGATACATAACATATTGATCCAGCGACTACGGCTCCACACAAAGAATAACCTTGGGTTCATGTATCTCTACCATCACAACATTGCGTATGATGCCTAGATCAAAGAGACAATCAATTACCTCAAGGTCGCCACAATTCCTCGGTGGTATAATCTCGATCAGATTGCCACCCTACCCCTTCAGTACATCTTTCATTGAATCCGTAAACTACCCTTGATCAAGGAGGCCTTCGAAGCTTTCTCTTGTACTTCAGATCACCAAAATTTTCCCTGGTATAGAGCTCAAACTTGATCCACCGGCGACAACACCTAAACTACATCAAGGAGTCCAGCACCACAGTGCACTCCTCCTCCGTGAAGAGTCTCATCCACATATCATGTGGGTGCACTCATCCTCGATGCCCCACCTCTAACGGCAGCAAGTTGCAATGCTTCTCGATGGCGACAAGGAGAGCCATAAGCGTCACAGTAGCCTCGCCGTCTTCAACTATCATGACAAACAACACATTCCCACGGACTCCAAATTGTGGAGTATGAGAGCCCTAGTGACCATGGAATTCCTCCGTGCAACACTCGCACAAGGAAGAGGAAGGATTCTGATGATGAAGGTGATGGCTTTGAGCCTTCGGATGATTGAGGGCATCTCGAGGAAGAAAGTGTTGAGAAAAGGCTCCGGTCCAATGGCTAGCAAGAGATAGACTAAGAAGTCCAGATCGCAGGCGGTGTAGGTTGAGACCGGGAGGGCCAGTTTGAGTGTGGAACAGGATGATGCCGGAGGAGATTATGATGAGAAGGAATAGGAGGAAGATGAGCCCGTATATCCCCTCCACCGGCTAAGAAGGCCAAGTTGATGGCACTCGCTCCAACTACAATGCGATCGCAACGAAGGCGGGCATGGAGGTAGGGTAGACGACCGCCAACGACAATATGGGCAACTCCTATATGTCCACGACTGTCATGGACCTCACCTTCACCGGCTAAGTTCATTCAGTGGATGACGGTGATGAGGAAGAGTAAGACATGGGAAGACAGATGTGGGCACGCCTCATGTTCCATGTGGGTTTGTTCCGTGGCCGGCCAACCTGCTTCAGTGTCGATTCTGTGAGTTTCACCGCCAATAACGGTCTCCCGCTACACCGAAGATTCTTCTCTTCGGAGAGCCCTAGAGCTACCATTGAAGCAGCTTTAATTGTGAGAGCTCACGTCTCGTCGTAGAAGGACGTCGATATAGTTTAAATTATGTTAAAAGAATTGTATTTAGTCTAGGTTTTATAAAAAAACATTTGGTTTACATTACATGTGTTTAATTTATGCAAGCTATTTTTAAATTTCAATAAATTCCATGTAAATGTATAAGAATTTAACCAATTTTTATTGAACTGCGGGTTGAACGTTTGCAGTGAAAATTGAATGATCGACTCTCGGATGCCCTAACAATGGACGGGCATTCAGTTTCCGTAGTAACCCAAGAGTATTTGGTTAGTTTCATAGGAAACTTTTGAAAATGGCACAACTGGTCAAGCCGGGATTTGCAGCTTTAACTCTCTACCGGGAAGGAGCGGCCTTGTCACCGTGATAATATGAATTCGATTGGATCTTGAGAAATACATCTTGACCAAACGACGAGGCTTAAGGTCATTGAAAAGAGAAAGTAAATTCAGAAAGATCAGAAGAAGAGCGTGGTGCGGCAGTGAAGTGCAGTGAGGAGAGGCTGCGAGAGCCACTTAAATAGAGGGCAGCGGCTTGACCACTTGAGGCGCGGCCACCTCCCTCGCTTGTCTTCCTCCCCCCTCCTCCCCTCCCATCCCACCTCGCTTCCACTGCCAGCTCCGGCGGCGGCCTCACCCCGTCCGGATCCTAACACCCATGGTACTTTGACAAGCCCACCAGTGCCACCGTCCGGCAGGGTTGTACATATAACGGAAGCACGGAACGGATCGAGAATGGCGGCCGAGGACTACGCGGCCGGGTGCTGCTTCTCCCTCATGTGCCAGGAGGACGGCGCCGACCTCGGCGACGGCTTCGCCTCCAACGATGACGCCGGCAACCTTCTCTTGATGTACAGTTCCGCCGACAGCGAGGAGGAGGACGAGGAGGGGTACATGGACCACCTGGTGTCCAAGGAGAGCAGCTTCTGCTCCGCCGATCCGTCGCCTTCCATGGCGTCCGAGGACTGGTTCCAGTGCGCGCGGCGCGACACCGTCAGGTGGATCCTCGAGGTGAAAGATCCAACAGAAGCATCTTTACATGTATCTGCATCCTCTTCCATTGGTTTCTTGGTTGATGGAACAGAGCTCATCGCTGACATCTCGCCTCGCCGGCGCCTTTGCAGACCCGCGGGCACTTTGGGTTCAGCCACCGCACGGCGTACGTGGCCATCGCCTACTTCGACCGCTTCTCCCTCCGGCGATGCGTCGACGTACGTACTAAACAATCGGCATCCTCCTAGCTTGCTCTGTTTCTTGGACGACGCGGACTGATTGGTGTAGGTGCGTGCGTGCAGAGGTCGGTGATGCCGTGGGCGGCGCGGCTGCTGGCTATCGCGTGTGTGTCGCTGGCGGCGAAGATGGACGAGTGCCAGGCGCCGGCGCTGTCGGAGTTCCGCGCCGCCGACGACTACGACTTCAGCTGCGACTCCATCCGCCGCATGGAGGTGCTCGTGCTCTCCACGCTGGACCATCGGATGGGCGCCGTCACGCCCTTGGACTACCTCCCCTGCCTCTCCTCCAGGCTCCGTCGAGTCAACGGCGGTGGCG
Source organism: Bromus sterilis (assembly GCA_950022295.1). NCBI lineage: Eukaryota > Viridiplantae > Streptophyta > Magnoliopsida > Poales > Poaceae > Bromus > Bromus sterilis. Next base: position 354,346,434 of record OX465595.1, read on the forward strand.
GTGGCGGCAGCGGCCTCGTCGCTGTCAAGGCCAGTGCCCTCATCTTCTCCGCCGCCGAAGGTTCGTTAGTCAGTCTCCCGACAACCACATCGATCCATGGACCGTGCTCTGCTTCTATCATCTGACCGTGCTCTGTTCTTGCAGTGGCGAGCGTGCTGGACTACCGGCCGTCCACCGTGGCCGCCGTCGCCGTCTTGGCGTCAACGCACGGCGCGCTGACGAGGGAGGCACTGGAATCCAAGATCAGCCTCTCCCCGACGTGCTTCCTCGATAAGGTGACTTGCTCCTCCACCATAGCTTACACATTCCTGCCCAACGTGTCAAACCAGTTCGCCTGATGTCGTGAGTTGCCGTGCTCAGGAGGATGTATATGCCTGCTACACCATGATGATGGTGCGCGACCCATCGTCGTCGCCGAGCAAGACGGCCAAGAGACCGGCGCCGGACCGGAGCGACGCCGACAGTACATACGCGCGCTTGGACGCCGCCTCATTCTCCGTGGCGGCGGCGATGAACAACAACAAGAGAGTGCGGCTGGAGCTGCCGGGCGTCCACCGGTGATCCGAGCTCGCCGCCGCGACACGCTTGCTTTCTTTTCTCCTAGGCGTCTAGTCGGTCGCAGCTCGACCATTTCCTCCACCATTTTTTTCCACCCTTGATTTTTTAGTTTTTTTAGTTCTTTGATTTGATGATGATGATGGACGCATTGCCAAAGAAGCGGTTATTGGCAGTGCGGCCGGATTGGATTGGTTTGATTCCCGCGTGCGTGCGATCGAATGGGGAGAAGACGAAGATGAAGATGAAGCAAAAACAAAAAATAATCAAGAAGGTGGCGAACTCGACGAGGCCCGAGCTTTTCTAAGGAGAGGAGAGCGTAAAGCGGGCACACGATCGGAAGGAAAGAAAGCTTGGGTGGCTGGGTGGCTGCAAAGGTGCACGTCGGATTCCACTTCCCGGCGAGCAGCGGCGGCAGCGGCAGCAGGCTAGATAATAAATTGGTATCTCTCTGATTTGGAGTGGAGGGAGGATGTAGTAGAATGGTGGTGGTGTACCGGGCCGGTGCTGGTGCTGGTGCTGTTGCGGGTTGCAAAGCAAGTACCGTGGTCCTCCATTGCCCTTGAAAATTCTGATTTGGTTCAAAGGCTCCTTCCTTCCCCTTCCCCACCCCACCCCTGCCTGCTCAAAGTGGACGCGCACACATGTAGTACCACCGGGTCGTTGGTGGTGGCTCCTCACTCAGCTGCTGCTGCACTTGCATTGCATGTGGTTTTAGTGCTTCATTCTGCTACGTACTATACCTGCTAGACTTAGAGAATCTCTTAAAATGAACTGAACTGAAAAATAACCGTCCACTATTCCAAACAGAACCTTCAAACGATCCCGATAAACAATTTTTCTTAAGGGTTGGTGAAAATTTACCCCTCTGAACCGAGAAAACATTGTTTCCATGGATGACCTGACAATGCCATGTGTTCCTAGGAAAGAGTTGGCGGTGTTGACACACGAACACGTCACGTGTACCCTCGACGCCGGGGGTGATACACCGCAACTCACGTCGAAGGAGACCCGACCGGAAGCGCGGTACGCAAGCAATCCGGCGGACGCTTTTGTAGACCCGAAACCCCACACTCCCGGGAGGGACCCCGTCAGGGAGCACGGCAGCTATGGGCTGCCCTAGGTCGACCTGATCGCCCCTAGGGCCTCGTGGATCGTTGCCCTGCAAGAACAAGAACGAACGTAGAACGAGAAGAAAGATACAAGGGAGAGAGATAAAATTAGGGTTTGGAAGTGTAGATATGTTTGTTCGATTGTGTGTTGTTTCAATCGGCCGTCACCTCATCTATTTATGAGGGGGTTGGACTTTCCGTGCAAGAAAAGGGCTCAGATTCGCGTCAAAACTGCCAAAAACCCGATCAAATTCGGACCCGGATCGGGGGTTCGGACGTCCGGACTTTAACCCGGACGGTCCGGACCATAGGGTCGGACGGTCCGACTTCTAGGTCGGACGGTCCGAGCTGAGGTCAAAATCTTTCTGTAATCGGGGTCCTCAAGTCGGACGGCCCGGTTTCCACCTCGGACGGTCCGACCTGGTTTTCCAGTGTTGCACTGTTTTGGCAATAACTTCTTCATACGAACTCGGATTTGGACGTTTCAAATATCAAAATCGACCGGTTCGAAGAGACAAAGCCGGCCTATGTAGAATATTTTCCTATTTGAGGATATGTTGATGTCCTAATTGGCAGAATAGTACTCCGAATGCCAGGGTCTTATTGCTTCAAACATAGTTTCGGCCCTTGAGATGGAATCGGATGATCATGGCTTGAACTACAAAGTTGTTCATATCGACAATACCCAACTTTTTCATGTAGATCACTTCTTCATTTGAGGTCATATTATATAGGTTTATTGCCGTGCCAAAAACCGGTGTCAACACATGCCCCCCTGTTTTTCGGCAAAACTTGCGTGCTGAAAAATAACTTGCCCATGTTTGTTCTAAGGACGATCTCAACACTCCATCGGCCATATGTTTTCTAAGGGCGATAATTACTTATCGGCCATGTAGATTAGCAACAAGATCTCAGCTAATCGAATGAGTAGTGATTCGGTAAACCCCTTTCACGATGAGACAAATTGTAATGCACCCATGGATTAAAATAAACCCATGGAGGGTAACCTATCATACCTGAGGATGAATCCATTGGCATGGGCATCAATGGCATATATGAAGAATATGAATAATTTTTGGACCAATGATTTGGAAACCTTTGGTTTGTTTGTTCATTCTTTAAACTCTTTTCCTTCTTCATCTTTGCCGCACTTTTTGCAATAGAAGCTTGCGCATTATTCCTGTTTAAAGTACTTCCTTTGGGAACCCATGCCATGTTACTATTTTCAAGTTCGTGTGCACTAAGCTTTTGCAACTTCTTCTTTTGCCAATACGATAAGCCGAGTGGGTGCCTCAGCTGTGATTTTTGTTCCATCAATGGAAATTGTTTTCTACCCTTGTGCACTCTCAACTTCTTCTCTTCGGATTTGGCATCTTGATTTTGAAGTTTTGTTTGCTCCTCTTCTTTGCCTTTAGTAGCCAATTTTAACACTTTAATTGGCTCTTTGTTATTTGAAAGAAAATCTGAAGTGGCACACTTGCGACCATTTTTTTAACTCGATATACTTGCTTGACCACCTCTTTCTTCTTTCTTGAGCTCTGGACCGATTTCTTTTGATTGAAACGATCTTTGTTATGCAATTGTTCATCAAACGTGGATCTTCTTGGAGTTGCATAATATTGATGAGATGATTCAAAATAAGATGGATAACGTGCCCTAGAATTATACCTGTCCCGTGATGGATATTGATTCATATAAGCATAGGGAGGTATCCATGACGTCAGTATTGGCGGCCCAAAATAAGGATATGAATATGATGCATTGAAATTTCCCTTCTGCCAATACTGATCTTTAGATTTGCGCCTAGGGGGTGATCTTGATGCTTTTGAACTACTTGACCGATAAGCAATCTTCTCCTCACTTATCTTTTGGTATTTCTCCAACAGTTGCGCGAAAGTGACTTTCGTCTTTTTACCTTTCCGTCTACTTCGGCCATTGCTTTCTTTGGTTGTGATAGCATCGATCATTGGATTTTCTTGTTGCCCCCCAGTGCTTGGCGTCTTCATCGTAACTTCAATAGAACCTTCGCCTTCAGGAATATCATCACTATGCTCATGAATAATCTCTGTACATGAAAGGTTGATCCCATCACTTGCAGTTTTTACCTTCTTATCTCTAAATGGATCGGCTTGAAGCAGCCGTTGCAAACAAATTCTACCATCTGGACCAATAGGAATAGCATGATCATCCCTTGGTGTTTCAACAAGTTTCAATCGTCCGTTATCAATGGCCGATCTAACTATCTGACGAAACATATTGCAGTCCTCAAAATTATGCTTGAACGAATCATGCAACTTACAATACATTCGTCCTTGGATTGATGGCTTGGGATGGTGATCAAGATTTCTAATATAATCATTCTTTAGCAGCAAATCAAAGATCTGATCACACATATTTGAATTGAAGGTAATCCTTTTGTTTTCTAGCCGATCTTTGTGTGAGAACGGCTTTGGAGGTAAGCAAACGAATAGTTCAGATTTGGAATCTCCCCATTCGGCTATGCATTGTGTTTTGCACTCCATCTCCGATACCTTTAGATAAGACATTACAATTGCATCGGTTTTCTCAAAAGAATTCAACCTTGACTTTAAATTTCTGAAACAAAAATTGTTAGAGCACATATGCCTCAATTAAGAGCATGTGTAAGCCAAGTATGAAACAAATAAAGCTACCCACTTAGATGTAAGTTTTAAGTACAGCAACGGGGAAAGCTTTGGCTGCAAAAGTAAGTCATTATCGGTCTCTCTAAATGGCACAACATGTTGACCGATATGCCTTGCAATGATTTTATTATTAACAAATAAATTACCCTTCTTCATTGGTCTTTCAATATTGCTAATGAGAATTTTTCTAATAGATGTATCAACAATAAAGTTGCGACCAAATCGGAAAATAGGTAAATCACTTGCTAAACATACCTCTTCAAATATGTTGGGAGAGCACGATGATTGTGTGATATGAACAATAGCATGCTCCAGTTTTGGATGACTCCCCAACGTCTTGTCCTCATCTTTTTCTGTGTTCCGTGCTTCATTGCTCAAATGATTATCAAGTGAATTTTTCTCAGCTGCACACTTGTATTCTTGATGTTCATCCTTAACCAAATTTTGTTTGGCCATATCACTTTGTTCTTGGTGCTCATCAATTTCCGTGGCACGAAACTCATAGGGCAGGAAATAGGTTCCCTTATCCTCAGAAAAATCAAGCATGGTCATGTGCTCGTCATGCCCTTTCTCAATGGTGCTTGCCTCTTTGGATTTTATGGATTCGAAACACACACTAGTTGATTCGGCTTTTTCAAAAACCGAATTGCGTCTATTATCCGAATCAATATTGTTTCTTTCTTTGATTCGCAAGGCTGCTTGTTCTCGTCTAAACTCAGCAAATATTGCAGCTATACCATCTTTCATCTTTTTTTGTCCAACTTCAACCCAATCTTCATTGGATTGTCCCCCAATGCTATTAGACTCTTTCGGCAATGAGATGTCGCCGTAATTATGCAATTGTGTAGGGGCAAGATTATATGCTACAGTGTTAGGTAAAGGAAGATGTGCTCCTGCGGGATTTCCACTTATTCGGCTATAAGCATGAATGTGCGGAGCCGAATTATGAACATCCACAGTTGCATATGATGCCAAAGAATTAATATCATGAGGTATAGCATATGATGGTTGAGGATAATTGGCCGTATAACTTGTAGTAGCATGGCCAATTCCCCTATCCACCGACATGTTTTGATTCATATATTGCAAGTTAGTTGCCGGTGAATAAAAAGATGAAACACTTTGTTGTATACTATTGGAAGATCCTACATGAGGTGTTTCAACTCTATTAACCGAACTCATCATGTTGTTCATCGGCATATGGATTTGTGGGGTTGCCGATGCATGAGGGTTGGGATACATATGTTGCATGTTGCTAAAACTAGAACTTGAAGCGTAGAGATTATTATGAACCGGCTGTTGCACACAATTAGATGAATAATTGTTAAAACTAGGGCTAGCCGATACATCATGCTCATAAGGTGATCTAGCAACAACATATGAATTATTTGCATCTACATAGGTGAATTGGGAATTCATACTACCTTCATAGATTGCCAAAACAGGCTGAAGACCGTTCAAAGCTTCGTCCCCAGCGGAGTCGCCAAAAAGTGTGTTGACGCTAAATTGCGCCCTACACGAACACGTCACGTGTACCCGCGGCGCCGAGGGAGATACTCCGCAGCTCGCACCGTGGGAGGCCAACCGGAAGCGCGGTACGCAACACAATCCGCTTGGCTCTTTTTGAACCAGACGTCCCAAGCCCTCGGGAGGGACCCCTTCAGAGAACTCGGCGACGATTGGCTGCCCTAGGTCGTCCTGGACGCCCTTGGAGCTTCGTGATTCGTCTTCCTGCAAGAACAAGAGTAGACGAAGAACGAGAAGAAAGAACACGGTAGATTAGATGTAAAGGTAGGGGTTGTTGTGTTTTGCGATTGTGTGTTGTTTCAATCGGCCGTCACCTTATCTATTTATGAGGGGGTTGGACTTTCCGTGCAAGAAAAGGGCTCAGATTTGCGTCAAAACTTCCAAAAACCCGATCAAATTCGGACCCGGGTCGGGGGTTCGGACGTCCGGATTTTAACCCGGACAGTCCGGACCATAGGGTCGGACGGTCCGGCTTCTAGGTCGGACGGTCCGAGCTGAGGTCAAAATCTTTCTGTAATCTGGGTCCTCAAGTCGGACGGTTTGACTTCAAAGTCGGACGGTCCGACCTTAGCTCGGACGGTCCGGTTTCCACCTCGGACGGTCCGACCTGGTTTTCCAGTGCTGCACTGTTTTGGAAATAAATTCTTCATACGAACTCGGATTTGGATGTTTCAAATATCAAAATCGACCGGTTCGACGAGACGAAGCCGGCCTATGTAGAACATTTTCCCATTTGAGGATGTCTTGATGTCCTAATTGGCAGAATAGTACTCCGAATGCTAGGGTCTTATTGCTTCAAACATAGTTTCGACCCTTGAGATGGAATCGGATGATCATGGCCCGAACTACAAAGTTGTTCATATCGACAATATCTAACTTTTTCATGTAGATCACTTATTCATTTGAGGTCATATTATATAGGTTTATTGTCGTGCCAAAAACCGGTGACAACAGGCGGGAGGGACATTTCACATGGGTGAGTACCCGCACCTCTTTCGCCGCCGCCGATGATCTCTCTTCTCCCGCCCCGGCTGACCTCGCCATGGCCCTCAAGCGTCCCATGGATGCTCTTCAGCCATCGCTAGTGAATGTCCCCATCGCGGCGATGCCATTTGTAGGTTGGAAGCGTTTCTACTCCTTATACACTAGGAGCCGAAAGTATATATTGATCTTTGGTCGTAGTCGTGTTGTACAAGATGATCTGATCGCTAGGATACAAGTTTGTTACAAATTTTGTTACAATGACAAAGAGGATAGCTACAAGTGGTTGAGATTATAATAGATTCTACAACTGTATGTCTAACACCCTTTCTTAATCTCAACTATTCTAAGTTAAGATTTCTCTTAAACTCTTCAAACGGCTTGACCGGTAATGCTTTGGTGAAACCATCGGCCACTTGATCTTTGGAAGGAATGAATCATATGTCCAGCTTCTTCTCTGCAACTCTTTCTCGAACAAAGTGAAAATCAATTTCAATATATTTGGTTCTTCCATGGAAGACTGGATTGGCAGAAAGATAAGTTGCTCCTAAATTATCACACCATAAACATGAAACACAATTTTGTGCAACTCCCAACTCATTAAGCAATGATTCTAGCCACGTGATTTTAGGAGTGGCAAATGATTCTAGCCAGATAATTTCAGAAGTGGCAAATGATTCTAGCCAGATGATTTCAGCAGTGACATTAGCCAATGATTTGTACTCAACCTCTGTACTTGTGGCGCCCCGTCTCAGAGGACCGGAACGCCCCGTGCTCCAACCCAGAGATCGAGTCTTCTGGAACACGACACTGCTTGATATAGAACTGAACAACTTTCTATTACCAAATATACGGGTACAAAGGGTTTATTACAACGCTGGCGGAGCGAGACCGAGAACAAGCTTGCTCCTCAAGCTCGCCACAGATCTACATCAAGCAGCAGACTAACTCTCTAGCAGTGGAATATAACTCGACAACAGAACAACGACGACGGTGATGAACTCCACTCCACAGGGACACCGGCTGGGACACCTCCTAGCTCGCAACACCGGGAACGTCGTCCTACGCATCCAAAGCATTGCCTGCAAATCTGGCATGACATGCCAGATCAGTACATCGAATGTACTTGCAGGCTCACAACAACCAAAGCACCAAGGCAAAACAATAACATGGCAGAAGGTTAAAGTATATTAATGAATTAACCATATGATCATCAACATCATGCAAGCAGATAATCATCAAGCATATTATTAGCATTAAGACTAATGCACTCATCCTCACATGATCATCGCATGATCATGTGGCTTACCTCGGAGTCCTTACAGACTCAAGCACCGACCATCGCATGGCCACTCAACGAGTTAGGTGTCCTCCTGTTACCACCCAACCAATCCGATCATCGCATGACCCATGGGTCATCGCATGAACACCAACTTAGCACAATCATCCCACCGAACTCATGTTGATCTCATGGTGTGACCTACTATGAACTGTGTCCAATACCGTGGACTCGGCTATTCGAATAGATTTGTGTTACTCTGCAGAGTTTGTGCACTTTACCCACACTATGGAGCTCTTCCTCCATCCAGTACCTTGGAACTTGTCCCACAGGAACCTCGGAACTTGTACCATAGGAGTGGACTAGGACTTCTCCAATGAGACCTCTCCACCGCATGCCTCCCTTACCGTATCACCTGGTACGCTTCGCAAGTCATGCCCTCGGTAGCCCCCGTGTCCTCCAGACACACCTGCCATCGCATGGAAACTGACCATCGCATGCTCCATAAACTTTGTCCCAATCGGGGACGGGCCCAATAACCAAACTGGCTCTCGAGACTATCACCGCTTACCGGGCCAGGGTACCGTGCGCGCATAGCCTCCCCTCGTTGGTGATACGAATAAGAGAGCACACCGATAGACCAAGCGAAGGCCTTCCCGTACAGGCGAGTGTGGCTGCACTAGTAATCTCGGTTCGGTGGCACCTGATCAACTTGTCCTAAGCATGTCTACAACAGCAAACACAAGCATTAGGTGCAACATGAGTATTTAAATTCACAGCATATCAGCATAAGTGGAACAAGCCAAGATACAATTATAGTCACATCATGATTCAAAGAATGTTTATGTGATTAGCTTATCCAGGTTAAAATGACCAACATGATATCAACATGATATTAACATATAGCATTATCATGAGCACGGCGGGAGATTACGATGCATACAAGCATAACATAAATAACTTGATCAAATCATGGACATAGCATAATAAAGGCATGTCATGATTATCATGGTTTCAAACATATCATGGATATAACATGGTAATACTGCGATTGAAACGTAGCACAATAGCAACATGATCAAGGCATATCACGAAAGTCGTATCACCGAAGGTTAAAGTATTTTTAAATCACGTCAAAGCTTTACGAAGGTGCACAAAGAAGTTGTGGCTTGCCTTCACCAATGGGGTGTGAAGAACCTCCAGGTCTTCAACACAAGAAAACCCTGCAAACATATTATGGAAAAGGCACGGAGAAAAAGTCAAACACCACTTTTGTTTGACCAGAAAATAACAACAGCGAGACATGGCATGAAACCTATGCCAAAATGAATAGGATCTCAAGACAAAACCAACGCAAAAAGAATCACCTCGTTCGGAGTTACGGTTGCGGAGATATGAGGGGGAAAAGATCAGGGGCCTTTCTGCAAATATAAATTTGCTTCTGGGTCCCTGGTGGCTGAGGCAAAAGGCGCATTTTGGAGAATACACTTTCTGAGCAGTGAAAGCGCATTTGGGGCTGATGAATAAAGGAATACGATTTCCAGAAGGGAAAGCACATTTCAGATGAGGTGGTGCCAAAATACGCCTCTCCAGTGGGAAAATGTATTATGCTGAATATGCCTCCACTGAAAACAGAGCGGGCCCAGGGATTAGCCACTGATGGGCGGGGTCCACCCGTCAGGTCTCTTCTCTCTCCTCCCCTGCTTCTCCTTCCTCTCTCCCGCGATAGACAAAACTGGGGAGGCCGGGCCGACGCTCATCCCCGTCGCTGGCCGGAGCTAGGAGCTCGCTGCGGGGCTCTTCGTGATGAGGACATCCCTACTACCCTTGCACCTCCAATAACTAATGAAGAACCAATGATGATTAAGTCCAATGAAATCAGAATTGGACCTGTTACAAGAGCTCGTGCAAAGCTACTAGAACAACAGGTGAACTTATTCCTCATAGAATCTGATGTTTTACTTCGTGAGGATTTTATACTGCCTAAGTCCTCGTATATATGTGTTATCAGGTACCAAGGAGTTATACAAGAGGAAGAGAAGGAACAAGTGCAAGTTGCACGAGGAGAGAGTCGCGAGAATATGAAGCAAAAGGAGGAAGTGCTGAAGACGTCGGACGACCGGATTGCAAGTCGGACCGTCCGATCTCGGCCCGGACCGTCCGAGTACCAAGCCGGACCGTCCGACTTATGATGCCAAACATCAGTAGAATTTACGGCTTAGGTCGGACCGTCCGAGTTATAGGCCGGACCGTCCGAGCTACAGGTCGGACCGTCCGACCTGCCCGATGCCTGCGCGCAGAATTAAGGGCTGCGGCCCATGTATCCCCGTTTGGACACCCTAGCCTATAAATATAGGACCCCCTACGTGATTTTAGGTCAGACCACGTTTAGATAAACCCTATTTCTTGAGAATAGCTCCAAGCTTTCATCTTGAATCATATACTTCAATTCGTATCGATCTGAAGTGTTGCTACTGCAAGTTTTGTGTGATCTGTTGTTCCACTGGGAATTAGTAGATTGCAAATTACCGTCTCGTGGTCGACGGCTACGTTGCGCAAGTGTGTGAAGTTGTGAATATCCAAAGGGTAGAGAGCTGTCGCATTGGCAACAGGGATCTAGTGAGGAGAGTTTATCGGCTACATACAAGTTATCTATCATCGCCCTCATATTCACCGTCCGCTTACTGAGAAGATCGGGCCACCCCATATCATCTTGGTATCAGATTTCCAGTGTTCCCTCGGTAAGCATCCACCAAATCCCCCGTAGATCGTTTTGTTTCTTCCTATCCAGAAAAAGCCATACAAAAATATTAGGGTTTAGTGTTTTTGCCATAACCTAGAGTGCATCTTTTCCAAGTTTTAGTTGCTGATCATCGTCCAGTTTGCGTAACTTGTTTTTGATCGAGTCTTAGTTTTCCTATAATTGTGTCTCACAAGTCGGGGTGTGTTTGTCGTGTTAGATTGGTTTGTGTCGAGTCCGTTTGTTTCGTTGTATTTTATCCCTCAGATTGTGTCTCCGTTTGTTAGCCATAGTTAGCCTTTTCTTTTGTGTAGCACTTTCATATTGAGACTAGCATATCTTTGCTCTTCGGGCTGCTCCTATAGGTTTTTGAAGTGCATCAAGTGGTTTGTTCAAAGTTGAGTTGGGTTGCTGTTTACTTCACGTTGAGTCTGAAAATTCAAAAAAAAAGAGAGAACGAGAAAAGAGCAAAAAGAATAAAAAAAAGGGAAAGAGTTGAGCAAAAAGCCTAGCAAAAAGAGACAGAAAAGGCTAAGTTGATTACATATTTTGTGCAGCCTTGAGTTTCCTTTTTCTCCCACGTTCATAGCACTAGTAGATTGAGCAATATTGTTCCCGTACACTTTGAGCTTTTGCTAGAATTTCTCTCTTGTGCAATCGCAACACGAGCATTACTCCGCCACACATATTGTGCGCTCAATTTCATAGTTGCTTTTGCCCAGTTGTTCTCTACCGCGTGTGTTCCCGTAGAACTTCTTGGCATACGATCAGCACTAGGATTTGTGAATTGGTATCGATAGGGATCCATACCTATAACTCCACTACATAATCCTGTTTTGTCGTGTGACGGTTTCTTATACCCGGGTATTCACTTCATCACATCCGTGCACTAGTCCTCCATCCGAACGGGTACGCATTACTCTTCAATTTGGAACGGTAAGATTCACCTTTTCTTGTCAGTTTTGAGTGAGTTGTGAGTGTCCACCACAAGATTTGATTTAGTGCCCTAACCTACTAATCATGTCTCAAAGTGGTTTTGATGTGATGCAGAAACAGAACAAGGATGCGCCAGTTACATGGGAGGCATATGAAGGTCTCCGTGATCACTTGACTGGGCTGTTGACTAAATCCGCTGATGCGATTGATACAAATGTTCAAGCGGTTCAACTGAAAGTGGACGCGACTGAAGCTGCAGTCACCACTATGCAACAACAACTTGCTGCCATACAGCAGAGCCTACAACGAATGACAACATCTGTCACGGGCATACAAGCAGCTATTGTACAACGCCAACCTGACGTTCAGGAAGATGATGGTAGTGTCCATGGCGACAATGCTGATTTGAGGGGCAATCAAGGCCGTGGGCGTGCTCAAGGGCCGGTTCGCCAACCTCCGCTTGGTTTTGGCGCGCGCCGTCTACCCATTCAGGAAGAAGATGTCTTGAGCAAGCCCAAGTTTAACATCCCCAAATTTGAAGGTTCCACGGATGTGGAAGAGTACCTCACATGGGAGCTGAAGATGGAAAAATTATGGCGTTTGCATGATTATTCGGAGGACAAGAAGATCAAGATTGCTTCTTCCGAGTTTGACGGTTATGCCTTGCGTTGGTGGGAGAGTGTGTTGACCGAGATACAAGAGACCGATGGGCAGCCTATTCGTACATGGCGTGACATGAAGGCGACCATGAAAGCTCGGTTTGTTCCCACAAATTACTTACGAACAGTTTTTGATAAATTGCAACAATTGAAGCAAGGTACTATGTCCGTTGATGCCTACTATATGGAGATGGAGATGTTGCTGCAGCGTGCACGAGTTCGTGAAGAGGTTGAGATGACTATGCAACGTTTTCTCCATGGGCTGAAATTTAACATCAAAAGTATTGTGCGGCATCACCAATACTATAATATGAATGATCTATTGCATCTTGCAAGGGAGGCTGAATCACAGCTTGCAGAAGAGGCACAACTGAAGGCCAAATACACATCCTCTAGCAGATTTTCTCCACGGACACAGTCTGCTGCGCCTATGGAGAACTATGGTGCCAATACTCGGGCTTCTTCTTCACTTTCCAAGCCAGCCTCCAATGGTTCTATGGCCAAGAAGCCAACTGCTCCTGCCACTAGTGCAGGCTCCAACATGTCTACAGCTCGCAATCGCGAGATGACTTGTCACTCTTGCGGTAATCCGGGCCACTTCAAGAGAGATTGCCCGAACCAAAAGGTCATGTTCATTAATGAAGAAACCGGCGAGTATGAAACCGGTGATGATGAAGACCCAGCCGCGTTTGATGACGAAGGATACAACAGTGAAGAAGGCATGGATGCTTTTCCGTCGCCTGCTCCTACTATTGTTGTGTCACAACGTGCCCTCATGGTGCAGCCACATGCTGATTCTCAGCGCTGTAATCTGTTTCGGACCAAGGCATTAGTTGGTCCCAACAAAGCTTGCAAAGTGATCATCGATGGAGGTAGCTGCCGGAACCTCGCAAGCAAGGAGTTATGTGCCAAGATGAATCTGAAATACTTACCTCACCCAAATCCATATTATGTCCAATGGTTGAGTGACAGTGGTGAGATGAAGGTGAATCATATGGTGCGCGTGAATTTTGATATAGGTACATACCAGGATTCCATTGATTTTGATGTGGTGCCTATGACAGTTTGCCATCTTCTATTAGGTCGGCCGTGGTTATATGATCGCCATGTGCAACACAATGGCCGAGCCAATACATATCACTTAGAGTTCAAGGGCAAGAAAGTTACTCTCCATCCTATGTCTCCACAGCAAATTGTGAATGAGTCTCGTCAGAAAGTTGAGGTTAATTTAGGACCCACATGAGAGAACAATGTAATGGCTGTGCGTGATTCTATAACGAAAAGTGCGAGAGAGTCTAGTTTGCTTATATTAGCCACCAAATAATACATGAGAGAATTTAGTGAGGATCCTACAGCCATGCCACTTGTGCTTATGTACAAAGGCGAGGTCTTGCTTTCTAACGATAATCATCCTCTTTCTTCTGGTGTGTCTAATGTTTTGCAGGAATTTGATGATGTGTTTCCGGCGGAGGTACCAGCGGGATTGCCACCATTACGTGGTATTGAGCACCAAATTGATCTTATACCGGGTGCTACACTTCCCAACCGGGCACCATACAGGACCAATCCCCAAGAGACGAAGGAGATTCAACAACAAGTACAAGCACTTCTGGATAAAGGGTATATTCGTGTCAGTCTTAGCCCTTGTGCTGTGCCTGTTATTTTGGTTCCTAAGAAAGATGGTACATGGCGTATGTGCGTAGATTGTAGAGCTATAAATAATATCACTATTCGATATCACCATCCTATTCCACGTTTAGAGGATATGCTTGATGAATTGAGTGGTGCTGCTATTTTCTCTAAAATTGATTTGCGTAGTGGATACCATCAAATTAGGATGAAAGAAGGGGATGAATGGAAAACTGCTTTCAAAACTAAGTTTGGTTTATATGAGTGGTTAGTTATGCCTTTTGGTCTTACTAATGCTCCTAGTACTTTCATGAGATTAATGAACCATGTTTTGAGGGAGTTTATTGGTCGTTTTGTGGTTGTGTATTTTGATGATATACTTATTTACAGCCGCACTGAATTTGAGCATGCTAATCATATTAGACAAGTTTTTCAAGTGTTGCGTGATGCTAAATTATATGCTAATCTTGAGAAGTGCACATTTGCAAAAGATAAGGTCATATTTCTGGGATATGTTGTCTCTAAGCATGGGGTAGAAGTAGATTCTTCTAAAATTGAGGCAATTCAAAATTGGCCTACTCCCATGAATGTTAGCCAAGTACGAAGTTTTCACGGTCTTGTTGGTTTTTATAGACGTTTTGTGAAAGACTTTAGTACTATTGCTGCACCTTTGAATGAATTGACTAAGAAAGGTGTACCTTTTGTTTGGGGTGTTGCCCAAGACCTTGCATTTGATGAGCTGAAACGTTTGCTTACTTCTGCACCATTACTTGCATTACCTGATTTTGCTAAGCAATTTGAAGTTGAATGTGATGCTAGTGGTATAGGCATTGGTGGTGTGTTGATGCAAGAAGGTAGACCTATTGCTTATTTCAGTGAGAAACTTTCCGGTGCTAGATTGAACTACCCTGTTTATGACAAAGAATTGTATGCACTTGTTCGAGTTCTTGAGGTTTGGCAACATTATTTGTGGCCAAAAGAATTTATCATACATTCTGATCATGAAGCTTTGAAATACTTGAAGGCGCAATCTAACTTGCATAGGCACTTAGCTAAATGGGTTGAGTTCATTGAGTCTTTTACCTACATCATTAAACATAAGAAAGGGAAAGATAATGTTGTTGCGGATGCTCTATCTAGGAAGAACATGTTATTGACACATCTTGATGTTAAAATTCCTGGTTTAGAGAGCTTGTGTGATTTATATGCAACTGATCCTAATTTTTCTGAACCATATCGTTTGTGTGTGCTTCGAAACGCATGGGACAAGTTCCACATACATGATAGATTTCTGTTTCGTGCTAACAAACTTTGTGTTCCAGAATCGTCTGTGCGTTTGCTTTTGTTGCAGGAATCACATGCTGGAGGTTTGATGGGTCACTTTGGGCGTGAGAAGACGCTACTCATGCTTGCTGATCATTTTTATTGGCCCAGGATGAGGCGTGATGTGGACAGGTTTGTTCGTTGTTGCATTGTATGCCACACATCAAAGTCCAAGTTGAAGCCTCATGGTTTGTATACTCCACTATCGGCTCCTACCACACCTTGGGAAGATATTAGTATGGATTTTGTGTTTGGATTTCCACGTACTAAACATGGTCATGATAGTATATTTTTGGTAGTGGATAGATTTTCTAAGATGGCACACTTTATTGCTTGCAACAAGAGCGACGATGCGTCGCATGTTGCTAATCTGTTTTTCAGGGAGATTGTACGCTTGCATGGAGTGCCCAAGACAATTGTTTCCGACAGGGATGTGAAATTTTGAGCTACTTCTGGAAGACACTTTGGGGAAAGCTAGGAACAAATTTGATGTTCAGCACTACATGTCATCCTCAAACTGATGGTCAAACGGAGGTGGTGAATAGAACATTGTCACAATTGTTGCGCACTATGATCAAGAAAAATCTGCAAGAAAAATCCTCAAACACACTACTACTCAGCTTTGTCCTTTTGAGGTGGTGTATGGTTTTAAGCCCATTACGACATTTGATTTGTTTCCTCTTCCATTGTAGGAAAGAGTTAATATGGAGGCATCCAACAGAGCAGATTACGTGAGGCAGATTCATGAGAAAACTCGAGAGGCTATTGAGAAGCAAGGCAAGAACGTTGCTGCTGCACGGAACCAGTCACGGAAGGAAGTTCTTTTTCCGCCTGGAGATAAGGTTTGGGTGCATTTGCGCAAGGACAGGTTTCCAGGGATGCGGAATTCTAAGTTGAAGCCATGTGGTGCTGGTCCTTACAAAGTGTTAGCCAAGATCAATGACAATGCCTACTCGATTGATATACCCATTGCTGAGTTTGGAGATGACCTTGGAGCGTCGAGGTCGACGCCTTTTGAAGGGGGGGGGGAGATGATGAGGACATCCCTACTACCCTTGCACCTCCAACACCTAATGAAGAACCAATGATGGTTAAGTCCAATGAAATCAGAATTGGACCTGTTACAAGAGCTCGTGCAAAGCTACTAGAACAACAGGTGAACTTATTCCTCATAGAATCTGATGTTTTACTTCGTGAGGATTTTATACTGCCTAAGTCCTCGTATATATGTGTTATCAGGTACCAAGGAGTTATACAAGAGGAAGAGAACGAACAAGTGCAAGTTGCACGAGGAGAGAGTCGCGAGAATATGAAGCAAAAGGAGGAAGTGCTGAAGACGTCGGACGACCGGATTGCAAGTCGGACCGTCCGACTTTGGCCCGGACCGTCCGAGTACCAAGCCGGACCGTCCGACTTATGACTCCAAACATCAGTAGCATTTACGGCTTAGGTCGGACCGTCCGAGTTACAGGCCGGACCGTCCGAGCTACATGTCGGACCGTCCGACCTGCCCGATGCCTGCGCGCAGAATTAAGGGCTGCGGCCCATGTATCCCCGTTTGGACACCCTAGCCTATAAATATAGGACCCCCTACGTGATTTTAGGTCAGACCACGTTTAGATAAACCCTAGTTCTTGAGAATAGCTCCAAGATTTCATCTTGAATCATATACTTCAATTCGTATCGATCTGAAGTGTTGCTACTGCAAGTTTTATGTGATCTGTTGTTCCACTGGGAATTAGTAGATTGCAAATTACCGTCTCGTGGTCAACGGCTACGTTGCGCAAGTGTGTGAAGTTGTGAATATCCAAAGGGTAAAGAGCTGTCGCATTGGCAACAGGGATCTAGCGAGGAGAGTTTATCGGCTACATACAAGTTATCTATCATCGCCCTCATATTCACCGTCCGCTTACTGAGAAGATCGGTCCACCCCATATCACTTCGGAAGCGGCCCGTCGGGGCGTCTCCGCCGGTAGCTGCAGCACCGCGGGGGAGGCCGGCAGCGCGGCTCGCCATGGCTGTGCGCGGCGTCTCCGGCGACCGCACGGGGCCCAAGCCGGCGAGGCTGCGGGGGAGCGGTCCAGCGAGGGTTGGAGGTGGGGGAGGCTCAGGGACGGCTAAATGGAGCTTTTGTGGTGGCTAGGAGGAAGAGGGAGGGTCTGGCCGCCTCGAATTTGAGTGTAGGCCGCCGGCGACCGTGGTGGTCGTGAGATCAAATTGGGGCACGGGGGCTCGATTCGTTGGGCTAGAAGGGAGCTGGGACAGAGAGGAAAAGGCTGCTGGTGCTCGGGAGGCTCGGGGACGCGCCTTTTATATCCATGACGAGGATGTCATGGCCAGGCCGTGCCATGGGGAAGACGACAACGGTGGTGATGTGCGGCGATGCTCTGGGGGGTTCGAGATGGCTCGGGAGGGACGCGTGGAGATTTGGATAAGCTTTCGTGTGGCCAACTGTGTCCAGCCTGTAGTCCTTTGGATGTTGATCACAGTGATATGTTTGGATGGATAAGGGGAGGTCTATGGTGAGCTTATCCTCACTACAAAGGTGGATACAACAAACTTGGACAAGAAGCAGAGCTCACATGGTGGGGGTTGGGGTGGTGCGAGGTTGTCAAATGGTTTTGGGGTGCAAAGGACTAAAGCTCTGTGGATTTTGGGCTCAAATGGATCAAGGCACATGACGCTTCCTTTGCAAATGTGTTGTGGTATGGCTAGCACATTTCTCTCATAGGCATGATTTTTGGCTGAGGTTAATCATACACCAGGGTTAGTAGATGTGCCAAGTTTCACCTCAAATGGAGCAATGTAGCTAGTACTTCCTTTGCAAGTGTCCAATTGGACCAGAAATGCAAAGTTTAAGCTATCATCTCATAGAATTGAGTGAATTGGCTGAAAATTGGTGTGGTGGGGTTATTTGGTGCAGGAATCATGTGTGTAAAATTTCATGGCCAATGGATACACCTAACTAGTACTTGCTTCACAACGTGCCCTGCTGACCAGAATCTTACACTTGATGATGCACTCACATGGGTAGTTGGATTTGTCTCAAATGTGGTTTGGTGGAGTCATTTGGGTGTAGGCTCATGTAAAAAAAGTTTCAAGGCAAATGGGATCCCCTGTCATGCACTTGCTTCACAATGTACCCTTGCTTTATCCATACTTTGGGAATTTATTGTGGGAGTTTGGCTAGACTAATGGTGGTGGAATTTGGTGGAGGCTAATAATATGATCATATGATATTGCAAAAAAAAAGTCTCACCAGCAATGGGTCAAGAGAAAAGGCACTCCCTTCATAAATATCCAATCTGCCCCCACAGACAAATGAATTTTTCTAGAGGAAAAATCCACTTGGGCCATGCAATGTTTTTGGATAATTTGGCAAGATATAGTGTCAATGATAGGTGGGAATTATTTGGGGATTTATGGAGCAAAATAAATAGTGGTTGCTTTGCAATCCTCAAATAATAGGAATATTCCTTTTATTCGAAAAGGAATACATGGGTTGAGTAAAATGGTGGCTTGGATGAGGTGGATCAAGGGATGATCATGGGAAATGGCTAGGGAATCATGGTCTACTTGAGCATGGAAAGAAAATATGCCCAAGTTTCAAGTCCAAAGAGGTGCTCAAAATCAAATCAAATGGCAAATCCAGAAGTAAATCAGAAAAGTTTTTGGAAAAAGAAAGTTCCAAAATCCAGGGTGTCACAGTACTTGACCTTGACACTTTGTCCTTCTTTCTCACACTCCACGAGATGAGATTAGCACCAAAGAATACTGCAAAACCTCCAGTTGACTTTCTATCATCAGAACATCCTGGCTAGTCAGCATCAGAGAAAGCACTAACAAGGGTGCGTGGGCGAAGGCTTACAGTCCTTCATGTCTATACGAGTTAGAAGTTCAGTGGAATATTTTTCTTGACTCAATGATATGTGGAAAAGGATCGATATGACCAACTAGAGGGGGATGAATAGGTGAATAAAAAATTTAAACTTAATTACCAAATTTTATGGTTAAGCGGATAAATAAGATTATCTAGTTATGAACTAGATGAACAACCCTAAGTGGCAAGCAAGATCAAACTGAAATGCTAGGCAACAAATATAATAGCAAGCCAACAAGCATAAGGAGCGAGTACAAGTAAAGTTCGAAAAAGATTAACCACAAGTTTCAAGGGAGACGTGATAATTTTTCTACCGAAGTTCACACTCTTTGGAGGTAATGCTAATCTCCGTTCAAGTGGTGCTTAAGCCAAGGCGTTGAGAGCGCTACCACGTACGTAGCTCACCGTATTCTCCCTTTCGAGTCACCTCCAATGGATGAGCCTCGATTCACTTGGGGTTGATCTTGAAGCAGACCACCACATCTTTACAAACTTCCCGGAGCACACCATAAGCAGTAAGCTTCCGTAATGAACACCTAGCCGCCTAGGAACCAAAGCTCCAAGGTTAATAAGTCAAAGGTGATGAAATCTTGCGGGGAACACAAATCGGTTTGGTGGAAGTGTAGATCGACCCTTGCTCTCTCAAATCCCAAAATGTCTACAAGTTTGGGTGGAGGAGATGAGAAGAATGAGCAAAACAAGGTTTGGCATTGGTGGCTCAAAGCAATATCGAAGAAGATGGTTGGAGGTGGAAGAAGGGGAGTACTTATACTCCCCTCGGCTTAAAGAGCCGTTGCAATCGCCAATGTCCAGGTGCCCGGACACAAGCGTCAAATAGATGTGCGGGCACCCCGGGACCAGAAGCCCTGGCACCCGGCCTGTAGATCACTTGAAAGGGGGGGGGGGAGAAGCCCGGGCACCCATGCCCTTGCGTGACCCGGAGCTCCTGTTAACCGGTGGTCAGGACCCTGGGCACCCGCACTGAAAGTGCATGTGCCCTCATGTTTGGTTTTGGTAATTAATGACAATCTATATGGACTAATGGTTTGCTTGAGTTCTGCTTTAAGATTTTTCCATAGGCAGTTCTTGAAGATCATATGTTGGCTTCAAGGTTGAAAGGAGAAGATCATGTGATGACCAAGGTGTTATTCATGGAGTTATCCAAAGATTGGTCATGTGAGAGTTGAGCATATTGCAAGCATGTCTTGAAGAAGGAGGTTGTGTAAACATTCATGTTTACCTTCAAGACATCATCTTAATGAGGAGTGTTGTAAAGACTCATGTTTGATCAAGACAAAGTGCGAAGAATGGAATCGAGTTGATCAACACACAAAGTATAGAAGATGTACCTTGTGGGATCATGTGATCTCACGGTATGGTAAGCATTGTCCATTATGCTTTGTGTACTAACCCATTTTCTATGTGTGTGGTGTTTCTATGTGAGGTTAGGAATCTTTCCATGGGCTTGCATAAAAAGGAAGATTTCATATAGCCCGAGAGAGAGGATGGCATCAAGTGGTGATGGCCATCAAGATGTGCCTAAACTAGGCTCACCCATAATGGAGTATGGGGGAGCAATCTACTTCTCTTCATCAAGCCGACGCAATCAAGAAAGATGTTCCAACTTGAGGTGGGCATGATCATGATCATCAAGCTCAAGTGGATTATGCGCAAGAGAAAGGTTTGACCTTTATAGGTTTCTAGTTTACCGGTCTCATGGTGGTAGTTAGGAGACCGGGTTATAGGCTAGGCCGCATTGTTCGTGGAGAGCTCAAACCTTTGCATCCTTGGCATCATCTTTATTGTTTCTTGTTTGGTTTTTCTCTTTGTGAGTGATGGAGCTTGAGTTCGTATTCATTACAAGCTCTTCTTCATTGAAAACGGGTTTCATATACATCTACTTTTGTGTTTTCGATGTTGATGTTTTTGTCGGCGCTTATCTTGTGAAGGTTTCACCTTCTACCTTGTTGGCATTTTAACCTTTCCTTGATTTGCAGAATTTCTTTTTGTTGATCTTGGATGGTTCTCTATGTGAGGACCTAGAGCTTTTCCATAGCTTTAAAACAAGCCCAAGATCATCAAAATTGGAGTTCGTATGAAAAAGTTACGCATGTTTTCGTTTCCTGAGATGGGCTGTCTCTGGGTATTCCGGGCACCCGGGGTCTTGGAACCCCGGGTACCCGGGGTACGCAGTAAACTTCCTGAACAGTCCGGGTACCCGGGGTATGCAGTAAACTTCCTGAACAGTCTGGGTACCCGGGGTATTGGACCCCCGGGTGCCCGGTCCCCTGGCCAAATGTCTCTGGATGGTCCGGGTGCCCGGTCCCTTTACTCCGGGTGCCCGGGGTTGGCCGGCTGCCAACGGTTGGATCCGTGGAAGGGGTATTTATACCCTCCTTCTTCCTCCTTCCAACTCCAATCTTCCCCAAGCTTCTTCCTCCATTGCTAGACCTAAAATAGCTTGGTCTCTCCACCCCTAGCCACCCAAACTTGTTTATCTTTTGGGGATTGGAGGAGATTCACCCGATCTACTCTTCCACCAAACCAATTTGAGTTTCCCCTCTAAGTGAAGGGAGATTTGTTGTTAGATCTTGGATTTCTTGGTGTTTCTCCTTGTTCTTCCTCTCATATTCCTCCATAGCTTTTGTTGCTTTGGTGGGATTTGAGAGTGAGGGATTTGAGCACTTTGTGTGTTCTTGCCATTTGCATTTGGTGCATTGGGTTGAGTTCTCTCCGAGGATTCGTGGTGGTAGTAAGTGAAGTTGAGTATTGAGAAGATTGTTACTCTTGAGTGCTTTGGCACTCTAGAGCTTGTTCCTGGGGTGCTTTGTCCCTTAGAGGCTTGGTGTTGTTGCGGAGCTCAATCATTGTGGTGTAAAGCTCCGGACGCTACGGGAGCCTCCAATTAGGTTGTGGAGATTACCCCAAGCATTTGTACGGGTACGGTGACCGCCCTCAAGGGTTACCATTTGTACGGGTTCGGTGACCGCCCTCAAGTGTCCCATAGTGGAATCACGGCATCTTGCATTGGTGAGAGCGTGAGGAGAAATAGGGCGGCCCTCGTTGGCTTCATGTGAGCATTGTGTTCCACACCCTCTCCAAACGGAGACGTACTTCTCGCAAGAGAAGGAACTTCGGTAACAAATCCTTGTCTCCATCGGCTCCACTTGCGGTTATCTCTACCTTTACTTTGAGCAAGCTTATTACCTTATTTATCTTGTGCTTGCTCATATTGTTGTTGCATTGCTTGTCCCATAGGTTGCTCTCCTAGTTGCTTATCTAGTCAACCTATCTACTTGTGCACTCACTTTGTGATAGCCATAGTGTTCTTGTTATATATATTGCTATCACATAGTTGTTTATCTTGCTTAGTTTAATTTGTTGGTGCACATAGTTGAGCCTAGCTTATTGAGGTTTCTTGCTTGGCAAATTAAACGTTAAGTTTTATTCCGTATTTGTTCAAGCCTAAACCGTAATTATTTTAAGCGCCTATTCACCCCCCCTCTAGGCGACATCCACGTCCTTTCACGCACGTTAGGGTGACTCCCCTGTCTGGGCACCCTGCGGTCAGAGACCCCAGGCACCCGGTCCTCCCAAGTGATTTCTTTCCTTCCTATATCTTCGATGCAATGAACTTTTCATACGAGTTCCCTCTTTCTTTGGGTTGTGTATGTCTGAAAAGATTCCCCAAATTCACAAACACTATGACCCCTCTCGATAGTGCACTTTTCCTGGACTGAAAATTAAACCAAAAAAACTCTTGAGTTTTCAGAAAATCACGCCTTTTCACTTTTTGCATAGGGAGTCATCGATTATTGTACCTCAACCAATTATAATCCAATGAAATGAGATATACTTGAACACCTTCATTAAACCATCTAATCATATTGACATCAATACCAAAACAAGTATCAGACACAATTGTCCTTTCAATCTACCTCTTTTAGGTGAATTTATGACAATAGAATTAGGACATGGCAGCATATGATATATCTTTAATAAACGTCCATGCAACCCCTACATATGTAAAGGTCTCCCATGTATGTGTGAAAAAAAGGAAATGACCATTGCAAGTCATAACACACATTTTAGAAGGCTCCCCCTAGATATGTGTAGACCGATGCAATGTCAATGAATATGAATGAGTGTAGAAATTGCAACATGCTAGATATGTGATTAATGATAATAAGAGCTAAGCATAAGATCAAATACTAGTCAAGAAAGAAGATAAATCAATGATACTAACATATCACATATAGTACTCAATATAATCATAATAACCAACATAGTCTCACAAGCATAGCAATAACACATAGTCTCGCAACATAGTATGTAAAAAAACATATCAAGCACACACACAGTCCTAATAGAATCTTATCCACCTTTGGCATCAAAACATCAAAAAGGGAAAAGGCGATGCTACCGGAGACATCAAACGGGGATGGGTACTGGTGGCATCACCTGTCTCTTCCTGGAACTGATATGCATCACACGGATTGTCATAGGTCGTGAGACGGCTGTCGACATCCTCAGAACCAGTAGGAGCAGGAGTCCCAGAGTCAAGAGCACGTCTGGCCTTCTCCTCGCGAAGATGCTTCCTGCGCCTGTTGGTGTCCTTCAACTGACGCTCATGAGTGGACCGGCACATGCTTACAAGGGCATTGAACCCACGAAAGAACATTCTCTTCTCCTTCTTGATGAAAGAGGGAGAAGAAACCAAAGTGGAGAACATCTTCGTGAGATCCCCTGCAGCAGCACCAGAAGAGCCAACCCCAACACCTGTACCTAAAGCACGAGTTGCCATATGACGAACCTTGTTCTCTTCCGAACCAAATGCTTGATGTCATCAGCGGGAGGATGCCTATACCCCTTGAGATGAGTAGGCAACTTGACTGGATATTATTATATTGCTTTGCATGATCATATAAAGTTGACATCATAGTTGTGGCAAGTCCACTCATTCATCATGTTTACATTATATGCTAGATCATTACCCATCCTGGTACACTGCAATAGGCATTTATATACAGTAATTGTTCTTCTTCCAAAGATATGAGTAACTAAAAGTGTGATGTTTATTAGAGTGTCTCCCAACCTATGAGATATAAAAAGGCCAAAAGTACCTACCACAAATAGGCCAAAAGAATCCACATAGAAAAGATAAAGAGAGGGGACACACTACTAGCTTTTATACACTTGCACTTCAAAGTAGCACCATGTATTTCATATATAGAGAGTATTCATATTCTTAATGTTACATACTAGTGGGTTCTTTACATTATAGAACTTTCCATGACAAGCTTACTCAAATGCTCGAGGTTTTTATGAGCAAAGAAATTCAAAGCACACCCCATTTTAATTTATTTGGAGAGCTTGCATACACTTGTAGCTCTAGTGCGTCCGTTGCATGACAATCCCTACTCCTTGCAGCAACATCGATTATAAGGCTTCTTCTTGCCTAATGATCTACCTCGCTGATGTGATACTTTCTCACTTTTTGACTTCTCAAACCCCATCAGTATGATATTTACCATTTAAGTGTCTTAATCTTGCACACAAGCATTAATTGTAATAGTTTCTCTATGTTGAAAACTGAATGACCATGTAGCCTATGTATTTTATGACACTCTGGCATAGTATTATGGAAAGGTTCCTGTTAGATTATGAGATGGGATTTGAGGTAGAGTTGTCAACATAATATTTTTTATCTAAACCTTCCTCGCTCCTAGCACGAGAACTCTGAATGGAAACATTCGATTCACACAAAGCAATAGCTTATTTTCTCATTTGTTATTTCATTGTTTGTTTAATATTTACAATAGACTATTGTTTTATATCTCTATGCTTTGAGTTTACACACCATGAATATATTAGATTGATTACTTATCTTACAAGAAGCATTTAACATAATTATTTTATCTATTTTTATTATCTACCTACTCGAGGACGAGTAGAAATTAAGCTTGGGTATGCTGATACCTATCCAACGTATCTATAATTTTTTATTGTTTCATGCTACTATATTATGACTTACATATAACTTTTTATATTATTTTAGGGATTATTACTCCTGTGCCCCTGGTTCCTTAGTCGTGCTTAGTTTTTCCCACTCTCCAAACTTTTGCTCACTTTTCCCCACTTGCTTAGTTGAAACTCTCACAAATGCTCATAACGGACGTTTGCCACCTTGACCGTGCATTGACCGTCAATTGCTGACGAGTGGGTCCGAGTCCTTATTTGTCCGTTGCTTGTTGATGGGTGGGACCGCAAGGAGACACGTATAGGCAGCTTTTCTGAATCAGATCGAGATACACCGCACCGCACCGCAACATACCGCCCCTCGGCCGACGTCGTGCCGCGTCCGTTGTCGTTGTTTCCTCCACCCTATACCACTATTACATTCGTCGGTGACACACCGCGTCTCCTCCAGATATAGCCCACCTCCCCATCTGGGATTACATAGCGATGCAGAGCGAGGACGCCCGGAAGGCCCTCGATCGTGGAGGGGATTGGGTCGAATCCGCGACAGATACTTTATGGATTATACCTGGGTAAGCATCGTTTCCCGTCGAATTGACATTCTAACTCGTAGTATAGGCTGTATTAGACTTCTGTTAGCTTGAATCGTTCGAATTTTTCTCATTTGTACCTGGCCTAACTGCAGCCTTTGTTTGAAAAAAATAGGTTTGATCCCGCGCTGGCTTTCCGTCTGGCGATTAGAATGGAAACTAGTGTGCTGCGTGGTACTAAACCGCATAAGATTTCTACATTTTTCTATCCCAAAGTGGTAGAAATGAGCATTTCTTTCAATGATTTGTGAGTTGCGCTCTGAAACACGTATCCCTGGAGCGATGCTGATGTTGTTGAACTGAATTATTTCAACAATGACGAGCAAAGATTTCTCCCACTAACTTGTGACGATCATATGGAGTTGCTTTTTACTGGGGTTGTTGGCAGCCGATTCGGTAAACTCCAAATGGATATGTTGCAGCCACACGCAGAATGGGTGAAGAGGAAGGGATATCGGACATCATCTGTCTTTGCTAATAGTAAGCACCCCGACACTGCTTGTAGGTCAACACCAAGTAAAGCAAGTGGTTCATGGAGCCACAACATGCCTGCTGCCAATTCTGTTGCCGATTCAACTGCTGCTTCTCGTGTACCTTATGCAGTTGGTGTAGAGGAAGATGCAGAACCTGACGAGGAAGTGCCGACAAATGATGATGAAGATGAGATGATGTACCCTGAACTGGTAGATATAGCCAGTTATCAAGTAGTGTATGAGGAATATCCAGAGGAGCCCATCATCCGAGCTAGGTTTGATGACACTGACGATGAAGAGAAGGAGGAGAACATGGACTCCTTAATCGATAGTGAATACAATGGCGAGGACATGCCCACAATTGAGTGGAATAGGGAAGCACCTGAGCTTACTGAAGGCACCATTTTCCAATCCATGGTGGACTGTCGGAATGCAGTGACAACTGGTGCATTGTAAATGAAAACACCTACAAGATTAAAAGGGGTGAGCCAGTAAGGTTCATAGTTTTCTGTCCATATGATAGGTGTAGGTGGAAGTTGCATGCATCTCGTATCTTAAAGAGCAAATTTATTCAGGTAATCCAAGTTCGGTAAGTAATTTAGTTTCAGATCATTGAGTAATGTTTCTTAACTGTTTTTGACATTTTTTCAGATAAAGAAAAACCCACACAAGCACACCTGCTCACCTGGAGGGGGAGGGGGGAAGGCCAAAACCAAGATAGAAAAAACTAGGTGGGTGGCAGACACGATATTGGATTGGCTGAGGGAAGAAACTGGACTTTTTCCAACAACACTCCATGGGAAGCTTTTTGAGAAGTATAAGATAGAAATTCCTTACATGAGAATTTTCAATGCTAGGGAAAGGGATCTTGATAGAATTAATGGTCAGTGGAATGACAGTTTTCAGCTGCTTTACACTTTCAAAGCTGAAGTGGAGATGGCTAGTGCAGGGAGTGTTGTGGATTGACAAGCATACAGTTACATTCAAAATAAAAGGGAAGTCATTTACAAGGAGTGCTTCAGAAGGGCTTTTGTTTGTTTCAAGGCTTGTTGCCAGGGTTTCTAGATGGTTTCAGGCCCTATTTGGCCGTAGATGCTACACATTTGACTGGAAGATGGAGAGGACAACTAGTAGCAGCTTCTTCAGTTGATGGACACAACTGGCTATTCCCAGTTGCATTTGGTGTGGTGGAGGCAGAGTCCGAGGAAATTTGGGTCTGGTTTCTGCAGCAGTTGCGCAACATTATGGGCACACCCCCAGGTTTAGTTGTACACACATATGCTTGCAAGGGTTTAGAGAGTGTAGTAGAAATTGTATTCCCTGGAGTGGAGCATAGGGAATGTATGCGATACCTAGTGCAGAATTTCAAAAATAAGTTCAAAGGTAAAGTTTATGGTGAGAACTTATGGCCAGCATCATACACATGCAGCAAAAAGAAGCATGAACACCATTTGAGAGTGTTGTATGCTGAAAATCCTCTTGTGAAGCAGTACATGGATGCACATCATGGCAAGGTGTGGTCAAGAAGCAAATTCAACGAAATCTGCAAAGTAGATTATGTGACCAATAACCTTGCAGAATGCTTCAATTCAAAGTTCAAGTCACTGAAAGGGATTTTGTTGTGGCAAGCATTTGACAAGATGAGGCAGATGATCATGATAAAGATGTCTCTTCGCAAAAGAATTACAGAAACACAATATGTTGGTCATCAAATGCTCCCATCACTGATTAAGGCATTGCATTTGAAGGCAAGAGGACATAAGATGAAATGCATTCGATCTAGTACATATGAGGGTGAGGTAACCTATACTGATAGTAAAAATAGGGTATGGAGGTATCCTGTGAACCTAACTGCTAGAGAATGTAGTTGTAGGCAATGGCAGATCCGTGGGAAGCCACGCATACATGCCCTACATCTGATGACTGTTATCGGGGGTGCAGATGGTGAAGTTGATCAATATTTCTCTGAGTATTTCTCTGTTGCCAAATTTATGGTTGCTTATGCTGACACTGTTCCTGCACTCTTGGGAAAATATCAATGGAACATAGTAGATCCTGGGTTCAAAATCCACTCTCCTGTAATGACTAGACTACCAGGAAGACCAAAGAAAAACAGGTTCAGAATAGGTGAGGAGGGTCGTCTACCAAAAAGGCGTGCGTGCAGAAAATGCGGAGTTCTGGGGCATATTGCTAGGCTTTGTACCAATCTAGTGGAGGCAACATTTGGAGAGGAGGAAAGTTGGACATCAGCCAATGTAGAGGAGAATGCAACAACAATGGAGATTGAAGATGCATAGGAGAATGCAGCTACACTGGAGATTGAAGCAAATGAAGCAGTACCAACACCTTGGTATGTGTTTGCATTTGTAGAATGCAGCTACCCTTTTGTTTGCATTTGTTCTCTTTTTTATCTATGGCCTATAATTTTATTTACTAGCTCTAGGGTGAATAGGCCTAGAGATGAAGAAACCGAAGAATTTGAAGCCATGGCCTTTGATGGTTTTGAAGCTATAAGAGAGGAAGAGGAGGGGGTAATTGTTCTATTTGATCCTTTAAAGATTATTAAACCCACAGAGGAAAAGGATAAAAAAGAAACCAGGAGCAAGCTTGGTGAAGCCAAAAAAACCCTAGTAAAGATCAAAAGAATCAAGAGTCTGAATGAAAAGAGCATCTCAACTAGGGAAACCATGAGCAAGGCTGTGAAGCCAGCTACGAACACAAGGAGCAATTCAAAGATTTGAATTTAAACTTTGAGGGCGAGTCAATCGCTTAAAACTTGGTAGATTTTTATAAAGAGGTTTGTGTTGTCAATTTGAGCTACTGTAAAAACTTATCTGTTGTAATAAGGGATTGCTTGTAATAATGTTGCTTGTACTTTGATATCTTATTTGAATTTGAATTAATATTTTAATTTGAGCCAAAATTTGAATTTGAGCCAAAGTTGATGTTGAACCAACATATGAGGTCCATTGATTTGTGCTATGTATTTGATCGAACATTTGAAATCCAATATTTTAAGGTATCAATCCGAATGAGAAATGGAGAAATGTGCTAAAAATGAGCTCGAAACCTAGGGTAAATAGGCCAATTTGTAATCAAGTTTTTTTTCGACCTTCTCTAAATGATGCATATTTTTTTATTAACACTTGTTCCATATATATAGGGTAAAAAGGAAGTCTCACTATTTATTGAATTAATATTCATATTACTACTTCATTGGAAAAAATATGATTTTAATTCAAAATCTTCAAATAACATGGTTTAGATATGAAAATGAAAAAGTAAGATCAGATCCTTCTTATTCACTCCAAAATAAAGCTTTGATGATTTTTTTTGAATTTTATCAAAACCTAAACCTTCTCTCACTCTCCTAGGAACTCTGAACAACTTCATACGTGATAGCTCATTTGTCTGAAGCTTTTTTCATGAAAATGACGTACATCGAGTTTATTTATTTTTTCTCATAACCATTTCACATATGATGACAATGTGCGCAAGAATTGTAATATTTTGATTTTTTAATTATTTATTCTCATGTGAACTTGATTTTGACAACTCACTTCAAAAGATGTCTTTTCAAAAATGTCCTTATACCAAGTTTATATATTTTTTGATAAATATGTCACATAAACGGACAAACTATGCTGGAATTTTATTTAGTTATGGTCATTTGAAATTTGGTCAAACCCTAATAACCCCGTTGACTGGCTCATAACCCCGCAGAATGGTCCCAACCGTTGGATCATACCCTAGCGCCAAACTCTACGCGTCCTATATGGCCTTCTAGACGGAATTCCACGGGCGATCCGCGTGATGATGGTTCCGTATCCTGATTGGCTACAGAGTAGCCCGTGCTCGCCCAATTGCTTTCCCCATCTGCTTCTTCTTCGACAGAGCAACCTCCCTTCCTCTGCTTCTTGCTCGACAGAGCAACCTCCCTTCCTCTTCTTCTCTCTACCGATATGTCGAGTTTCTCCTCAGCCTCCAATCCCACATGGCCGGTGTATGGTCTAGTGCCGATGACTCAGTGCCCTGACTGCCCACACACTGCCCCACTGAAGCGGTTGACTTCAAAGGAGCACACGAATGGGAACTATGGGTGCGAGTTCGTCAAATGCGAGAGTAGGCCGGAGGGGCAGGTTAGACCTGAGTTCTTCTCGCATCCTTTATCCCTATCTCTAATTTCATTTCTGTCAGATTTGGGATTTAGTGTTCATGATTTCGTTTTCATATCGTGAAGAAATGCAACCATTTTGAGTGGATGGATGCATACATCCAGAGGCTTCAAGGGTTGGGCTTGCTGGATTCGAGGGGGGATGCAACCCACAAGCTCAATCAGCCGTCGGCTGTGGAGAATTTTCCCCATGACAGTGCTGCTCCGACAGCGGGGGATGTGGAACTGAAGGTGGAAATAAAGAAGATGAACAAGAACTTGAGGCAGCTGCTTGAATTGAAGACACAATCTAGTCTGATAGCTTTAGGAATACTTGCTCTAGGATTTTTTGACTTGATGGTCATCTCTCGTTAGAGATGTTTGTCCTGTGTTATTGCTACTGTTTAGCTTCATCCATGTCATGGAACCTTAATGTGATAGATTTCACCGTGTGCATCTCAAATGCGAGAGAAAAACCTGCAACTCTCGATCTCTAAATGTATGCATTTT
This sequence comes from Bromus sterilis, assembly GCA_950022295.1. Lineage (NCBI taxonomy): Eukaryota > Viridiplantae > Streptophyta > Magnoliopsida > Poales > Poaceae > Bromus > Bromus sterilis. The sequence continues at coordinate 354,377,423 of OX465595.1, forward strand.
AGTGTTAGCTTTCAACACTTTCAGTTTCGCCAGCGGAAAACTACCCGTTTAGTGTTATCATTTTTTCAGTTATTTTGTTAGCTAACCTCGACTGTTGGATCATAACCTATCTCGTCAGATGACAGTAAGCAGTACTTGTGCAGCACAATAAATCAAGTTCATCTCTTCTGTCTCGCACTTGCCAAAAAACTAGTTTGCGGGCCCAAAGAGAATCAAGCTGCAATAGGCCCACATAGGATAAAGGGATGAACAAGCTAGTTTGCGGGCCCAAAAACAAGCGATGGCTCTGTTTATGTTTTTGAACGATTGCTTTGTTCATTTTTGTTTTTGATTGATTTGTTCAGTAATTTGATTGCCCAAGCTCTTCTGTTTCGTTGAGGATTTTTTATTTTTGAATTTTATTTATGGGTCTAATTGATATGATTTCTCTTCACCGTATGTGCATTTTTTTGCTTGCTCACAAGCTAGTATAAGCCGTGTACAATATGTTCTTATTTTTAGAAGGCATCCCAAAACACATCTTTTTTAGTTAGTTTGGCTAGTTTTCCCCACATCAATTATCCGTGTCTAAACTTGGGACAAACAAAATACAAATATAACAATGCTGTCATATAATGTTACAAGTCTAATCTCGTCGTCATGTCACGTTAGTTTTTTCTGGTAGTTTGCTTTATTCATTAGATAAGCACGGGCCGTGACTTGTACGAGCCGTGCATGCATTTGCATGGGCCTGACATGCACCCGTTTGCCTCGGGCTGGTTCCTTTAGATTAGCATGCATATAACAGTGAATAATGAGATATAAGAGGAAGAAAAGCCGGGCTCCTGTTTCCAACATATAACACACATAACTTAGGTAAATAAAGCGAAGGGATACAATTTCTTGCATATAATAACACGACACAGATAGATAAAGCCATAAACCTAGATAGAACTCGCCTCATGGGCAACACACATACCAAACTCACACTACACATAGATAGGATAAGGCAACATCGCCATGCCTTCACCGTCGGCTTCACCGTCGTTGTCAGAACCCCAACTAGGGTAAGTGCTAGGGCTTGTTTGACCCTTTGCATCATGTAAAAATTCATATGAAATCCAAAAATGGGGAGAAGAAAAGCCCTGAGAAATTAATTCAAATGGCCAGATAAAAATCTTTTTTCCAAAAATCATTTGAATAATTGTAAAATTCCTATAAATGATGCTGATCATTTTAAAAGTGGTTTGGGTATTTTCCCATGCCCATGGAATATTCAAAAATTCAAAAGGTGCCTTGGAAATTAAATTAAACTCCAATTTGAATTTAAATTCAAATTGTTTGAATTTCAAAAGTCACCAAAACTTGTGAGTGGCTAGTGGCTTGAACCCTAAGCCCACATAAAAGTTTTGGGGATTTTAAAAAATGCTCTGCTATTTTTGTTTGGAGCAAAACAGATCAAAGAAAAAGTAAACAGAAAAGAAATAGAAAAGAACCAACCCAGCCCACCCCCTCTGGCCTTGGGCCCAACTCAACTTCCCCCGGCCCAAGCCCACCCACGGCTTGTCTTCTACCTCCCCTCGCCTCCAAGCAGCTCGGTGGCGAGCCGAGCGCCGTGGACGCCACCGAGGCTCGCCTAGACCAGCCCGAGGCGTCTCCTTGCGCCACGCAACGCCCAGAGACCCCCCCCGCAACTTCTCCCTCCTCGAGCTCGCCCTCTTTCCTCCTCCCCATCGAGATCCCGCGGCCACCCGAGCGCTCGACCTCGCCGCGCCGCCGCACAGACGTGGCCAACGGCCCCCTCCCGGCAAGCCGTCGTGTCCACGAGGTCCCTCGCCGTCGACTTCGTCTAGCAGGCCGCCGAATCGAACTCGATCCCCACCGAAGACGACGCAAGCTTCAAGGGTTCGCCGCCGGCCACCGAGAGCTTCAAGCTCCAATAACGTCGTCCCCGGCCCGTCCCCGTCGGTTCTGCTCGCATCACGGTGAGCCTGCGCCTCTTTCCCCTCTATCTCTGGCCCCTCCCATGCACCAGAATGCTGCGCCGCCGCAAGCTCAGCCACGGCCGCCGCCTGGTTTCGGCACCGGCGTCCCTCCCGTGCTTCTCCGTGGCGCCCGAGAAGTCCCCGAGACGCACACGTCCACGGGCTACATTCTGGTAGCCCTGGCGCTGCTTCTAGCTGCCAGAATCGGCCACCCGTGCGTGCGCCGCCGTGCGCTGAGGTCGCCGCCGGCTAAACGCCGGTGGACAGTGTGATTAGCCCCACTAATCACCCCCCGTACCCACTGACAGATGGGCCCCCTGGCCCCTAACCCCTCTGTTTAGTTTAAACAGAGAGGGGATTAACCCCTAGACACTTACAGGGTGGACCCACATGTCAGCCCCCCACTGATGTCATGCTTGCGTCAGCATGATGCAATAAACAATTTCCAGATTAAAAAGAATTTAAAGAAATTCAGAAAAAGGCAGAAAATACATTTAAACTTTGAAAAATCATAGAAAATTCATATTAACTCCAAATTAAACATATAATATATGAAAAATTATCAGAAAATTACAAGGATTAATAATATGCAATTTTTTTATGTTTGACCATTTTAAAATGGGGCAACAGTAGCAAATGTGCATATGGCTTAATTTGAATTCAAATTTGAAGTTTGAATTTGCATTCCAAATGCAATACACTTCAATTAAATTGAATTTGCCACAAATCAGTACCCTTTACATCATGTCACAACTTAACATGTGCTTGAGCATTGTACTTTATTTGTGTCCCCCTTTGTTGATGTTTGTGCCGGTAACAGCTTTGCCGAGACGGTGATCACCCCCGAAGGAGAAGACCACCGTTAAGACCCGTGTATCGTCAGCAAGGCAAGCAAACCCCATTGATCATGTCTATAAAATCCCAATCCCCTCTCAGTCTCGCTTATGCATGTTTAGGAGATCATCTTGTATCGATTCTACCGCATATTTGAACCCATATCCGATGCATGACCTATCATCTTGTCACAGTAATAAGCAAACCACAATCCTAGCTGACATAGGAGTTGGTTGATATCATGTGGCCCCTGCAACTGTTACTGCTTATTGCATGCTTAGTGGTATGATGAGGTTACTTTTGATGTGAGTCGGGATGATAGTGAACATGGTGTTGATGAAAGTGAAACTGTGTTGGTGAATCCACCCTAATACAAGGTGAACGATGAGAGGCTGTGTAGGAGTACACAGTGGGTTGTCTCGTTGAACACCGCCTTAAGCACTGAGTTCTTGTATGGTAATCCAAGACAAAGAGTACAACCACACATTGGGCTCACTGACCCCTCTCGGCCTAGTTCCTTGATCCGTGTCGACGTCCAGGAGTCACATTAGTTCGGGCCTTCCATTTGACATATGCATAGAAAAAGAGTGAGTGGAAATGTTGCATCATCCTAGATATGTGGGTGGATCTGTGAGACAGTGAAACCATATGTCAGAGGTGGCGTCTCGGTTGCCTACATTGTCTGGGTCCGTTTTGTTGATCCGGCCGGACTCTCGAGCGGTGACAAACTCAGATAGTCGACTCCTGGAATAGACCGGTTGTGAGCGAAGTGTCGTGGTGAACATCCTCGCTGTCACCTCTTGAACGGTGGCGAGACCTGGCGGTAATCGATGGTCATGTGTGTGTAGATTACACCCTTGCAAGGTTAACAAAACTATTCGAATAGCCGCGTCCGCGGTTAAGGACTACTTGGAACCTGTACCTGATTATTAGACAACTTGAACTGGATACTTCTAAAATACACCAAGATAAGTGTGAGTGCTATGGCGTGCTTTCTCGTGGGGAAGTCGAGGAAGGCACCATAGTGGTGTAATTGGTTGAAGAGATGTAGTGAACTCGTGTACGCTTCTTACCTCAAGTCTGGTACTCGTAGTTCAGGACTAGCCAGGTCAAAGCTGGCACTTCTGCATGTTGAACCCCACCTCCTTTACCTTGATACTTGAGCATGAGTAGTGTATTTCTGATGTAAGTCTTGCTGAGTACGACTTTGTACTCACGTTTGCTTATTCTATGTTTTAGATGAGAACCCGGACCCCGATGGAGTCACCGACCTGAAGCTCGACGTTGACTAAGTTAGCATAGTCCCAGACAGCAGTCTGGTCCCTCGTGGAAGGGCATGTATGTTTACAAGGCTTCTCTAAGCCATTTGTTAAACTTGTCTGTACTCAGACCTAAATTGCTTCCGTTGTATGATGAAATGTGATCACAGACATGTGATCTTTGTATGCTCTATGTGTATATCTATAAAGAGTACTTTGTAGAGTTATGTGATGATACCTGCTGTTCATACTAGGCATGTGTGCTGCGTGTATGGTTATAACATGCATGTCTTAGTATGGGTTTTCGAGACCTTAGTTGTGATCTGGCTGGCGGTCTTTTATACACCAAGTGGCCCTTAGATGTGCGCAGCTTGGGGCATCGCGATGCGATTGTTCGTGACTCTGTCACGTACACACTTTGTTGTATGATCGAGCCCGCCCTAGACCCCGACTAAGTGATCGGGCTGGAGTAAGTATATGTAAGAGTTAGGATTCAATCGATAACATGGTTGAGGCGACTTGTCTATGAGTATGGGATTCACCACCCATAAGCATCTAGACTTGTGAGCGGATGATGAGGACCCATCTCAGATGATCATCCGGCCTGAATGGGATGCCCTTCACGTTCGATGCTTACCGAGAACGTTCTGTGCTTGGCCTTGTCTACTTAGACAAGTGGGTACGATTCTCGACTCTCCATGTGATTGCATCGTGACTGGAATTACATACGCTAACCCCGGGTCCCGACAGACTTGCTATCAGAGCAGGATTGTCTGTAGGATTATTCAACCCTTGGTCGAAGTCGAGTCTAGCATTCTATAGTTATATAGTTACTTGGGTATAAAGGGAACAACGTAAGGCTTCTTTTTCTCCTTACCCTCATCAATCTGAGTTCTGGGTCACCCTTACCTTTTCTACGGGATGATAGGACTAGGCTCATCTATGTCTGACTAGAACATCTCGTTGTTTGCCTCCTTGTAGCCGTAGGACAGTTGTGGTCGTCCAGAGTCTTCATGTTTTGAGTTCCTTGAGGAAGTTCTGTCCAATCTCCTCGAGGTTGTTTCATTTTCCATCCCAGTGTAGCCGTTATGCTGCCAGATTTATTCAGAGTTTCTGTGGATCTTTGCCTTTGCATTACAATCTTTCGACCTTCATCATGTTCTTCTTGTCTTTGATTCCATCGTACAACCTGTTCTGATTGTTGATTTTTATCACACATGATGTCAGGTGGAACTCGTAGTGCTGTTCGTCGGAATCGAGACCGTGTTCGGAATCGAGATGATGATGAACCTCTACCACCGCCTTCTGCGGTGGAAATCATGATGGAAGCTGAGAAGAATCAACGTGACCAAACACGCCTTCTAGAGCTCATCGAGCAGAATACCTCACGTCATTGCAATGTGGTTGTGAGCATTCAGGACTTCATCCTCCTCAAGCCACCGGTATTCCGGAATTCTTCTGAGCCCTTTGAAGCTGATGATTGGCTCCGTTCCATCGAGCGTAAGCTTGACACTGCACATGTTGCTCCCGATGATCGAGTTATATTCGCGGCATACTTTCTGGAAGGTGCTGCTGCTGAATGGTGGGAGAACTATGTTGCGATGCAGCCTGATGGTCACCTAGTGACTTGGCAGGAGTTCTGTGTTGCCTTTCGAGGGTACCACCTTCTGGATGAGTTGATGGAGCATAAGAAGGAAGAGTTTTGCAATCTGACCCAAGGAGAGATGTCCATCCATGAGTATGTGAGAGGGTTCAACCGTCTTGCTCGGTATGCCCAAGATGAGATCACCATCGATGCCAGAAAGCAGGCAAGGTTCCGTAAGGGACTTAGCCCCATCCTTCGTCATGATCTCAACCTCATCGAATTTGCCACCTTTGAGGATTTAGTCAACAGATCCTTCAGAGCTGAGCATGGCAATGAAATTTTCGAGGAGTCCGGCAAGCATGCTCTTGAGCATGCCCCTTCTTCAAGTTCAGCCCCTCAAAAACGCCGAATTTGGATTCCAACCAGTGTCATACCTCAAAACCCTTCTCCAGAGGCCACCACCGAATTTATGCCATCCACCTCAACACATTGTTCCACCCCGGAATGATGGTGTGCAACCAAGTAACCCCACCCCCAGCAATTCCGGCAGGGTGTGTTTCACGTGTGGTCTGACAGGCCATCACTTCCGACAATGCCCTACAGTGTTTCTGGCACCCCGTCGACCTAGTCATAAGCCTCCAAAGAAATCCACCACCAAAACCATCCCAGTAAAGCTTTCAGTCACAAGTAGTGGTTATGTGAACCAAATCTCAGTTGAGGAAACCACTGTTGCTTCCGACGTCATCCTCGGCACACTCCCAGTCAATCATGTTCCCGCCTCCGTTCTTTTCGATCCAGGAGCTTCTCATTCATTCATGTTGGAGAGTTATGCACTTCTTCATGAGTTCCCCTTTGAAGAAATGTTTTCTCCAATGATCATTCAAACTCCTGGTTCAAAGTGGCAAACTAATAGAGTAAGCCATGACAATCAAATTTCAATTGAGGGTTTAGTATTCCTTGCTTCTCTTATAGCCCTCAAGTCTTCGGACATTGATGTCATCCTAGGAATGGATTGGTTATCAAGGCAGAATGCTTTCCTTGATTGTAAAGCCAAATCAGTTAAACTCACCCATCCTTCAGGCCAGACCATTGACTACACATCACCCAGCTCTAGAATCCAAGCGCATACTTTGAATGTGCTTCCCCTTCCAGACCTTGAAGATGTTCCGGTGGTTAGTGACTTCCCGGATGTCTTTCCTGAAGAGCTGCCGGGAATGCCACCCGACAGGTGTGTAGAATTCATAGTGGATCTTATACCAGGCACAGCCCCAATTTCTAGACGCCCATATAGAATGGCCCCACATGAGTTAGCTGAGCTAAAAACCCAACTTGATGCTTCGTTGGCAAACGGCTTCATCCGCCCTAGCTCATCGCCATGGGGTTGCCCCGTTCTATTCGTAACGAAGAAGGATGGAACAGAAAGGATGTGCGTAGACTATCGCCCGCTAAATCTAGCGACGATAAAGAACAAGTATCCACTGCCCAGGATCAATGATCTTTATGATCAATTTGCTGGATCCTCTATCTTCTCCAAGATGGATTTAAGATTAGGCTATCATCAAATCAAAATCCGAAACGAGGACATTCCAAAAATGGCTTTCACTACTCGATATGGTCTTTACGAGTACACCGTCATGTCCTTCGGTTTAACCAATGCCCCCACCACTTTCTCGCGCTTAATGAATTCGATCTTCATGGAGTACTTAGATAAATTTGTTGTGGTTTATCTTGATGAAATTCTCATCTACTCGAAGAACGAAGAAGAGCACGCAGAACATCTTAGGTTGGTATTGATGAAACTTAGAGAGCACCGCCTTTATGCCAAGTTCTCCAAGTGTGAATTTTGGCTACCAGAAGTGACCTACTTAGGCCACGTGATTTCTGCGAAAGGTGTTGCAGTCAATCCCGAGAGAGTTCAGGCCGTCCTTGACTGGACTCCACCTGAATCGGTTAAGCAAGTTAGGAGTTTTCTCGGCCTAGCAAGCTATTGTCGCCGCTTCGTTGAGAACTTCTCCAAAGTTGCAAAGCCTCTTACTGAACTCCTCAAGAAAGATAAGAAATTCCAATGGACCCCCAGGTGTGAGGAAAGCTTTCAAGAGCTAAAAAGAAGATTGACTTCTGCACCCGTACTTGCACCTCCAGACACCAAAAGGGATTTCGAGATCTATTGTGATGCTTCACGGCAAGGGTTAGGATGCATACTTATGCAAGATTGACATGGGGTAGCTTATGCTTCACGCCAGTTGCGGCCACATGAAGAGAACTAACCTACCCACGATCTTGAACTCGCTGCCGTAGTTCATGCCCTGAAGACATGGCAACATTACCTCCTTGGTAATCGTTGTGAGATCTATTCTGATCACCAAAGCCTCAAATACATTTTCACCCAGCCAGATCTTAATCTCAGGCAAAGACGCTGGATTGAGTTGATAAAAGATTACGGCGTAGTAATTTCTTACACCCCAGGCAAAGCCAATGTCATGGCTGATGCACTAAGTCGTAAGTCGTATTGTAACAACCTCATGTTACAACAGTATCAACCACTTCTTCATGAGGAATTTCGAAAACTCAATCTCGAGATTGTTCCTCATGGATCTCTTTTCAACTTGGTGGCGAAACCAATCCTTGAGGATCAAATCAGAGTTGCCCAAAGGCGTGCACGAGGTGTTCGCCAGATCAAGGAGAACATTGCTAGGAGAGTTGCTAAATGTTTCTCCATAGATAGTAAAGGAACGGTATTCTTTGAAAATCGTTTGGTAGTACCAAAGAATAGGGATCTAAGGCAACTCATCCTCAAAGAAGCCCATGATACTCCCCTCTCGATTCATCCCGGTAGCACAAAAATGTACCGAGATCTACACCAGAGATTTTGGTGGACCAGGATGAAGAGAGACATTGCTCGATTTGTTGCTGAATGTGATGTTTGTCGTCGCATTAAGGCAGAAAACCAAAGACCTGCTGGCACACTTCAACCTTTGCCTATTCCCGAGTGGAAATGGGACAAAGTCGGTATGGACTTCATCACCGGCTTTCCAAAACCCAGAAAGGAAATGATGCCATCTTCGTTGTCATAGATAGGCTTTCCAAAGTTGCTCACTTCCTTCCCGTTCGCGAGTCTATAACTGCTAGCCAGTTAGCGGACTTGTACGTCTCTAGAATTGTGTCTCTTCACGGTGTTCCTTTGGTAATCAATTCTGATCGTGGTAGCCTTTTCACCTCTAGATTTTGGGGAAGCTTCCAACATGCTATGGGAAGTCATCTCTCCTTTAGTACAACTTTCCATCCTCAGTCTAGTGGTCAAGTCGAAAGGGTTAATCAAATCTTGGAAGACATGCTCAGAGCTTGTGTTATCTCATTTGGAAAGAATTGGGAGAAGTCTCTTCCATTTGCCGAATTTTCTTATAACAATAGTTTTCAATCTAGTCTGAACATGGCTCCTTTTGAACTCCTTTATGGACGACGATGTCGAACACCCTTGAACTGGTCAGAAACCGGTGAAAGACAATTCTTTGGACCGGACATGATCAAGGAAGCAGAAGAGCAAGTTCGCATTGTTCGTGATCGTTTGAAAGCCGCTCAGTCTCGTCAAAAGAGCTACTATGACCGTCATCATAGAGAGGAGAGCTACAATATTGATGAGAAGGCTTACCTTCGGGTTACTCCTCTGAAGGGAACCCAACGATTCGGTATCAAAGGCAAGTTGGCCCCACGTTACATCGGACCTTTCCGCATTCTCACTAAACGTGGAGAAGTTGCCTACCAACTTGAACTACCCCCTCACCTTTCCCGAGTACATGATGTATTCCATGTGTCACAACTCAGGCGTTGCTTCAAGGACCCCATCCACGAAGTCGACCATGTAACGCTTGATCTCCAAGATGACCTTTCTTATCGAGAGTACCCTGTTCGTATTCTTGATTCAGCAGAGCGTGTCACTCGTCGTCAGAAGATCAAGTTCCTGAAAGTGCAGTGGTCACATCACTCCAAGAAAGAAGCAACATGGGAAAGAGAAGACCGCCTTCGTGCCGAGTACCCCACCTTCCTCCCGATGACTTCTGAATCTCGGGACGAGATTCTTCTGAGTGGGGGCGAGTTGTCAGAACCCCAACTAGGGTAAGTGTTAGGGCTTGTTTGACCCTTTGCATCATGTAAAAATTCAAATGAAATCCAAAAATGGGGAGAAGAAAAGCCCTGAGAAATTAATTCAAATGGCCAGATAAAAATATTTTTTCCAAAAATCATTTGAATAATTGGAAAATTCCTATAAATGATGCTGATCATTTTAAAAGTGGTTTGGGTATTTTCCCATGCCCATGGAATATTCAAAAATTCAAAAGGTGCCTTGGAAATTAAATTAAACTCCAATTTGAATTTAAATTCAAATTGTTTGAATTTCAAAAGTCACCAAAACTTGTGAGTGGCTAGTGGCTTGAACCCTAAGCCCACATAAAAGTTTTGGGGATTTTAAAAAATGCTCTGCTATTTTTGTTTGGAGCAAAACAGATCAAAGAAAAAGTAAACAGAAAAGAAATAGAAAAGAACCAACCCAGCCCACCCCCTCTGGCCTTGGGCCCAACTCAACTTCCCCCGGCCCAAGCCCACCCACGGCTTGTCTTCTACCTCCCCTCGCCTCCAAGCAGCTCGGTGGCGACCCGAGCGCCGTGGACGCCACCGAGGCTCGCCTAGACCAGCCCGAGGCGTCTCCTTGCGCCACGCAACGCCCAGAGACCCCCCCGCACCTTCTCCCTCCTCGAGCTCGCCCTCTTTCCTCCTCCCCATCGAGATCCCGCGACCACCCGAGCGCTCGACCTCGCCGCGCCGCCGCACAGACGTGGCCAACGGCCCCCTCCCGGCAAGCCGTCGTGTCCACGAGGTCCCTCGCCGTCGACTTCGTCTAGCAGGCCGCCGAATCGAACTCGATCCCCACCGAAGACGACGCAAGCTTCAAGGGTTCGCCGCCCGCCACCGAGAGCTTCAAGCTCCAATTACGTCGTCCCCGGCCCGTCCCCGTCGGTTCTGCTCGCATCACGGTGGGCCTGCGCCTCTTTCCCCTCTATCTCTGGCCCCTCCCATGCACCAGAACGCTGCGCCGCCGCAAGCTCAGCCACGGCCGCCGCCTGGTTTTGGCACCGGCGTCCCTCCCGTGCTTCCCCGTGGCGCCCGAGAAGTCCCCGAGACGCACACGTCCACGGGCTACATTCTGGTAGCCCTGGCGCTGCCTCTAGCCGCCAGAATCGGCCACCCGTGCGTGCGCCGCCGTGCGCTGAGGTCGCCGCCGGCTAAACGCCGGTGGGCAGTGTGATTAGCCCCACTAATCACCCCCCGTACCCACTGACAGATGGGCCCGCTGGCCCCTAACCCCTCTGTTTAGTTTAAACAGAGAGGGGATTAACCCCTAGACACTTACATGGTGGACCCACATGTCAGCCCCCCACTGATGTCATGCTTGCGTCAGCATGATGCAATAAACAGTTTCCGGATTAAAAAGAATTTAAAGAAATTCAGAAAAAGGCAGAAAATACATTTAAACTTTGAAAAATCATAGAAAAAGGCAGAAAATACACTTAAATGTGCATATGGCTTAATTTGAATTCAAATTTGAAGTTTGAATTTGCATTCCAAATGCAATACACTTCAATTAAATTGAATTTGCCACAAATCAGTACCCTTTACATCATGTCACAACTTAACATGTGCTTGAGCATTGTACTTTATTTGTGTCCCCCTTTGTTGATGTTTGTGCCGGTAACAGCTTTGCCGAGACGGTGATCACCCCCGAAGGAGAAGACCACCGTTAAGACCCGTGTATCGTCAGCAAGGCAAGCAAACCCCATCGATCATGTCTATAAAATCCCAATTCCCTCTCAGTCTCGCTTATGCATGTTTAGGAGATCATCTTGTATCGATTCTACCGCATATTTGAACCCATATCCGATGCAAGACCTATCATCTTGTCACAGTAGTAAGCAAACCACAATCCTAGCTGACATAGGAGTTGGTTGATATCATGTGGCCCCTGTAACTGTTACTGCTTATTGCATGCTTAGTGGTACGATGAGGTTACTTTTGATGTGAGTCGGGATGATAGTGAACATGGTGTTGATGAAAGTGAAACTGTGTTGGTGAATCCACCCTAATACAAGGTGAACGATGAGAGGCTGTGTAGGAGTACACAGTGGGTTGTCTCGTTGAACACCGCCTTAAGCACTGAGTTCTTGTATGGTAATCCAAGACAAAGAGTACAACCACACATTGGGCTCACTGACCCCTCTCGGCCTAGTTCCTTGATCCGTGTCGACGTCCAGGAGTCACATTAGTTCGGGCCTTCCATTTGACATATGCATAGAAAAAGAGTGAGTGGAAATGTTGCATCATCCTAGATATGTGGGTGGATCTATGAGACAGTGAAACCATATGTCAGAGGTGGCGTCTCGGTTGCCTACATTGTCTGGGTCCGTTTCGTTGATCCGGCCGGACTCTCGAGCGGTGACAAACTCAGATAGTCGACTCCTGGAATAGACCGGTTGTGAGCGAAGTGTCGTGGTGAACATCCTCGCTGTCACCTCTTGAACGGTGGCGAGACCTGGCGGTAATCGATGGTCATGTGTGTGTAGATTACACCCTTGCAAGGTTAACAAAACTATTCGAATAGCCGCGTCCGCGGTTAAGGACTACTTGGAACCTGTACCTGATTATTAGACAACTTGAACTGGATACTTCTAAAATACACCAAGATAAGTGTGAGTGCTATGGCGTGCTTTCTCGTGGGGAAGTCGAGGAAGGCACCATAGTGGTGTAATTGGTTGAAGAGATGTAGTGGACTCGTGTACGCTTCTTACCTCAAGTCTGGTACTCGTAGTTCAGGACTAGCCAGGTCAAAGCTGGCACTTCTGCATGTTGAACCCCACCTCCTTTACCTTGATACTTGAGCATGAGTAGTGTATTTCTGATGTAAGTCTTGCTGAGTACGACTTTGTACTCACGTTTGCTTATTCTATGTTTTAGATGAGAACCCGGACCCCGATGGAGTCACCGACCTGAAGCTCGACGTTGACTAAGTTAGCATAGTCCCAGACAGCAGTCTGGTCCCTCGTGGAAGGGCATGTATGTTTACAAGGCTTCTCTAAGACATTTGTTAAACTTGTCTGTACTCAGACCTAAATTGCTTCCGTTGTATGATGAAATGTGATCACAGACATGTGATCTTTGTATGCTCTATGTGTATATCTATAAAGAGTACTTTGTAGAGTTATGTGATGATACCTGCTGTTCATACTAGGCATGTGTGCTGCGTGTATGGTTATAACATGCATGTCTTAGTATGGGTTTTCGAGACCTTAGTTGTGATCTGGCTGGCGGTCTTTTATACACCAAGTGACCCTTAGATGTGCGCAGCTTGGGGCATCGCGATGCGATTGTTCGTGACTCTGTCACGTACACACTTTGTTGTATGATCGAGCCCGCCCTAGACCCCGACTAAGTGATCGGGCTGGAGTAAGTATATGTAAGAGTTAGGATTCAATCGATAACATGGTTGAGGCGACTTGTCTATGAGTATGGGATTCACCACCCATAAGCATCTAGACTTGTGAGCGGACGATGAGGACCCATCTCAGATGATCATCCGGCCTGAATGGGATGCCCTTCACGTTCGATGCTTACCGAGAACGTTCTGTGCTTGGCCTTGTCTACTTAGACAAGTGGGTACGATTCTCGACTCTCCATGTGATTGCATCGTGACTGGAATTACATACGCTAACCCCGGGTCCCGACAGTCGTCTTCGCCGCCGTCTTCAGTCCTCCTCCCGTCCGTTCTCGCCGAGGTAGTACGGTGTCGGGACCCGGGGTTAGCGTATGCAAAAATTGTTACAACACAATCATATGGAGAGCCGAGAACCGTACCCACTTGTCTAAGCAGACATGGCCAAGCACAGAACGTTCTCGGAAAGCATCGAACGTGAGGGGCATCCCATCCAGACTGGATGATCAATTGAAATGGGTCCTCATCGTCCGTACACAAGTCTAAATGATATGGGTGGTGAACTCGCATACTCATAGACAAGTCGCCTCAACCATACTATCGATTGTATTATAACCCTTACATAGACTTACTCCAGCCCGATCACTTAGTCGGGGTCTAGGGCGGGCTCGATCATACATCAAAGTGTGCACATGACGGAGTCACGAGCAATCGCATCGCGATGCCCCAAGCTGCGCACATCTAAGGGCCACTTTGTGTATAAAAGACCGCCAGCCAGATCACAACTAAGGTCTCGAAAACCCATACTAAGACATGCATGTTAGAATCATACACGCAACACACATGTCCAGTATGAACAACAGGTATCATTGCAATTCTCTACAAAGTATACAACTTTATTGATAACTCTTACAGAGTGCACACAGAGATCACAAGTCTGTGATCCAACATTATATCAAACATGCGGAAGCAAAGTAGGTCTGAGTACAGACAAGTTTAACAAATGGCTTAGAGAAGCCTCATCTATAAACAAGCCCTTCCACGAGGGATCCAGTCTGCCGACTGGGACTACACTAGCTTGGTCTTGGTATGAGTCTTCATTCTTCGAGCTTCAGGTAGAAGCCACCATCGGTGTCGGTGGGTTCATCTAAAACATAGAATAAGCAAACGTGAGTACAAAGTCGTACTCAGCAAGACTTACGTAGGAACTATACTACTCATGCACATGTATCAAGTTAAAGGGAGGTGGGGTTCAATTGCAGAAGTGCCAGCTTTGACTTGGCTAGTCCTGAACTACGATTACCAGACTTGAGGTAAGAAGCGTACACGAGTCCACTACATCTCCAACCAATTACACCACTATGATGCCTTCCTTGACTTCCCTACGAGAAAGCACGCCATAGCACTCACGCTTATCTTGGTAAGTTTTATAAGTATCCAGTTCAAGTTGTCTAATAATCAAGTTAAGCTTTCCAAGCAGTCCTTAACCGTGGACGCGGCTATTCGAATAGTTTTGTTAACCCTGAAGGGGTGTACCGCTACACACACGTGTCATCAGTTACCACCTTTTGCGTGTCACCGTTCAAGAGATGACAGCGAGGATGCCACCACAACTGTTACCTCATAGCCGATCTAGTCCAAGAAATCCGCCTACCTGGGTTGGCTAACACTATCGTGAACCTGGCCGGTTTACCGAAGTGGACGCAGATGATGTGTGCGTGGTGCATAAGCCGGTCTCGGCTGAGCCGTTCTCTCACTTAGAAGCCAGGCCACAAACCTACCAGAACTCCGAACTACTGCGACATCTGGACATCGAAAGGGATGAGTTAATATGTTGAGAGGGGTCAGTGAGCCCAATGTGTGGTTGTACTCTTCATCTTGGATCACCACACAAGAACTCGGACTTAGGGCGGTGTTCAACGAGACAACCCACTGTGTACTCCTACACAGCCTCTCATCGTTCACCTTGTATTAGGGTAGATTCACCAACACATTTCCACCATCATCATGATTGCTACCATCCCGACTCACATAGCAGTATCAACATGGTATCACTTTAAGCATGCAATAAGAATTAGCAATTGCAGGGGCCACATGATATCATTCAACTCCTACATTTGCTAGGATTGTGGTTTGCTTATTACTGTGACAAATGATAGGTCATGCAAAGGAATGGGTTCATCTATGCGGTAGAAACGTAGCATGGTAATCATCCTATACAATGCATAAGCGAGACATGAGAGGGAAGTGGGATTTTATCGACATGATCAATGGGGGTTTGCTTGCCTTGCTGACGAGGTTCAGTCACGGGGTCTTCAACGAAGGGGGTGATCTCGGGTTCCGGCTCCACTTCTATCAGCAACATGACAATCATAGGATCAACATAATGTACAATGCACAATCACATGAATAAGATTGAAATGGTGATGTTCATGGTTGCATTGTGTGGACAATTCCATTTAAAAGGAGTGTATTGCAATTGAATTGCAAATTCAAACTCCATTTGATTTCTCGATGAATTTCAAATGCATTTGAATGCATGGAAGTTCATTTGAAAAGGTTGAGCATGAAGTGATGTGGTAAAGGTGAGGTAAAGCCTCTGATGTGTGGATGAATCCATCTAAAAGAAGTGTGTTGCAAAGTCATTTGAAAATTTACTCCAAATTTGAATTCAAATTAAAGCTATATGGATGTTTGCCACTGTTCACCCAATTTAAATTAGTCAAACATACAAACAAAGTCCATATTCATAATCCTTGTATTTTTCTGATAATTTTTGACATATCATTTGCTATATTTGGAGTTAGGATGAATTAATTATGAATTTCCAAAGATTTGGCTAATTTCTGGAATTTTCTGATTTCTTTTAATTTGGAAAAAGGTTTATTGCGTCATGATGGTGTCATGCTGATGCAGGGGGGGGAGCTGACACGTGGGGCTCTGCTGTCAGTGTCTCTGTGGGTTAACCCCATTTAATTAAAATAAACTGAGGGGGATTAAGGGGCTGGGGCCCACTGGTCAGTGACACTGCAGGTGGGGCCAAGGTGGTTAACCTCGCCGGACACGTCAGTTCAGCGGCGACGTGTCTCCGGCGACCACACGAGACGGCGGTGTCCTCTGTGACGGCGTTCCCGTGGTCCTCTTGATGCGCCAAGACCACCATCTTGAAGCCCTGAGCGTCGCTCTTCGAACTGGACCAAGAACAAGGCCTGGGAGGCACGACATCATCGTCGGCGATGAGCCCTAGCGGCGGCGGAGCTACTGGCCCGTGGTGGAACTAGTTGTGAAGCGCCATTTGAAATGTTCGTGGTTGCAATCGAAGTAGAGGAGCACAGGGAGCAAGTTAGACATGGCCTCGGGGTTCTAGGGTTCAAGGCTGCATGGCGACGAGCATCCCGGCGGCGAGGTGCTCCTGCGTTCATGGCGGATCCGGCTAGAGTTGAGGAGGGGGACGATGGAATAGTTCTGGAGAACCGTAAGCTCACCGTGAACTCAACGGAGTCAGTGGCGCGGTCGGGGAGGCTTCACGGTGTTCGGAATTGAACGGCGACGTGCGGCGGCCGGAGGTGAAGACGAAGAAGGGGGCGGCGATCCTAGAGCATCCCTGATCGATTCCTTCTGCTCCTCGGCGTAGACGACGACGGTGAAGACGAAGGACATGCTCTTGAGGTCTAGCTCGGGCTCCGGCCACGAGTTTCCATGGCGTCGCGCCGCTGATCTCCTCGGGCGTCGACGAACTCACGCGGGGAGAGGGGGAGACGAACAGGAGAGGGGGGGAGTGGATGCAGCGTGTCCTGGGCGTCTCCGTGGCACGTCTTGGAGGCTCGGGGAGGCGTGGAACATCGCCGGCGTCGCGGTGGCAGTCGCTGCCCCCGGCATGCTCGACAGCGAGCTGGTTGGGGTAGACGTCAGGGGACTTGGCGGGCTGGGCCGGCTGCTGGGCTGCGGGGCGACAAGTTGGGCCTCTTCGGCCAGGTAAGTTTTCTTTTCTTTTTCCCTTTTGTTTTTCTTTACTGTCTTTTGTTTTGTCTTGCTAAAAAAAACAGCTAGACATTTTTTTAAATGCCCCAAATTTTTATATGGCCTCAATAAATATAGAGCTAGCCACTTATAAAATTTGAGCACTTTTAAAATTCAAATTATTTGAACTTTAATTCAAATAGGGCTTTAAATTTAAATCCATGCTCCTGTTTGAATATTTGAAAAATCCATGAGCATGAGAATGCTACCACATCACTTTATATGTGATCCCACTCATTTATGGGAGTTTTCAAAAATACAAAATGAATTTTTGGAGCAACTTTTTATCTGGCCATTTGAATTAATTCATCTGGGGGGTGTTCTCTCTCCCATTTTGATTTCTTTTGAATTTTTTTATCATGATGCAAAGGGTCAAGCAAGTCCTAGCACTTACCCTAGTTGGGGTTGTGACAACTCGCCCCCACTCAAAAGAATCTCGTCCCGAGATTCAGAAGTCAGCGGGAGGAAGGAGGGGTACTCGGTACGGAG
Source organism: Bromus sterilis (assembly GCA_950022295.1). Lineage (NCBI taxonomy): Eukaryota > Viridiplantae > Streptophyta > Magnoliopsida > Poales > Poaceae > Bromus > Bromus sterilis. Next base: position 354,395,054 of record OX465595.1, read on the forward strand.
ACGGTCTTCTCTTTCCCACGTGGCTTCTCTCTCAGAGTGGTGTGACCATTGCACTTTGAGAAACCTAATCTTCTGACGACGAGTGACACGCTCTGCTGAATCAAGAATACGAATAGGGTATTCTCGATAAGAAAGGTCATCTTGGAGATCAAGCGTTTCAAGGTCGACTTCGCGGATGGGGTCCTTGAAGCAGCGCCTGAGTTGTGACACATGGAATACATCATGTACTCGGGAAAGGTGCGGGGTAGTTCAAGTTGGTAGGCAATTTCTCCACGTTTAGAAAGAATGCGGAAAGGTCCGATGTAACGTGGGGCCAACTTGCCTTTGATACCGAAGCGTTGGGTTACCTTCAGAGGAGTAACCCGAAGGTAAGCCTTCTCATCCAGATTGTAGCTTTCTTGCTTATGATGACGATCATAGTAGCTTTTCTGACGAGACTGGGCGGCTTTCAATTGATCACGAACAATGTGAACTTGCTCTTTTGCTTCCATGATCATGTCCGGTCCAAAGAATTGTCTTTCACCGGTTTCTGACCAGTTTAGGGGTGTTTGACATCGTCGTCCATAGAGGAGTTCAAAAGGATCCATGTTCAGACTAGATTGGAAAGTATTGTTATAAGAAAATTCGGCAAATGGAAGAGACTTCTCCCAATTCTTTCCGAATGAGATAACACAAGGTCTGAGCATGTCTTCAAGAATTTGGTTAACCCTTTCGACTTGACCGCTAGACTGAGGATGGAAAGCTGTACTAAAGGAGAGATGAGTTCCCATAGCATTCTGAAAGCTCCCCCAAAATGTAGAGGTGAAAAGGCTACCACGATCAGAATTGATTTCCAAAGGAACACCGTGAAGGGATACAATTCTAGAGACGTACAAGTCCGCTAACTGGCTAGCAGTTATAGACTCGCGAACTGGAAGGAAGTGAGCAACTTTGGAAAGTCTATCTATGACAACGAAGATGGTATCGTTTCCTTTCTGGGTTTTTGGAAAGCCGGTGATGAATTCCATACCGGCTTTGTCCCATTTCCACTCTGGAATAGGAAAAGGTTGAAGTGTACCAGTAGGTCTTTGGTGTTCTGCCTTAATGCGACGACAAACATCACATTCGGCAACAAATTGAGCAATGTCTCTCTTCATCCTAGTCCACCAAAATCTCTGGCGTAGATCTCGGTACATTTTTGTGCTACCGGGATGAATCGAGAGGGTTGTGTCATGGGCTTCTTTGAGGATGAGTTGCCTTAGATCTCTATTATTAGGTACTACCAAACGATTTCTAAAGAATATCGTTCCTTCACTATCTGTGGAGAAACAGTTAGCAACTCCTCTAGCAATGTTCTCCTTGATCCGGCGAACACCTCGTGCACGCCTTTGGGCAACTATGATTTGATCCTCAAGAGTTGGTTTCGCCACCAAGGTAGAAAGATAGCCATGAGGAACAATCTCAAGATTGAGCTTGCAAAATTCCTCATGAAGAAGTGGTTGATACTGTTGTAACATGAGGTTGTTACAATACGACTTTCGACTTAGTGCATCAGCCATGACATTGGCTTTGCCTGGGGTGTAAGAAGTTCCTACGTCGTAATCTTTTATCAACTCAATCCAGCGTCTTTGCCTGAGATTAAGATCTGGCTGGCTAAAAATGTATTTGAGGCTTTGGTGGTCGGAATAGATCTCATAACGGTTACCAAGGAGGTAACGTCGCCAAGTTGTTAGGGCATGAACTGTAAGGCCCGATATGCGGTACTGTTCCAGATCTAGATGTTTCCATCCAGATCCGGGGACAAAGCACATATCGGTCCCACCGCGACATATGACGAAGTCATATGCCCCGGATTTCCAACATGATATCACAACATTACAGATACAAGGATACAACATCTCATACAATCGGCATACAACTGCCTCAATACAATACAACAGCGGAAGATACATGTCTGGTTACAGACTACAATCAAATGCCTACTGGCAAAGAGAAAAACATCGATTCCCATAACCACACGGGTCCAGGCCCTCCGCCGGGATCCGCCTAACTATTCGTCGTCGAGTCTCCACGTGAAACATCGATCACCATGCCTGTTGTCGATCAAGAACCCTGAAAAGATTTTGGGGGTAGTATCATGAGTACAGAGGTACTCAACATCCAACTGTAGTGGTCATCTGACCCAGCAAGGACTTCATCACTCGTCATTCTAGGAAAACTAGTAGTTTACGGTAAGGAAGGGGAAAGTGGCGAGGTTGCTGCCGCACTAGCATTTATGGAGTGGCTAGATCTAGAGAGTAAGGTAAGAAGCCAAGAATTCGATGAGGAATCGCCTCCAACAAGTCTTGCTATCAACTACTTGCGCAAACATAACACCTATCCTATCCTTGTCCTCCTCTTCGCATCCCGACGAAGAAGAAGCAATCAAGGCACACACACGCGTTGATCAAGTTATATTAAGATTATCTCAGTTGTTGTTGTCTATGAACAAGGAGTAGGTCTCAATTCGTCCATAACCGTGGACACGGCTTCTCGAAAATATTTAACCCTGCAGGGGTGTACCGACTGCCCATTACAAGGCTCCGCACGCACGCCATCTCTCTCAGTTGCTACCCATCACAGGCAACCATTTTATGATTTAGTTCCAAGAGATCTGAAACGACAGGTCCCTCTAACTAACAACGAACAAATCCGGGTGGCCCCCGGGGAGTCGACAACCAATCCAAAAGCTGGCCATGCTCTCGGATCGGACTCTTCCGTCTCAACAGGGTTTGGGTTACCGAGACGCCTCACGTGAGGCCTCGGGCCCTCGCCGGTCAAAGGGGGACCAACAGGGAAACGATGTCTCCGCTGGTCCGGGTTGGTTGGAAAACTACTGGCGTACGACCAGCACACACACGGTTTCAAAAGGTAAAATCAGCTTGGGACACCACTAGAAATGCTTGAAGCTAGGTAGGTAAGAAAAGGGGACCCCATAAAATCGCACATGCGATTAGGCACGCTCAGTCTTAAAACCAATACCCGGAACTCGGATCCTAGGTGACTCGAATGGAACAAAGCGTCGGGGCAGGATAGCCTAGAACTTCCATTCTTCGTCGAATATAGTCAACATTATAATAACCATCTGATCATAAACAACAATATAATAATGATAAATGTGATATCCCAACCCAAGGAGTAACAGGGTAACATCGTAGCATCCTAAGCATGCATACTAAGCAGGGGGTGAGCAACGAGCAATAGTAACATAGCAGTACAAGGTTTGCTGGGAAGGGACATGGCTGTATCGGTTTGAAAGAGGCTGTAAACATGTGGTAGGATCAAACATCGAAGCTAACCTAGACTAGCATGCAAACCGCTGGTTGAAATAGAATGGATCATAAGTAATGTATAGTCCTTGCCTGTTGATAAGTAGGGTTCCGAAGGTGTAGCCGATCGCAAGCTCGCATCGTCTCCGAAGGTACCCGCGGAAGCACACAAGACGATAAACACTGGAAAGCAATCAACGAGCAAGCATCTATTACTACGAGGCAAACACGAGCAAGCATCAACAAGAAGTAACACGAGACATCGCACCTACCGTCGAGAGCGGTTACTAACAATTTAAGTGGAGTACTCGTCACACACGACGATACCGCACGTTTACGGTGGTTCAAGTTGCTTAAGCTACCGGTGATCAACCAACGGTTATTAACATGGCAACTCAAGCAAGCATGGCATAGCACACAAAAATTTCAAGAGGTTAAGCATAAAGTAAACTATCTATGCTAGTCAATTTAAGTGAGGCACAACCTAAACATGGCATTCCACTAAGTGCCGCACGATGATTAAAAGATTTGGTACTGCTCTTTCCTAAACCATATTTTAGATTGGTTAACAACAGCAAACAATAGCATAAACACAAAGTACACGAAAAACTGATCAAGTTACATATAAAGAACACCCCAAACGGAGTTACGGTTAAAAAGATACAAGCAAAACAAGTTACGGGCACAATCTGCCAACATCAGGAAGCACACTTTAGAGCAATGCATAAACAGGATAATCAATGCAAACATGCTCACAAATGATATGAAACTAAAGTAGATATGCCAGGGAAGGCATGGCAAAAAGAATAGTGCAATTAGGCATCACAGATCAAAAGATATTAAGCAAACAACATGGCATCGCAAAGTAACAGACTTAGAGAAAAACAGAGGTGGCTGTCAAAAACAGCGGGATAGAAACTTTGGAGCTAAAAACTATATGACCAACAAGCATATCATGACAATGCAATACATATAATGAAAGTAGACATGATGCTTAACAATATGCAATTGGAATCACTCAATTCCGATAAACGGTCGCGACACACTCGTCGACCAAAGTTGCAACAAAATAACAGTTTCAGCAACAGCAGCACAATAACAGGAATTTGTAGCAGTTTAACGGCCTGATGCCCAATTTAGCACACAATTACACAATCAATATGAGCTCAAATGCAAAAACTTTCTACATACGAATGCTAGAGCACGCAAAACTGAGCAACTTTCATTTTGGGGGCACGTTCATCGGAGCTACGGTTTAACGGGAAATCGCATCGCAAAACGGGATCAGCAACAATAATTCTCAGACTTAGCAAAAAATTACAGGGTTAAAAGAAAAAAAAACAGAAGGAAAAAAGTTAAAATAAAAAGCGTTGGGCTGGCTCACCCAGTGGGCTCGGCCCATCTGGAGCGGGAGAGGCCGGTGGCGGCCTGGGCCTCGCAGGCCGGATGGCTGCTGGCGGTTGGTGGCTGGCCGGCCTCCTCGTCCCGACTGGAGCGAGGGCAAGGCGGCAGCTCCGTTCGTCTCCTGGACGCGGCGGCGCGAGCTCACCGGCCGGCGGCGGCCACGTCCTAGCGAGGGACGACGAGGAGCGGTCTGAGGAGGGCGAGGCCGGCTGGCTACCGGATCCGGCGGCGCCAAGCTTCAAGGCGGCGAGGTGAGGCCCCGGGCCGCCGGCGAGCTCGGGGTGGCTCCCATGGCGAGGCGGCGGCCGTCCCTGCGATGGAGGAGAAGGAGGAGGTCAGGAGAGAGAGGAGGGTCGCGGGAGGAGAGGCGGAGCGACCTGGGTGGCCGGCGGCGCGGCGAGCTTGCCGGAGCAACGGCAGCGCGGTAGCTGGAGGAGGCGGGCGGCCGAGGGCTTCCAAGCCTAGATCGGGCCCGAGCTGCGGCCCGGCGGGACCCGGATTCGGCTGGAGGTGGGAGGGGGCTACGTGGCGGATCTGGAGCCTCAGATCTTCAGATCTGACGGCCAGAAATGCCCAGGGGCTAGGGTTTCGGATTTGGAAGCCTATGGGGCAGAATTTGGAGCAACTTTAGGGGGGTGGCTGCAAATTTTACATGGCGGAAACCCTAGAAGGCCTAGGGGAGTGTGGTGGTCTATATATAGGCAGGTTGGCTGGACAGTTTAAGCAAATACCCCCGGTACCCCTCTCACGTGTCCGGTGATCGCGTTCATGACCGCCGAGACTTCGTACGGACTCCGATTCAGACGAAACTTTGACCTACGCGCTCAGTGCGTTGAGCCCGTCGATCGTACCTCACTGCGGTGACATTCCGACAACATTTTTCGGCGCCCCATAAAATAATCCGTTTATTAAATAAACGGGGTTTGCGTTCCGGTGGCGATGGCTGGACTTGTGCCGGTTGCGACGGTGCTCGGGTGAAACCCGGTGTCATACAAGTCGTGTGCCGTGGTGGGAAGGGGTCGGTCTCCGTTCGATACGAGATAAGAGGGGGGAAAATAATCGCCGATCGATAAATCGGGGATGCAAACACCGCAAACAAATCAGACAATCAAACAATTCACACCGAAAACAAAATTTTTAATTTTTGTGAAAACTGGGCTATTACATGAACTATGGCAGCGAGTTCAAGATCATGGGTAGGATAGTTCTCTTCATGTGGCCGCAACTGGCGTGAAGCATAAGCTACCACATATCGATCTTGCAGAAGTATGCATCCTAACCCTTGCCGTGATGCGTCACAAAAGATCTCGAAATCCTTTTTGGTGTCTGGAGGTGCAAGTACGGGTGCAGAAGTCAATCTTATTTTTAGCTCTTGAAAGCTTTCCTCGCACTTGGGAGTCCATTGGAATTTCTTATCTTTCTTGAGGAGTTCAGTTAGAAGCTTTGCAACTTTAGAAAAGTTCTCGACGAAGCGGCGTCAATAGCTGGCTAGGCCAAGGAAACTCCTAACTTGCTTAACCGATTCAGGTGGAGTCCAGTCAAGGACAACCTGAACTCTCTTGGGGTTCACAGCAATGCCTTTTGCAGAAATCACGTTGCCTAAGTAGGTCACTTCTGGTAGCCAAAATTCACACTTGGAAAATTTAGCATACATGCGATGCTCTCTAAGTTTCATCAATACCAGCCTTAGGTGTTCGGCATGTTCTTCTTCGTTCTTCGAGTAGATGAGAATGTCATCGAGATAAACTACAACAAATTTATCTAAGTATTCCATGAAGATCTAATTCATCATGCGTGAGAAAGTGGCGGGGGCATTGGTTAAACCAAAGGACATGACGGTGTACTCGTAAAGACCATAACGAGTAGTAAAAGCCATTTTGGGAATGTCCTCGTTTCGGATTTTGATTTGATGATAGCCTAATCTCAAATCCATCTTGGAGAAGACAGAGGATCCTGCAAGTTGATCATAAAGATCATTGATCCTGGGCAGTGGGTACTTGTTCTTTATCGTCGCTAAATTTAGTGGGCGATAGTCTACGCACAACCTTTCTGTTCCATCTTTCTTCGTTACGAACAGAACGAGGCAACCCCATGGCGATGAGCTAGGGCGGATGACGCCTTTTGCCAACAATGCTTCAAGTTGGATTTTAAGCTCAGCTAGCTCACGTGGGGCCATTTTGTATGGGCGTCTGGAAATTGGTGCGGTTCCGGGCATAAGATCCACTATGAACTCTACACATCTGTCGGGTGGCTAGGTTTAAGGAGTTGGGTTACTCGGCAGTTCTTTTAGAGGATGACCATGGATACTAGGGGCTACACCAGATATGTCAGAGTAGCAAAGTACCCCAACACGATGGTTAGTGTGGCTATTCTGGCTGGAAGACATCTAAAGGGGGAGGAAGAGCTGCAAAGGAATCACTATAGGTTTCTAGAACAACCTACATCAAACACTATGGAACTATCGGGAATGCCACCTAAGAAAATCTTCTGGAAGGACAACCGAAATAGAGGGAAAGATTTTGCAAATGCATCAGATTATGAAGATAACTGGAATGATTCGGACAGCATAACGGCTGTAATTGCAAGAAAACAATTTTCTTTCAATGTAGATACATCACTTACATAATACGATGTAAGAAATCAGCATTACAACAACGCTAGGAAACCGGACATAACTTTCCTACGGCTACAAGGAAGCAATCAACGAGATGTTCTAGTAAGACATGGATGAGCCTAGTCCTATCTTCCCGTAGAAAAGATGAGGGTGACTCAGAACTCAGATCGATGAGGTAAGGAGAAAAAGAAGCCTTACGTTGTTCCCTTATATACCCAGAGTAACTATATAACTATAGCAAGCTAGACTCGACTTCGGCCAAGGCTAATAATCCTACAGCCAGTCCTGCTCTGATACCAAGTCTGTCGGGACCCGGCGTTAGCGTATGCAAGAATCGTTACAACACAATCATATGGAGAGACGAGAACCGTACCCACTTGTCTAAGCAGACAAAGCCAAGCACAGAACGTTCTCGGAAAGCATCGAACGTGAGGGGCATCCCATCCAGACCGGATGATCAACTGAAATGGGTCCTCATCGTCCATACACAAGTCTAAATGATATGGGTGGTGAACTCCCATAGTCATAGACAAGTCGCCTCAACCATACTATCGATTTTATTATAACCCTTACATAGACTTACTCCAGCCCGATCACTTAGTCGGGGTCTAGGGCGGGCTCGATCATACATCAAAGTGTGCACGTGACGGAGTCACGAGCAATCGCATCGCGATGCCCCAAGCTGCGCACATCTAAGGGCCACTTGGTGTATAAAAGACCGCCAGCCGGATCACAACTAAGGTCTCGAAAACCCATACTAAGACATGCATGTTATAATCATACACGCAACACACATGTCCAGTAGGAACAGCAGGTATCATTGCAATTCTCTACAAAGTATACAAATTTATTGATAACTCTTACAGAGTGCACACAGAGATCACAAGTCTGTGATCCAACATTACATCAAACATGCGGAAGCAAAGTAGGTCTGAGTACAGACAAGTTTAACAAATGGCTTAGAGAAGCCTCATCTATAAACAAGCTCTTCCACGAGGGAACCAGTCTGCCGACTGGGACTACACTAGCTTGGTCTTGGTCTGAGTCTTCATTCTTCGAGCTTCAGGTAGAAGCCACCATCGGGGTCGGTGGGTTCATCTAAAACATAGAATAAGCAAACGTGAGTACAAAGTCGTACTCAACAAGACTTACGTAGGAACTATACTACCCATGCACATGTATCAAGGTAAAGGGAGGTGGGGTTCAATTGCAGAAGTGCCAGCTTTGACTTGGCTAGTCCTGAACTACGAGTACCAGACTTGAGGTAAGAAGCGTACATGAGTCCACTACATCTCCAACCAATTACACCACTATAGTGCCTTCCTCGACTTCCCCACGAGAAAGCACGCCATAGCACTCACGCTTATCTTGGTAAGTTTTATATTTACCTAGTTCAAGTTGTCTAATAATCAAGCTAAGCTTTTCAAGAAGTCCTTAACCGCGGACGCGGCTATTCGAATAGTTTTGTTAACCCTGCAGGGGTGTACCGCTACACACACGTGTCATTAGTTACCGCCTTTTGCGTGTCATCGTTCAAGAGATGACATCGAGGATGCCACCACAACTGTTACCTCATAGCCGATCTAGTCCAAGAAAGCCGCCTACCTGGGTTGGCTACCACTATCGTGAACCCGGCCGGTTTACCGAAGTGGACCCAGATGATGTGTGTGTGGCGCATAAGCCGGTCTCGGCTGAGCCGTTCTCTCACTTAGAAGCCAGGCCACAAACCTACCAGAACTCCAAACTACTGCGACATCTGGACATCGAAAGGGATGAGTTAATAGGTTGAGAGGGGTCAGTGAGCCCAATGTGTGGTTGTACTCTTCATCTTGGATCACCACACAAGAACTCGGACTTAGGGCGGCGTTCAACGAGACAACCCACTGTGTACTCCTACACAGCCTCTCATCGTTCACCTTGTATTAGGGTAGATTCACCAACACATTTCCACCATCATCATGATTGCTACCATCCCGACTCACATAATAGTATCAACATGGTTTCACTCTAAGCATGCAATAAGCATTAGCAGTTGCAGGGGCCAGATGATATCATTCAACTCCTACATTTGCTAGGATTGTGGTTTGCTTACTACTGTGACAAATGATAGGTCATGCAAAGGTATGGGTTCATCTATGCGGTAGAAACGTAGCATGGTAATCATCCTATACAATGCATAAACGAGACATGAGAGGGAAGTGGGATTTTATCGACATGATCAATGGGGGTTTGCTTGCCTTGCTGACGAGGTTCAGTCACGGGGTCTTCAACGAAGGGGGTGATCTCGGGTTCCAGCTCCACTTCTATCAGCAACATGACAATCATAGGATCAACATAATGTACAATGCACAATCACATGAATAAGATTGAAATGGTGATGTTCATGGTTGCATTGTGTGGACAATTCCATTTAAAAGGAGTGTATTGCAATTGAATTGCAAATTCAAACTCCATTTGATTTATCGATGAATTTCAAATGCATTTGAATGCATGGAAGTTCATTTGAAAAGGTTGAGCATGAAGTGATGTGGTAAAGGTGAGGTAAATCCTCTGATGTGTGGATGAATCCATCTAAAAGAAGTGTGTTGCAAAGTCATTTGAAAATTTACTCCAAATTTGAATTCAAATTAAAAGCCATATGGATGTTTGCCACTGTTCACCCAATTTAAATTGGTAAAACATACAAACAAAGTCCATATTCATAATCCTTGTATTTTTCTGATAATTTTTGACATATTATTTGCTATATTTGGAGTTAGGATGAATTAATTATGAATTTCCAAAGATTTGGCTAATTTCTGGAATTTTCTGATTTCTTTTAATTTGGAAAAAGGTTTATTGCGTCATGCTGGTGTCATGCTGACGCAGGGGGGCTGACACGTGGGGCCCTGCTGTCAGTGTCTCTGTGGGTTAACCCCGTTTAATTAAAATAAACTGAGGGGGATTAAGGGGCTGGGGCCCACTGGTCAGTGACACTGCAGGTGGGGCCAAGGTGGTTAACCTCGCCGGACACGTCAGTTCGCCGGCGACGTGTCTCCAGCGACCACCCGAGATGGCGGTGTCCTCTGTGACGGCGTTCCCGTGGTCCTCTTGATGCGCCAAGACCACCATCTTGAAGCCCTGAGCGCCGCGCTTCGAACTGGACCAAGAACAAGGCCTGGGGGGCACGGCATCGTCGTCGGCGACGAGCCCTAGAGGCGGTGGAGCTACTGGCCCGAGGTGGAACTAGCTGTGAAGCGCCATTTGAAACGTTCGTGGTTGCAATCGAAGCAGAGGAGCACAGGGAGCAAGTTAGACATGGCCTCGGGGTTCTAGGGTTCAAGGCTGCACGGCGACGAGCATCCCGGCGGCGAGGTGAACTTGCGTTCATGGCGGACCCGGATAGAGTTGAGGAGGGGGACGATGGAATAGTTCGGGAGAACCGTAAGCTCACCGTGAACTCAACGGAGTCAGTGGCGCGGTCGGGGAGGCTTCATGGCGGTCGGAATTGAACGGCGACGTGCGGCGGCCGGAGGTGAAGACGAAGAAGGGGGCTGCGATCCTAGAGCATCCCTGATCGATTCCTTCTGCTCCTTGGCGTAGACGACGACGGTGAAGACGAAGTACATGCTCTTGAGGTCTAGCTCGGGCTCCGTCCACGAGTTTCCATGGAGGCCGCGCTGCTGATCTCCTCGGGCGTCGACGAACTCACGTGGGGAGAGGGGGAGACGAACATGAGAGGGGGGGGGAGTGGATGCAGCGTGTCCTGGGCAACTCCGTGGCACGTCTTGGAGGCTCGGGGAGGCGTGGAACATTGCCGGCGTCGCGGTGGCAGTCGCTGCCCCCGGCATGCTCGACAGCGAGCTGCTTGGGGTAGACGACAGGGGACTTGGCGGGCTGGGCCGGCTTCTGGGCTGCGTGGTGACAAGTTGGGCCTCTTCGGCCAGGTAAGTTTTCTTTTCTTTTTCCCTTTTGTTTTTCTTTACTGTCTTTTGTTTTGTCTTGCTAAAAAAATAGCTAGACATTTTTTAAATGCCCCAAATTTTTATGTGGCCTCAATAAATATAGATCTAGCCACTTATAAAATTTGAGCACTTTTAAAATTCAAATCATTTGAACTTTAATTCAGATAGGGGTTTAAATTTAAATCCATGCTCCTGTTTGAATATTTGAAAAATCCATGAGCATGGGAATGCTACCACATCACTTTATATGTGATCCCACTCATTTATGGGAGTTTTCAAAAATACAAAAGGAATTTTTGGAGCAACTTTTTATCTGGCCATTTGAATTAATTCATCTGGGGGGGTGTTCTCTCTCCCATTTTTATTTCTTTTGAATTTTTTTTATCATGATGCAAAGGGTCAAGCAAGCCCTAGCACTTACCATAGTTGGGGTTATGACATACGGGATGTTGTGCATGCGGTTGGGAGTGCGGAAGATGCTCTCGAAGTCAATGAAGATGTTGTAGGTGGTGAATGCGATGAACTCGCACCCACACCAAAATACCTTTCCGAGTAGGTAGTAGGCATCAAACTTGTTGGTAAAGTGGGCGACGAGCCCAATCGCTGGAGATTGGCTGTTGGGACGATGTTCCTTGAGGTGGAACATGGACGGTGAGCCCTACGGGAGGTGGGTATAGCCCGCACGAAGGAACCAGTCGGCAAGCTCATGAGCACCCTTCTAGCGTGAGAACACTCACACGCGGAGCGAGTGCTCGACGACGACGAAGCCGGGGTACCACATCTCCAGCACGGTGGGCGGCAGGAGGAACGTCGGCTCGTTGAACTACATCCTCTTCGCAATGCTGCGTGTTTGCTTTGTATTTTGGGGAAGAAGAGAAGGGGGGAGACGCATACGGATGTGTAGAAGGAAGAGGCAACCTAGGGCAGTTTAAATAGCCAGGGGAGAGGAAGAGGAGAGGTTTAATGAAAGGCATCGTGAATCGAATGCATGCGTGAATAAATGCATGCGTGAATCAATGCGACCGTGAATCGATGCCACTGTGGGAAACAACGCAACAACTGAATCAAGGGTGTGCCTCTGCGAGCGTGCATGACTCGACGCGTCAAACGATTGTGTGTGTGCTCTGTGTGCAACTGAATCAAGCCTGCACATCTTCCCGCTATGGGTGAAACGAGGGGATCCAGCGACGAAGCGACTGAATTGACACCTGCGGAGCGACTGGATCAAGCGGCAGCCGTGCGGTGATGCGTGCATGCCGTGTGTGCTGGCTTCATGTATGCGAGCAGGTCAATGAATGCACAGCGGGATACATCCATTCCAAAGTCAGGCATGCATAAAAGGTTGTCCACAACAACGTCCTCCATAGAAGACCTATTTATTTTATTACCAGGCTAGTCCTACGGCCCAACAAGCAAATCCACATAGCAACAACCGATAGAGTCCAATGTCCCCCTCAAACAAAAACAGAGACCAACGTGGCCCCAGTCGTCATAGTTAATGGTCAAGACGACAAACGTCTGCTATGAGCATTTGTGAGAGTTTCAACTAAGGAAGTGGGGAAAAGTGAGCACAAGTTTGGAGCGTGGGGAAAACTGAGCTCAACTAAGGATAGGGACACTAAATTAAATATCCCATTATTTTTATTTTATTTTAATGCACTAATATATACATAGTGCCTAGTGGTAGTTCCTTTTTATATGTTTTGTATTATTTTTCCAAGAAATCCTATTTTCCAGAGCTGAAACACCCAGGGATTTTTGTGGAATTTTTTGGGAGCAAAAGAAGGACAGGAAGCTTTGGGACACCGTCAAGAGACATGCCACAGAGCCACATGGCCAGGTGGCACGATCATTAGGCCAATTCATTCGCAACAAATCCTTATATATATTTAGAAACCCCTGAATATTAGAAGACATTTTTGTTTCCGTTTTCGCATGCCCTTGGACCTTGACGAACCAATCTAGATGTCTTTTTGGAATGCTATAGGAGGGGGGATCCATTGATGAAGGCTTTACAATGTCCTTGCTACATCTGATATGTATGAGTATGTTTCTCATGACTTAGGGTCCATAGATGAAACTAGATAGCTCTCTCTCTCTCTCTCTTTTCTGGATCTTAAATACCATTTTCCCTCCTTCTTTTGTAAAATCCGATATAATTTGTGGCATGTTTGTTGAAACATGATGAATTTTGGCTTTATGAATCAGACTATTCATGATATCTATATGGATCTCTTGAGGTTTATACTTGTAGAATTTCATAGCTTTGTAGTCTCTCCTATCTATCGTTGTACCTTGGCCACATATATGTGAGATAGTTCTTCAAAGAGGGTGTTGTTTGAAATTGGGTTCAATTTTGAGGTGTTCTATATTTTGGTGACATTGTTTGGGACAAGACACGTATTTATATTGTTGTTACTATGGGTAAAACAATTGGGTTTCATAATATTGCATACCTTCGTCATGTCTACATTATGTCATCTCTATTTATGCATTACTATATTTCCTTGAAAACTTAATTCTATGAGATGCATGTTGGATACCGTTTTCGGGAGTGGAGTAATAGTAGTAGGAGTAGTTTGGGTAACAATTCCTACTTAGGAGGGACATAATGCCTATATAAATGATGCCATGATTGATCATAGCCATGAATATAATAATTTCTCAATTGTTCAACTATATTTTGTTTACCACACCTTGCTTCTTTGAGAAAGATGTCACTAGTGGATGTTATGCCCACATAAGTATAATCTCATCACATATTTTCTATGTTATTTATTAGTTTAATTTTATTCTGTTTCTTACAATTCAAATATCATCTTGATTTAATCTTATAACTAGCAAGACAGGGCGTTGACAACCCTCCCGTCTGTTGGGGACAAAAGTTTGGTTGTTGCTTGTGTGTAGGTTCTGTTTAACTTGTTGAGTTTGGGACCCCTACTAGTTTGACAACCTCAGTTATTCATTGAGTTAAAAACTTGTTGATTGCTACTTCACCCTTCCCTTTGTAGGAATCCCAACTTGTCATCGGGGATCAAGAGAAACTTTTTGGAGAGTCCAAACAGAGTTCCTGGGAAGGCCGTCTGAAGGCAAATCCACTCTATGGATTCCTTCGGGCCAAATGTTTCACATAAACGAGATGTTCCAACTTCCATCCTGGGACACATAGGAAATTAACAGAAGGGGGTCAGAAAAATTTTCAAACCATTAATGAAACAAAGAGACATGAATCTCACCATTGATCCAGCGATCGATCTAGAACAATGTGTGAGCCTCGTCCCCAACTGAAATGCATAGGACCTTGTGGACCTCCATTTTGGTCGACTAGATCTCCTGCAAAAAATGTGAGCCCCCCTTCAGATCGCATGCAATTAGGGGACGAGTGCTAACGTATTTTGCCGGGTCAACTTTAGCCAAATACCTCCCTCACCATGAATGGTTCACAATGTACAACGCATAAAATGGGCGATATTCATCTGCCGAGATGCAAGAATCCAATACCCCAGTACTAGAAAAAAGGGCTATAGCTAATATAGACATTAGTTGCGCACTATGTATGTGGTGCGCCACTGCTATATCCACCAATGGGTGCGCCACTAATGTATGAATTACTAATGGTGCACCTGGTGTGCAGTGCGCCATTGGTAAGTTTCTCCTGGGCCCACCCCCTCCCCAGACTTAGCAGTGGCGCACTAGGGGTGACGAGGATTTGCCTCGGCAAGTTCCATGGCCAGGGACCCTGGGTTAGATCGTAGAGAAGGAACAGGTTGGCGATACTCGTCGGCTAACAAGAGAAGCACTTCCTGCTCGATTGTATTATGCGAGGGGGCGATTACAGTGGAGGTCTAGGCGAGTTCGCTCAAGGCCGGAGGTGCTGATTATAGATTCGATGTCCTGGGTCGTCACCCCTCCAAGCCTTTATATACTAGGATGGGTCTCGGGGATGTCCTAAAGTAGCTTCGGCTTGGACGCCATGTCTTGACTTCCTTGTTGGTCGCGGACTCCTACATCGGTGCTCTGAGTGGGCCAGTCGTGGGCCCATCAAGGCTTCTATCAGGGCCTCCATCTTTGTATGCACCAGGTATCCTCACACGCAGGAGTCGTGGGGTCACCCCCTCGTCAGTAGCCCCAGAGTGCCTGGGGGACTCGAAGAGTCGCGCAGGGACTCGAATCCGTCGTTGTTTGCTTTCATATGCGCAGCGCATCTGCGAGTCGTTGGCTATTTAGCCGTGACAATGTTTATTCGAGGGATGATAAGCTGAAAGGGCCCAAGGTAGTCGACTGGTCGAGCCTTGATGAATTGCGCTAGTGGCAAACACCTCAGTAGCCCAATCAAACTCGTGTCCCTCGACACGAACTTGGAAACGACCGGTGTCTAGAAAAGTCCATGCCGCTGTAGGTCTTATAGGATCGATGCCGCAGGTCCCAGAAAATAGCCTTAACAGGTCCGTTATCGGCTCATCTTTCTATCATGCAAGCGCATGGAAAATGTCGGGAGTGAAGTCGTGCTGTGGCAAGTCCCGACCCGGCTTACTGCGCAGCGGGGTCTTACCTACGCGCTAAGCTTGCGTGGCTTCTGGGGTACGGCGAGTCATAGCCTAGGCATCTTTTTTATAGAGGCGCGGAGCCTAATTATAGATGCACCCACTTGGAATAGACGATCAAGTGGACTAATAGTAGTCACTCGCGGAGCTTTTGCGAGCTCGGGCGAGGGGTCAATAAGAAAGCACCCACTCGTATAGTCCTCGAGTGTGTGGGAAGATTGTCTTCGGGTTTTGCGAGTAGTCACTCGAATGCTTCGTCATCTTCTGGGTGAGGGAGCAACCAAACTCTGAAGAGGTACCGCGTTTTTAGTGCGAGTAATCACTCGAGCACATTATTTCCTTGGTGAGGGAGCACCCGAAACTATGTAGATGTCGTGATTTATTGTTGGTGCGAGTGGTCACTCGAGCACATCTTTTGTCTTCTGGGTGAGGGAGCACCCGAACTCTCAAGGTTTTGGATCTTGCTCTGTTTTTAGTAAAGGCAAGGTACTCCCGATGGGAGTAAAAATTTTGGATCAAAAATCAAAATATTTTGCACCAAGAGACAGGTAGTCTTTGGCGGTTTTTTTTCCAGTTGCTTCTATCTTGAATCGTTCTTCTTGGGATGCTGCAGGGATAAGCATCGTAAGCTCTTGGTGACCAATGTGGTGACGAAGCTTGGTCTTTGAACCGTCGCATCTCCTGACCAGTCATAATGACAATTTAGACGCCGCGCTGTTGCTGCCCGTTGAATTTCCGAGGCGTGTATGGGAAACACGCGAGATTTGATGTATCCTTTATTGAATAATGCTGGCTGTGAAAAGGCATCTTGTCTTGGAATTCGTAACGCCCGACGTCTTGGTCTTTGAATTAATGATGGAGCCGCATGGGCTTCTGCGTATTTTCCTTGCTTGCCCCTGGCCTGTGCTATAAATACCTGTTGTTGTTTGCTTGGGCTCGACATCTGCTCTTCTCCCATTTTTCCCTTATTCTTCTTGATATGGCGCCCAGGCGTGGTGGTGGTGTGGCTGGCCGAGGTCGTGGCCGACGCGGCCGTGGTGGCCATACGCCTCGTTCTTCGCGCGATGGACATCGTGGGGCTACGACGACGCCCTCTTGTTCTTACGCGGAGGATGGTGTTTGGCGCCACGACTTCCTTCTATGCATTCTTAGCCGAACCGCTACTCGGATCCCTCTTCCGTTCTCATTTTCTTCCATGATTTCTGAGCATAATTTGAGGGGTCTGTGGCTCCGGCTTCAAGGGTGTGCTCGATCTCCCTCTTGGGTGGAGCTGGTGGTTGATATTTCGTTCCTTATTTTTCATGGATATGGCTGCAGGTCGTTTCCGCGACGGCTGAATTTTTGTGATGGGGTTAGCCTTTGCTGTCGTTTTGATGGCGAAGATACTCTCGCCGTCCGCGCGTTTGATGCCGATGGTAATCATCTGAAATCGTACTGGGAGGAAACAAGCTGTGACAGCTCTGGTGGGTTGCGGGATGCTTCGACTACTTCTCCTGTGGCTTCATCTTCGGCCGACTCCTCGGCTGGTGGTGCTTGCTCTTCTAGTTCTAGGGAAGAGCTGGACATCAAGCCACCCGTCAAGCGAGCGCGTCGGTAGGCAAGGTCACCAGGCTCAGGAAGGAGGCGAGTTTGCTTCTTCGCAGGCTTGGTTCTTACTTTGTCTGTGATGATTCTCGTCAAGATGTGGGCCGAAAGTGCCAATTATCTCAGCATGAGCACACATGTAGAAGTCATAATTCCGTGGGATGATTGGTATTGTAGTCCTTTTGGTAATCGCTCGAGTCTCTTTGTAAACTTTTGTATCTGGTGGAAACTTTGTACTGATATGTCTCTGATATGTAACTTGAAGTCTTCGAGTCCTTTGTAATGAGAACTGTCTTCGAGTCCTTTGTAATGAGAACTTTCTTCGAGTCCTTTGTAATGAAAACTGTCTTCGAGTCCTTTGTGAAACTATCGAGTGCGCGGCAGTACTCCCGATGGGAGTATCCCTCGAGGCTACGTTCAATTTTGTGGAGTCGGACGTAGACTGTGAGCTTTATTCAATCATGCTATCCTTTCTTGCGACTGGTCGATTGTTCTGGATTTTCATCGGGTGCGCGGCAGCGCTCCCGATGGGAGTAGCCCCCGAGTCTTTAGGTGATCACTTATGATCAGGTGAAGACTACGTGGTTTCTCCGTCCGATGCCTACTGCATCCTTATCTTTGAGGAATAAATTGTGTTGATGCGGAAAAAGTTTTGAGTGAGGTTAAGCGGTCAAGGCGATGCCTCTCGGGGGAAGTTTGTACTTTGAGTTCCCGAGTCTTTTAATTAATGTCGCGTAAGCGAAAATAACGTCTTTCGGGGGGGGGAGAGTTTTGTTCGAGCCCCCGAGTGCTTCGATTGACGTCGCGTAAGAGAAGATAGCGTCTCTCGGGGGGAGTCTGTTCTCGGGCCCCCGAGCGGTTTAGGTAACGTCGCGTAGGAGAAGATAGCGTCTCTCGGGGGGAGTCTGTGCTTGAGCCCCCTAGCGCTTTAGGTAACGTCGCGTAGGCGAAGATAGCGTCTCTCGGGGGGAGTCTGTGCTCGAGCCCCCGAGCGCTTTAGGTAAAGTCGCGTAGGCGAAGATAGTGTCTCTCGGCGGGAGTCTATGCTCGAGCCCCCGAATGCTTTAAGTTTGGTTATTTGGGCAACACCTCTTTTATTGCTTCGAGTTTTTACATGGGTTGCCGATCGGTGCTGCTACCGATACTGCTAAGAGTTCCTATGGGTGGACTATGGGTAGAACAGGCGCAAGTTTGCCACGTTCCACGGATTTCCCACGTCTTCGTCGGTAATTGGGTTCTTCAGCTTGTACGCTCCTCCTCCTATGACTTCCTAGATGATGAAGGGTCCTTCCCACTGCGGGGCAAGCTTGTGGAATTTTTCTTGTATTAGTCGCAGGACGAGATCTCCTTTGCGGAAAGTTCTTGTCCGCAGGCGACTGCTTTGGTATGTACGTGGTTTGTCTTGGTATCCTTCTGACCTTGCTATGACTGTGTCCCTTGCTTCGTCTGCGGTGTCTTTATCATCCTGGAGTGCTTCTTCTACCTCTTCTTCTGCGTAGCCCGAGATTCGGGGAGCCCCAAACTTTAGGTCGTGTGGTAACACATATTCTGCCCCATATACCATGAAAAAAAGGTGTGTATTGGGTTGATGCGTTGGGGCTGGTGCGCAGGCTCCACAGGACTGCGGGGAGTTCTTCTACCCAGTTGCCCGTGGCCTATTCGAGTGGTGCGAGGAGCCTCTTTTTTATTCCTCCGCACACTAAGCCCTTTGCCTTCTCCACCTGGCCGTTGGATTGTGGGTGCGCGACTGAAGCGTAGTTGATTTTGATTCCCAAATCTTGGCAGAAGTTCTGGAATTCGGCTGCTATGAAGTTTGTGCCGTTATCTGTGATGATGTTATGTGGTACACAGAATCGGAAGATGATGGATTTGATGAAGTTGACTGCCGTGAGGGCTGTTGAGCTGGTGATTGGTACTGCCTCGATCCACTTGGTGAACTTTTCCACTGCTACTAGGAGATGTGTTCGGCCTCCTTTTGAGGATTTCTTGAGTGGACGCACCATGTCGAGTCCCCATGTGGCGAAGGGCCAAGATAATGGTATGGTTTTGAGCTCTGATGCTAGAGCGTGTGGCCTGCTGGCGAATTTTTGACAAGCGATGCAACGTCGTATGATGTCTTCCGCGTTTCGCATTGTGGTTGTCCAGTAGAATCATGCTCGAAAAGCTTTGGCCACGAGTGCGCGACTGCTCGCGTGGTGCCCGCAAGTGCCTTCGTGGATCTCGAGCAACAGGGCTTTGCCGTCTTCTTCCTCGATGCACTTTTGGAGGACCTGAGAGATGCTACGCTTGTAGAGTTGTCCGTTGATTACTGTGAATGCTTTAGATCGCCGACTGATACACCGGGCTTCTGCAACGTCTTGTGGTAAGGCGCCTTGAATCAGGAATCTAAGGAATTTTTTTGTCCAAGATGGGCCTTCGGGTGCGTCTGGCTCTGCCACCTCGACTGCTTTGTTGCCTGTGTCAACGGTTGAGTTTGCAACCACCACTTGTGCTGGTTCACTTGTTTCGTCATCCTCTGCAGTTACCTCTGGTGCAACTGCCTTTGTTTTGATTAATCTCTGGCTGATACTTTCGAGTAAAACGCCTGGGGGGATTGGTCCTCGAGTCGATCCAATGTTTGCGAGCTCGTCTGCTTATGTGTTATTTGCTCTGGTGACGTAGTTTAGCTCGCAGTCGTCGAATCCTCCTTCTAAAGTGTTGTAGAGTTTCTAGTAGGCTATCATGTTTTATGCGACTGCTTCACAGTCCCTCATTGCTTGCTGGACGACGGGTTGGAGTCGCCGTAGATTGAGAGATGGGTGGTGCCACAAGCTTTTGCCATGCGCATGCCATGGAGTAGTGCCTCGTATTCTGCTTCGTTGTTTGAGGCATTGCTGAACTTGAGATGGAGCGCGTATCTGAGTTTGGCTCATTTGGGCGAGATTAGTACGATGCCAGCTCCATCTCCCTGATGTATTTTTGATCCATCAAAGAACATCGTGCATGAGTTGGAGTGGTCTGGAGGGCCAGGTGTTTGCACTTCTGTCCACTCGACCAGGAAGTCTGGGAGTACTTGGGCTTTGATTGCCGTTGGATGTTTGAACTGCAGGTCGCGGGGCTGAGCTCGATGTTCCATTCGGCGACTCGTCCAGTTGCTCTGGGGTTGTTGAGGATGTCTGCGAGTGGTGCACTGCTCACAATCGTGATGAGGTGTTCGTCGAAGTAATGTGTTACTTTCCTTGACGTCATGACGATGGCATATACGAGCTTCTGGTAGTGCGGGTACTGCTGCTGAGATTTTGTGAGGAGCACGCTGAGGTAGTAGATTGGCCTTTGTATGCTCTGGACTTTCCCTTCTTCCGCACGCTCAACGACGAGCGCCGTGCTGACTACGCTGCTGCGTGCCGCTATGTAGAGGTGATGTCGTGAGAGTTTACTTCTCGCCCCTCGTTGGTTACCCAAAGTGGAAGGTTGAGATGTAGATAGCGACAATTTCCCTTAGCGAAGATGCTAAGGTTGAGTGTCGAACCAATAGGACTCCAACAGATACAAGAAGGTGGTGAAGTGAACAATGGCGCCGTTCACAACCGAGGTTATTTACTTTACCTGGACCTACACACACAGCAAATAACTTTGCTTCCCAACGAGTACAGAGGAGTTGTCAATTCCTCCGGCCTTGTTGTTTACAAAGGATAAAACGCACGGGATAATAATGATAGTGATAGCAACGGAAAAGTAAATAAAGAAGTAAATTGATAGTGGCTGTAAACAGTATTGGAAATATGGACCGGGGTCCTATGATGTTCACTACTTATGTCTCTCCCAAAAGACGATAAAATAGCCATGCGAGGTAAACAAATTACAGCTGGGCAATTGACAGGATTATGTGCGCAAACCAATTCTAATTATGCTATAAAGAAAGGAAGAGGCTCAAAAGCATGGGCGGTACGCCAAGACAAGTAGACCGAAATCCATCTGCATCTACCTACTAATCATCCACCTTGAGATATCTATCCAGAACATCTCGCTGGGATTAAGTTGCGAATCCCACCCAAAGTGTAAACTGATACACGAGATAGCTTCTCGTCCCTCGTTGGTTACCCCAAGTGGAAGGTGAGATGTAGCGTAGCGGCAAATTTCCCTTAGCGAAGATGCTAAGGTTGAGTATCGTCCAGTAGGTCTCCAACAGATACAAGTAGGTGGTGAAGTGACAATGGTGTCGTTCACAACTCTAAGTTGCTTACTTCACCTGGACCTGCACACACAACAGATAGCTTTGCTCCCAACGAGTACAGAGGAGTTATCAATTCCTCCGGCCTTGTTGTTTACAAAGGATAAAACGCATGGGATAATAATGATAGTTATAGCAACGGAAAAGTAAATACTGAAAGTAAATTGAAGGTGTAAAGAGTGTTGGAAATATGGACCGGGGTCCTATGATGTTCACTAGTGATGTCTCTCTCCCAAAAGACGATAAAATAGCCATGCGAGGTAAACAAATGACAGCTGGGCAATTGACAGGATTATGTGCGCAAACCAATACTAATTATGCTAAACAGAAAGGAAGATGCTCAAAAGCATTGGCGGTACGCCAAGACAAGTAGACCGAAATCCATCTGCATCTACCCACTAATCATCCACCTTGAGGTATCTATCCAGAACATTTCCCTGTTATTAAGTTGCGAATCCCACCCAAAGTATAAACTCAAAGCAACAGACAACTGCATTAAAGAACTTTGCGTAAAGTAAACAATCCTTGCACCCGCAAGTACAAGCACCGTTGTTTTCCCCCTTGTGGCAACATCACATCCCCTAGACTCATGTTTCTGTCACTCAAGCTAGTCATCGGGGGGCATGAACCCACAATCATGCATAACGCTCCCTCTTGGAGTCACTGCCTACTACTTGGCCAAAGCAATAAACAGCAATGGATAACATGCAAGAATTACTCAAGAACATAAATATAAAAGAGGAGAATCAAATATATAACTCAAACACAATCTGAAGATAATCTCATAATCCATCGGATCCCAGCAAACTCAGCATAGCAACAGCAGAAAGATTACATATGTGCCTCGATCATGTAGGGCAGCTCACGAGGTCTAATCCATGAAGAACAAAGAGGGGAGGAGAACATCACATAGCTACTGATCATATACCCATGGTCCAAGGTGGACTACTCACGGTTCATCCGGGAAGCATCCATGGTGGTGGAGAAGTCCCGGAGGTGATTCCTCCCTCCGGCAGGGTGCCGGGAAGAGGTCTTCTGGTGCTCCCGATCTTGGAAGCGCGACGGCGGCAGAACAGAGGAGAGATCACGAAAAAGGGTTCCGTCTCCGAGGGTTTCCCATCACGGGGAATAAATAGGCGAAAGGGGGCAGCCAGAGGTGGGCCAGGGGCTCCAGGCGCCCCCCCTGGCGCGGCCAGGGGTCGGGCCGCGCCCTCTGGCCGCCTGGGCCCCCCTGGCTCCCCTCTGGCCCCTCTCAGGCTCTTCGCGAAGCTTTCGGTATGCTGATTTTTCCCATATTTTCCCAGAATTTTTCTGTTACTTTTAATAAGGGGGAAACCTGAAATAGAAAAACAGCAGAAAACAAGAACTGGCACTGGGGTGCACTGAGTTAATAGGTTAGTCCAAATAGGATCAAAAGAGTATGGAAGTTCATCAATATCATAGAAATATCACACAAAAGAGGCATGGAGCAAGCATAAATTGTCGATACGTTTTGGACGTATCAACATCCCCAAGCTTAATTCCTGCTCGTCCTCGAGTATGTAAATGATAACAAGCATAATTTCTGTGGTGACATGCTAACAACCATAAAGGAAATTTTAAGTAAAGCAATCAAGGCATGTAATTCAATTCAAGTCATAACAGGCAAGAGTCTATATTTGGCATTGAAACAAGCAACATAAGAACATAAAGGTGCAAGAGCTCTCGCTGTCCGTGACTCGAATGTCTCCAAATGGTGTTTGCGTGCAAGAAAGGGGATACGGATATACGAGAGAAAGAGTATTTTTCTGTTGAGATCTCAATCTACTAAAGTTTCACACTTGGTCTTCTTTGCAATCTTATCTTGACTCATCCCCATACCACTAGCCAGGTACAAGTCAAAATGATCCACTCCTTTTCGACATTTTGAGCACTCATGCAATGGATGAGCGTAAGCAAGAAAGTTGACACTTAGGATGAAAAGAGAGAATATGGTGGAGGAGGAAGACAAAAAAGGGTGTGAAAGGCTCACATCAATGAGGACAATCATAGGCGAGTGAAAGCCAAATGATAGATATGATGTGAGGAGTAGGGATTGCCATGCAATGGATGAACATATGAGCTAAGGTAAGCTCTCCAATGGAACTAGTGGGGGTGCATCCAACTTGCTTGCTCAAGAAGACCTAGAGCTCATTTGAGGAGGCTCATCATTGGAATATACAAGCTAAGTTCTATAGCGCGAAGGCACCGACATAGCTATATGCATGAATGATAATCTCTATGGAGTACAAGATATAAGAGGGAGTACGAGTGTGGATCTCTCAAAAGGAATAGTAGTGTGCCCCCTTCTCTCTTTTTATTTCTTTTTTCTCTTTTTTTCTATTTTTTTGTATTTTTTTGGCGGCCTCAATGGATCTTTCTATTTCTCTCATTTGTCCTCTTTGGGATCCTTTAATTTGTCCTCTTTGGGATCTTTTCCTCACTTTAGGGTCAACACTCTATATATTACAAAAAGTATAGAAAATCCTTCACACTTTACAAAGTACTCAAATCATAAAGAAGATGTAACTATCATGATGTATGGAAATGTATGCCTCTGCCAGTGTAGCAGGATATGCAATGACACTAGTGCGTC
This sequence comes from Bromus sterilis, assembly GCA_950022295.1. Lineage (NCBI taxonomy): Eukaryota > Viridiplantae > Streptophyta > Magnoliopsida > Poales > Poaceae > Bromus > Bromus sterilis. The sequence goes on from OX465595.1 coordinate 354,419,255, forward strand.
ATGTAGCAATGATTAGGGAAAATACCAACTAGCACGCGGCTCATCGATCAATCAAGTAGCATGTATGACATGAAGATCAAGTCACGAGAAGATGGATGTTGCATGGAAATATATCTCAGAAAGTCTATGCAAATGCCTTGGTAGGTAGGTATGGTGGCTGTTTTGAGGAAGGATATAAGGAGGTTTATGATGACAGAGCGTATCATGACAAGGGTTTGGATGTACCGGCGAAGGTGGACGCCAACTCTCGGAGTGAGAAGAAAGCAATGCACGGCACATGAGAGGCTAGCAAAATATGGGAAGGTGCAAGTGTCAACTTTCGAATACTCAAATTAGTCTAAAGAACTCATGCACTTATTATCGGTAACTCTCAATCTAATAAGGAGGTTTCACAAAGAGACAAGTATCCCGAGGAGTGTATGGGGGTTTGGTTATCCTTGCGCATCCTCGACTCATGGTACGTGAGTGTACTCTAATATTCGACCGCTCAGAAGAGTAGTAATCCATCTAGTAGATAGAGTTCTCAACTAATTTTGTAGGTTTTGAAAATAAACACGGATTGCCCAAAATACGACATCTATCACTGATAGGCTAAATCTCTTGACACCAAAAGTCCAAACATTACCCAAAACAACACCTCAGAACTATTGCAAGTTACTACTACAAAAGAGTAGCAACCTCAATTACCTACTTCAAGTCAAGACACAAAACTCAGTGCAACAGGCAAACTCTCTAAACAAGATAAACATGAAAACTCAAGAGAGTTCCAGCAACAGACTAAACAAAAGCTCTTTGAAAAGATAAGCATGGAAGCTAAGAGCAAAACATGACAGTAGCTACGAAAAGATAAAGAACACACACAACAAACATAAGCATGAAAAGTCCTATGTTGTGTTCTAGATTTTGGAAGTGGAGCGTGTTTCTCTCCCACACAAAGAAAGATGGGTTCTAACTTGTTATGAACAGCAAGCAAAGCTAAAGAAAACTAAAAATAAAACCAAAGAGCGAGACGCTCCAAGAATAGCACATAGTGAAACGAGAGACGAACTGATAATTGTTGATGGAGAAGGGGATGCACGGGGGCATCCCCAAGCTTAGACGCTTGAGTCTCCTTGAAAATTTCTTGGGGATGCATGGGGGCATCCCCAAGCTTGAACGCTTGACACTTCTTAATCTTCTTTCATCATCTTCCCTCGCACACTTGAAAACTCCCTTCATACATAACTCATCATAATCTGATTAGCGAGGTTAGTAACCATAATAAAATAATTTTTATCTACTGGAAATAAAGATAATCTTGAAGATCTACTGTTTCTCAAGATTTCCTGAATTTTTTGGCAAAGAAAAAGCAAGCTTAAGGTTTGCAAAACGAAGAAAAGGCAAAACAGGACAGAATCTGTGAAAAACAGACCAACAGGTAGTAAAGAATTGTTTAGGGATACTTCTGCAACTCAAATAAAAAAACTCAGAACATACGAAAGTTTCGTAATTGTATAGAGCAATATGTGTTAAAAATTCAGCTCAAAAATATGAACTGGGATTTTTCTCTGATTTTTGTAGTCACGAGGACAGAATCTGTTTTTTGGACAGCATGTCACAACTTTCACTTCCCTTGTCGTATGAGGCTATAAAAGGCACAAACCTTGAAAACGAAAGATACAATGATGTTGCTACAGTAGTAAAAATCATCAAGACCACTAAAAACAGAAGAAAAACAAAAAGGAAAACCGTAATTTGTTGTGGGATGCCTCCCGAAAGCGCTTCTTTAAAGCCATTAGCTAGGCTTAATGCAAATAGATCAAGTATTTTCAAGAAAATAACCAGCCCGTGTGACGGACTCAAAAGGCAACTTAATCTTTTTCCTAGGTAAGTGTTCCATCCTTTTCTTGAGAGGGAATTGGAATTTTATAATCCCTTCTTTCATATCAATAACAGCACCCACGGTGCGAAGAAAAGGACGTCCCAAAATAATTGGACAAGAAGGTTCACATTCAATGTCCATTATAGTAAAATTAACGGGAACATAATTTTCATTGACAATGATAATAACATCATCTATATTCCCCAAAGGTTTCTTTACGGAAGAATCGACAAGACGAACACCAAAAGAACAAGCATCAAAAGGTTTCAATTTAAATATATCATACATTGTTTTGGGCATAACAGAGGTACTAGCTCCAACATCACATAAAGCATAGCAAGAAAAGTTATTCAACTTAATTTTAATCATAGGATCCCAACCATCTTCTAGATTTCTAGGTATGGAGGCTTCTACCCTAAGCTTCTCCTCCCTAGATTTGATGAGAGCATTAGTGATATGCTCCGTGAAGGCAAGATTAAGTGTGCTAGTGTGGGGGTCTCTAGACATCTTGTGAAGGAAACGAATAACTTCAGAAAGAGTGCAATTATCAAAATCAAGGTCACTACTATCAAGTAGAGTAGTAGTGGTGTCCTTTAGGCTCACTTGTTTGGTAGCTTCTATAGTCCTAGGAATTTCTTCTTCTACGGTTGAGGTCATAGCATCACCATTAATAGGTCATATGGGACTAGGGGTGCATTGGGTGCTAAGAGTTTGGATATCCTCAACCACTTGGATAGTAGCAACGGTATGGTGTGTAGGAAGGTTCTTAAGTCTATCTTCTTCCTCCTTTTCTCTAGCCCATCTCTCTTTAAGTTTAGCCATCATCCTAATGTTTTCATTAATTTGCAATTGGATAGCATTCATAGGAGTGACCTTCCTCTCCTCAAGGGGAGAAGTTCTAATTTTAAGCAATTATACTTCGTGGGTAAATTGTCTACCTTCGACGAGAGGTTATCTAGTTTGTCTAGTTTTTCCTCTACATTCTTGTTGAAGGCTTTTTGGGTAGTAATAAAGTCTTTAAGCATACTCTCTAATTAGGAAGTGGAGTTTTTGGTGCTAGGATAAGTGTTGTTGTTCCCATAGTTGTTGGAGGGGAACGGTCTAGGATTGCTACCAAAGTTACTCCTATAAGCATTGTTTTTGAAGTTGTTCCTAGAGATAAAATTCACATCTACTTGATCCTGAGCAATCAAAGAATTTAAAGGAACATTTTGAGGATCAATAGGAGATTGCTTGGTAAGTAGAGACATAATCAAGTCAACTTTTTCATTTAGGGAGATCTCCTCGACAGAGTTTACCTTCCTATCTGTTGGAGCTCTTTCGGTGTGCCATTGGGAATAGTTGGTCATCATCTCATCGAGAAGTTTTGTGGCAGCACCAAGTGTAGTTGACGTAAAGGTTCCTCCCGCGTCCGAATCTAGCAAGTTCCGCAAGGTAAAGTTTAAGCCTGCATAAAAAGTCTGGATAACCATCCAAGTAGTCAAACCATGCGTAGGGAAATTCTTAACAAGAGATTTCATGCGTTCCCAAGCTTGGGCAACATGTTAATTATCCAATTGTTTAAAATTCATAATAAAGCTCCTCAACTGGATAATCTTAGCAGGGGGATAGTACTTCCCAATAAAAGCATCCTTGCACTTATCCCAAGAATCTATGCTATTCTTAGGCAAGGATTGAAACCAGATTTTAGCTTCATCTCTCAAGGAGAAAGGAAAAACATTAAGCTTAACAATATCACCATCTACTTCTTTGTACTTTTGCATATCACAAAGCTCAATAAATTTATTTAAGTGCAAAGCAGCATCATCTCTAGCACCATTGTAACACCCTCAGAATCAGTAACAGTAATCACTACAGTGATTCTACTGTTAGTGATCATTACTGTTGATGATCAAGCCATGATCACCTTTGATCATAGCTCTGTCAAATTTCAATCCTGATAAAATTTACAAATTGTGTGGACTATTGAATTGCTCCAAGAATTTATGGGTGATTGATAACCATCATGCAAAAACTTAAACCAAGTTAACTCCTAGTCCTTTGAATAATCACAAGTCAATGATAATTATGAACCCGATGTTGTGGGGTTATCAAATTGTTTTATAAATTAAAATAAAATGGAAATCTTAGATAAACCACAATGATGAAACCTATTAATGGGATGCCTAGCAATCATTAAGTCATGTTACTATGGTACTGGTTATTTTAATTAAAATGATTTATTCATATTAAGGAATAAAACCAGAAGCTTAGGGATTATTAAATGGCCATGGTAAATTTAATAAAGAAGTAGGAATTTTAAATGCACTAAAAATTGTGAAACCAATTTTATTAAATGCCTAAAAATCAGTAGGTCTTATAAATATTGGAATGTGAATTTATTAAGTTATTTAAATAATGCAATTAAATGATAAGAGTAGCAAAACAATACCAAAAGGCCTTTTAAAATAAATAACAATATTCAAATGAATTTAATTAATGCCCAAACTTATTGTGGCATCACTTTACGGTTTAACACGATTATTGGGACTGTTGTCGCATTTTTCTAAAAAAACATTTGATACCCAGAAATAATAAAACAGAAAAGAAACAAAAGAAAACAAAAAAAAACTAAACTACGCCGGGGCGAGGCCCACCCCGGGCCCAGCCCCGCCTTCTCTCTCCTTCTTCCCCTTCACCTGCCCCCCACCCCGTAGACGCACAGGGGGTGCCATGGCCCCCTCCTTCACCTGCTCCCCACCTCCCTACCTGCTCCCCCTCCCCCCCTCTGGATAAGGAGGCCTCCCCCCTCCTGACCCCGGAACCCTAACCTAGCCCCCGCCTCGCGGATCCCACCCCCATCGCCTCCCTCCTCCTCTTCCTTGGCCTCCCGACGCGGTCGTCGCCACCCTCGCCATTACTGACTTCTGAAGCTCCACGAGCTATGTGAGGCCGAATAGGAGCTGCAGGACGTAGCCTGCTTCGTCATCCTCGGCACACACGAGGAGGGACGCCCTCGAGCCGACGCATCCGATGAATCCCCTCGTCGCCCCCCGCCACTTCTCATCGGGATGTGCTCCACCCCGAGCCCCCCGGTCTCCACCGAGCCCCTGGCCACCCTGCTGCCACTGTGAGCTCCATTCCAACCCCCACGCCTCCCTTTTCCCCCCGTTGGAACCCGTCGAGTCGCCACTCCCCCCGTGCTCGCATCGCCATTACCGCACCTCGGCCGAGCGGCTCTGCCCCGCGCCCTGCGCGCCCTGGCAGCGCCACGGGCTTAGCCGACCGCCCCTTTGGCCGCGCCCTCACCTCGTCGCCCCCTCGCCGGGTTGGCCTCACCGGCGAGCCACGAATCGCCGCTGCCTGGCCCTGTTGCTCGTCGCCAGCGAGTGAAGGGATTAACCCCTCTGCCTCTCTCTGACATGTGGCCCGGTCATGTTAATTAATCTGAGATTAAAAGAATTTGGGATAACCCTATGTTAGACTTCCGAGTGGGCCCAAGGCCATTAGCTAGATTAAACAGATCTGTTTAATTAGATGGTTGTATGACACATGGGCCCCTTTGGGTTAATAGTTTAAATAATGTAATTAATTAAATATGTGTATGACATGTAGGCCCCACTGGATATTAGATTTAAATAAACCATTTTTATTAGTACTATGTATGACATGTGGGACCCACTGGTCAGTAGGTCCCACTTGTCAGGTTTGACTAGGTCAATATCACTATTCTGGATAATGTTGTTTTAAATATTAAAGAAAATCCAGAAATGATTAAAATGATTTAAACTTAATAAATTAATGTCTTTTAAACCGTAAATCGGATGAAAATAATTTATATATCAAAATTGCTCAGAAAAATATACCGAGTACGAATACGCCATCCATATGCCAACCACCCCCCTCTAACTTACCGGACATCGACATTCCCCCCCTTCGGGCCGTCTGTCGATAATTCCCGGTACCGATAACAGTTGACCGGATGAAAAACTTTCGTATACGAAAGTTGCTCAGAAAGGATCACTGAATACAGATACGATACCCATAGCCTCACCACACCCCTCTAACATATCGATCATCGAACTGTCCCCCCCTCCGGTGGCACTGTCCGATAGATTGCCCGATAACCGTTAAACTGTCCGGTACTGTTAGAGTGCCCGGATGAATTTATTCCGAACACGAAAGTTGTTCGGAATAGATCAACTAACCCGTATACACAACCCACACGCGTGTCGGATGTCCACGACACCCCCGGCTTGATCTTTCCCCCTCCGGACACCCTGTCCGGTGATCACCCGGAGCTGGTATTTCATCCCCGGATGAATTTCCGCTCCGAGCAATCACCTAACACTGCGTTAGAGCCCCGTTGCTTTGTATCTGCTGTGTCATACATTTGTATTGCTATTATTGTTGTGTATTTACCGTTTCTCCCCCCTTATTCTCCGGTAGACCCCGTTGCTGCCGCTGATGGCACCATCGAGTACGACTACTTCGTCGACGACCGTACCGCTACTACCGAGCTTCCAGGCAAGCAGAACCATTCTCTTCCCCAGATATCGCCTACCTTTTCCGTACTTTCTTGCACTAGGCATTGTTACTGCTGCTGCTACGATTACAATCCTATCCAATTGCATAGCCTGATTTTGTCGCCCCTTGATGTACCTTTCTTAATCCTATGCTTATGCATTATTCAGCAGTATTATTACTTATGCATTATTCAGCAGTAAACCCTGCGCATTGTTAGCTAGGTTTAGAATAGAGGGTCGTGATCACTTTGGGAGTGATCGCGGGAACGATATATTACAACTGCAACAGGTACGGATCAATGTAGACACCCTAGGGAACCTACAACGGCGAGACTCTGCCGAGTCGCTTCGAGTTTGGCTTACGAGTGGAATGGACTCGTATTTCACTCTTGTCGGCTCAGTAGCGTAGCATCACCGGGATGATACGAGGTTCACCTCTTTAGTTCATTCCGCTGATGTCTCTGTCAAACCTTTTTAAGTGTGCCATCGAGGGTGATACCTCCTGGTTTCACTTAATGGTAGGAACTCGAACCAACTGGTGTCCTTAAAGGTAAGAAGTCGGGCGACCCAACGATGCCCGCGAGTGGTATTGTGACGGGACGGCAGGGAGGGTACGACCAGTGAACCGTTGTGCTTGGCCCCTGATCGTTGGCCGCGAGAGTTACCAAACCCCGAAAGTCGAGCTCCTTCAGGAGCACACGCGAGACAAGGTAAGGAGACGGTTCACCTTGTTGGTAACCGCAGTGACTTGGTGGGACGACAGGGCAGGCACCGTTGTACTGGTGGTCCTGGTTGCTGTCGTTGTCCGCGGGTCAGTTAAGTCGAGGCAACGATAACGATTGTCATGCAGGTTAATAAAATGCTAAATGGTTCAGTGAATGTCTTGAGTTGGCTATATGCCATGTACGCACTACCTACCCGTGGGAATTACGAGTTTATGGGCTCCTCTGCTTCGTAGTTTCGTCCGAGGACTCTTCAGACGTCAGCAGTACTGCGGCCTGCTCCGGGAAGTGGTGTTGTCTTATTTGCCGCGGCAGTGTGATGTGTATTTTCTTTGATTTAACTTCACCGGCCAGCCTCGCACCGTGCAGGAGTACGTCGGGGTTAGGGTCCAAAGCCCCGCGTACATAGGATATAGTCCGGCGGATGACCTCTCTGTGGAGTTTGAAAGATGGGCTATGAAGTGTCGGATAGCCTCGGTGGAGCGTTCCCTAACAAGGTTCCCGCCACCCTAGAGATCCATGCGTGTAGCGTAACACAAGTGCACCCCTGCAGGGAAGATTAATCTATTCGAATAGCCGTGTCCACGGTAACAGGACGCTTTATGCTGAAGCTGGATCTTACCACTAGAAACTATTATTATTAAACTGTATGGTTCCGGGTTTTCTTCCTCGCGGGGATGTCTAGGAGGTGAACTCGGAGGCATTGTTAATTATTACAACTTATTATTATACAATGCTGCAGCAACTTCTGCTGCATTGTTACTTTATGCTTTATATAAATTGTTGGCTGATTCTTACCTCATGTTGCAAGACATCGTCGGAAGATGCTAGCCTTCGATAGGCCTAGCTTCTTACCCTTGCTTTGGATTTCTGTCTTTCAGTCCACTATATACAGCCTCTTCTTTCCGTTGATACAACGCATAATGCTTAGTAGCGGACGTAAGTCTCGCGGGTATACTAGATACTCACCCTGCTCTATTTCCTTTACTGTTTTACTTGATCGGCCGCTGCAGTCGACGTTGGAGTCCAGGAGCAGGAGATCCCCGATGCCGACCACCGCAACATGAAGATCCCTGATGCCTTCTACGACGTCGAGTTCCCTTTTGACCAGGAGTAGTTTGGAGGTTCCCAGACAGGAGGCCTCGCCTTTTCGATCGTTGTTGTTTATGTGCTAGCCTTCTTATGGCAACCTTGTATCCTGGTGTCTGTACTCAGATACTATCGCTTCCGCTGACTTGTGCTCTCGAGCTGTTGTATTCGAGCCCTCATGGCCCCTGGCTTGTATTAAACAACTTGTATTATTTTTATTTGTTGAGTTGTGTTGTGATATCTCACTGTGAGTCCCTGATCTCTATCGTGTACCTTGCGTGTATGATTACTGTACACGGTCTGATTTTGGGGGCGTCACAACCATAGAATTGATCTCTCATAACAAGGTTCAGAAAAGAAGGTTTAATCTCATAAGAAGGTGCTGAATTAGCAGGTGTAGCAATAGGAGTGCAGATAAAGTCACTGTTGTTGTGACTAGTTTAGGCACACAACTTGGTGTTTTCAGAGGAACCCATAGTAGCAGCAAGCAAGATAACTATTTTTTTGATTTTTGACAAAAGACACTAAAGCAAAAACTGAAAGGTAAACTAACAAGAGTAAAAAAGCAAAGATAAAAGATAGTGTGCAACTCCCCTATCTTGAAGAGTGGAGTCCCCGGAATCGGCGCAAGAAATTTGCTTGATACACGAGATAGCTTCTCGTCCCTCGTTGGTTACCCCAAGTGGAAGGTGAGATGTAGCGTAGCGGCAAATTTCCCTTAGCGAAGATGCTAAGGTTGAGTATCGTCCAGTAGGACTCCAATAGATACAAGTAGGTGGTGAAGTGAACAATGGCGCCGCTCACAACTCTAAGTTGCTTACTTCACATGGACCTGCACACAACACATAGCTTTGCTCCCAACGAGTACAGAGGAGTTGTCAATTCCTCCGGCCTTGTTGTGTACAAAGGATAAAACGCACGGGATAAGAATGATAGTGATAGCACGGAAAAGTAAATACTGAAAGTAAATTGAAGGTGTAAACAGTGTTGGAAATATGGACCGGGGTCCTATGATGTTCACTAGTGATGTATCTCTCCCAAAAAACGATAAAATAGCCATGCGAGGTAAACAAATTACAGCTGGGCAATTGACATGAATATGTGCGCAAACCAATGCTAATTATGCTAAACAAAAGGAAGAGTCTCAAAAGCATGGGCGGTACGCCAAGACAAGTAGACCGAAATCCATCTGCATCTACCCACTAATCATCCACCTTGAGATATCTATCCAGAACATCTCGCTGGTATTAAGTTGTGAATCACACCCAAAGTGTAAACTCAAAGCAACAGACAACTGCATTAAAGAACTTTGCGTAAAGTAAACAATCCTTGCACCCGCAAGTACAAGCACCGTTGTTTTCCCCCTTGTGGCAACACCACATCCCCTAGACTCATGTTTCTGTCACTCAAGCTAGTCATCGGGGGGCATGAACCCACAATCTTGCATAACGCTCCCTCTTGGAGTCACTACCTACTACTTGGCCAAAGAAATAAACATCAACGGAGTACATGCAAGAATTACTCAAGAACATAAATATAAAAGAGGAGAATCAAACATATAACTCAAACACAATCTGAACATAATCTCATAATCCATCGGATCCCAGCAAACTCAGCATAGCAACAACAGAAAGATTACATATGTGCCTCGATCATGTAGGGAAGCTCAAGAGGTCTAATCCATGAAGAACAAAGAGGGGGAGGAGAACATCACATAGCTACTGATCATAGACCCATGGTTCAAGGTGGACTACTCACGGTTCATCCGGGAAGAATCCATGGTGGTGGAGAAGCTCCCGGAGGTGATTCCTCCCTCCGGCAAGGTGCCGGGAAGAGGTCTTCTGGTGCTCCCGATCTTGGAAGAGCGACGGCGGCGGAACAGAGGAGAGATCGGGAAAAAGGGTTCCGTCTCCGAGGGTTTCTCGTCACGGGGAATAAATAGGCGAAAGGGGGCAGCCAGAGGTGGGCCAGGGGCTCCAGGCGCCCCCATGGCGCGGCCAGGGGTGGGGCTGCGCCCTCTGGCCACCTGGGGCCCCCCTGGCTCCCCTCTAGCCCCTCTCGGGATCTTCGCGAAGCTTCCGGTACGCTGATTTTTCCCATATTTTTCATGGAATTTTTCTGGTACTTTTGATAAGGGGGAAACCTGAAATAGAAAAACAGCAGAAAATAGGAACTGGCACTGGGGTGCACTGAGTTAATAGGTTAGTCCAAATATGATCAAAAGTGTATGGAAGTTCATCAATATCATAGAAATATCACATAAAAGAGGCATGGAGCAAGCAGAAATTATAAATATGTTTTGGACGTATCAAACTCAAAGCAACAGACAACTGCATTAAAGAACTTTGCGTAAAGTAAACAATTCTTGCACCCGCCAGTACAAGCACCGTTATTTTCCCCCTTGCGGCAACATCACATCCCCTAGACTCATGTTGCTGTCACTTAAGCTAGTCATCGGGGGGCATGAACCCACAATCATGCATAACGCTCCCTCTTGGAGTCACTGCCTACTACTTGGCCAAAGCAATAAACAACAACGGAGAACATGCAAGAATTACTCTAGAACATAAATATAAAAGAGGAGAATCAAATATATTACTCAAACACAATCTGAACATAATCTCAAAATCCATCGGATCCCAGCAAACTCAGCATAACAACAGCAGAAATATTACATATGTGCCTCGATCATGTAGGGCAGCTCACGAAGTCTAATACATGAAGAACAAAGAGGGGAGGAGAACATCACATAGATACTGATCATAGACCCATGGTCCAAGGTGGACTACTCACGATTCATCCGGGAAGCATCCATGGTGGTGGAGAAGCTCCCGGAGGTGGTTCCTCCCTCCAGCAGGGTGCCGGGAAGAGGTCTTCTAGTGCTCCCGATCTTGGAAGCGCGGCGGCGGTGGAACATAGGAGAGATCGCGAAAAAGGGTTCCCGTCTCGGGGTTTTTGCGTCACGGGGAATAAATAGGCGAAGGGGGGCAGCCAGGGGGGCCACCAGGGGTCCAGGCGGCCCCCTGGCGCGGCCCCACCCTAGGGCGCGCCGGGAGGGTGCCTGGGGCCCTGGTGGGTCCCCTCTGCCCCCCCCCCCCTCGGTGATTCCGGAAGCTTCATGTACGCTGATTTTTATTGGATTTCCCCCGATTTTTTGGAGCACTTTTAATATGGGGGAAACCCTAAATAGAAAAATAGCAGAAAACAGGAACTGGCACTGGGGTGCAGTGAGTTAATAGGTTAGTCCAAATATGATCATAAGTGTATGGAAGTTCATCAATATCATAGCAATATCACACAAAAGAGGCATGGAGCAAGCAGAAATTATAGATACGTTTTGGACGTATCAACATCCCCAAGCTTAATTCCTTCTCGTCCTCGAGTAGGTAAATGATAAAAGCATAATTTCTGTGGTGACATGCTAACAACCATATAAGAACTTTTAAGTAAAGATATCAAGGCATGTAATTCAATTCAAGTCATAACAAGAAAGAGTCTATATTTAGTATTGAAACAAGCAACATAAGAACATAAAGTTTCAAGAGCTCTCGCTGTCTGTGACTCGAATGTCTCCAAAAGGTGTTTGCATGCAATAAAGGGGATAGGGATATACGAGAAAAATGGTATTTTTGTGTTGAGAACTCAATCTACTAAAGTTTCACACTTGGTCTTCTTTGGAATGTTATCTTGACTCATCCCTAGACCACTAGGCAGGTACAAGTCAAAATGATCCACTCCTTTTCGACATTTTGAGCACTCATGCAATGGATGAGCGTAAGCAAGAAGGTTGACACTTAGGATGGCAAAGAGAGAATATGGTGGAGGAGGAAGACAAAAAGGGTGTGAAAGGCTCACATCAATGAGGACAGTCATAGGAGAGAGAAAGACAAACGATAGATATGATGTGAGGAGTAGGGATTGCCATGCAATGGTTGCACATATGAGCTAAGGTAAGCTCTCCAATGGAACTAGTGGGGGTGCATCCAACTTGCTTGCTCAAGAAGACCTAGAGCTCATTTGAGAACGCTCATCATTGGAATATACAAGCCAAGTTCTATAGTGTGAAGGTACCCACATAGCTATATGCATGAATGATAATCTCCATGGAGTACAAGATATAAGAGGGAGTACGAGTGTGGATCTCTCAAGAGGAATAGTAGTGTGCCCCTTCTCTCTTTTTATTTATTTTTCTCTTTTTTGTAATTTTTTGTATTTTTTTGGTGGCCTCAATGGCTCTTTCTATTTCTCTCATTTGTCCTCTTTGGGATCTTTTAATTTGTCCACTTTGGGATCTTTTCCTCACTTTAGGGGAAACACTCTATATATTACAAAAAGTATAGAAGATCTTTCACACTTTACAAAGTACTCAAATCATAAAGAAAATGTAATTATCATGATGTATGCAAATGTATGCCTCTGCCAGTGTAGCAGGATATGCAATGATACTAGCGCATCATGTAGAAATGATTAGGGCAAGGCCCAACTAGCATGCGGCTCATCGATCAAGCAAGTATCATGTATGACATGAAGATCAAGTCATGAGAAAGTGGATGCTGCATGGCAATGTATCTCGGAAAGGCTATGGAAATGCCTTGATAGGTAGGTATGTTGGTTGTTTTGAGGAAGGATATAAGGAGGTTTATGATGACAGAGCGTATCATGCCAAGGGTTTGGATGTACCGTCGAAGGTGGACGCCAACACCCGGAGTCAGAAGAAAGCAATGCACGACACATGAGAGGCTAGCAAAATATGGGAAGGTGGAAGTGTCAACTTTCGAATACTCACATTAGTCCGAAGAACTCATGCACTTATTATCGGTAACTCTCAATCTAATAAGGAGGTTCACAAAGATACAAGTACCCCGAGGAGGAGTGTATGGGGGTTTGGTTATCCTTGCGCATCCTCGACTCATGGTATGTGAGTGTACTATAATATTCGACCCCTCAGAAGAGTAGTGATCCACCTAGTAGCTAAAGTTCTCAACTAGTTTTGTAAGTTATGAAAATAAACACGGATTGCCCAAAATACGACATCTATCACTAATAGGCTAAAGCTCTTGACACCAAAAGTCCAAACATTACTCAAAACAATATTTCAAAACTATTGCAAGTTACTACTACAAAAGAATAGCAACCTCAATTACCTACTTCAAGTCAAGACAAAAAACTCAGTGCAACAAGCAAACTCTCTAAACAAGATAAACATGAAAACTCAAGAGAGTTCCAGCAGCAAACTAAACAAAAGTTCTTTGAAAAGATAAGCATGAAAGCTAAGAGCCAAACATGGCAGTAGCTACGAAAAAGATAAAGAACAGACACAACAAAGATAAGCATGAAAAATCCTATGTTGTGTTCTAGATTTTGAAAGTGGAGCGTTTTCTCTCCCACACAAATAAATCTGGGTTCTAACTTGTTATGAACAGCAAGAAAGTCAAAAGAACACAAAAAATAAAACCTAAGAGCGAGACGCTCCAAGCATAGCTCATAATGCATGAAGTGATGAAAATATAGTGAAACGAGAGACGAACTAATAATTGTTGATGAAGAAGGGGATGCACGGGGGCATCACCAAGCTTAGACGCTTGAGTCTCCTTGAATATTTCTTGGGGATGCATGGGGGCATCCCCAAGCTTGAGCGCTTGACACTCCTGAATTTTCTTTCATCATCTTCCCTCGCACACTTGAAAACTCCCTTCATACATAACTCATCATAATCTGATTAGCGAGGTTAGTCCCATAATAAACTATTTTTCTCTACTGGAAATGAAGATATTATTGAAGGGCTACTGTTTCTCAATATTGCCAAAAAAAATTTGCAAAGAAAAAGCAAGTTTAAGGTTCGGAAAACCAAGAGAAGGCAAAACATGACAGAATCTGTGAAAAACAGACCAACAGGTAGTAAAGAAGTTTTTAGGGATACTTCTGCAACTCAAATCAAAAAACTCGGAACATACGAAAGTTCTTTAATTGTATAGATCACGCTGTGTAAAAATTTCAGCTCAAAAAGATGAACTGGGATTTTTCTGTGATTTTTCTAGTCACGAGGACAGAATCTGTTTTCTGGACAGCATGTCACAACTTTCACTGCCGTTGTCATATGAGGCTATAAAAGGCACAAATCTTGAAAATTAAAGATACAATGATGTTGCTACAGTAGTAACAATCATCAAGACCACTAAAACAGAAGAAAAACAAAAAGGAAATCCTAAATTCGTTGCGGGCTGCCTCCCGAAAGCGCTTCTTTAAAGCCATTAGCTAGGCTTAATGCAAATAGATCAAGTCTTTTCAAGAAAATAACTAGCCCGTGTGACGGACTCAAAAGGCAACTTGATCTTTTTCCTAGGGAAGTGCTCCATCCCTTTCTTGAGAGGGAATTGGACTTTTATAATCCCTTCTTTCATATCCATAACAGCACCCACGGTGCGAAGAAAAGGACGTCCCAAAATAATTGGACAAGAAGGTTCACATTCAATGTCCATAATAGTAAAATCAATGGGAACATAATTGTCATTGACAATGATAAGAACATCATCTATCTTCCCCAAAGGTTACTTTACGGAAGAATCGACGAGACAAAAACAAAAAGAACAAGGATCAAAAGGTTTTAATTAAAATATATCATACATTCTTTTGGGCATAACAGAGGTACTAGCTCCAACATCACATAAAGCATAGCAAGAAAAGTTATTCAACTTAATTTTAATCATAGGAACCCAACCATCTTCTAGCTTTCTAGGTATGGATGCTTCTACCCTAAGCTTCTCCTCCCTAGCTTTGATGAGAGCATTAGTGATATGCTCCGTGTAGGCAAGATTAAGTGTGCTAGTGTGGGGGTCTCTAGACATCTTGTGAAGGAAACGAATAACTTCAGAAAGGGTGCAATTATCAAAATCAAGGTCACTACTATCAAGTAGAGTAGTAGTGTAGTCCTTTAGGCTCACTTGTTTGGTAGCTTCTATAGTCATAGGAATTTCTTCTTCTACGGTTGAGGTCATAGCATCACCATTAATAGGTCCTATGGGACTAGGGGTGCATTGGGTGCTAAGAGTTTGGATATCCTCAACCACTTGGACTAGGGGTATGGTGTGTAGGAAGGCCCTTAATTCTATCTTCTTCCATAGGGATAACTTCTGGTTTGGCTGCCATTTGATTTATCAAAGTAGCCTTTGTGTGAGACATATTGGAAACTTGGGTTTTCGTGGTGGTGAGCCTAGTATGAAGGTTAGAAATCTCAATGTTCAGACTCTCTAGTTGTCTACCAATGTCTTGCAAGATGGAAGTATGCTCCTCTAATTGTCTAGAAAAGGTCCTATTTTGTTCATATTGTGTGTGCATGTAATTCTTAGTGGCCTTCTCTATTTCCAACAGTTTCTCATAACTTGGCATGTCTCTATCTCTAGGGGTAGAGTTTCTGGTGCTAGGATAAGTGTTGTTGTTCCCATAGTTGTTTGAGGGGAATGGTCTAGGATTTCTACCAAAGTTACTCCTATAAGCATTGTTATTGAAGTTGTTTCTAGAGGTACAGTTCACATCTACTTGATCTTGAGCAATCAAAGAATTTAAAGGTACATCTTCAGGATCAATAGGAGATTTCTTGGTAAGTAGAGACATAATCAAGTCAACTTTTTCATTTAGGGAGGAGATCTCCTCGACAGAGTTTACCTTCCTACCTGTTGGAGCTCTTTCGGTGTGCCATTGTGAATAGTTGGTCATCATCTCATCGAGAAGTTTTGTGTCAGCACCAAGTGTAGTTGACATAAAGGTTCCTCCCGTGGCCGAATCTAGCAAGTTCCGCGAGTAAAATTTCAAGCCTGCCTAAAAAGTTTGGATAACCATCCAAGTAATCAAACCATGCGTAGGGAAATTCTTAACAAGAGATTTCATGCGTTCCCAAGCTTGGGCAACGTGTTCATTATCCAATTGTTTAAAATTCATAATAAAGCTCCTCAATTGGATAATCTTAGCAGGGGGGTAGTACTTCCCAATAAAAGCATCCTTGCACTTATCCCAAAAATCTGTGCTATTCCTAGGCAAGGATTGAAACCAGATTTTAGCTTCATCTCTCAAGGAGAAAGGAAAAAGCTTAAGCTTAACAATATCACCATCTACTTCTTTGTACTTTTGCATATCACAAAGCTCAATAAAATTATTTAAGTGGAAAGCAGCATCATCTCTAGCACCGGAGAATTGATCTTTCATAACAAGGTTCAGCAAATAAGGTTTAATCTGATAAGAAGGTGCTGAAGTAGCAGGTGTTGCAATAGGAGTACAGATAAAGTCAATGTTGTTGTGACTAGTAAAGTCACACAACTTGGTGTTCTCAGAGGAACCCATAGTAGCAGCAAGCAAGATAACTATTTTTTTATTTTTGATAAAGGACACTAAAGAAAAAACTGAAAGGTAAACAAACAAGACTAAAAATCAAAGATAAAAGATAGCGTGCAACTCCCCTATCTTGAAGAGTGGATTCCCCGCCAAAGGCGCCAGAAATTGCTTTGATGTCGCGAGAGTTTACTTCTCGCCCCTCGTTGGTTACCCAAAGTGGAAGGTTGAGATGTAGATAGCGGCAATTTCCCTTAGCGAAGATGCTAAGGTTGAGTGTCGAACCAATAGGACTCCAACAGATACAAGAAGGTGGTGAAGTGAACAATGGCACCGTTCACAACCGAGGCTGCTTCCCAACGAGTACAGAGGAGTTTTCAATTCCTCTGGCCTAGTTGTTTACAAAGGATAAAACGCACGGGATAATAATGATAGTGAGAGCAACAAAAAATTAAATAAAGAAGTAAATTGATAGTGGGTTTAAACAGTATTGGAAATATGGACCGGGGTCCTATGATGTTCACTAGTGATGTCTCTGTCCCAAAAGACGATAAAATAGCCATGCGAGGTAAACAAATTACAGTTGGGCAATTGACAGGATTATGTGCGCAAACCAATGCTAATTATGCTATAAAGAAAGGAAGAGGCTCAAAAGCATGGGCGGTACGCCAAGACAAGTAGACCTAAATCGATCTGCATCTACCTACTAATCATCCACCTTGAGATAACTATCTAGAACATCTCGCTGGTATTAAGTTGCGAATCCCACCCAAAGTGTAAACTCAAAGCAACATACAACTGCATTAAAGAACTTTGCGTATAGTAAACAATCCTTGCACCCGCAAGGACAAGCACCGTTGTTTTCCCCCTTGTGGCAAAAACACATCACCTAGACTCATGTTTCTGTCACTCAAGCTAGTCATCAGGGGGCATGAACCCACAATCATGCATAACTCTCCCGCTTGGAGTAACTACCTACTACTTGGCCAAAGCAATAAACAGCAACGGAGAACATGCAAGAATTACTTTAGAACATAAATATAAAACAGTAGAATCAAATATATTACTCAAACACAATATGAACATAATCTCATAATCCATCGGATCCCAGCAAACTCAGCATAGCAACAGCAGAAATATTACATATGTGCCTTGATCATGTAGGGCAGCTCACGAGGTCTAATCCATGAAGAACAAAGAGGGGAGGAGAACATCACATAGCTACTGATCATAGACCCATGGTCCAAGGTGGACTACTCACGGTTCATCCGAGAAGCATCCATGGTGGTGGAGAAGCTCCCGGAGGTGGTTCCTCCCTCCGGCAGGGTGCCGGGAAGAGGTCTTCTGGTGCTACCGATCTTGGAAGCGCGGCGGCGGCGGAACAGAGGAGAGATCGCGAAAAAGGGTTCACGTCTCGGGGTTTTTGCGTCACGGGGAATAAATAGGAGAAGGGGGGCAGCCAGGGGGTCCACCAGGGGTCTAGGCGGCCCCCTGGCGCGGCCCCACCCTAGGGCGCGCCGGGAGGGCGCCTAGGCCCCTGGTGGGTCCCCTCTGCCCCCCCCCCCCCCCTCGGTGATTCTGGAAGCTCCCTATACGCTGATTTTGTTATTGGATTTTCCCGAATTTTTGGAGCACTTTTAATATGGGGGATACCTGAAATAGAAAAACAGCAGAAAACAGGAACTGGCACTGGGGTGCACTGAGTTAATAGGTTAGTCCAAATATGATCAAAAGTGTATGGATTAAGCATAAATTATAGATACGTTTTGGACGTATCAAGAGGCAGATGGGTTCTCGCTCCTTAGGCACCGCCATGATTGGTGGTGTCGATAGGGTCTTTTTAGGTCGGTGTACGTGTTGCGAGCTTCCTCGGTCCACTCGAATTTCTCTCCTTTTCTGAGCAACTGGTAGAATGGAAGGGTCCTTTATCCCAGCCTGCTGATGAAGCAGCTCAGTGCTTCGAGTCTTCCTGTGAGTTGTTGTACGCCTTTAACGTTTACTGGTTCTTGCATCTTGGTGATTGCTTGGACTTTTTCAGGGTTCGCTTCGATTCCTCGCGCAGAGACCATGTATCCAAGAAGTTTTCCGGCTGTGACGCCGAACACAGACTTTTTTGGGTTGAGCTTGATTCTGTATTTGTTGAGTGCTGCAAAGGTTTCGCGCAGGTCATTGAGTAGCGTGTTTGCGCTATAAGTTTTGATGACGATGTCGTCGACGTAGACTTGGACGTTTCTGCTGATTTGGTCTCTTAAGCATGCTTGCATCATCCGTTGGTACGTGGCTCTCGCGGTTTTCAGTCCAAAAGGCATTGTCCTGTAGCAGAATACACCGTAGGGTGTGATAAATGAGGTGTGCTCTTCGTCTTCTTCCTTCATCCTGATTTGGTTGTATCCTGAGTAGGCGTCGAGGAATGACAAGAGGTCGCATCCTACGGTAGAGTCGATTATCTGGTCTATCCTTGGCAGGGGGAAGTGGTCCTTTGGGCAGTGTTTGTTGACGGGCCCGTAGTCAACGCACATCCGTAGTACGTCGGTGTCCTTTTTAGGTACCAAGAATTGGTTTGCGATCCAGGGGGCCTTCTTCGTCTCCTGGATGAATTGCGCGTCGAGTAGTCGGTTGATCTCCTCTCCAATGGCTCTGCACTTGGGTTCTGAGAATCGGCGCAACGCCTGCTTTACTGGTCTGGTGTTTGGATGTATGTGTAGCGCGTGCTCTGCGGACTCTCGTGGTATTCCGGGCATATCGCTCGGGTACCAGGCGAAAAATTTCAATTCTCCGCGGAGGAAGGCCATGAAAGCCGTTGCTTATTCTTCTGGTAGATGGGCGTAGATTCGGACAGTCTTGTCCGGGTCCGTTGGGTGCACACTGTGTCGCTGTCGATGCTGAAGTCACAAGTAAATTATTTTGATTCGCTTCTTCTTGCCAAAGGAAAAATGCTCTTATCTGTCACCGTGGCTATTTCTTCGAGCTGCTGCTGAGCTCCAAACGTGTTAGAATCTTTGTGAAAGTCGCGGTCACATTGGTCTGATTTGATAAAACTCCCATTGATGGTAATGTGACCCCTGAGGGTCCTGGCATCTTGAGCTTGAGGTACGCATAGTGCGATACCGCCATGAATGGAGCGAATGCGGGCCGCCCGAGTACAGATGGTATTGGGACTGCCAGTCGAGTACTTCGAACTCGAGGACTTTTCTTGCGAAGTTGCCCCTGCTGCCGAAAACTACATCGAGCTCAATTGTTCCGAGGGGGGCGGCTTCTTCGCCTGGAACTACGCCGTAGAGTGTGATGCCTGACTTCTTCCAATATTATGTTTAGACTGATGCCCCCGTCCATGAAAACTCTGTCCATGTCGTAAACGCCAATCTATGTATCGAGGACCAGCGATGCGTGCCCTGGCCTTGGAATTGCGGGTGGGTGGTCGCTTTGTGAGAATGTAATGTTGGTTTCTGCGCCATACAGATGGTAGCTTTCTGTTGTTTTTAGGCCCTCGGCTGCTCGGGTCTGCAGGGTGTGAGCGTCCTGTTTTGCTTTTCAGGGTCGTCCTTCTTGGATCATGCAGACCCGTCCATGAGACATGGGGTATTGCTCTCTGAATTGGGTGCTGGCGGCTGCGCGGTTCCTCGAGCCCGTTTGGTTTTGCGTTGCTTCTCGTCCTTGAGGCTGTTGGAGAGTTCGATGAATAGGCGACAATCTCTCAGGGTGTGGCCTGCTCTAAGGCGCCCCAGTTGTCTTCGAAACAGTGGATTGTGCAAGGTCCGTCCAGATGTTCTTTGGCTGTGAGCTTGCTAGAGCCGGCGTGCCTTCTTCTTCTTGTGACTTGGAACGACTGCGAGTGGTATTCTGAGTGGGAGTGGAACCTTGGGTCGAGCTCTATTCCGTCGTTGATCGAGTGGTTCCGAATAAACTTGGCTAACTCGTCTGGTCTTCGATCTGGGTCATAGTACTCGCCGGACTGAGTTTTAGAGTCGTTGTTTTGTCCCGCGGCGGGTGTCCGGGTGGCGGCAGGTCTTTGTGACGCCCCCAAAATCAGACCATGTACAGTAATCATACACGAAAGGTACACGATCGAGATCAGGGTGCCACGGTGAGATATCACAACACAACTCTACAAATAAAATAATACAAGATGTTTAATACAAGCCAGGGGCCACGAGGGCTCGAATACAATACCTCGCAAGCACAAAGTTAGCGAAAGTAATAGTATCTGAGTACAGACACAAGAATACAAGGTTGCCTTAAGAAGGCTAGCACAAATAACAACAGATCGAAAAGGCGAGGCCTCCTTCCTGGGAACCTCCAAACTACTCCGGGTCAACGGGGAACTCGACGTCGTAGAAGGCATCGGGGTTCTTCATGTTGCTGTGGTCGGCATCGGGGTTCTCCTGCTCCTGGACTCCAAGACTCCAACGTCGACTGCAGCGGCCGATCAGGAAAATCATAAAGGGGGAAATAAAGCAAGGGCGAGTATCTAGCATACCCGCGAGTCTTACGTCCGCTACTAAGCATTTATGCATTTGTATCGAATGGAAAGGGGAGGCTTTATATAGTGGACTGCAAGATAGAATTCAGAATAAGGGTAAGAAGCTAGGCCTATCGAAGACTAGCATCTTCTGACGAGTCTTGCAGCATGAGAAGAGACTCAGCCAATAGTTCATATAAAGCATAAATTAATAATGAAGCAGAAGTGGCGGCAGCATTGTATAGTAATAAGTTGTAATAATTAGCAATGCCTCTGAGATCACCTCCTCGACATCCCAGCGAGGAAGAAAACCCGGAACCATAAAGTTTAATAATAATAGTTTGTAGTGGTAAGATCCAGCTTCAGCATAAAGCGTCCTGTTACCAAGGACATGGCTATTCGAATAGATTAATCTTCCCTGCAGGGGTGCACTTCTGTTACACTACAACGCACGGATCTCCAGGGTGGCGGGCACCTTGTTAGGGAATGCTCCACCAAGGCTATCCGACACTCCACATCCCATCTTTCAAACTCAACAGAGAGTCCATCCGCCGGTCGAAATCCTAAGTACGCACGACCTTGGACTCCAACCCCGACGTACTCCTGCACGATGTGTGGCTGGACGGTGAAGCAAAATCAAACCAAATAAGACACCACCGCGCGAGCAAATAAGACAACACCGCTTCCCGGTGCAGACCGCGGTACTGCTGACGTCTGAAGAGTCCTCGGACGAGACTATGAAGCAGAGGAGCCCATAACTCATTATCTCACGTGTAGGCAGCGCGTACAAGCCAAAAGGCTACTCAAGTCATCAGCCGAACCATTAGTCATTTTATTAACTTGCGAGACAACCGTTCTCGTTGCCTCGACTTAACTGACCCGCGGACAATGACAGCAGTCAGGACCACCAGTACATCGGTGCCTGCCCTGTCGTCCGACAAAGTCTCTGCGGTTACCAACAAGGTGAACTGACTCCTTACCTTGTCTCGCATGTGCTCCTGGAGGAGCTCGACTTTCGTGGTCTGGTAACTCTCGCGGCCAACGATCAGGGGCCAAGCACAGCGGTACACTGGTCGTACCCTCCCTGTCGTCCCGTCGCAATACCACTCGCAGGCACCGTTGGGTCACCCGACTTCTTACCTTTAGGACAACCGTGGCTCAGGACCCTAGGGAGGCTATACAGAGACAACAACGAGTGGAGTACGAGGATTACTCGTCGATAGCTCCACTTGATGTGGCTCGGCAGAGCCGAGGTAGGGGCCTTAGGCGGTGTCTGCATTGTACCGTACCTGTGAAGTTATAATCATCGTATTCGCGTTCACTGACCAGAGTGATCACGGCCCGCTATTCTAAACCTAGCTAACAAAGCACAGGGCTCACAACTGGATATAATATATATTTATAGGAAGCATAGGTTAAAGGAAGGTACATCAAAGGGCGACAAAAACAGGCTATGCAATTGAATAGGATTGTAACGTAGCAGCAGTAGTAACAATGCCTAGTTCAAGACAAGTACGGAAAGATAGGCGATATCTGGGGAAGAGAATGGCGCTGCTTGCCTGAAAGCTCGCAGGAGGGGTACGATCGTCGACGACGTAGTCGATCACACGGTAGTCGACAGCGGTCGCCGGATCTACCGGACAATAAGAGAGGGGGAGAAACAATAAATACACAACAATAATAGCAATACAAATACAAGACATGTCAAATGCATTTTCATCCGGAAAGTTTTACCGGTACCGGGAAATTACTAGACAGATGATCCGGAGGGGAAAGTCTCAGGTCCGGTATCTTAGCGGGGTGCGGTGGGTATCCGGGTGGCGTATTTGGATTTGTTATATTTTTCTGAGCAACTTTCATGTATAAAGTATTTTCATCGGAGTTACGGTTTAAAAGATATTCAATTTTAAAGTTTTTATCATTTATTGGAATTTCTGGAATTTCTTTTATTTATTAAATAGACATTATCCAGAATAGTGAAGTTTGACCAGTCAACTGACATATGGGTCCCACATGTTATCCTCTGGTTATTTAAACAATTTTTTATATATTAAAACAGTGCACTGGACCCACATGTCATCCTAAGATCTTTTAATTTCCTGTTTAATTAACAAATAAGCAGATGGGGGGACCACCTGTAAGTGGTAGGGGTTATTTCCATTTTAGTAAATGACACGTCCAAAAAATATCTATAATTTCTGCTTGGTCTATGCATGTTTTGTGTGATATTGCTATGATCTAGATACACTTTCATACACTTTTGATCATATTTGGACTAACCTATTAACTCAGTGCACCCGAGTGCCAGTTCCTGTTTTCTGCTTTTTTTTATTTCAGTTTTCCCCCATATAAAAAGTGCCATAAAAATTCGGGAAAATTCAGATAAAAAATCAGTGTGACGGAAGCTTCGAGAAGAGCCCGGGAGGGGCCAGAGGGGAGCCAGGGGGGCCCAGGCGGCCACCCGGCGCGGCCCCACCCCTAGCCGCGCCAGGGGGGCGCCTGGGGCCCCTGGTCCACCTCTGGCTGCCCCCCTTCGCCTATTTATCCCCCGTCACAGGAAAACTCCAAAAGCAAAACCCTATTCCGCGAACTCGCCTCTGTTCCGCCACCGCCGCGCTTCCAAGATCGGGAGCACCAGAAGACCTCTTCCCGGCACCCTGCAGGAGGGAGGATTGACCTCCGGGAGTCTCCTCTCCACCATGGATTCTCTCCGGATGTCTCGTGAGTAGTTTTCCTTGGACCATGGGTCCGTGATCAGTAGCTATGTGATGTTCTCCTCCCCTCTTTGATCTTCATTGTTTAGACCTCGTGAGCTGCCCTACATGATCGAGGCACCTTTGTAATATTTATGTTGTTGCTATGTTGAGTTTGGAGGGATCTGATGGATTATGAGATTGTGTTCAGATTGTGATAGAGTAATATATTTGGTCTCTATCTCTTATATTTTTGTTCCTAAGTAATTCTTGCATGTTCTCCGTTGCTGTTTATTGCTTTGGCCAAGTAGTAGGTGGTGACTCTAAGAGGGAGTGTAGTCCTAGATTGTGGGTGCATGCCCCCCCCCCCGATGACATGCTTGAGTGACAGAAACATGAGTCTAGGGGATGTGCTATTGCCACAAGGGGGAAAACAACGGTGCTTGTAACCGCGATTACAAGGATTGTTTACTTTACGCAGAGTTCTTTTTAATGCAGTTGTCTGTTGCTTTGGGTTTACACTTTGGGTGGGGCTCACAACTTAATACCAGCGAGATGTTCTGGATAGATATCTCAAGGTGGATGATTAGTAGTAGATGCAGATGGATTTCGGTCTACCTACCTTGGCGTACTGCCTGTGCTTTTGAACCTCTTCCTTTCTTTTGTAGCATAGTTAGCATTGTGGTGCGTTCATAATCTTGTCAATTGCCCTTCTGTAATTTTTTTACCTCGCATAGCAGTTTTATCGTCTTTTGGGAGAGAGACATCACTAGTGAACATCACGTATCCCGGTCCATATCCTCATTACTGATTCCAAGCTATATTTACTTTTCTGCATTTACTTTCAAGTTGCTATCATTATCCCTTGCGTTTTATCATTTGTGAACAACAAGACCGGAGAGATTGACAACCTCTCTGAACTTCGTTGGGAACAAAGTTATCTGTGTCTGTGTGCAGGTCCGCGTCAGTTGCGCCGCTGGCACCTAGTTATCATCTCCGGAGTCCTACTGGAGACAAACCTTGGTATCTTCACTGAGGGAAAACTATTGCTGCACTGCATCTCAAACCTTCACTTGGGGTAACCAACGAAGGGCGAGAAGCCAATAAGCAGTAAACACATGCAATTAGTTGGGGGTGGCCCATTGTAAGTGACTAGGGGGGTCTCTGGTTAAGGGTTACTCAGCAGTGAGACAGAGGGGGGGGCAACCCCGTGCTCACGCCGGCGAGAGGAACAGGGAAAACCGGCAGCGAGGTGAGGGGGGCGGGCGAACGGCGGGGAGCAGAGGGGCGCGGCGAAGGCCAGACAGGCAAGGCGGAGCGGCCGAGTTGGGCGACCGGAGGAGGCATCCGCGGCAAGCGCGGTGAGGGCGACGCGGCCATGGGACAGCTAGCGCACGGCCGGGGTCAGCCGACGGCAGTGACGCCGCCCGTGGGAGCGTGCGTATGGGGCAGGGGCACGGCTGGCCCGGGGCCTGCGTGTGATCACGCACGGGAACCCAACGGCGCGGCCATGCGGGTGGGCAGACAAGGTCTCAAGGCACAAGCGGCCATGGCCATGTCGTCGACGGGGGGAACAGCTACGACGTCGGAATGCAGAGGGGGAGTAGGGAATCGAAAGGGGGGCTCACATCGAAGCTCGCCGGCGCGGTTTGGAGGCGCGGGGCGCGACGAAGACCTCGCAGTGGAGTAGGCCGAGCGGCGGCCGTAGCGGGGGATGGAGAAGATGGTGAGCGTACGACGTCCCCCAGGTTGATTCATTAGGTGTAGGAGAAGGAGAGGATGATGGCGAAGCTCCTGGATATCTTCTCCAGTGCCGGGGCGGTCGGTGTCCGCGACGACGACGATGTTCATGGTGATGGCTGCGGTCACCGCCTCGAGCCCGAGCTCGATTTGGAGCCAAAGACGAACGGGCGAAGGGGGATCTTGAGGGGATTGGACGAGAGGGAGTTAGGGTTTTGAGAGGGCAAGCTTATAGGCTATGGGGGGTCGACGTAGAGGCCATCCATGGCCATGTCGCTGTGGATGCACACCACGACCCCCTCTGCCACCTGTAGCGTGAGGTAGGGGAAATGGGGTGGGGTGGGCTGGGCCAAGTGTTTGGGCTTCGCCCTGAGCGTAGTATAGGTTTATTTTTTTAGGGTTTTCTTCTCTGTTTTCTTTTTTGTTTGTATTTTGTTTAGCTAGGTTTTAATTTTTGTAAAATATTATACTTGCACCAATATTAGTGTTACACTGTACCGTGATGCCACAAAAAGTTTGGCCCACAATAAAATTCATTTAGATTTTACTCGATGCACAAAATATTAAATTGAACTATTTTTGCTAATGTTTTGGTTTATTTAAATTCTCAAAATATTTTAATAAGTTACCAGTGCTATTTTAATAAGACCCAATGATTATTTGCTATTTAATAAAAATGATTGCACAATTTTTGGTTAAGGTTTATTTTCCACTTTGTTGTTAATTCCATCCAAAGGGAATTTTGAATGGTGATTTGAAGCAATGATGATTAAGACAAGATTAACCATAGTGATTTGACATCAGCAAAAGTAGATCACTGTAGCTTGACATTGAGGGTGTTACAAATCTCCCCCACTACAAGGAATTCTCGTCCCGAGAATTAAAAGGTAGTGGGAGGGGTAAATCTTTGGTTTCGTATTCTAACGAATCTTCTGATGCTTGTTGTCCTTCTCGAAGAAGTTTATCCTTCTCGTTGATGTCTTCATTTCATTGCATCGGTGCATCATGTCGGAGTTGTCTTTCTTTCTTTCAGGGTCTTCATCATACTTACGAATAGGCTAGGAGAAAAAAAATTAAGGGTGTTGGACCGGTAGAAGGTTAATCAACCGAGGTTGTCCAAGGGAATGGGGTACAAAGTATCTCACGAGTTAAACTCAGGGAGATATGTCGAGAGAAACAAAAGAAGGCATGGGAAGTTTTCTAGCGGATATGCCAGCATTCGACGATGATAACGGAGGATGAAAATGGGTCCAGAGCATCAGGCATAAGCACTGAGTCTGATATCGAAATGAATATCAAAAGGTAGAGGACTCGTGAATTTCATACGAGGTCAAGCAAGAGGAATAACCTCGAGAACATAAAGGTACAAGAGAGTCAGGTTTCGATCCTGTGTAACAGTGGGTTATGGGCCCACATTGAATAAGAAGGGTGGTGACAAACAATGCGATCAAGTTGCTAGGTAAGCCAGAGAATAGTTTGTTAGCTATGTCGGCAACAACGTCTGTGCCAAGGGCGAGGGACGAAGAGAACCATTTTCCTTCTCGTTAAGACGAGGCAGACCAATAGGCAAAGTTCTCGTCCATCGGTGGTTACCGAAATGTGATCAACAATTGTAACAGGTTGTACGGACAAAATAGTACACCGAAGTGTTTATATAAGCATTGAATTAACACTGCTCAGACGAGTTACCGCAGTTGAAAGATTACACAGATCAATGGAAAGGAAAATGTGATCATCAGATCAAACATACCAATGGAAAAGAAATTGTAGTTATACACAAGCATTAGGGGTATATCATTCCCAAGGGAAAACAGAGCAAGATAAACATGGCCAAGTTTGTATTGGCAGGGAGTCAAAGCAGGTTGTCGATGATAACACAAATAATCGAGGGGAAAGGATGGTATTTCTCACAATGCATCCAAGTCACATTGTGTCGAGCGGTTTCCAGAGAATGAAAACGAATAGAGGCGATTCCAAACCAAAAGGAATGGTGAAGCAAAAGGTATTCGGTGTTCTCGGCTGATGAAAACCC
This sequence comes from Bromus sterilis, assembly GCA_950022295.1. Taxonomy (NCBI): domain Eukaryota; kingdom Viridiplantae; phylum Streptophyta; class Magnoliopsida; order Poales; family Poaceae; genus Bromus; species Bromus sterilis. The sequence goes on from OX465595.1 coordinate 354,446,678, forward strand.
AAAACCCATGGGGTGGTTACGACTGGGAAAGGTATTGTTTCATCGCAATTCATAAGATGTAGTGCAAAGGTATGATATCCTCGAGGTACCAGGAGGTAATACTCGAAGGTAGAATGGAGGATCATAGGTGCAGACGAATTTATACCAAGGGGTTAATTAACTTTACGAGAAGCTTTCATGATAAGTTATACATCGTATCCATGGGCATGAACACAAAGGTTCAGGGTCGACTCCAACTTCTTCAATGCATAGTCTTTCATTCACTTCTCGTTATCGATGAATTTGTAGCGTTCAAAAATTTATCTGGCATAACACCAGTAGAGTATGACTCGTAGAAGTTCATGGGTTCACACGGATGGAGGAAGCATAGATACAACCCATAGGGACATTTTTACGAATCTATACGACAAACAATAGGAACAAGATACAAGTTTGAAAGGAGAAGGCTGATGACACAGACCAGATGATACCGTTCGCCAAGGCATTTCGTAACAGGGGAAGCTCATCAATGACTTAGAACACAATGGTACGGTAGGTAGTAATCCACCAAAAGGTAGGTGGTGTATAGAGAGTCTGGTGTGAGCATCAGTACTCAACCATAAAATATGGAATGCGAAGGCATCAGATGATAGAAGCATCGGAATAATTCGATGCTTAACTACAAAGGAATTATGAATACCATATCGGTGTATCGGATTGAGATACATCGATCAAACATAAATAAGTTGAATAGAAGCTTGACAGTTAATCAATCAAGGTTTGGTTTACCGAGAACCAGCTCATGTCCAGAATGACGTCTGAGCCGGAAGATTGGATTCATAGGGATCAACAGATGGTTACGTGCACTAGCACACACGATGATTCAACAGATCAGAATGGCAATGCCAAGGGAGGTCATCAAAGACTACAAGACAAACGGGATAAATCATAGTGCAAGCAAGTAAGAAGAATCTCCAAAGCAGTAGGTTGCCGAGGATTGTCGCGAGATCGAATAGTATTTCAAAGTATTTTGGAAATCACCGGAAAAACTTAGGATGGGCGGATCCTCGATAACTGTGAGGAATTATCCGCAGGGTGAAAAGAAGTTGCAAGGCAGTAGGATCAAAGGATTCCTGAAACAATGGAAAGTATTTCGATGCATCTTGTAAACACAAGAGCAACTGGGATTGAATGGATGAACGGAAGGTGTATGTGGTTATACCTACTGACTTATCGGTGGCAAGGAATTGTCAAGGTAATGGGCACATAGGGTCTCGGCAATTCATCAGAGAGTATCTTCGGCATCTTCTAGTGAAGCAAGCGATCATCTGTAATGAGGGGCTCTCCGGGAGGAAGTAGTCACGAGAACCTAATGTCAGAGTTAGCAAAATCTTTAACCCGAAAGAGTAGAGAGATCAGATTCCCAGAGTAAAGGTACATAGTGAAAGATCCTAATACCACCCAGTTTGCGACGTGGCCCGATAAGCCACACGACACTGTTAGTAAAGTATTTTTGCAATGACTAGACTCGACTTCGACCAAGGAGTTGGAAGGGGGTGTCCTACGGGCAGTCGGCTCTGATACCAACTTGTGACGCCCCCAAAATCAGACCATGTACAGTAATCATACACGCAAGGTACACGATCGAGATCAGGGTGCCACGGTGAGATATCACAACACAACTCTACAAATAAAATAATACAAGCTGTTTAATACAAGACAGGGGCCACGAAGGCTCGAATACAATAGCTCGCAAGCACAAAGTTAGCGGAAGCAATAGTATCTGAGTACAGACACAAGAATACAAGGTTGCCTTAAGAAGGCTAGAACAAATAACAACAGATCGAAAAGGCGAGGCCTCCTGCCTGGGAACCTCTAAACTACTCCTGGTCAACGGGGAACTCGACGTCGTAGAACGCATCGGGGATCTTCATGTTGCGGTGGTCGGCATTGGGGATCTCCTGCTCCTGGACTCTAAGGCTCCAACGTCGACTGCAGCGGCGGATCAGGAAAAACATAAAGGGGGAAATAAAGCAAGGGTGAGTATCTAGCATACCCGCGAGTCCTACGTCCGCTACTAAGCATTTATGCATTTGTATCAAATGGAAAGGGGAGGCTGTATATAGTGGACTGAAAGATAGAAGTCAGAATAAGGGTAAGAAGCTAGGCCTATCGAAGACTATCATGTTCTGACGAGTCTTGCAGCATGAGAAGAGAATCAGGCAACAGTTCATATAAAGCATAAAGTAACAATGAAGCAGAAGTTGCTGCAGCGAGGAATAAGTTGTAATAATTAACAACGCCTCCGAGATCACCTCCTCGGCATCCCAGCGAGGAAGAAAACCCGGAACCATACAGTTTAGTAATAATAGTTTGTAGTGGTAAGATCCAGCTTCAGCATAAAGCGTCCTGTTCCCGTGGACACGGCTATTCAAATAGATTAATCTTCCCTGCAGGGGTGCACTTCTGTTACACTACAACGCACGGATCTCCAGGGTGGCGGGCACCTTGTTAGGGAACGCTCCACCGAGGCTATCCGACACTCCACAGCCCATTTTTCAAACTCAACAGAGAGGCCATCCGCCGGTCTAAATCCTAAGTACGCAGTGCCTTGGACCCCAACCCTGACGTACTCCTGCACGGTGCTTGGCTGGCCGGTGAACCATAATCAAACCAAATAAGACACCACCGCGCGAGCAAATAAGACAACACCACTTCCCGGTGCAGGCCGCGGTACTGCTGACGTCTGAAGAGTCCTCGGACGAGACTATGAAGAAGAGGATCCCACAACTCATTATCCCACGTGGAGGCAGCGCGTACAAGCCAAAAGGCTACTCAAGTCATCAGCCGAACCATTAGTCATTTTATTAACTTGCGGGACAACCTTTCTCGTTGCCTCGACTTAACTGACCCGCGGACAACGACAGCAGTCAGGACCACCAGTACATCAGTGCCTGCCCTGTCGTCCCACCAAGTCTCTGCGGTTACCAACAAGGTGAACCAACTCCTTACCTTGTCTCGCGTGTGCTCCTAGAGGAGCTCGACTTTCGTGGTTTGGTAACTCTCGCGGCCAACAATCAGGGGCCAAGCACACCGGTACACTGGTCGTACCCTCCCTGTCATCCCGTCGCAATACCACTCGCAGGAACCGTTGGGTCACTCAACTTCTTACCTTTAGGACAACCGTGGCTCAGGACCCTAGGGCGGCTATACAGACTCAGCAACGAGTGGAGTCCGAGGATTACTCCTCGATAGCTCCACTTGATGTGGCTCGGCAGAGCCGGGGTAGGGGCCTTAGGCGTTGCCTGCATTGTACCGTACCTGTGAAGTTATAATCATCGTATCCGCGCTCACTCACCAGACTGATCATGACCCGCTATTCTAAAATTAGCTAACAAAGCGCAGGGCTCACTGCTGGATATAATATATATTTATAGTTAGCATAGGTTAAAGGAAGGTACATCAAGGGGTGACAAAAACAGGCTATGCAATTGAATAGGATTGTAACGTACCAGAAGCTGTAACAATGCTGATACGTCCAAAACGTATCTATAATTTCTGCTTGCTCCATGCATGTTTTGTGTGAAATTGCTATGTTCTAGATACACTTTCATACATTTTTTATCATATTTGGACTAACCTATTAACTCAATGCACCCCAGTACCAGTTCCTGTTTTCTCTTGTTTTTCTATTTTAGTTTTCCCCCATATAAAAAGTGCCAGAAAAATTCGGAAAAATTCAGATAAAAAATCAGCATGGAGGAAGCTTCGCGAAGAGCCCGGGAGGGGCCAGAGGGGAGCCAAGGGGGCCCAGGCGGCCACCCGGCGCGGCCCCACCCCTGGCCGCGCAAGGGGGGCGCCTGGGGCCCCTGGTCCACCTCTGGCTGCCCCCCTTCGCCTATTTATTATCCGTCATGGGAAAACTCCAAAGAGGAACCCTATTCCGCGAACTCGCCTCTGTTCCGCCGCCGCGCTTCCGAAGATCGGGAGCACCAGAAGACCTATTCCCGGAACCCTGTCGGAGGGAGGATTGACCTCCAGGAGTCTCCTCTCCACCATGGATGCTCCCCGGATGTCTCGTGAGTAGTTTTCCTTGGACCATGGGTCCGTGATCAGTAGCTATGTGATGTTCTCCTCCCCTCTTTGATCTTCATTTTTTAGACCTCGTGAGCTGCCCTACATGATCGAGGCACCTTTGTAATATTTCTTCTATTGCTATGTTGAGTTTGATAGGATCTGATGGATTATGAGATTATGTTCAGATTGTGATAGAGTAATATATTTGGTTTTTATCTCTTATATTTTTGTTCCTAAGTAATTCTTGCATTTTCTCCGTTGTTGTTTATTGCTTTGGCCAAGTAGAAGGTAGTGACTTCAAGAGGGAACGTTGTGCTAGATTGTGGGTTCATGCCCCCCGATGACACACTTGAGTGACATAAACATGAGTCTAGGGGATGTGCTGTTGCCACAAGGGGGAAAACAACGGTGCTTGTGACCGCGGTCACAAGGATTGTTTACTTTACGCAGAGTTCTTTTTAATGCAGCTGTCTGTTGCTTTGGGGTTACACTTTGGGTGGGGCTCGCAACTTAATACCAGAAGATGTTCTGGATAGATATCTCAAGGTGGATGATTAGTAGTAGATGCAGATGGATTTCGGTCTACTTATCTTGGCGTACTGCCTGTGCTTTTGAGCCTCTTCCTTTCTTTTGTAGCATAGTTAGCATTGCGGTGCATTCATAATCCTGTCAATTGCCTTTCTGTAATTTGTTTACCTCGCATAGCAATTTTATCGTCTTTATGGAGAGAGACATCACTACCGAACATCACGTATCCCGGTCCATATCCTCATTATTGTTTCCATGCTATATTTACTTTACTGCTTTTACTTGCTATCTTTATTCCTTGCATTTTATCCTTGTGAACAACAAGACCGGAGAGATTGACAACCTCTCTGAACTTCGTTGGGAACAAAGTTATATGTATCTGTATGCAGGTCCGCGTCAGTTGCGCCGCTGACACCTACTTATCATCTCTGGAGTCCTACTGGAGACAAACCTTGGTATCTTTACCGAGGAAAAACTGTTGCTGCACTACATCTCAACCTTCCACTTGGGGTAACCAATGAAGGGGGCGAGAAGCCATCAAGCAAAGTTTTCTAGCGCCGTTGCTGGGGACTCCGAGTGCTAAGATAGGGGAGTTGCATACTACCCTTTACCTTTGTTTTTTAGTCTTGTTAGTTTATCTTTCAGTTTTTATCTTTGTGTCTTTTATCAAAAACTACAAAAAAATCTGCCACACTTGCTGCTATTATGGGTTCCATTGAAAATACCAAGTTGTGTGACTTCACTAGTCACAACAACCAAGACTTTATCTGCACTCCCATTGCCACACCTGCCACTTCATCTACCTCTTATGAAATTAAACCTGCTTTGCTAAACCTTGTTATGAGAGATCAATTCTCTGGTGCTGGAGATGATGCTGCTTTACACTTGAATAATTTTGTTGAATTATGTGATATGCAAAAGTATAAATAAGTAGAAGGTGATGTTGTTAAGCTCAAGCTCTTTCCTTTCTCTTTAAGGGGAGATGCTAAAATCTGGTTTCAATCTTTGCCTAGAAATAGCATAGATTATTGGGATAAGTGCAAAGATGCTTTTATAGGGAAGTACTACCCTCCTGCTAAGATTATCGAATTGAGGAGTAATATTATGAATTTTAAGCAATTTGATAATGAACACGTTGCCCAAGCTTGGGAACGAATGAAATCTGTTGTTAAGAAATTCCCTACACATGGTTTGACTACATGGATGGTTATCCAGACTTTTTTATGCAGGCTTGAACTTTACCTCGCGGAACCTATTAGATTCGGCCGCGGGAGGAACCTTTATGTCAACTACACTTGGTGCTGCCACGAAGCTTATCGATGAAATGATGACCAATTATTCCCAATGGCACACCGAACGCGCTCCAACAGGTAGGAAGGTAAATTCTGTCGAGGAAATTACCTCCCTCAATGAAAAAGTTGACTTAATTATGTCTCTACTTACCAAGCAACCCTCTATTGATCCTCATGATGTTCCTTTAAATTCTTTGGTTGCCCAAGAACAAGTAGATGTGAACTTTATTGCTACAAACAACTTCAACAACAATGCTTATAGGGGAAATTTTGCTAGCAATCCTAGACCGTTTCCATCCAACTATGGGAACAACAACACCTACCCTAGCAACAACTCCTATAATCCTGCTTATACGAAAAGAGACCTACCTAGCTATGATAAATTGGTGGAAATAGAGAAGGCTACTAAGAACTATATGCACACCCAGTTTGAACAAAACAAATCCTTCTCTAAGCAAATAGGTGAGCATACTGCCATTCTGCAAAACATTAGTGAACAGCTTGATAGCCTGAACAGTGAGATTTCTAAACTCCAGGCTAGACTTACCACCACCGAAACCCATGTTTCGAATATGTCCCACACCCATTCTACTTTGATAAATCAAATGGCAGCCAAACCGGAAGTTATCCCTATGGAAGAGGATAGAATTAAGAGCCTTCCTACACACCACATAGTTGCCACTATCCAAATTGTTGAGGACACTCAAACTATTAGCACCCAATGCACTGCTAGTCCTGTTGGACCTATTAATGGTGATGCTAATACCTCAACCATAGAAAAAGAAACTCCTACGAACATAGAGGGTTTCAAACAAGTGAGCCTAGATGACACTACTACCACCTTTGATAGTTGTGATATTGATTTTGATAGTTGTACCCTCTCAGAAGTTATTAGCTTGCTACACAAAATGTCTAGAGACCCCCACACTAGCACACTTAATCTTGCCTTCACGGAGCATATCACAAATGCTCTCATCAAAGCTAGGGAGGAGAAGCCTAGAATAGAAGCCTCCATACCTAGGAAGCTAGATGATGGTTGGGACCCTATGATCAAATTAAATTTAATAACTTCTCTTGCTATGCTTTATGTGATGTTGGAGCTAGTACCTCCGTTATGCCCAAAAGAATATTTGATATGTTTGAATTGAAGCCCTTTGAGCCTTGTTCTTTTGGTGTTCGTCTTGTTGATTCTTCCATAAAGAAACCTTTGGGGAAGATCGACGATGTTCTTATCATTGTCAATGACAACTATGTTCCCGTCGATTTTATTGTTATGGATATAGAGTGTGAACCTTTATGTCCAATTATTTTGGGACGTCCTTTTCTTCGCACCATTGGTGCGGTTATTGACATGAAAGAGGGGAATATTAAATTCCAATTCCCATTCAAAAATGGGAAGGAACATTTCCCTAGAAAGAAAATCAAGTTACCTTTTGAGTCCGTTACACGGGCTAGTTATTCTCTTTCTCTTGATAAAACTTGATTCTTCTTTTGCATTATGCCTAGCTAATGGCTTTAAAGAAGCGCTTTTGGGAGGCAGCCCGCAACGAATTTAGGTGTTTCTTTTTGCTTTTGTTGTGTCTTTATGATTGTTACTTCTGTAGCAACACCATTGTATCTTTATTTTTCAGCTTTGTGCCAAGTTATAGCCTCTTACGGCAAGGGAAGTAAAAGTTGTGACATGCCGTCCAGAAAACAGATTCTGTCCTCGTGACCAGAAAAATTCCAAAAAAATCCCAGTTCATCTTTTTGAGCTGAAATGTTTACACAGTATGCTCTATACAATTACTAAACTTCCGTATGTTCTGAGTTTTTTGATTTGAGTTGCAGAAGTACCCCTAAAAATTCCTTACTATATGTTGTTCTGTTTTTCACATATTCTGCCACGTTTTGTCTCTCCTTACTTTTGCAAACCTTAAGCTTGATTTTTCTTTGCAGAAACTTTTTGGCACTCTTGAGAAACAGTAGCTCTTCAAGATTGTCTTTATATCCAGTGGGGAAAAATTATTTATTAAGGGTACTAACCTCTCTAATCAGCTTATGATGAGTTATGTATGAAGGGAGTTTTCAAGTGTGCGATGGAAGATGATGAAATAAGATCCAGGAGTGGTAAGCGCTCAAGCTTGGGGATGCCCCCATGCATCCCCAATAAATATTCAAGGAGACTCAAGCGTCTAAGCTTGGGGATGCCCCCGTGCATCCCCTTCTCCATCAACAATCATCAGTGCGTCCTTCGTCTCACTATATTTTATCACTTCATGCGTTATGTGCTATGCTTGGAGCGTCTCGCTCTTAGGTTTGTTTTTAGTTTTCTTTAGCTTTGCTTGCTGTTCATAACAAGTTAGATCCTTTATTACTTTGTGTCGGAGAGAAACACGCTCCACTTTCAAAATTTAGAACACATCATAGGATTTTTCCTGCCTATCTTTTTGCTGTTGTGTGTTCTTTATATTTTCATAGCTACTGCCTTGTTTAGTTTTAGTTTTAGTTTGTCTTTAGCAAGAGCCTTGGCTTTTGTTTAGTTTGTTGCTGCAACTCTTTTTAGTTTTCATGTTTATCTAGTTAAGAGAGTTGGTTGCTGCACTGAGTTGTGTCTTGTCTTGAAAGTAGGTAATTGAGGTTGCTATTTAATTTTAGTAGTAGCTTGCAATAGTTTTGAGGTATTGATGTGAGTAATGTTTGAACTTTTGGTGTCAAGAGCTCTACCCTATTAGTGATAGGTGTCGTATTTTTGGCAATCCGTGTGTATTTTCAAAACCTACAAAACCAGTTGAGAACTCTAGCTACTAGATGGATCACTACTCTTCCGAGGGGTCGAATATTAGAGAACACTCACGTACCATGATTCGAGGATGCGCAAGGATAACCAAACCCCCATACACTCCTCCTTGGGGTACTTGTCTCTTTGTGAACCTCCTCATTAGATTGAGAGTTAATGAGTTCTTTGGACTAATGTAAGTATTGAAAGTTGTCACTTCCACCTTCCCATATTTTGCTAGCCTCTCCTGTGCCGTGCATTGCCTTCTTCTCACTCCGAGAGTTGGTGTCCACCTTCGCCGGTACATCCAAACCCTTCGCATGATACGCTCTGTCATCATAAGCCTCCTTATATCTTTCCTCAAAACAGCCACCATACCTACCTATCAAGGCATTTCCATAGCCTTTCTGAGTTACATTGCCATGCAACTTCCACCTCTTCATGACTTGATATTCATTTCATACATGTTCCTGCTACACTGGCAGCGACATACATTGCATACATCATGTAGTTACTTCTTCTTTATGATTTTGAGTACCTTGTAAAGTGTGAAAGATTTCCTATACCTTCTTGTAAAATAGAGTGTTGCCCTTAAGTGAGGAAAAGATCCCAAAGTGGACACATTAAAAGATCCCAAAGAGGACAAATGGGAGTTAAATAGAAAGAGCCATTGAGGCCACACAAAAATAGAAACAAATAGAATAAAGAGAAAAATAAATAAAAAGAGAGAAAGGGGCAACACTACTATCCTTTTGAGAGATCCACACTAGTACTCCTTTTATATCCTTGTACTCCATAGAGATGATCATTATGCATATAGCTATGTGGGGACCTTCACACTATAGAACTTGGCTTGCATATTCCAAAGATGAGCCTCCTCAAACGAGCTCTAGGTCTTCATGAGCGAGCAAGTTAGATGCACCCCCACTAGTTCCTTTGGAGAGCTTCTTAGCTCGTATGTGCATCCGTTGCATGGCAATCCCTACTCCTCACATCATATCTATCATTTGGCATCTCTTGCCTATGATTGTCCTCATTGATGTGAGCCTTTCTCATCCTTTTTTTTCTTCCTCCTCCACCATATTTCTCTCTTTGCCATCCTAAGTGTCAACTCTCGTGCTTACGCTCATCCATTGCATGAGTGCTCAAAATGTCGAAAAGGAGTGGATCAAATTGACTTGTACCTGGCTAGTGGTCTGGGGATGAGTCCAGATAAGATTCCAAAGAAGACCGTGTGTGAAACTTTAGTAGATTGAGTTCTCAACACAAAAAAATTACTTTTTCTCGTATTCCCTATCCCCCTTCTTGCACGCAAACACCATTTGGAGACATTCGAGTCACGGACAGCGAGAGCTCTTGCACCTAATGTTCTTTTGTTACTAGTTTCAATGCTAATATAGACTCTTGCATGTTATGACTTGAATTGAATCTCTAACCTTGATTGCTTTACTTTTCAAAGTTCTTTTATGGTTGCTAGCATGTCACCACAGAAATTATGCTGTTATCATTTACCTACTCGAGGACGAGCAGGAATTAAGCTTGGGGATGTTGATACGTCCAAAACGTATCTATAATTTCTGCTTGCTCCATGCATGTTTTGTGTGATATTGCTATGTTCTATATACACTTTCATACATTTTTTATCATATTTGGACTAACCTATTAACTCAATGCACCCCAGTGCCAGTTCCTGTTTTCTGCTGTTTTTCTATTTCAGTTTTCCCCCATATAAAAAGTGCCAGAAAAATTCAGGAAAATTCAGATAAAAAATCAGCGTGGAGGAAGCTTCGCGAAGAGCACGGGAGGGGCCAGAGGGGAGCCAGGGGGGCCCAGGCGGCCACCCGGCGCGGCCCAACCCCTGGCCCCTGGTCCACCTCTGGCTGCCCGCTTCGCCTATTTATTCTCCGTCACGGGAAACTCCAAAGAGGAACCCTATTCCGCGAACTCGCCTCTGTTCTGCCGCTGCCACGCTTCCGAAGATCGGGAGCACCAGAAGACCTCTTCCCGGCACCCTACCGGAGGGAGGATTGACCTCCGGGAGTCTCCTCTCCACCATGGATGCTCCCGGATGTCTCGTGAGTAGTTTTCCTTGGCCATGGGTCCGTGATCAGTAGCTATGTGATGTTCTACTCCCGTCTTTGATCTTCATTGTTTAGACCTCGTGAGCTGCCCTACATGATGGAGGCACATTTGTAATATTTCTGCTATTGCTATGTTGAGTTTGATAGGATCTGATGGATTATGAGATTATGTTCAGATTGTGATAGAGTAATATATTTGGTTTTTATCTCTTATATTTTTGTTCCTAAGTAATTCTTGCATGTTCTCCGTTGTTGTTTATTGCTTTGGCCAAGTAGTAGGTAGTGACTTCAAGAGGGAACGTTGTGCTATATTGTGGGTTCATGCCCCCCGATGACACGCTTGAGTGACAGAAACATGAGTCTAGGGGATGTGTTGTTGCCACAAGGGGGAAAACAACGGTGCTTGTGACCGCGGTCACAAGGATTGTTTACTTTACGCAGAGTTCTTTTTAATGCAGTTGTCTGTTGCTGTGGGTTTACACTTTGGGTGGGGCTCGCAACTTAATACCAGCGAGATGTTCTGGATAGATATCTCAAGGTGGATGATTAGTAGTAGATGTAGATGGATTTCGGTCTACTTATCTTGGCGTACTGCCTGTGCTTTTGAGCCTCTTCCTTTCTTTTGTAGCATAGTTAGCATTGCGGTGCGTTCATAATCCTGTCAATTGCCTTTTTGTAATTTGTTTACCTCGCATAGCAATTTTATCGTCTTTTGGGAAGGAGACATCACTAGCGAACATCACGTATCCCGGTCCATATCCTCATTATTGTTTCCACACTATATTTACTTTACTGCTTTTACTTGTTATCTTTATCCCTTGCATTTTATCCTTGTGAACAACAAGACCGATGAGATTGACAACCTCTCTGAACTTCGTTGGGAACAAAGTTATCTGTGTCTGTGTGTAGGTCCGCGTCAGTTGTGCCGCTGACACCTACTTATCATCTCTGGAGTCCTACTGGAGACAAACCTTGGTATCTTTACCGAGGGAAAACTGCTGCTGCACTACATCTCAACCTTCCACTTGGGGTAACCAACGAAGGGGGCGAGAAGCCGTCAAATGCCTAGTGCAAGAAAAGTACGGAAAGATAGGCGATATCTGAGGAAGAGAATGGCTCTGCTTGCCTGGAAGCTCGCGGGAGGGGTACGATCTTCGACGACGTAGTCGATCACACGGGCGTCGACAGCGGTCGCCGGGTCTACCAGACAATAAGAGAAGGTGGAGAAACAATAATAGCAATATAAAGACAAGACATGTCAAATGCATGGTTAACGGTGTTCTATCGCAGTGCAAGGTGCTTTGCTAGGAGCGGGAATTCATCCGGGGATGAAATACTGGCTCCGGGCGATTATCGACAAACGGCCCGGAAGGGGAAGGTTCCATGTTTGCAGTGTTAGAGACATCTGACAGACATGTGGATAGTGTCTACATGATCGGTAATCCACTCCGAACAACTTTTATGTTCAGAACATTATCATGCGGAAAGTTTTACCGGTACCGGGCAATTACCGGACAAACGATCCGAAGGGGGAAAGTCTCGGGTTCGATATGTTAGAGGGGTGCGGTGGGTCTGTGTGTGGCGTATTTGTATTCGTTATATTTTTCTGAGCAACTTTCATGTACAAAGTATTTTCATCGGAGTTACGGTTTAAAAGATATTAATTTTAAAGTTTTTTTCATTTATTGGAATTTTTGGAATTTCTTTTATTTATTAAATAGAAATTATCCAAAACAGTGAAGTTTGACCAGTCAACTGACATATGTGTCCCACATGTCATCCTCTGGTTATTTAAACAAATTTTTTATATTAAAATAGTGCACTGGACCCACATGTCATCCTAAGATCTTTTAATTTCCTGTTTAATTAACAAATAAGCATATTGGGGGGTCCACCTGTAAGTGGTAGGGGTTATTTCCATTTTAGTAAACACATGCAATTAGGAGAGGGGCATTGTAAGTGACTAGGGGGGTCTCTGGTTAAGGGTTACTTAGTAGTGAGACAGAGGGGGGGGGGGCAACCCCGTGCTCACGCCGGCGAGAGGAACAGGGGAAACCGGCGCCGAGGTGAGGGGGGGCTGGCGAACGGCGGGGAGAAGAGGGGCGCGGCGAAGGCCAGACAGGCGAGGCGGAGCGACCGAGTGGCGCGACCGGAGGAGGCATCCGCGGCGAGCGCGGTGAGGGCGACGCAGCCATGGGACAGCCAGCGCACGGCCGGGGTCAGCCGGCGGCAGCGACGCCGCCCGTGGGAGCGCGCGTATGGGGCAGGGGCGTGGCTGGCCCGCGGCCTGTGTGTGAGCATGCTCGGGGAACCCAACTGTGCGGCAATGCGGGTGGGCAGACAAGGTCTCAAGGCACAAGTGGCCATGGCCATGTCGTTGACGGGGGGAACAGCTATGACGTTAGAATTCAGGGGGAGTGGGGAATCGAAAGGGGGGCTCACATCGAAGCTTGCCGGCGGGGTTTGGAGGCGCCGGGCGAACCGAAGACCTCGTAGTGGAGCAGGCCGAGCGGCAGCCGTAGCGGAGGATGGAGAAGATGGCGAGCGTACGACGTGCCCCAGGTTGATTCATCAGGTGTAGGCGAAGGAGAGGATGATGGCGAAGCTCCTGGACATCTTCTCCAGTGCCGGGGTGGTCGGTGTACGCGACGACGACGGCGTTCATGGTGATGGCTGCGGTCACCGCCTCGAGCCCGAGCTCGATTTGGAGCCAAATACGAAGGGGGAGAAGGGGGATCTTGAGGGGACTGGACGAGAGGGAGTTAGGGTTTCGGGAGGGCAAGCTTATAGGCTGAGGGGGGGGTCGACGTAGAGGCCATCCATGGCCATGGCACCGTGGATGCACGCCACGACCCCCTCTGCCTCCTATAGCGTGAGGTAGGGGAAATGGGGTGGGGTGGGCTGGGCCAAGTGTTTGGGCTTCTCCCTGAGTGTAGTATAGGTTTATTTTATTTTTAGGGTTTTGACGGGGATCAACCCCGGCAAATCCCATGGTCAGGGACCCTGGGTTAGTCATAGAGAAGGCACAGGTTGGACGATACTTGTCGGCTAACCGGAGAAGCACTTCCTGCTCGATATTATTGCGTAAGGGGGCGATTACAGTGGAGGCCAAGGCGAGTTCTCACAAGGCTAGATGAGTAGATGCGTATTGTGTTGTTCTGGACGTCTCCTCTCCCAGCCTTTATATACTAGGCTAGGTCTCGGGGAGTCCGTACTAGGTTGCAAACATAGTTTCCTAGTTCTAGTCTTGCCTTATACGCCAAGTTGTGCTTTCCATGCTAGTCGCGGACTCCTACGTCGGTGCTTGGTTGGGCCAATTGTGGGCTTGTTGTGGCTTCCCAGCAGGCCTTCTATCTTCATACGCACCAGGTAGCCCTACATGCAGGAGTCGTGGGGTCACCCCCTCGTCAGTAGCCCCCGAGTGCCTGGGGGACTCGAAGAGTCGCGCAGGGACTCGGATTCATCAATGCTTTATTATCTGTAGGCACAGTATCGCCACGGGTCGCTGGCAGTTTTGAGCCATGACAATATATGTTTCGAGGGATTGCTAAGCTGAAGGGGCCCAAGGAGTCGACTGGTCGAGCCTTGGTGAATTGTGCTAGTGACAAATACCACAGTAGCCCAATAAAGCTCACGTCCCTCGACATGAACTTGGAACGACCGGTGTCAAGCAAAGTCATGCCGCTGCAGGTCTTTTAGGATCAATTGCTGCCAGTCTAAGCACATAGCCTGAGCGCGTCCGCTCGGCTCTTTCTATCATGCGATCGCATGGAAAAGGTCGGGAGTGAAATCGCTCTGCGGCAAGTCCCGGCCCGGCCGTTCTGCGCAGCGGGGTCTTACCTACACGCTAAGCTTGCGTGGAATCTGGGTACAGTGTGTCGTAGCCCAGGCATAATTGTTTTTGTAGAGGCAGGAAGTCTGATTAGCGACGCACCCACTTGGAATAAACAATCAAGTGAGCTATTTATTTGTCACTCGCGGAGTCTTTGTAGTAAACTCAGGCGAGGAAAATAAGAAAGCACCCACTCGGAATGTCGTCGAGTACGCGAGTAATTCATGTTTTGCTGAATTGCTAAGTCTTTTTTGTGAGTAGTCACTCGAATGCTTTACTGCTTTCGGGGTGAGGGAGCACCCGAACTCTGAGAGTATGTTTTTTCTGCTGGTGCGAGTGATCACTCGAGCACATCTTTGCCTTCTGGGTGAGGGAGGACCCGAACTCGAATAAAGGTACTCCTGATGGGAGTAAAAGATTTTTTGAGTCAGAAAATTTGGACATATAGCTGGCTTTTTGGAATCTTATGTTTTTTTCTAACTGCTTTTGTCTTGATCCTTCCCTCTTGAGATGTCGTGCTGATATGCATTGTCATGTTGTTTGATGACCTATGATGATGCCTGATTTTTTGATCCGTCGCGTCTTCTGGAACGTCATAATGATGGTTTGGACATCGTGCTGCCTGTTGTCTGTTGGGTTTCCGAGGCTCGTATGGGAAACATGCGAGATTTGACGCGTCCTGTAAATAATGCTGACCGTGTGAACGCATCTTTGCCTTGGAATTCGTAACGCCCGACCCGTTTGGTCTTTGATGCAATGATGGCGCCGCCTGAGCTTCCACGTGTTTTTCCTGGTTTGCCCTTGGATTGTGCTATAAATACTTCCTATGGTTGCCCGTCCTTCGCATCCATTCTTCGCATCTTTCCCTTCTGCTTCTTCTTCCTATGGCGCCCAAGCGTGGTAGTGGTTTGGCTGGGCGAGGCCGTGGCCGCCGTGGTCGTGGTGGCTGCACGCCTCGTTCTTCACACGGTGGACGTCGTGGTACCGCGTTGGTGCCTTCTTCTTCTTCCTCCATGGAAGAGGGATTTTTGCGCTATGATTTTATTTTGCGTGTTCTTGGCCGGAATGTTGCCCGAGTTCCTCTTCCATTCCCGTTTGCCTCCCTTGCTTCTGAGCGTAACTTGTGGGGCTTCTGGCTCCGTCTTCACGGATGCTCTCGTTCTTCTTCTTGGGTGGATCTGGAGGTTGATGATTCATCCTTGGTTTTCCTTGGATCTGGCTGGTGGGCGTTTTCTCGTTGGTTGAATCTGCGCGGCGGAGATAGCCTTTGCTGTTGTTTTGACGGCGAAGATACTGTTATTATCCTTGCATTTGATGCTGGTGGCAACCGTCTGGGTCCATACTGTGAGGAAACAAGCAACGAAGATTCTGATGGCTCGAGTGGTGGTTTGCCTGCTTCTCCCGTGTCTTCGTCTTCGGCTGATCCTTCGGGCGATGGTGTTTGCTCTTCTAGTTCTAAGGATGAACTGGACGTCAAGTCGGTCGTCAAGCGGCAGCGTCAGTAGGCGAGGCACCTTGTAGAACTGGAGGACGGCGACCTTCTTCGTCATGGGCTGGGTTGCTACTTTGTCTGTGGTGATGCTCGTTAGTTTGTGGCACGAAAGTGCCAATTATCTCAGCATGAGCAAACATGTAGAAGTTGAATGTAGCCTGTCTTGTATTTCCACAGGTCCTTCTTTAGCGGCAACTGTCGTTTCGACTTCTTTGTAATGAAATGACTGTCTTCGACTTTTTGTAATTGACATGTCTTCGACTCCTTTGTAATGAAAATGTCTCCGACTCCTTTGTAATGAAAATGTCTCCGACTCCTTTGTAATGAAAATGTCTTCGACTCCTTTGCAATGAAAATGTCTTCTCGGGTGCGCGCCACCGCTCCCGATGGGAGTAGCCCCCGAGGCTGCGTTTGATTTGCAGAATCAAGCGTAGGCTTTATGAATTTTTGTCTCACTGGTTTGTAGTTGTTTTTGAATTTTTCTAAGCTTGGATCGGGTGCTCGTCAGCGCTCCCGATGGGAGTAGCCCCCGAGTCTTTAGGTGATCGTTTGCGATCGGGTGAAGACTAGAGAACCATGCGCTTTTTGATGCAACTTTCTTTGCCTGAGCTTTTGTTGTTGGCGAGAGTCTTGCGTTTTGGCATTCTGGCCTCCCGATGGCTGTAGATAGTCGCGTTGTTTAGCGGGGATAATGTCTTTCGGGGGAAGTTTATGCTCGGGCTCCGAGTGCTTTTTAAGTAAGAGTCGCGTGAGCGAAGATAGCGTCTCTCGGGGGGAGTTGAGACTCGAGCCCCCGAGTGCTTTTAAGTAAATGTCGCGTGAGTGAACATAGCGGCTCTCGGGGGGAGTTTAGACTCGAGCCCCCGAGTGCTTTTGAGTAAAAGTCGCGTGAGCGAAGATAGCGTCTCTCGGGGGGAGTTTAGACTCGAGCCCCCGAGTTCTTTTGAGTAAAAGTCGCGTGAGCAAAGATAGCGTCTCTCGGGGGGAGTTTAGACTTGAGACCCCGAGTGCTTTTAAGTAAATGTCGCGTGAGCGAAGATAGCGTCCCTCGAGGGGAGTTTAGACTCGAGCCCCCGAGTTTTTTAAGTAGAGGTCGCGTTTAGCGAAGATAGCGTCTCTGGGGGGGGGAGATTTAGACTCGAGCCCCCGAGTGCTTTTAGGTAAAAGTCGCGTTTAGCGAAGATAGCGTCTCTCGGGGGGAGTTTTAGACTCGATCCCCCGAGTGCTTTTAGGTAAAAGTCGTGTTTAGCGAAGATAGCGTCTCTCGGGGGGAGTTTTAGGCTCGAGCCCCCGAGTGCTTTTGAGTAAGATGCTGCCGATGTCTCTGGTAATGCCCGGAGGACTATGGGTAGAACAGGCGTAGGTTCGCTACGTTCCATGGATTTCCCCCGTCCTCATTGGTCTTCGGGTTCTTCAATCTGTATGCTCCTCCTCCTTTGATTTCCGAGATGATCAACGGCCCTTCCCATTGTGGGGCAAGTTTGTGCACTTTTTCCTGTATTAACCGTAGCACAAGGTCTCCTTTGTTGAACGTCCTGGTCCGCACGCGACTGCTTTGATATGTGCGTAATTTGTCCTGGTATCCTTCAGATCTTGTGATAGCTGTGTCCCGGGCTTCATCTGCTACGTCTTTGTCGTTCTGCGGTGCTTCTTCTGCCTCTTCCTCTTTGTACCCTGAGATTCTAGGGGCTCCGAATTTTAATTCGTGTGGTAGCACTACTTCTGCCTCGTATACCAAGAAGAAAGGTGTATACTGGGTCGAGCTGTTTGGGGTGGTGCGTAGGCTCCATAGGACTGCGGGTATCTCCTCTACCCAGTTGCCTACGGCTTGTTCTAGTGGTGCCAGGAGTCGCTTCTTTATTCCTCCGCATACTAGGCCGTTTGCTTTCTCCACTTGGCCATTGGATTGCGGGTGTGCGACTGATGCGTAATTGATTTTGATGCCCGGCTCCTGACAGAAGTTTTGGAACTCTGCTGCTGTGAAGTTTGTACCATTGTCTGTGATGATGTTGTGTGGTACCCCGAATCTGAAGATGATTGACTTGATGAAGTTGACTGCCGTGAGGGCTGTTGACCTGGTGATTGGTACTGCTTCGATCCATTTGGTGAACTTGTCTACTGGGACTAGTAGGTGTGTTCGTCCTCCTTTTGATGATTTCTTGAGTGGGCCCACCATGTCGAGTCCCCATGTGGAAAATGGCCATGATAATGGTATGGTTTTGAGTTCCGATGCTGGGGCGTGCGGCCTGCTGGCGAACTTTTGGCACGCGATGCAACGCCGTACGATATCCTCTGCGTTTCTCATGGCGGTCGGAGAGTAGAATCCTGCCCGAAAGGCTTTTTTCCACGAGTGCTCGACTGCTGGCATGATGCCCGCATGTGCCTTCGTGAATCTCCAGTAGTAGAGCTTTCCCGTCTTCTTCGTCTATACACTTTTGGAGGACCTGAGAAATGTTGCGCTTGTAGAGCTTTCTGTTGATTACTGTGAATGCTTTAGATCGTCGACTGATTCGTCGGGCTTCTGCAACGTCTTGCCGTAGAGTTCCTTCGACTAGGAATCGAAGGAAAGGTCTTGCCCAGGCCGGGTCTTCGAGTGCTGCTGGTACTTCGACTTCGATTGCTTGACTGTTTGTATCGTCAGCTGCGCTCGTTGCTGCCACCTGTGCTAGCTCATTTTTGTCGTCTTCCTCTGCGACTACCTTGGGATCACCGAAGGAGGAGGTCAGGGGACCCACCAGGCAGCCAGAAGGGTGCCTGGCACCCCCCCCCCCTCCTGGCCGCGCCAGGCACCCTCCTGGATGCCTGGTGGCCCCCCTCGGTGCCCCCTTTCGCCTATATAATCTCCCGGGGGTAGAAACCCTAAAAATAGAGTCGTTTCCGTGTTTCACCGCCGCCACGGGGCGGAAACCTACAGAGGAGAAAAGCCATCTCCGGTGGGCAGATTCTGCCGGGGAGATCACCTCCCGGAAGGGGAGATCGTCGCCATCATCATCATCATCGTCACGGGCATCATCGAGATCATCATCAACATCATCCCCAACATCTGCACCATCTCCATCTCCATCCCATCTTATCTCACAATTGCAACTTGTGTTGTAATCCGTAGTATCTATCCTCTCTACTCTGTTGGTGTTGATTACTACTTTGTGGTGAATGCTATTGAGTTTTGTTGGAGAAATATCATTGTGTCCAGATTATTTACCACCCATCTATCACCTCTGATCATGATCTCTTTTATGTCTTGTGAGTAGTTACTTTAGTTCTTGAGGACATGGGAGAAGTCTAGTTATTAGTAGTCATACTATGTTGAAGTATTATGTGTTGTTTGATACTTAAGTTGTGTTGTTATTTCTCTAGTGGTGTTATGTGAGTCGAACACATAACAGTTCGCCTTTCATGGGCCTAGAGGAATACATTGTGCACAAAGGATGCTTATGGTGGGTTGCCGGAGTGACAGAAACCTGAACCCCAGTTCGCAGACTTTCACACAAGGGAGTTATGGATCCTTGATCGTAATGATGTGGTTAGGCTCATGCCTTAATTACTACCTTGTATTTGAGGATGCTTGCAAGGTGTGTAATCATAAGAGTACACTTATCTTAGTATACAAGGTGTACTAGCATTGATCCACCCACCGACACTTATCAACACGATACATATTACTTGGCGGAGTATGGTGAAAGTGACTTGACTATCTCTCCCGTGTTTTCTCGAGAACGCTTTAGCTTTTATAAGTTCAGTTCCTAGGCTTATCCTTGTGAAAGGATTGGGCCACTTGCTACTCCTCATTTACTCTGTTTACTTTGCCTGTCTTTTACTTTTCTGTTGCTTAAACCAAAAACGCCTAAATATTTATCTTTCAGTGTGTGCAGCCTTTTCCTTATCCAGTGTCACTTATCAGTACCTTCTGCTCCTCGTTGGGATCGACATCCTTATTTATCGAAAAGCTACAATTGATCCCCTAGACTTGTGGGTTATCAAGAATCGTTTATTGGCGCGGTTAACGGGCGAGGCGATCCCACTAAACCTACTAACTTCTCCGCCATCAACGAGCTTTTCTGGCGCCGTTGCCGGGGAGTGTAGCGCTATTGGTAAGTGAAGCCGGTAAGGAAATATTTATTTTCTGTTGTTACTTACAGTCCTTATGGACTCTTCTGTTGTTCGTTCGTTGCTGGTAAGGAGCCGCCCCACGACTGTGGTGGCCACTCCTACCCCTACTGAAACTGTGCCCTATAAAATACCATCTGGTATTGTTGATTATGTCTTGGCTAATCGTTATATAGGAGAAGGACATCCGGGAGAACACCTGCTATATTTATCACAATTATGTTCTTTATTTAAGCTTGCAGGTGTGACGATGGAGTTCGTCATGAAGAAACTATTTTCCGTATCACTCAAAGATAAAGCTTCAGATTGGTATAAGCTACTCGATAACTCTGATCTACTTGAATGGCCAGAGCTTATGTCTCTCTTTTATGCAAAGTTTTATCCTCTTCGTGAAATTCACCAAGACAGGAACTACATCTACAACTTTTGGTCTCGCGACGAAGAGAGCATCGCTCAAGCTTGGGGGAGACTGAAGTCCCTAATGCACAAATGCCCAAACCATGAGCTCCCCAAGGAAATTATACTGACAAATTTTTATGCCAGGCTTTCTCGTCAGGACAAGGAGATGTTGGATGCCTCCTCTAGCGGGGTATTCTAGACCAGAAGTATGGAAGAGAAATGGGATCTTATAGAAAGGATCCAGAAGAACACTGAAGACTGGGAAATTGATAATGGTATTGAACACGATATAAACTATGAGTATGACTACATTGAGAGTTATGTGAAGACTGATTACTTTAATACCTTTTTCTCTAAAATTGGTCTTGATTCCCAGCTAATGGTTGACTTTTGCAAGGACTTTGCTTCTCATATTGATTCTTCAAGGAAGAAGGAGAGTCAACATCATAAACCTTTCAAGGAGTCACCAATTGAAATTAATGTTACTGATCCTGTTTTACCTGCAGTTGTGTATGAACAGCCTCCTTATCCCTCCAGGATAAAGGAACACTCTTTTGTTACAGGTATTCTAAACAAGAATAGAAGGACCACTGACGAACCTGAGGACGTGATCAAGGTCCAGCCTCAAGTTGCAATGGTCAAGGATCTGGTAACCAGTGATATCGAAGAATCCACTATTAGTTTTTGTGTTGTTGCCACTAACATTGTTACAGCCAGGAACAAAAGCCCAATTTCAGGTACACCAGTTGTATCTGTCAAAATAGGAGATCATAATTACTGTGGGCTATGTGATTTGGGATCTAGCGTCAGCGCTATTCCCTTCACACTTTATCAAGAGATCATACACGAGATTCAGCCGTGTGAGATCGAGGACATAGATGTCACTATCCATCTTGCAAATAAACAAACAATCTCTCTAGTTTGGATTGAAGAGATGTTGAAGTACTCTGCGGGAAGGTAAAATATCCTACAGACTTTCTTGTACTTGGTTCTATGAAAGATAGTTTTTGCCCTATTATCTTTGGTAGGCCCTTCCTCAGCACTTGCGGAGCTATAATAGATTGCAAGAAAGGTAAAGTTTCTGTTGAATTCAACGGTGAGCCGTATGAATTTAATTTTTTCTAAGTTTTCTAGGCAGCCTCGTGGTCCTGACCTGTCAAGTAATGACAAAATTATTGAAAAAATTGCTTCCATTGCTATTCCTCCTAATGATACTTTTCAGCAATTTATGGAAGACCGCGAGAATGATATACATATGCAGGAGATGGACGAACTAGAAGACATATTTTTAAGACAAGCTCCCATCCTGAAACACAACCTCCCGGTTGAACCTTTAGGAATCCTCTTGCAACCTAAAGAAGACCCGTTGTTCGACCTAAAACCGCTACCCGATACGCTCAAGTATGCTTATTTAGATAAAAAAGAAAGTATATCATGTTATTACCAATTCTAACCTTTCAGGGTATGAAGAAGAGCGATTATTGGAGACACTCCGCAAACACCGAGGTGCTATTGGCTATACTCTTGATGATCTCAAGGGTATTAGTCCATCCATTTGCCAACATACTATCAATCTCGAGCCCGATGCTAAACCGGTTGTTGATCATTAACGACGGTTGAACCCAAAGATGAAGGACGTGGTTAGGACGGAGGTTCTCAAACTTCTAGCCGCAGGTATCCTCTATCCTATAGCTGATAGTAAGTGGGTAAGTCCCGTTCATTGTGTTCCTAAGAAAGGAGGTATGCCTGTTGTCCGTAATGATAAAAATGAACTAATCCCTCAGAGGACTATTATTGGATATAGAATGTGTATTGATTTCAGGAAGTTAAACAAGGCCACCCGGAAGGACCACTATCCTTTGCCCTTTATTGATCAGATGCTCGAGCGGTTGTCTAAAAACACCCACTTCTGCTATCTTGATGGGTACTCTGGCTTCTCCCAGATTCACGTCAACACCGCGGATCAAGAGAAGACCACTTTCACGTGTCCTTACGGTACTTATGCTTATAGGCGTATGCCTTTCGGTTTGTGTAATGCACCTGCTACATTTCAGAGGTGTATGTCTGCAATATTTCATGGTTTCTGTGAGGAGATTGTAGAAGTTTTCATGGACGACTTTTCCGTCTATGTAAACTCCTTTGACCACTGTCTCCACAATCTTAATACAGTTTTGCAGAGATGTGAAGAAACAAATTGGGTGCTCAATTGGGAGAAGTGCCATTTCATGGTTAACGAAGGGATAGTTCTTGGACACAAGATTTCCGAAAGGGGAATTGAAGTGGACAAGGCAAAAATTGAAGCTATTGAAAGATTGCCTTATCCAAGGGACATTAAAGGTATTCGTAGTTTTCTAGGTCATGCTGGTTTCTATAGAAGATTTATCAAGGACTTTTCTAAGATCTCGATACCCCTTACCAATCTTCTCCAGAAGGATGCTCCTTTTGTATTTGATGAAGATTGTAAGGAAGCTTTCGAAGTTCTTAAGAAAGCCTTGATAACCGCTCCTATAGTATAACCACCTGACTGGAATTTGCCCTTTGAAATTATGTGTGATGCTAGTGATTTTTCTGTTGGAGCTGTTTTAGGACAAAGGTTGACAAGAAGTTGAATGTCATACACTATGCCATCAAAGCACTTGATAGTGCTCAAAGGAATTATGCTACTACCGAGAAGGAATTCTTGGTAGTGGTGTTTGCTTGTGATAAGTTTAGGCAGTATATTGTTGATTCTAAAGTTATTATTCATACTGACCATGCTGCCATTAAGTATCTTATGCAGAAAAAGGATGCCAAACCTAGACTCATTAGGTGGGTACTCCTTCTTCAAGAATTTGATTTTCAGATTGTCGATAGAAAAGGAGAAGACAATCCGGTGGCGGATAATCTTTCAAGGATGGAAGATATCCCGCACAATCCTATTCCAGTCAATGACAGTTTTCCAGATGAACAGCTTGCTGTTGTAAAAGTACAATCTCATTCCGATCCTTGGTTTGCGGATTATGCTAATTTTATCGTTGCAAAGTTTTTGCCTCCAGGTTTCACATTTCAGCAGAGGAAGAAATTCTTCACGGATTTGAGGCACTACTTTTGGGATGATCCACATCTTTATAAAGAAGGTGTGGACGGGATCGTAAGAAGGTGTATACCGGAGCACGAGCAGCAGGACATTCTTCGACAATGTCACGATAGTCCCTATGGAGGACATCATTCCGGTGAAAGGACCGCACATAAAGTTTTACAATCAGGTTTTTATTGGCCTACTCTCTTTAAGGACGCCCGAAGGTACATTCTATCTTGTGATAAGTGTCAGAGAGTTGGTGACATTAGCAGGAGAAATGAGATGCCTATGAATTACTCACTAGTGATCGAACCTTTCGATTGATGGGGCTTTGATTTTATGGGGCCTTTTCCTCCTTCACACAAGTACACACACATCTTAGTTGCTGTTGATTACGTAACCAAGTGGGTTGAAGCAATCCCCACTGAGAGAGCTGATCACAAGACATCTTTGAAAATTCTCAAAGATGTAATTTTTCCTAGGTTTGGAGTACCAAGGTACCTCATGACAGATGGAGGGTCACACTTCACGCATGGAGCTTTTAGGAAAGCTCTAGCCAAGTACGATGTCAATCATAGGATTGCATCACCGTAACACCCTCAAACTAGTGGGAAAGTTGAGCTCACCAATAGGGAGATCAAGTTGATCTTGCAGAAAACAGTAAACAGTTCTAGAAAGGACTGGTCAAAGAAGTTAGGAGATGCTTTGTGGGCGTATAGAACTGCTTACAAAAACCCCATGGGCATGTCTCCGTATAAGATGGTCTGTGGCAAGGCTTGCCATTTACCATTAGAGTTAGAGCATAAAGCTTTCTGGGCTGTCAGAGAGCTGAATGCCGACCCAAAGTTAGCTCGTGAAAAGCGTCTCATGAACTTGACTTCTCTAGATGAGTGGAGAAGTGAAGCTTACGAGAGCGCTAAAATGTTCAAGGAAAAGGTAAAGAAGTGGCACGATAAAAGAATCCTGACACGTGAATTTAATATTGGTGATAAAGTTTTGTTGTTTAGATCTCGTTTCAGGTTTTCTCCAGGTAAACTACTTTCCAGATGGGAGGGACCTTTTCATATCGAAGAAGTATATCGGTCGGGTGCAATCAAGATCAATAATTTCGAAGGCACCAAGCTTCAAGTTGTGAATGAACAAAGACTCAAACATTATATAGCAGGTGATCCGATCAATGTGGATGCAAACATGATATATACAAGTACTCATGAAGAACATGTTGCAGCCAGTTTCAGACTCCGGCAGGAGCAGAATTAGAAAAGGTATGAATTATGGTAAGAAAACACCGCGAACGTCAAATAAAAGTTAATTTTTCAGAGTTTTTGCAAAATTAGGAAAATTCCAAGCCCAAGTGGAGCCAGAGAGGAGCTCCAGGGAGGTCAGGAGGCCCCCTGGCGTGGCCCCACTCCTGGCCGCGCCGGGCACCCTCCTGGCTGCCCCGGACTCCGCCTCCGACTCCACCTAGGCTTGAAACCTTCCTTCTGTTGCGGAAATTTTTGCTATATATTTGCCCGGATCGTCCCGGCCCCGTATCTCTCGATTTCGCGTGTTTTCTTTCTCGGTCTATTTCTGCCAGGGAGAAAAGCTGCCTCTAGAGATGTCTTCTTGTGGCTCGAGCGGAGAGGACTTCCTGGGACGGCGTCTACGTCAAGTTCAGAAGGATCTTAACAATGGAAGCACGTTGATTGGGCTACCGAAGAAGAAATTGCCGCAAGACAAGCGGATATGGAGCGCTCCATGAGAGAGGAAGTCAAGACTATCACTGCCAAACAACAAGGAGGTCCAAGAAGTCCCATGATGGTGGGATCTGTCCAACCTCAGTATGATCTTTCTCTTAATCTTTCAGGACCCTCCACTTCACTTGAAGATCAACGTATGCTTTCCACCATCTCCGAGGCCTATCGCATCACCAACCAACTCATCGAAGATTTCCGTGTACTGAAAATACAAGTGGAAGTCTTGGAGTTGGAGAACCAAACCCTTCGCCGTGTCATCCAGGATCTGAAGAAACAGCCACAACAAGAATGAGGAGTAAATCTCCTCGGGTAATGGCACCCCCTTAGCTTGTTCCAAGCTTGGGGGAGTGCCCGGTATCTTTATCTTTATCTTTGTCTTTAGGAGTCAAGTAGAGTCATATCATGTCTAGGGAGGTTACTTTATGAAATAGGTATTTCTTTGAGGTCTATCACTCCTTTGTGGAGAGCTTTCTATCCGTGAGTGTGGAGTCCTCTATGAAGGAATATTAATGAGAAGTCTATTGGTTTTCTTCTCTACACTTGGTATTCTCTTCACGCAATCGACATTATGAGCTGATTCTTATGAGGAGTATTGACCATATATCAGGTATGGCTTCGAAAACTTTATTTAATCTTGGCAAGTATAGCTTTGGTCATAGCAACAAGCATGTTTTTCTCAAAGTAGCGACATAGCCAAAACCTTTGTGTTATTATGCTTGAAGTGTTATGTTGACAAGGAATACAACTTGATGTTTCATGCTAGTTTTAATGTTTATGCTTTGTATTGCTTGCATCTAAGTTGTCATCAATTGTCTGCTCTCTCAAAGCCTTGCTAGCCAAAACTCTGTACTAAGCGGAATTCTACTTGTACTTCCATACCTTGAAACCAACTTCTTCCACTTGAGTCCACCATACCTTCCTACTTATGGTATTCCATACCACTCCTAAAGTATATAATTTGTGTGCTATCTTTAGATGTTCAAAATCTTCTGTTTTGTGCCGCTAATTCAGCTCATGAGGAAGTGGTGGGTGACCCATGATCTTCTTAATTTGGACAAGTTTTATCTTGGGATTGCATGTCTAATCTGCAAACCCCTAATACGAGAAGGGACTGGCATGAGTGCCCAGCTCGTAAAAGATAAATACTAACACACAAGTTCCTTCGCCCTTTTACGAGTGATAAACAAAGGAATCCAAGGGGATGTGATCGTCCCCACATGGGAGCCGTTCCTCGAAACTTGTCCAAATCATGAAGTGAGTGAGTTATCTATCAGCAGTCGTTGACGGATCATGCACCTCCCAAAAGTTTGTTTTTATTCTGTTTGATTTAGAGATGGCACATAAGTTTTCCCTGCTTACCCCTTTTGCACGGGGTTTATCTTTATTATGTGCTGAGTCAGTCCTTCCTACTTCCTTCCTTTCTAGAGAGAGAACAGACATTTGATGTTGATAAAGATGCTTGCATATAAAGTTGCATTGAAATCTAGCATGTTACATCTTTGTTGACATTATCTTTTGATAAGTGAGTTGTTTACAAAAGCTTATGCTTAGTAAACATCTTCCTTTGTGTTGATATGTGCACTTCTTGACTAATAGCATGTTCTTTCAAAAGCTTCAACTGTTCCATTATAAGTGAAAGAGCAAAAGTAAAAGTTATTAGTTGTTCCTTGACCAAGGCTATGTTTGTCATGATTTGATGAGTTTTCCAGGTCCTACTTTGTTATAATTGTTACCACTTTCTTATAAGGGACTTATGAGTTGAGGTTGCTGTTGAGGATGTTTAAAGTTTGGTGAGGAATCTTGATGCTTCTTCTTCGTATTATTTTATCGAAGCTTCACTCTCTAAACTTGTGGACAGATTTGCCGAGCTCAGCAATCTCTTGAGGACAAGCGAGGTCTAAGCTTGGGGGAGTTGATACGTCCAAAAAGCATCACTATTTTATATTGTGATTCCACCCTATTCATTGATATATTCCACTTTAAAGTATTGTTCTTATGTTTTTTTGGCTTATTTTACACAGTTTACAACTTTCCGGTGCCGAAGCAGCAGAACCAGGATTCAGCGGTAAAAAGTGGATACCAGGTTGCTTAATCAGATCAAGTCCAAATGCGATGAAATTTTACGGGGAGCAGTTTTTGGAAGAATGACTAGGGATCGCCGAAGGAGGAGGTCAGGGGACCCACCAGGCAGCCAGAAGGGTGCCTGGCGCTTCCCCCCTCCTGGTCGCGCCAGGCACCCTCCTGGATGCTTGGTGGCCCCCCTCGGTGCCCCCTTTCGCCTATATAACCCCCCGGGGGTAGAAAACCTAAAAAGAAATTTGTTTCCGTGTTTCGCCACCGCCACGGGGCGGAAACCTACATAGGAGAAAAGCTATCTCCGGTGGGCAGATTCTGCCGGGGAGATCACCTCCCGGAAGGGGAGATCGTCGCCATCATCATCATCATCGTCACGGGCATCATCGAGATCATCATCAACATCATCCCCAACATCAGCACCATCTCCATCTCCATCCCATCTCATCTCACAATTGCAACTTGTGTTGTAATCCGTACTATCTATCCTCTCTACTCTGTTGGTGTTGATTACTACTTTGTGGTGAATGCTATTGAGTTTTGTTGGAGAAATATCATTGTGTCCAGATTGTTTACCACCCATATATCACCTATGATCATGATCTCTTTTATGTCTTGTGAGTAGTTACTTTAGTTCTTGAGGACATGGGAGAAGTCTAGTTATTAGTAGTTATACTATGTTGAAGTATTATGTGTTGTTTGATACTTAAGTTGTGTTGTTATTTCTCTAGTGGTGTTATGTGAGTCGAACACATAACACTTCACCTTCATGGGCCTACTGGAATACATTGTGCACAAAGGAAGCTTATGGTGGGTTGCCGGAGTGACAGAAACCTGAACCCCAGTTCGCAGACTTTCGCACAAGGGAGTTATGGATCCTTGATCGTAATGTTGTGGTTAGGCTCATGCCTTAATTACTACCTTGTATTTGCAGATGCTTGCAAGGTGTGTAATCATAAGAGTACACTTATCTTAGTCTAGAAGGTGTACATTGATCCACCCACCGACACTTATCAACACGATACATATTACTTGGCGGAGTATGGTGAAAGTGACTTGATTATCTCTCCCGTGTTTTCTTGAGAACGCTTTAGCTTTTATAAGTTCAGTTCCTAGGCTTATCCTTGTGAAAGGATTGGGCCACTTGCTACTCCTTAGTTACTCTGTTTACTTTGCCTGTCTTTTACTTTTCTGTTGTTTACTTTTCTGTATGGTGGGAGTTTGGTGAATAGGCGACAATCTCCTAGGGTGTGGATTTCTCTGAGATGTCCCCAACTGTCTTTGAAACAGTGGATCGCGCAGGGTCCTTCCAGTTGCTCTTTGGTCGTGAGTTTACTGGAGCCGGCGTGCCTTCTTCTCCTTGAGATTTGGAGGATCTGAGAGGGGTCTTCTGCTCGGCTGTGGAATCTTGGGTCAAGTTATATCCCGTCGTTGAGTGATTGGCTCCGGATGAAGTTGGCAAATTCATCTGGCCTTCGATTAGGGTCATAGTACTCTCCGGTCTGGGTTTCAGAGTCACTGTCTTGGCGTGCGGCGGGAGTCCGGGCGGCAGTGGGTCGTTGACTAGTGGGCGAGTTTTCTGCCACGCGCCGCGACTCTTCCAGTGGGGTTCCCGAGTAGAGTCCTCGTGCTTGTCTTCTGGGTCGTCGAGTTCTTTTCCGTCGGCGATGGATCTGACAGTCATCGAGGCGCTGGATTTGGCTCGACTGTAGGCTAGATGATCTTGACGAGATGATGGAGATGCTTGTGGTGATCTTGAATTCCTCGAGTGGGCTAGATCTGGTTCTAGTCGTCGAGTCTTGATCTGCTGCGGACGGGACCGCCGAGATCGTGATTCCAACCTGTGTAGTTCCCACTGACGGTGTCAATTGACGGGGATCAACCCTGGCAAATCCCATGGTCAGGGACCCTGGTTTAGTCATAGAGAAGGCACAGGTTGGACGATACTCGTCGGCTAACAGGAAAAGCACTTCCTGCTCGATATTATTGCGTAAGGGGGCGATTACAGTGGAGGCCAAGACGAGTTCTCGCAAGTCTAGATGAGTAGATGTGTATTGTGTTGTTCTGGACGTCTCCCCTCCCAGCCTTTATATACTAGGCTAGGTCTCAGGGAGTCCGTACTAGGTTACAAAGATAGTTTCCTAGTTCTAGTCTTGCCTTATAAGCCAAGTTGTGCTTTCAATGCTAGTCGCGGACTCCTACGTCGATGCTTGGTTGGGCCAATCGTGGGCCTGTCGTAGCTTCCCAGCGGGCCTTCTATCTTCATACGCACCAGGTAGCCCTACATGCAGGAGTCGTGGAGTCACCCCCTCGTCAGGTTTTCTTCTCTGTTTTCTTTTTTGTTTGTATTTTGTTTAGATAGGTTTTGATTTTTGTAAAATATTATACTTGCACCAATATTAGTGTTACACTGTACCATGATGCCACAAAAAGTTTGTCCCGCAATAAAATTCATTTAGATTTTATTCAATGCACAAAATATTAAATTGAGCTATTTTTGCTAGTGTTTTGGTTTATTTAAATTCTCAAAATATTTTAATAAGTTACCACTGCTATTTTAATAAGACCCAATGATTATTTGCTATTTAATCAAAATGATTGCACAATTTTTGGTTAAGGTTTATTTTCCACTTTGTTGTTAATTCCATCCAAAGGGAATTTTGAATGGTGATTTGAAGCAATGATGATTAAGACAAGATTAACCATAGTGATTTGACATTAGCAAAAGTAGATCATTGTAGCTTGACTTTGAGGGTGTTATAGTCTTCGAGTGGCTGGCGAGGCTTCTGTCACACGTTGTGACTCCTCGAGTGGGATTTCTGTACAGATTTCTTGTACTTGTTCCAGTGTCTTTGATGGCTTCGGGGCCTCGGCTTGCGCTTGCCTTCTGGGTCGTCGAGTTATTTTCCGCCGGTGACGACTTTGGTAGTCGCCAGAAGATCGAACTTGTCCTAGTTGCGGGCCGAGCGATCTTGGTGGTGCGACGGAGAGGTTTGCGATGAACTTGAGTTCTTCGAGTGGGTTGAATCTTGCTCGAGCTCTTGAGTTACGACTTGCTGGAGATGGGACCGCCGAGATCGTGATTCCAACATGTGTAGTTCCCACAGACGGCGCAAATTGACGAGGATTAGCCTCGGCAAATCCCATGGTCAGGGACCCTGGGTTAGATCGTAGAGAAGGAATAGGTTGGCGATACTCGTCGGCTAACAGGAGAATAACTTCCTGCTCGATTGTATTATGTGAGGGGCGATTACAATGGAGGTCTAGGCGAGTTCGCTCAAGACCGGAGGTGTTGATTGTAGATTGGATGTCCTGAGTCGTCACCTGTCCCAGCCTTTATATACTAGGCTGGGTCTCGGGGAGTACAACTTAGGTTACAGAGATAATTTCCTAAACTAGCTTCGGCTTGGACGCCAAGTCTTGACTTCCTTGTTGGTCGCGGGCTCCTACGTTGGTGCTCTGAGTGGGCCAGTCGTGGGCCCATCAAGGCTTCTATCAGGCCCTTCGTCTTTGTATGCACCAGGTATCCTCACACGTAGAAGTCGTGGGGTCACCCCCTCGTCAAGGGGTGAAGTGTGCCACTACTATTTTAGGTAACAGTGGTGCAACTGGCAATAGTGCGCCACTGGTAAGCCTAGGAGAGGGCTGGAAATTTTGGGCACCACATAGTAATGGTGCACCATGTCTTGGTGTGCCACTAGTACACGACCCTCAAACTCAAAATTCCCACACACACACAACCCCCCCCCCCCCCTTGACTGCCTTTTTAGCTTAGAAAAAAAAGATAGAATTTTCAAAATTTAAAATCCTTCGACATGCCCATGTGTTATGTGTTCTAGTTGTTAAGAAAATTAACAAACATGAATTTTGAGTTTGTTTGCAAAAAGTCGTCGTGTTTCGATAAAATTGTCATAACTTTTGCATACGAACTCCGATGAAAAAGTTTTTTATATGAAAAAACATCTACTCGAAAAGTTACATTAGTCGTTATCAATTTTCTAGAATCCTTAACACCAAACAGAAAAAAGTTACGATGCTTTCAAGATCTGGAGGCAAAAATATTCGAAAAAATTAAAAGTTATTAGTGGCGCACTATTTGTTAGGTGCGCCACTAGTAATGATCTTCACGCCTACAAAATTCAAAATAAATAAAAAAATTATTAATGGCGCACCAGTGCATGGTGCGCCATTACTATGCCGTATATATTGGTCGTTCGGCCTCCTTCTCCTTCTCTCATCCACTCCATCTCCTCCTCTCCTCCACCATACCCCTCCTCCTCTCCTCCATCATACTCCCCTCCTCATTTCCTCCACTCCTCCATCATACTCCCCTCCTCCTCTTCGGTGAACTCCTCCTCCTCTCCGACGACCTAGGCGACCTCCTCGTCCCACCTCTCCTCCTCACGGTCTCTCCCCCTCCTCTCCGGTGGCCTCCTCTCCAGCCACATGTGGAGGTCCCCAGCACAAAGAATGTACACAATCCAAAAACGAGAACGAAATTTGAAAAAAATGAGCAAAAAACGAGCCAAAAATCGCGATTCAGATCGATTCAAAATCAAAAATAGCAATGGCGCACCATGGGGGTTAGACTGTGCGCCACTACTATTTTCCCACCTTCAAAATTCAAAAAAATCATTTTTTAAAAGTTACCAGTGGCACACCTGAAGTGACAGTAATAGTGCACTATCTGGTGCGCCAATATTATGCGGGATACTAATTGAAGGTGCGCCATTAGTATTTGTTACTAATGACGTGCTAGTAGTGGCGCATTTATAATGTGCCATTAATGACAAAAATAGATGTGCCACTAACATGCCTTTTTCTAGTAGTGCCTCATGTCTTTGGGGAGGCACAAATCAACTCGTGCCATAATTTTGTCTACCATCATATTGTTGCCTCTGGAATCTGTCAAAGTCCTTGTCATAGGAACTATGAGCTCCCTTCGAAAGAAGATATAGGCCCATCATATACATGGGCAAAGTAAAGGCGCATTCATCAATGAGGGTGGTTTAAGTCCCTTTTGAGCATTGGTCAAAGGCCAACGGTAATCAAAGGTGTGCAATAATATATTAACTTCCTATTAGCGATCCAGTTCTCAAACACAATGGGTATGGAGTGGTGACATGTTGTCCATTTGAAGATAATAAAACAAATAACATATTATATTTCGTGGTGTCCTTGCGACATTTGCTATCTTGCAACAATGGAGGCCTCTCACTAGAGTTGTGGATGTTGACGCCTATCGCTGATGCTCTCGATTATTTGCACTATCACCATCGCTATTGACTCCGATGAAGCTTGTTAAAGTATTTTCCTGGCATGGAAGCCATGCCTTAAACTTTGAGATCAAATACTTGTGGTGTGTTGTGCCTGCTATCTTTTTTCAAAACAAATTTTCATTTGTTGGAGGATTGTTGCCGCACTGGCTTTATTTATAATGTTAGGCTAAGACATATGCACTAAAAGTAGTTGCTTGGATGCCTCACAGGAATTTATCACAAAAATTTTAAAGCATGACATATGCGTAGTTATTTAGAATCCCTTCAATGTGAAGGAATGAAAAAGAGCACATATAGATATTTCCATATAGGATTTCATTCCTATAATATTTCCTTGTTTCAGATGGAATCTTAGGGCATCTTCAATGTCGATCCTCAAAACTTCAAGAACCGTCCGGACCGGGCGGTTTGAACCTGTATTGACATCTAACTTGGTCATGTATCCGTTCATGAGCCGGTTTGAATGTCTATTTTTTCATAAGTCAGACTCAAACCGAGGCTTTGGGGAAGTCCGAACCTCTGCCACATCAACGCCCGACACCCACGTCCCACAAAAATCCCTTCGTGAAAAAGAACTTTCATGCACGAAGTGGTTGCCGCACATTTATTTCGGGCAACCTCTCCAGAGGAAACACCGACCACTCATTGGAACCAACATTGATGTTACCTCAGAACGACGCAATCGCTTATTGAATTCGTAGTGGCGCACCAACCAAAAGCTTCGTTCACCGTGCCTATTCAATTCGAAGAGATGCGGTGGAATAGTTATCAGCCAAATTCAAAACGGATTTCCATCCTTCCGCTTGCCGACATTGAACAAGAGTGGTTGTCGAGAAACCCACTTCGTCGCTTTTATTCAAGACAACATTCAACCGACGGCCTCGTCGTCCTGCTGCTATATAAACGTGGTCGCGCACTGCATTATCTGCACTACACCACACCTCTTATTCTTCCTCCATCTATACTTTCGTCACAACGATGAGTTCTAAGGCCTTGTGGGAGAGCCTGTCGACGAAGCAGAAGCACGAGTTGACTAGCGTGGCCAGCAACTGACAGGCTTGGCGTGCGCGACGTATAGAGGTTAGCTTGTCGTCGAGCTCACCGAAATTGAGCATGGACGAGATGATGATTGATGAGGCATTAGATTCCGATCTATAGCCCTTGCGCACCCTGGTCCTTTCCGGCATCACCATGGAGCAGGCGTGAGCCCACTTCGACGTTGTCCTGGCGGAGTAGCAGTTGGAGCCTTCGTCGGTTTCGTTTTTTCCAGTAGGTGGAGGAGGACCAAAGGTACAACATGGACTTCCTTGAGCAACACCAGCAGGCGGAGAGCAAAATCCGTTGTGACATGAGGAGCCTTGGTGACGAAGACCCCGAACTTCATCGAGCAACAACATGCGGATTACAAGTCCGCGCATCGCGCTCGTGCCAACTACAACGCAGTCATGGCGAGGGTGAGCGTGGAGGCAATGAATGCGGTCTCTGATGACAAAGTAGCCAACTCGACCTTGTAAACGTCGCCCGCACTAGCCAACGTCAACACCGGCGCGTCAACGTTGATCGTGGACCTTACTTTCACCGGTGATGCAGGGACCTTACTCTTGTACAGTGGAGTAGTTGATATTGCCATGCCAACACCGATTCGGGGCACGGACTTGGACAAGGCGTCGGCCACGTAAGCTGAGCTTGCCACATCGTTGAACCGAAGATGCGGTGGCCATTCGCCGGCGGCAGCGGGGGGAAAGGGGAAGGTGATCGTGGAGCAGTGACAGCTGCACAGCACGCAGTCGGACGACCAGACCAGTGTACGTTATCGAGGCTCGAGCTGCTGCTTCCTCCTCCCCCGCTGGGCGTCGCTTTGGCAGGCAGCAGGATCCGAGGCGACTTTCCCGCTCGGGACTGACAACTCGCTTCCTCCACCACGTCCACCACAGTGGAGCGGAGTGGAGTGCCCTCTTCACTTTCGGTTCCGGTGGGGACGTCTGGCCCAGGCCGGGCCTCACGTGGGGAACTGCCGTGTATGGAGTCTGGACTCATGCAGTGTGATACCCGATAAAATGATGCGTTGGTTCTTCTGGAGATGATTTGGCGGCTAGGAACAAGATGAGAGAACTGTTATAGCAACTCTAGCAACTCTAGCAGGCCAAAATCACTGTTTTGACCTTTAGAAGAAAGATTAGCACGATATAACCCTATATGTAAAAAATGTTCGAATCTAACCCTTTTTGGTCACGCCATTCACTGTGGCGTTTGCGTTGCACAGTAAACGCCATGGTCTTTGGCGTTTGACTTTGGCCCACCATTTAGTCGTCATCCGTGCTCGAGTGTTGACTATCCAACGTGGCAAGGGGGAAACGCCGCGGTCTATGGCGTTTCCCCCCAACACTCATGTTTGATTCCTTGAGCTATTTTTTTAGTCCGTAAGATGATTTTAAATAAAAAAAAGTCTACAACATAAGTATATTTTAGATTAACAAGACGAAGAATATTTATGTTGAAAACATTTTTATTTGAGGTCATTTTATGTATTGAATAACCAGTGCAATTATGCCTAAGATAGCCTTAAATGAAAAAAAGTCTTCAACATGAATATTCTTCATTTATATGGCGAGACTTCTCATGTTCAATGTTTTTGCATTTGAAGTCCTATTAGGGACTAGTGCCTGAAACTGTATGCCCTTTGATAGTAGTTTGTATACGGCGATCCCAGATCAAGATATGCATTATTTATATGACAACCAAACTAAAAAGTCTTCATTTTTACAACAAGCTCAATAATTATTTTTCTCTCAGAACATACCAAATTTTCACATGATGACTTAGTAATATGTCTATGTGATAGCAATTTTTCTATCTCAGAACAGTTGATAATTGATGAAGGAACAATCAGCGTATCAAGCCAATATTCTCAAGAGTACGTTGTGAAGATTATGACCATCTTTTAGTATTATATGTCTTTTTTGCAAAACCCTCATTTGATTGTATTTCGTCCTAAAAATTTACACATTTGTGTTATGCATTCGGTTTGGCTGTGATATAAATGATGTTTATATTGATCTAAGGTGTATATAAATTACCATCAAGTAGCGTTCGGTCTCAAACAGTCATGTCTCATACATTGCACCAGTTTTCCTGTCCCTAAGGTTATCTCAAATGAAAAGATATTGCACACAATAAGTCTTATTTTTGTTAATCAACAGAATATTTATGTTGAAGATTTTTTCTTCAGATAATTTAAAGGATAAAAACTGTCGCAAGGAACCAAACAATGTCTGATACATTGAACTAGCTTTTTAGCCCCTAAATTGACCTTAAATGATAATATCTTCAACATGAATATTCTCCTTCTTATCAATCTGAAGAATATTTATGTTGATCATTTTTTTATTTGAGACCATCTTAAGAAGTAAAAACTGGCATAAGGATCAAACAAGAGTATCTGGGGGAAACGCCTTCGCCACGTCGGACAGTCAACGGATGAAGCACGAGCAACGACTAAGTGGTGGGCCAGGAGCAAACGCCAAAGTCTATGGCGTCTCCCGTGTAACACAAACGCCAAGATGCATGGCGTAACCAAAAAGGATTAGATCCAAACATTTTTTATACGTAGGGCTATATCGTGCTAATCTTTTTTCTAAAGGTCAAAATAGTGATTTTGGCCACTCTAGCACATTGAGGTTGTGAGATCCATCTCTGGCGTGGTGGGGGCGAAGCCCAGTTGCACACTGGATGGACGGCGCAACCTAGGAAGTGGGGTGTTGGATAATTAAAGACATGTTCCAATTCCATCCGTCGACTACGAGCAATGCTACATTCACAGGATTTTACTAACTATTTACGGGTTTACATCAATTTAACAGATTTTGATTGGATTAAGGAAATGTGAGAGCATTTTTAGCCGCGTCCCCAAGAGGCCCTCAAGGCGGCGCTATTTGCGCCGGACGCGCCCCCAAGGGCCCAAATAACGCCGGATTGCGTCAAAGTTGAGTCTGGCGATCCCAAGCCGACCCGGCGCGCTGGGGTCGCTTGGGGGCGCCGGACGAAACAAAACGGCGCGAAAGAAGGAAAACGCGTGTACCGTTTCGCGCGCGCCGCGCGCCGGACCTACATGTCAGCGTGTAGACACGCGCCGTCCTCATCCTCCCGCCTCGGCTTCCCCGTGCATGTCGCCGCCGCAGGGAATCAATGCGGCGCCGATGACAAGTCCAATCGCCTGCCGCAGGGAATCAATGTGGCGCGTTGAGTAGCCCAACGGTCCGACGACCGCGCCGCCGCGTGTCCCGTCCCGGTGAGGCCTCCTCCCACTATATAAAGTGGGCTCGCCAAGAGACGCCGCACCCTGCACTCTCCTCCTCCTCTCGCCGTGTTCTTCTCTCTTCCTCCTCTCGTCACGTTCTTCTCCTCATGGCCAACCGCCACACCCTCGCCGTCTGAGGCGGCCCACCTCGCTAGGGCGGACTACCCCTGCCCTCCGGACACGCGCCTGCCGCGCGGCTAGGTGCTCAGTGCCGGCGGCGTTCCGGTATCGCCTGTGCCCTGTGGGGCCCCCTTCGACCGGCGGGTCCAGTCCATCCGCGCCTCCATGAAGAAGGCCGAGCGCGCCGACCCGGCAAACGCTCCGGGCAACATCGCCCGCAGGCGACACACTTCAAGGAGCGCCGCGACCAGGAGATCATCTCCACAAACGGCCTGAAACCGGTGTCGGGCCGGCAGAACCTAAACGGCCGGCGGTTGTGGTGGAGCGGGGAGGGAAGCACCCTCCCCGCCGTCCTTCGCTACATCGAGGGCGGTAACGAGCCGCGGCTCGAGTACCCGTGAAGACGACGGCGACTACGACGGGGACAATCGAGGAGGCATACCTGTGAAGACGGCGGCCACAACGGGGGGACGGTAACGGCCTAGTAGTTTTTCATTTCCAACTTACGTAACCAAATATTATAAAATTTGCTGAATCTCGTAAATTTCGTTCAATTTCGCCTAAATTTAGTTGAATTCGGCCGAACATGGGGGCTGCCTTGGGGGGCGGCCGCCCCAAGCCGGTTTTGCCGCCCGAGCGCCCCCCCCCCCCCAAGCGGCGCTAAAATAGCGCCGAAAACCGGCTTGGGGGCGAACGACTGGAGATGCTCTGAGCAGGCTCATGCGGGGAGAATTGTGTGTGTGGGGGGGGGGGGGTGGGGGTGGGGGCACACCACCTCCATTAAAAATTTAGGCTCATCTATCTTTCGCCGGAGCTCGTGTCAGTCCGCCTTATTTCCAGTGGTATGAGCATCTCCAGCCGTTCGGCCCCCAAGTCGTTTTTCGGCGCTATTTTAGTGCCGCTTGGGGGGCGCTCGAGCGGTGAAAGGCTTGGGGTGACTGGCCCCAAGGTCGCCCCCCTAGACGCCCAGATTCGGCGAAGATTCGCCCCAGATTCGGCCCCAATTCGCTACTTTCGGCTAAATTCAACGCAAACATGAAATTTCGACGCAAATTCGGCGCACAACATTTAATACAAATACATAGTTCGACACAAAATACTAAAAACAGTACAAATCAAACTAGGCATTGCCTTTGCGCATCCAAAGATGATCCACTAGATCTTCTTGCAGTTGACGATGCACTTGCGGGTCTCGGATCTCCTACGCATGTTGAGGTAAGCTGTCCAATCTGGCGGTATCTCGTGATCAACAACTGCAAGAGGCCCCTGGTTGAGATATGGTTCAGAGTCATACACGGGATCCTCTTTCTCTCTCTCTCAACGATCATGTTGTGCAAGATGACACAACAACACATTTGATCTTTCGACCAAGTCTGAGCGGGGTACCGGACAATGGCAAATTGAGATTGGAGCACCCCAAATGCCCGCTCGACATCCTTCCTGCAAGACTCCTGGCACTTGGCAAAATGGGCGTACTTCCCTCCTGGCACAGGGTTTGAGATAGTCTTCACAAATACTGGCTATCTTGGATAGATGCCATGAGCTTGGCAGTATCCCTTGTTGTACTCATGCCCATTGACCTCGAAGTTCACCAGAGGAGCATGACCTTCGACAAGTCTAGCAAAGACATTTCAGCACTGCAGGACGTTGATGTCATTGTGTGTTCCTAGCATGCCAAAGAAGGAGTGCCAAATTCAGAGGTCATGTGTAGCAACTGCCGCAAGTATCACACTGCAGTGACCTTTTGCACCCTTATACATCCCCTGCCAAGAAAATGGACAATTCTTCCATTCCCAATGCATGCAGTCGATGCTTCCAAGCATCCCAGAAAATCATCTTGCTTCATTCTCTGCTAGGATCCGAGCAGTCTCTTCAGCATTGGGTTGTCGCAAGTACTGTCCTCCAAAGCAGCCCACCACTGCTCTGCAAAACGTGTACATACACTCAAGGGCGGTGGACTCGACCATGCGTGCATAGTCTTCCTATTGATCACCATGAGCTCCGTATGCAAGCATCCTCATGGTCGTTGTGCACTTCTGAAGTGAGGAGAACCCAACTGTGCTGGTGCAATCTTTCTTTCAAACGAAATAGTTGTCGTACTCTCGGAGTGAATTGACAATGCGAAGAAAGAGCTTTTGGCCCATACGATACCGGCGCCGGAATACCTTATCGCCGTGCAGGGGAACATCGACAAACTAGTCAGAGTAGAGCAAGAAGTAGCCCTCCGAACGTCGCCTCTCTTTCGCCTCCGGCGGCCCATCTTGGAGCCGCCTCGTTGCGGCGTCGTTTCGACGCCAAACAGGTCGCCCAGGGCGGCGAGCATCAGGAGGTGCTCCTCGTCCTGGACGCCGGCGGCGGCCTCTTCCTCCATCAGCGCGGCGAACAGCGTCTCATCGTCGGAGTCCATCAAGGCGTGTGGTTCACGTAATTCACCGAACACTTGCGGCGCAGGGTTGGCGCGAACAGCCGCCGGTGTGCTCGGCTGGGCGCCGCCAACCGGCCATCCGCCGCTTTTCTAGGTCTGGAAAGGAAAGCGGGACGAGCAACGACCTTTTTGCGGTGTGTTCGGCGGCGGGGCAGCAGCTGCCTTGCTGTGGCACGGCGCGGATGGCGGCAAGGGTGGTGGGGAGAGAGGTGGCCGATTTTGGACGGTTTGACCTGACAGTGGGTCACTCGGTGCTTTTCTCTTCGTCCGGCGCCCCCAAGCGATCCCCAACGCGTCGGGTTGGCTTGGGATCGCCGGACTCAATTTTGGACCAATCCGACGCTATTTGGGCCCTTGGGGGCACGACTGGGCGGAATTCTTCCGTCCAGCGCAAATAGCGCCGGCTTGGGGTCCTCTTGGGGGCGCGGCTGGAGATGCTCTTAGAACTATGAGAACGCAGTGTGGTCCCGGTCCTTATCGATGGGTCAAAAATCACAATTTTGGTCTTTTGTTTAAACTTCAGCACACTTTGACCCTTCGACGAAACTATTTCAAAATTTAACCCAATATGGTAGCGCCCACCCAAGTGGCGCTACCCTCTATGGGGTAGCGTCGTCGTCAGCGGCGCTACCATAGTGCCACCGTGGCACGCTGGGTCCCGCACCCTGGTAGGGTAGCGCCGTCACTGGTGGAGCTACCCTCCTGGATATTTAATTTTAGATGTTTTGCGTGCTTGTTATATATTAATCCATAGGTCTTTTGACCATAAGTAATATATATGGATTCATGTGCATCATGTATGCTCTATGTTAATATTGTGCATGATCATTTTGGAGTTAGTTTGATAGTACTTCTACTGCTGTTTAGAGAGCGTGTTAATACTGCTATTGTATGTTTCTCTGATTTCACTAAGTCCTAAACCAGTAATATAAATTAGCTTTTTGCATGGCTTATAACTATGTAGTCTTGATGCTTCTGAACATGAAACATTTATGCCATGTCTTGTTTGTCATGTCTACTGTAAATGCATATCATCGTTATGCATGTTTGCAATCTGTAGCATGTTGTTTCTTTGCTCTTAAGTTTGCTACCTGATGTTGGCAGATTGTGTTCATAACTTGCGTTGCTTGTATCTTTTTAACCGTAACTTCGTTTGAGATGTTCTTTATATGTAACTTGACTAGAATTTCATGTAGATTATGATTATGCTATTGTTTGCTGTTCTTAACCAATCTAAAATATGGTTTAGGGAAGAACAATATTAAAATTATAAATTGTCGTGGGATACTTAGTGATATGCCATGTCTAGGTTTTTACCTCACTTAAATTGACTAGCATAGATAGTTTAGTTTATGCTTCACCTCTTGCCATACTTGTGTGACCTTCCATGCTTGTGTGAGATACCATGTTAACAACCTTTGCTCATGTTGTGTAGCTAAACAACTCGTTGCGTAACTTGAGTATCTTGAAAAGACAAACATCTTTACACCAACATGTAGTCGGTCTCAGAATAGCGTCCCACCTAGTGTGCTTGACCCCTTCCTTGGGATACGAGAAAAAAGTTAATATGAAATTACATGAAGTAAGTACAAATTACATGATGAAGCCATATGTCTCGTATTTCAACATGATATCACAACATTACACAAGCATTCGATGAGGAATCGCCTCCAACAAGTCTGTTGTCCATCTACTTTCAAAACCTGCCAAATCCCTGCTCTCTCGCAGACATGATGTGAACAGTGGCCTCCAGAAAGAGCTTCATTCGCCCACTTCCTTCCTCCCTTGGCATGTTTGCATGCATCCCAGCAATCAAATTTGCAGTTACCAACGTCTGCATTAGTTATTCATGAATGATTCCCCTTAAAATTCATTGACATCATTAGTAGGGCCATCTCCAGTTGCGGCTGCCATTTCCAATACGCGCTCATGGAAAACTTCAGGTCCTCTGGAGAAGACAACGACTTCTACTTACAGAACTTCAAGCTTCATGAGGAGGATCGTTGTGTTCTGGAGTTCATGTAGGGATTATTACTATCCAGCCGCTTCATGAGGAGAAAACTTTGTTGGAGCTTTTAATCTTAGGAATCATTCTATCTTTTTCCATTTACCTACTACAATAATGGAGTCTTGAGTACCGACTTGAGGTAGAACTCTTCTACCCCCTCTATACTACTATCACTCGAAGCGGCTTCTCGCAAGGTACTACAAAAATCTTTGCACAAAGCATCATCATCACCAAGCACTACAAAAAATTTGGACTTCAAAAGTTTTGTTGTGTCGTTGCAGATGAGCTTGACGACTCCTCCCTTCTCGAAGGCGACATCTAGAGCTTTTGGTTTGGCATGGAAGAACAAGATCATCAAAAGAACGAGAAGGAAGTGAAGCAGGAACCCGAGGGCTCAGAGGAAGCACTCTTCTCCCCAACCCATCATCTATCCACTAGTACTACCACTACTGCTCAGAGCTACTTCTTCGAAGATACTTGCAACAATTCATTGCACAACGCATAACCATCTATAGCTTTCTTTCTTTCTTTTTAGTCTCACAGTTACTAGCTTTCTATCTTTTCGTCCAACCAAGACAGAAAGTAGAGGTGTTTGATGTAGATATCACTTATCCTCTGGCTATCTTCTTACTGATGGTTACAGTAGTTGTTTGTATTTGGGACATACTACCAAATGCAAAGTATATTTTTAGACATTACATGCACTACAAGAAAATACGGTCTTGAATTATATTGCCGAATGGCGAGAATGGCAAGAAAAACATGGTGTATCACTAA
This sequence comes from Bromus sterilis, assembly GCA_950022295.1. Classification (NCBI taxonomy): domain Eukaryota; kingdom Viridiplantae; phylum Streptophyta; class Magnoliopsida; order Poales; family Poaceae; genus Bromus; species Bromus sterilis. Next base: position 354,488,999 of record OX465595.1, read on the forward strand.
GTACCCCCACGAAGACAATTAAATCATTTTGTATTGTCCTGCCCTAAACCATATTTTACATTGGCTAACAACAGCAACAATAGCATAGTCATAATCTACATGAAATTCTAGTCAAGTTATATATAAAGAACATATCAAACGAAGTTCCGCTTAAAAAGATAAAAGCAACGCAAGTTATGAGCACAATATACCAACATCAGGTAGCACACTTAAGAGCAAAGAAACAACATGCTACAGATTGCAAACATGCACAATGATGATATGCATTTACAGTAGACATGACAAACAATACATGGCATAAATGTTTCATGTTCAGAAGCATCAAGATTACATAGAAATAAGCCATGCAAAAAGTTAATTTATATTACTGGTTTAGGACTTAGTGAAATCAGAGAAACATACAATAACAGTATTAACATGCTCTCTAAACAGCAGTAGAATTACTATCAAACCAACTCCAAAATGATCATACACAACATTAACATAGAGCATACATGATGCACATGAATCCATATATAGCACTTATGGTCAAAAGACCTATGGATTAATATATAACAAGCACGAAAAACAACTAAAATTAAATATCCAGGAAGGTAGCACCACCAGTGAAGGCGCTACCCTATAGAGGGTAGCTCCACCAGTGACGGCACTACCCTACGAGGGTGCGAGACCCAACGTGTGATACGTCCAAAACGTATCTATAATTTATGCTTGCTCCATGCCTCTTTTGTGTGATATTGCTATGATATTGGTGAACTTCCATACACTTTTGATCATATTTGGACTAACCTATTAACTCAGTGCACCCCAGTGCCAGTTCCTGTTTTCTGCTGTTTTTCTATTTCAGGTTTCCCCCTTATTAAAAGTACCAGGAAAATTCCGGGAAAAATATAAGAAAAATCAGCGTACCGGAAGCTTCGCGAAGAGCCCGAGAGGGGCCAGAGGGGAGCCAGGGGGCCCCAGGCGGCCAGAGGGCGCGGCCCCACCCCTGGCCGCGCCAGGGGGGCACCTGGAGCCCCTGGCCCACCTCTGGCTCCCCCTTTTGCCTATTTATTCCCCGTGACGAGAAACCCTCGAAGATGGAACCCTTTTTCGCGATCTCTCCTCTGTTCCGCCGCCGCCGCGCTTCCAAGATCGGGAGCACCAGAAGACCTCTTCCCGGCACCCTGCCGGAGGGAGGAACCACCTCCGGGAGCTTCTCCACCACCATGGATGCTTCCCGGATGAACCGTGAGTAGTCCACCTTGGACCATGGGTCTATGATCAGTACCTATGTGATGTTATCCTCCCCTCTTTGTTCTTCATGGATTAGACCTCGTGAGCTTCCCTACATGATCGAGGCACATATGTAATCTTTCTTCCGTTGCTATGCTGAGTTTGCTGGGATCCGATGGATTATGAGATTATGTTCAGATTTTGATTGAGCTATATATTTGATTCTCTTCTTTTATATTTATGTCTTGAGTAATTCTTGCATGTTCTATGTTGCTGTTTATTTCTTTGGCCAAGTAGTGGGTAGTGACTCCAAGAGCGAGCGTTATGCATGATTGTGGGTTCATGCCCCCCGATGACTAGCTTGAGTGATAGAAACATGAGTCTAGGGGATGTGTTGTTGCCACAAGGGGGAAAACAATGGTGCTTGTACTTGCGGGTGCAAGGATTGTTTCCTTTACGCAAAGTTCTTCAATGCAGTTGTCCGTTGCTTTGAGTTTACACTTTGGGTGGGATTCGCAACTTAATACCAGCGAGATGTTCTGGATAGATATCTTAAGGTGGATGATTAGTAGGTAGATGCAGATGGATTTCGGTCTACTTGTCTTGGCGTACCGCCCATGCTTTTGAGCCTCTTCCTTTCTGCATAGCATAATTAGCATTGGTTTGCGCACATAATCCTGTCAATTGCCCAGCTGTAATTTGTTTACCTCGCATGGCTATTTTATCATCTTTTGGGAGAGAGACATCACTAGTGAACATCATAGGACCCCGGTCCATATTTTTACTATTGTTTACACCTTCAATTTACTTTCAGTATTTACTTTTCCGTAGCTATCACTATCACTATTATCCCGTGCGTTTTATCCTTTGTAAACAACAAGGCCGGAGGAATTGACAACTTCTCATTACTCGTTGGGAGCAAAGCTATCTGTTGTGTGTGCAGGTCCAGGTGAAGTTAGCAATCCTTAGATTGTCAACGACGCCAATTGTTCACTTCACCACCTACTTGTATCTGTTGGAGTCCTACTGGTTCGATATTCAACCTTAGCATCTTTGCTAAGGGAAACTTGCTACGACGCTACATCTCACCTTCCACTTGGGGTAACCAATGAGGAGCGAGAAGTATCTCGTGTATCAGCGTGCCACGTTGGCACTATGGTAGCGCTGCTGACGACGGCGCTGCCCCATAGAGGGTAGCGCCACTTGGGAAGGCGCTACCCTATTGGGTTAAATTTTGAAATAGTTTCATCGAAGGGTCAAAGTGTGCTGAAGTTTGAACAAAAGGTCAGAATTGTGATTTTTTACTATCGATGGGAAGGCTCTATTTCTAAAAAATAGTTTTGTTAGGGTTTGTGTTCTGTTTAGAAAGATGAGATGGTGGTGCTTCCTTAAAGATGGAATAGGGTTCTTCCGCTTTGCCTCCATTTTGATGGTGCATCTAGCATCATTGATGGACGTATGGAGGTATGTCTTCGACGGATCTGTCCTTGGATGATTTGCTCGAATCTGGTCGTAGTTCATCTACATTCGTGTGTCTTCAGGTTGAATCTTTTCGATCTACGCTACTCTTCAACGGCGACGATTGTTGTTCTGGTGCGCTGGTACTATGGGGACTTAACACGATGACTTTCCGACTGCCTACTACAATTATTTTTTCCCGACTTCGGCGAGGGAGGGGGCGATGTCGGGGATATGCCTTCGACTCGCTTCGGTGCTTGTAGTCATCATTAGGTCGTCTACAACTCTGGATGTAATTTTTATTATTTCTTCTATTCGTTGTACTACCATGATTGAAGATGAATGGATCGGAATATTTCTCATAAAAAAAGATTAACGGCATGTTGGGGGCAACTCCATAGGTGTATGGTGAGGCTCCACAAGTCTTGTGTGCTTTTATTTGTGGGCATCGTTAGAGGATTTTTAACATGACGGATCCTCGAGCGAACAATTTCAAAAACTATGAACTATTCAATGTTAAGAAAAAAGTCGGGGTTGTTCTTAAGATTGATTTTGAAAAAGCCTATGACAAAGTTAATTGACATTTTTACTAGAATGACATAAATTGCGTGGCTTTGAAGAGATCTGGTGTGGTTGGATAGAAAAGATTTTGTACAATGGTATAGTGAACATAAAGTTGAATAATTGTAATGTCCTTATTTCCAGAGTGTGAAAGGAATGCGACAAGGGGCTCCTTTGTACCCATTCCTTTCCAATATAGCTACTAAAACTTTAACTAAGATGATAACTAATGCCTAGAAAAATAAAATGTTGTTGGGTATGGCATTTGCCTTGATTCCTGATGGCGTAGAAGTTCTACGATATGCTGATGATGATGTTATTTGCCTAGAGCATGATATCGATAAAGCCGTGAATCGTGTGAGTTTTACCACCCTCTGGAACTCTGAGTAGGATTTCATTGAACGGAAATATATTACAAGGTTGGATCTCCGGGTGGGAAATGATGCTTCCTTTGGTGGGAGGCATACTCTATTAAATGTGGTGTTGACCCGGATCTCATCATACCACATGTCTATGTTGTTGATGAATAAAATATTTATATAAAATCTTGACAAACATAGGAGGAGGTTCTTGTGGCAATGTTATAGTAATAAAAAGGATATCATCTTGTTAAATGGTCTAGGATCTGCAGATCCAAAACATAGGCGGGTTGGGGATTAAGAATCTTAGAAATCAAAATATAAATTTGATGGTCAAATGATGGTGGGAAATTGAGAGAAAATCTTGGATTTGGTAAAAAATTGTGAAAGCAATATATCTTAACAATTCTACAGTTACTATTGTTAGCGCTAATTTTAATGACTCCCCTTGTGGAGAGTCATTGCTTAAAGTAAAAGATTTATATATGCCTCGTTGGAAAGTGGTGGTTCGATCTGGAGATATTGCTAGGCTCTCGAAAGATTTCATTAAAGGGCAGCCTCCTCTTATGAACAAATTGCCTTGCTTTTTTGAAATTTGCAATATACAAGATTATGTTGTTAAAAATGTTGTAAATGTTGAAAGTAGGTCTTTGTAGAATTCTAGATCCGATTCTGGCTGGGCAATGGTGTGAACTTTGTAATATGTTAGACTTGCTGAATTTATTTGATGGACATGACAAGCTGGTTTGGACTTTCAATAAGAAAGACAATTATACCACTAAATCCATGTATAATTTGCTGGAGCAGCCTTTATATGGTTACCATTTTCGTGGTGTGGATGGCTAAGCTTCCTCCAAAATTCTAGATTTTTATGTGGGAAATGTGTCGTGGGAAAAACACGTCAGATGTCCTCATAGAGAACTTGATTGCGGGGCCTTTGCTACGAGTGTACGAGGAGGAAGAAAATCACACATACACACAGAGAAGTGATTTATACAGCTTCGGGCCCTAGGAAACATCATTCGGTAAAAACCCTACATGATGTTTGTGGCTAGGTCTTATTCCTTCCGCTCACATGGAGTAGCTGACATGTTGCCAACTCTCCTTTAGTTGATGTCTAATTTCCTCTGGTCTAGATGACCTGGGCGTAATCTCAAATCTAGAGCTTGTTGAAGTTGTGCTCTTTGGGGTGCCCTACCCCTCCTTATATAGGTGGGAGGGGGAGGTTTACATGTAGAGTCCTAGCCTAATACAAACTAGACTCATCTTGTATTACAAGTCAAATAATAGTCGGAGTCCTACTCTAAAGCTTGTAGTCTTTCATTCCTTCCAAGTTAGATGGACTCCTTCCGAGATTCAGGCTTCCTTCCTATAGCGGACCCTGTTTTCATTGTAGCACACCATGCAGTTACTGTAGCAGTCGGGTCTTCTCTTCAGGACATGTCTTTTGGCTGAGTCTTCCTATGGGTGTTGCCTTCTGGTCGGGTCTTAGCCGTGAGTAATCCCCCGACAAAGTGTTTCAAGATGTGGTGTTGACTAGGAATAATATGAAGATTCGGAAGTGGCCGGATAATCCAAGATGGTATTTTTGTGGAGAACTGGAAACTGCCCAACACCTTTTCTTTGATAGTTTGGTGGCTCGTGTGGTGTGGAGATTGAAAGGACTCGCTGTAGGAACTAGTCTATGTCCTAAAAACCATTGAAAATTCTATGTTTGGTGTTACAATTTTTTACCTGGTTATGTTTGTTTCTATACAATGCGGCTTGCGATGGTTGCTGGGGAATTTGGTTTGCTTGAAATTGAGCAACCTTTGAGTCTAAAATTAGTAAGTCCCATTTTGAGATAGTTTTTTGTGGTGTTTTACTTTTGTATTGAGCATACCTACAGAAGAAAATTGACACAAAACAACTGAAAAGTGGACAAAAGCCATTCGAGGAGGCACTCTTTGTGTGATTTAGATCGGTGAAGCAGCAGCGGGTCGTCAAGATGATGCCAGCATGTAGGTGTTCGCTTACGCTACTATTGAATATGGCGGATGGTTGTTTCCTGAAGCGTATGATGCTTGTTAGTACTTTTGGTAGTGCGGATGATCTTTATTTTGGCCAACAAAACTGGTGGTTCTGTATACCTAAAATATATAGTCTTTGAGGTGTGGCACAAGGTTTTTTCCCCGCGGTTCTCGATTCGGTATCGCGTGAGAACAATGGTTTTCCTTGTTCTGCCAGAACCCGTCTCCCTATCCCTTCTCCCTTGTTTCTCCTCTGCGACAAACGTTTATATTTCCCTTTTATTTGAAATGGGAAGGGGAGAGGCCAAGTTCTAAAAAAATTCAAAAGTCATGAACACGTCCAAATGTGTTTGATGACATCGAATGGGGTGGAGGCACTATCGGGGGGATTATTTCAGCTAAGACCCGGTCAGAAGGCAGCACCCAAAAGGAAGACTCAGCCAGAAGACATGTCATGTTACATGGCCGGTTACATGACCCGGGATGTTACACGACTCGACATGTTACATAACTCGGTTACTTGACCCGGGATGTTACATGCCTCGGCATGTTACATAACTCGGTTACATGACCCTCGATGTTACACGACTCGGCATGTTACATAACCCAGCATGTTACACGACTCGGCATGTTACATAACCCGGTTACATGACCCGGGATGTTACATGACTCGGCATGTTACATGACCCGGTTACATGACCCAGCATGTTACACGACCCGGTTACATGACCCGGCATGTTACATGACCCGACGCGCTACAGGACCCGGCTGTTACAGTGTCGTAGGGTCTGCTACAGTAAAAACAGGGTCCGCTATAGGAAGGAAGTCTCGATCTTGGAAGGAGTCCACTTAACTTGGAAGGCTCGACAAGACTACAAGCTTTATAATAGGACTCTGAATATTATTTGACTTGTAATACAAAATAAGACTAGTTTGTATTAGGCTAGGACTAGTTTGTATTAGGCTAGGACTCTACATGTAAGCCTTCCCCTTCCACTTATATAATGAGGGATAGGGCGCCCCAAAGAGGGACAGATTCAGTTGAAGCAACAAGCTCTAGATTAGACAGAATTAGACTTGGGAGATCCAACAAGCTCTAGATTAAATATCAAGCCCAGGTCATCTAGACCGGAGGCGATTAGACACAACTATAGAAGAGTCTGCGACTCGCCGACGCCTTCACGTGAGCAAAGGAGTAAGACCTAGCCACAAATAACATGTAGGGTTTTTACCGGATGGTGTTTCCCGGGGCCCGAAGCTGTATAAATAGCGTCTCTCTCTCTTTGTATGTGTGTGATCTTCTTCCTCCTCGTACACTCATAGCAAATGCCCCGCAATCAAGTTCTCTCATGAGGACATCTGGCGTGATTTTTCCACGACAGGCACTCCAATGTTATCCATTTTAATTAACTTGCGAAGTCACTCAACACATATTTCATATGGCAAAAAATACAAAGATATATCAAACATGAACCTAATAAAATCTACTCCACCTCGTCATCATTGATCGTTGTCCGAGTCCAAGGCATGAAGGCACACCCGCTGAAGTCATCGATATCCAACTCTTTGGAATCGGCATCCGCTCGTTATCCTCATCAAGGAGGTCCCAACAATAGACAACACGCTCCATGTCGCAAGTGATGCCCTTGTGGCACTTGCGCTCAATCGTGTATGTTCCCCTCATTGAAATGAAGATCACTCAGCGTTTAAAGACGAGCTCCGTGTTCGTGAGGAGTGGCACAATGTGTTGGATATATGCTCTAGAGGCAAATAATAAATGATTATTATCATATATCTAAATAAGTTCATAAGCAGTTTCATACTGTGCTGGAAGTCTGGAACCGTATTAGTGAAACAATGATACATGTGTGGTATAGAGACAACCAGAGTTCCTAGTTTGCCTCTCATGATAACTAGTTCATCATCAACTGATGATAGTGGTTTCACGATCATGGACAATCAAGACAGTTGACGGTGAGGTCACCTCATTAGATGAATGACGTCATGAACATTACCCAACGTAAGCATTGCAACATGATCAAATCATAAAAGTCCAGTGTTGTAATTAAAGAACTTGGTAGCCTATTCCTGTGACCGTGAGATCACATATAATTGCTATCTTCGGATGATGCTTTGAGGTCATTAACCGTTACACCCTAATAGGGTGGCCATAAAGGTGTATCTTGGGTAATCCTATGGGATATGTTGAGGAGTGTTGGATAACAAGCGGGATTTGTCAATCCACGTGATGGAAAGATACTCAGGGCCCACTCGGTGTGATTACATCCATAAAGCTCCGCAGCGTGTGACTAGGTCACGGGTATGGAATATCATGGAACGAGTAAAGAAGATTTTTCAATAACGAGATTGAAGTAAGAATTGGATGCTGATGATGAATATTAGACTTATCTGGTATCACATGACAAAGGGAATGGAATACAACATGTACGGTTCAATCGGTTTACTTCTGGAATGCGCAGGGGTCATTATGGGCATCCAGGTCCCGCTGATGATCATTGATCATAGTCTCGTCTCGGTCATGACTGGAGTGTTCTCGGACCGTAGGGTAACACACTTAAGGGATCTATGAATATCCGAGACCGTTTCTGAACTATTGGAGTTACCAAAGAAGAGAGAAGAATAAATAGAAAATGTTCCGTGTTGGTCCGAAGGATATTCAGAGTGATCCAGAAGGAGTTCTGGAGCACCGAGAGATTAAATAATATGTATTATTAATTAATTAAATTAATTAAATTAATTAAATTTTATTTATAATTAAAAGGTGCAATGGGCGTACTTTGTGAAAGAAGCCCATTAGGGGATATAAAAAGGGAAAAAGAAAAAAGAAAAAAAATGGGAGAGAGGGGGCGCCATGGGCCTTGGGCCCATGAGGGGTGCACTCCCTCCCCCTTGACTGGCCACCTCCCCCTAGCAAGGGATTTAGTCCCACATTGCTAGGGGAGAGTGGTTGACTCCCTTCCCCACTATATATAGATGGGGTGGGTGCACATATTTTATACACATAAATTCATAAAGATACAATCCCGAATTGAAATCCGTTTTCTCCGGTCTTCTCCCCTCTCTCGTCTCTCCCACGGTGGGTTCCCCTTGTTAGGAGCCTATACTGGTATTGAGGCATTATCCACCATATGAACGCCATTGTGCTGCCGAAACTCCGGTTCTGAGAGGTCTACTTCCGCCAACTTCGCTGGATCGAAGAACGGAGGTCGTCATCAAGTTTCGTACGTGTGCGAGTACTACGAGGTGCTTCACGTGCGACACTTTCACCCGACAGGGTGCTAACACAGTCAGGGGGCTGTGAAGGTTATTCGACTTCATCAACCACTTTTGTGGAACGTTTCCCGCGCAACGGACAACACCCCGAGGTATGTTTCCGCAAGTCTCTGTGTTACAGTAATACAAATAGATAGATCTTGGGTTAAGGGCGACGCTAGTTAGCAAAATTATTGTTTTCTGCTGGGAGACCCAATAGTGGTATCATGAACTAGGTCTATGCTTAGTATTACTGTGCGGATAGAACACATCGGGGATGTGGGCGTTGATTCTATGATTGTTACCCTCTCACGTGTACTTGTTCATATCTGCGGCACTGTTTGATGAAGCGGTCCCCGATCGACCTTACGCGTACTCTTATGCGAGACTGGTTCC